>OZ022517.1:38608075-40051643 GCA_963989415.1 Cerceris ruficornis | reverse complement strand
AGAGAGAGAGAGAGAGAGAGAGAGAGAGAGAGAGAGAGAGAGAGAGAGAGAGAGACCGAAAGGAATGCGAAAAGGGCGGGAAAGAAACATAAGATAAACGAAGGGAATTAGAAGTGTATATGGAAAACTTTTGTTTCACATTTTCTTACGGCATATCGTCTCGCATTATAGTGCACACTGACATTTACTTAAAAGCATTATACACTTGATGTGCTGCTGTAAAGACAATGGAAAACAAAAGAATTTTCTTCGCATTTTAAACTGCACCAGAACGAAACGTGTTAAGTAGAATAAGGAGAGAAAAGACGTAATGTAAAATAAGTAGATAATACGTGGCAAGTGGAATTGTTGAATATCAGTAAGGTAGATTAGTGTCAATTAAATAAGTATAAAACATTTGGGGCTTCTGAACTGATGGTACAAAAAGACTGTCTTTACTACTTTTTATTACTTAAGGGGGGCAGTCCCTTTACAATTTTCAAAAAATCAATTTTTTTTTGCATATTTCGAAAGTATGATATGTTGAGAGTATACTATATAAAGGAAAAACAAAAATTCGAAATATTAACAAAGTTATAGCACATAATCGGGAGCGCGGCATCGCATGCTGTAAAGTACGGACTTGGGTAATCCGAGCGGTTCGGTTGAAACTTCAAACGCGATTATCTCGAAACTGTATTTTCAAAAACTGCTCCTGTTGTAGCTCGGAAAGTTATCAATCGATTTGGCTGAAATTTTTCCACGTTTTTTACTACAACATTACCGGAAGGATGTACCTAAAATTTTTAAGTTACCGCGTAAATAAATATATTTTAAGGGGCAAAAACTGTCGAGAAAATGGTCAAAAAAATTACCTTTTTATATAAACGCCGACATAACTTTCAATTTTATACTTTTTTATATTTTTTTAGGTTTATCCTTCCCCTACACTTGTCTATAATCGGAAAATATTTTCGTTTTTTATTTCACATCAATATCAAAAATCGTACAGGTGCAGCAGTTTGCGGTGTCTTGCGAAAGGCGCCGATAGAAAAAATTCGGAACGCCGCCATTTTGTAAAAACAAAAAAAAAGAAAAGATATTTTCTAAAACTAGACATATGCAATAAAATGATATAGAAATTTCAAAAGGATTCGATAATTTTATCACCTTCAAAAAAATTCATAAAAAAAGACTAATTTCCTTGTGTTTAAAGGGACTGCCCCCTTAACCGTTTTAGTGCCAGAGCTTTTTAAAAATCCGTGTTGGATGGTGCCATGCGTCGCGATAGCGCCTCCTTCTTTTCATAGCGAATAATGCCGAGCGGCGCAACTTCGCTCTTATGTTTCTTCGTCGGCATATGCCTTTCATCGTGAATTGAGAGTTTCTGTTAAACGTCACAGCAACTTTTACCACAGCACGCGAACAGCGCGATCGCGTCGCGTGGCACTAAAACGGTTAATTAATCGGAAGGAAAAGAAAAACGTAACTTTTCGGGGTCGCTTCGATTTTTTTTAGTTTTTCCTACAGAAAATAGCACACTGCTTCCCCTACCACGTTCCACTCTCCCGTAGAGTTCCATCAAAATCAGAACTTTCGAATTAGGACGCATCCCTTGGCAGTAACATAATTGATCACTCTCGCAAACGCGAAACGATCATGTTAATTGAAGTGGTATTGTAATTCTATATTGCACTACACGTCCTCGCGAGTATGTAAGCATACATCACAATATGAGCAACGTCACTGACACGTACATGGCGTACACCGTCCCAATAGGGAATTCGAGCTACAGTAATTGATAATTAGACCCTAATGTGGGTTAAAGGCATATTTAGTAGGTATCTCCGCCAGTCAACTTGTAAGACGTATAAATATTACCTGCTGATATCTACAATATACAGGGTATTTCACCTAACTTAACCACCTTAAATATATCGCTTATTTTGTATGATAGAAAAAGTGTCAGAGGTAGAAAATACTCTGTTTGATGGCGCCAATACGGTGATGGGCCGAATTTTTTCCTCAAGGTCATTTTTTCGAGATTTTAAGGTCATCGTATTTTCTTTAAATAGGACTGCATATTTTCACTACATCAGTCTTATAGCTTATAAAAAAACGAATACAACTAGGTACAATATGTTGATCTTCACGTGATCTTCAACGAGAAAATGATCGCTTTGATAATAATGTGTATCGGCATAGCAAAGCCTTTGTAAACGGTACAATGTAGCCGCGTGCCGTTGTAACATCCCGATAGAGGCTCCGGCGAATAGCAACGACGAACACGCCAAAAATGCTTCTAAACATACTTCAACCGATGAAAGGAGAATACAAATGTCTGCTTACAAGCACCAGAGACAGTTAAACGGTACACTGTTTTAATGAATTTGAAATTCATTCATTTACCGTCTCCGAACGCGTACTGAAATTACTGACAAACATTTCATAATTTTCTCGCTAAAGGTCACGTGAAGGTCAGCATATTGCACCTAGTTGGATTCGTTTTTTTCTAAGCTGTAAGACTGTTGTAATGAAAATATGCAGTTCCATTTAAAGAAAGTACGATGACCTTAAAATCTCGAAAAAATGACCTTGAGGAAAAAATTCGGCCCATCACCCTATTGGCGCCTTCAAACAGAATATTTTCTACCTCTGACATTTTTGCTATCATACAAAATAAGCGATATATTTAAGGTGGTCAAGGTAGGTAAAATACCCTGTATATCTCCGCTTGTGTCTGTATACGTCGAGGTCGAAAGTTTACCAACTACAAGTTGATGCATGTATATGTATATGCATCTTCGTACATGTTATTATATAAGAACTGTAAGAGTACGAACTTATGAAGTTGATCTTTTTTACTTAACATTCGATCGTGCAAAGTATACAAATATATTCCTCTTAAGAATTGAACTAGGTTAATATTTATGACTGTTTATTAAGAGAAATTATTTTTAATTATTATATATTAATTATATATTAATGTATATTACTATTATAATTATTATATTATATATATTATGTATTAATTTTTAATTATTATTGTATTTATTAGAGAAAAGGAATTCAGGTGAATATAATTTTCGATTGGGAAGTGTATCGTTTCGTTTCGTTATTTATTATTCATATAAATTATCAGCTATGGTTGCTATTTGTAGTAATTTAATTTGCTAACCTAAATTATTTATCACATTTAATCGAAGAAATCCAAGCATTTAATAGTTCTTTCCCCGACATCAAAATTTGCTCGTCAACTCAATAAAGTTCAGCTAAAGGTCAGTTCCTTTAAGAAGGGAAGTTCCTTAGAAGTGGATAAAAAGTTTAAGGAACGCATGGTAATCAATCACCTATCAGCTGCATAACTTATCAAAGTCAATTCGATAACAATTTTGTTTTATCTCAACGTCACCCTCAATATTAAATCAACCACATCTACCAGATCTAATTGTAAGTCAATGGAAATTACTATTTCTACATTTTCAATAACATCCACAAATTTATAACAATACGACTCCTTCGACTATTTCCCTCTACTTTTCAAAATCTAAATTACTAAATCCCTAATTTTCCTCTCTTCACCCTTTCTATACTTCCAATATATTTACCTAATATCCAATCACACCTGATCAACCATCACTAATTCCACTGTTAAAAACTCCCAGAAAATAATGTAATCCCCTCAAATGTACAATTCCAAGTAATTAACAACTTCCAATAAATTTCCCTTCCAATTACACGATGATTCCCTTTCGTCTGATCATTAATGTACACATTCCCCTTCCGCGTATTGATCTATGCCAACCGAAGACCGTCACTTGAGTTTGTACATTTGTCAGCAAGCGTTTCCCGAGTATGTTAATTAATACCAAGATGTTGATGTCAACCGAAAGCGCATCGAGTATCTATCTTCATCATTCGGTTGACAAGACACGAACTGTCTTCGGAAATGTATGTAGACACTGTCGTACCTTGTGGAACAACTGAGAGATCTGCGTTGGTACTCGGATACGTACTAGGTATAGTAGGTATAGTAGGTATAACAGGGGGGGGGGGGGGGGGGTACAAACCAACGCGAATATGAGATTCTGAATTCGAATCGATTGGTTGGTTCTCCGGGACGCCTGCTCGCTCGTCTAATCAGATCCTGTTTGTAGGCGGAGCACGATTGAGCCCTCCAGGCTGGAAAATCGAGGGTAGAAGGTATATATATCCGACGACCCGAGTGCACCAGCGGAACAAAAGGTTACTTGTATATACCGAGGATGTATAAGGGTCGGCTTGGGCTTCTTTTCTTTAGCTGTTTCTGTGTAACTTAATCAAACTTCTTCTGTTTCGCGGGACGTCATATGACGAGCTGTGTTCTTTGGTGAAGGATCTTGGAAAGTGCGAGGTTGTGAGATAACGAATTTTTAAGGCATTGGAGATGTTTGTAGGTGTAGTTTCAAAACTAGGATGGTTGTACTTTAGTGTTTTGTGGGAGGTAATGATTGTAGGGTGTATTGGCAGTGAAACTTGATATTTTTCTAAGTCCCTTCGTGTTTCGGGAATCAATTTTTTATAGTTTGTGTTATGGTGATTTTTGCAGTGATGAAGAGAGTTAACCCTTTGCACTCCTTAATTTTTTGTTATCTACCAACAACTCCTTAATTAATTAGCAAAATATATCGAAGACGGGGGCCTCAGTAAAAATGTGTATGGCAACAGACATTGTTATTATTATATTAGTATTATTATTAATATTATTTTAGAAATTGCGTTGTATAAAGTCGAATCTAGCTCGATATTAAAGTTGGCGTAAGAAATGTAATGTCGAGCCACATTCGACATAGGAGTGCTAAGGGTTAAAGTTGTGTCATTTGTTTTTGTACTTTTCTGGATGGGATCTCGTTCTTGGTGCGTTCTAAACCACCTTGATTCTGAAATACGTATCAAATAGGATAAGCTTTCCAGAGGTGACAGGGATTTGCACTCAGGTCCATTTGTTGGAAGGAGGAGCCCTTATCTGCGTAGACAGTAGAGCCTCTAAAAATATTCAATAACGAAGTTTCTTATTTTCGGGTTAATTTTCTACACTTAACAATGGTAAACCATATTTCATAATTACACGTGTAGTTATAGAGTAAGCATGTCAAACTCAAAGGCTAACACGGCCCAAATAAGCAAGGCCTAAGTTTATGTGGTACGCAAAAAATTAAAAACTTCAATTTTTATAGAAATATAGGTTTATTTAAAAAATAAACAAGAACAAGTATAACGGAAAAATTAATGTTTCTTCCCTGACACTTGCCATCTTTGTCTTGACGGGCCGTAAAACGGTTGACATGCTTGTTATAGAGCAAAGAAAGGATGACAAAAATGTGAGCGTTATAAAAATTATATCCGAAGAGCACTGCATGGTAAGATGATCTTTTTGCACTGTAAAAGTAACTGTTTAGACGACAAGTATTTGAGCCGTGTTCTTTGAAAGTGGTGTAAGTCCATTTTTTATTAAAAGTTAGTTAATGATAACAATTAATGCAATCAGGTCCCATAAGCACTATAAACAGTTCCCAAAAAAATTCTTCAAAATTTATATCATTTTGTCAATATAAATTTACGTAGTTAATGAAATTACAAATATAATTACTTTGAAAGTGTTGTAAGTCCAGTTTCCGCAAAGATATAATATTTAGTTCAAAAATTATACTATATAATTTCTCTACTTCATTTTTATTTGTGTGACAACACTGTTGATGACATAAAAAGTTTCGTTCGTTCACTGGAATTTTGGTACTTCCCCCGTTTATTGTAGAGTATAAAACTTGGTAGTGTGTTCTGTTTGTTCACTTAACTTGAAGTAAATAATTACGATTACCTCTAAAGATACTAATTGTTAATTTCATAACAAGTGTGAATCTTATATTATATAACATTCAAAATAATATAATATTTAATATTTCATAAATGTATGATTTTCACATTTTGTTGACGTTGAATGTGGTGTAAGTCCATTTGAGGTCACCAAAAGTATACATTTCTTTTAATTAATACTTTAAAAACAAAACAATCACATTATGAACTTAAATCAGTTTAATATTTAACAACCATAAAATGAGCGTATTACATATACCATTAGTTTTCAAACCATTCAAATTCAAGCCCCTAAATATCTCCATATAATATTAAATGGACGTACACCACTTTCAAAGAAAACGGCTCATTTGATTGTAACGAACGTGTATACATATAATCGAACCTTTGAGCACGCGTCTAGTTATTTTAATCAAACAATTCTGTGTGATGAAATCATTAACACGTTCGCGGTCAGTTCAAATTTCAGTGAGCTGCAAAAATAGTCAGTCAAGTATTACACTTCTAACTTACACTTCTAACTAGACAGAGAAAAAATAAAATAGCATGAAAATACTCAGTGAATCACTTGGCCATCACTTTAAGCTGCATAATAATTACAAAAAAAAAAATAAGGTTATATAGAATTAAATGAGTTATAACTGGCTTTATCATTTGGCATTGCATGAATGCTACAGCATTCATGTCATTCTATATTACGATGAAAATGTATTTGAATTGTATTTGAATTGTATTTTATGTTTATTTCGTAATTGTCTTCAGAACATATAATAATAATAATAACAATAATAATAATTTTCTATCACATCTTTGAAGTTAAAATCTTCCTACCCACATATGATACGTTCTATGAATATAGCATTTTGCTAAATCACACAAGTTTTAAAATAATGCTGACGGCAACGAATTGTAGAACTGTCGGAACTACATGCATGTTAACACAAGTAATTTCGAATTTCAACACAGGCTATTTGCTTTAAATCCGTGTATTTAGGGACTGTTGTTCTAACTCCGACTTTTCGGGCGCTAACTGGACGTTCACGTGTGTATATACATTTGTATTTTCAATATTACATTTTAGAACTTTCCCGGGTAATGAGTTCGTGTCACCTAATCTGGAACAGGAGTTCATGCTTCTCAACATTTTTCGAATATAATGCAAATTTCTACATTTTAGTGACCCGTCAAATTCAACGTACAACTTAAAGTAGAATATTCCGCTTTTATTTTTGCGCATTTTATGCTTTGACTTGGGATATTTCAAAATGAACCAACTGGGATGACAAAGAGTAGTATCCTGTATTCCACGTGTCCATTGTATTTCAGAAAATAGAATATCTCTGAATCCTATCAATGAGCTCGACTTCAAATTACCTTTGCTTGTTAAAATTTGAGAAGATGACAGAAAGTTTTTAGAACATTGAGTTCATTAATCAAAAATATAATCTCGACATTTGTAATGATACGAAGAACATTTTTGCTCCAAAATTTCTATACACGTTCGGCCATTATTATTAACTTATTAATTCAAACTTATAGTGCAGCTACGAGATATCTCGTAGTTGACAGTCAATGGGTTAATATATATCATAGACTAGGCGATTCGGAATTCATCTAAATTGTAGGTTTTAAGCGAAGTGTCCATGGTAGTTAATTCCAAATTCCGATGCTGCCAATGACCTTCATTTTTCATCTTAAACCTTTGCAATAGAGAAGTGACTCTCGTTCACCATTCGGTTTGTCGCGATAAACCGAGCGGCGGGTCTCTCTTGCCAATAGCGCGTCAAAATGGAAAATGCGTGAGGGAGAGGGATGTCGCTATCCGTCGGGCCAATCAGAGCAAATTACGCCTCAGCTGCCTTCTTACCGTTCCAGCATTATATCGTAATTCGCTCGACACCCATCGACACGGCTTCCAGCACCGCCCTTTCGCTACATCATAATAGCAGACTTCTGTTTTAAGTATTCGTACACGTAGTAGTTGCAATGGTTCGTTCGTGACACGAATCACGATATCTTAGATATTGGGTCATTCTGAAATTAGTTTGCACACCAGGACTTCGACAAGTCAATATCTTACGTAGGAAGTCGAAGTGTTTATGCTTTCTCTCTGGTTGTCCCCTGTGAACTACAGGGTTATTTGAGTTTGTCGTTGATATCTGCAATCGAATTACATCATCGACCAAAGGATATATCGATGTTGTTTTATCAATGGATTCTATTGTTTTCGAAAGGTTAGTTGCAAAGCAACGGTAATTTGGATCGGTCTCAACGGATTTGAAGGGGGAAAAATATTAAAAGCTGTCTGATTCTTTTTTTACTCTTCTTAAATTCGCTATTCTGGAAATTAGTGTGGCTACAAAGTTATTTTAGATAGCAGTGTTTTTTTAAGTTAAGAGGAAATACTTGTAACAAAATCTGGCATAATTGATCTATTTTGCGCGTATTTGTAAGCATCATGGTTATAAAGCTTGTTCTGTCTCACAGAATTGCTTCCATTTCTGTAAAATTAGATTTTTTTTTCAATTTTCACAATCTTGTGATTTAATTTTAAAATTACATTTCAAAAATTCAACGACAGAAAATAGCTTAACATTTCTGCACATAGAAATGTAGGAAGATCTAACAAACATTCGAAAATTACTGTTTTTAAATAAGATCACTATCAGATTTCTATTTCCAACTCAATATTATACATCTAAAACAAAACGAAAAGCAATATTAACTTCCGATAAATGTCGCTTCTACACCGCAGCGGAATAAGATCCCTCGATTCTATCTTTTATCTTTTTAAGAACGTATTGAAACCGATTCGATCGCGATTCCATTGTCATTTATGGATCGGGTATATCTGGAACTTTTATCGAAGTATCGGTAAACCGTATGCGTATCCCAGGAAATGGCTATGCCGACGATTTAAGGGTATTTTAAGAGTGAATAAAGTTTCGAGCAAACTGCCGTCTTTACGTCGATGATTGGTCGTATAATTGCCTTTGCGCCGTAAACGTGTTACGATTTCAGCAAATAATCGGGCTTCAAAGGCATTGTAATAAATTAGAAAATGGAAATACAACTCTTAGATACCTACCTGCTGTATAATTCTCTAGTTAGAGTAACTTTAACGTTAATGTTATACGTGTGAAATTAAAGCTTTGAAGTGAGAAGCGTGAAATTGTCGAAGCGACGCACAATGAATTAATTAGGTTTCAGTAACAGTGTTCCGAGCAAGTCGCCGTTCGTTAAATTGTGTCAATTATTTCATCTGGTTAACTAATTAAACTAGCTTTACAATTGTTCGTTGATTCCAACTACAGGAAATACACGAAGTAAATCATTTCTCTACCAATCAATATCAGAAGCTGGGGAATGGTTTTTGTTTTTATTCTTTTATTATTTTTAGACCGAGATTCTTACATATTCTGAGTACTCAATATTTGAGCCATTCACTTGCCAAATCAATTAACTCCGTAGAACCTAAAGTGAAGAAACGTGATGAAATAGTACGCACTCTTTTTCAAAATTCCCTCCAAAATGTAAATACAAATAAATATTGTAGAATGTATAATAGCATGTAGCTTTCGTCTAACGAAATATGTATAAAATTAATAAGGTAGAATAGACTGGGATTTAATTGTATTGACTTATGAATTCAATTATTTATTATTCCATGGCCACACAAATTTCGTCATTTAATGGTGTTAATCGTTACTATTACGGAAACTTATTCTAGACATAAGAAGTTGCGATTCAATCAAGTGCTTTGAAATTTAAATTTAAATTGATTAAACTTAGATTTGATTGAGTGAACAGCTCATTCGAGAATTGTAGAATTCAATTATCAATGCTTTCTTCTACATTATTTCTTCAAAAAATATCTTTGTATCTTCATTTTTCTATGTGAATCTTCATTTTATTAAATTGGATCTTAATAAAGTATTAATATACGCTTGAAGATACTACATTCTTCTTTTCACCCAATGCTCAAGCATTTTGTAATGCATTCAAATTAAGAAGGAATTAATAATATCCAAGTCGAGGTAATGAGTAATAAGCAATCTTCTACAGTGGTATTACTGCTAAGTATAAGCACATAATAATACCCTAATCCATGAAACGAAACAGGGTGCAGTCACGAAACGCATCGTGACTGAATCCTATCTATGGAAATCTGTAGAAAAATTCGCGTAAGAACATTGTTTCACTCGCAACTACTTCACTAATTAGTGAAGTGATTGTAGGATAATGATTACCCTATGCATATTAACATTTTTTTCATTCTATATTCGTTAATATTGAATTATTTCTCTGTACTGAATTCCGTTCAATAAGTTATGCAGACACAATTCAAACCACTAATTGTTCTTGAGATCCTGTTCATCGTAAGAACTTTTTAATTCTAAATAGTGAATCCGTAAATATCGCAGTTCCAAAACCATGCAAAATTTCATCGAATTCAGTAGCGCCGGTCACCGGTGACCCCCATGGCATTCAACGAGTTTTAAAGTAGAAAATAGACTACGGGTCCGAAAAGACCCTAAGGACTTTAGCGTGATTTTTTGGAAGGAGTGGATGAAGGTTAGATAATATCAGTTTAATATTCCGTTTAACACTAGAACTACCGGCGTTAAATCTCTTACATTTAAATATATTAAATAAGTATTTTGAAAAAGGGGAATTCAGAGGTGGAAAAGATGATCGATTCGGTAATTTATGTTTTATAAGATGGACGCAGAATATGTATTCTATGACTCTTCTATAAACCTGGAGAATTTTTGGAAAAAATTGTGTACCAGTCATTTTGACTGGTTTGGTTGTTCTAGTGTCAATATTCACACTATAATTCTTGGCTATGTGGCTGCTTGTGGCTCTTCGTAGAATTTACCAAATTTTAAGACAATATGCGTCTGTACGAAAACAAAAGGTGGGCCATCCCTATCCTGAATTCACCACAGGTTTTCATTCTGTCGAGAGCCTCATGTAATGCCAAAAATTTGATATAATTCCACTTTAAATACCATTGTTCCACATATCTTTGAAACCTTCATTTCCACATATTCGGTCCTAAGTGTGATGTTTTATAGTCCACCATACCCTTAGCAATAACGCTTAGAACAGGAGACGTTTTCGGGTTTCCATGTAGCTAAGAATCTGTTTCCTTTGTGCTTTCAATTGAATAGCTTCACTTCTTCGCGTAAAAGAAATATCTAGCAGCGATCTTTCCCTTTTTCATTCAGCCTTTCCTTTCGAGGACATTCGAGATTGGAAGTGACGAAGCAGTCCCTCTGTTCCCAAGAGTCACCGACCGACGAAATTGAACGGTTAATCTAAACGACGCATCTGTCGTTTTCATTGTCAGTAGCGTTCTGTAGTCGGTCATGAAGAAGACCTTACTATTTAGGGGATGGTGAATATTTTTCTTAAATCGGAATACTCGGGCGTATTCACTGAACGGGAATAAATAATTTCGATGGTGTTATCTTTGAAAATATCCCACCCTATGAGTATTTGAAAAGCGGAATTGATTGAATATCGATGGAATTGTAATGGATTCCGTGGATGTACATCGGGCGAAGAAATGAACCGGAATCAGAGATTAAATAATAATAATGTAAAATTATTATTTGTAGTAGTTCTACTCAATCAAAATCAAATTCAGTTACAAAACTTTATTGGGTGCTTACGAAAGAAATACATGAATTTGTTTAATTTAATTTAAATCTCAAATTGCCTGATAAAATAATTTATTTATCATTTATATTTGGTAAAAGTGTGAGAATGCTCATCGATAATGATAACAAGTTTAAAGAAAATAGTGTGAAATTTTCTATCGGTTATTTAAAAATTTCATATTTTTATCATTCCGGCATAGATCCGAGTAAAAATATATTTTTGTAATTTTTCTATAAATAATATAGTCTAAATTTCTATTAATTTTCAGCATTATGAATGTTGCTGCAGTAAGCTGCTCTTTTAGGAGTTTCCCTTTGCGATAAGTCTATGGTACAAACCATCCATTTTATAATGTGCTTCACGTTTTAGAAGAAAAATGCCGGGCATTTCCTAAACAGTAATTAATATGCTTCTAAACAATACAGGCTTATCTATAGATTGGCGTATAACGGTAGAGAATTTAATTTGTTATGAAATGTGATGGGTGGGCATCGAACAATATGTCTGAACGAACGTGTCGTTAATACGTAAATATAGATTCATGCAGCACGCTCCTCAGTTTGTTACGTATTACGCATAAAGCACCCAAATTTCCGTCATAAACAGATATCGCTTACTGCGATTATGTCCGTTGCATGATCATCCATCTGTCAGCAAAATTATTCGCGATATGTTAAACACGTAGGCTGTGTTTAAGAAGTTAACTTCGTCATTACGTACAAAGATGTATAAAAAGTTTTTTATACTACTGTTAAGCGTGTTGCGCGTTCCAGGTACCCTATTTAACACTATTAACAAGCCGACACAATTGAAAAAAATATACAACGTTTATACCGAGGATTTACAACATATCGCTTCTGAGGACGCTAGATGGTGGCATCTTTTGCTTTTAACAATCGACATATCTCATAACTTACTGTCAGTAACATTAATTGTACTGGCTGCTTCATGCATTACAACATTTGAGTCGCAGCAATTGTGATTCATGAGCCTAGACATTTTCTGACTCTGGTTTGCTGATATTATCAGCTATATTTTCATATTTTTTAAATATTTTTATATGTAGGAACGCGTTTCAGTGTTTATTTGCAGCGCACAAATTTTGAAGGAGTCAACTATTTTTACCAGTGCTGATTTTGAACACTTTCAACTTTGCATACTGATTATATTTTTATAGCTCATACTATCAACTTATATTTTATAACTTATTTCATAACTTTCCACCACTATGTGTCTTCTAAATGCTTTATTCCTTTTCAAACATCCTGAGATCTAATATTGTTACTCCTAGAGCATTAAAATGTCCTACATGGAGGAACACTAATGGCAAAATAATTTTACAATAACGATATAATGTCTTTATTATGGATAGAAAAGGCCTCAACAATTTTCTACATATTCCACGATATTTCTTTTCCCATTTGTTCGAACGGCGCTACCGATGTAAAATATTACAGAAGGTACAATTTTAACGATATTATTGCATTTTGCCGCAATGCAAACGACATTTGCTCAAAAGAGCAAACGGTTTTCGACCGTAATCAAACGATAACGTGACTTCCATCCGAACGATCGCATACGTGAAAACGTTGCCCGAGAAAGTTAACGACCTGTGTTCCGGTATGTCATGGCTGCTGCGTAACCGTTTGATGCGCGCGGAGATGCGAAGGTACTCCTTCATGCAGGACTGAAAATTATTATTCAGAATACGCGCTACGTACGACGTTAGATTCAGAATTGCTCTCGTGGTTTGTCGGTCTTCCCTTCCGTCACTTCAGGGGAATTAATATTTTTGAGTAACGACACGGCGATTAATGGTATTACTCTAGCTTTGATATATTAACACTAGAACTACCGGCGTTAAATCTATTATATTTAAATATATTAAATGAGTACTTTGAAACAGGGAGAATTAAGAGGTGGAAAAGTTGATCGATTTAGTAATTTATATTTTATGAGATGGCCGTAGAATATCTATTCTATGATGCTCCTATAAACTTGGGCAATTTTTGGAAAAAATTGTGTACCAGTCATTTTGACTGGTCTGGTAGTTCTAGTGTTAAACCTGCAAAATGATTTATTTTGAAATAAATGGAATAATTTGTATATATATATTGTCTATAATTAAAAATTTTTAATTGATTTTTTATTTATGCTTCAGAAAAAAGTTGTAGGTGTTGCGTGATTGCTATAATATAAAATTCTTTTGTGAGGTTGATAAATTTACAGATGAGAGTAGAATCTTTTCAATTAGTTCTTACTGTAAGTGTAAATTTTGTATGTTGGTTTATTGATATTTCGAACTGGTTTAATTATTTATTGTTGGATCGAATTATGTTCGTGATATTATAATTATCCAAATCGAAGTTACTTGGAATTGTGGTATCAAGAGTAGAAATTACACGCAATTGCGTAGCAGATGAACGCCAAGCTGCAGGAAAGGGAATAATAAAAACTTATCGGTTTCATTCAGTGAGATGTTATATGCGGGGATTTAGCGGCGAATAAAGCTCGTCAAGTATTTGGATCTTTGGTGTCCGTATCTGAACTCGTAACTTAAAAATACCTCTGTTCTAACTGCGTTCGTCACTCCGTAACCCACCATAAATTGCACTCGGTTCGTGGTCTCCATAAAACTATGTCCTTTGCAGCCAGTCTCTATCTATCTTTCGTGCCCGAATTTCTTCAGCTCTGCCTTTAAGTATGGAGCAAAGTTGGGCACCATTGACCAACGGGATATTTGTTTTTTGATTACCACATGAAAGTTTTCGTTTATTTATAGACAGGCAGAATTTATGTTCGCAAATGATTTGTCTTAGTACCCATTGTATTAACCTTTTATAATAGCTAAATATTATTTAAATATTATCGGAGTAATCCGACACATTCACATTTTCAATAGCTTAATGCTTTCAAGCACTTCTCCTTCTTCTTTTTGTATTTTTCACTTTTACTACTAAACGTATCGATACTTTATGGATATCGATTGATGCTACCTTTCTCAAAGAAACGCAGAATACTGTTGACTTAATACAGGAAAGTCAAGAACATACCAAACTGTCTTTACTTAATAATACAAGAAATTACATACTTTCATTTCGCAATTTCCCAATCGAAGGGTTCTCTCTCACATGCTGTTTCAAAAACTTCACCAACTTCTATAGTAAGTCAATTATGATAATAAATAACAAAAGTGTTTATATTTCAGAAACGCTTGACCTTTCGACCTATGTTCACAAAAGCTTTTTTACTCAGCACAGTGTATCCTATATGCCATATAAATATTGAATATTGTTTTTGGGCGCCATGTATACTAGCGCGAAAAATTTGTAAACCGACACAACCCAGTGACCGATGATAATATTGTTAGCAGCGATGCTAGATCATGCCAACATGTATAAAAAAATTTCATTGAACATTTGCAACGTATTCTTGAACGATAAATCATATCCTTATCCTCGTATCGATACATATGTTCATTCCCTTATCTCCAATACACTCTGTCTTCGTCTCAGTCAGCCCTCGCTGATTCAGGAACTTTTCTTACTCTCACGAGGACACGTGGTGGAAACAATAAGAGCTGCTTTCCCTTAACAAAATTGTCTCTCGTCTTTTGTAACCCCTCCGTTTCACCGAAGACATGCCCCGTTATTCGATTTGTCAAAAACATTGTCACTAATTCCTCTTCGTCCGTAAATCTATCCATGTACGTTCTGTTATCATCACGGACTCATGTTATCACATTACCGACCGCTATTGTTTGAGTATTCTACCCATTTTAAAGGATTTCTTTCGGCTTAGATTGCCTAAAGAAAATTACAATCTCTTTGAAAATTACAAATGCTTCTCATCGACTCCTTAACACAGTTTCACTACAATAATAAATAACAAATTAGTGATTGCCGTGGGAACCGATTAATAAACTAAAAGTCTAAGCGTTGGTGACAAAAAGCCTATTTATAGGCTACCGGTCGGTAAAGTGTTATCATAAAATCGTACGATCGTGAAGTTTTCGATATTGAACGTACTGCTTGAGGTAAATGCAAGAAGAAGAATTTTTTTCGTACGGAAGTTCAATTTCCCAGTATAACGGATTAAGTATTATTGCCGTTGTATAATGACACTCTTATTTTCTAGTATCTGTAATGAAATCTTTGCCAGCGACTCTGTACCATTCGCTGTGCTATACTGTGACGCTCATTGTCCCAGCTGGCGTATCTTCGTGTTTTCTACATAATGTATGAGACGATCTTCCTGCGCTTGCATTGATACCACTGAATTGGACTAGCGACTGTATGATATTTTTTAAAGTGGTTATTTCGGAGCATGAAGGATGTTTTTTTTTTTCGAGGAAAACAGAAAAATATACATCATCGATTACGTGTAGGGATTGCAATACCGGTATACCGAATACCGGTATTTTGAGCCATTTGTACAATTTTGTAATACCGGTATTCACAAGTTTAAATACCGTTTTTTTCGGTATTTACTAGAAATTTGGTAAATTGCCTCCACTATATGTTCAGGTGCGAATAAGCAATTGTGCTATGCTCATGGAATTCAATTAGGAGTAATAGATGTATTATACCAAAAAAATAAAGAACAGAACAGCCCAAATACTGTGGATACAGAAACTTCTGATTCCGACTTTGAAGAGAGTGAGAGTGAGAGTGATCCTTACAATGAAGATAATGACAATTAGGGATTGCAGTACCGGGATACCGAATACCGGTATTTTGAGCCATTTGTACAATTTTGTAATACCGGTATTCACAAGTTTAAATACCGTTTTTTCGGTATTTACTAGAAATTTGGTAAATTGCCTCCACTATATGTTCAGGTGCGAATAAGCAATTGTGCTATGATCATGGAATTCAATTAGGAGTAATAGATGTATTATACCAAAAAAATAAAGAACAGAAGAGCCCAAATACTGTGGATACAGAAACTTCTGATTCCGACTTTGAAGAGAGTGAGAGTGAGAGTGATCCTGACAATGAAGATAATGACAATGTAATTGTTGAAGAAGATATTGCTAATGAGGATGAAATATTAACTCATCAAGAATTTCTTCCTATAATTAATAAAGTTCGAAAAATTGTTAAGATATTTAAACGTTCCCCTACAAAAAATGCTTTATTACAAAAATGTATACTAACTGAAAATAAAACAGAACATATGTTAATATTAGATTCTAAAACACGTTGGAAGAGTTTACTCCTAATGATGGAACGATTTTTGAAACTGAAAAGTCCAATCCAAAAAGCAATAATCGACTTAAACCTGCAAATTAATTTTTCCGATAGTGAATTCGACTTAATATCCAGAACTGTATTAGCTCTACTTCTAATAAAACTGGCTGTGGAGGCTTTATGTCGGAGAGATTCTAATTTATTAACAGCTAATGCAACAATAAATTTCATGTTGCAGTCACTGAAAGAACAGTACACATCAGTATCTGTAGAATTATATATTACATTGAAAAATCGCACAGAAGAAAGGCATGCCGAAATAGAAAATGTCTTACGGTATTTACATAATTATAATGATTTTAGAAATGAAAATGAAAATGAAGAAAAGAGACTAACCAATTCAAATTTGATCAAGTTTATAGTAACTTTTCTTAAAACTTTTTACCTACAAACCTATCCACATTCAGAAGAATTCTGTGTTTTCTTTCTTTTTCTAAAATTCCTACTACCGGTATCAAAACCGGTATTTCGGTATTAAGATCTAAAAAATACCGAATACCGGTATTGAACTTTTGATCCGATATTGCAATCCTTAATTACGTGTAATACGTGACGTATTTTTGGTAGCTTTATGGAATTTATGGTGACTGATGTTGTTTCTTGACGTTTCATTATATTCAATTTATTGGAAAGTTTTTAATTTATCCTTCTACTCTTAGATTGTCCAAAAGATAGACTATCTAATCATATCAATTCGTAAGAATATTCTAGTATGTGTAGCTGTGTATTATATCCTTGACGACAACGAATCAAGATGATCTTAGGTATATAACAAGATTAAGTACCTTTTTCTTATTTCTGCATTTCTGCAGCGTTAACTGCTATGGTAATTTCGCTTAGCCTACTGTTTTAGGTGAGCTCCGAATTATAATGCTATGGTGTACATATATACCATAGGTAAAATTTTGTAGGGGTAATTTGAACTTAGTAAGTCCTACTTATTGGCAGTACGAGAATTTAACTCCATTCCCGCCATAGCACACAAGTACTTTATACAATTGAACCATAAATAAACTCATTCATTAAATTCCTCTATTAAAAAGTATTGTATTCAATCCTAAATACACAATGCACATAGTAAGTAATTAAATAAAAACTCGCATTCGCGCGTAATGTCATCTATGAGCTTTAAGCCCTACGAGGTTGATTCGAGATGGTCGAAACTACGCTATTCAACGGACTAATACCCTATGCGATGACTCTACTATTGTGCCATGTATTTGCCACGTAGGAGTTATATGATTTCGTGTTAAATACCCGACGTGTATGCTCGTTTAACTCTTCATTATCATTCCGCTTCGAGTAGAGAGAGGATTATTTGCTGCCGGGAAAGTTGTGCTTGTGTATTCTGTACAGAAGCGATGAACAAATGTACGGAAAACTAGTTTAAAGTTTTACGTGCGTATAAATTCAGGGTATCATTTTCATTATAATTCATTCTATACATTTCGGAGACGGATGGGTACTCGTAATTTGTGCGCCTATGAATGTATAATGATCGGAGTTCGGCTTCTGAATTTTTAAATGTGTAATTAGGTACTATCGTGGATATCGTGACAGAGGTTCAGATACCAATTTGGCAGGATTATGTTTGAATCGCTGTCAATCCTGGGAATTTTTTTCTATATGATGTATAAATCGTAGCTTTGCCGAATTGGTACTCATGTAAAACTGGAGGTCCTGTGCAAAATTGCAATTGCACTTAAAGTCGAAAAATAGAAAAGGAAAAAATGTGATATCAATACAAATAGAAGAATAGTTAGGCACGAGCTAAAGGGTCGAAAGACAAGTTCTTAATAATTGACTCTGACGTTTTGTAGTCTTGCGTCGAGCTATATTTTGCTTTTTGCTCTAATTAATTTCTTATCAATTTTATTCCTAGTTTGGCATTAAGAATAAATTTGTATCTTCACCTAAATAACCGTTAGTTGCTATAGCGAAATAAGAATAAATAACCAATTGTAGAGAATTTTGCGAAATTAATTTCTCATACCTGATGATAAAATAGAATTATTCAGACCGTACAGAGGTAATATTTTAATGAGAAAATCGATGATAATTGACCCGAGGCAATTTTTATGCTTCCTCGAAGCTTTTTCATGCTCTTATTCTAGTAGATGGAAGTTGAATTGTCCCTGCAAACTATGACCGATCCATTCGCATCAGGAGAGAAGTTTTTGCTTAAATGCATCTTCTATTCCCTTAATTTATGTACATATTCTAATAGGAACAGATAAATATATGAGCCATTTATTTTGAAATTGGCATAAGTCACTCTCTTTTTAAATCAAGATATTTAGTGTTCGCGTTGTAAGGTATTTAAATACTTTGATGCCAATTTTCGAGAAGGTGTACTTGGACATGTCAATTTGGATGCTTATACTTTTGTCAGTATAAATAACTTTATATAGCCAATAAAAAATCGCCACTTTTCATTACGGTAAAGCGAGTTGTCTCATTTTAAAAATAAACGGCTCATATAGAACCAGTGCCCGCAAAGAAGTTCTCATATATGAAAACAGCTGGATAACTGAATACGACGTAAAGAGCTCAGAAATTAATACTAAAATCTTTATCTTAATACTTTAACACTAAACCTACCAAACCTGTCAAAATGACCGGATCCCAATTTTTTCTAAAAATTCCCTAAATTGACAGGGGAGCCATGAAGAAAATATTCCACTTCCATATTATAAAACCTAAGTTAGTTAATTACTTATCTTTTTCACCTCTTGATTTCTCTTTTTCTAAAGTACTTATTGAGTATATCGAAATTTTATTAGATACAACGTCGGTAGTTTTAGTGTTAAGGAGGAAATCACTGATAATTCAAGTCCAAGGAAATTTCATGTCTGCTCGAAGCTATTTTCATGTTGCACTATTATAGGACATAATTCAAACTCTTCCTACACGTTACGATAGACCTAGTCGCATTACGAGGGAATTGTTTTACTCTATTGCATCTCCTTTTTTTCATCTAATTGATGTATATACACGAATATAAGTGCACGAATATATAGAACCCGTGTCAGCGAAGAAACTCTCATATATAGTCCGACGCACGTATCTACTCGTAGATACAGACATCTCAGAATTCCATGAGCACCGAGAAGAGAGTGCCGTGGGTTCAACCATAAATTTCGATTTCCATCGAGACGGGAGACCATTCGATTCCACTTGACGATCTATATTCGAAGTACCGTAACGTAGGTAAGACACCTAAAGACGGAAAATCGAGCGCATGTGTCTTGGAGATCACGAGGGAATCTCCGTGTCTCATGGGCGCCTTGCTACGACCGTCTATCTATGTAGCTCCCGCAGCTACAGGTCATTGCCATTTGCTTTTACTCTAGGACGTTAATTAACGCTCAGACTGTTTTTTATTATTCCTGGAGACCCGAGAAGAAGACTCATAAAGTAATCATTTGTTATCCGACCTCATACTTATCTCACTATATATTAATTTTATATTTGTATATTATATTGGTGCGCCTTTTGAAGTGGCGTCGCGTGCGATGATTGTGTGTGATTGTTATGAAAATTGTATTTTTCATATAGGCAGTCCCAATTGCCTTGTACAGAAAGGTAGATTTATATATTCATAATTCAACGGTGACGGTAATTTAAAGCTACACATTAAAATTTTAATTTTCGTGTAAATCAGCAATAATATATTTTGAAAATTTTGAATTTTATATTTGTGCAGCTTTTGCCTTTCCATTTTGCATAGTTTGATCATAACGCTTGTATCAATCAATTGCATCAATATTTCTTAATATTTAGTATGTCGTTTTTGAACACTTTTAATCACTTATAATCTAACCAAAACACTTTAGACCATTTCATTCATATTTTCAAAGGTAACTCCGCGTAATCAATTATATATTACAGCGGTGGGCAAACTACGGCCGACAAAGTGGTCCTATCCGGCCCAGCGCAGACTTTTAAAAAATAGTACAGAAATTTTAAATTTCAGTGTTTTAACCCCTTACCCTATAACAACGAGTGACACTCGTGATGCGGTCGCAGTCACAGGAAATTTTGAAGCTTCTCAAAAATTATCAAATTGAAAATATCAGTGGAACACGACACGATAATATTATCCCTATGTTATTAATATTGATTTAAATTCTAAGATATATCAGGTATCGCTGCCGTATTTTTATTTTAGCAATTTAATTCTCAATTATTGCGGAGGCAGTCACAAATGAACTCGTAGGACATTGGGTTAAAACATTCATTCAAAAGGTGGTTATTTTTTTGCATATACAAAATTTTCCGTAGGAATGAAAATTTCTCTTTTTCTAGCTCGTTCCTAAAAAGTTTGCCCATCATTGGTATAGCACGTCTATGATATTGTCAAACGGAAAGAAATAAAACGCAGAAGAATGATAAAATTGTAGGTCGTAGATGTTCCTTCACAAGCGAAAACCAGTCGAGTATAACTGTGCTGCAACGTCGTGACACGGGTTTCACTAACGATTGCACTTCGTAACAACGACACTAAGTATTGTTCGCACTTTCACCTATCTCTCCTTTTCTATATCATTCGCCGCAGACGTACACGGTGTACCTGGAACATCTACCGGGTCGATATTCGCGAGACAACGCGTATATGATGTACACCATGGTATTTTAGCACACGGATACTTTTCATTGCGTGTACGTTGCAGCTTCAGGCTCGAAAGGAACGTTTGATCGTGATAGTTGTGATTCTCACTTTGCATATATTCGAGACGCTTTATCTTTGTTGAAGATGCAACGTGCTTTCTAATTTCGCAAAGTAATACTATTTGTCTTTATGCATTCGGCTTTAACTGCTACGGTTATTTCGCCCAGGACTTCAAGTTTTAGGAGAATTCCAGGCGACCGAGGATTGTGATATGTATGGTGGAATGTTAAATTTGTAAGGAATGATTCTGAAAAGTAGAGAATAAAGTGTGGAAGAAGATCAGTCTTCTTTATGGAGTCTTTGCGGGGTTACCATTTCGGTTATATCGAATTAGAATAATATAACATTTTGTAATATATTTCTGCCTGTATTATACTTGCATCTGGTCGTACATTTGCACTTTGATCACTGTACTCACGCGATATTTCATAATGCATTGTGAATTCTCTTCTTTATCTTTGTTAGTTTAACAAAATTTTCAATTCCATTTATCCCTTTATACCTCTTATCGATAAAAGGGATAAATGGAATTGAAAATTTTGTATATATACAACTAAATAGCTGAGAACAACTTTGCGGAATTTATTGAAATACCAACTAGGACTAATAATGTTAAAGTTCGTCGTACCATGCGCACGACATTTACTTTATGATAGAGATATTAGAAAGTTGCTACTTTTAAAATTAGCCGATTCTGTCATTTTTAAATTTTTTTTTAAAGATTTTCCGATTCTGTTGTAATATCTGGAGTTCTGCTTTAAGGAAACGTCAATTAGGTAGATGTGTTCTTGTTCTCTCGAAGTCGTGTTTAAGATTGACGTCACAAAGGCAGTATTAGCCATGTCAGTACAGCAATATCTTTTCGATTCTAAAAGCGGTTGAATCAGTGTTAATATTAATTGAATCGATTTCATTCGGTGTTAAAATAGCTCTCGCATTGAAGTACGTATTTGAAAATTGATGTTCCTAATGGAATATTCATCCGATCTACCTTGTAATTCTGATTGATCGTATAAAGCCATCTCTATAAAGTCTAAGAAAATGGATTATCCTTTATACATAGTTAACGTAGATAATCTATGCTGATATTCTTAAAATAGCGATCCTTTCATTTTTATCTAGTAGCAACTAAAATTACCTTACTTTTGTTTAAAAATTCCATTTACCAAGCGAGAAAATAACGCTGCTTCGTGTCGTAAAATGAATTTTATTCATCGTTACCAAACGTGACGAAATTGCTATCAGCCTAGAGAATAGTAGCATGGGAAGACATGCCAGCCATGCAGAAGGATCATCCCTCCCACTTGTTTCGAGAGGTGATTGTACGTGCTCAAGTATTACGAACCTCCTATTAATTTCTTTCAGTATATGTAGA
Source organism: Cerceris ruficornis (assembly GCA_963989415.1). Classification (NCBI taxonomy): domain Eukaryota; kingdom Metazoa; phylum Arthropoda; class Insecta; order Hymenoptera; family Crabronidae; genus Cerceris; species Cerceris ruficornis. Next base: position 40,028,842 of record OZ022517.1, on the reverse strand, counting down.
ACGTGTTCTTGAAAATTGTTAATGCAAAACATCGTTGAAAAGTGTGCACATCAATTTTAAAATATTCCACTTCTCGCGTTATCAATATCTAAAGTAGCATTTATTATTATCGCGGTTGCATGAATCTTCTCAGAAATACTATGCCATTGTGACTTTCCTTTAATTACTTAATAATTCGTTATGCAGTGTATAGTAACAAAAAATTTATAATTATGAGGGATACAAGAAAGTTTTTACCTTTTTTATACTATTTTTATAATCTTACAACTGAGATCATTGAGTAAAGATAATTCATTTATGTAAAAATGAAATGAATAGTCTAAAATTTGAAACCATTAACAACTTAAAAAAAATACATTGTCATTTTGTATAACAACTACTTGCTTTAGAATTTCATTAAACAGAAGTTTTCATCCTTCGCTCCGAAGCGTGCGTAAAAGCCTCGCAACAGAAAATCAAGAAAGGCAATTTTCCTCGATGCCTTTCCATCGGCATCGATCCCTCGTTCTGAAACTTCTCGTTAAGCTGACATCTCATAAAGTACAATCTCCTCGATGTCATCTCACATACCGAAATCGATTCGAATCGCGTTTCGAGTTATCGGATCGCCATATTCGCCGTAAACGCGGGATTCGTCGATTTGCAAGATACTAAGATTCCCTCGAAAATTGCTCGATAAAGATGTTACAGAGATCACGCGGATGACACGCAGGTAGAACTGACAACCTGCACTATCGTTGATCCGTCGGAATTTAGCCTAAGGCGTTACCATAATCTTATACTCTTTGCCATGATAAACTGGATTATGATTTTCCCTACCCCTTTTCATCCCCAACGTTCTCTTTCTCGCTCGTTCGTTTACAGCCTCTTTCACCTCTTACCTTCTATCCTCGTTGCTGTATTGCTTTGCAATTTGGCGCTGTGCGGCTACGTATTATCATCTCGTTCATTGTATCGTATAATCCGAGAGCAGCCTCTGTGCACCACTCAAGGTCTTCGCCGGCACGAACTTTACAATCCCGCGGCTCTGGAGGGGCGTCATTTATCGAAGATTGCAGTATATACGAGATCGGGCAAGCTCATCGATCATGGACATTGAAACGCCCCGTATCTTTCCTCGAATACATTTTCAGTGTCTGCGCTCGGTTCTCGTATACTATGAGATTTAGAGCGTGTATATTCTCTTTCCGCTTTTGCCACGATAAAGTGCACGAGGAATCTCCGTCTCTGTTAAGTGCTATACCCAGTCGCTGCGGGTAACTATTGACGCATTGTTGCGGACGAAGAATGTTGTAATTGGGATAGTTTTATGGATGCTGTTGCTGCGGTTTGAGGTATTCGTGGCTTGAACTGAATTAACTTTGTGCAACTGGTTTCGAAGATTGTAAAACTGTGTACAACGTTTCCGTGTTTGTTATGTAGTACTGTTGCAGATGTGGTGGTATGGTGAATTTATACAGATGCTAATCGGTTTGGCTGATGATGTTTCAATCCGATTTGCTCTTTTGTTCTTGAAAAATATACTCCCGTGATTTAGAAGTGATGTCGCGTGCGATGATTGTGCGTGATTGTTATGAAAATTGTATTTTTCATATGGGCAGCCCCAATTGCCTTGTACAAAAAGGGAAATTTTTATATTCAGAATTCATCGGTGACAGTAATTTAACACTAGAACTACCAAACCAGTCAAAATGACTGGTACACAATTTTTTCCAAAAATTCTCCAAGTTTGTAGGGGAGTCATAGAATAAATATCCTACGCCCACCTTAAAAAACATAAATCACCGAATCGATTATCTTTTCCGCCTCTTGATTCCTCCTTTTTCAAAGTACTTATTTAATATTTTGAATAATGATAGATTTAATGCCGGTAGTTCTAGTGTTAACACTATTCCTACTGACACTTCACGTATACCTTTTCCTACCGCAACCGGTGAATTTGTCAAATGATAATTTTTTCCCAGAAAATGAACAGTAAAAAAAGAAGTGAATATTGAAAAATGTATTATAATGTGAATGTACTATACGTATATCTGAGGAAAACTCGTGAAGTTTAAAGGCGATTCAATTACGTTGTATATAGGAAATTATAATCGAAATTTTAAAAACGGTCATTTGACCGGTCGTGGTAGGAATAGTGTTAAAGATAGACATTCAAATTTTAATTTTAGTGTAAATCAGCAATAATATATTTTGAAAAGAATGAAATGCACTGTCAATAACATCGTCGCTGTTGTTACCTGTTAAAGGTACCGACTCACGAATCATATGGAAAGACAAAACAAAAATTTGCAACAATGTAAAATCGAAAAAAAAGAAAGAACTATAGCAATCGATTCTATAATGATATAATACAACTGGACAAAATGGCAAGCGCTTGAAAGAAGATCGATATTCTTTGTACCAGAAGAAAAGTCCCTAGTTTCGTGTTAAAATCCAAGGAACGAATTTTAGCAGTTCCCTTCCAGTTCTCTTTGAATGTAGTTGTGCTCCCGACACGTGTAACCGTTGTGTAATACGGAAGTTTTCATTATGCGGATACGTCATTAACAATTCCTGATTTCCCGCTATCCATTGGAGCACCCCACGAGGTGTTAAGTGCTGCGCCTGCTGGTGAGCATGTTAAGCAACACGATTAAGAAATTTCAGCACGGTGGGTGTTAGGGATCTGGAAATTCGCGAACCCTTGGATCGATAATTTTTACGAAGAATTTCTCGGTTTAAACTGATGTTTATTTAAATAATACACAGAGTATTTAAAAAAGAATATAACTGGGAGTTGCATTGCAAATTCAACTTCCAAGGTTAACACTAGAACTACCGACGTTAAATCTATTATAGACTATCATATTAAATAAGTACTTTGAAAAAAGAGGAATCGAGAGGCGGGATAGATGATCGATTAGGTGATTTATGTTCTTTGTCATGAACGTAGAATATTTATTCTATGAGTTTTCTATAAACTTGGAGAATTTTTGGAAAAAAATTGTGTACCGGTCATTTTGACCGGTTGGTAGTTCTAGTGTTAACAACGTTAAATGATCCGGAAATTGATATAAATACTTCATTCAAATTCAATTTAAGTTGCCATGTTGCCAAGATCCAAATTAATTCTGGTGAAGAATTTGTAGAATATGTTAAAAATGTAAAATTGTTTTGTGACTTTTTCTGCTTACTACATAAGTAACGAAGTTAATAATAATCAAATTAAGACCACTTTGCTTGAGAGCTAAAGTACAACTAAACGATGAGAAGTAAGCAACGTTGCCACGTATTAATATCACTTCGTACCTAGATTATTTAATTCCAGCAGATTATGATAATTGCAGCCGTAGAATCAGTATGACAAATAACTTTTAGCGGAATTCTGCGTCGGCTATGCAGAATTAATCGTTTTATTATTGTGATTAAGTGTATATACGTTGCTTAAATTCCGCGTCAGGATTTATTATCTGCGCATATATGTGCAGTTCTGTAGAATATTCAAAGATAAGTTTCTGAGGAAGGAAATTTTGCACAAATATAGCTATATTCTATATTTCGTGTTAATTTTAATTGTAAAATAAGGATTGAAGAGTCTTATGCAAATTACGAGTAATGGAAGCAACGTTTCTCACTTTTCAACTAATATCCATTCTAGTCTGTAACAATTCTCGTTACAGTGGAACTTACGGTTTGCCAAATGGCTTTGAACAATTATTATGCACCTATTGCCGGATTTGCACGGAAGAAAGGTTCTTTAGGAAACCGTGTACATCGAAATCGTGAATTTTGTTACGTAAAACTGCGTAAATCGGAAAGAAACTAAAACCTGTATAATTCAGTCGTCTATTTCAACGTTAACCCTTTGTGGACAGAGACATTTTTGAATATTGAGAGATAACCATTTATTTTGTGATCCAAAACCAACTTTTTATCAGCAAGTTAGGCTGTTAATGTATATACATTATAAATTAGTATTTGTTTAACGATATTTCAACGGTTGTATTTAAATTTTTCAATTCTAACTGTGTATACAAGCAGCGATAAACTATAATTAAATTTTTCCTCCGACCGCATATATGCGTCGACAGTCATCAAATGGTTAAATAGAAATAAATAAAAATAAATTTTTTTAAAAATCCCTTATTTTAAAAACCGCATAAAAGCGAAATCGTGTAAATAAAGTACCTCGCAAATTGGGGAATAGGTGTAATGATCTTTTACAAAAACGAACACCTCGAAGAAAAATTGTATTACACTTTCGATACGTACTTGCACAAGAAACAATTTTCTCAAGATTAAATCGAATCATGGAATACTTCGTATTCATCGACTCCTCTCAACCGCCATATTATTGTTCATATTGTAATTTCTTTCTACGCATGCGATACCAGAAGAATACATTAGCACTTTACCGACCGCTATTGTTTGAGCATTCCGTCCACTTTAAAGGATTTGTCTCGGTTTATATTTCTGAAAGAAAATTACAATCTCTTTGAAAATTACAAATGCTTCTAATCGACTCCTTAACACAATTCCACCACAATAATAAATAACAAATTAGTGTTTGCCGTGGGAACCGATTAATAAACCAAAAGTCTAAATGCGTAGGTGACAAAAAGCCTATTCATAGGTTACCGGTCGCTAAAGTGATAACATCTTATAGATTTCTCCGTAGAATAACGGTTGTCATTCGGAAGAATAATCTTTCCCCCATCTTTTAACCGTCTTAGGTGTACGCGTACTCTTCGGTCTTCTGCATACGGGACACGATCTCCCATAGAATGTTTCAGCAGTAAGTTTTAAGGGAGATCTTAATCCCAGCCTGAGCTCCTTAGCCGGCATAAACCATTTCGCGATACTTAACGACAGCAACATTTCTCTAGATGGAAATGTGCTCTTTGAAAAATACGCTAGCGTTCAGACTTCTCTTCCGATTATCCATTTTTATCATCTTGAGGAATGGCTGTGAAATTCGTGGCTAAAGAATCGCCATATTCTCCGTTGAAAATTTATTCACTCGTAAAACGTTTGAATATTTCGTTAATTGTTTATCCTACTTAAGGGGTTACGCCACCTCGAGATTTTCAAAAAATCGATTTTTTTTGGCTAGATGAATTGCTTATATTTTTAGGAATATTTTAAGCGTTTAACCATTTCAAAATTCAAACTATTACCAAAGTTATAGCAATTAGCAGTGAGCAATTAGCAGTAACCCTGACGTCGTACTATTTCTTTTCTTGCGTTCTACTCGAAACTACATTTTTCAAATCGGTGTACACGATATCTCAATATCTACTGAACCGATTTGGTTAAAATTTACAACAATTGTTGTTTATAATATTCTCTAAAAGGTGACGTAGGATTTTTTTGATTGGATGCCATGTTCAAAAGTTATACAGTTTTTAAACTCAACATCTCGATGCAAATACGAATTCTTTTTTCAAATAGCTGTCATTTCTACAAAAAAATTTTTAAAAATTTTTCCCTACGTCACATTTTAGCTATTACCCTTATAAATAAGAAAACAACAATTTTTTATATTTCAGACAATGCCTAACAGAGAAATCATGTACACCGTGAGTAAGGGTTTTCAAAAGAGAGTCCTACTTATCGCCTCATATCTCCGTCATTTTTTAACATTTTTTAATCATTAACATTGCAAATTGTTCATAAAACTGCTATATATATGTGTAAACTAAAGAACATTTTATATACTTAACGGCTGCGTCAAAAAAAGTGTTTATTTTTATACCTATTTTTCCGAACGCCAAGGTGGCGTAATCCCTTAATCTACGATTGTGATGTTTCATCGTATCTTGTTTTAATGTTTACTTCCAGTGTTGCGAATCCATTACCATAATTATGGTTGAAATGAAAGGGACCGTATCAGAGAGTCACAAATTCTGCTGTGATAAAGATTGTTATATTTATTTATTGTATTTATTGTAGTAGGCGGCCGAGATAACAAGTGGGGTATATATATATATATATATACACACCCAACTCTTTTTTTGCACGGTAGATACGTTCCTTAGAAAACCGGGCAAAAAGGAATCATGTAAAAAACGAATTCCACCGGCGCCAAAACCAAAGAATCTTCATTTATCGCGCGGACGGCATAGTGTTAATAAGGGTACTGTAAAAACGATGTAAAATAATATTGCTTAGTACTTGTTTAGAACTTTTCTAAAACGAAAATTTAATACAATATTACCTTTTTTAACCGCTTGCCTTACGATTTCTATTTTGACAGCGTGCGTAATGCCCCGTGGATTCTCGGAGTTCAGTTTTCCTTTCATGAACGTTGCCAATTCAAAAATTCAAAAAGTTATAGAAATTAGTTAGCACTGGACTTCACTGTGAGAGCAAACAATTTTTTCATCTGCGCTTTTTCCTTCTTGTGCTCATTCGGAAAAAAATAGCTGAACTAAAAGTTCTATTATTTCACTGTATCTACAAAAGTACGTAACAAGCTTGTGAAAGTAAGTATTCTCAAAAACTTGAATTCTGCCAAAAAAAGAAACTATTTGTCTGTGTATGTTACCTACATTTTTCAAAAAGTTTGGAATTAATGTTTAGGTAAAAGAAAGCACGATTGCTGAAATCAATTCATCAAGAGTAATATTTTTACTCTCTATATTTTTTGTCGCATACCTTCTTTGAAAAATGATATAATCGCAGCAATCTCTGTTCATTCGTAGTAGTTTACAGTTTCTGTAAATTACTGTGAAAATCCCTTTGTTCGGGCGAGAAAGTTTCGAAAAAGAATCTCTCCGATACCATTAATAGATCCGCTGATACCTCTTTGTAGGGGAGTTAGTGAATCGCCCTGTGTGCAGGATGAACCGTGTAACGTGACCACCTTGAATCTCTGTGTCGTTAGTGGATCGATCGAAATTCTTTTTGGCTGCAATGCGATGGCAAAGAGAGATCTACAAAATGATTATAGCACATTTTTCATCGGTCATGCCTTTCCGAGGTTTTCCAATCCATCAAAATCGTAGAAAAGTCCTTTTCATTCGACTATTCCCGTTTTTATTATCTTCACAGTCCAGAAAGAATACTGGTAATTACTTCCCGAGTTATGAAGAATATTTGTTAATGGATGCCAAACTTGCATCGTTATCACGATTTTTCTTTAAGGAATGATTGCCAATAAATTCTTATCACTTCTGGGATGTTAATGATCTCTTATGTACATCACAACCTCGATATTTCGGAAGTTATTTAAAATTTTCCATTTTAATGGAAATGATTATAATATTTAAAGCTGAAGCGCAGATTAAAAGAGGTACTTAGCAAAGTCTGTAAGTTTGATAAAAGAAATGTTAAAAGCAAAGGGATAAAAGGAAGAAACTTAACTGCATGAACCGTTTAACTTTTACGATACAAAGATGAAATATTAAAAAACTTTTATTATCATAGACTCAAGGAATTTTTCAGACAAATTGGGATCGATTTGACCGCCTAGGTAAAACTAGTATAAAAATAAAAGACAATACACTTGATAACAAAATACGGAAATTGTGAGATCCTTAATGATATGTCATCAAAGAAATTTCAAAGGTTACAATTAAAGACAATGAAATATCGCGAAGCTTAATTTCTCAGCAACATCTGCACAAAACTCTGCGCTTAAAGTGCAGGACAGAGGAAAGTATGCAATTAAGGGGTCGCGTACTAATCGAATCTATTAAGAGAATTGTGATTTCAAGGGGAGTTGACGGCGACAGTACTGCCACACATGCTTGCTTCCTCATCGCTCACTTTGACCGACATGCGTGTCATGCTCTTTCATTTGTCCAGAGCTACGTAATGCCACGTCCTTTGTGCTTTATACCGAGAATACAAGACATTGCCCTGCCAGGGCATTTACCAAGCTTTGAAGACTTATCCTTTAACATTGTTTCTGCGTTTACGTTCCTCTGAACAGACAAACGAGCATCACCGAACAACTTGCCTTTTCAACTGCAGTATATTTATCCCGCTGTTATGCTCCGTCCGGAGCTTCTGCTAGGCTTTCTCTTTATCTCGTGAATGCACAAAGAGGAGTCGATCAGGACCGCGGATATTCTTACGTAGATGAGTTCATTCAACGAGGAGATCGCTTACCTTACGAAATGGGAATTTCAATGAATTTTTAGGAGGTTGAGGAACGTTGGAAAAGATTGGATACTAATGGGGTATTTGGAGCGAGAATTTGGGGTCGATGAAGTGGGATTTTTGTGCGCTATATAGGGTATTTCACCTAACTTGAACACCTTAAATATATCGCTTATTTTGTATGATAGAAAAAATGTCAGAGGTAGAAAATATTCTGTTCGAAGGCACTAATACGGTGATTGGCCGAATTTTGTTTTCAAGGTAATTTTTTTCGAGGTTTCAAGATCATTGTATTTTTTTTAAATGGGACTGCATACTTTCATTACAACAGTCTTATAGTTTATAAAAAAACGAATCCAACTAGGTGCAATATGTTGACCTTCACGTGACCTTTAGCGAGAAAATTATGAAATGTTTGTCAGTAACTTCAGTACGCGTTCGGGGACGGTAAATGAATGAATTTCAACTTCATTGAAACAGTGTACCGTTTAACTGTCCCTGGTGCTTGTAAGCAGACATTCGTATTCTCCTTTCATCGGTTGAAGTATGTTTAGAAGCATTTTTGGCGTCGTTGCTATTCGCCAGATCCTCTATCGGGATGTTACAGCGACACGCGATTACAATGTACCGTTTACAAAGGCTTCGCTATGCCGATACACATTACTATCAAAGCAATAATTTTCTCGCTAAAGGTCACGTGAAGGTCAACATCCTGCACCCAGTTGGATTCGTTTTTTTATTAGACTGTTATAATGAAAATATGCAGTCCCATAAAAAAATACAATGACCTTGAAATCTCGCAAAAAATGACCTTGAGAAAAAAATTCGGCCAATCACCCTATTGGCGCCTTCGAACAGAATATTTTCTACCTCTTTCTTCTTCTATCATACAAAATAATATTTATATATTTAATATATATATATTTATTATATATGTAAGGTGGTCAAGTAAGGTGAAATACCCTGTATATGGTGGATTAGTATTTGTATAATACACTTTTAATATAAGTCTATAGTATTGTTGCGGATACAGCCCTGGTGTAATCCGAAACGTTCATATGCCATTTTGTATATTGTTTCTATTGATTTTTGTTATATTATAAAAGACTGCATCATGGCAGAAGGCCTCGATTACAGTCAATCCTGTTGTATTTAATTAATAAATTACGTTATGTGTTTACCAAATGAGTGTAAAGTGTTTCAAGTTTATTTCGAGTTTTAACAAGTATAAATATGTCGTACGTAATGTTGTTACCCAAACCATGACTTCGTTTAGATACAAATTAAATGTGAAATTGAAGGATGATTATATGATGTTTGAGTTATGTCTGGGAAAGGATCATTAATCGGCAACAATACTTTAACTCCTTGCAGTCCTACGGCGAGTGTAGCTATGCATAGCTATCTATTGTAGTTGATATTCTATCGTATTAATACCAGCTTCAGAAGTTTCAAACGACTTTAATTTTCATCTAAATATCCATCAGGACCCATAGTTATCACCATAATCGGATATCAGTAAATATACGATAAACAATTTTCCCGAATTAATTTTATATAGTTAACGAAAAATTGCAAAATTACTTCGTACCGTAAAGGATCAAATATATATACCTTATTTACTAGTAGAATATAAGACAAAAGTTAATGAGAACAATATCCATCCAACGGCCCATAAAATTAACGTAGCCGATCATCCTATCTTCCCTGAATTATCTTTGATCTTCCGAACTAATCTAACTGCTACAGGAAAAGTCCATTTTCCCAACCTCAATTTTTCGAAGCCAGAGGTCAATTCACTAAAACTCTCGAACATGACACAAATATTTTTCGACGTACTTCAAAAGCTCGTTAAAATTCTTGTCTCGTAGGCTACACGGTCCCCTATAGAAGGATTAATCTCCGACAATTCGCCGGTTAAAGTAGAACAACAAATTGAAATGCCTTCGGTAGAGCAAGATGGTGGCGTCGTCGTATAGAATATTTTCGACATAGTTTCCTGTTCGCTTATATGTCGTTGTACGTGTTAGCATTTTCTAGAGCTGACATAGCCGTAAAAATACTCCGCTCGAATTTTTCGGGTACTTTCATCACGCTGCGGCCAGACTTTCATTCGAGTATGGTTCACTGCCACCTCTACCGACGATTATTCCGTGTTTTTTGTTGGAACTACTGTTAACTTAGTTTTGAACCAATAGTCACTATTTTCACTGGAAATTTAAAAAAAAAGAAGAAGAAAAACTGGCGAATATTGATACGACGTTAGCATTGTTTTACGTGAATAAATTATTCGAATTTCGAATCTCGATGAAATGTGCTGCGATGAATAAGTGAATAGTGTTTCAAACGTTATTGGATTTGATTGCATCGTTAATTTTGGTTTAATTAGGCATTTTGACTGTAGTATGTAACTACTTACGGATGCCTTGTAATCGCTGACGCTGCAGGAAAAGAGAGCTACGGGGAGGAAGAAAGTTTTAAATCTCTAATGAGTTTTTTAGCAAATGATATTGATTGAATTGATGAAATGAAATTGACAATTGTCAATGGGACAGGAATAGGTTAAATGAAATTAACGATTCTATACGGTGTACGAATTAATTCGATAAAATTAACAATTTGCAAGGAACTGCGATTTGGTGGAATCAAATTAGATATTGATTTGCAATGATTTTTAGTTAATTGAACAGCTACTGTCATTTGAAATCCGTGATACAGAGTAAAGACGTACAAGATTCTCGTATTTATTTAAATGGAAAAATTCGCAATCTCTAAAATTTATTGGCTATCGATTATTCAGGACGTCAAAAGCATCCTTTGAAACTGTTAGACTTCTTTTTCTGTCTACAATAGCAATACTTTATGCGATTAACAGCCATTACATGTTTTAATTTCTTTGTCTTTTTTTATATAAATTTATTAATATTATTCTCCAGCGTGAATCACTACATGAAATTAGTCATTTCATTCTAACAGTTTTTCGATTCCAATTAAAAAATCTTTGCAAAACAAAACCATAAATCAGAGTTTAAAACTCGCATAGATCTTGCGAAACTCTCAATGAATTTGTCGACGAATTTTATTAATTGGCTGTTAGAATGACACGGAGGTTAATACAAAACTTTTTCATTATTTATTCCGCGATACAATTCTTGTGAAATGCATGAGATTCACTTGCTCTTTGTTTTCATTTTCTGTATTGATTAAACTGTTCCATCGTCGGAGTTGAGAATCACTGGTTGCGCTGTTACGGGCACTTCAGGTTAACGAACAGCTAGTTAAGCTGTTCGTTAGCTCTTCATTGAGCAATCGATCTGAACGATTATTCATCGCGGGAGCGAAGTCCCATAGGTTTGAGAATAATAATGGTAACAAAATGTGCTTGTTGAAATTTTAAAATTGCTGGATTGCGGGTGCGTCTTTAAATAAAAGAGCAGAAACTCATTATTGTGCCGTATTCAAGTATCCTATTGCTTTTATAACGTTCATTGTATACGATATTGTCTATTCTATAAATAATGAGAATTGTTAAAAAAATATAAAATTCATTGTATGATCAAATTTTTTTTTTGAGTTTTTTTCAAAAAATAAATTTGTTGTTTTAAATTACAGCTAATTTAAATGAAGTGTATACGCATGTGGAATACGTAATATGTTAGAAACTCGTTATTCTGTAATTGTTAGGGAAATTATGAAAGAGAGTAAAATTTTTGTCGCAATACCATTGTATCGATGGATTTAACGTTCATTCAATTTTGCCATTTTGAGATTTTAGTTTTGAATTTGTTGTGTAATTGCACTTTGAGTGTATTGCCCAATACAATTATGCACTTACTAGTTTTCTCGTAACAAAAGATTGCATGCCATGCTCAATGCGATGTTCTATGGTATCACAAGAGTGACATTGTGGATTTCACGCAGAAAAGGAGGCCTTTTCGAAACCTTAGATAATATAAAGGTGCAGATCGAATGGAATATACTGTTACGCGACACCCCATGTATTTACGCAACACCCAGTAGTATTAATGTTACTGGGTTACGGGATATGTCAGTTGTTTATAAATAAATAAGAGATTCTATGGTCAGAGCTCCTCGTTGACGGACGTGTGTTTGAAATAAAACGTTGTCCTTTTTCTATAAAAGTGTGTTAATCATGTCCAAAAGGACTTTGTGTGCGCGGTCGACCCGTAACAATACATTTGCTCAGAGAATTCACTCTTCGAGGCACGGGAATTCAGAAAATAAAATAAAGTGTTGCACAGACAATTTTTTTTGATTGAATAAAGTTGGTTTATATTTATTAACAAAGTTATATAGTAATATGAATTTTCGACGTGGGACAAAAGCGTTCCACCGTGCATCTTTATGCATCAAAGAGTTAAGCGAGTGGCCTCGGAAAACTGAGAAACCTAGTATTTTACTTAAGAAACTTTGAATAAAAAAATGAATTGTTGAATTACGAGTACAGTAAACCCTCGATAAATGCACTCATTTCGGGGGCAAAGCAGTGCTCTTATCGTGTACCGGTGCCGAATCTGTGTTTACATTAGGGCTCGAGCCGAGCGCGAGCTTAAAAAAAGACAGACTGTAGAAGAAACAGTGAGGTCCAATCCACAGGGGGACCGGCCCGAACGTATTGGTAAGGCAATACTAATTGGAGGGTCGGCCGTTTTCATTTTTGATTCTTTTTTTTTTGAAACCTTTCCTCACGTATTTGTGAGATTTTTCTGATTAAAATGATACCAAACACGATATAGTTTGAATTATATTTTTTCAATATTCAATATATTTACTTAGTATTTACATGATTAAAACATATCATGTTTGGTATCATTGTAATCAGAAAAGTCTGAAAAATACATTGGGAAAAGTTACATTCAGCAAAATTAATAAACGACCAAGTTTTTTGTTGCATTAGCAATGCCTCGCCCATACTTTCGTGCCGCTCACTTTGTTTGCTTCCTCTCTCTGTCTCTTCTACTGACTGTCCTTTTCTAAGCTCGCGCTCGGATGAAGCCCGAATGTAAACACAGATTAGATGCCTCTGTTAACTAAAAGCAATATTCGGTCACGACCTGTGCATTTATCGAGGGAGGTGTCTATTCAGTCTTTTTATGCGGCTCAAGCTGACCGCGAATGTAGAAAGGGTCAGAATAAGGAAAACCACCCCCTCGAAGATGCAGAAGTTAAATGTAACAGGACTCGTTTGACTGTACTATAAACCGGAATATGGATTCCCGATTGCGGAATATGGATCCTGGATTCTGGAATATGAATTCTGGATTCTGGAATATGGATTCTGTATTCCGGAATATGGATTCTCGATTCTCGAATGTGTCGGTATCTAAACGAGATAGCGGGGTTTTTAAAGCGGAATTTTGCGCAGAATTGACTAATCTTGCGTGTAGATGCGTTTAAAAACGCCAGGCGAAAAATTTTTTTTTCGGCGATTTTCCGCAAAAATCGACGACCCCCTAGTGGGGCGAAATTTCAATATCTTCAAATATCGATATCTCGAATTCTAAACGAGATAGCGGGGTTTTTAAAGCGGAATTTTGCGCAGAATTGACTAATCTTGCGTGTAGATGCGTTTAAAAACGCCAGGCGAAAAATTTTTTTTTCACCGATTTTCCGCAAAAATCGACGACCCCCTAGTGGGGCGAAATTTCAAGATCTTCAAATATCGATATCTCGAATTCTAAACGAGATAGCGGGGTTTTTAAAGCGGAATTTTGCGCAGAATTGATTAATCTTGCGTGTAGATGCGTTTAAAAGCGCCAGGCGAAAAATTTTTTTTTCGGCGATTTTCCGCAAAAATCGACGACCCCCTAGTGGGGCGAAATTTCAAGATCTTCAAATATCGATATCTCGAATTCTAAACGAGATAGCGGTGTTTTTAAAGCGGCATTTTGCGCAGAATTGACTAATCTTGCGTGTAGATGCGTTTAAAAACGCCAGGCGAAAAATTTTTTTTTCGGCGATTTTCCGCAAAAATCGACGACCCCCTAGTGGGGCGAAATTTCAATATCTTCAAATATCGATATCTCGAATTCTAAACGAGATAGCGGGGTTTTTAAAGCGGCATTTTGCGCAGAATTGACTAATCTTGCGTGTAGATGCGTTTAAAAACGCCAGGCGAAAAATTTTTTTTTCGGCGATTTCCGCAAAAATCGACGACCCCCTAGTGGGGCGAAATTTCAATATCTTCAAATATCGATATCTCGAATTCTAAACGAGATAGCGGGGTTTTTAAAGCGGAATTTTGCGCAGAATTGACTAATCTTGCGTGTAGATGCGTTTAAAAACGCCAGGCGAAAAATTTTTTTTTCACCGATTTTCCGCAAAAATCGACGACCCCCTAGTGGGGCGAAATTTCAAGATCTTCAAATATCGATATCTCGAATTCTAAACGAGATAGCGGGGTTTTTAAAGCGGAATTTTGCGCAGAATTGATTAATCTTGCGTGTAGATGCGTTTAAAAGCGCCAGGCGAAAAATTTTTTTTTCGGCGATTTTCCGCAAAAATCGACGACCCCCTAGTGGGGCGAAATTTCAAGATCTTCAAATATCGATATCTCGAATTCTAAACGAGATAGCGGGGTTTTTAAAGCGGAATTTTCCGCAGAATTGACTACTCTTGCGTGTAGATGCGTTTAAAAGCGCCAGGCGAAAAATTTTTTTTTCGGCGATTTTCCGCAAAAATCGACGACCCCCTAGTGGGGCGAAATTTCAAGATCTTCAAATATCGATATCTCGAATTCTAAACGAGATAGCGGGGTTTTTAAAGCGGAATTTTGCGCAGAATTGATTAATCTTGCGTGTAGATGCGTTTAAAAGCGCCAGGCGAAAAATTTTTTTTTCGGCGATTTTCCGAAAAAATCGACGACCCCCTAGTGGGGCGAAATTTCAAGATCTTCAAATATCGATATCTCGAATTCTAAACGAGATAGCGGGGTTTTTAAAGCGGAATTTTGCGCAGAATTGATTAATCTTGCGTGTAGATGCGTTTAAAAGCGCCAGGCGAAAAATTTTTTTTTCGGCGATTTTTCGCAAAAATCGACGACCCCCTAGTGGGGCGAAATTTCAATATCTTCAAATATCGATATCTCGAATTCTAAACGAGATAGCGGGGTTTTTAGAGCGGCATTTTGCACAGAATTGACTAATCTTGCGTGTAGATGCGTTTAAAAGCGCCAGCTGAAAAATTTTTTTTTCGGCGATTTTCCGCAAAAATCGACGACCCCCTAGTGGGGCGAAATTTCAATATCTTCAAATATCGATATCTCGAATTCTAAACGAGATAGCGGGGTTTTTAAAGCGGCATTTTGCGCAGAATTGACTAATCTTGCGTGTAGATGCGTTTAAAAGCGCCAGCCGAAAAATTTTTTTTTCGGCGATTTTCCGCAAAAATCGACGACCCCCTAGTGGGGCGAAATTTCAAGATCTTCAAATATCGATATCTCGAATTCTAAACGAGATAGCGGGGTTTTTAGAGCGGCATTTTGCACAGAATTGACTAATCTTGCGTGTAGATGCGTTTAAAAGCGCCAGCTGAAAAATTTTTTTTTCGGCGATTTTCCGCAAAAATCGACGACCCCCTAGTGGGGCGAAATTTCAATATCTTCAAATATCGATATCTCGAATTCTAAACGAGATAGCGGGGTTTTTAAAGCGGCATTTTGCGCAGAATTGACTAATCTTGCGTGTAGATGCGTTTAAAAGCGCCAGCCGAAAAATTTTTTTTTCGGCGATTTTCCGCAAAAATCGACGACCCCCTAGTGGGGCGAAATTTCAATATCTTCAAATATCGATATCTCGAATTCTAAACGAGATAGCGGGGTTTTTAGAGCGGCATTTTGCACAGAATTGACTAATCTTGCGTGTAGATGCGTTTAAAAGCGCCAGGCGAAAAATTTTTTTTTCGGCGATTTTCCGCAAAAATCGACGACCCCCTAGTGGGGCGAAATTTCAATATCTTCAAATATCGATATCTCGAATTCTAAACGAGATAGCGGGGTTTTTAAAGCGGAATTTTGCGCAGAATTGACTAATCTTGCGTGTAGATGCGTTTAAAAACGCCAGGCGAAAAATTTTTTTTTCGGCGATTTTCCGCAAAAATCGACGACCCCCTAGTGGGGCGAAATTTCAAGATCTTCAAATATCGATATCTCGAATTCTAAACGAGATAGCGGGGTTTTTAAAGCGGAATTTTGCGCAGAATTGACTAATCTTGCGTGTAGATGCGTTTAAAAGCGCCAGCTGAAAAATTTTTTTTTCGGCGATTTTCCGCAAAAATCGACGACCCCCTAGTGGGGCGAAATTTCAATATCTTCAAATATCGATATCTCGAATTCTAAACGAGATAGCGGGGTTTTTAGAGCGGCATTTTGCACAGAATTGACTAATCTTGCGTGTAGATGCGTTTAAAAGCGCCAGGCGAAAAATTTTTTTTTCGGCGATTTTCCGCAAAAATCGACGACCCCCTAGTGGGGCGAAATTTCAAGATCTTCAAATATCGATATCTCGAATTCTAAACGAGATAGCGGGGTTTTTAAAGCGGAATTTTGCGCAGAATTGACTAATCTTGCGTGTAGATGCGTTTAAAAACGCCAGGCGAAAAATTTTTTTTTCGGCGATTTTCCGCAAAAATCGACGACCCCCTAGTGGGGCGAAATTTCAATATCTTCAAATATCGATATCTCGAATTCTAAACGAGATAGCGGGGTTTTTAGAGCGGCATTTTGCACAGAATTGACTAATCTTGCGTGTAGATGCGTTTAAAAGCGCCAGGCGAAAAATTTTTTTTTCGGCGATTTTCCGCAAAAATCGACGACCCCCTAGTGGGGCGAAATTTCAATATCTTCAAATATCGATATCTCGAATTCTAAACGAGATAGCGGGGTTTTTAAAGCGGAATTTTGCGCAGAATTGACTAATCTTGCGTGTAGATGCGTTTAAAAGCGCCAGCCGAAAAATTTTTTTTTCGGCGATTTTCCGCAAAAATCGACGACCCCCTAGTGGGGCGAAATTTCAAGATCTTCAAATATCGATATCTCGAATTCTAAACGAGATAGCGGGGTTTTTAAAGCGGAATTTTGCGCAGAATTGACTAATCTTGCGTGTAGATGCGTTTAAAAGCGCCAGCTGAAAAATTTTTTTTTCGGCGATTTTCCGCAAAAATCGACGACCCCCTAGTGGGGCGAAATTTCAAGATCTTCAAATATCGATATCTCGAATTCTAAACGAGATAGCGGGGTTTTTAAAGCGGAATTTTGCGCAGAATTGACTAATCTTGCGTGTAGATGCGTTTAAAAACGCCAGGCGAAAAATTTTTTTTTCGGCGATTTTCCGCAAAAATCGACGACCCCCTAGTGGGGCGAAATTTCAATATCTTCAAATATCGATATCTCGAATTCTAAACGAGATAGCGGGGTTTTTAGAGCGGCATTTTGCACAGAATTGACTAATCTTGCGTGTAGATGCGTTTAAAAGCGCCAGGCGAAAAATTTTTTTTTCGGCGATTTTCCGCAAAAATCGACGACCCCCTAGTGGGGCGAAATTTCAAGATCTTCAAATATCGATATCTCGAATTCTAAACGAGATAGCGGGGTTTTTAAAGCGGAATTTTGCGCAGAATTGACTAATCTTGCGTGTAGATGCGTTTAAAAGCGCCAGCTGAAAAATTTTTTTTTCGGCGATTTTCCGCAAAAATCGACGACCCCCTAGTGGGGCGAAATTTCAATATCTTCAAATATCGATATCTCGAATTCTAAACGAGATAGCGGGGTTTTTAGAGCGGCATTTTGCACAGAATTGACTAATCTTGCGTGTAGATGCGTTTAAAAGCGCCAGGCGAAAAATTTTTTTTTCGGCGATTTTCCGCAAAAATCGACGACCCCCTAGTGGGGCGAAATTTCAAGATCTTCAAATATCGATATCTCGAATTCTAAACGAGATAGCGGGGTTTTTAAAGCGGAATTTTGCGCAGAATTGACTAATCTTGCGTGTAGATGCGTTTAAAAACGCCAGGCGAAAAATTTTTTTTTCGGCGATTTTCCGCAAAAATCGACGACCCCCTAGTGGGGCGAAATTTCAATATCTTCAAATATCGATATCTCGAATTCTAAACGAGATAGCGGGGTTTTTAGAGCGGCATTTTGCACAGAATTGACTAATCTTGCGTGTAGATGCGTTTAAAAGCGCCAGGCGAAAAATTTTTTTTTCGGCGATTTTCCGCAAAAATCGACGACCCCCTAGTGGGGCGAAATTTCAAGATCTTCAAATATCGATATCTCGAATTCTAAACGAGATAGCGGGGTTTTTAAAGCGGAATTTTGCGCAGAATTGATTAATCTTGCGTGTAGATGCGTTTAAAAGCGCCAGGCGAAAAATTTTTTTTTCGGCGATTTTCCGCAAAAATCGACGACCCCCTAGTGGGGCGTAATTTCAATATCTTCAAATATCGATATCTCGAATTCTAAACGAGATAGCGGGGTTTTTAAAGCGGAATTTTCCGCAGAATTGACTACTCTTGCGTGTAGATGCGTTTAAAAGCGCCAGGCGAAAAATTTTTTTTTCGGCGATTTTCCGCAAAAATCGACGACCCCCTAGTGGGGCGAAATTTCAAGATCTTCAAATATCGATATCTCGAATTCTAAACGAGATAGCGGTGTTTTTAAAGCGGCATTTTGCGCAGAATTGACTAATCTTGCGTGTAGATGCGTTTAAAAACGCCAGGCGAAAAATTTTTTTTTCGGCGATTTTCCGCAAAAATCGACGACCCCCTAGTGGGGCGAAATTTCAATATCTTCAAATATCGATATCTCGAATTCTAAACGAGATAGCGGGGTTTTTAAAGCGGCATTTTGCGCAGAATTGACTAATCTTGCGTGTAGATGCGTTTAAAAACGCCAGGCGAAAAATTTTTTTTTCGGCGATTTCCGCAAAAATCGACGACCCCCTAGTGGGGCGAAATTTCAATATCTTCAAATATCGATATCTCGAATTCTAAACGAGATAGCGGGGTTTTTAAAGCGGAATTTTGCGCAGAATTGACTAATCTTGCGTGTAGATGCGTTTAAAAACGCCAGGCGAAAAATTTTTTTTTCACCGATTTTCCGCAAAAATCGACGACCCCCTAGTGGGGCGAAATTTCAAGATCTTCAAATATCGATATCTCGAATTCTAAACGAGATAGCGGGGTTTTTAAAGCGGAATTTTGCGCAGAATTGACTAATCTTGCGTGTAGATGCGTTTAAAAGCGCCAGGCGAAAAATTTTTTTTTCGGCGATTTTCCGCAAAAATCGACGACCCCCTAGTGGGGCGAAATTTCAAGATCTTCAAATATCGATATCTCGAATTCTAAACGAGATAGCGGGGTTTTTAAAGCGGAATTTTGCGCAGAATTGACTAATCTTGCGTGTAGATGCGTTTAAAAGCGCCAGGCGAAAAATTTTTTTTTCGGCGATTTTCCGCAAAAATCGACGACCCCCTAGTGGGGCGAAATTTCAAGATCTTCAAATATCGATATCTCGAATTCTAAACGAGATAGCGGGGTTTTTAAAGCGGAATTTTGCGCAGAATTGACTAATCTTGCGTGTAGATGCGTTTAAAAGCGCCAGGCGAAAAATTTTTTTTTCGGCGATTTTCCGCAAAAATCGACGACCCCCTAGTGGGGCGAAATTTCAAGATCTTCAAATATCGATATCTCGAATTCTAAACGAGATAGCGGGGTTTTTAAAGCGGAATTTTGCGCAGAATTGATTAATCTTGCGTGTAGATGCGTTTAAAAGCGCCAGGCGAAAAATTTTTTTTTCGGCGATTTTCCGCAAAAATCGACGACCCCCTAGTGGGGCGAAATTTCAATATCTTCAAATATCGATATCTCGAATTCTAAACGAGATAGCGGGGTTTTTAAAGCGGAATTTTGCACAGAATTAACTAATCTTGCGCGTAGATGCGTTTAAAAACGCCAGGCGAAAAATTTTTTTTTCGGCGATTTTCCGCAAAAATCGACGACCCCCTAGTGGGGCGAAATTTCAAGATCTTCAAATATCGATATCTCGAATTCTAAACGAGATAGCGGGGTTTTTAAAGCGGCATTTTGCACAGAATTGACTAATCTTGCGTGTAGATGCGTTTAAAAACGCCAGGCGAAAAATTTTTTTTTCGGCGATTTTCCGCAAAAATCGACGACCCCCTAGTGGGGCGAAATTTCAAGATCTTCAAATATCGATATCTCGAATTCTAAACGAGATAGCGGGGTTTTTAAAGCGGAATTTTGCGCAGAATTGACTAATCTTGCGTGTAGATGCGTTTAAAAACGCCAGGCGAAAAATTTTTTTTTCGGCGATTTTCCGCAAAAATCGACGACCCCCTAGTGGGGCGAAATTTCAATATCTTCAAATATCGATATCTCGAATTCTAAACGAGATAGCGGGGTTTTTAGAGCGGCATTTTGCACAGAATTGACTAATCTTGCGTGTAGATGCGTTTAAAAGCGCCAGGCGAAAAATTTTTTTTTCGGCGATTTTCCGCAAAAATCGACGACCCCCTAGTGGGGCGAAATTTCAAGATCTTCAAATATCGATATCTCGAATTCTAAACGAGATAGCGGGGTTTTTAAAGCGGAATTTTGCGCAGAATTGATTAATCTTGCGTGTAGATGCGTTTAAAAGCGCCAGGCGAAAAATTTTTTTTTCGGCGATTTTCCGAAAAAATCGACGACCCCCTAGTGGGGCGAAATTTCAAGATCTTCAAATATCGATATCTCGAATTCTAAACGAGATAGCGGGGTTTTTAAAGCGGAATTTTGCGCAGAATTGATTAATCTTGCGTGTAGATGCGTTTAAAAGCGCCAGGCGAAAAATTTTTTTTTCGGCGATTTTTCGCAAAAATCGACGACCCCCTAGTGGGGCGAAATTTCAATATCTTCAAATATCGATATCTCGAATTCTAAACGAGATAGCGGGGTTTTTAGAGCGGCATTTTGCACAGAATTGACTAATCTTGCGTGTAGATGCGTTTAAAAGCGCCAGCTGAAAAATTTTTTTTTCGGCGATTTTCCGCAAAAATCGACGACCCCCTAGTGGGGCGAAATTTCAATATCTTCAAATATCGATATCTCGAATTCTAAACGAGATAGCGGGGTTTTTAAAGCGGCATTTTGCGCAGAATTGACTAATCTTGCGTGTAGATGCGTTTAAAAGCGCCAGCCGAAAAATTTTTTTTTCGGCGATTTTCCGCAAAAATCGACGACCCCCTAGTGGGGCGAAATTTCAAGATCTTCAAATATCGATATCTCGAATTCTAAACGAGATAGCGGGGTTTTTAAAGCGGCATTTTGCACAGAATTGACTAATCTTGCGTGTAGATGCGTTTAAAAACGCCAGGCGAAAAATTTTTTTTTCGGCGATTTTCCGCAAAAATCGACGACCCCCTAGTGGGGCGAAATTTCAAGATCTTCAAATATCGATATCTCGAATTCTAAACGAGATAGCGGGGTTTTTAAAGCGGAATTTTGCGCAGAATTGACTAATCTTGCGTGTAGATGCGTTTAAAAACGCCAGGCGAAAAATTTTTTTTTCGGCGATTTTCCGCAAAAATCGACGACCCCCTAGTGGGGCGAAATTTCAATATCTTCAAATATCGATATCTCGAATTCTAAACGAGATAGCGGGGTTTTTAGAGCGGCATTTTGCACAGAATTGACTAATCTTGCGTGTAGATGCGTTTAAAAGCGCCAGGCGAAAAATTTTTTTTTCGGCGATTTTCCGCAAAAATCGACGACCCCCTAGTGGGGCGAAATTTCAAGATCTTCAAATATCGATATCTCGAATTCTAAACGAGATAGCGGGGTTTTTAAAGCGGAATTTTGCGCAGAATTGATTAATCTTGCGTGTAGATGCGTTTAAAAGCGCCAGGCGAAAAATTTTTTTTTCGGCGATTTTCCGCAAAAATCGACGACCCCCTAGTGGGGCGAAATTTCAAGATCTTCAAATATCGATATCTCGAATTCTAAACGAGATAGCGGGGTTTTTAAAGCGGAATTTTGCGCAGAATTGATTAATCTTGCGTGTAGATGCGTTTAAAAGCGCCAGGCGAAAAATTTTTTTTTCGGCGATTTTCCGCAAAAATCGACGACCCCCTAGTGGGGCGAAATTTCAATATCTTCAAATATCGATATCTCGAATTCTAAACGAGATAGCGGGGTTTTTAAAGCGGAATTTTCCGCAGAATTGACTACTCTTGCGTGTAGATGCGTTTAAAAGCGCCAGGCGAAAAATTTTTTTTTCGGCGATTTTCCGCAAAAATCGACGACCCCCTAGTGGGGCGAAATTTCAAGATCTTCAAATATCGATATCTCGAATTCTAAACGAGATAGCGGGGTTTTTAAAGCGGAATTTTGCGCAGAATTGATTAATCTTGCGTGTAGATGCGTTTAAAAGCGCCAGGCGAAAAATTTTTTTTTCGGCGATTTTCCGAAAAAATCGACGACCCCCTAGTGGGGCGAAATTTCAAGATCTTCAAATATCGATATCTCGAATTCTAAACGAGATAGCGGGGTTTTTAAAGCGGAATTTTGCGCAGAATTGATTAATCTTGCGTGTAGATGCGTTTAAAAGCGCCAGGCGAAAAATTTTTTTTTCGGCGATTTTCCGCAAAAATCGACGACCCCCTAGTGGGGCGAAATTTCAAGATCTTCAAATATCGATATCTCGAATTCTAAACGAGATAGCGGGGTTTTTAGAGCGGCATTTTGCACAGAATTGACTAATCTTGCGTGTAGATGCGTTTAAAAGCGCCAGGCGAAAAATTTTTTTTTCGGCGATTTTTCGCAAAAATCGACGACCCCCTAGTGGGGCGAAATTTCAATATCTTCAAATATCGATATCTCGAATTCTAAACGAGATAGCGGGGTTTTTAGAGCGGCATTTTGCACAGAATTGACTAATCTTGCGTGTAGATGCGTTTAAAAGCGCCAGCTGAAAAATTTTTTTTTCGGCGATTTTCCGCAAAAATCGACGACCCCCTAGTGGGGCGAAATTTCAATATCTTCAAATATCGATATCTCGAATTCTAAACGAGATAGCGGGGTTTTTAAAGCGGCATTTTGCGCAGAATTGACTAATCTTGCGTGTAGATGCGTTTAAAAGCGCCAGCCGAAAAATTTTTTTTTCGGCGATTTTCCGCAAAAATCGACGACCCCCTAGTGGGGCGAAATTTCAATATCTTCAAATATCGATATCTCGAATTCTAAACGAGATAGCGGGGTTTTTAGAGCGGCATTTTGCACAGAATTGACTAATCTTGCGTGTAGATGCGTTTAAAAGCGCCAGGCGAAAAATTTTTTTTTCGGCGATTTTCCGCAAAAATCGACGACCCCCTAGTGGGGCGAAATTTCAATATCTTCAAATATCGATATCTCGAATTCTAAACGAGATAGCGGGGTTTTTAAAGCGGAATTTTGCGCAGAATTGACTAATCTTGCGTGTAGATGCGTTTAAAAGCGCCAGCCGAAAAATTTTTTTTTCGGCGATTTTCCGCAAAAATCGACGACCCCCTAGTGGGGCGAAATTTCAAGATCTTCAAATATCGATATCTCGAATTCTAAACGAGATAGCGGGGTTTTTAAAGCGGAATTTTGCGCAGAATTGACTAATCTTGCGTGTAGATGCGTTTAAAAGCGCCAGCTGAAAAATTTTTTTTTCGGCGATTTTCCGCAAAAATCGACGACCCCCTAGTGGGGCGAAATTTCAAGATCTTCAAATATCGATATCTCGAATTCTAAACGAGATAGCGGGGTTTTTAAAGCGGAATTTTGCGCAGAATTGACTAATCTTGCGTGTAGATGCGTTTAAAAACGCCAGGCGAAAAATTTTTTTTTCGGCGATTTTCCGCAAAAATCGACGACCCCCTAGTGGGGCGAAATTTCAATATCTTCAAATATCGATATCTCGAATTCTAAACGAGATAGCGGGGTTTTTAGAGCGGCATTTTGCACAGAATTGACTAATCTTGCGTGTAGATGCGTTTAAAAGCGCCAGGCGAAAAATTTTTTTTTCGGCGATTTTCCGCAAAAATCGACGACCCCCTAGTGGGGCGAAATTTCAAGATCTTCAAATATCGATATCTCGAATTCTAAACGAGATAGCGGGGTTTTTAAAGCGGAATTTTGCGCAGAATTGACTAATCTTGCGTGTAGATGCGTTTAAAAACGCCAGGCGAAAAATTTTTTTTTCGGCGATTTTCCGCAAAAATCGACGACCCCCTAGTGGGGCGAAATTTCAAGATCTTCAAATATCGATATCTCGAATTCTAAACGAGATAGCGGGGTTTTTAAAGCGGAATTTTGCGCAGAATTGATTAATCTTGCGTGTAGATGCGTTTAAAAGCGCCAGGCGAAAAATTTTTTTTTCGGCGATTTTCCGCAAAAATCGACGACCCCCTAGTGGGGCGAAATTTCAATATCTTCAAATATCGATATCTCGAATTCTAAACGAGATAGCGGGGTTTTTAAAGCGGAATTTTCCGCAGAATTGACTACTCTTGCGTGTAGATGCGTTTAAAAGCGCCAGGCGAAAAATTTTTTTTTCGGCGATTTTCCGCAAAAATCGACGACCCCCTAGTGGGGCGAAATTTCAAGATCTTCAAATATCGATATCTCGAATTCTAAACGAGATAGCGGGGTTTTTAAAGCGGAATTTTGCGCAGAATTGATTAATCTTGCGTGTAGATGCGTTTAAAAGCGCCAGGCGAAAAATTTTTTTTTCGGCGATTTTCCGAAAAAATCGACGACCCCCTAGTGGGGCGAAATTTCAAGATCTTCAAATATCGATATCTCGAATTCTAAACGAGATAGCGGGGTTTTTAAAGCGGAATTTTGCGCAGAATTGATTAATCTTGCGTGTAGATGCGTTTAAAAGCGCCAGGCGAAAAATTTTTTTTTCGGCGATTTTCCGCAAAAATCGACGACCCCCTAGTGGGGCGAAATTTCAAGATCTTCAAATATCGATATCTCGAATTCTAAACGAGATAGCGGGGTTTTTAGAGCGGCATTTTGCACAGAATTGACTAATCTTGCGTGTAGATGCGTTTAAAAGCGCCAGGCGAAAAATTTTTTTTTCGGCGATTTTTCGCAAAAATCGACGACCCCCTAGTGGGGCGAAATTTCAATATCTTCAAATATCGATATCTCGAATTCTAAACGAGATAGCGGGGTTTTTAGAGCGGCATTTTGCACAGAATTGACTAATCTTGCGTGTAGATGCGTTTAAAAGCGCCAGCTGAAAAATTTTTTTTTCGGCGATTTTCCGCAAAAATCGACGACCCCCTAGTGGGGCGAAATTTCAATATCTTCAAATATCGATATCTCGAATTCTAAACGAGATAGCGGGGTTTTTAAAGCGGCATTTTGCGCAGAATTGACTAATCTTGCGTGTAGATGCGTTTAAAAGCGCCAGCCGAAAAATTTTTTTTTCGGCGATTTTCCGCAAAAATCGACGACCCCCTAGTGGGGCGAAATTTCAATATCTTCAAATATCGATATCTCGAATTCTAAACGAGATAGCGGGGTTTTTAGAGCGGCATTTTGCACAGAATTGACTAATCTTGCGTGTAGATGCGTTTAAAAGCGCCAGGCGAAAAATTTTTTTTTCGGCGATTTTCCGCAAAAATCGACGACCCCCTAGTGGGGCGAAATTTCAATATCTTCAAATATCGATATCTCGAATTCTAAACGAGATAGCGGGGTTTTTAAAGCGGAATTTTGCGCAGAATTGACTAATCTTGCGTGTAGATGCGTTTAAAAGCGCCAGCCGAAAAATTTTTTTTTCGGCGATTTTCCGCAAAAATCGACGACCCCCTAGTGGGGCGAAATTTCAAGATCTTCAAATATCGATATCTCGAATTCTAAACGAGATAGCGGGGTTTTTAAAGCGGAATTTTGCGCAGAATTGACTAATCTTGCGTGTAGATGCGTTTAAAAGCGCCAGCTGAAAAATTTTTTTTTCGGCGATTTTCCGCAAAAATCGACGACCCCCTAGTGGGGCGAAATTTCAAGATCTTCAAATATCGATATCTCGAATTCTAAACGAGATAGCGGGGTTTTTAAAGCGGAATTTTGCGCAGAATTGACTAATCTTGCGTGTAGATGCGTTTAAAAACGCCAGGCGAAAAATTTTTTTTTCGGCGATTTTCCGCAAAAATCGACGACCCCCTAGTGGGGCGAAATTTCAATATCTTCAAATATCGATATCTCGAATTCTAAACGAGATAGCGGGGTTTTTAGAGCGGCATTTTGCACAGAATTGACTAATCTTGCGTGTAGATGCGTTTAAAAGCGCCAGGCGAAAAATTTTTTTTTCGGCGATTTTCCGCAAAAATCGACGACCCCCTAGTGGGGCGAAATTTCAAGATCTTCAAATATCGATATCTCGAATTCTAAACGAGATAGCGGGGTTTTTAAAGCGGAATTTTGCGCAGAATTGACTAATCTTGCGTGTAGATGCGTTTAAAAGCGCCAGCTGAAAAATTTTTTTTTCGGCGATTTTCCGCAAAAATCGACGACCCCCTAGTGGGGCGAAATTTCAATATCTTCAAATATCGATATCTCGAATTCTAAACGAGATAGCGGGGTTTTTAGAGCGGCATTTTGCACAGAATTGACTAATCTTGCGTGTAGATGCGTTTAAAAGCGCCAGGCGAAAAATTTTTTTTTCGGCGATTTTCCGCAAAAATCGACGACCCCCTAGTGGGGCGAAATTTCAATATCTTCAAATATCGATATCTCGAATTCTAAACGAGATAGCGGGGTTTTTAGAGCGGCATTTTGCACAGAATTGACTAATCTTGCGTGTAGATGCGTTTAAAAGCGCCAGGCGAAAAATTTTTTTTTCGGCGATTTTCCGCAAAAATCGACGACCCCCTAGTGGGGCGAAATTTCAATATCTTCAAATATCGATATCTCGAATTCTAAACGAGATAGCGGTGTTTTTAGAGCGGCATTTTGCACAGAATTGACTAATCTTGCGTGTAGATGCGTTTAAAAGCGCCAGGCGAAAAATTTTTTTTTCGGCGATTTTCCGCAAAAATCGACGACCCCCTAGTGGGGCGAAATTTCAAGATCTTCAAATATCGATATCTCGAATTCTAAACGAGATAGCGGGGTTTTTAAAGCGGCATTTTGCGCAGAATTGACTAATCTTGCGTGTAGATGCGTTTAAAAGCGCCAGCCGAAAAATTTTTTTTTCGGCGATTTTCCGCAAAAATCGACGACCCCCTAGTGGGGCGAAATTTCAAGATCTTCAAATATCGATATCTCGAATTCTAAACGAGATAGCGGGGTTTTTAGAGCGGCATTTTGCACAGAATTGACTAATCTTGCGTGTAGATGCGTTTAAAAGCGCCAGGCGAAAAATTTTTTTTTCGGCGATTTTCCGCAAAAATCGACGACCCCCTAGTGGGGCGAAATTTCAATATCTTCAAATATCGATATCTCGAATTCTAAACGAGATAGCGGGGTTTTTAGAGCGGCATTTTGCACAGAATTGACTAATCTTGCGTGTAGATGCGTTTAAAAGCGCCAGGCGAAAAATTTTTTTTTCGGCGATTTTCCGCAAAAATCGACGACCCCCTAGTGGGGCGAAATTTCAATATCTTCAAATATCGATATCTCGAATTCTAAACGAGATAGCGGTGTTTTTAGAGCGGCATTTTGCACAGAATTGACTAATCTTGCGTGTAGATGCGTTTAAAAGCGCCAGGCGAAAAATTTTTTTTTCGGCGATTTTCCGCAAAAATCGACGACCCCCTAGTGGGGCGAAATTTCAAGATCTTCAAATATCGATATCTCGAATTCTAAACGAGATAGCGGGGTTTTTAAAGCGGCATTTTGCGCAGAATTGACTAATCTTGCGTGTAGATGCGTTTAAAAGCGCCAGCCGAAAAATTTTTTTTTCGGCGATTTTCCGCAAAAATCGACGACCCCCTAGTGGGGCGAAATTTCAAGATCTTCAAATATCGATATCTCGAATTCTAAACGAGATA
Source organism: Cerceris ruficornis (assembly GCA_963989415.1). Classification (NCBI taxonomy): domain Eukaryota; kingdom Metazoa; phylum Arthropoda; class Insecta; order Hymenoptera; family Crabronidae; genus Cerceris; species Cerceris ruficornis. Next base: position 40,000,709 of record OZ022517.1, on the reverse strand, counting down.
GCGGGGTTTTTAGAGCGGCATTTTGCACAGAATTGACTAATCTTGCGTGTAGATGCGTTTAAAAGCGCCAGCTGAAAAATTTTTTTTTCGGCGATTTTTCGGAAAAATCGACTGGAGTCCAGAATCCATATTCCAGAATCCAGAATCCATATTCCGGAATCCAGAATCCATATTTCGGAATCCGGAATCCATATTTCGGAATCCGGAATCCATATTCCGGTCTATACTACAGTCAAACGAGTCCCGTTACATTTAACACCTGCATCTTCGAGGGGGTGGTTTTTCATATTCTGACCCTTTCTACATTCGCGGTCAGCTGGAGCCGCATAGAATGACTGAATAGGCACCTCCCTCGATAAATGCACAGGTCGTGACCGAATATTGCTCTTAGTTAACAGAGGCATCTAATCTGTGTTTACATTCGGGCTTCATCCGAGCGCGAGCTTAGAAAAGGACAGTCAGTAGAAGAGACAGAGAGAGGAAGCAAACAAAGTGAGCGGCACGAAAGTATGGGCGAGGCATTGCTAATGCAACAAAAAACTTGGTCGTTTATTAATTTTGCTGAATGTAACTTTTCCCAATGTATTTTTCAGATGTTTCTGATTACAATGATACCAAACATGATATGTTTTAATCATGTAAATACTAAGTAAATATATTAAATATTGAAAAAATATAATTCAAACTATATCGTGTTTGGTATCATTTTAATCAGAAAAATCTCGCAAATACGTGAGCAAAGGTTTCAAAAAAAAAGAATCAAAAATGAAAACGGCCGACCCTCCAATTAGCATTGCCTCACCGATACATTCGGGTGGTATCATGTTACACTGCTCCCTCGTCGAGCGTCTCGGTTCGCCAAGGGGGATCCCCCTATGTGGAGGGGATTGTCATGATGCATTTATCGAGGGAAACTCATGATGCCTTTATCGAGGATTTACTGTATAACAGATGACGAACTTTCTAAGTGGGTACTTCAATTTATGCACAATTTGTATTAGATATGCTCTGCATATTTTGCATGAGCCCACAATTATGAATTTGTCAAAGGGATAAAAATTAGTAACCGCGCTCATAAACCCTTCAGATGAGCCTCTATTATTAGAATCGATATGGTGTACAGTTATCCTGAATAAATACTGGATTTTCGATGCATGTATTTATGCAATAAAAATTAAAAAGGTACTATGGAAAACGAAGAATCACTTTCCAAATTAAAGAAACTGCCAGGTAACGCGCAAGTTTCTAGACAAATAATATGCAGTACTAACATTTGTCTACTGTGTCACTTACATAATTTTAGTGTAAAATGCATGACATCACGTCTAATCAATAAATTCCTCGAGCAACACTCAATCAGCTCCCCCACGAACTTCTTCGTTAAAATTGTCTTCAAAGAGGGGGATTTCAGTTCGAGAATTCACTTAGCAATCATAGCAAGCATGTCCTATTCATTAGCACGTGCATACACGGCCAAGCCATTCATAGAAAATATACATATTCATTAAAATATTAAGAAATACTTGCTAACTCAGTCAAGCAACTTCCAACTCTATAACGCGAATCACTATGATACGGTCTTTTATCACTTTCCTGAATAAATATTGTGTTCACAATGTATAAATTTGTACAAGAAAAATTAAAGAATCACAATGCAAAGAAATGAATATAATAGAACAATGCATGTACACCTAATAGATCATCGCTCTTTACACGAGATATGATTACAATCCGAACTGTTTAATTATTTGAAAAATTCGATTACCCAGTCATCCTGCAACTCATTAATACAGATAATTGCGGTCGTACTGCATTTCGGAATGTGTCCGCGAATTCCAAGAGAACAAACAATTGGCTTGTTTACTCAATTGAGGTATCAGCGGCCAATGAACCGTGTCTGTTTACTTGCCACGCTGAAAGCTGTAGCTTGGATCAATTTTTAACCTCTTGCCCTACGATTTCTTTTGTGACTGCCTCCGCAATAATTGAGAATTCAATTGTTAAAATAAAAATTTGCCAGTGGTTCCTGCTATATCTTAGAATCTAATGCAACATTAATGTCATAGAAGTAATTTTATCGTGTCGTGTTACACTGATATTTTCAATTTCATAATTTTCGAGAAGCTTCAAAATTCCCTGTTCCATCAACCGCATCACGAGTGTCACTCGTTCTTCTAGGGCAAAGGGTTAATTGTTGATTTTAATAATCCCTTTACATAAAATATTATTCCCTGCAATATTATTCTTAAAAAAAACACAGCGGAACACTTTCGTCATCGCTGTAATAAAAATGCTTTCACTGTTCGAACAGAAGAAAAGTAATGGGAGGCGAGACAAGAGTGTAATCACAGACATCGTAGAAGGATCATTAATATTATGGAGAAATACATGAAAATGTATGGTAGCTATGTCAGAGTGAGACCCCCTCGGAAACATTTTATCTTATTAATAGTGTAACAGGGTCGATCAGTTGGGCTATCAATTCGCTTAATCGCCGCGTGACAAATTTAGCCGAGCACTCGTCCGTTTCTGCCGCGTCTTGCCTGACTCCGAATGTACGCTAATGACATAAATCAAAACTTGGCTCACAAGTTCTGCTTCTGCTTCTGGTTTGCTGCCCTTCTATTCCGGCAAGCCCGATGCCATTGCCAGGAATGCTGGCTGTTTGCGTACAGTACGTATGTACATGTAAGAACACAGCAGGTAGATAGGAATATCAGCAGTTGACTGTATTACGCTTTGCCATCCCTTTCTCGGGGCTTTCTCTGCGAAGTTTCAGTCGAACGACTTGTTATGGGCTATGATGTTTAGTTACGTGTTCAGACTGGTTCTACTGCTTATTCACTTAATACGAATTTCATGCAAGTTCGTTGAGAGGCTATACGTTGAGTGTAACGAAAATTTCAGACACCTTGGGTAAGATCAACGCGTACTGAAATAATTGTAGAATATCAAGTTGTCAGTTTCGTAATCAGTGTTGAAGTTAAACATTAATCCTTTTCTATCTGAATTAATAGCTATTGGAAAATGTTCTTGCGGATTCTTAGGTCAAGATTCAAAGACCCGAATTTTAACACTTTGCGGGCGGAGACTTTTTTGAATATTGCGATATAATCATTTATTTGGCGATCAAACATCACCTCTTTATCAGAAAGCCATAGTGTTACTGTGTAGAAGTTATAAATTACTATTTGTGTAATGATATTTCAACGATTATATTTCAATTTTTCAACTCTAATCGTGTATGGCTGGTCCAATAAACTGTAATCAGATTTTTTCTCAGACTACATATATACGTTCGTCGTCCCGAAAAGGTTAAAAAAAATAGTTTAATTGTACAATGTAGTCACCATTGACTTCTGCGACACTTTTTCAGCGTTCCACAAGTTTACACATACCTTTCTTGTAAGAACCGAGAATTCCATTCGATAAAGATTAATTGCCATTTTGGTCTCGTAACACTTTTGAAATTTTTATTGGAAATGAAATTTGACAAAAATAAAAATAAGTACTCTCCTCTGTTAAACGATGCGATATCCATTTTTCCAATATTTTACGGAAGCCCAGTGAGCGCAGTCCCTTTCCGGCTGTGGAAAGAGATGTGGAGTGTCGATTAAAAATATTTATAGTAAAAAAGTTGTGTTCATTTAAAATTATTCTTAAAAATCGGACATGTCATATGTTGCAACCTAATATATTTGTGAAAGAAAATTCATTAATCTCATCAAAATCATTCCAACAATCAATTTTCTTACGATCTTATTGTTCTTGCAAGTTCTTTACGTTTCTTAAGAATTATAATATAGGATATATAGGAACAATATAGGACATCGTGTAAAGAGATTTCTCTTAATAACAAGTAACAATTTATTAGTCCCACGGCTCTCTTCGGGACCCACGACTCTCTTTGAAACACGCAATCCGCAACTCCTTACTGTACGTCCTTACCCGCTACCGTAACTCGCAACTTCTTACTGTTTCTTCATTCGCGCCGGTGTCTTTGATTTGTTATGTTTCCTTCCAAGGAAGACAAACAGCTTCAAGTCGAATCGCGTTCACACATCCATACTCCACACATTCGAGCACTCACACGCACAATAAGACTTAAAAATAATTTATTTATAATCCGTCGACAACATGCAAATGTCGTCGATTGTACAGCAGTCATTTCGATGCAAATAGAGTTTGATCTTTATTCAACAATCAGGATACTTCGATAGCTTTTCAATTATACATTTCACATTAAATGATTTTGGTTATATTTGTCATAAAATATAAGGACAGACATTTTTTAAAGAGAATTTTTTTTTTGAGCGAAGGTGAATTTTTTGCACAGGACACCGATACATTCGATAAACATGCTATTTTCGTTATATTCGATAACGTCGCTAAGAAGTATCGACGTGATAATATTGCTTCCGCGTAAGATTTATGAGGTGTCATGTGGTAATGCAGTCTCGTCGTCTCGCATTTGATATGGTAATGAAGAAGAAGGATTTTATTCGCTGCTACTGTCACATCAAAAGCGTTACCAACCTCGGGAAAAATTAGCATGACACCTCGATTATATGAAGATTGAACGGTATTGCTATCACTCGCTATTTCTGATTCGCATTGTACAGGATTCAACGTTATACGAAACAGATTAATTTGATACATGTTAACAATGTAGTTTAACATTAAATTGTACATGGCCAGATATACAACTTAGTTCTTAATGAAAAATTGATAATTATGACATGAAACGTGAACTAAATTCATATAGCCGTGCATTTAATTCCCAACTAAAATTAAAGTCTTATCAATAATGACTGTTAGTCCTTTTACCCCAAAAACAATTCTAATAGATTTCTAGATCAGAAGCATTATTTTCGTTTCAAAACTAATTTTGATAGATTTCCTAGATCATAGATTTCCCGTTCAACTTTTTGTAAAGTGTCATTATAATTATATAACAGTTTATTTCATGTAGATCCTCAACTCTGATTAAATCTCTATGAACAGTAATATAATGGGTGAAGTAAAAAGTTTTGAGCGTTTTTTGTTAGATGGCTTTAGTGAGCCATATCTCACAATGTATACGTTGCATCATGTCATTCTATACTGTGACTTAAAGGCAACATAACGCTTTAAAAAAAGTTCTCTGACAGTCTTTTGTTTTGTGAAGCCAGTTGTTTGTTAGAGCGTATCAAAATGGAGGTAACGAAAGAGAAGATTCGATACATTCTACAATACCACTACTATCAAGGGGAAAAAGCCGAGCAGGCAGCCAAAAGAATTTGTGCTGTTCATGGACCCAAAACAGTATCGAATACAACAGCAAAGCGGTGGTTCCAACGCTTCCTTTCTGGTAATATGGACGTCGAAGATGAGACACGCTCTGGTAGGCCTATCGTTGAAAATGTCGATAAAATCATGGAAATCGTCGAGTCAGACCGGCATGCGAGCACTTATTCCATTGCCCAGGAACTGAAGATTAGCCAGAAAACCGTTTGGAACCATTTGCATAAGGCTGGTCTCAAAAAGAAGCTCGATATATGGGTGCCACACGAACTGACGCAAAAGAACCTTTTGTAGCGAGTTGATGCCTGCGATTCTTTGCTGAAGCGTCACGAAATGGACCCATTTTTGAAGCGGATGGTGACTGGCGATGAAAAATGGGTCACATACGAGAATGACAGGCGAAAAAGATCGTGGTCCAAGCGCGGTGAGACGGCCCAAACGATCGCCAAGCCCGGATTAACGACCAAGAAGGTTTTGCTATGTGTTTGGTGGGATTGGAAGGGAATCCTGCACTATGAGCTGCTCCCATCGGGCCAGTCACTCAATTCGGGCCTATATTGTGAACAACTGACCAGATTGAAGCAGGCGATCAACGAGAAGCGACCAGAATTGTCCAATCGGAAGGGTGTGTCTTCCATGAAGACAACGCCAGGCCGCACACATCTTTAACGACACGCCAGAAGCTCCGAGAGTTTGGATGGGAGGTTATATCGCACCCGCCGTATAGCCCAGACCTGGCACCAAGCGGTTATCACCTTTTTAGACATTTACAACATTTTCTTGATGGCAAAAAACTGGCCTCAAGAGAGGCTTGTGAAAGTGAGCTGGTCGAGTTTTTTAACAATAGGGACGAAGACTTCTTCAATTGCGGAATTATGAAATTGCCTTCAAAATGGGAAAAAGCTATTGAACAAAACGGCGCTTATTTGATTTAATTCCGAAAATTCTAAGTTTGTTAATTTTATCATCAAAATAAAGAGAAAAAACGCTCAGAACTTTTTACTTCACCCATTATAATAAATACGTTGGGAATATATTCGTTTAAGACCATGTCTCTAACTTGTAAATTTTGTCGAGTAATTTCGAATGAACGTTAATGCTCGAATATTAAGCGAATTTATGCTTTCGGCGAAATAGTAATAAAACTATGTACAACGATTAATATAAGTTTGCAAATTGTAAGCTCTTTCGAACCGTAACTTCTGCCGTCCGTGTCTGTCTGTAGGGTCAGTTGTACCGGAAAATTTATTAATTTAGTACTACCATAACGGGGAAACACTGTACTATTTGTTAGCAAAACTTCTGCTATACGGTGTATAGAGTGCATAGGAATGTAATCAATATTTGTGACCGTTGAAATTATTTACAATAGTTTCGGTGCTCGTTTCTGGAAAGCTGTTTGACAATGTATAGTAATCGACGTTGTTTACTGTTTGGTTGGTAGTACGTTATTTGCAGTTTGTTGCAAGATAATAATTTTTTCAACAAAATTGAGTGAAAATCAGGAGCACGTTGGTGCACGTGAAAATAATCATCGTAGAAAAATTCATTCGAATGTGTTTAAACTGTTTTTTTTTCATTCCTTTGGTTTTTCCGTTTTTAGCTGTTTTTACAGGAAAAAATTCTTCGGTTATCCCAACATACTCTACATTCCCACAAGTTTCATTAGAGGCGAAATTTCCCACTTGGAAATAATTACGTGCGAACTTACCACTTCAATATTTTAACCGTTCTACTTATACAAAATTATCCCTTTTCTGAAATTCAACATCGGTACGTATCATTCCTTTATATTTTTCAATCAATCTATTGATTTTCCTTCACTGATAATTCAAAGCCGATACAATTTTTTCAAGTTTCCGTATTAATTAACACTTTTTTACAAATTCATTCTAATAATCACTTTTCCGTAACAGCATCTACTTCAAAATAAAAACAATACCAAAGAAAATAATTCAGAAAGTTCTGCGTATGTTGGGAATTTGAAAAAAGGCGATACTGCAGAAGACAGTATATTTACGTTTGACATTTGAGGGAAAACCGGTAGCTCGATCGATGAAACGTTCGGTCAGATAAGGGCTGGTTTCTTTCGGCGTTTCTTCCGCTCTCCGTTTTCCGTATGTACTTATGTGAAACTGCGAACTACAAACGACTCTTGGCGGTTGGTTTAATTAAAATCTTCCAACTACGAGCTGCGTCTAGTGCATCCAGTGCTTGCTTGGCTGCCTCCTCTTTCGAAGCATTCTCCTTTCCACATTACAATTCTTGGTAGTGACGGTCCCTGGCAGCAGACCAAAATCAACCAGTCCGCGATATGGCCGTAGAAGCGGATGCATTCGGCTGAGATAACGCAATTAAGACTTTTACTTTGAAATCCTGGAGATGCTAGGTTCGCCTTCTTTTTGCTTTCTTAAATTAATTATCTTTCAGTGGTTACAGCTTGTTTAATTTCAAGCAGATTTTCTCAGCTGCAGGATAAGAGATCTTATGTTTGTCGGTGACAGTGGAAAAAATGGTGTGTCGTGATTAGCATAGCAATGATAAGGAAATTTGTGCGCAGAAGAAACACTGATCAATTTTTATCCAAGTTCAAATCGCAGTTCTCCATTTTGGTCAGAAGTATTATCCTCTGTTTCTATAAAAATTATGAATGCAACGGTAATAAACTTTTCTTTGACACATTTGAGATCAGCTACTGAAAAACTGTGACGACTTTTGCTTTTCTAAGAGAAATGTATTTCTCTATAGTTGTTCGTCCTAATTCGACGAATTTGTTCGTGACGTTTTGAGAATTTATTGATAACAGTAATCTCTAATCACGTTGCACCTCGAGAATCATCGCTGAACGACTCCAATGACATGTGACACATGCTAGGTCATCTTTCTCAAATGTGTAAAAATAGCGACAATTCGATTACGCAAAAGCATCACATTCATTAAGAAGCTTTCAATAATTGGATCATTAATTTCGCATTTATATTTCATTCGTTGTATTCGCAGCAACAGTTCCATTTATTAAATCGTCTATAATTAAGATTGACACAGTAAACGCACATCCAACCCCGCAGGAATAATAAGGATCTAGAAAGGTGGTCAGGTAGACATGGAAGTTTGAGAAAAGGAACAGGTACGCGGTGGAGAATGGATCTTTAACTGAGGAAACGAGGGGCCACTTTGTATCCCGAGATTCATTGTTCGCCACAACTCGAGTAACCTACGAGCTTAAGCCATGTATTATGCAGGACCACCGGTAAGACGCCATTTAAGTGCTCCGGAAGGTTACTCTCCCCTTTCGGCCCTTATCCTGTCTGTGGTCGAGGTTGTCGTGTCGCGTGTCGTGTCACTGGCTCTTAAACAGTTGAATCGCGCGTGTAGAAGCTTCTGCCGTGTTTAGACGTTTGCCGTTGACATATACCACCACAGGCGTTCTATACTTCGCACGCGCCAGCTTTATTACCAACTTTGGAATTGAACGAGCAATTCTCCCGACGCTCGAACGTTAACTGAAGGATTGTAACAATTATTGTTTGTCTTTGAGTGTGTGTTTCTAGCTGCATAATCCTTAGAATGGTCCTTTTGATAGACAGTTCTTAGGGTATGATCAGGTGTTGAGTAGATGGATTCTAATAATAAGTTAATGTGGTATAATGCTGGAACGGTAAGAAGGCAGCTGAGGCGGAAGGGGAGATTGCTCTCGCACCGCCTATCCCCGCCATGTCGGTCCTGGAAATCTGAGATCGACGAATGACAACCGAAAATAAAACACTACTTTCGTCGTTCACATGACGACGCAACGAATGTGCGGGTCTCTCTTGCCAATAGCGCGTCAAAATGGAAAATGCGTGAGGGAGAGGAATGTCCCTATCCGTCGGGCGAATCAGAGCAGATTACCCCTCAGCTGCCAACTTACCGTTCCAGCATTATATGTGTAGTGTGTGCTGATGGAAGGAAGACGATAGTGGTTTGGCGATATGGCGTTGGTGTGCATGATGGTATCGTGTTCTGATAGAAATTCTTTTATTGATACATATATGTAGGAATGGATGGTGCAGAGGTATATGATGAACGATACACCGATTCTATTACTACGTTAATATATTTAAAAAATGAATATAAAAAGGAATTACTGACAATACAACTCGCACTTCTAGCTCACTCGATCGTTCGTCGCCGACTGATTTTCAGTCACTCACGCACACACTCTGTCATTCTTACATGCATTCTTTCATCTGTTCCGACTCCACGATAATCTTTCACCACACGCACGATCCACTCACGCACAGGCTCCTACATGTATAGGATTCCGGAACGCGATTGTGGAGGAAGAATAAAAGAAAACGGATATATTAAGCTAAAACTATATTTAATAAAAACAACACGTAAAACTGGAGTAAGAACTAAACTGAAAGTAACTATAACTACGTGTTAAAAATGATCGTCTTCAAATATACGTCTTATAACTCTCGTCTTAAAAACTCGTTTTGTATTCGTCGCGTCTTAATGTCTTCTGTCCTGACGTCTCGTCTTTCGGCCCTACGTCCTTATCGCTGATTCGCAAACGCATTCACAAAATACACGCATACACACATATCACTCATCCGTCCGACTGTGCGGCAAAGCACAATCGGCAATATCGCCGTAACCGATTCCTACACGTAGAAACTTGCTGTTTCCTTGGATAGAAGTTACAGAGTAGTTCTCGCCACTTTGCTGTACCGTTAATCTTCTTTTTCCGTAGCGTCCTACATTTTTGGCTAGTAATATTTATACAAAGAAGCCTCGACAGCTACTATACCTATCTTGTATACTTTGCAGTCCAGATATGTTTTTATTGTGTTACTTAAATTATACGGAGCTTTCCGAGAGTACTATGATAACTACGTAAATGGTGGAATTTAGTGGGCTAAAGTTTGCATCCTTGGGAAACAGTACTTAACACTCGTATGTACTTAGCTTTCGAAACACTTTTGGAACAGTTACATTGTAAGCGAAAGTACCGCAATTACCAAAGAAAGAAATATACAAGCAAAGAATTAACGCCAACCGTAACATCAGCGGTCAAATGATTGCTTCAACGAAAGGAAAATTTGTAATTTTGGGTATTATTAACTAAAGTCTATATTTTGCGACGTTTTCAATATTAAATTGCAGATGTCCGTCGATATCTTTTGAGTAAATATTATTGTTATTGTATAACTAATTGAATGGCCGACTCAGGTAAGAATAGATAGACCTAAAGTGCTGGTACGGTTAGTGTTAATAATGTAAATAAACATTTCCTTTCTACTTTAGTATCTTTAAATATATCGCAATTTTTAACATATTCCACAATATTATACAATTGTATTTAAAACTTTTATTATATTCCTAGTCTAGAACTATTCCGTGCGTTACATTATATTAGGTTGGTGCATATGAAATGTCGGATTGTATACGGCGAAACTAAAATGCCACAGGTTTTGCAAAATGAATGTTTATAAATCCAAATAATTTCCATCGACATCAATACACTTCTGCCAAAGATCCACAAGGGCTTTTATACAATTTTTACTAAAATCTGAGTTTTTAGAAACAATGAAATTGGAGGCGACTTTTTTAATGTCACCTTCATTATTGAATTCTTTTCTGTAATGAAGTGGTCTAAGTGTATAAAAATATGATAATCCGTTAAAGGAAGATCAGGCGAATAAGGTGTGTACCGTAGGATTTCATATTTTAATTCACGAATCTGTTTTTAGCACACTTTTGACGGCTACGGTCTTGCGTTGTCGTGCAGCAAAGTAGACTCCTGTCGATTAACCTCTTAGGCACTATGCGCCACTATAGTGGCTTTCGCGGATGCCATTTCTCTGAACGACGCGCCACTATAGTGGCTTAGGCGGATATCATCGCTCTGAACGACGCGCCACTATAATGGCGCGCACTACTCTACTAGTACACTCTCACCGTTTAAATTAAATAATCGTTTTTACATATTGTTTCACACTTGTGTTGCCTTCGTATCGATTGATAATTGTTTTCATATCTTTAAGAAAAATTATTATTTAATCATCAAACACTTCATTCCAATGAACTCGTGTAGAGAACAGCATTATCCGTCACACATTGCAGTGCTTTATCATACACACGTAATTCGCGTTGAACTCTGCCGTACAGAGAAACAGCGCCGCGCAAAATTCAGCCGCGCCTAACAGGTTAATTGAAACTGAGCGCAGTATTTTCAATTTTACAAGCATTTGTTCAATTTTTGTACATTATCTGGCAGCAGTAATGTTTCCATCGCCTTGCAAAGACGGAAGTTCAGCTTTTCATACATAGATTAGGATATCATTATGGCATATGGTTGTGCGTCTACCACGAGACGTATTTTGAAGATACTCATATCCAGGACGAAACATTTTAAACCAAAGTTGTACGATTGTTTTGTTAACAATTGCCTTCCATATGCTCCGTTTATGTTAAGACTTGCAGCAGCAGCATTATTACCAAGTTTACATTCATATCGGATTACTACTCGTATTTCGCTAGTACTCACGTTGCACAAAAGAGTATACCTTTTTATAGAAATTCTGAGTCTTCCAAAAAAAAATGCACTCAATATTCAGCGTATAGACCACATAATCAATTCCAACTATAAAATTATTAATTTGACGGCTAACTATTTACAAAATTTGCAGAAATGTAGTGTATGGACCTAATCCGACATTTCATATGCACCAACCTAATAATAGAAACACGGAAAAACCTTAACATCAATTTTACATATTACCTGAAGTAGCCGTAAATCACGATTATTTATCTCGGCAGATAAACCAAACGTGTATCTAATCGATCGAAGTTAGTTAACTATTCACAAAAACGTAAATCTAAAAACGACTCGAAATCAATTCACATTGGTCTTATCCCAACCTTGCTTCAAACGTGTATTAACATTTTAAAACTACTTGAAACGTTCAAACGGTACTCGTGAATGTTGTTTGAGCTTTCCTACATCGTTACACGGATAGCCTGGTCGTGCTCGATGTAGGAGACACGTGTCTGCAATTATAATGAATTTACACCGGTAAAAGTTGCACCGCTGGGTTTCTTTGATGTCTTTTAACCAATGCCGCTAAAAAGAGTCTTCGGATGCACGCGTGTCTCCGAAGTTTGTTCAACGGAGAGTGCCAGGTTAACGTTCCATAAAGATAATTATCCGTTCCATTTCTTTCTCGTCTCGATTACTCTTCCCCCTTGTCGCCTCGTGTCGTCTTCGCGCTTATATTATTGTTCTTTCTCGGTCTCTTTGGTAATCCTTCTTACTCGTTACCTCTGCACGAGCCGAGGATTGTACTTGCTCGAAGACGGAGTACAGAAGAAAAACAAAGAGAAAGACGACCTCGAGGTGGGACGAGGCGGAACAAGTAGAGAGAGTGACGCGACACTCCTGAAAACGAGGTTGCGTGCAATTATGCGGTATGTGCCCGAGACTTATACTTTACCGCGTTATAAATCGTAAGTCTCTGTTGTGGATAATGTAATGCTCGCAGCATACGTTTTTGTCATTCTTTATTGTCCCACTTTTCCTTTTGTTCCGCGCTAATATGTTTTAACGACGATAAAAAACGTTCTTAGCTTCTTGTTGCTGTGTATTTGAGAAATAAATGTGCAGGGTTTTATTTGAAAGAAATATGCATTTCATTTGCGGCAATATGAATCAATTGATATAGGTTTGCCAAGAATTACATTTACTCGGCTAAGGAAGTTGTGATCAATTAATTTCTTCGCATAGTATTCAAAGATCCTTTAGTTAGAATATTTATCGGTAGATATCGCTCATGTTTGTCAATCAGGGAGACATTAATGTACTATAAATTGAATAACCTGCATGCGTTCGGTTACTTTTTGTGCAAGCACAATGCGCGTATCAGCATATATAGACGTAGGTATGTAAAATATGACGCAGGTCATTGACGTCTTCCTAGCCGACAAGGACATCTTGTGTGTTTCTTTCCGAAGGAACAGCTGACTGTCTCACTTACTATGCGAAAATTCAATCGCGGAGGCCCAATTAAAAGTCAATTTGCGAGAGAACGGTTCGTTTCTGACCCATGGTTCCTCTCAGACACTTGACCTACGTAACAAGACGAATGCGATGAGCCAGCCCAAAAAAATCGACTACCCTTCTGCGAATTTTGCGGCAGATTTTTTTCACAAATCTCCATCCAATCCGAGGTGTAGGACAACCCCCCGAAGCCATGACAAAACCTTTTGAAACACCCTGTACGTGGTCAGACATCCTTAACCCTTTGCCGTACCATTTTTTTATGACTGCCTCCGCAATAATTCAGAATTATATTGGTAAAATAAATATTGATCGGCGATTCTTGATATATCATTTATTTTAATGTAATATTAATATTATAGAAATAATTTTATCGTGTCGACTCTTACTGATATTTTCAATTTGATAGGTATTGCAAAACTTGAAAATTTCCTATGCAGTTTACCGCATCACGAGTGTCACTCGTTATTGTACGGCAAGGGGTTAATGATCGTTTGGACTTGGTCTCTTAACATTGATCAAATCGTTAGTAAAATTATTCGCCATTCAGAGCTTAGGTGGCAAATATCAGTCATATAATTGCTCATTTTAACTTTCCATTCCGTAAAAAGATCTACCTCAACGTTAAATAAAACATTCTAAGACAATATTATTTTAACGCTAGATGTACGGAATCCGTTAAATTTACGGGTTCCTACTTGTTTTATAAACATTTCTCAAATTTACAGTGAAGCTGTACAGTAGATATTTACCGTGAATTTTATAATACAATAAATGCATAACGAATTATCATATTTGGCGCCTGATCCCTCTTTTTCCAAAGTGCTTATTTAACTCATTTGCATCATAGCTTTAAATACCGCAGAAGACCCGTAGTACCATGCACTTCTGCGCGCAGCAGTTTAACATTATACAGGGCGGAATATTCCGCGGCTGGTGATATAGGACGATTGTCATTTGCGGAATGTTCAGTTTACGGATACAAATGGGTTAATATATTGCAATGTAACAGATTTAATTAAAATCTAGTGTTAAAGAAAAAACTACGGTCGTCTTGATCTTGACAGAAGTGTGTACTCTGTACTTTGTATTACAGGTACGTAGTATTTATACTTATGACAGTAACAAAAATTAATTATTTCTGCAAATGAAGTAAAAACTGAATAATCTTGCTACTTATAATCACGCGAGGGTTACAAATGCAATCATCTGAAATATCTGATGACATAAATGCACGTACACTCAAGGAGGCTATTGTAGATAAGGAGGTAAAAATGCGAACTCCTAATTAGAGAGCTCATGTTCAAATTTTCTATCACTTCGAGAAAATTACAAAATTGTCGTATGTGATATGTATATCATAGCGTCATTGGTTCAGAACCCATGTAACACGAGCTCGGAGTTTCGCGTTTACTGGAGTCACCAAATAAGAGAACTTTTACTTTTGAGTTGATTTATTCTGATTTAGGCACGTTTGTGCGGCGAGACGACATCGAGTAAGAGTAATGAATGAATACAATGGAATTGTGGAACTAAGCGAATTGAGCGTTTTGTAGAATTATGAGAATTGAGCGAAATTGAGCAATTATGAGAGTTGTGAGGATTATGAGGGTCGGCGGGAAGAGACGAAGGGTCTTAAAGACTTTGCGGAACGAAGTAGGAGAATGATGACGGAGTTTGGAAGTCGAAGGTCAAAAAAGGAATCTAAGGATTTTTGGATTCGGGTCGGCGATTCGGGGATGAGTAATGATAGTGGTGACTGGGGATCGAGTCACCGCGTCGATATCCAAAATACAGTAAATCCTCGATAAATGCATCATGAACCTCGACGCTCGGCGAGGGAGCAGTGTAACATGATACCACCCGAATGTATCGGTGAGGCAATACTAATTGGAGTGTCAGCCGTTTTCATTTTCGATTTTTTTTTAAACCTTTGCTAACGTATTTGTGAGATTTTTCTAATTAAAATGATACCAAACACGATATAGTTTGAATTATATTTACTTAATATTTAATAAATTTAATTACTATGTACATAATTCAAACTATATCGTGTTTGGTATCATTTTAATCAGAAGAATCTCAAAAATACACTCGGAAAAGTTACATTTAGAAAAATTAATAAATAAACAAGGTTATTGTTGCATTAGCAATGCCTCGCCGATACTTTCGAGCAGCTCACTTTGTTTGCTTGCTCTCTCTGTCTCTTCTACTGTCTGTCTATTTCTAAGCTCACGCTCGGCTGGAGCCCTAATGTAAACACAGATTCGACACCGGTACACGATAACAGCACTGCTTTGCCACCGAAATCTGTGAATTTATCGAGGTTTTACTGTATTTATTACGATATTACTAATCCTAATGTCGAAGGGTCGGTTCACTACACCCACATAAAGCAGTAGGTCTTAGGCGGAATAACCATAAGTGCCGAAACCGAAATAAAACAACATATGCACGAAGCAAATCGTAGCCGTGATAAAAAAAAATCCATCATGGGCATGGAGTGTCACTGCAACTCATAGAAACGGTATGAGACGTACATTTGCAAGTTTCGCACAGTATTTCTGCAAAAAGGAATTTGCTTTCAAAAGTATTATATTCTGCTGGATTACCAGACTCATTTTTAAAACGTACGGAGTAATGAGCAAATTTTGACATGGCCATTCACGCAAAAGGAAAATGGCATGAGAAATTCATTTGACTAACTCTCTTTAAAAACATCGAAATTTGCTTAAATCCTGACATATCACGAATTTTTAATTTGATATTATAAAAAGCATTCGTTCCATAATTGTCAAATTGACGTTTCATCCAGTGTACAATTTCATTTACGAAGAACTTACATATACATTTCTTTATTCAGTTAATTGCAGTTCATTCCAGTGTTTAATTTCAATATGCACATTTGTTTCTTATATATTTTAGTATAATTTAAAAATATGATGTAATACGAGACAGTTCCTCCTCAAGACACGTACCTTAAATATCGCACTTAACATCGTAATTCCGCCTGTTATTACATTTGCCAGGCAGTAAAGAAAACGTCGAATGAACTGCAATTACTTTTCTCTGGCAGCAATTTGACCGTCATTTCTGGCGTACCTTCCCCGTCAGTGTATTATCAATAATAGCCACGAGTGCAATAACCCAGTCTGCGTATCCAGTTTTCCCGTAACAATAATTAAACGCACGTGTCACTGACAACGATAGCGTCTGGCGATATGTCGACAACACGAACATTCTGTCCGATGGAAACGCCACGTTCGCTTCGAGATAATTGTGAGTGATCGCTCATTACGAGTGTCGTTAACTACTGAGAAGCGCCATTGGTTCGAAACGTTCTTGTCACTGCAGACATCGGATGATGATGCTTTATCGTCTTACACGTGCTTCGTAATTAAACCACGTTGTAACGAATAACGTTTGAAGCCATATCTGACTGGAAGGATTTTAGATGATCGATGAAGTGTCTTTTTTATTATTATTTCCATCGTAGTACAAAGAAATTGATTGACAAAAAGATTTCGGTGGTGTATTAACCCTTTGTGGTCCAAATTAGTTTTCTAATTTTTCGACAACCAAGAGATACTAATTACGTGAAAGTCTTTACAGTTGAAAATTCATTTTCAGTTGACAAAATGAGAGATGCAGTAAAACCTCGATAAATTCACAGATTTCGGTGGCAAAGCAGTGCTCTTATCGTGTACCGGTGTCGAATCTGTGTTTACATTAGGGCTCGAGCCGAGTGCGGACTTAGAAAAAGACAGACAGTAGAAGAGACGGAGAGAGCAAGCAAACAAAGTGAGCTGCTCGAAAGTATCGTCAAGGCATTGCTAATGCAACAATAAACTTGTTTAGTTATTAATTTTTCTAAATGTAACTTTTCCGAATGCATTTTTGAGATTCTTCTGATTAAAATGGTACCAAACACGATATAATTTGAATTATGTAAATAGTAAGTAAATTTATTAAATATTAAGTAAATATAATTCAAACTATATCGTGTTTGGTATCATTTTAATCAGAAAAATCTCACAAATAAGTTAGCAAAGGTTTCGAGAAAAAAAACTCGAAAACGAAAACGGCCGACCCTCCAATTATTATTGCCTCATCGATACATTCGGGTGGTATCGTGTTACACTGCTTCCTTGTCGAGCGTCGCGCGTTTTACTGTATTTTGAATTATAAATGTTTTCCAGTTATAGAGTTTCTTAAATTATAGAAGTTTCAAAAGTATCGTGTACCGGTTCGTTGTATTTCAAATTTTTTTGCATTTGTTTTGGTACGAACCTGATAATTGCAAGGAGATAAGAGAGAATAAATCTTCCGGAAACAGTGTCCCATTAACACTAGATTTACCATATCAGTCAAAATGACTGGTACACAATTTTTCCAAAAATTCTCCAAATTTATATGAGAATCATAAAATAGATATTCTACGTCCATCTTATAAAACATAAATTGCCGAATCGATCAAGTTTTCCACCTCTTAATTCCCCTTTTTTCAAAATACTTATTTAATATTTTTAAATATGATAGATTTAACGCCGCTAGTTCTAGTGTTAACAGAGCAAATCTCCATGAAATTGTGATCAACTTATGCTATCCTTCACCGTAGTATTAAAGTATATATGGTGTATCGCATATTTCAACCATATAGAAATATGCGATACACAAGGTCATGCATAAAGAACTGGTCATCCAGTGGATGGTTCGTACACACGTAAAACAAACTGTAGAATATTCCATGAACATAGGTCGTGATATGTATACTTTTTGAGTTCTGAAAGAGTAAAGGAAACGCCAGAATTGCAACGAATCGGTGGAAATACAGATTCTCGACTGTCCCTTGACGGTATCTCTGTTGCAGCCATAGGAAAAAAGGAAAAAATAAACATTGAAAACTTTGCATCCCGATGTTTGCTCAACTGTCCATTGCTTGTATCCTCAGACGAGGGATATTTGTTCACTACTGCAATCACTGCAAAGACTGTTTGTCGTTGTTACATCAAAAGAAAGTCTATGGTTGCTTGTTTTCCCCTTGAAATGGAGAATTCGGCAACACCGTCGAGCGTACGCTATCTGATTCTTTGATAAACACTTCTCTCTCAATCGTTATTTCACCAAACACGAACTAAAATTGTTCATATCATGGAATAAAGTCCGTAATGTATGTAATTACATATTTTCAAATATACTGCAAAAAGTTTGACGTTTTCAAAATATATTTCAATGACACTCACAAGTCTCACATTATTTACGCGCGTATAAATAATAGTCCCAATAATTATTAAACGACACCGACCTTTAACGATGTGCTGTCGAACTAACAAGTTAATTGTTGCACATGTACACGTGAGAAATTTCTCGAGTCATCTTAGAAAAATGCATTTTCTTGAAAAATCATCTACTCTCCGTACATCAAAAGGGAGGGCGAGGGTAAAATCAAGAGAGAAGGGGGAAAGAGAGAGAGATAGGCGAGAAAGAAGAGAAATGCTACCTATACATAATACCTGACGGCCGCTTTGCACGAATATAAAATTCTCCGCCATGTCTCTCGTTCTACCAGAGTTCTGTACCTTCTCTCTGTTCCTACAAAGCTCCCTTCCATGGGACACTCGAAAGTCGATTTTTCCTGACAAGAGATTTACGAAATCTCAACCTCTCGTTACTTTTTGTCTTCGTCTTGCCCCTTTGCGTCTCCCTGTATTCCTACGTATCCGTCAACGTCTCCTACGCAGGAAGTTCGTTGAAAACTGACGTTACAGAAATTCACCTACACCTTTTCCCCCGTAGTTCTTTGCATGAAAAAATGCGTGCAGCTTGCGTGCTACTTTTCTCTACGACATTAAATTCTCGAGACTTCGTCAGCAGGATTTATTCGGCGATAGAGAAAAGAGAGATGATAGATACGATTGGTATAATGTGTGTGCTAAGATGTTATTTGTCAGCTGTGCGCATACTTCTCGTTGTATTTCCCGTAGGAACATTACGAAATACCAGCCAGCTACATTCTTCGACGTTGATAGTCTTTGTTCTCATGAAAAATTAATGAACGCACGCCATGAATATTCATCGGGAGCAAATGCGCAATTCTACGTAGTCTCATTAAATTAAGAAGGAATTTTCCTTTTATCGGACGACGATAAAGACCCTGCCCGAAGGAACAGAAATAGATTTTATACGCGGTTTGATATGTCTGTTCATAGTGATAGATCTTTTTAGAAATTTCTAGAATCATTGCAAATTCCTCCAATTTACTCGCACGACATTAGGAATGATTAAATCCATAAAAAAAGGTTAAATTTTCAGAAAATAGAGTAAAAATCACAGTAAATTTTTTTGATACTTTATTAGCGGATTAAAAGAGATTTTATTGATACGTTGGTAAGTAAATTTCCACGACTGTGCACGAACACGTTGATGTACGTGCTGTGGATGCTTGCGTTGGCATTATGTATAATACGTGCACCGCAGCCAGTAAACAGGATAATGCTTAATTCTCGAGTATGCAAACTAATTTCAATTGGAATGTCGACTGTTATTTTCGAAATCGCGACGTAGAAACCACACCGGTATTTCAGCAATGCCGCATACAGAACTGCGTCGCATGCATCCTCCGTTTTCTCCTATTCCAAAGAAGAAAAGAAAAAATAACGTTAATCTTCAATTTTGCGGGAGAAAAGGGTACTCTCTGTGCTATGGCTTGCTTTCAGACTGAACGTCTCCTCGATGCATTTTTATCGGAGCACTTTATCGGTGTCGTTTATGCACCACCTCGTATGCACTCATCCTTTTTCCTGCTACGACGCATTTCAACGTCTTCGTTGAAAATCTCCTTGTATAGGGCGCTAGGAATCCATAAAAGAGATATCGAATGTGATACCTCTACTTTGCTCTTTTTTCTTCTCCGTCTGCTGACATGTAGCGACACAAGAGAGTTACGTTCGTTTCTGTAGTTTCGCGGAATACTAATATTCTCTACGAGTCCCCGGCGTGAAATACGATAGTACGATGTTAACGTTGCGGATTTTTCTGTGATATTTGAATTTAATGGGAATTCAACTTTTGTCCAGCTATCGCTTCGATGTTATAAAGTCTGATCGTTAAGAGACAAGCTCTATTAAGACTTCGTCTCAATGGCTGTTTTATACTTTGAGTTCGTGACACGTAGTCTCCTATGTATTAGTTCTTAGTTCTTTAAATAAAAATACTATGTTTATAAACTAATGGAATAGACTAAGACTTTATTATATGAATATATGAAGAACTTTTTCCGCAAAGCTAATTGAGTTGCGAGGCTTTTCAGCTCGTAAAGAGCGTGCAAATTACAAAACACTTCTTTCGCACTGTTGCTTGTTTCAACAAAACTTAGGAAAGAATCGGATAAATATGCGATAATAACATTTTTGGCGATTCTTTCGGCTCTCACCCATTCACTCGTCGCAGGCTCCGGAATTTTATCGTCGATAAAACGAGTCACGTCTAATTCCGTTAAGAGTGCACAAATTCTCAGTTTCCATACACTGTATTTTTCACCGTCGAAGGCTTTAAGACTACAACCACCAAAACCAGTCCAAATGACTGGTACACAATTTATTCCAAAAATTCTATAAGTTTATAGGAGAGTCTTAAACAAATTTTCTATGTTCATCTCATAAAACATTAATTACCGAATCGATCATCTTTTCCACCACTTGATTCCCGTTTTTTCAAAGTACTTATTTAATATATTAAAATGCAATAGATTTAACGCCGCTAGTTCTAGTGTTAATGTTTCTTTTTACATTTAAACCCTCCATTCTCTATTCCACAAATATTTAATTAAACTGTATAACAATACTAATATAGCCACACAAATATATTTACCCGATAATTAATGTTTCATATATATATACAGCCTTTATATTTATTAATTTTTCTTAAATTACTATATACAGATAACACACAGCGTTTCTGGGCCCATAACCTATTGGTTTTTAGGGCTTTAAATAAAAATACTTTGTTTACAAACTAATGGAATAGACTAAGACTTTATTATATGAATATATGAAGAACTTTTTCCGCAAAGCTAATTGAGTTGCGAGGCTTTTCAGCTCGTAAAGAGCGTGCAAATTACAAAACACTTCTTTCGCACTGTTGCTTGTTTCAACAAAACTTAGGAAAGAATCGGATAAATATGCGATAATAACATTTTTGGCGATTCTTTCGGCTCTCACCCATTCACTCGTCGCAGGCTCCGGAATTTTATCGTCGATAAAACGAGTCACGTCTAATTCCGTTAAGAGTGCACAAATTCTCAGTTTCCATACACTGTATTTTTCACCGTCGAAGGCTTTAAGACTACAACCACCAAAACCAGTCCAAATGACTGGTACACAATTTATTCCAAAAATTCTATAAGTTTATAGGAGAGTCTTAAACAAATTTTCTATGTTCATCTCATAAAACATTAATTACCGAATCGATCATCTTTTCCACCACTTGATTCCCGTTTTTTCAAAGTACTTATTTAATATATTAAAATGCAATAGATTTAACGCCGCTAGTTCTAGTGTTAATGTTTCTTTTTACATTTAAACCCTCCATTCTCTATTCCACAAATATTTAATTAAACTGTATAACAATACTAATATAGCCACACAAATATATTTACCCGATAATTAATGTTTCATATATATATACAGCCTTTATATTTATTAATTTTTCTTAAATTACTATATACAGATAACACACAGCGTTTCTGGGCCCATAACCTATTGGTTTTTAGGGCTTTAAATAAAAATACTTTGTTTACAAACTAATGGAATAGACTAAGACTTTATTATATGAATATATGAAGAGGGTACGTCTTATCTCAAAGAGTGAAAGTCACGGAGTGAAGGTCTAAAGGAATATAGCGTGCGTCTAAGGACCCTTTTTGGTTTTAACATGAAACAGACTGCATAGCTACACAGCTCCAACTTCTTAACACTTCATCTACCGGAAGCCTAGGGGTTAACCCCTTCCCGTACAATAACGAGTGACACTCGTGACCCGATAAATGGAATAGGAAATTTTGAAGTTTTCCAAGAAGTATTAAATTAAAAATATCTGTCGGTTACGATACCATCAAATTGTTTCTATAATATTAATATTGCGTTAAGTTATACGTTAGATCAGAAATCAGGGATAGATT
Organism: Cerceris ruficornis; assembly: GCA_963989415.1. NCBI lineage: Eukaryota > Metazoa > Arthropoda > Insecta > Hymenoptera > Crabronidae > Cerceris > Cerceris ruficornis. The sequence continues at coordinate 39,978,204 of OZ022517.1, read as the reverse complement.
GTTATTTCAGCAATTAATTCTGACTTATTGCGCTTTCAGTCAAAAAAGGACTGGCACGACAAGGGGTTAACACTAGAACTACCAAACCAGTCAAAATGACTGGTACACAATTTTTTCCAAAAATTCTCCAAGTTTATAGAAGAGTCTTAGAACAAATATTCTTCGTCCATCTTAAAAAACATAAATCACCGAATCGATTATCTTTTCCGCCCCTTGATTCCTTCTTTTTCAAAATACTTATTTAATATTCTGAAATATGATTGATTTAACGCCGGTAGTTCTAGTGTTAATAGGCTTTTTGTTTATCAGTACTCATTGGCCGACAGTCCATTAATCTGTTATTACAGATGATAATAAAATAAAGTTACGCTGCCTCTGAACAACTGAAATTAAAAGGACGTAATGAGTATTTTTTCACATTTTAATTTGAATGTTATAGAGCTTTGCAAGTAGGTACATACACTCGTGTATAATGTTCAGAAGAATTATCGGTAGATAAAGTGTTAAGCATTCCAAGAAGAAAATATAGCAATTGCTTTTTGTGTGTTCAGACATACTATGTTCGTAGGATAGAAAACCAACAATATGTCCAAACGGTACATCAATTTAGCATCGACTACAAGTCATAACATTTGTTAATTTCACAGTATCGATTGTTTCTTACGGCGCCTCAATGAAAACCATAAGCCATTTTCTCTCTGAATCTTTTGCATTGTCTAGTCATGATTAAACTGCAATCAAAGAGTCATAGAATGCAACATAAAAGTCGAATGCAGCTACTGCATGTCTATCGCCCGTATAGCGGCCGTACCTGCAAGCCCTCGGATTTCTTGGAAAAATTTTTAGTTTTCTGTCCTACTAGGGTAAAGTAAAAGCCGAGAATTCGTATCTACCCTTATTTCCCCGATTGGCTTCTCCGAGTTGCCCTTAACTTTGAAATTGGCAAATCAGAATAAAACATCGGGTATCGGGGGGGGGGGGGGGGGGGGGGCGGCAGAAGTTGTTTGGACTTTACACGGCAGGGAACAGAACTTTTTAGATCTTCGATTAGAGAATTATTTGAACTTCTCAATTAGAACTTTGGATCTTCGAAACAACTTTGAACATTGTGTGCGATATAATTTCTGGACTTTGCATCCGGATTTGGTGCAGATCTAGTAGTTAGTGGATGAATTTTCTGAACTTTGTTTTTAAAATTATTCAACTTATTTTTTTCATGTGTTTTTATGGGTTTGGAATATGTCCTTTGCTTTGTCGATTTTAAGTATTTGTTCACTGTTATTATAAATCGTTGATCAAGCATGCACATCGCTGAATGTGAGAGCTTATTGAATCAGCGACCTTTAAATCGCGGACATTTGTGACTTTTGAACTTTTAAACTTTTAACGCTTATTGAGAGCAAAATGCGTAAATTGGTTCAAGTGATTCTACATCTGAAAAGCATTATTGATTGTTTGAAAAATATTGTAGTATCGTCGAATAGTAAAAAGTCGTGTTGAAATTATTATATTTGAAATATGCCGATTCCAATTACTGTGTAATTTGAAATCTGTATGTATTGCATCAGATAATTAAAAATTTTGTTGTTTTCACCGGTTTCTACCCACGTATCACCGCTTTCATTTGTACTGATTTTTTAAATTATTACTCATTTTATATTAAAATATTTTCATTATTTTTAAATAAAACATTGAATTTAACAAATAATTGTATTAATTTTGCAATGTTTAACTGTTGTATCGCAGATATAAATCACATGATATTTACATTCTCTGATCGAAACGCATATTGTTGTGTCATAAAAATCTTTCATTCTCGAAAAATATTGGTAACCTTTTCTTTTTTGAATTTGAGTTGAAAGAGAAAAGTGTAATATAAATATTCTTTTCCTTTAAGAACCCACAGTTTACACTTTTGTTTGTAATTTTTTAAAAAAAAGTCATAGGTGCATATTATTAATATTATAGATCCCGTATACATTTTCCGACGCCTGGATTTTGAAATGTTCCTCGTTAAAAAAACGTACTTTTATTTCTGATTCTCTTTGTTAAGCTCCCACCCATATCTTCTTCAAAGCATGAGCGACAGATAAAATAATAGCGTATCATGTTTATGAAACTTGCAGACACGAAACATAGGCATTAATCATCTAACTCATTAAAATTTTTACCAATTTCATAAATATATATAGAATAAGTAATTTCGTTTCATATATATAAAATTACACATTTTATTACTAACTGCACAATATATTATTATTCTTTTTTCCTACCGAGCAATATTCCTACGCACAACCCTCTCGATGCCATCCTCTCGCGTCTGACTATCTTCAACTACTTCCGGTGGTGTTCGGCGACATTCCAGATCCCCTTTTTCACTTTTTCCTTACACTTAATATCGAAAAAAGCATTTAATTATCACAAGGCACTAATCTCATCCTACAGAAATTTAATAGCGCAAAATTGCTGATTGTCGTTGAATATACTGTTACAATGGAATGAAAAAGAGAACGCAAAAAGTCCTAAATACCAGGCTTAATTCATAAGAAAAAAAACTCCATTTCTTCGTCTCTACGCAACCGTCAGAATATAATAGCTGAGTGTGCCTTTTGCAGAAGGTTAAAGTCTGAAATAACGGATCTTCATTGATTAGATTATACTTGGTTTTAATCAAGTTTTCTTCGCAAGACTCGTTTATCTTTCTTGACGGAACACCTTTATCATTCGTTCCCTACGAAATGCAGAGAAAGTAATATGTCCGAATGTATACATAAACGGAGCAGTTTGTTCCTCTTATTACTTTTCTGATGGATGCGCGTCAGTGGTATATATGTAAAACTGCTATGATTGATCACCATCCGACATGATCGCAATAATGCCAAGATACAACATAAAATTTGGAAAAGAAATGCATGTTCTTAACTATTTCCGTCCTCCCGTCTAAAATGATTAATTATGTTAGACTTTTGTGAGTAAACGGAGTGATGCTCTTACGTTGATCCAAGTGCAAAAAACCTTGTTTACGTTGGAAATTATCGACAACATTGCACATGATACATGAATGGATGTTTATGCACCAACACTGCAGATGTTTATGCAAATTCCAAGTTCGTTAAACGCAGCTAAGAAGGAAGAACCCAAATAGAGATTTCTTTCACTCGCTAAATCTTACAACGAATGCCATATTTTGGATATTTCAGACATTTTTTTATATTACATGCTTCATGTGAATTTTAACAGTGTTAAATTCGTTAAAAATGCATAAATATCCGCAGTCTATAGATGAATAATGCAAGTAATTATTTTATTTCAATTAGCAGTACACAGTAAATAAATTTGACCATATCGAAAATTTAAAAAAAGAAATGCGTATTTACCTGAACACATTTGAAATAATATTTACAGATTCACAAATTAACTGTAAAAATGTTATCCTCGTAGATCAATTAATTTTTGATGTCATAACGACGGAAGGTATTATTTACACGATATATTTTAATTATCTGATGTACCCCTAAAAGTGTCTTTGTTTTATTCTTTCTTCATGTAGTAATATTGAGCGATTAAATAGTAGAGAAGACTGTATCGACCTGTCGAAATTCCAGCTTGACAGAATTTCCGTCGTTATTTCGATCGGCGGTTTTATTCAATTTTTTAACTGTCATTTCTCGTGGCCCGTTCGTCGGCATATCTGACGTGTTTTGAGCGGCTGGCATTTCGTATCAGACATTTCTAGAATGACGTACTTTTCGATATTGCGCGCATACGTATTATGATTAATCAAGGCATCAAACTGCATGGTGCAAGCATTGCTTTCGATCCATGGATTCATCCATTCTAATTAAACATGATTCGTGCCGAATTGTAATGCGATTCGAGCGTTACCGGTGAGTAACAGCTTCAATTCTACGTTTTTTTCAACCAATACCTCACTGTGTAAGATACGAATTATTATGGTGTCTAATTGCCGAAGTATATTTTAAATTTTTGATACAGATTTCCCTGGACTCTGCTATTTTTTGTGTATAACATTATTTTAAATTTACAACCAAACTGTAATTAATCACTTAATATGATTTTAGCAAATGAGAGAAAATTGGTATGCTCATTAATATCCTTTAGCAATACTCTTAATGTAGTTGGATTAATTAATAACATTATACTCGTGAAGTTTGTTATTCATATTACTATACTGTTATCCCTAACGCTCCTGACTGCATCATAAAAAAAGCATTTAAATGTAAAAATTCTGATATTTTCTACAAAAACTAGTATCAGACTTCAGTTGAAATGCTCCCAGGAAGTATATTTTGATGTTATCACTTTCCAGTAGGGAAACGCTAATTTATCTCGATCAGCATACTTTACAAATTATATATATTTCCCCATAACAATTTGGACCCGCGCAATATTCCTGTGCACTTGATAATCACGCGAGAAACAGATTTACGTTTGCGGTCCCTTAGATTTCCCAGAAATTTTACTTTTTCATTCTACCGCTAAAAACAGTGTAACACATGTGTACCAATACTAATCCAACGAATCATCCGTATCAGAATGAGAACAGAAAAACATAGTGTCCATCGAATCTATAAACAATAGCGGAGTAAAAATTATAGACCGGCGGCCATGTAAATGGAATGGTTCACATAAACTTATGTTCGCCAAACAGATATTTTTCAGAGCGAAACAAAAATCGTGGCGTAACTTACGCAGGAGAGACTGTCGAAGAGGTCGATCGAAGCCAGACAGCTACAGAGTCAACTTTTCAGACTTCATAGTCACGCGCGAACGAACAACAGAGTGTACCCCGTTCGTATCTAAATTTCCTTTTAGCGGTTTATCGAGGTAAATAAATACAGGGAATTTCGGTATTGCAGCAAATTGTTATCGCGATAAATAACATTTCCGGTCGTTGAGTTTCGTGAATATGCCCACTTTTCAGTTTTACGGTACAAAGGTTAATTTTTAATAAATTGGTTTCTTCGAGTGAATTCGAGGCACGAAGAATAAAGTCGATACGTATGAAATTTGCATTTTTTTAAAATCAAGAATACCTCTCCGATCGCAGCGGGATTTTTATAGACTTATAACGAGAAAAAGTAATTTTCTGATTTCACGTGGTCCTTAGAACTTTACTTTGTAATTTTAACTTTATCTTTTTTTATTTCCGATGGCAGTTTTCATTTCCGGTGATCTCTGAAAGGATGAAGGTTTTTAGGACAATTGGTTTTAATAGTTTAAATGAATTGCATGTTTATTAGTCAACGTTTGTCGATGAATTACTGTAAGAGAAATTGTAAGGACAATTTTACAAAAAGTCTGAACTTTTATATCGAAATTTTTGCCTTTAGGGGTAGAAGTGATTCGGATGTTCAAAAAATGAATAGTTTTTTTACATTATTTGTGTAAAGAATGAATTTAAAAAACGGATGCTAAAATGATATTTGCATAAGAAATTATTTAACTGTCAGTGATCGTGTTTCAACTTATTCTAGTTTTCTTTCACCTCCAAGGGTGACAAATTTTCCGAAATAAATGTCGCAGCCTGGAAAATTCGAAAGTACCGATAGTCCACAAGTCTAGCCGGCGGATGTATATAGATTGTATATCCATGGGAGCTTTGAGTTCAGTTTCGAAGTTCCCTTGGAAATTACTACACGACAATTCCCATTGAAAATAAAAAGTTTAAAGTTAAAATTACAAAGTAAAGCTGCAAAGAATTCAAAAAAAGTCAGAAAGTAAGTTCTTCTTCGTTAGAAGTCAATAAATTTCCCGTTGTAGTCCGAGATATTCTTAATATTAAAAATAGCAGAGTTTTCACCTCCGTGTCGTAAAAATCACATGTTATAACAGAGTTTCACAATATGTTTTCGCAGAATGTGCTATGACACTTATAATTCCCGTACGAAGATATCGTATCTTGTTTATATTCTTCGGTTTTCGGTTCTTCAATTTTTTTCCTTCTCGATCGTGAATCGATCAACAAGTAAAAGGATCTGTCTTATATTATTTCTTTAACTTTATCTTTCACATTAAAGTATCTTTCTAAAGGGTCTAGCAGGATAAGGGGGTCAAAAGTGCCCTTGAAGCTATTTTATTCCACGATGCGTCATTCGATAGGTAACCATAAGAAACCATTGTACACAAATTTTTAATCCGATAGCTTGACCGGGAGGGTAGTTATGGGGTAAATTCGAAAAACCAGTTTTTGCCTCATTTTCGCCACTTAATGATGTGTAAAAATGTCGAAAAAATTCTGACACATTCTAAACATGATTGCACACGGTAGGAATGATTTTCAGATTCTTCCGTTGCAAGTGCCGCGCGCAAAAAATCAAAAACGACAAAAAAATGGGAAAAATGTAGATTTTGCACTGAAATCTTCGAGACACAATTTTTAAATAATTCCTGTAAGTACCTGATGTAACCATTAATATGCTCAATTTTTTTCATATTTTTTTGATATGGTGCAACACTGTCGGAAAAATCAAAAACCGATTTCTGGGACGCATTTCGGGCTGAAACGCGATCAGTATTTGCTATCATTGCATTATTTTAATTCAGTATGTTCATTTTATTACCTTCAATGTCTCTGAATACGAAAAGATACGTGTTAAGGAAGAGAATCAAGAAAATAAAGTAAATTGTTAATTGTATGCTCCTTATATGCTAGAACTTTGAACCTTCTTTCAAGAGTTGAGATGGCGCAGTGGGTAGAGTGTCTGCCTGTGGAACCACTGGAAACTTTTTGTTGCGGGTTCGAATCCCCATGGGGGACTTAATTTTTTTTTCTGTAATTTTTTTTTTAAATTATTAAACACATAGCAATAATCAATAGTCACTTTAAGGTGTTTCACAAATATTTTTAAAAATAATTATATCTACTGTTTTTAATAATGCCACGATTTGCGATTACTAGTATTTTTAAACATTTCGTATATTGAATAAACATCGATTTATTAAGACATTTGAAAATGTATGTTAAATGTAAAAGGATCATGAAAAGTTATAATCTATAGAAAGGAAGAAACTCTGCCTTCCTCCTCTTTGTTATAACTTTCCAAGATATAATATTATGTCCCTTCATTATTTACAATATATTTTCATGCATTATACTAAACCAATATCTATTAAGCATACAAAATGTTTGAAAATACTCATAATTGCAAAATATGGCATAACTAGGAAAATCATACCGTATGATTATTTTCATGCTGGTTTTATATTTTTTGAAGACATAAAAATATCTGTGAAACACCTTAAAGCGACTATTGATTATTGCTATGTGTTTAATAATTTAAAAAAAAAAAATTACAGAAAAAAAAATTAAGTCCCCCATGGGGATTCGAACCCGCGACAAAAAGTTTCCAGCGGTTCCACAGGCAGACACTCTACCCACTGCGCCATCTCAACTCTTGAAGAAAGGTTCAAAGTTCTAGCATATAAGTAGCATACAATTAACAATTTACTTTATTTTCTTGATTCTCTTCCTTAACACGTATCTTTTCGTATTCAGCGACATTGAAGGTAATAAAATGAACATACTGAATTAAAATAATGCAATGATAGCAAATACTGATCGCGTTTCAGCCCGAAATGCGTCCCAGAAATCGGTTTTTGATTTTTCCGACAGTGTTGCACCATATCAAAAAAATATGAAAAAAATTGAGCATATTAATGGATACATCAGGTACTTACAGGAATTATTTAAAAATTGTGTCTCGAAGATTTCAGTGCAAAATCTACATTTTTCCCATTTTTTTGTCGTTTTTGATTTTTTGCGCGCGGCACTTGCAACGGAACAATCTGAAAATCATTCCTAACGTGTGCAATCATGTTTAGAATGTGTCAGAATTTTTTCGACATTTTTACACATCATTAAGTGGCGAAAATGAGGCAAAAACTGGTTTTTTGAATTTACCCCATAACTACCCTCCCGGTCAAGCTATCGGATTAAAAATTTGTGTACAATGGTTTCTTATGGTTACCTATCGAATGACGCATCGTGGAATAAAATAGCTTCAAGGGCACTTTTGACCCCCTTATCCTGCTAGACCCTTTCTAAATTGGCACAATAAGATGATAAGTTTTACATTCGCATAATCCCAGGAATAACACTGCACAATTGTATGTATAATTCAATAGTATTCGAAGAAAACTTGATAAATATGTTTACCCTGAAATTCCAAAAATTCTCGAAGAATAGCCAATGATATGTTTAGCTGTACGATAGTTAATCGTAAACAAAACTCAGAAATAACGCAGGATTGTTCTACTTGTTTCATAACGTTCTAACAAGGGATCTACCCGAGGTGTCCGCCTCCGATTTTAATGAAACTTCGTAAATTTGTTAAGCACGTGAAAATAATCGATACGTATTTTTTTATGTCGGCTAAGTCGCACGTTTAAGGCGTGAAACCACCCTTCAAAGTTTCGACATTTTTTCTTCTTTCGCTTACAACTTCAAAACGGTTAATGATAGAGATTTACGATAAATGTACGAAATATTCGTTTTTTTGTGTACTAAACCCCCCTGGAATTTAAAATTTTATTTGACACCTTTTCCTTAATTTTGTATTAAAAAATGACAAGTTTTTCGTTATATCTTTAACGTTTGCGATCCGATTTTCACCAAACTTTTTTTTAAAATTAGAGCAATAAAAAATAAAAGTCACGCGTTTTTCCGTAATTTACTCTGGAGTCCTGAAATTAACCCTTTTCTTTTGCCGATTTTGACACTTTACGTTACTATATCTGATAAACGAGTGACAATGAAAAAAGTGTATTATGCAAAAAATGCATCCCTTGTCCTGTAGAATATTATTGTTTTTGTAAAAAATCAAAATTAAAATCTTTTTTGTTTTATTGTACAATATGTAGGCCGTGCAGATCCGCCACGACGCAGTACTCGTAAATTATCGTAGATACCAGGAAATGTAATAAGGAAAAGTTTCCTGTTTTTTTTACATAGAACAGGAATACGTTTACAAATTATTTAAAACATTGTAAGAAAAATTCGTAAATATCAATCCAAATCTTCCTGAAACTCTCTAAAAATACCAACAACTCTCTCGGCAACAAAAAGATTAATTAGAAAGCAACGCCCATTTGCGTGAAATTCATATACGTACAACGGAATATTTTTCCGAATTTCAGGCATGCTTCCTACAAAATATTGATCCTCAAGGTATCTAACACCGGCATCATACTGTTACAGATACAACCATATTAAAAAATAGCTATCCCCAAGCTCAGTTGCAAACTGTTTAATTTTCCATTTACAAAATTATACCAGAAATACAATTCCGAAGTTACCATATTCCCAATATTCTCCTGGACAAGCGTAAAAAGAACGTACAGTAGAATAAACCAATACTGACGCCACGCTAATACCAAATGAATCGGATTCAGCCGTTGAAACAAGCAGAACAATCGAATTCTTCGGAATCACAGAAATCCAATAACTTTCGTTTCTACGATGTTTAATTTTCATTTTCACCTCGCCCAACCCCCGATTGTTCCTTTCTCTATAAGTAACAGATACTGCCGCGTTTGCACATACCTGTGCGCGGGATTGAATTCGTATCAGTGACAACACATACGTCGGTTAGCCAATATCCAGAGCTGCCGACGTTATCTTGCGCCACGCCGGCCTCCAGTCTACCGTACTCTTTTTCGTCGAAATGCGTTTCGGTGATGGATGGTTTGGAGAATATAACAGTCGACTTCAGGAGATTTCTCGTTCGCAGTGGAAAAGTAACGAAGAGTCGGAAGGGGTGGTGGGAGGCGAGAAGACGGAAGAGAAGCGGTGGAAGGAAAAACGAGAGCTTCGTAAAAATAAAAGAAATGGAGGATTGCGAGGAAAGTATAGATAAAGTTGAGGCATTATTGTATAGGATTGAGATGTATGGTATGTGTAGTGGTTAACTGGTTATAAATAACAAGTTCTGAATAAGACTTAAACTGCTTTGTTATATACGTGCCGTCCTAATCAACTAGTGAGGAACTGTCCTTTTTGTTTCCGGGTGCGCAGCGTGCATTCATTCTTTGTATTGGAATTGGGTGTTTAAATAAATCAATATACTTTATATTAATAATTATTTTTAATAAGGCTTTGAAAGAAACGTCTTTATACTGCTAGAGTTGAGAACGAACTAACAGTGGATGCCCAAAGGACGAGCTCGGGCCCACTTACAAGGGAATCACCCGAGGTGTCCGCCTCCGATTTTAAAAAATTAGGAACAAATCGACAAATAAAATTTTAAATTCCATAGGGGTTTGGTACACAAAAAAGCGAATATTTCGTACATTTATCATAAATCTCTATCATTAACCGTTTCGAAGTTATAAGCGAAAGAAGAAAAAATGTCGAAACTTTGAAGGGTGGCTTCACCCCCTAAATGTGCGACTTTGCCGATATAAAAAAAATACGTATCGATTATTTTCACGTGCTTAACAAATTTACGGAGTTTCATTAAAATCGGAGGCGGACACCTTGGGTGGTTCCCTTGTTAGTAATATAAACTGTTTATGTTACTCTCTCCTACACTGCAGAGAGTCTTCTGTTTAGAATAGGAATTCCTAGAACGTAGAGTCGTTTTTGCACTCATTTAATATATGTAATATTACATTGTTAATAATAATTCAACACTTTGTCTTATCGTTATCGCGTCTTCGTCTATTGAGTTGCAGTCTCTGTCGATTCTTAGGACGTCTTGCTCGTTCTATCGCTGTCTATTTATCGGCGTCTTTCGTTCTCCGCCTTGTCACCTCAGTATGTATTATTTAGTAATAATTTTGTTTGAACTTTACAGTTTAATTTGAAGAATATATGGTTTTAGGAAATTCTTGGGTCAATGTAGAAATACTTTGCGATTTTTATTTATAAGCGCTTCGGAGCAGTGACGTGCTTCTTTATATACTTGGTTTATATTGTTAGTATATATCGTGTACAAACATACTGGGAAGATAACAAAAGAATCCTTTTGAAACTGCATTCCTATCGTGAAACAAACTCCGTACCGCACTGTCCATTATGATTCTATGGATATTGTCCAGTAAGTTCTGCACTCCAGAATCACAATCTCGTGATATCTCCTAACGAATCTTTGGTATGAAATTGGCGTTATTAAGTCAGAAAGTAAATATAATTAAAATTTGCAAGACGAAATTCTAACGTCATTCAAAAAAACTATCGGACAAAATTCTATCCTTTTCTCTACTCTACGTCTCTAAGAAAAATTCTTACCTCGCAACTTGCTAAAAATCCAGGCAAGCCTAACAGGCCTCTGCAAACCAGCCCCTATCACGGATGCGTAAAGAGCGCGAGAGGAAAAGTGCATAATCGATGCACTTTACGCTCGCGAACAGATACACATTCCGACATTAAAACGCTATAACACTCAAGTTTCAACGATCAAACACACAACACGCATACTCAATCACAGACATTAGTTGCAACATCAAAACGTTATAACAGTCCATTTACACAGTTCACTCAGAGTTCATTTTTGCAACGAACAATGCTTGTTCTTTTCGAGTACAAGTGACAAAACCATCTTCCATTTATCGAGGAGCCGATGTCTGGTATTTCTGTCAACGACACAATACCTGACGTACAACAACTGCTTTTTTATGTTTTTTTGTCATTCAGGTAATATCTGAACCGAACGATCATTTATTTTATTGACAAAAGAATGACGTAAAATCACTTTGTGCAGTATTATCCAGGTGCAGTTTGCAAAATACCACCAGAGGAAGGCTGTTGCAATGTTTTTTATATAAATTAATAGCAGGAAAAAAGAGAGATAAGTTCTAATTGGCGCGGCGGAAAAATGGGAAGTCGATTTTCGGTTTGGACATTTTTGCCGCACAGTGCATATATATAATATTGCAATAATTTCCGGTGAATGTTTTCCTATACAGTTTCTATACAGACTTATATATCTAGTTTCTATAATAGTTTCTATACAGTGGCATCCAAGAAATTGTAGTACCACTGTAAATAGTGGAAATTGTCATGTTTTTTATAATATTTATAAGAAATGCAATCTCAAAAATAGTACGTTTAATCGATGAACCCTCGACGACTGTTTTGAACTCGTTTATTTTAATTAAGTCATCTAAACGTCTATTTTGGTTCTGATAAATTATAACTTCACATTTAAAAATTTGATAGCCGAAAAGAAAAACCGATAAACGTATTTCAGCTATTAAACGACTTAAATCTCTTCTTCGTATTCGGTAGAAGCAACTACCCAAAGGTTAATTATATATTCGAAATAATGGGACCAATACTACTAAGACCATTTTTCCCTTTAGAATCGAAACGAATATAGCCTATAATCTCCGTCAGCTATTTCCATCCATTTGTAACAAAATGAAAATTAAGAAAATCAATGAGACGACTAAACGAGAATGATCGAACCTGTAGAAACAGAGGCAAAACGTCATTAAAACGAGAAGATGGAGGGACAATTAAGGTGAAGACAACGAGGGAGGAAGATAATGAGTAGAATGGAAAGAAAAAACTGGAGTAAGTAAAAGAAGGATACAAAAGTGGCAGAATGGAAGAGTGAGAATGGGGAAAGAAAACGCCGGAGAAACGGAAGGGAAACTAATAGAAAAATGAGAGCGACAGAGTCGAAGGGAGAAGGGAAAGGGAAAGGATGAGAAAGGGAGGGAAAGATAGAAAGAGAAAGATTCTTCGTTCACGGGCGAGCGACAACAAGAATCATTTTCCCTTAAAGCTCCCTTTCGCCCCGAGCGGTGTTCCGTTCCGAAAGCAATTTGCTCTGCCGAGCGTTGTGCCACGTATACCTACGTGAATCCAACAGACCGGCAAAAAAAGGCTTCGGGGCGCGTTACGTTTCTCGTACGAGGTAAATTCGGGGCGCGAAAGGTGGGAAGAGTACAAGCCAGAATTCTTTTTCGTGCTAACCGCGAAACAGGCATCTCAGTTCCTATTAGCCATTTCGAGGCTCTGGACAACGTTACGCTACTGCAGCTTTCCTTCAATTGAAAGGATAAGGTAACCCGCTTGACCACAATTCAACGATTACCGCATTTAACTCGTTTAAAACAAGTACTGGCCGGAAGAGGCGAATTTTTCTCGGGTATTTTTATATACCGTTGTAAATTATTGCTTTTCATCTTATATAACGTTGATTTGCATACGTTTAGACAGGATGTATAGCGGAGTTGTTTTTAAGTTTGCCGAAAAGTCATTGCTCTTGTGTAATTAAAAAAAATACTTCTCTGTGCTATTAATACTTTAACAATTTAACACTAGAATTACCAGCGTTACATCTGTTATATTTAAATATATTGTGGGATGCGAATGTGTTAGAATATATGAAACGTATGTGTGAATGTGAGTGCCGATCGCACTTTGTTTTTCGAGAGGCCAACGAGGCACTCGCCGCATCGAGGCACTCTGTGTTTGGGATCCTGTGTGGATACACTGTGTGTTATATACTGTGTGCTTGGAATCCTCAGTGGATGTACTTTGTGTTATATTTTTAGTCATTAGAATCCTGTGTGGACAGATATTATTTATCCTAGTTTTGTTCTTGTTTGTCTGTGTTTTACTTTATTTTATTTGTATTATTATTCTTATTAAATAAATATTTAATGTATTATTAAGAAATCCTACAATATTAAATAAGTACTTTGAAATAAAGGGAATTCAGAGGTGGAAAAGATGTTCGATTCGGTAATTTATGTTTTATGAGATGGACGTAGAATATCCATTCTATGACTCTCCTATAATCTTAGAGAATTTTGGGAAAAAATTGTGTACCAGTCATTTTGACTGGTTTGGTAGTTCTAGTGTTAAAAAAAATGTAAGTTATGTTTTAAAAATAAAAATAACTCGCATTTTTTTAAATTGTCAAATTTTTAATTTTGATACGGTAACTTAGAAAGTAGTATTTCTTTTAATTGCGACAGTTTCTTTGCAAGCATACAATTTATCGACAATAAAGATCGTACGTTTTGATGTGTAACGTTCTGGTAGAATGTTTCAATTTATATTCCGGTGTACTCTGTGGAAATAAGATATCGGCGATTCGCAAAGAACACCCTTGAAGTGTCCGACGACGATTTTCATAAAACTTGGCATACTTGTGGAGGAGACAAAATGAAAGGACACGTACTTTTTTTTATCGGCAATGGCAAGAGTTTAAGAGGTAATACCACGCTCCAAAGTTTCACCTTTCTTCTGCTATCTTGGAAACTATTACGAGCACAAAATACTTTTCGAGTAAAAGTTTTATGGTTTTTTATACAGAACAATACGTATTCCTTTTAACACTGGATCTACTGATGCGGTCGAAATGACTGGTTTTTAATATTTTATAAAGCTTATTTGAGTTTATAACATTGCAAATCTTTTTATTCTGTTTAACTATATTGTAAAATGTAAATGTATCAGTCGATCAAATTTCTCTTCCTTCATTTTCATTCTCGTGGTTTATGATACAAAAAGTCCGTGCTGTCTTTATCTCATTTGCAATTGTGCAATTTTCCATCAAAATTTGTAAATACTTTAATTTTAATTGATATTGAGATACTACGCGAATATTTATTTCATTGTTTTAATAGATTTAGTTTGTGGTTAACGCAATCAAAAATATTTAAATTTTTTTTAATCTACTCACTGAAAATCCTACGTTACACTTTTTCGAACAAAATATTTTTTAATCTATTAAACGCAGAGCAAAGCGTTTAACTTCTGTTAGCCGATATATAGAATTCGTAGCGACTTTCATAGCTTTATTGTTGTTTTTTCGTTACCACTAACCCAAAAATAAACTAATTCTGGCAATAGTTAAGAAAATAGTGAGAGTCGACAAATGTGAAAACCTTATAAACATTTTATAAAAAGTAATGTATTCTTTGAAACATGATAGAATAAAGTTTTCAATTATTAAAGACTCATCTCAAAAATTAAAAACATATTATCTAAAACATCAACAGATCACCAAATTCACCAAATATTAACTCTTATCGGTCGCTAGCTTTTGTTGTAGCTGTTTTCGGTAAATATGCGAAAAATCTTCAGTATTGTAAGAATAACATTTTCATTTGAAATTATTTATTTTTTGAAGGGTATTACAAATGTATGAGTTTCAAATAATTCATCATCGATAAATCATCATTGTCATTGTCGATTTCAATCCAATCATTATCTCGATCACCAACATTTTCTCCTTCCATATCATTTTCTTCTTCGTTTAAATTTTGTACAGATATCACAATTTTTCTTTTCTTACAATGTAATAAGAAGTCACTGCTAGTCTCATTACTAGAATCAAAAACACTTTCAGAATTTATTTCCAAAGAAGTCACTACCACTATCACTATCCAAAACTCATTAAATTTTCTTTGTTTATTTTTGGGGCCAAAATATTAAAATTTGATTAAAAAAAGGCGCTGTTATATCACTGAACATGTTAATCACTCCGTTGGCAATGTTCAATTGATAAGGCAATTGTCCACACATTCCACAAACAGCGAGTTTAGACGCGATTCATTTTGTCATCTCGCACGTGCCATACGACCGCAACGACAAAGTACTGTTGTCACGTCAGAGGTGACTTACAACCGTAAGGGTTAAATATATATAAACTGCCGTGTTAAATATGAAAAATACTTACAAAATAAGCAATATCCAAATTTTCTTACCTACTCTATTCCGTTCTCCCATTAAACGCATTTCCGTCATTTATATTCCACTGTAAAAAGAGAAAATTACATTACAAATAATCCTTCTTTCATCGGACACGACGGAACTCCAAATGCACGAAACATTGAATATCTGTAAACTGCCGTGTTACATATGAAAAATACTTACTAAATAAGCAATATCCAAATTTTTTTACCTACTCTATTCCGTTCTCCCATTAAACGCATTTCCGTCATTTATATTCCACTGTAAAAAGAGCAAACGACATTACAAATAATCCTCCTTTCATCGGATACGACGGAACTCCGAAACGTCTGAGCATTGCCCATAAAAGGAGAGCGGTAATGGTAATACCGATAACGCGAGAATCACAAACGTAGGGTGGAGATGATATCGATGGATTCTCATTCCATTTTCGTCGTTTGCCTCGTAAAAGCCTAGTGGCTGCCTTTTTTCGTGCTCGTTATCCACGACCAATCGCCGATCCTCTTGAAATCTTTGGTTAAATCCTCCTCTCGATAAATAACAAAAGAATATCCTCAGAGGATCGTCGCAGTGACTCCATCCTGTTAGAACTACCGGCTTAAAAAAAAAGGGAAACCCCTACCTATTTTTATACCTCGTCCCTTCCTCTCACTAACCCTGGCTATGTCGTTGTCTTTCGGAGTTCTAGTCGACGGTGCTCTTTCTTGAAATTAATCGCGATTCCCTGGAGACCTCTCTCGGAACCTAACTTCGAAGAGGCAACCCCTTCCATTTATCGGTTTTACGTATCTCTACTTTCTTTTGCCATTTCGTGGAGGAGCCGGCAGAGAACATTCTCAAGGGTGCATCTACGTCGTCACAACGAACGGTCTTGAGCCGAATGATACGTACATACGTATACGTCGGTTATACGACTTTTAACCGTGTAACACTTGCAATTTTATATTGCTCTATGCATCAACGAACCGATGAAAATGCTTAAATACGCGAAGTTTCATACGGTGCAGTTGCGTGCAACCACTCGTGCGTGCGTTTGATGGACGATTTATCGATCTAGAACGCGGTTCTTCTGCGTCATTCGAATGTGCCGAGCTGCAGAAACCAATGGAAATTGATGATTATTATTGCCTAGAAAAATGTAATGCTTTAACACTTCATCTACCGGAAGCCTATTAATAGGCTTTCTGTTTATCAATACACATTGGCCGGCAGTGTATTATTCTGTTATTACAGATGATAATAAAATAAAGTT
Organism: Cerceris ruficornis; assembly: GCA_963989415.1. Classification (NCBI taxonomy): domain Eukaryota; kingdom Metazoa; phylum Arthropoda; class Insecta; order Hymenoptera; family Crabronidae; genus Cerceris; species Cerceris ruficornis. The sequence continues at coordinate 39,961,276 of OZ022517.1, read as the reverse complement.
ACGTTGCCTCGGAACAACTGAAATTAAAACGACATAATGAGTATTTCTTCACATTTTAATTTTAACGTTATAGAGCTTTGCAAGTGGGTACATACACTCGTGCATAATGTTCAGAAGAATGAGCGGTAGATAAAGTGTTAAGGCTGTTATGGATGAAATTTATGTTGGACGAATTTTGTTTAGGATGGTTAGAAAATGTGGTGACTGGCTAGTATTAATTTGTTCGATATTTCGAGAATGTGCTGGTAATAGTATTTATAATTACATATTTCGTTATCAAAAATATCTTCCTACTTTGAAAGAAAGTCGTTAACACATATTAGATTTTTCTTGTGTAGGAATTAAACAGGAAAAATCAAGAATGTTTATTTCAATTAACAACGAATGGAATATTAATATAACACAAGATATATAACACGTAGATATTTTCTCAGTAGAAAAATATCTTTTTACTGATTACTATTTAGGTTTCGTGTAAAAGGTCATTCGGATGTTTCCTGTGTAATCTTCTAGGTAGGTTTTTTGATTGTGAGTAGAACTTCTTTGCCGTTTCGTTTGGATTGTTTTCCAGTCTTAACGCTAAGATTTCTCAAGAAAATGTGAAACAAATGAACTTCGCAATGAATTTTCATATTAAGACGTTGCCGCACACTTTTAATTTGACAATCGTGCTCAGAAAGACATTTTTTTTCCGAAGCGGTAAAGCATGAGAAAACGCATAAAAGAACAATTAATATGCTGTCTGGTATGCTATGCCTTTTTTTCGATGTATTACTCAATAATTAACAAGTGTATGCGTTAGTACACTTCGTACTAACGCTGTTCTTTTTTTTATCGATTAAAATGTGCACGACGGCTATAGCCGTCGTTTGCCTACATATCGCCAAAGATCGGACTACTGTAGCCGTCATTTGCGGCAACGTTTTAGCCCCTTCAGACCCGAATTTTTAAATTGTAATTTAATATAATTATAGTTATAATTTTTATTTATAAATTGTAAATGTACACTTTAATGGACATATGGTCATTACGCAAAATTTGTAACATTAAGGAGACCCTGAGAAATATTTGTATAAAAAAAACTAAATGAAACTAAGTTTAAACCTATACGTAATCAAATGCAGCACGAAAAGTATTATGTACAGTACAATGTGCACAGGGTCCGAAGGGGTTAAGAATAATGAAAGAAACGAACGATATTCTCATCAACGAAGAAAAGTTTGAGAGATCTGCTTAAATGCGAAACAGCGTGTGTGTAAAGTGATAAAGGGAAAGTCCGAGCAAAATGAATTTGCGTAGATGAATTACGTAGAATACGACATTAAGAAGAAGGGAATTCTGTAATTTTCAAGCAAAAGTCATTTTGTTCTGCTCCGTGCACTGACGTCCTTTGATCTGTAACTAAAGCCGTTGCCAAAGGCAATCCTTTGTCAAGATAGTAATCCGGCAGTCGAACTTATTACGTTCGTGGCCGAGATAAAAACGCACGAAACAAAGTTATTCTATAAACTGTGTGTACAATCGTACTTTTCCAATTACGCTGTGAAGCCGTTTTCTAAGTACATTTGAAATATTCGTTTTAGAAATGTGATTTCGTGACTTCTAGAGATTGCTGTTATAAATGAGAATTGATATTACTCTTTCGTGTATCACGAATTCCATTCACTATTTTCCTTTCCCGTAAGTATCATTCCGATTTGATACTTGGCTGAATTCAACGTATCTTCGTGCAGGTATATCTTTCAATTTATAACCATGGGTTCGTTAAATAGCGAAAGAAATCGGGATTTCCATCGGTGGACATCGATAAGTCGGTTTTATTACATTCTTACGTTTATTTTCAACGACTCACGACGACTCCTCGTCGTCGTCTGGCGGAGAGGCTCTCGCCCTTTCAGAATTATTTCCGCGGGGCTTGGCAAAGCGAAACGTCAGTCTGCGGATTTAGAACCTACTTGCGCAAGGATGTTCGCTTCTGATTTCTTTGACGTCTCTGTTTTCTCCCTCTTTAACGATTTTCATGTCTTTGCATTTTAATATATTTCTATATATTTTAATATTTCATCAGGCATAGATGGAGATATTTGTAGTTAATGTATTTCCTTTTATATGTCTTCCGATTCTACGGTGATCATGTCACCTAGGAGCTACTGTTTTCGATGGATTGCAAATCACCGAAACTAATGATTTGGCATGAAATATGAAATATATCGAAGGAAAACCAGAGTCACATTCAAAAAATTTCCCATAGGTGACGAAGGATGTGAACTTTGACTCTCTGTGGTACTAAATAAACCTAAAAGAATAGATTCTACGCAAAATGGTCATAGGAGTTAGAAAACCTTCACCTATGTACCCACCATAGCTCTCCAATTAATATTTTTGTACGTAATGCACGTATTATTCATCCTTTCTTTTATTTTCATTTGCTGGGGTCTATTATAAATCGTGAGGGTGTAACGATGCGAGAGAGTAATTATCCACTATGATTATAGTTTACTATACAAGAATGCTTATTTAAATATTGGATACGGATACCGCATCGAAGGCTTGGCTGATTGTTTCGAAAATATCAAATGAATTGAAGGTGTTTGAGTGTTCGTTGAGGCTATAGTGTTAAAAGTTTGAATGTCGAAAAGTCAATATGTTACGAATAAATGTTGAATCGTGTGAAGTTCAAACGTGAACGTTTTTTGACCCACATAATCCATGCAGTCGAAGGCCGCTCGCTGAATTTTTTGCGATGTTTCAGTGGACGGGGTTTTGAGATATTTTAGAGGTGCGAAAAAATCTATTGATTGATTCCTATTCCGAGGGTAATCTCCACTTCGCTTATACTTTATTTTGTTACACATTTGTCAGCTACAATGCGACATTCATTGTACGAAAATTAAGAAATTACTGTGTCGAAAATGACAAATTTTGAACTTAGTATGTCATATAACGTTAACACTGAGATTAAATTAACATGTAAAGTATTAGTGACTGCTAAAAATAACGTCGAAGAGAGGGAAAAAATAGAGTACAAGTATGAGAAGAACTCAGCAAGTATCAATCATTATTGTTACGCAGTTCGAAGACATTTAAATATCTGCACTTGACGTAATAAATCCAGCGATGCGATATCTGCTTTTGTAAATGATAAAAGCACGCGTCAGTGAAAATATAAAGCCATAAAAAGTATTGCTGTTCGAACGCGCGATTATTTATTGCCTCGTCACAAAATAGAAAAATGATAACGACGACTGAAACGCAGTGCAACATTCAAACTCTACGGGAATGTAATAGACAAAGTTCAGTTTCTTATTATCTGTTTTTTTTTCTGTTGTTTTGAAGCTCAAAACTTTCTCGTTTATCATCAAATCCTTCATCATTCGATCGTTCCAACTTCGAAACAGAGATGTATCAAATAAAAACGATATACCTTCCTTGCCCGTAATAAAGCTCAGTTTTCAAGCAATCCAAAGTGATTAAGAAAAGAGAGCTGATATGGAAAAGCCAAGAAAAGACGACTAAATCGGTGAAATTCCATTGTAAGTTCGCTTAACGCTCTTGATAGGATTGAGGAACGAAGAAAAATGATTCAAGATCGATCCACGTACACGGACGATGTTCTTGTTCCGGTATTCAACTTTCATAGGTTCTCGCAAGGTTGCATTACTGGCTATTCGTTGAAAGCGAATAGCCTGCGCAATCGGTACTCGAATACCGGACGAGGAGCTGCGGAAAACGAGAAACCGTGTAATTGTAACAGGTGAGATCGACAAACCGGTTTCCCTTATTCAAGTTTGCATTAAATATCAGCTGCACCGTAACACGTTTGTTTATGAAGGTCCAATCGATTTCTGTCTTGGTGTCAACCGATCGTTGATGAGTTATATTTAAACTATAAATTTTTATATATCTTACAAAGAAATTTAAATTACAGGAATGTAATAAATGCACTTAATAGAAGAAGACAGATGGAATATCGAAAATATGAGAGTCGCTAAAATATTTATTGATTAAATTTAATCTCTGCTTTGGTTCTATTTCTTTAATTTCATTCATCAAAGTTTAAATTTGTGCAAACGTCGGGTGTCAGGTTATAATAATAATAGCAGAATATTGCCACGATAATATTAAAAGTTTGAATTATAAACACTTTATTTCAATACGTAAAACTCGTTTCAGTGGTGCACAAAAAGCGTAGAAACGATAAGAAAAAAGATTTATGTAAACATGAATTCCATTTTCTTTTTGTCTCGAGTTTTATCATTTCTTTTGCTGTTGCAACAAATCGAAACAAAATTAGTACAACAGATTTGATGGAGCTGTTTATAAACCATCATCGATATTGCATACGCGATTTGGTTGAATAGCCCATAAAGACAACCGTATATTTTTTTTTATGAGAAATTTCCGCTCGTTCCCCCGATAATAATACTGCACGTCGAAAGTTGTTGCTTTACTGTTTATTTAAATTGAATTGAAAAAGGGAATTGAAACTCGAATTTCTCATAGAAGAATATGAAGTATTGTTTACAGCACACATAGCAGAACCTTCTGCAATACGTGTGTATATTTCATGATCCGCCTCGATGATTTTTTTCATCTTAAAATTATTTTAATCGAAGTAAACATTTCTCGTAGTAATACTCTATTTGTTGAAATTCAAGAGGCTATTGATAAAATTTTATTTTGTACTTTATTACGTGAAATAAGGTCCCCTGAGCTTGCAAGTTTTTCTCGCATAGTAATACAAAGTCAGGATGTACTTTTGAGAGCTGCACCGTTGGCACGACTATAGAGTCTCAATGGAGGAATAGACCTGGAACTTGTAAATAGCGACAGGAATAAGGACTGGCGAATAGTGGAAAGGATAAGAAAGGAAAAATACGACCATTGATTGCGTTCACGCCTCTATGGTGGTTCGTTTATACACGTAGGCAGAAAGGGGTATTGCAGGGCATTAAAGCTTTGATGGCGCGACAGCATCTTGACACCCAATTCGCGATTCATTCTGTGATACCCTTGTTGAGGTGGTTGCATTCTAACAAACTCCGATATTTACTGAATATAGGATACATCTACGCAATACATACGCTATTCTTTATGAAATTCTTCTGAGTTTTAATATGTAATACTGCTTTGTAATTTGACACGGGGATTGTCAAGTTATACATAATACTGAGTTGTTGAAAAGAAACTATACAGTTTCTTGTACGATAAAGAAATGCTTGTTTATGTGTTTCTTTAACAAACAAAAAATGTCCGAAACGATGAAATTAAATTTCATATTAATCCGGCATTGTTTAATTATACTGAGGAATTTAATTCATTTTTTTGCAGCTACAGTCATAAATATTTTACACTTTATATGCTTCCGTTTCCTTTCTGTTATGTACTCTGTATCCCTCCTGCTATCTATTATCATTACCATCCTATATTGAAACGGTATGTATAGTGAGGGACCAGAAACAAGGCACTTGAGGGGTAATTTGCTCTGATTCTTCCGACGGATAGGGACATCCCTCTCCCTCATGCATTTTCGAGAGGCCCGCACATTCGTTGCGGCGTCATGTGAACGACGAAAGGAGTCTTTTATTTTCGGTTGTCATTCGTCGATCTCGCGTTTCCAGGGCCGACATGGCGGGGATAGGCGGTGCGAGAGCAATCTCCCTTTCCGTCCCAAGAGCCTTGTTTCTGGTCCCTCACTATATGCGCCACCGCATGTTAGATGTAGGAAAGTATCATGATTTGAAATTAATTATACTCTTTTGGCTTGTTGCAGGTAAGAACGGTTCTCTTTGTAAGCAGTCGAAGAAGTACAGTGTGCAAAAAGTTGCGGAGCGTGGTAATTTTATTATTGTAATTCAAAAAACAGTGAAATATCCATAGAATATCTTATAATTATCCTGAGTATCGTTTGAGTCTCATTAGCTTTACCTCATAATTCTGCAATTTTGTTGCCACTTCTCGCATTGACCCCGAGAATAGGTCCGACATTTGTGACATGTCACTATGTCATCGTAGGCTCCGCATCCTGTCATATTCAATCTTCTTAAAATTTTCTCAATAAAAAAGGAAACTACCTCCATATTTTTAACGCATAGTAATTATACTTTTATAAGAACTAATCAGGTTTTTATTTGCGTATTCTTAAAGTCTGCGGTAACATTGTGAAGTTTCGGGGGAAGTCTTGAATTTTCACGGTGAAATAGTTAGAGTTGTAGTTTAATATCGCAAGTTTTGAATATGAGATAAATTTGAATAGACTCGAGTACTTGTAATAGTAAACTCTATCTATTTGTATACACGAATTAGAACATATCCTCTCTGTTAGTCGTGTAATGTCCGCTCACAAGAGGTAGAAGTTATACAGATTGGACATCCAATTTATATTTCGAGCTAGTTATTCATTGCGATTTGAAGTAAATCAGGCACAGTGCAAGATAACTTGTACTTCACTAGTATTCAACTAAACCAGTGGATAATTAACCTTTTGAAAATCCCGGAACACTTACAATTTACAAGACTTTTGCTGTTTCATAATATATTTTTGATATTTCATAATATATTAAGAATCTCATACATAACAGTTCACACATCAGTTAGTTCGAAATAACAGTCAGTAAATGAAACGGCGTAACAATTTCTCTAATTGTAAGTTAAGGAAGCACCAGTGTTCCGCGGAATATCGGTTAAGAACCACTGGTCTAGACGATGGTACTTAAATCATCGGTATACATATCTTACACGTCGCACAATAATTAAGTCAAATTTCTTAAATGTTCACAAACAGCAAAAGAAAACGATGCAGGTCGTAACATCGCCTAAAATGTTACGTTAGGAATGCATCTCGTATTTTCTCTCCTCGGGATCTAAAGCTAATGGCGTATGATGTCGCATAATGTCAATCCACAAGCCCATAGTATACAGAGCACTATTTACCATCGTAGTTGACCCTTTAAAATGTAACTTTTCAATCATTACATTATATCAGCATTTCAGCGACATTTCTATTACGATTTGTATTCCATTTTTAAAGTATTATGTTATTTTCGTACAATTTCAAAAAATCTGAAAGATTTTAATGCTATTCCAACTTATCCAGTTACATTAAATTATTCTTTTGTGATATTATAGTTCCCTTTAAAAGGTATTCTTTGGTCTGAGGCATAATAAATCCACATTTTTGCCTTTTCTCCGTACTTACTGTACTCTCCTGGGGACCTGAGCTTCTATCGCCTAATACAAATTCCTTCTCCATTTTATTCGCCCCCCCCCCCCTTTCCTTCTCTTAATATCACTCAAATCTAATATAATTTCCGGCTTGTCGTTGTAATAGCCCATTTGCCGTGGCACACATTTTTCCCCATTAGGATTTAACGTCCCCTCATCCTTTACTTTAAACGGTTTTAAAGAACCAATCATAAGATTATCTTCTGTAAGAATAATTGAATTGATAAAGTATTCGAATTGTTCGTGCGCTGTTTGATGTTGTTTTACAAACATTGGATAATCAATGAGAGAATGACACTATTATTTAATTATAAAATTTTGCTTGCGCTGTTGCTGACATATTATTCATTGTCTAATATCCAAGAAAATTTAATTTGTTTATTGAATAAAGTACCGTCTCAAATATAAAGTCGCAAAACATTTCGGTGATTTAGAACTTTACAATAGCCAGTAAAACAATTTCGATTCGATATATATCAGTCACAGGTGCGAAAACTACTACATTTTTTTATCTGATATTAAAATCCGTCTAATGAGAATATTTTTGCCTCATCGCACATAGCATAAACAGATAATTAACCTCTTGCCGTACCATTTCTTTTATGACTGAATTCGGGATAACTCAGAATTAATTGTTAAAATAACAATCTATCCCTGATTTCTGATATAACGTATAACTTAACGCAATGTTAATAGCACAGAAATAATTTGATCGTATCGTAACCGACAGAGGGTTTTATTTTAATAATTATTGGAAAACTTCAAAATTTCCTATTCCATTTGTCACTTCACGAGTGTCACTCGTTATTGTACGGCAAAGGGTTAATAAGTAGAATACTTCTGCAGGACAAAACTCCATAATTGTGGCATATGATGCTAAATATAATTTAACGAAAGGATAAAGCGTCTGTGATCTACGTAACGAGTCAATTTTTTAATACGAATATGTACAATCGTTTATTTAAAATTAGGACTTCATTCAATAACGCGTATTGCATCACAGTGCTCTTTCGTGTTGCTGACGCAAGAATTATTATAGAGCGACGGCCCTTTCTTCGTGCAGACTTAAATGAGCGGATAACTAAGTTGTTAACTCATTCTATTGTATCACGACGACTGCAAACATTGAGTCGATTCTGACGCGAATAACTCGTTCAACAAAGTTTACCAGTGTTTGTATCAGAAAGTAACTGCAGCATTCAAATTGGCGAATTGCGTTGAACTAGTTTCAATTCTCCCGCTACTCCTAAGATGCACTTTTTTGTACATTTCTCTTTTTTTAACGGAAGATATCACAGTCACTATTCTTAATTTGCTGATTGTTGCCGCAGAGTAAACATAGGCTTCGAGATATGGTAGATGTAATTGAAAATCTTCATGTTAAAGTAGCACAAACATTGAAGGCATTCCAGCAGAAATAGCTGTCGCAGTGCGGTTTTTAAAATTTTATCTTTCACGTTTTTCATATTTCTACACTTTATGGATTTATTGTCGGCATTAACTTTCCCCCGACCAGTTTTCTCCGGAGATGCATCGATCGGGGAAAACTTCTCCACGCCTTTTCCGATTGCACTTCGCGCGTACATCCGATGAAGGCTTCGTGTGACCAATTAGAAAGGCGGGTTTCTCTGACGGTTCAATCGACTAAATTATATTGCATATTTTTTTTTCTTTTCATCAGTCAGGTTTCCTGAAGCCTGCTTGGTTCACAAATAGTATTTACATTCGACGAAGTGACAATTTTTTGAAGCTTCAAGCAATGAATTTGACTTATGACTAAATTCGAAGCATACCAATCCTTGCTTTTATTTATCTCTTTGTTATGTAATCTCAAACCCTCGGGATTGTAAATTCTGAATATAGTGCATCCTGTATAGTCCCATATCGAGCTATCTTTCATGTAGGGTTTGGTAATAATTAATTTTCAATTTTGACAGTTTGTAAGGATTTGTATCTTTATGTAAATATCCCTCGGCACATAAAATTCGTGTTATCATATAAATAAGTAGCTAACGTTAGAGACTTTCAAGTAATTAAAATCCCATAGCTCATGAAAAATTGGTAAAAGTTGAAGCCAAAACTAACTAAAAACAAATACAAATATCTTACCGAACGATCACTATAACTCTCCTCCTATGCATACCCCCATTATACTTCCGTCAAAATATACTGGGTGTCGTGTAACTGGTAGTAAAAAAATATGTCGAAAATATAGAATAACAGCTTTTCATTTGAGACTTCATTTTCAAAAAATCGACTTTAAAAATCTAAATCTACAAATTAAAACAGAGATCATTCCAAAACATGTCGATAGTTTGATAAAAAGAGCTCCATTCGACGAGGGTAGAAGTAATGTAAGAGTAATAGAAAAAATGATAATACCGACGATGTTTACAAATATGACAAAATTTTTCAAGGATAAAGCAATCTACGGTGATATCCGGTGAGTTGAGACGTTGTTGAGTGTACATGTACTGAGTACATTTTTAACCCTTAAAAATTATCATGAGTGAACAATCACCCAATGTAAATTGTTTTTCTAATATTATTAACAACCCGAATTACTGGTAACACTGATTTTTCCTGTAATCATTTATGGGCTCAGTAGGGATGCCATTATCATAAAAAAGTTCACTTTTGTTACGTACTTCGTTAGCTGCACAACAAAAAACTAATCGGGGATGATTTTTGACCCATTATTACCGCAAGTGTAAGTTTTTTAAAATTACTTCGTGAAGATTTAATTTTCTGTTAAACCATTTCTTTAAGAACGATTAAAAATATCGAATTTACCACATAATCTGCGGAAAATAATATTAGAAATAATTGGCGAAAAGATTGAGGAAACAACGCCAATACCACCATCTACATCTGAGCAACGAAGATGTTGCATATGTACAAGGAAAGAAGATAGAAAATATACTGTAAGATGTACGATATGTAGCAACCTCATTTGTAAAAGGCACCGCAATATTATTTGCAATAACTGTAAAAAAAATTTATAATTCCCATGAAATATGTAATTCTTATAATATATCTAATCTCATTTACATGTCTTTATTAAAATAAAATAAAATTCACATATCGGGGTGAAATTACACCCATGATACCGTTAATACTAAACCTACCGGCTTTATATCTGTTATATTGAAATACACGAAATAAGTACATTGGAAAAAGAGATTTGAAGAGGTGAAAAAGATGATCAGTTAAGTAATTTTTGTTTTATACGACAGACCTAAAATATTTACTGAATGGCTGCCCAATCAATTTGGGGAATTTTTAGAAAAAATCAAAAAGCGGTCATTTGACCGCCATGGTAGGTTTAGTGTTAATGTGATTTTTTTAGATGATACCTTTTAAGGGTTAAACTCAAAATCATTTTTAAAAATGAAATATCAAATGAAAAACTTTTATAATCTATTTTCGACTTATTTTTTAACATATAATCAGTGCCTTTCCAGTTGTACCACTAGTTACACGACACCTTGTATATCCATCGCAAGCAACAAAAGAATGCCAGCCCAATTCGAAAGCGTACTTCCGAGTATCCTTGATGATATAAGACTTCAAAGAAAAAAGGCTGGTATTATCACAGGATAAACTTGGATGGCGATAAAAGTGAAATTACTGTCGCCCCAAGTCTTAGCCCCCGTATTCTACGATATGACTTCTCTACGCGACCCGTTTCTATAATGTAACGATATGATGTATACGCTTCCGTGGCAGGGAGAGCGTGGATGAGTTATGAAGGCGTTGGTACTGCGGCGTCTCTGTAAGAAGGAAGGAACGTATCCGGCATGTTTAACATCCGAAAGAGGCTCAAAGTACGTACTCGACTCTGGCCACGTTGAGGAGAATCTTTGCGCGCCATAGAATTAATATATTGTCGGGACGTGACGTTAAGTTTGCTCCTCTTACCGCCTTCCGGCGGTGTTAATTTCTCATTAATTAACGACCAGCAGCCGAGGACCTTGGTGTTTCCCCCTGGCTAAAAATCCGATACGATTCGGTAATTACGAGGCGGTATCCTGGGAAATTATTGCATAATTTGTGACGTTATCAAATTTAACTAATTTACCGAGTTTTGGACGGGGGTTTATTGATCGGCATTAATTTAAGTTGAAATAACTAAAGTTTAAGATAATTACCATCCGTCTGGAACGATACGTACGGTTAATCCAATAGTGATGAATTCAGTTAGGAGAGATCTTTAATTTCATTGGATGCTTGAATACTTACATTACTTTTTTTCCATTGCGTTAATTCTCTCCTTTGGAAATTTCACTCGCAACTTTTGCCATACTTGAATTAATTTAATTAGAAAATGCATCGAAGTATCAAAAGTTAATAACACTTTTAAACAACTATTGTTTATCGCTATTTTCTTCAGAAAAAGCAAGGTTCCTTGCACCTTTCACATTTACGGCAATCTACGTAGCCGCGTATCAAAAGTAGCGTTATTTTCGTTGCTATCAAAGGGAAAGCGATTTAGTTTCCCTTTCTTTCTTCACCCCTTTGCTTTCAACCTCGTCGCCGTGCTTTCTTTTGCCAGCTTCAACGGAAAGCGCGAAACCATCATATATAGGTATACATCACGAAATTGGTATGGCGATGAAAACGGTGTGTTGAATGAGTGGGATTTTATCTCCTGTCGCGAATATTAAAATATCGAAAAGAGGTAAATGAAAGGGAAGAACGACCCAGGGTGATAGCGACGTTTATACTGTAGAAGGAGTGGGAGAGAGCGAGAAACGGAGAGAGGAAGGTAGAAAAGAGAATAGAAAAAAAATCGTATCATCGCTGACATTCTCGGAAAAGCAATAATCGTTTTATGCGACTCTTTTAACTGTATATTGAACACAGCTTTGGCTTATGAAATTGATTTTGCATCGCTAATAACAGCCTCGATCCTCCACTATGCGTAATATTTTGTTACACTTTTGTGTATTATAGACAATATTGCCCATATTTATATACAGGGTATTTCACCTAACTTGACCATGTTAAATATATCGCTTATTTTGAATGATAGAAAAAATGTCAGAGGTAGAAAATATTCTGTCTGATGGCGCCAATACGATGATGGGCCGAATATTTTTCTCAAGGTCATTTTTTTTCGAGAATTCAAGGTCATCGTATCTTTTTTAAATGGGACTGCATATTTTCACTATAAAAGTCTTATAGCTTGTAAAAAAACAAATCCAACTAGGTGCAATATGTTGACCTTCACGTGACCTTTAGCGAGAAAATTATCTCTTTGATAATAATGTGTATCGGCATAGCAAACCCTTTGCAAACGATACATTGTAGCCGCGTGCCGCTGATAGAGGATCCAACGAATAGCAACGACGACACGCCAAAAATACTTCTAAACATACTTCAACCGATGAAAGAAGAATACGAATGTCTGCTTACAAGCACCAGGGACAGTTAAACGGTACACTGTTTCAATGAAGTTGAAATTCATTCATTTACCGTCCCCGAACGCGTACTGAAGTTACTGACAAACATTTCATAATTTTCTCGCTAAAGGTCACGTGAAGGTCAACATATTGCACCTAGTTGGAGTCGTTTTTTTCTAAGCTATAAGACTGTTGTAATGAAAATATGCAGTCCCATTTAAAGAAAATACGATGACCTTGAAATCTTGAAAAAATGACCTTGGGAAAAAAATTTGGCCCATCACCCTATTGGCGCCTTCAAACAGAATATTTTCTACCTCTGTCATTTTTTCTATCATACAAAATAAGCGATATATTTAAGGAGGTCAAGTTAGGTCAAATACCCTGTCTAATTTATATTTTCCATCTTTTTAATATAAAGAAATAGTATCATAGGTATTCACTATTACACAGAGAACTTTTTTGTGCGACGTAGTATCAGGATCTCTGATGATCTCTAACCTCTCACGATGCTGTGACTATATTCCGAAAAGTTCTTCATAATCTAATTCGATCCGGGATTTGCTGATTTTGAGAAGTGAAGTTAAATGTCCATCTGCCAGTTTAATACTTTCAAAAATCTGCCTAGGCTGCATTGAACCTTTAGTAGTTTGCCCATCACTGATCTAGATAATCATTTTCTTAAAATATTCTGAGCAACCACTTTCTTATGTTTCGGAACAAATTGCTATCCTTGTTTAGACGATCTTATATTTTACTTTTTGAATAGTTCCTTCACATTTCGTTTTTTTTAATTAGTTTTCTTGCACGTTTTTTCATTAAGATGTTAAACTTAATATGGCTTGGTTAGATCTATGTTAACATGTTCAACATTTTTTTAAGGTTACACAATTTTGTAATAGGAGAATGAATGGTGAATGCGGCAAAAACTGAAGGCACTTTGAACATATTTTCTAAAAGAAAAATATGCAATTTAATTCTGTTATTAAAATTCTGAAGAGACATTTCATTATGCTTTGTACATTCTCTTTGCGCGATAAAGCAAACATCTTAGTTGCATTAATGAAATTAATAATTTCGACTGCCTTTGAGCAAGTTAATTTCTCGATTTATGTTGACGAAGAATTTTTACTTACTTTGGTGAGAGCTATATGCTCTTTAGAATCTGAATGATGAAACATATTTGTTCAACTTAATAAATTCATAAATTACAATGAATATTATGAGTCGAAGCATTATATTACACAGAGAAGCGTACTTCAAAGATCTCGGTAACAATTATTTTATTTTCGCGAAAGAATTAAAATGTATAATAAAAGGATATTAACATTTCTTTGCTGCATATTGCCACGAGATTTTTGCGAGCTAAAAAAAGTGATAAAAATATGTGAAATTTTATAAAAATGTTTGTAACGTTTCATGCTCATTCAAACTTTTTATTTTTTACTTCGAGCGAACCATTGTAGTTTCGCCGGCATATTTTACGTCATGCTTTCCTTCTATTCATGTTGCGAGGCATTTTTTTTTATTTGTTGCTGCTTAGTACGAAGAATTGAAAATATTCTAGCATCAGCTTCTAGAAAATTATAACATTTTGTAACGACTAAAGCTACAGCCTGTCATGTTACATCCAACAAAGTTGCTTTTACGCAACCAATTATCGATATTGGACGTGGAAAAGTTATAAAATTTCTCACTTGTCCGTATTTTTCTCGTAGTAAAAAAGAATTTACGTTAACGGAATACCTTAATATCATGAAAAATTCTGGTGATAATCAAATTTCATTTCAACTTTAATTATTAAAACTAAACCACCATAATTAACGATTTTTATTAGAATCAAGTGCGACTATCGTTTTGGTTCTTTTTGAACTATCCCTCCTGATCACATGTCACGATGCATCTTCAGTTTTGTTTTGTAGGTTTTTTCACACCTATTTATATAAAAAAAATTGTTTACCAACTCGATTACATCGACACCGAATCAGTTAAAATATTCCCCCAACAAGATAGTCTCCCGACACAATTATTAGAAGTAATGTTCGAAATGTATTTTTCTTTCTTCTCCTATAACAAGTTATGATAATGCACAAATTACCACAGTTTTATCATTCCACAGTTATTCTAACAATTATTAGCACCGATGGAAATACGTAGTCTGAATGAGATGTAGGAGGACTACCCCATTTAAATACATGTACATACAACAATAGATGCGGTATTCATAGAGAGAATGCAACAGCCCTTCGACCGATTTATGTTCGTTCTGCGCAAGTTGTCACCACTGCCCATGCAGTCGCTACTGTCTTTTGCACGCTGTTAGTCATGCTATCACTCGACGTGTCTCCCAACTTTACTACGTAACGCCGACCATGGCAAATAGTTGGAATTCTATGTGTGCAATCCTGTAGATTGCTGTTGTTTCGACAGTTATTAAGTAGGAAATTAACGTCGCTAATACCTGCACTTATTAGCACTTTAAAATTAGATTCCATTAAACGGAGATCCGAGATTCAGCAGAAGTTTTAACCCTAAAAATGGAGGCTACGGTGGTGCCGGAGTTTCAGGCTTGCAATCCGAACTATTAAATCCCATCCCAAAACTCCATGTATAAAACTGTAATATGTGTATTATAGATTTCATGGTTTCGAATCTATCTTAAATTGTAAAAATATTTGAATACTTCATTTACTTTCAATATGGGTTATCACGACGTAAACTCTGCATTAGGAAAATAGTTGCTGTTGAGAAAGTTGATAAAGTATTTTTTATATTTATAAAAGAAGGATTAAAGATACTTATGAATGAAAACATTTCCTATTTCTGCGCGAGTTCACGGAATGAAGAACCTTTCGTGCTATATTAACGGAAAAATAAAAGTCTTGTTAGAAAAAAATTGTATGAGCCTGCAGATGAATACGTCCGGCGTACAGTGGGTATTAAACGAAGTAGGGAAAAGCCGACAGAGTGGGAGATTGGGGACATCGTTATGGTTTCCAATCTCACAATCAAACGGATGAGGTAAAAAGATATCTTCTTAGAATAGACTGCATGTAGTGACTTCACTCGTAAGATACCTACAAGCTAAGGAAGTTCATAATAATTCATAATCTTTGTGATAAAAATGGACTGTTAAGTTCAAAGGAACGGCAACTGCACAACGATCTTAAATACGTATAACTTATCGGTCTTTAGAAGAGTCGACTATTTAAAATGGTTATTTCTTCCAAGAACAAAGACGCTTTACTTGCACGAAAGGTCAAAGTACACCCTCATTTCCTGAAAACTACAATTAATGACTTCCTTTGACACAAATGAAAATAACAAAGTAATGATAAATAATTCATCGTAGAATTATTACAAAATTACAATTGTGTAATGAGGGCAATTTTTAAAAAAAATCAACGGACATACTGTTTTTTCTATGTCTTCCCTTGATTATAGATATCAAAAAAAAATCCGTAAGAAAAGATATCCGTTCCTTGTACATTGCTCCTAACATCGCGGAATTCATGTTTCATGCTAATTAAATTCTCCTTTATTATCCGCACGACCACACTCAACGATTTTTCGGATCGATCGAATAAAAGTTTTACTTAACATTCACGTGTACGATGATTTGTCTTATCTGAAAGAAATAATCTTCATCCGACAACGGGATTTCCGATTTTCGTTTTTGCGCCGGTAGACGGTATCTCGTAGTTTACGTGAGAAACGCGAGCCGGCGAAACAGTTCGTCGCATTATTCAGAATGATTTATCCATAGCACCTTCTCCTCCAATCAGGGACAGCAGATACGCGTTTCTCGGTACACCATGGTCTTTTTCTTTTCTAAGTGTTAACAGTTCCTTGTATGTGCAACGTAATATCCATATTGTCCGTATCGGAACTACGTTCCGTAAATCCAGACGTCCTTACAAGAATTATGATGTCGTTATATTTAACTAACCTGTCTCTTATAATTCTTCTTTTGTATATTACATATATGTCTTCGAACAACGTGGTTTAGATTATTCACGGATATCGTTTATTGACAAAAGTCATTTTTCTTCCTTTAACTTCAAATCAGTTCATTTAGTCAGTCTGCACGACGAAATTGAACACATCGGTTTGTACATTATTTGAATTTAATGTTACTGATTAAAAGTATTTGGAGATAAGTTGGTTAAAAATACAGCAAAGTATATTATTGCTGAAAATGCGCCTTGACCTGAGGCGTTGTCGTCAAGTTCGACCCTCATTTTTGTTCATATATATATGCTTGTACTTGTATGTGTAATATTAGACAAAAATGGTGTACTTCTTTTTCGGTTCACTTTATTAGTGTGTGACAATAAATATGTTAAAATGAGTAAGGTGTGCTTTATTAACCGTTTGAGGACTACTGATGCATATATGCGGTCAGAGACAAAATCTGGTTATAGTTTAACGTGGCATGTGTACATGCTTAGAATTGGAGAATTGAAATATAACCGTTGAAATATGATTCTGGAAATAGTAATGTATAATTCGGATACATTAACATTCAAACTTTCTAATAAAAAAATAGTTTTGGATCGCCAATTAAATGATTATCTCTTAAGACTCAAGAAAATTTCCGTCCGCAAAGGGTTGAAAAACAACAATTATAAATTAGCGTAAAATATGACGAATATAACTGTTGAAGGTTTTAAGGTTTTTTATGGGAAAGCGGATCCTGTAGAGTTTTGTCCCTCAGTTCCAAAGTCACAGCCGCAGGAAGCAGATCATACGTTAAACTATTTTATATTCTTATTTTGCATTTACATTTACAAATAGTTTAAAAATATTATACCCTTAAATATATAAAGACATTAGTAGAAAAATGCCATCATTAATAAATACATCTAGGATCGATGATTAGACAAGGGCAGGAAGCACACTATGTTTTATACAAAAAAGTGCGATATTTAGTAATAAAACAAGGATAATAATGGTATATTTTATACAATATGTACCATATAATACTCGAATAACTTGAATCGTTAAAAAACCAAGAAATGTACCGCAATTTAATTACTTTCTTAACGTACGACAGAGCTCTATCGCGGGTAATTTTTTTACGGCAGCCCGATAATAATCCAAGTTTCTTCGTGGTAACAGTGTTACGTTTTATCGGCATTAAAAAATATTGCGTATAAAATGTGCGATGTTTGTTTCGATAAGAAACAATTAAACCGTTAAATTCTCGTTTTCGTTTGTATTCGCGCACGATTTGCGGGAAAATTCTGTCCTTTATCGAACTTTTCGTGTAAAATTATTTTCGATATACCTGCATGAGTAATTACAGTGGCTTGATTGAATTGCGTTTGTTGTTATTTCAGGACAGATATTTGTGCGTCGCAAAACTTCGCATCTATTACGCTTTGTCGCATTTCTTTGGATGATCGGAGGATTGAAATTAAAAAACTTGTACAGTTTATTGCAAAATACGTTGAAATACGTGGATGCGTGTCTTG
Organism: Cerceris ruficornis; assembly: GCA_963989415.1. Lineage (NCBI taxonomy): Eukaryota > Metazoa > Arthropoda > Insecta > Hymenoptera > Crabronidae > Cerceris > Cerceris ruficornis. Next base: position 39,943,170 of record OZ022517.1, on the reverse strand, counting down.
CAATGTTAATCTGACACAACAAGTTATCTTCTGGCATGATTTAGACCCTAATCCGGTTCTCTGTAAGATTTCATGTAAGAATAATATCAAGCAGGACGTGTGAAACTCGTTTATTTCTCGTCTTTTTTCCAGTTGCATTAGTAGATACGTATCAGCTAATTACGGCAAGAAATAATAATTGCTTCTCCGCAGAATCCTGCTACTTTCATTATTACGCCTAGTTTTCTGAGGCATGTACAGGGCTTTCCTAAAATGGCGTCGAAAAATGTATAGGAATGCTCTTCATTTCGCGTACGATTTACGGGAACAGCATATGTTTTTCTCCTACTTTTTATACAAATATCTGTCTACGTAGTATGTTTGAATTACTTTTCTTACACAAGTACTAGCAGTTTCTAAAGTGAATTACAGTTGATCCTCGTTGAAGAAACAAAATGTGCAATAAAAATGGGTTCGAAAACATTGCATTTTTTTAAAGTCAACTACTTTTACTTGTATTTAAGCACTGCGATTGTTCTGAATGTTCGTAGGAAATATTATTAACACTAAAACTACCGACGTTAAAACTATTATATTTATATATTATTTATTTATTTAAATATATTTATATAAATATTATATATATATACATACATTAACACTAAAACTACTAAGCCATTCAAAATGACGGATTCCTAATTTTTTTCGAATAATTTTCCAAATCTATAGGACAACCATACTCTTGATTCCTCTTATATATAACATATATGTATATATTGAACGAGTACTTTGGCGAAAGAGGAATCACGAGTATGGCTGTCCTACAGATTTGAAAAATTATTCGAAAAAAATTAGGACTCCGTCATTTTGAATGGCTTAGTAGTTTTCGTGTTAAAGTAGAGAGTATGGTATTGCATACTCTAAAGTAATAATAATGTGCAAAGATAACTGATCTTGTGATCGTTTCAAATGTCAAACGGGAAACATGGAATATCGACGTTGAGAATAAACAGTAAAAAATAATAAGAATTATAAATGAAACTAGAGGGAATATGTTTAGAAAAAGTGGAGGCAATGAAAACGCAATAAGATTCAAGAAGTGGCAGTCTAACAGAGTTGCAAGATAATGCAGAGGGTGACTCTAAATTGATATCAGGAAATCTATATTCACCTTTTTTATCTCGGGATAACGAATAGTCCACTACACGAAAGTCTGCAAATTTTTCATTTTACAGGGACAATGAGTTTGAATACTAACCAGTCTAAATGTATAGAAAGATAAGAGAGAAAATTTATAAGAGATAATACAATTAAAATGGTATAAATTGCACTCGTACAAAATAATAAGAATTCCACTTTTTTCCGTCTGAACATTAATTGCGAAATAATCAATTGACAAATATGGACAGTCAGATTGTAAGTGACAGATTCTGATTTCGAAACGTTTCATCGCAAAAAAGCATACGAGCAAATGAAATGACACCAATCCACCAAGTTGATAGATATACATATAGCGTGCTACACTAAAGTCAGAAGAAGACAAACGATTAACCGACCGATATATTATCACCAAAACGTCCTCGTAAAACTGATTCCTTACAATCGCTTCATCTTCATATTTCACTTTCCAACATTAACAATGCCATACCGATCGATACAATCTCCCCCAAACTTAAATGTCATTGCAGTTCGTTACTTGTCTCGGTTGAAAGTTAATCCGTGATGTTTCGCGGTGACGCACTGGATATCATAAATATCGTTATTACCGTCCCTCATTACCGTGAAATCTCCCGGCGTATATATTCTCTAAAAGGGCGAATCACCGAACAGAGGTGGGGTCGGTCCGTTGGATTTTACTCCGTAGCCATTTCAATGAGGGTGAGGGAGGAGGAAAAGGTGGTGGCTGTAGGCGAAGTAGGAGTAGGAGGGCTTGGAGGCACTTACCCCAAATGGTACAAAATGACGGGCAATTATTTACTACAACTGGGCGAAATAGTGAAAACTGGAAACAGCCGGTCTAATTTCATGGCAGAGTAACCATCGCGGTCGCAACCGTTGAATGGAATGGAGGGTAGGAGAGACACGACAGTTTCTGCCGCTGTGTAACCACCCCCTACAGCCTTCTATCCGTTTCATTGGAATTGTAGCACCAGGCTTCGATGCACGCCGTATCGGAACGACAGAAATTCCCGCTCTGATTATAACGTCCAAACGAAAATCCCTGGATGGAGTCTCTACACCGGTAGTTTCTCATTAAAGCTTTTCTTCGAACTTCCGATATATTCGACGGCATGATATTATGTGTCGCGCACAGAGTCCTCATTAGCGTCGTCAGATACGCCTTTGATAAGCTCGAAGGTATCCTTCTAATTGGGGGAGTGGATGCGTTTCGTTTACATGCCGACTGTAGTGTCCTGAAATTTGCACCGTTTGTTTGGGAGATGGGGAGTCATTTCTACGTATCCATCGGTGTCACTTGTAGCACGTGGTACGCTGCTTCTGGCATGCTAACCGGTTTAACCGGTCTACTTGTTGTTCCTTTTGTATGGTTTAACTTTCTTCTTTTTGCATAGTGTGTAGCATGACTTACGTTGATTGAATGTAATGGGAAACGTTTAGACTACTTAAGGGATTCGACGATTTATTTGCGATTATCGTGTGTAGATTGTGCGACGGAAGGAAGTGTAATTAACGGTAGGACAATAATAACATTATAAATGTTGACGTATATTCGGTGCTGGATAGTGGAGTTATAGTAAAATTAATAAATGGATTTAATCAGCGGAACTTTCCGTGTTTATTTGATTCCGTGTGCTACGAACGTCAGCATATTCCGTTGAAATGGAATCTCAATTAATTACAGGGAACACCGGCTAATGGATGTTCGGAATATAACGAAACAGTCGCAGTTTCTGGACAACGGGCAAATTAAACGATGATGAAGTAGGAACTCGTGAATTCCGTTTATGTAAATGCTCTTTTATTCTTTCGCTCTGCGCCATTGTAATCGTGCGATTCATCTTGCAGATTACATTTCGGAGGGTTATTTCTGAAGTATTCGACACAGATTTTAATAAACTTGGATGTACTTGTAGAAGAGATTCTTCGTGTAAATTGGAATAAAATTTTTTACGAATTTCCTTTGTCGATAATGGCGCAAATTAAAACGGTAAAATCACCGTCCCGTTTTGACAAAGATTTTACGGTTCCTGACGGAAAATATCAGATGTATTTCTTGTTTTTGCAAAAATTGGTATTCTAAATAATGTAAATATTTATTGCTGTATTTATTAAGCCTTGAACTATTATATGCTTACTCTCGGACAATACAGTAATTAATAAGTGTATCATTGTATTGCAAGTTAATTGTTTGTTTGAGACTTCACATAATTAATGTGAAACGATATGAATTTTTCGGTGAAACGTACATCGTAAACAACATTTGGATGTTTTCAATTCCTAAAAATCAATATGTAATGCGCCACAGTAAAAATTAAATTGCTCTTAATATCAGTATAAGGGCGAAATTGTATTTACGATTGATTTCAGAATAACAGCACACTTTCTCGCTGTTATGCAGATTTTCGTAACTTTTAAAATAAAAGTGAATATTAGAATTTTCTCGTTTTGTTTGCCTGCGAAAAAAGTATACCGTGTTATTCTGCATCGAAAACAATAAAACTTTCATCCAAGAAGTTTTTGTATCTATAATACTTTCAAACATAGCACAAGGCGAGGGAAACTTTGAGAGGTAGGTTTACACCTTAAACTTTCCGTACTTGCTGACAAAAATATCCACATTCTTTAATTCCGTATCCTGTGTTAATTATAAAATACATTATCACTCATATTATTTTTTAACGCATTGTTAGTCGATAACAAACAAAATTCTCCGTCACTGAATTATTAATTTCATCGAGAAATTTCCTCGAACAAAAAAAAATGTTGAGGCGTAATTTACAACCTGGGCCTTGAGGTTGCGAGATCCAAAATTTTATAACTCTATATTTATTTCTGCAGCCGTGCAAACCTGGCCCATTTGGCAAGCACTCTTCGACGACCGAAGGGTCGTACGAGGTCACCAGGTTTTGCACGGATACATTCATCCAAAGCTAGATTTATGACACCTGTCAAAAATCTAGCAGCCCCTCGAAAGCCCCGCCAATCTCGTAACCCAAGGCCCCCTTCTGCCTGGGCCTTCGGTTGGTTGACAAATCCAATGCAAACACTGCATTTTGGTAACCACCCACGAAGCACATGCAAAACCAATAACATTTTGCACGGGCCCAACATCCTTCTCCCTACCAAGTTACCACTTCCTCCTCGGAAGGGATGTCGACGGAGGAAGGGGTGTTTGAGAAACTAATAAAGGGACCGAACGAGCGTTCTGACCAGGCTTCTTTAACCCCTTGGGTACGAATTTATTTGAAAAAATTCTTGCATTTGAAACGGATTTAATTTGCTGATGTGTGCAGCAGTATATAAAGGCAGTAGACTTTGTGTGAGAATGCATTTATTTGAGCGATATGATGTACGTAGATTAGTAATTAGTATTGTAAATCGAATCTAAATGCATAAAAGAAGCAATATGAGAGAAAAAACATTATTCAAGGGATCAAAAAAAATATATGCAAGAGATCACAAAAATCCACTCCTCGGGCAATTGTTCACTAGGACATCCACTATAACTACTCGATAAGCGTCTGGTGCGTCTTTGAAATCCTGATAACATTTCACTATCATCATCACTTTCTAGTTCACTATTGTCTTTGACATTTTCATCTTGTAATTCACTATAATTATCATCATATTGCTCAAAGTCTTTACTTTCATTAAAATCTTCATTGTCACTTTCGTAAAATATATTACTTATTTCTGACATTTTGGACAGTATATCACAAGCAAGGTTCACTGAAGCACTAGAAGTAACGTTCTCTTATAACTGTTAAAACTCACTCTTGGCAGGAATAACATTATTCATGTTTAATTTTGTCCTAATTTTCATGACGAATTATACTCGTCATCCGTTTTTTAGGCAAGGCAAGTGCATGACGAAACTTAGTCGTCGAATGTACCCAAGGGGTTAACACAATTTCAAACACCTTGCAACCCACACATTCTACCAGTTTTTTTCTTAAACTTTCGTTGTTCACTTGCTTGTTATATATTTTGTTATCTATTATATTTTTTTACCATTTCTTGTTCTGTATATACTTTCGTTTCTCTTTATAATAAAAAAACACGCCAAAATCACGGACTGTCAGGTTTGTTTCCGAGAGAAAAAAAAACAAAGAAGTACCGACGACTTAATTGTCCGACGAGTGAACAAAAAATACACAACAAAATCCTAAAAAACCTTCATTATACATTCTGGCAAAGTCATAAGATCTCAAGCACCGTCCAATAATCGTACGACCAATGATAATCGTTCTAAAAACGACGTCATTCGAATCCTCATGCACCATGGGAAAGCTAAAACAGCTTTTGTGTTCTCCAAGCCCTCGAAACACAAGTCCACGTAGTTAATCGGTATAACCGTGCAAGAATCAACGTGACATTCCGCGTCTTACACAGCGCGAACGTGTCTGGAGCCGATACCGTTTCGTAGAGGCAGTAACGATTTCGAGTCGGGCCAAGAGCTCGAAGGGTGGGTTTCCGATGCCTCGCTTTGCATACTAAGCTTCGCAATATCCTTTGTATTATGCGCAACCCTCCTCGTTTCCCGCCGATCGTCTCTCTCGACGAACATCGGCAGCGAACACCAGCGTGCCACCGTCTCTGCATGGATCCGCGATGCGTTACAATTGTGCGTCGGGTTATCGCAATTTGCATCTCGCGCTGTAATGACTCGACGGGGATTTAGCGTCGTAAAAGGTCGAACAAAGAATAGTGGAAAGGGGTGGGGATGCTCGCCAGAAAGCCGAACCCTTTTCCCTGCGTGTCTCCTCATTGTTATTTGGACAGGTTCACCATTGTTTGCGAGTAAGGCATATGTCGTACTTGTGCATTTTTTACGGACTTCAGAGAGGGCCTTCAGAAAGGTACTTTTGTCGGAAGATTCAACGCGGAAAATATTTGAGAGCGGCGGTCCTGAATATTCGTTTAAAGTCGAGAATATTAATGGAGATAATGGAAATGATATGTCGCCGTGATAAATTAACCTGAAATAATCTTCGAGCGTTTGGATATCGTGTCTTTTTAGTAGGATTATTTGAGATCGTAGGTTTTAATATTTTTTATGGGTGTTGTTTTTTTGAGCGGCGTTACGGGGATTCATGGAAGTACGGGGATACTTTTGTTGTTAGACTTTGTTTAGTTTATTGCTTGCAATTCATATAACCTTAAATTGATTATTCTTAGATTTTCCATTGTTTAATATCTCTTTATCTGGAAGTCGTTGTCATGTTACTTGGGAATTTTTACGGTGTATTGTTGATTAGTAAATTCTGAACAAGATTTGTTGCACACCTCGAAATGCAGGAGAGATATTTTTTCTAATAAGTAAAAACTGCAAAATGGTAAGAAATTCTGATTAAATTTGTTACATTTGTGGGAGAACGTTCTTTTTTAAATTGAAAGACAATAGTGAAATAATGGTATTCTTGCTTTTCACAAGCCGTTCTATGGAAATCGAGGACGAAACGTGGGAAATTAACAGTACCACTTACATGGAAGTAGATCGCCGTCTTTTGGGACTGGGTCAGATCTGTCTTCAAATTTTCTACTTTTACGATGCGTCAAGTCGTTTTCTTGGCGAAAACGTTTTAGAAAACTCATCTCAGCGAAATTGCGATCTCGAAAAATCCCAATCCTTTCGAAGGTGTTTCGTATCCTCTGCGGGAACATTCTACCAAAACGAACATAGAAAAAATTCTGTTTTGCCGATGTTTTTGTAACGAAGTAGCATCACGCCATTCATTAAGGTAGAACTCAAATTTATTATTTTTCTAATACTTAAAAAAAGACAATTTCGTATTATGAGTACTTAAAACATTAAAAAACGAATTCTGAAATTTCGAAATTTTAAACCGCACATCTAACAATGTCTTCCATATTTTTACTTTTAATAATTACACATTAATTATACTTATAATATTAACGAATCATCTTAGATGCTCGAAATACCTTAAACATTCTTTTCACCTGGAGCAGTGTATGCACACGTACCCGGATTGTCGATATCGGAGTTCTTTAATGATTACATAACATAGATAGTACCTACATTTTATATGCTTTACCTGGAAGCTATATATACTAATTAAGAGGAAGATTAGCGGTTCAGAAATCCCTTTGAAATTCCTCGTTCCCGAGAGCGCGCGGTTCTCTAAATTTTTTAGGACTTTAAAACTTTTAATTTTCTTCGTTTACGACGGCCGGAGTAACTTCTCCGGGCGAGAATGATCCTGAAAACACGCCTTCGCGAAATTGCAACCCCTTAGGAAATCTCTATCCCGCGGAGAGTCTTCCTCGCTTTCGACGAAAAAATCTCAACGGAGGTCGAGGAAAATTCTGTCCTGACGTCGTTGCTCCCCTTGATAGAATTGAAACGTGTTACGAGAAAGAAGAGGGCTGTATCTCTGGTATTCGTCGACGTTGAAATGAAACGAATGTAGTGCTTTCAGGATCGGTTAACATCAACGACAATACCCGTTGCTTTTAATGCTCGACGATTGCGTTTTACTTTATACGAATTGCATTAAACGAGAAGTAGCTGGTTAAGCGACGCTTTTTTTAAAAACTAAAGTTACTTCGTAATTCTTTCTAACATTTTTTTTGTTAACTTTAAACTCTAGTAACTCGGCTTACATTTCCATGTTCAATAATATAGGGTTTCGAGCTACCAATATTAACACAATCCGCAACGAACGTAACCAGAATTTGTTTTATTACTCTTTTTCATTGCTATTCTAATTTCTTACGCCATTATCCCCATTGAATAAAATATAGTTCAAGATTTTCATGGATATCGCAGTTTAACAGAGATGCTCGATTTTCTTGGTGTTTTAGCATTTTTTCTCTTAGGTCCATTTAAATTTCCTGGATGTATATGTATGCATTACTGTACTGTATATTAAATTCCCGAAGGAAAATCAATATTCGTTTGAAATTGAACTGGTTATCCGATGAGCTGCGCTAAAGATCGTAGTATTAAAGTGCGGAAAAGCTTTAGGTGTAAAAGCTGAAACCGCAAGCTCTTTGCCGTGCCTTGGTATGGGTAAGAACGACGGTTTCCGGTACTTCGGGTATGGCTGCATCCGTCGGTAGACCTATCTCGTCCGGGAAGTCTAACAATAAGCTTTCACGTTGACCAGAATTTTAAATTATGTAGGATCTAATATTATATTGTACGAAACTGGAAATCTGTAACTTTGTGTAACTGTACTAGTTCTCCGTTAAAGCTGCAGAGATCAATGATTACCACTGACGTTATGGTAGCAACTTGTGTACCCATTTAGTCGGATTGTCCTTGGAATAGAATTTCAATGTACAAATTATTTATTGGTGTGATTCAGATAGTAATATTTGAATTAAGCAGTAAAACATGTTTTAATTTCTGATATTATATAACTGTATTGTAATGAGTGATACGTTTAAGATTCCTCAGCGTTTCATAGAAAAAAGGTTTTACTTTATTTTCAAATTTCTATGGATTAAATCGAGAATTTTAATTGTTCATCTACGAAGAGTGGCTACAGTTATCCAGAATAATTTTTCTTTGATCGACAGAATTAACGTAAACCTTACTCTGAGTTAATTTCGACTTAACTCTGATCAAACCCAGCAATGAAGTTGTGTTATCTACCAGTAAAATAATCAAGTGCCTTTTATGTCGAGTACTTCGGTGAAACACTCGAAACTTCATTGAAGTTTCGACAAATTGCTACCACAATTTCAGTGGTTAGAAAGGAAGAGTATTGTAAAAGAAGTATATTACCTCATTTTATATGAGAATTTATTATAAAATAAAACCATTAATCGATATTACGGTAAGGATTATATATTTGTGAGTTTTTAATATAATCGAATCCATTCGAATGAAGACAGCATTTCAAGTTTCAATCTTCTATTCATTTTTTCTATACATTTCAATATTCTATTATATTAAAAAGCTTATGTATATTAAAACGTTTCTATAACTTTTGTCACTCGTGTGATACTTCACCGTTTTCAGTTAAATAAAACAGTCTGTATACAGAGATCCTCATTAATATTGTTAGACTACCTTTTTATCTGATATACAGTTAATATTATGCTATAACATTTTTATGTTTTTAAATTTATATGCTTATTAATTTCAGTTGTCTACATTTTATAAAAATATATTTGCATTACACGTGATGTATTTCATTTCAACATAAACTTTTACCATCGCAACTTTGTAACGCAAAAATTCAAAAAATTTCTATCACAATATTCGTATTTTCGGATTCCTTTCTCATTTGACGATATAAGATCAAAAGGATGTATTTGAAAATTCCAAGCGCAAAGTTGTTTCATGTACATGCTGTGCCGCTTTAATTTAATGATAATATCAGAGTCCTCGACTGATCAAAGTGAATGCCGTAAGTCGAATTAGAATCAATTAAAACTACGTGGAAATCGTATTACAGCTGTAAGAACATCAGTCTTAGATGGAATAAATGTGAAATTAAATGTTTTTCTGAAAAGGAGCACTGATCCGATAATAAAGGATGAAAGCATTCTTCCTGCATTGAACTTTAATTTGGGTAAACTGCCAACTCGAGAGGAATTAATAACGACTACTTTGTATTCTGTTATGCTTTGTGCTGAAATACTTTTTAAATCGTCAAGATTCCGTTGGAATTGCTTTATAAGTTCTTAATTCTCCGGGTAACGTTTCCCGTTGAAGTGTTACTGCCGGGAATTACCTTTTTATGTGAACGGACTGTTATGGCCGCGTTACATATACGGAGTTTAAGTAATCTTCAGCGTAAACAATTGCAGTTTCCGGCAAAACGTAATACAGAATGCGCGTTGAATTTAAAAAAGTGATTTTATTTCGAAGTAAAAGATTTAATTCGGTTACACAGTGCAGCGTTTACCGTATGCATTTTTACTATTGCTGGTTATTACTTCTCTTCTTTGATCGATTAATCAACACAATCTTATTTTCTTCAATATTTTGCTGAAATTAAATATCTCTTGAAAGCAAATTAAAGGTAATTCGTAAATTGTTATGTTGCAAATATTGATTTTCAACGCGTTGATTTCCGTGCGGTGACCGACGGTACTGCTAATTCAATGAAGTTCTTTTTTTATTATCTGAACAAATTTTCCAATACGTTCAGCATCCAATTGTTAATATAAAAGAATAAAAGCACTATTGAATATGTAACTTTTTCATTTTCAATATTCCCAATCTACAACGTTACACTTTTGACAGTGACTTTTTCACTTCAATACAAATAGTGAAATAAATGAAATACATCTGGCATTCTGCGTATCAACGGAAATCTTTCTTTTTACGCAAAATTGTATCCGCAATAATTTTTTAAACTTACAGCATTACCGTCTAATACAGATATCTACTTGTATGTATTTTATTTTTCATGAAACTATTTCTTAATCATTTGAAAGGAGTAATTTAATTTGATAAAGAACGATAGATAACGGTCGCGAAATAGAAGTATGCAAAATAATTACAAATGTTAATAAGCGCGTGTCGGAATGCGGACGATGTCATATTCCGAAGCTCTCTGACGCATTCTCCGCTGAAACTTATGACGTTGAATACCATAGGGATTACTTGTGACCAGCACTCGACTTGTTAGTGGCGCCATGGGGGTCGTCAATGACTGGCGACGTCAAAATTAATTAAAGCACTTGCGTCGAACAAACGGGAACACGTGTTAATTTTTCAATACTGTTAACATATTATTAACAATGGAAAGTTTTAACTGCACTATCACAGAATCAAAGTAATTGTATTTTTTGAATTAACACTAGGTTTACGGATGCCGTCAAATTGACGCGTTCTTACTTTTTTGATAAATATTTCTCAAATATATAGAGAAGAGGTACAGTAGATATTTCACGTGTATTTTACAATACAAAAATTACTTAACGAATTATCAGCTTTGCCGATTGATCCCTCTTGTTCCAAAGTCTTTATTTAATATATTGCAGTGTAACAGATTTCAGTCCCGTAAACCTAGTGTTAAAACAATTATAACGTTGTACAAGATACGTGTTATATTGTATATTGCAATGCAATGTGTCGAGACAAGTCAAGAGGTATTAAACAATTTTAATGCATTTTCTTAAAATCATCGTGATAATTATTAAATGTTTTTCTAATGTATTTTTGAAAATTATCTTAAGATTATAGGCGCATCGATGTAGCAGTAGAAAAATAGCCGTAGGAAATTAGTTCTTAGTGTAGCATGCAATATTTTTTCCTATCATTTTCATCTTCCCTCAGAAAAGAGCTATAGATCGTCCCACTTAATGAAATCACCCTGTGTACGATTATTAATATTACCATCATTATTCCTACTCCTATCATTACACTCTACATGGCAGATATAACATGCAACCATAAGCAGACACATACATAGCTCGAAAGTGCCTTAAGACCTAACTTTCCTGCTTTAACTACTGCCTCTACTGATGTGTACCTATCCTTCAACTCTAGCGTTTCATATCTTTCAACTTTACACTAATTCTGAAAACTGTAACCTTTCTTATACAGAAAGAAAGCTTGTATCAATTATTTATACTTTAAGTATGCCTTCTAAACGCATCCAAGTTTGTAACAGCATTTTGTAATGATGTATTTGGAAATAAGTGGCGGATTCGAAGGAGCACAGATGGAATTCGATATCTTCTGAGCAACACAACAATTATTTCTATTATCACGTTTTATTCATTTTACATTTACAACGAAAATTACGAAGATATACATAGATCAGACTTGCTTGTCTTCTAGACAAACTCCAGTATAATCATTCCTCGTCTCATGCGTATTTTTTATTAATAATTTTTACTAATAAAGGCAGTATAATTCATAATGATACCCATTGTAGATATTTTTATAACGGAGACAATAATAATCAATCAACAAAATAAAATAATCTGATTTCTATTCACAGTCAATGCAAGCACTGTAAATGGACACAAACATTTCTTTTCAACCAGCTCAAAGTAATATATCGCTCCTAATATATAATACAATAAATACAGTTAAGATAATACCGTGAAATGAGACCGCATAAATTGAAACTGCCTATAAAAAGTTCGCGTCAACAGAGAAATTGTTTGCCTCGTAAATCGGGGGATGAGTATACTCATAGTTTTGAATTAAAAAACGACAATACAACTGGAGGCTATGAGGCATTACTGCAGCCCACTCTGTGTGAGAATTAACCAGGTTACGGAGATCACTCATCTCCTCATCGAGGCCGCATAACCGGGTTACATGGGTTGCTAAACACAGAAAGCGTCTAACCCTGATAGGGTCAGGATTAGGCTACAATGCCCAGCAGCGTCTCTGTGCCCGCAGGGCACGGTTCACCTCTAGTATCTATCTGTTCACTGCCTTTCATGATAGCGGGGTTAGAGTAACAATCTCTGTCCGTGATAGGCACTAAAAATATTGAGGTATCATTTGCTAGAAATTACTGGAAACTGAACTATAGCAATGTTAGAATTTTCAAAGGTTACAGAGTGAGTACTGTGGATTTTTATACAATACTAATTGTAAGAAGGAAAAACCGAAGTAGAGTTTTTTTCACTCGCTAAATGTTCAAACGAATGCCATATCTTGAATGCTTCAGGTATTTTTTTATGTTATTACATAGATTACATACATGCTTTTTGTGTATTTTAGCAGAGTCAAATTCGTCGTAAATGCATAAAAATCCGCAGCCTGATAACACTGCTCAACATGATTTTTTGCCCAAAGAATATTTATGCTGATTCTTACAGACTTTATGGCGCTAAACACGATTTGCTGTCCGTTTTCTTCATCAGACTCCATTTTTTAGAAAATCTGTTTTGAAGTAGAAATTAAATTTTCAGCTTTCAGATTTTTTTTATTTATGAATTCGGGAATAAATTACGAGTCCAAAAACATCTGGTTAATTTTCAGTAAAACATAGTTAATTTTTCGAGTGTTACAAATTCTTTCATAATTTTTATATACGGATGATAATCTGGGGTTTACAGATTAATAACCCCTTAAACGTGTGTCAAGAAATCACTTCTAATTTTCCTTCCTTCGTATCGATTATCATAAAATCTAATTGCATAATTGAATAGATATTAAAAAAGTTGCATTTGTTCCTTCGCGAATTATTTAAATTTTATTTTTACCGTTACGTCAAAGTCGTAGTTCTAAGTGTAAGAAACAAAAAAATAGACGTTGAAACGGAACAGTAACAGGAAACGATAGAGAGAAGTGATCATAGAGAGAACTTTGAGAGTGAGACGAAGCTTATTCACCTTTGATTGTTTCATTTCGCTCTAAAGTACTTGCACGTTAGCGTGCACAGTGGTAGCTCACATTGACTTAATTAACCCAATCTTGGTCAAATTTACTCAAGTATTTAAAATGGAAGGTAGTGAGTCTCGCTCCAAGGCTCAAACAATGTCGGATTAATTGTCATGAAGGCATTGTCAATATCAATTGCGTTTCATCTCGAGAGATTTGAACGTCAAACTACGAAGGCTCTGAGCAACGAGTATTGGTCGAATTCAGCTTGCTATCTCAGTTGATCCTTAATTGCAACACGGGGAGAACTTGTATTCGAAACTTACTCTCTATGCCCCGTGAATCCGCTCTCTACGAACCGAGCAGCCGACAGTAGTATCTTATTGATCGACGTGTATTGATACCGATCAAGTTTTAAGATTGTGTCGAGATTGGCTGTTTTAAAATCATTGACGTTGCACTGTATTCTATTACTACAAAAACTGTTGGCATTATCAACGAGCTGTTAATTGTCTCAGGAATCGTTATATACTGTTGTTTCTTCTTTGTGTTAAATTGTATGCCATCTGAATTTCAAATAATTCTTCGTTTTATATTACATTGGTTGCAAGAGGGAAATAATGATTATGCAAAATGATTGTAGTAATTTTTAACGAGTCTTGAAGAAACTATGTCAGTTGCATCTTTATTTGGACATGCTTTAAAAAACGAGAGAAGGAAAGACAAAAATACATAATAAGCGAGGAAGAACCACAAGAGATAAGCAAACAATAAGAGCGAGTGCACGGAAGTCCAATTAATATAAAAAGAAACAGGAACAAACTTCAAGAAATTGAAATTAAGTATCGTCGTCGTTTACCTTTAAACTTTGAGATTGATGCTCTTGAGTATTTTCTTGACAAAGAAGGGATAGTAGCTTCAAATTTGTAGTTCCAGGGGTCCAACGTATCCTTAGAAAAAATAAAACGAGAGACGATGCTGTCTGTGAATAATTCTCAGACGTGAGGAATCTGAAGGACCAACTTAAAAGTAAGATCCTCGCTTGGACACCTTTATCAATGTAATCTTCAATCTTTCTGATAATATCAAAGGTGCATTTTTTGACTTACAATTACGTAAGAATTTATCTAGAACGATTTAAATAAAAATTATACATTTTTATTAATGAAACTCTTAGCCGAACATTTGCAAGTCAGTATTACACAAGAGAAATAACAATACTTCATAATACATTTGTAGAGGGCGGGATTTTCAAAAGAGGAGATCGGCTACTATGGGTTTCACTCGATAGAAAATAACCAGAAGCTTCAGTTTAAACAAATAACAAATAACGATGTATTACTAAATTAACAAAACAATAACTTCAACGAGACAACTTTCAACTAAAACGCAACACAACTCAATATTGCACTCGACTACTACAACTCGACACACTCTGACTTGTCCCTTAAACTACGCTTTCTTATATTCTAGCCATTCATCCTTCTCACAAAATTATTTATTTTTATTATTGAGTTTGTAGCGAGCTAAGTGAAATTAATTGCACAACATTTTCTGTCGTTGGTTATTCATTTTTTTTAATGGTAGCAATAACTATAGGTACTGATTGATATTTAAGTGATATTACAAAGTCATTATGAATGTGAAAAGTCGATATTAATTCGTTAGAAACTAAAATGAAGTGAAAATCTATGTCGAGTATAGCTCGACATAGGACTGCAAAGGGTTAAAGCGGAACTATCGATATTTTTCCGGCACTACATATTCGTTTAAAAAATTATTAATATTAATATGAAATCTTGCCACAACTAAAGATAAAATCCCCTTGCATTATGGAACAGTTGACTTAAAATACTTCAAACGGTGAAGAATCTTTAATGTAAAGTTCATCGAAAGTGGTTAAAGCTGTGCCATCCTGATGCTCGTGTCTTTCAGTGCACCTATTTCCACTAAATTCACGCATTCAGTTGATTCAGCCGACACTGTTTACCGAATGGGCTACTTCAATTCCTAACTTACGCATTAACCCCGTTCTGGCTTTCAGTGAGACGAGCGATTCAAGTTCGCTGCCTCGCTTACCGCAAAATCGCAAAGATACGCCGAATACGCGATCACTTCGCGAAGTATGGTTCACGGTGAGTTGATTTCAATCAGCGTACCGAATTCCTCGATGGAGTTTATTCCAGGCCAGGTTTCCCATCCATTTAATGCAAACTTTATGAGCGCTTGAACGTATGGCCCTTCAATTTATGTACGCCTCTTATTATTCCATTGCCGACTAAAATATCGCCCAAGCGTAAACCATTATATCGTTCAGAGAGATATGAAACGTTATTTCGGGAAGTCACTGTTCGATAAGAAGAATTATTTAAAGAAATTGTTGTTTGGGATTATTTATCGCATAAAAGCATTCTGATTTGTATAGAAATTGAAATGGCACGAAAAAGTAAAATATTATTAAATTATTATGTTCGTTACGTTTATATAAAAATTTTGGCAGGGGTATTGTTGACAAAAATAATTAAATTTTGATATAATTTACATATGAAGGATGTATGAAAATGTCAAGTAAGGATTCAGGTTGCTGGTAATATCTACTCGCTGAATTGAATAAAAAGATGTTTGTTGTTGGCAATCAAATTAATTATTTTTACTTCATTTTCGTATCTATTTGCTACCATTCTACTTATTCGTAATGTATATTATGTTTTCGAATGAAATAATTAACATTTTTAACATTTTTTACGAAATCTGTTAAGGTAAACCTTGAGTACTTATTATATTTCTTCTGTTAAAAGCAAAGGGACAGCATTTTAAAGCTCCGAGAAACTTGCCAGAACCTAAACAATGAATCTTTACTTCGATGAGCCGAAATTACATTATCTAAATTGTCACGTATGACAAATTTTATGCCAGTGATTCGGTATCAGATGCTATCTATGACTTATGCGCCTTTCCGGTCAGCACATGACAAATAATGCGATGCACAGGCACCATTTTCTGTCGAGCAATGCAGAGGTGAACGCGACGGATTTAGTTCATCTTTATTGCGTTGCGACAGTTGTTGTGGAGAGGCCACCAAGCGCGAGAATGCTCGTGCGGTTTCAACTGCAAAATCTCTGCAATACGACCAAAGTTTCATATGTCGATTTCATAGGTAAAATGACAAAGAGAATGTTCGTTATTTACTAAAAAATAAATAATGAAACTTAGGCCATTTGCAGAAAAATTTAAGTATAATATAAGTGATACACAGTGGCGGAACTGTATGGTCGTGCAGAATCTTCAGAATGGCGGTGTTAAATTCAGTGTGAAAGCTGTAAGTAGAAAACTTACGGTGCCAAGATACCTAAATGGGATCGCCATTCCTTTAGTTCAAGCACGTGCCGACAATTATGTGTTACTCGAAAAGTATGTGAATACTTTTTTTTTAAGAAAATTATGTGTTTACAATGAAAATTGTGAGGGGATTGCTCTTGAAAAGTATAGATAATGGATAAATATGGAATTCCTTTGTTAACTACAATGAAAGTGGGACTATAAAGATGATTAAAAACCAATTAAATGATTAATCACGGAGACTGAACTGTATGTAAAAAAATTTGATTGTAGACAATTTATAAAATTTTCGAGTATGTTATTTAAAATAAATTAGTACGAGTAACTAAAGGAAAAAGCACATGGGTTATATTTAAAAAATTTCTACTTCACACAGTTCATTTTTAAATTATTTGTGAATAATACGTATGCATATGGGTATAAAAATGTATGAAAAGATTTGCAATTTTTACTGTTTAGGATAAAACTATATGAAACTGTCTGTAATTTATGTAGGTATCTAATTTCAAGAGGAGAACAAAGAGACTCTAGAAAATAAGAATTTTATTTCAAAGCAACGTTCTTCTTTTTTTAAGTACAAAAAAAACGAACTGCGCTGATGTAGAACAGCCGTAAGCAAGAAAAAAAAAAGAAAGAGCGTTAAGTACCTCTATACGTGAACGCGCAGACATAACTATCGCAAATGGAGACAGTTTTGAAATGTAAAAAATCTTGAAGTCGAGTATCGACAGTGCACTCAAGAAAACGTAGACGGATCTTTGTTTCTAAGGAGCAATTAGGAGAATAGTGAGACCACATGCGATCCAATTTGACGCACAGCATGACACAGTTATCAACATCGGATCGAGCACATATCCGCAATTTAGTTGCGCTATTATTACTTCACAGTTAGAGAGAAGTTAGATTAATTTTCCACAGGTAATTTCATTTTTTATCGCCCGATTCGCCCTTCTTCATTTCGATTCTTCCTTTCGAGTCTCTGCCCAAGAAGAATTCCAAAACAGTAAAAATTACTTTTATAAAAGAGCCGCAAGTTAAAGTAAAATATCGTGTACAAATTAATATGTAAGTTCAACTTTATCCATTTTTATACAGACAAATACGTCTTTCATGCTGTGGCATAATTATTACTATAATTTCTATTTTTGAATTTTCCGAAATTATCATTTTCAATATTGTTGCATCTCTCTTTTAATTTAATATTGTAAAAAGGCAGGGTGCGGTGGATAGAACAGTGTGAACACCATTGATTATAACTAGTTTATTACTTAACACTATTGATATTATAAACTATACTGTAAGCTAAGATTACTATAGATATTTAAAGCACACACGTTTCACATGTTATCTTACAAGAAGAGACTAACCGGAAGTGCTCGTGATTCGAGACGTGGCAACATATATTAAAAGGGGTCGCTAATAGCCAGGCGGGAAGAGCAAACCGCTTCAAATATTATACTTTATTTCCTTTCGTAAACTTTCATCCTATACATTATGTAATGTCAATAATAAATAATCTCTAAAGGTATTGTAAAGCTGATGTTTCTTTAGCAGTAACATCACCGGTATTTAATACCAAAGGTTTCGCGGTTCATCGAATTAATTGATTTCACCTTATCCTCGCATATCGATAATTGAAACCCTTGTGCATAATGGCTTCTGAACAGTGACTAAATCTACTAACAGCTACTTCTTCGGCAATTTATATGCATAAAATCTGATTACTTATTTCAGTTGAGATCGGACCCGCTGACAATTAATGCACGAATCAGTAGTATCAATCGATCGCTGAGAGCACTCAGACGTAAGACGATAATTGCTTTCAATTCGCCTCCGGTGAAACATTGCGACCATTAGGTATTCAAAGCAAGCACAGCTCCGATGCTACTTCGTGTATCTCGAAATTAATGTAAGTGTCGAGGAGGTGCTCAATCGCTAAACGATAGCTTTGCTCATCGAAACGAGATAGCGGCGATATCTCCATGAAGTGACTCTTGAATCTTTCAGTTTTCAATTTCATTTATCACCGCTGGTGTTTTCGGGATAAAATATTCATGCATTCGATCGTTGGATGTTACAGTCAAAACCAAGTCGTTCTCAATGGATCGTTAAATAACTAAAAGCTACGTTACATTTTAAACAATGCGTTCGATGATTCTATTTCACGTTCGATCGCAAATACCCTGAAATTATTTGTAACAATGGGAATTCCAATTATTGGCCGGAAAATTATTTTCTATATAAAAAGAACGATGTACATGCATGATATATGTCGGATTTACGTTGAAACGAATTTTAACAATTTTTATATTTTCGTTTTCAATTCCATGTTATCAGAAGCAGGATCCTTACTGCTATTTAATTTCAGACAAAAGTTCTTTGTCATAATGACCCCTTTGTCGCATCGTGTTTTGTCTTTTCCAAGAGAGATACTTGAAGAACAATTAATTCGAACTCCCCATTGTCAAAAGAATATTTTATTTTTCTACGAATCTTCGTTAAGAACCTAATTGTTTTGCTGTTCAGCGCTTAATGCTATTGTCGTTACTTACTCCTATAAGAATTCGGAAACCTTCTATTACTTAAGCTTTTGTTATTTTAGTTTTAATCTCTCCATCGTGCTAAGCCACTAATCTCTTGATGGCCGTAGCATCTCCATTTTGCCGGACGTACTTCCTGCCTAAAATTTTCTCGGCGGCTGCCACGTAAAAATTATAAACGATAGATTAATTATTGCATGCTGGCAACGTTGCCGCTGCAACTTCATTAATCAATCGCAATATTTCGATCATTTGTATCGATAAGCGCTACCATACTTACAGTTCCCACTAGCAATTGCAATCGCTATTATAATAATTGCATTTATCTTTTATAATATAAATTCTAACGTTTAATTATCATGGATATTTTGTGTATGAGCTGTAATTTTAGTAGTATGATACATTTTACATAGGAGTAATTTTCGAAAACTGATGGGGATTCATCTTATCTCCATTAACACTAGAACCACCAGCCTTAAGTCTATAATAGTTCAATATATTAAATAAGTACTTTGAAAAAAGAGGAATTGAGAGGCGGGAAAGATGATCGATTCGGTGATTTATGTATTTTTAGATAGACGTGAAATATTTATTTTATGACCCTCCTTCAAACTTGGAGAATTTTTGAAAAAAATTGTGTACCAGTCATTTTGACTGGTTTGGTAGTTCTAGTGTTAATTAGCAGTCACAGCCTTTGATTCGGAAATTAATACGCTGTCGCAATTCCGATTGTGAGCAGTTTTAAACATTTTTTTTTATATTGAGCGCTGTATGTACGACCGAAACATTATGCAAGCTTCTCAATTGTCATGCAAGTAAATGGGAAAAGCAATAGAAAAAGAGATAGCTCGTGAAAAATTGCAGAATTCTCATGCACCTCTGCTGAACTAGGTATCCCTTACTTGTACTCCGACGTGGTTTATCACTAGTGCAAGTACAAGGAACACTATTTCACTTGTTTTCATTTTATCGTAGAACTTCTCGTGACACGTCGTTCACGGTTTCTTCCCCGTACAGAGAGAAATTCGACGCGATAATGCGGCAAAATTTGTACAACGCGATATCCGTAAGTTAAATAAGTGAAGAGCTCAAGTTCCCTGGGTCTTTTCTTCATTTCAGGACTAATATCGTAGGGTCTTCCTTTTCACGTGACAGAGGTGCGACTAACTTTACCGGATGGTCTAGTTCACTTCGGAGTTTTAATTCGTTTTCCTCGTTTCATTGAAGTCTTTGAGGTGCTCCAAAGTACGATGTAGTTATACATTGCTACGGCTCTCTGCTTGATGCTCCAATCGATGGAGTTCCAATCACTAATGCAATAAAACGTCTCCTCCTCTCTTTCTTTTTTTGCAAAATGTATATCGACATCTACGAACCTCTGCGCGTTCATTATCTACTTATCGACAACCGCTGTGAAATGCACCTCCGAGAACTCAAGTAAGGTTCTTGAAAACTCATTTTATTGCATCTTGAAAGAAGCTGAAATGAGCAGCGATCGAACGCGAAATACCTGTTAACACGTTCGCGGACGTGAATGCTATAGCATCCATTTTCATCGTAATGTAGAATGACATGAATGTTATAGCATTCAAGCAATGCCAAATGATAAAGCCAATTATAACTCATTTAATTTTATATAACCTTAATTTTTTGTAATTATTATGCAGCTTAAAGTGATGGCCAAGTGATTCACTGAGTATTTTCATGCTATTTTATTTTTTTCTCTGTCTAGTTAGAAGTGTAAGTTAGAAGTGTAATATTTGGCTGACTATTTTTGCAGGTCACTGAAATTTTTACTGTTTGCGAACGTGTTAACCTTTTGCGGTCTTATGATGAGGTATGCTCACCGCGACATTTTTTAAGTCCATGTTCTATCGAACTTATGTCAACTGTGAAATCTCCAATACATCATTTCGATCGAACTTTAAAGTAAATGTTAATTGACACATGTTTTAATAAAAATAATGCACGTCGCGAACATCTGTCAGGAAACAGTGAAATACGAGAAATCGCGATGACGAATATTCCGTGCCGTCTACGTTTATTAAAAATTCGAGAATTTGTCAGTCATGTTTAATTTATACCTTTGTAAACAGAATGCATGATATATGTGCATAACAATAGAAAGACAGAGACGATGAGCATTAATTGCTACCTACTGGTATTTATTAAATGTACCGTTTTTCAATTCAAAGTAAATTGTACTGCATTCCAAATATCGCATAACAGATTAATTTATTACTCAAAGTTTCTTCACCGAAACCCGAGTGTGTTTTAGTACTCATAAATATCTATATATAATTCATCGTAATAAATTCAATTTCACGTAACTCTTTGTGAAACTTCGTTAAAAGTATCGGTATAAGTAATTCCATATATATTCAAATAAATCCCGTGCAGCGTGATCAAGCGCTAATTTATAAATAATTCAAGTAAACGGCATAACAATATCTCTGAACGGCGGAATATATGTATTCCGTAGTCGACATCTATAATACACGGCATGTCTAATTAAATGAGAATTCAGAGATGGATAATTAAAGTCGATGATCCGTGGCTGGAATGTCTGATGGCTCGTGACTGTCCCACCGCAAGCGTCGTGTCGCACTGTTCGAAATGCGTAGGATGCATGTACCAATTAGCGGAATAATCTCGTTGTTTAGATCGATTAGGACTACCTGCTGGTGAATCTGGCCGTCCTAACGTGCTTCCCGGTGATAAACTTCAGCCGAATGGGAGTTTCCTAAGGATACGGTATCGGTCTCTGTCTTATTCCGTCTGCCTTATTCCACTGACGGAATTAACGAGTAATATCGTCTATTCTCGACGTGATGCATTCACGTGCGATGAAATGACATCGGAGGATTGAATTAAATGCTCGCTTTGCGAAAGTAACGATGGAAACTTAATACTTGACGAATAGGAGGAAATTGTAGGTAAGATCGATTAAAAGGAAAGTCTTTCGCGGCGGATTAATGTGCAATTAAAGAGGATTTAAGTTTGCTATTTAAAGTTTGTTTTATGCGGCCTTAATATATTTATAGCTGGAAGATTGTACAGCTGGGAGTACAGTCGTGGGATATAGTTTTAAACTCAGTAGTTTGTTTCGGTATGATAATATTCTGGAGTAATTCTTACTTAAAGATGAATAACGATACTTTGAGAAATTGTAAATTGCTCGTGAGACATTCATTTCTTTTTCGTTAATTTTTATTCCGAGAGTTTTTGGTCTGGGGGATCAAATATTCAGTTGAAACTTCATACATGCTGGAATGTAATTCAGAAATCTTCTCAAAATGTTATTATCAATTACATTTTTCTTTCCAGAAAGAGGCGAATTCTATCTGTGATTAAACATTGAATGAAGGAATATTCTTTCAGGCAAGGAAAAAACTTGTAGTAGAAAAAAATATAATTCAAAGGCTCTAGGTGATGGTGCGACAATAATAAAACATATTTTTTGTAATTTTGTGATCACTTCGCCTACGACTTACAGTTTTAAATTAATTCTGATCACCACGACTGTAATAAATGTATATAAGTCATCGGACAAATTTCCCAGAGGTGGTAGGGGAGAATTTGAACTCAGGCCCACTAATTGAAAGTCCGAGCTTGCACTTCCTTTTCCGCCATAACCCCACATATATTTTATTAACTCTTTGAGGCACGGCGATATTAAAAGCGTCCCACCTCTTTGATGCATGAAGATGCACGGTGGGACATTTTTATCTCACCTCGAAAATTTATATTATTATATAACATTGTTAACACGTTGAACGCCATGGTGGTCACCGGTGACCGGCGCTACGGAATTCAGTGAAATTTCATATGACTTTTGAATTGTAATATTTACGAATTTTCTACTACATTCAATATTTAAATATTGGCATTAAAAAGGTAACGTTCTTCTGACTGTATATCAATTTGTATCTTTAAGATTTCTGCTTTGTAAAAATGTGATTTTAATAGAAAAAGTTTCACTTCAGTGAAGATGATGAAACTAGCGAAATACCGGTGGCGTTCAACGTGTTAATAAATATAAACCAACTTTATTCAATCCAAAAAAAATTGTCTGTGCAACATGGCTCACTTTGTTTTCTGAATTCCCGTGCCTCAAAGAGTTAAACCATAATCAGTATGAATTCATGAATATAGAAAAATTCATTTAAAAGAAGCAATGGTCTTGTCCCTCGTCTTTCTCCATCTGTCTATTCTCTCAGAATAATATAGATTAGCCGATAGCCAACTTTTTTCGTACCAACTTAACATGACAACGATATAATCAACTCTCGATTCCGCCATGCAGTCAGAAAATTTTTCATATGTTCGAAACCTTGGAATAATATGTTACATTTCGGTCAGTTGTAACTTTCAAAAGTTTCATGCAAATGTACAATCTAAATGCGAATATGATCGAAGCTTTGTGTTTTATGCTTTGAGCGCGCCTTCAGTTTTGATGTACACGGTACGTAATCGTGTAGAAGTTATCTCGAGACGCGTGACATTCGACGATTATGACAAAATAGCCGCAAAACGGCAGTAGAGGAGGAGTGACAGTTTGACCGATGACAGGCAGCTTGAACGATACGAAATGGTACTATGAATGCAAATAGCAGAAAAAGTGCTGAGGTTCGATCAATCCATATTATGGGGGTTGGGGGAGGTCAATGAACCCGGCTTTGAGTTGCGACTAAAGGGAACTAAGCTGCGCGATATATGAATTTCAAATGTAATTCTTCTAGCTTACTTTATCGATAAATGTGTAGGTTCGATTGAAAGCTGTATATCAAATCGCGAGGGAGTATCTTTCATCGATGATATCGTAGAAAAGTGTATGTTAAACTTCAGAGTCACGAAACCAACTGGAAAGATAATCCTGTGCGAGGGAGAAACGTACAAAGAAGAAACTAAACTAATATTTCGAACACGACCGACACGACGTACTTCGTTGCTTTTTACAGCCGATAGAGTTACTGATGCCGCCTTTTTAAAGGCGACTGAGTGCTTATTGATGATATGTATGTCTCGCGAGGTCGGGTTTCAGCGTCCCCATTCGCTTTTATTATCTTCGACAACACCTGCTAAGAGGTGGACGCCAATGCTTCGAGCGTCCAAGTAGTAAGACCCGACATAGAGTCAGACTCACGTAGTTTCCGGTATAAAATTGAGGCACTTATCATTCACGATGTGTTGAGAATATTGCTAAGGTATAATTTTGTCTGTGGTTTTATGTCCTGATGCATCTTGTCTTGTGTGTATAAACAGTTATATTTTTAAATAATAATTCATAACTTTAATATAGGTGAAGGAGAATTTCTAATTTTTCTAGTGTAATGGAAATCCCTTCCCGTCCCTTTCTTTGCCTGGACCTACCCCGCCCTAGAACCCGCCTAGTCCCCTTTTTGGGACCGTCATATACTTCGCAAGTTATGAGCGACGGAAAACCTTTTTTTTGCCTTTTCCAAAGAAACACGATCTTTCCTTATCGAGGGGCGTTTTTCCTGAGATCTATAAATTACATCATAGCACCTCCCGAAATTGCATAGGCTCCGTCCTTCTATGAAAAACCTTTTCTCCCTAGAACAACCCTTCCTCCCTTCCGATTTTCCAGCATGCCCTTCCATATATAAGGACACCCCCGCAGACCCTCGGTCATTTTTAATCACGTTAATTAAGCAAACTGTATATTATTCAGCTCCGGTGCTATTCCCAATAAACGTATTTAGTTGCTATTAAATTTCGAAGTAGTCTGTCACCTATTTCGCGAATCCCGAAGTATAAAAGTTGATGCCAAAAGGCCGGCACAACACTAGAGTGAATGTGCCTCGTTTCGGCTTCTATCTAGTAGTACTTTTGAAGAAAATTGGTTATGAATAGAAAACAGTACTGATGTTTTATATTATTGTAAAGTCAGTATTGATTACTTAACTTAATATGAGTGACTGTTGATATATGAAAGATTATAGTGTTGCTTGATAATAAAACTTTATTATATTAACACTAGAACTACTGGCGTTAAATCTGTTATATTTAAATGTATTAAATAAGTACTTAAAAAAAGGGGAATTCAGAGGTAGAAAAGATGATCGATTCGGTAATTTATGTTTTATGAGATGGGCGTAGAATATCTATTCTGTGACTCTCCTATAATTTTGGAGAATTGTTGGAAAAAATTGTGTACCAGTCATTTTGACTGGTTTGGTAGTTCTAGTGTTAAAATTAATGTAGATGGTGGCAGCGCATTTTATCCCTACGTTTCGTTACTGGGACGCAACCGTACGCGGTAGCACTCATACTTTCATATTATTGACACTTTCATGTCATTCATACTTTCATGACACTACAAAATTGAAGTTAGAATTTCACCGTTAGACTGTTTACAAAGAGAAATAGAATATAACTTACTGTACTATTGAAATAAGTATTCGAATGTTTTAAAAATGTATACTTCAAAAAGATTTTAACTGCGTGGTAAACATTTAGAAAATAGGATATTATTAATAACAGGGTGAGTGAGCGATTGACTTTAATTAAAAAATGATGTCCAATAGAGATCGGAAGAGATGTCCATAATAATTGCAAACGAAGATGGCAATTTTAAAACTCGGTGGAGATTCATTGCAGTTATTGGTTATACTTTTCCCGTTTTGCATTTAATCTTCCGACAACTTGAAAACATTTCAATGTTTTTCAATTAACATGCCAGTGTAAATAAATATGGTGAAAATGTTATATTCATAACCGACGAGGTTATATGCATGAATGTATTAAAAGCATATTTAAATTGCGATGCAAATGAAAATGGCGGAGCTGCAAATTTTCCACAAGCATAAAGAGAAAATGTAAAATCACCCCTGGACGTCTTGAAAGCTCTGATTTGCTTGCATTTCCTCTCCGTGCTGCTAAAGAAAAGAATTTGAGAGAAAAATATTCAAAGGTTTTTGGAAGGAAAATATCTTTTTCTTTCTTCTTTGATAGCTATATTACTGCTGAGCTTACTGTCCGCCGTAATCATAACTCATAGCATGACACCGTATTTGAAATAGCAAATTTACAAATGGAGCTGTTTAAGACTCGTCTGTAAAAGAGAACTTAATGAAGCTTTGCTAACCCCTTGCCCTACGACTTCTTTTGTGTCTGCCTCCGCAATAATTGAAAATTAAATCGCTAAAATGAAAATATATTAGTGATTCCTGATATGTTTTTGAATTTAACACAATATTAATAACATAGAAATATCGATCGTGTCGTGTTCCACTGATAATTTCGATTCGATCATTTTTGAGAAGCTTCAAAATTTCCTATTCCGTCAACCGCATCACGAGTGTCTCTCGTTATTGTAAGATAACTCGATATATACCATTTATATAACGATATATAACATTTGTGACTACTCGACAGGTTGATTTGTTAAACATTGCATAATTATTGATATTTCACTCGCTTTGGTTTTCTTCCTCTGTTTTGTCTTCTAATTGTGCATGAAATATCCATATAATTATCATTTAATAATGAAATGTGGCGAAAAAAAATCAACCGGAAACTTTATTAGTTAATAACTTTCGCATTATACGTACTACTACCTATATAACGATATCGGAAGAAAGGAAACGAAAGAGGGAAATATATTGGCCGATTTAATCACTGACATGCTATAAAATATAAGTCCAAGATCAAAGGAATTTCACCGTTTGAAATTTTAATAATTTTTTTTCCGTAAACGGAGGATAATAATTTGGACTGTTTTTATATATATATGTAGGGATACTATTATTGATGGTAATGACAGTCGGGTTTATACTAACGTTTATTAACTTTAAAAAAATATAACAGGCACACAAAATGAAATAACAAAAATAACGAATACGTTTCACAGTCAATCAATGGCGTCCTCAATCTCTCTCTGCGTGTTTTCCTTGCCGTCTTCTCCAATTCCACTGTCTTTTGTTTTTTCCATTCCCTACTCCGCACCATCCTTTCTCGCTCTCTGTCCATCAAACACTCTCATTCACTCGCTCATTCGCTCTGCATTACCACATATATATTTAATGTTAATAGTAGAACGTCATATATAAAGTTGTGGTGTCTGTTTACGAGGTTAGAGACCGACTCATTGTGACTAAAAAGTCTTCGGCCGAGCTTATTGTTTTACGCAACGAAGTATGTACCTTAGTTTGCACACCGAGATACATTGCAGCTGATGTTATCTATCCTTTATTTCCATTTATCTCTCTATTTATTCACGTATGCATATTAATCTCTTGAAATATTGGCCCTTTGTATTTACACTCTGACAAAAATATCTTACTACAGTGAAACAAAGAATTTTCCTCGAACAACGGATATCTGATATTCCTATTTTCAATATAAAAATATTGCTCTAATTTTCGTACGTTATTTTATTATCACGGTATTTTCCGTGACAAGGAAATATTTCGTAAAATTCGACGATGGAAAAGTTTACTTCGATATGTCCGATTTCACATTTGTTCCCTAATATTCGAAAAATTCAGCTCTTGCATTATCATGGTACATTGTTAAAAAATTGTGTTGTCAGAACAATGCAAGAGTAACGAAGCAGTTCTGTTTGCTTTGGGCATATATGCGCATGCATTGAAAGTACAATATACCGATGATTATAATAATGGTATTTTTAGTATCGAAGAGTTAGACCGTTAACGAAACAGCAAAGGAAAATTATGAGCAAGTGTAAGATAAATCCCATGCAATCTTTGATTTCATAATTGAGCGCAATACATCATATAGATGTATGTAATATACCTATATCTATTATTGCATAAATAAAACCACATAGTTTCCAACAATCAAGTTATATATTTTTTGCTTCATTTGCAAATTAAAAGCCGTAGCTACGTCATTTATATCATGCTTCACCGAAACAAAAGGAAATTTATTCAACGGGGTTGAATAAAATTTGAATCGTGAGGTTATAAGGACGAAGGAGATCAATGGTTGGATTCTTATGTAGATAGCTTCGCTTGGAATTCCTCCGATGTTTTAAACGTTTTCATGTAATATGCATATCATTGTTATTACTATTATGAACAAAACAGTTCCTTCATATGATAGACAAAAAGACACGATGATATTGATTATTACATCAAATGAAGCGGTAAGGAAACTGCAGGATGTTTTAATTTCAACGAAACTTGTATTTTATTTAAAGAAAGATATTTATTGATACAATGATTTTACATGCAACCAACCGGCAGACTGAATGAGAGAAGAAATTAAGAGAAGACAATGGCGAATAAAAATGTCGCCGAACAATTGACGAACTCGGCACGGTCTTGTGAATTAGTATTCCAAAAGAAACACGTAAACATCGCGGTATACTTTACATAAAGAGACATGTACAACTCTCAACAATACCGTATGAGTCAATTTAACACTAGATCTACGGTCGCTAAATCCGGTATATTTAAATCTATTAAATAAGTACTTCGAAAAAAGATAGATCAGGCGGTAAAAAATACGACCAGTTAAGTAATTTGTGTATTATAAGATACACGTGAAATATTTACTGTATTGCTTCTCTATCAATTTAAGAAATTTTTTTAAAAAAGCAGGTACCCGTCAATTTGACGGCGGCCGTAGATCTAGTGTTAAACTCTTACCCTACGATTTGTTTTGTGACTGACTTCGCAATAATTCAGAATTTAATATTAATATTAATATTAATATTATAGGAATAACATTATCGCGTCGCGTCTCATTAATATTTTCAATTTGATAGGTTTTGTAAAACCTGAAAATTTCTTATCCCATTTGTCTCATCACGAGTGTCACTCGTTATTGTAGGGCAAGGGGTTAATAAATGTGGACTGTTGATGTAGTCATTAATTAACTCGAATAACAACGCTCTTTTAATGGTATTCCAGCAATACGATATGCATATCAAACATATGAGAATAATAATTAATTGCTTAAAATCAGCATAGATCGGATTCTTAATCAGTCCACCCTACTTCAAATCCTCATCTCTCGGAAATTTCTTCCACCTGCTATGTATGTCGTCGCATTTATCATTTGTAATGTGCCTGAGACTGTCGCTTCTACACAAAATGATCACTGCAGTGAAACCAATAGTATACAATAACAATTCCTGACTGCGTCCGACGCTGAAAAGAGGACTTTTCTACTCAAGCCCTAACAATATCCTATTTCACAAAGTATTTACTTAAAAAAGTCTCTTTTACTGCAATCCGAAAACGTTTATCGAGTAACGTTCAATCGTCAAGCCAGGGACAGGATCAAGTGCCTTACCATGATGTCTACCATTGCATTTCAGGTGGAATAAAAATGTCGAATTCCGTTCCATGATTCCCTTCCACTTAAATTTACGAGAGGCAAGTTTAACATCTTTCCTGAATCGGTTGTCGGAAGGGTAAAACGCGAAAACCGGGGAATATCGCACTTTATCAAAAAATGCCGAGTAGTATGACCCTTTTACAGAAATTATTCGTTTGTGCGACGGTCAAGCACGGTGGACCGAGCAAACCCGGAATCGTATTAATCTTCTACTGCCGATTGCCTGTCCGCGACATTCCCGGAATTGTTCATTCTCTCATTTCTGTTTCTTCCGAGTTTATCGGGAGTTAACGATCAAATGTATGGTGCACTTTTTTTCTCGTAATAGATCGAAGTAATTACACCGGTGATCATGATTCAGTGTATCGTTATTGTTATTATTTTTTAACTTCCTGCCCTTTCCTTCGTTGAGTTGGAAATTTGTATCTTTTTGCTAATTTATATTCACCGGTAGCCACAGAGTTTTCTGTTAATGTAATTTGAGCCGTTCACCGCACAAAGTGATTAACTCCAATTTTTGAATTTTTTTAAATTTAAGTCTCAAAGCACTTGATTGAATCCTAACTTCTTATGTTTAGAATAAATTTTCGTAATAATAGCGATTAACACCATTAAATGACGAAATTTGTTTGGCCATCGAATAATAAATAATTGAATTCAGAGCT
Source organism: Cerceris ruficornis (assembly GCA_963989415.1). Classification (NCBI taxonomy): domain Eukaryota; kingdom Metazoa; phylum Arthropoda; class Insecta; order Hymenoptera; family Crabronidae; genus Cerceris; species Cerceris ruficornis. Next base: position 39,912,862 of record OZ022517.1, on the reverse strand, counting down.
CAATCTAATTAAATCCAAGGCTATTCCACCTTATTCATTTTACACTTCGTTAGAGGAAAGCTACATGCGATTATATATTCTAAAATACTTATTTGTATTTATATTTTGAAGAGAATTTTGAAAAGGAGTGTATACTATTTCATCACGTTTCTCCACTTTTATGGAGTTAATCGATTTGACAAGTGAATGGCTCATTTAACACTGGAACTACCCAACCAATCAAACTGACGGATACACAACTTTTTCCAAAAATTCTCAAAGTTTATAGCAGAATCATAAAATAGATATTCTACCTCCATCTCATAAAATATAAATTACCTATTCGACCATCCTTTCCCCCTCTTAATTCCCCTTTTTTCAAAATACTTATTTACTATATTTAAGTATTATAGATTTAACGGCAGTTCTAGTGTTAAACATTAGAATTTCACAATTATTTTGTATATTCAACTAAAATATTCGCAATGAAAGTTACAACCAATTAAGTAAACACAAACGTTATGAAATTTTCACGGAATTTTTTTTAAGCCGTCAAGTAATTCCTTTGAGTCATTATGGGCTCAGAGGAGGGTTACAGTGTTCTCCTAAATTAACTGACTAATTGAGTGCAATCCAATATATCCACGTATTTGCATACGCGGCACACGAATCGTATTACCAGCTGTTTGCACCTACCGATGACACGATCGTAGGACAAGGTTGCACATGAACAATCTTGTTTGAACAAATCAGGTAAATTCACAATTTTATTTCAAGTGCAGGAACTGCAACTTCTGAAATTGCAGATCGCAGAAGATCTTCGGCTTGGTTGTACATTTTTCTTCAAATAAAGGTGCAATAGTTACATCACAGTGAAAGGATTAAGGGTCTAAATAATTGATCAGAATGAAAATGGGCTGAACCTTCCACACAAATGTTTTTTGTTTGAATGTCCTATTTGCAACAATGGTAACACGTATTCAACATATCGCGTAATTAACACTAGAACTACCGGCGTTAAATCTATCATATTTAAAAATATTAAATAAGTATTTTGAAAAAAGGAGAATTAAGAGGTAAAAAATATGATCGATTCGGTTATTTATGTTTGATAAGATGGACGTAGAATATCTATTCTATGACTCTCCTATAAACTTGGAGAATTTTTGGAAAAAATTGTGTACCAGTCATTTTGACCGGTTTCGTAGTTCTAGTGTTAAAAGTTTCGTGTACGATGTAAACTTTACAGGTATGTGATATATTGCAATTGCAACTGATATATTATCAATAATCATTAATAAAATTGTCGTTTCGGGGGACGTGGATCGTGAGTGGATGTAATTAACTCACGTTTTACTGTTTATGCACATGCAATAAGTAATTTAATAGAATATAATTAATGTAAAAGGAGAATAGAAACGATCGCCATGTGTTCTTCTTACAAAAGTAAAATAATAGTTTTTAAGGCGGCCACCTAGGGCGTCATCTAAACAGAGGAAAAGGCTATTGTTTAATGCAAGTGAGCTGATACGACAATGTTAAAACAGGACGGATTTTCACGAGGATTGCATCAAAAAGTAAATATCTTATGGAACTTGAATTGTTCGTTTCATTTATACATTAAAAGTCTTATTTACTGTAGGCAGAAATTAAGTTCAGTATGGTATTAATTCAGTAAACGTATGAGATACGATAGAGCGAATATTTAACATTAAACAAATGGGACTGAATCGAAATCATCAAATAAATTGTTTGATCGGTGTCGCCAGCGGATAAAAAACGTGTTCGTTGATTGGCAGCAATTACTTAAATTACTCACACTGTTTCTATAGCAATGAATTCATTCGCGCAGTCGACTGCCTTTCAATTACCACCTTTGTAATTAAGTGAATAATGTTGATTCGTTTCATTTACAAATCACAAAGTTCTACGAAAAGTACCAGAGATAGCACCAAGAAATTTTAATTACTCCGTGAAAGTTTCACGACAATTGATATTCTACTGTACTCCTATTTTTGTGGAATTTTTTTATTATTCTGTTTTCAATTATCTGCCAGAAATGCAACATATTAAGCATACTATGTTACAAATTGTGTACGTATATTATCACTTCATCTACAACTTTTGAATGTTTTACGTCTAAATTTTCATACATAAAATCCAGGTATTATCGGATAATAACTATGTTCCTTAAGGCTTTGATTAAACTTTCATGAAATAATCATGAGTAGTCGAAAGATATTACTCTTCCGTAAAGTGGTTTGTGCGGCATAGAAATATTAATATCTCTTACGAAATACGAACTATTTGAATACACCGAATTCCATAGAATTTATTCTCTATGTATCAGTTGGCGCGCAAATCAGACTAAATAGAGCTTCATATCGATCAATCCGCAAGTAAATTGCATTTCATCGTGTCCATTGGAAATCCATTTAAACCGAATTATCAGATATCTTAAAAATTCTGTCGTTTATGTTCAGACATGTACATATATCAAAGTAGTTCAAATGTGCCCATAATTATGAAAGTGGTCTAAGTCGAAATTTAAAAAAAAATGAGTTTATCAGTTATTTCACATCGCATTATTTTAAACTAAATTAATTCAATGTAATTTTCACGATATTGTCAAAAATGAGCCATTAGTTAGTAGTTGTTATTTCAACATTATATGAAATTCATTTAGTGTTAATTATGAAAGTGGTCTAAGTCAAAAATTTTAAAAAATTGACTTTATCAGTTATTACAAATCAGCCAAAGACGATAATGATAACGATGGTAACACATTCTTTGAACGAGAAACGCAAATTCACTCTTGTAAATTTGTGAAAAACCAACCCTTACATTGTGTTAGCCATTTTCCCATTATATGGAATTCTGTAGTTTTATTTTGAAAGTGCAGTAATTCAGTTGGGCTCTTCCGGAGTAATTATCGCGGAAAAATAATTTATATATTTTACCAGTATGTCAACAGATAGCGGTTCAGGTAAGTTAATAACAACATACTTATTATACATTATGAATATGTTAATTATTCGGATATAAAGATAAGAAATATACGGAAATATTAAATTACTTCCATTATACACCACCACTAGACCAGTAACGGAAGAAAAACATAAAGATTTTATGTGTTTACTACCCTACACCTCTCCAGTTTTTCACGAACATTTTAAGAATCGCAAAACTCATAATAATAAAAGCCTAAAATGATAAAAATGGATTACTTTTCAAAAATAATGAATAAATATTCATGAATTATTTCATTAAAATTGTTTTTAATAAAACTCGCAGTTTTTTATTGCTTCAAGTCATTTATAGGTGATTCAGTTAATTTTGAAAATGGTCTAAGTCAATTCAAACTTTAAAAACTACAATTCTGTATGAGATTCACAGAAAATTTCACATTCATAATAAATTTTCATTAATCAAGACTAATAACATTCTAAATTAAAATGTTGCATAATATACAAATATTTTTTAACTTATTCAAATGTAATCCATTAAATATCTCGAAACAAGAAATACATGACTTAGACCACTTTCATAATTATGGGCACAAATATCCTAGGTTCTGTCAAAGTTACTTAATCGTTGAATCTCTCATTTTTTCTTCACTCTACGGGTATTTAATTATCAGAAACACTTAATTTTGTCGATTATACCAAATCGGAGAAATAATAATACTCAGAATAAACATTCTAAAGCAGGATTTTAATTTTGAAACACTTCACTGATATTGATTTTTTTCACACAGTAGAACCGTAGAATTACAGAATCATAAAAGCAGAAGCTTAACGAATTGTAACAGAAAAAAAAAATGGGAGCACGGAAAATACTATCGTCCCTAAACGTTTAAAAATCGTATCAGTGAACAACGACTAGGTACTGCAGGCGCGATCCCTTTGATTTACGATTCTAGTTAAATGACCGGTTTTTGTAGCCACCTATAAACCCACCGCTTTTATTTTACCCTTTCGTGTCAACATGCGCACGAGTTAACGCTGATATGTAAGTTCTAATAAGTCGTATATATGTACAGTCGCGCGTTTCTATAAAGTCATTATTTTTATCGGGCCGTTGATCGTCGTTGCAGACTAAACGGCGTTGTAGCTCGTAACATTGTCTTCAAAGAATTTTTTATCATTGTTCATTTGACTTCCGTCGTGTAAATAATTCTGTAGCTGAAAATAAACGTTTGGTTTATTCGTACAGTTCTACCTTATTGCCAGAGAAACGAATGAAAGAGATGTAGATAATATTCTATTATACTTTTAATATGTAAATTAACAGCGAATTACTATCTACATTATTATTTCAATTAAGATTTGCAAAATTTAATTTAAATTTATCTTTTTGCTGTATTTAGATATCGTATTGAATTAGTACTTTTCTTTACTCGTGCCAGCATATTTTTCCATGAGTTCATTCCTTTTGCAGACGATTTGTGTGACGTATTTCCATCGGGATGTAACGTGAATTCCTTCATAAATTTTTGAAATTTCACATCAGTAAAAATTAAATTCTTACGAGACAGATCGATTCACGTGCGTTGTAAATGGGGTGATTAATCCTCGTCAGAAACAATTATGATATGAAATTCATTTACCTGCAGTATTCGGTGAAACGTTAAAAGCATGGGATATACAATTTGCAAAAGCATTAGGTTATGGAAATATTGTACAGGAATTTGACATAAAATCGATGCAAATCGGGTGATAAATGTCATAATTTTTGATGGATAAGTTCGATATACTCTGACTAAAACATATTACCCGCGTCACAATTTTATCACCTGCTGGTAATTTTTCAGATTATTCTCCTGTAACTCTCCCAGCTGCCTGTTTGAATTCCCATACTTTTTACAATTTCATGTGAATATTTCGTAGATATAATCATTTTTTTAGTGGATCATTTACACGTACGCGAGTCACTCCAGTTATGTGCCCTATCTTTCGCTTTGACATTAAACATAATTTCAACAAAAATGCCAGCCCTACGACAAGCTTTCAACTGTTCGGTATCTCTCATAACTCTTCGTTTCATCTACCAATCTATCTTTATAACCCAATATTTTAATTCATTTTGGCAACAAATTATTACTATAAATATATAAACATAAATTCATGCATCATCTATTAAATAATACATAGCAGCACCATTAAAATAACACCATAATTAACGAAGCAATAAACGTCACTTTCGACTCACAATCAGCTTTCCAGCAACATCTTACTCTAAATTAACTCCAGCTTCCAAAAGAGCACCGAGACACTCGCTCCTTTCATCCATTCATTCTGAACTATGAATTCCGTTGAAAATCGTGGAAAATCTTCAATACCAACAATAATTTAAATCACTGTGAAACGTTCAAAAGGCTAACGTGCAAAAATTCTCCTACCCTTTCACATAAAACTTTGTCATACTCTAACCCAGTAGTCGGCAAACTCATTAGTCAAAAGAGCCAAAATCATCAGCAGGGCGATTAACATTTTTTTGAGAGCCAAATTTCTCTTCCAGAACCTATCAAAAGCCGTGTTTTTCGGAGTCTCTTTAACACGAGATTTACGGGCGTTAAATCGGTCACACTTAAATATATTAAATAAGTGCTTTGAAAAAAGGGGGATCAACGGATAAAGACGAAGATCGGTTAAGTAATTTGTATATTATAAGATACAAATGAAATATTGACTGTATCACTTCTCTATGAATTTGGAAACCGTTTTTAAAAAAGTAGGAATCCGTCAATTTGACGGCTTCCGTAAATCTAGGGTTAAATTAGGCACTAAACATTAAATACACCCAGATATAATAATAATCTTATTTATTGATACATTTTTTTTGTGACCGACTTGTCGAGCCGCACTCAGGTCGCTAAAGAGCCGCATGCGGCTTACGAGCCGCGATTTGCCGACAGCTGCTCTAACCTATCTAATTGTAAATAACGTACAACCGAAAGAAAGTCACGTTCGGTTGTCTTAAAATTCACGCCACGAAATTTTCACCCCGGTGTCTTTTGTCCGTTCCCTTTTTTCACGGTTGAAGGAGAAGTCCCTGGAAGGGACACAGAGGGACCACTTTGAGAAGTCAACGGCGTCGGAATCGCCGGATTAGATAACACCGTCGACTTCCTGAATGCCAAATGCAATATCTTCTACTCGTTTAAAGCGCGCCCTGTCCGAAGATCGGCGGCTTTTTAAATGTCAGTCTGATAGATATCGAGTCGTTTAAAATTCTGACCGTCTCGCAGACTTATATCCTTATTCCTCGTCCTTGCGCGCCGGAAGATCCGTCATGATCCACCGACAAGAAAGTGGAGAAGGCAAACTCTTGCGTTTACTTTGGCCGATTACTGAGTCATTGTTACGATGAAACGTATTCTTGATTTGGTAGAACGGCAAGAATCTGCCGTTGCACTTAATCAAATTGGTTTAGCGACGGCCTAGGATGTAATGAGTAGAGGAGCGATAGAAACAAAGTAGTTCAGGAAGTTGGGGAAAGTTGTACTAACAAGATAAAAGACTGGGTGGTTTTACTACCTACGTTTACGAGAATAAAAGTATTCGTATGAGCGAATATATCCGGAACTTATCGTAACTGTTGTAATCCGTGTTTCATTTGTTGATTTTGATCTTTTGTTTGAACGTTTGCTCGGACCGGCATATCACCGAATAGCTGATAAAGTTATGTAAAAAAACGTAGGGAAAGAGAGAAAAGAAAATTGTGAAAATATGGCTTAAACTAAGTTTAAGTCAGAATTTTAAATGCGGGAATATTATTTAAAAATGAGAACCCCATTTAAGCAAACATCGTTGCCTGTGAAAACGTGGAAGCGATGAGGTTTAAGAAAGTGCATTTTCAATCATCGACTTTTACTTCCCATCTACTTTTACTATTGTTACTCATCGTATGTTTTAAGTTGATATAATTCTAAGAGTATATATGCACTGCTTATAGAAAAATGAGGAGAAGCGAAAGAAACTACCTTGCTGGTATTTTCAGAGAGGGTAAATTTAACTTGAAGATATATTTGAGACACTTATGCTTGTACTTCTTCTACCGTAAGCCATTAAGGATGTAGTCTCATATCCAACGAGCAGATTTATGACTACTTCTATTACGCAAACGGAGTTTGTAGACTTTTTCTAAGAATCTTTGATTCAATTTTGAAATTTCACTTGTCTTCGCTTTTTCTATTCCGATTCATTCCACCCCTTTCTCTGTTTATGGCTATCTATCTTATCCTCCTCGTTTCTTTCTCCTCATAAATTAAAATTTCTGTAGGTACCTTTCCTGTATGTTTCACCCCACTACATCCTCTTAACACACACTCCATTGTTTTCTCCTGACTTATACACACCCTACATCTCTTTCTTTCTGGATTTCTCAGAACCTACCTTTTCAAGTCTCATTCTCGCCTCTAAATTTGTTATAATTTGCCACCTCACCTATCCCGTGCTCGTTTAAAATATAATATCTTGGTTCCTTATTTACGTAATTAATTTCTATCAATATCCTATGAAAAATTAATTAACTCCGTCTAGAGCAGATAAAGGATTTATCTCGTGCATGATCAATGTATGGAATTTTTCATTTTTTACGATCATCATATAATTATCATTCTATAAATGAAAAGGCGTTTTTTGGCAATAACATTTTCCTTTTTAATTTTTTAAACTCTCTCTAAAAAATTGCCCTCGATTTTTTTTAATTTAATTGTATTTAATTTCCAAACAATTTATAAATACTTTGTTTATGCTCAATGGTATTCAAAACAATTGTCCACTGACAAAGCTTTCATTAGTCTTCATGTTCCACAGTAACATGTGAATTACTTTAATTAAAATAATCTGAATGAAGAAAAGGATACACGTTTCATTATATTTTGTACGAGTAACGTTGAAAGCATAATCAGTGCAAATTGTCATAGCAGTGGCTGGAATTAAAAAATACATTGTCGGAATTTTTCCAATCTATTGGAATAATTTTACTTTTACTTCGATCGACCGTATCTTGGGGCATTAATCTGGCCGTTTCGGCTCATCTATTACTGCGGTGCCATTAGTTGGTTAACCAATCTAATCGATTAGCCAATTTAATTGCCGGCGGGCCTAATCGATATACTGATTTTCATGTGTAACGTGATTTAGAAGACTAACCTGTAGTTGCCAATTAAATTGGCTAAGTTGATTAACGTTTCGAATATATTAGCGTAACATATAACTGAACTTTGTTATCCGCAATAATATCAGAAGGGGAATGTTACATTTTGAATATATCTAAAGTTACCGTAAACAACTGCTGTTTTCCGCGAATGTGGATACAATCCTGGGAGAAATTGTTCGGTTACGAAAGTAATTTCTTCTGATAAACTATCAAACTTTTCATATTAAAACAATATGTAAAAATGTACCTTCTCACAATTGTTAAACATCTGTAAATGCAACGAATTTAACGCATTCAACGAGATGAATTTTTACGAACTTTTCATAGATAATTAAATAATCGATAACACCCGGACAAAATCAATTTTCCAAAAGTGCTATTTGCTACACTTTCTTTAACTTCAATTATTCCACTCCATCTTCTTCCCTCTTTCTATCTGTTTTTCTATTCTATTTCTATTTTAAAGTTATCATTCTATTTATATTTTAAATTTCGAACAACTCTTTACTTTCATTACAAAATTCAAAGCCAAAGCTGCACTACACAGCGTATATTGTAATGTTGTATCGAATCCTGCGCGATCTTTTAGCGTATTGCCATAAATTCAACGAAATGAATTTTTGCGACCTTTTCATAGATAATTAAATAATCGATAACACCCGGACAAAATCAATTTTCCAAAAGTGCTATTTGCTACACTTTCTTTAACTTCAATTATTCCACTCCATCTTCTTCTCTCTTTCTATCTGTTTTTCTATTCTATTTCTATTTTAAAGTTCTCATTCTATTTATATTTTAAATTTCGAACAACTCTTTACTTTCATTACAAAATTCAAAGCCAAAGCTGCACTACACGGCGTATATTGTAATTGGCAGGTTGTATCGAAACCTGCGCGATCTTTTAGCGTAATGCCGAAATCATCATTACTGCAGAGCATCGTGATTTGCTTGTCGAGAAGTAAACCATGCTTCTCGGGTATTTGCTGAATTTCATGCCCGGAAATTTGACTGACCGTTCAACCAGTTAGTTACCACACACGTTCTGACTCCTGGCAGAGCAAGCGTATCTGAAAACAGCCCGTGGTTAGACCTAGGTTGATCCTTATACCACTGACACACCGCAAACATTTGCCACATTCGCGTCCAACTCACTCGCTAATGTCAGTGACAATTAAGCCGCATCTTCGCAAATTTACTTCCATTCAGTTTACCTACTGTTCTACCGGCCAGTATGCGCTTCGTACCATTTCTCTTTCTCTTCTTCGTCGATTGTAACACGCTTGCACGTTAAAGAGGAAAGTTTAGCACTCGCTATTCAATTCGAAGAAAAGGATGTTAAGGCAGTTATGGGGTATCCTGTGCAACGGGGGTACGGCATATTGGATTGCTTCAACGCGGTTGGTGCTCTGAGGAGAAACGCGTGGTCTAAGTGTACTGGACGAATTTGAATTCTACTTTAAATCGATAAAATTGTAGACTAAGTTTAAAAACTTCTTATGACAGAAATATTCCTAATTTCGTACTTTCTTTTTTAACACTATTTCTACCACGACCGGTCAAATGACCGTTTTTAAAATTTCGATTAGAATTTCCTATATACAACGTAATCGAATCGCCTTCAAACTTCACGACTTTTCCTCAAATATACGTATAATACATTCACATTATAATACATTTTTCAATATTCACTTCTTTTTTTACTGTTCATTTTTTGGGAAAAAATTATTATTTGACAAATTCACCGGTTGCGGTAGGAAAAGGTATACGTGAAGTGTCGGTAGTTCTAGTGTTAAAAAATCAAAAGGGTTTATATCAGTCCTCCTTATCAAAAGATTTTATAACAATTTTAATTAGCTCGCACAATTACTAATTACATAGCACCGTTGCAAATGATAGTATCAAGGAAAGATAAAAAGGGTAGCAATGTTTCCAATTATAAAGCATAACGTCACTATCATTGTATTTGCCTATCGCAAAAATCTGGCATTTCCCATCGCAACGTGTTACTTGAACTTTGGGCATTTATTTAATTAAAAAAAAAAGCAAGAAATTAGATTACCGTATACAATTAATACTTCTGTAACACTATCATAAAAAACAATTCCAGAAGGGCAAAGAAATTCAAGAGAATGTTCACGACAGAGGTAGAGAAGAATACAAAAGATATTACCTTGTCCTCTAAGTGACCTTTTTTCAAGAGCATTCATCGCGACAGTGTGGAATTGTGGCAGCACGTTGTCGTATCCACGGTTTTATCTTCATTATAATTCTTCGTGTCGACGGTTTGCATTGTCCTTGGTGTCCTTTGCCAGTGACAAAGTTTCCCCGGAAATTGCACGTTCCTGCCTTTGAGAGTTACAGGTGAACTCATGTCCTCCTTTACATACGCACTCTCGGCGTCGGAATCGTCTCTAATTGTAAGATTCGCAAGGACGCTTCGAAGCTCCACGATGACGAATGGAAACGAGGATGCGTTGTAAAAGGGGTCACATGTATGGACGTATGGATATACGGTTGTGTCGTCACATATACGAGAGACGGTATCGCGCCCTGTAGCTTCAAGTGTACTTTCATCGCTGCTCGCTGCAACATAAACACGGACCTATCTCGACACGATCCTCCGCATAATCCACGCGAATTTCGTCCACGTTTGCAGTTTTGCATATTTGCATAAGCACGAGGAACCCATGCTCGACGTGTAGAGAGTGACGAGGGATGAACAGTCGCGCGTATCAGAAGTAAATGGAGCCTCAAACTTCGTGCGCCCTGTACCTTCGTGCTGAAGAAATTGCAACATTTGCGGAAAGTATGGGAATGCTGCGAACGGTCAAGTTTTAGTTTGCCTCGCTGCTCAATAGCGGCGATGAAACGTTAGTGAATGTGAATTTGGAACGATTGGAATTTCCACAGCTTCTATTTCATGCAAATTTATTATGCTTGAAATATATTTGTAAAGTGATAATAGTTAGGGAAACATAAATTTACAAATATTTTCACGAAATCGTATTGGTTTTTAGGGTTTGAAATAACAACACTTTGTTTAAAAATGGAATAGACTAAGACTTTATTGTACGAATATATGAAGAGGGTACGTCTTCTCTGTACGAGTGAAAGTCACAGAGTGAGGTCTGAAAGAATTCAGCGAGGGTCTAAGGACCCTTTTCGCGTTTAACATAAAACAGACTGCATAGCTATACAGCTGCAACTTCTTAAGCATTCCAAGAAGTAAATATAACGGTTGATTTTTGTATGTTTAAAATATACTATGTTCGTAGAAACATAGAAAGCTAACAGATAGAAGAATAGACTTCACAATAATATTAACCCCTTCGCTACTCTGGGCGTATGCACGCATTCAGAAATTTTGCTTCTGTGGCACGGAGAGGGCATATAAGCGCTAAACACATTATTAGTTATATTGTAAAAAGAGCTATACATTAACGGTAAATTTTTAATATTTACAGTAGCAGTTCGATCAATAATACGAAGAAATAAATAATATTGTTTTAATATAGTGAAATACAGTTTCTTGATTATTGAAATGCTTTCACAAAAGCGCATCTCCCCAAAACTTTGCCGTTCACGGCGGACATTGTAAATGAATTCCTACCCGTCTGGTACGATCGGTGCTTCTCAAAGTCTGCCGTAGTCAAAGGGTTAAAGACTTTGTATAACCCATAAAAAATATCACTGTCATAATTAGTTGTTTCAACATTCTGGAACATTTTGAATTACACTTTTCTGGGCACCGATGTTCAGCTACAATGGATACTTGCGTAAAAGTATTATATTTATTTTCTAATTGTAAGTATACTTGAACGATACCCATCTACGCATTAGAAGCTTTCGCCTGTAAAAGGAAAACCGTATCGTTTATTCAAGTTAAGTGCAACACAGCTGAAAATATGTTACAAAATTCTCTGAATGATCCCTCTCAAAGCAAACAGTGTTTTCTCGTTTATCGACGTAGGAAGAGGATTATCAAATTATTTTCATATTATCGTCCCTCGTAACCTCTTCGGGTATACAGAAGCGCTTTCATTATTCAGGTTCCCTATTAATCATTTCTTGCCTCTCGGCAAGAGTAGGTGAAATGGCCGGTTCACGGCGATGTAGCTGGCGCTTTCTAGCCATCGAATTCTACCTATCGATCGTAAAATGTCCTCCGCCGAAGTGCGGCGTTAAAAGCGTCTTTAAAGCAGAGCCGAGTCATCCATTAGAAAGTCCTTATGGCGCGCCGCGGCAAGGAGCACCGGAACCCACCTTTGCTTCTATTAAAACTCCAACGTGAGCAAAAGCGCATCCTTCCCTCGACAGAGGAACGATCACGACAAGTCTCTTTCGAAAAAAAGTATCCATGTTTCTTAGCACTAGATCTACCGACGGTTAACGTAAAACGTTTAAAATTATCAAATAAATACATTAAAAGAAAAGAATCGAAGGAGGGAAAATAATTGGATTGATTTAATTGCTTGCAGTTTACAAGATCAACTTAGAAAGTTGAAATAGAAACAGGGTTAGAAATTTGAGGAGTATTTGCAAAAAAATTCAGGACAAGTCATTTTGACTGCCTTGGCAGATCTAGTGGTAAGTTTAAAATGAAATTCCAAATACGCCTCTCGATCGTAACTTGTACTTGATGGTATGGCACTTTGCACCGCCTACAGTGTCGAGGATAGCAGGAGTTAAATTTTTAAAAGAAACCACTCCCGCGATAGTGCTTTTATCGCGGAAGAACTTAGACAGCCTGAAATAATTACGCGTTGATAACGAACCACTTGAACTTTGTGCAGGTCTACGTGAATGCGTTATGCAAGATTTTGAGGGACACTATGCTTTTGTTAGTTTTTTATTAAATGCTGACAGTGCCATGAAATTCATTTAATGTCCCAAGATTGCTCGTAGACTTTTAACGAAAGCATTGAAAACTTTCCGCGCTTTTAGAACACTTTGAGTTTACAATTTAAAGGTATAATTTCATTTATATAGTTGTGATGTCTAAGATACTTTACGTTTCATATTTCATTAGTTATCATTACTAGACACGGTTTAATTTAAGGAAAGGTCTATAATCAATGGAGAGTACTACAGCTATTTGCATCTATTAGGTCGACACTTATGGAAAAATAATACGTTACGTAACTCAAGATTGCTCAGGGTTGGAAATAGCTGTTATTTACATAAAACATGAGTCTCACGTTGCAACTGATCGATCTAGGCAATAGTAGATCCTTTACTTTTAAATAAAACTATTCGCTGTATTCGGATGTGTTACAAAGCACATTTCTAATTCCTATCGATTATTTAAAATTGATGTCATATTTACATGCTATTGTATTCCCCTGTATGCATATATTCTCATTCGAAGATGTGCAAAAATGTTTGCGCAGGAATAAAAGACAAAAGTACGAACTGCAGAGTGCAAGAGAGACATTTCATAATACCTATTCCTGTATTCATAAGAAGCTGTTACACTTAAATAGTATATTTTAACACAATTAAAATTGAAGTGAAATTTAAATCCATTTTACGCATACCGAAGTAAGAAACATTTCTCCGCATTATGCAGTGTTAGCTACAACTTCGAACTTTGAAGAGAAGTGGGAAAGCAGTTAATGTAACAATTATTTCGAAATACATTAATGAACCTACCGTGCACGTGAATAAGTTTAAACTATCTTCGGTATCTTGATTCTCTTGGTCTCAGATTCTTCGGATATATTCACGAGTATCTATCGGTTTAACACTAGAACTACCAAGCCAGTCAAAATGACTGGTTTCTCATTTTTTACAAAAATTCTCAAAATTTACCGGGGAACCATAGAGTAGATATTCTACGCTCATCTTATAAAACATAAATTACTGAGTCAATCATCTTCTCCACCGTTTGATACCGCTCTTTCCAAAGTACTTATTTAATATATTTAAATATAACATACTTATTGCCGGTAGTTCTAGTGTTAATCTGCAATTCACAAGTATGATCATCAATTATCTATCTCTGGATAGATGATGCTTGTTTCCATTATTCGTACACGTAACTATAAACTGTCTTCGTATAAGAATAGTTCTATTAGAAGCACCAGCTTTAATCAGTGTTAGAAAGAGACAATTTTGGGTTATTTGATATTTTTATAAGTACTAATGATAGATAATTATTATTGCATTCCTGTTGCTTGTTAGAAGAAATAGAAGAATGCTTTAAATAGTATATTGCTGAAACTTTCAAATCAATTTTTGGAGTAATATTCATTTGTGGATAAATACTTAATTGCACTTTCAATCAGCCATGCTTCATATTCCACGAAATTCCAGTACAGCCATAATTTTCAGCTTGGGCATTACGTTTTCTTAGTTAGACTTGTTGAAGTTACATTTTCCGTATGGAGTAAATTCTAGTATAACTGATGGAAATAACTGAACAAAATTAATTAACAAAATCGCTTTTGTATACATTAAACACATACATTTACACGTTAAATTAAACACATGAATACCAAGCAGGAATTCATCTTTTCTGATCCATATCTCGTGAGAAATTCTAAAGGAGAATTAAAAGCTTACATACTTAATTGTTTAGCGATAACTCGTGCAACAAAGAAAGCTCACGAAACTGACCGTAAGCGACATCCACCATCGGCAATGGAAGCCGACGGTGTGCAGCAAATTCAAGTAGAATCAAGGGATTTGTTTTATGAGAGCTCAAGAGGTATGAGACATAGTGCGGCGCCTCGTCTTTATATGCCCTGGAGAATGTGTAATTTACTCTGTACTCGTAATAATGGTTTCAAAGGCTTGACCTCCTTTGAAGCCACGATTCTTTCTATCTTTCCCATATGGATTCCTTTTTCCACTTTATTATCGGTACAGCACATTTTTTTAATATTTTCTTGTTACGAAAAAACATCCTACACAAAAGGCAGTCAGCTTTCGTTGAAGTACTTTTTCTATTAGGCGATTATTAAAAAAACAACTGTACAATTTTACATTGATAACGATGTGCACCCTTTTAAATTATTCCGCTCATTAATGATGAAATTTGGATTATTGATTTTACTTTACTTTGGATTATTGATTAACATTTTGGATTGTTTGGAAAATTGATATTTCTTGGCGATAGAATGACGGGAAGTATCACGATTTCGCGATGTCATTGCTGTTGTGCAGTTGCGGTTTTAATTGCTGTGGCAATTTCGCATGGTATTAAGTTTTACGTGGAACCCAAATCACTCAGGCTGTGATATGCATATTGCGTAGGAAAAGTATCATAAATGTGACAGGGATGAAAGCTTGAGTTCGCTAATTAGGAGTCTTAGCTTTTTATTAACTATACTCATCATATCCTTACCGTATAGTCGCTGTAGTTCCCCACTGCGAAACGCAATGACAAGAAATTTGAAAAATTCAAAAGCAGGTGATTGTAAAATCGACCTGTCCTAGAAATTCAAAATTCTATCCATTTATAAATTTAGAGACGACTTTATCGATTATTAACGACATATTAAGAGTAATAACGTCAAGTAATAATTCTATAGCCTTCAAGCATTAAGCAATCACATTTTCGGAACAATTAAACTCTCATTCCTCCCAACAGGTTCATTAAGAAATTAAATGCAAATTAATGTAAGCACCGATACTTGTACATTATCATTATTGAAAAGTTTCTCTCATTACGAACACTTTTAACGTTTAAAACTCGATATCCGCAATACTTCATCGCATCTTTCCCACTCGAGTACCGTTCGATAAAATTCAAAACGCTCTCCCAGATTATTTTCACTTCTTTAAATTGTTCTCATAACAAGATTCCTTTCAGAGTTGCGCAAAATGCCGGAGATCGTTTCCGTTCTCGGCGCTTTGAAATTACTCGCAAACGAACAGTTGCTTGGCGAGCCTTCTATCTGCCGGTAATATTCATTTTCCTTCGCCAGGTATTTGAAAGTTCTTGCATCGCGGTAGAGGATTTGAGTGTTCGAAGCTTTTCCATTTCCTGGCAAATCCCCGGCGCTAACGTGCGCAGTTGTGGAACGACTTGGCTTACGTTTCCAACTTCTCTTGTTCCGTCGCGACTTTCCTCTCCTTCCTCGTCATACTTCTCTTCTTTCATTCACTCGAGATTCCGGCGAAGCCTGTTTGCTTTCTGCCCTCTGTATCATGATGGCAACGTTAGACAAATTCGTTCCAACGAGTCGAGTCAGAAAAAACGATTGCCGTATGCGTATTCTACCGTAAATCGTAGACGAGAGAACGCATGATTTACAATTCTATCTCGCCTTTTGGATTCTATTTCGCGTCACTGAAATGCATCACGATATGGGGAAGCACTTTTCATTTTATGAATCTGTGTCGCTTTTCTGGTGAATCTTGTTCCCTCAGATTGCGAATCGCGCGTTCTTTCATCCACGATTTACGGTAGAATCTGGATAAGCCAGTCGTTTGAGACTTGACTTATTTGAGCGGATTTCACGAGTGCGCTGGAATGAAAAGGATTGGTAATTGTTTTGAATATCATTACACGGTTCTGTATAGAGAGACTGTCAACTTCGATAAGAGGATCAATTTTTTATCATTTTCACAAAGTAATTGCGTTATACTCTAATGTACATTGGCGCAACAGGAAATAGATGCTAAATTAAATTTGTTAAATTTTTTACTTAGACCACTCTTTCTTAATCATCGGTTTATTTATGGTATAATATTACGGACATCAGTTTCATTACTTAGTATTTAATATGCTAATAAAACTGTGCACCTTTGTTTGTTGTTACTGAGAAATAAAGGTGTTACCAATTTCGGTAAAACTAGCATGTAAAGTTATCTGGACTGCATGGAGTCAAGTATAGGTCAGTAACCCTTCCTGTTGTTTGCATAGCCAGACTGACATTTCTTTTCACCCTTTTAGCAGCTTGAATGTTTAATTGTCTACATACTCTTACCTTGCTAGCACTGGAAGCGTGCTTCCCTTCAAATATTCATTGACATCGACACTCGCTTTTCACTCTTCAGAATGTACGTTTATTTTTGCCATTCAATTAACCTGTTCCACTTCAGGAGAACTAGAGGCTCTGCAATCTCTTCACGCTTTAGTACTTTCTTAGATCACAACTTTGTATACTTTCAGTGGAAAAGTACACGTGATTGTTAATTTTCCAGATTTTGAATTATATGCTATTTTATTTTGTGTCGAGGCCGATCGTCTGTGAAATAAAATACACCCAATTCTGTTTTTACACGATTTTCATTAAACACGAATTAGAAAAAATTTGTAATTCCCCTTTTACACGACTTATTTTGAGTTAACACGATCGACCCAAATTCTAAGAAGAAAATTTTGCTTTACTGTGGCCCAGCCAAAACACAAACACAAGTATTAATTCCTGAATTCGTTCTAAAATCCACTGAGAAATCGGCACCATAGGAGGCTAGTCCTAATTTTGTTCAAGAAATTACAGAAAGAATTTCACCAATGGAGCACGAAGACGATAACTAAGACATTTCTAGGGATAGCAGTAATATTGCAGACTTACGCAAACGTATGCGTTTACTGTCAAAAAGTGACAACGAATAAAATCTTTTTATGTGTAACTCATATCATTCTGCCTAATTTTTGTGTTCATGAATTAGTGACACGTTTTTATCCTTTTCAAATGATAACTTACTTTGTATGACACATGTGCAATCTTTATGAAATAAAATCTTTAAGGTCCTAACATGAAAACTCATGATTTATTGTACTATTTTTGCTGATTTCTTAGGACTGGAACCAATCTTCTATTTTTCCATAGACGCAATAAATTTTATTTACACGAATTTTGTTTGCACGTATTCTTCGGGAACGTATGTATCGTGTAAAAACAGAATTAGTTGTACTTATAATACATGCGGTGGAATAGTACTTTTAAATGATTAATTAGAGATTGATCTTGAACAGTAGAGAAACTTAAATTAATTTCAGAAATTATCAATAGTAATACGTTGTTAAATGGGTCGCTTTAATTCTCTCAAAAATAAAAAATTCCAAATTTCTTTCAATTTTTTCTCTATATCCGGGTCTTATTATTTGACCTCAAAATGTATTTTGTACTTCTTGCCGAATTATCCTCCTAAGCTCTTTTATCAGAATTGTGGAGCTATAAACTACTGTATTACCTATTTCAAGAATTATATGCTATGTCATACGATTATTTCAAAGAAGGCCCGAACGTATCTCTTTCACCCTACTTTAATCCAATTGTAAGTGACAAAATTGGTATTCCATGACTTGCCTTCGGCTTTCTACTCAGTTCAATCGGTCACTGGCTGCCCTTTTACACCGACGACTAATTATTCGGATTTTGTCCTGGGTCTGTTGAAGGACCAATAAGTTTCCAACTCTGCCCTCCACGTTGGGTCTTTTTGGAACAAAGCCAAATATGAAATGCATATTCTACTCACCGATAGAATGGAAAAGCGTCCGGAAGCGTATCTTTCCGAAGTTATACTCACTTTTAACTAACGGCAGAGCTTCCACCCTTACAGAATTTATGTAGGGAATAATACATTTTGCATTTGTTAAAATACAAACTGTGATTCATATTTTACGCGGTATCACATGAACAAAAATTGGTATTGTTATTTCCTATCAATATACTGAAAATAATGAGAATTTTTTTTTATTCAAAAGTCGACAAACATTGTTATAAAATTCCAGCGAGAGTAACAGAGTTTTGAACGCAGTGAATAAGCTTTTGGTGAAAGGTGATTGTGAGAAAGGGATGAAAAGTTGATTGTAAAAAAAACAACCACTGGCGCACTGCATTTCAACATGCAAGCTATGCAGCTTTATAAAAAATTCGCAGAAACTGACGTAGCTCTACATTTCAACACTCAAAGCTTCACCGTCGTTCCATCATTTTTGAAGTTTATATAATAGAGGTTCTTAGTTCTCTTTACTTTGCCGATAGACATGTTAACACTAGATTTACGGATGTTGATTATATACCTATTTTTACTGAAGTGAGCCAATTTGACTCATACAAAAAAATTTAAGTTTCGTGCAATGAAAGTAGTTCCAAATCAATTTAAATGAAAGATTTATTATTAAAAAATTCATTGGAAACATTTTTTCAAAAGATGGATTTTATAAAATTATATTATTTCACTAAAAATGCTCTGTTCACGCGCGATGTATAAATCGAAATGATGGCAGAAGTGGGTGGCTAAGAAAGATAATGTAGCGGAGTAGCGAAAAGAAGTGACGATGATTGTTTGTATGTGAGGAGAGACAAATTAGAGGAGAAATAAATCACGTGCGGCTTTTAAGCCGCAAGTTGCTCAGGTCTGATGTTTGCTGTACATTTCATATGTTATGCGATTAACTGTTAATTCATTTTATGAGTCAAATTGGCTCACAACCGTAAAAATAGGTATAGCACATTCGATAATGCGAAATGAAGGGATCTGTGGGGGAGAGGAATCAACATTTACATATATTTCATTACGTAACTAAAAACCAACATATGTTTTTAAAAAATAATACTTAAGTTTTATATATACATAATAATCAAATTTTTAATGAGTCAAAGTGGCTCAGTCCGTAAATCTAGTGTTAAATATAGTTGAAACGAATACTGAATTTTAAGAAACTTACTTGCCTGTTGTAAGAACGAAATATGTTTATCGCAAAGTAGTTACTTCCGATGGAAAGGGATAAATAAATCCTTAAAAATTGGAGACTTCCGGATGTATGTTAAATAACAGGTATTTCCGTAACAATTCAGCCCTATTCGATTATATAACTCCGACGAATATTCATGGTTCCTCTCGTCCTTTCTACTTCACTCCCCTTGTCCTCATTCTCTTTCGCTCTCGGCGCATGAAATATCGCAGTATTCCAATCTCGGTGGTACATCAAGATAAAACGTTGAAACATTTCTCTAAACTGTACGCACTTTCATGCTTGCGATAACCATTTAGATATCGGTTTATGCGATTGGATAGATACCATTATTAATCCTGATAAAATTCTTATCTAAATGCATCCAGATATGACTGGATATTCTCTAATATTTTTAAGACTTTATTTTCATTTAAAAATTCTATGCCTTAAATTTCATTTATTTGTGCAACTTTATATATTAAAAAGGTCGTATCGTTTGGTTAATTTATTTATTCGTATGCAGATATAAGTGTTATTAACGACTATAGTGAAATAAAGTAGGATTGTGAGATTTATAATGAGTGTTAAATAAAGTATGCTATAAAGTATAACTTAAACTAGATTTGATAGAAAAGGCTTATAAACGTTATAAATATGAGAAAATTTTATTATCTCTTTGTTATTTGAGATATTCTTGAGATTGTTTAGGATTTTGTTTTGTTTCAAAATGTTTTGAATTCTCGTTGAATTATTACATTGACTATCAGTTTTGCATTGAATGTAGATTAATCGTAAGATTGAATTTCCTCGTCTGTAAATCGTAAAAAAAAAATGCGAGCCGCAAAAGTACCCTTATCGAGACACATTTGCATGTTGCATGTTGCATGTAATTTATATGCAGCATTTATTCAAACATATTTCATTATGCGAAATCATGAAATATAATACAATACAAAACGAAATCTACATAATTCAATATTGCGTGCAAACAAAGTTCATGTATGCAGTACGATTGGTATTTGTCAACGTTTATTAATTATTCAGACAGAAATCCAAATATCTTGCTTATTGCATGCCTTATGGTGGATCTTGCTATGGCGTGAACGTTGCGTGATAGCAAGCTCCTCAAAACTGTTTAGATGCACAAATTTCTGTAACACAACACAACCAACAGATTATATATTTCAATTTATAGTCTCTGTACTTGCATTTAAACATTTAAATAATAAAATTTTCTTTTAAACAACCGTACACATACAGTATGCGTATAGTTGCTAATTCTAGTTGGAATTACAATATTCAAAAATATCAATTTCAGTTTCATCAGTGAAGATTTTTTCACGGGAAAGAAATTTACTCGAGAAATAAATAGAAACTTTCGAATAAGGCAGAAACTGTCTTGCAAAAATAATGATGTGAAATACTTGGAAGAGAATGATCTTCCAGTTGTCCTTGACTCCGTATCCACGGCGTAATCGGTTCTTGGAAACTTTTCAAATTGATCCGCTTTGGCAAGGGTTCAACAATGAGATATGGAAATCTAGCATGCAAGTTCTGCTTTGTAGTATCTTTCGACGTAAAAATGGGGGATAAAAGTTTATCAACAATTGTCTGACGTTAAAAATGCGATAAAGAAGTTTCGAAGCAGGTGGAAATGTAATTTCGCAAGCTGTACTGAATACTTTGTTTGCATTCTAAAAGTAATTTAATTGGTACATATCTCTTAAATTTACAGCTTTCTATGGCACTTAACGTTTCATCTATTAATTATCGACTTTTCGAAATCAATAATAATTTTGCATTTTAATATAAATATCCCGCGGTACCTACAATTTTTTCTAATATTAATTAAAAATTAAATTTTTATTATTATTAAAAATCAACGTTAGACAATTTTCGGAGACTGTGCTTGCTTATTTGACGAAAAGCTAGTAAAATAATTCGGAGCGTAAAGGGTTAATTCGTCACGCTATGGATTTAACACTAATTGTACCGACGCTTTATGGACATCTATTCGTACCTTAGCAGATCTTTTGACCGGTTATGAAATAACGATAATACCCTTTTGAAAGAGATACAGGAGGCTGTCAAGTTAATACAGAAAATAAAGTAAAAAACAGTCTGAACTTGATAATACAAAATGACATATTATTATTCCATTGAACCGGTTATTTGACCGCGCATGATACGTTAGTGTTAAAGCAGCTATTAAGTTCACACAGAAAGAGGAGAATGATCCGATTTTAATTAATCATTTGGCTGTTGGCCTCTTGGAGGAACTGTGAATGTAAAGATTTGCAAGAAAGTGATGATAAGAAGTATTATGCGGTTTGTAGAATTCTGTTAGAAGAAAGTTCATCCCATAAAAAGAACTGCTGGTTCCATGAAGGACTATTCCTCCCATTCATCGTGGGACAATTTTTTAAAGATAATGAGTAGAACAAGACATTGTATAACTGATACAGCTAATGGTAATCATTATTTAAATGAAATTCCTCGAATTGATTTAGGAATATATCAAATCCATAATAAAATAATCAGTTAATCATATGCATGTCCGACGCATTAAAGGATTGGGATGCTCATGCAACGAGAATCACGTACATTAATGATCGCAATAGTAGAACATATATTTTAGCCTCAAATTCTGATATCTTTGCGGTAAAACATTTCATAGGAGATGGCTGCAAAGTGTTAAATATTATTCTACACACGTTGAATTTTGAATTAGGTCAGAATCATCAAAACCTTTAATGGAAAGAAAGAGAATTAAGCGTATTCAAATTACACCTACTGCAATTGTCGGACACTAATGAAAAGCAAATGGTCAGGTTACGGAGTAGCATAATTTATTTCGTCAAGTTAAACAAACGTACGTACGTTCTATTTTCTAACAAAAGAGAATTTGGTTTTGAAAGAGGAAAATTGTTCCTCTGCGGAGAACTCACTTTAGATTGTTTGGCACGCAAGCCAAAAAATCATGGGAAAGGTAGAGTCTTTTGCGAGTAGCCCTGAGGAATTCACGAAATAGGGGGTGCGAACTATGGTAACCAAATACATTCTGTTTCTGTGGCAATCGATTTTCTCTATGGAACACTACCGCTGGCAATGGAATTTTAAAAGAGAACGTCGCCTGGGAGAAAAATATTTTTAGATAATATATTATAATACCTCGACCTTAGAGTAATGGCCGACGACCTCTTTGATCCTTCCGCCCCGTGAGCGATTTTAATTACCTACTTCAAAGCAATCGTAGAGTACTAACGCAAAGAAGTTGAAATTCAAAGAACTTATTTAAAGACAATTCCGTCAGCAATAATCCCATGCTCGTATCACCTATCTCTATCATTCTCTTCTTTGAATAATTTGATCATACAACTTTTTTAATCAGAGTCTCACACTCGCATGAAGCATTTACACGTGATTCACATAAATTATCATTTTCCATTATTACCAAAAATCCCTTACATCGCACAAAAGAAACATACGTAAGTCCGTTATTCCTTTCATCGCTCTATGCACGTATACCGACATTCTTCCGCAATATGGAACGTCCATGCGTCTAAATCGCATTAGGTGTGTGTTTCATATGTGCGCACCGGCTGCGTGTCCTCATTCATCATAAATATTGCAAACTCCGGCAGAGGTTATACTATGAAGCGAGAACCATAGGAGAATCACATGGCAGAGGATAGGGAGAAAAATGATAAAAAGAGTGTGCGAGAAGAGACAAGGACAGATAGAGGTGGAACGGATGTAAGAAAACGAGCAAGGATCTATTACGAGCCGGGCGAGTGGCAGATCGAGACCGAATACGTTAATGCAATTATACTTGCAAGAGTTAAGGATTGCAATGAGTCTAGGAATTATATCCGGCGACCGGACTACCTATAGGCTAACTATAGAGTCGCCGTATGCCCGTTAACATGTTGAACGCCACCGGTATTTCGCTACTTTCTTCATTTCTACCGAAGTGAAACTTTATCTGTTAAAATCACATCTTTATAAAGCAGAAACTTCAAAGACAAGAAGGGATATATATTCTGCAGAAGTTTATCTTTTTAACGCCAATATTAAAATATTGAATATATTACAAAATTCGTAAATATCACAATTCAAAAGTCACATGAAATTCCATTGAATAGAACAGCGCCGGTCACCGGTGACCCCCATGGCAGTCAACGTGTTAATAACGAAAAACCTTGCGATATTTTCGCACTAGTATAGCGGATCAGTCCCGTACCAAAGGATCCTGGGGTACCGTCACTAGCTGGTATTAAGGAAATGGAAATTGTTGCAACCCGTAGACTCTTTCTCTTCTAACGAAACACCCGTAACTTTGATTTTAAAAATCTTATTCACCCCGAGCGGTAAGATTGAATAAGGGAGATCGTTGCTCTGCTACACGAAGATTAAAGAAGTAAATTGAAATAACTAAAACGTTTGAAATGTCACAATGTGAATGTAAACGTATATTCAAAGTTATAATCAATAGTGGTTCAATATGCAATTACAATAGACGATTCTTAAATTTAAACTTAGCCGAAATTCACGCGTCGGTTCGCGGGGGTTTCCACGTCTTATACTTACAATAGTCAAGCGAATGCGAAAGTCGTGACTTTTAAGTTTCTGTACCCTAAGTAACAGCGTGGCGTTCTACAGAATACTGGACCCGAGGAGTCAAAAAGTGTCTCGCTTATATAGGGCTCGGTTTTGGAAAAACTGCGGAAAAATGAGTGGAGGTGGTAGGATTCTGGAAGGAAGATTAGGGGACCAAGGCAGCAGTGAATATATCTTGCCAGGATTGTAGAGGATCGTAGTTTGTTTATGCTAATTGCTCGGACAGGGATCCTGTACAACGAGACCCCTTTGTGTTTACATCTTTTCGCAAATTTTCTAAGTGGCCGACTGGTATCAGATAAGAAATAAAAGTTTCAGGGCCGCATGTAATAAAAGCTTCAGGGCCGTGCGTAACAGATCAGAAGTTTTAAGCAACCAGTTTTCCGGGTAAAGTCAAGCTCGAAAGTGACAGACCGATATTTGTTCGCAACGTAATAAATGCGTATCGCGTGAGTTCCCCTTCTCCTGCAGTGATATCGAATTACCATAGATGCTGGATGCTAAGAGACGAAGGGTGAGAACGAGCGAATAGACCAGGGGGAACCTTCCCCCAATTCAAACTCGTAATTAACGCCGCGAAGCGAACCCATCGCAAACCTCGCCGTCCTTGTTGATAACCGAAGTTACCTACTTTTTACCCTCTCATCTTAATTAAACGCAATTAGTACTTCTTATTTTCTTCGTTATATCCATAATCCTAATAGAACTTTTTGCGAGATCAAAGAAGATGGGAACTTGAGCATTTGGTTGCTGGGAAGAAGAAATATTTTACCTGGGTAAAAAGAATAAATATTTGCATTCCTTACTTAGAATATGGATCGGAAGAATTGGTGCGATTGCAACGTTACTATTCCGTGATGCAATTTATTTCAAGTTGATCGCGACAAAGATTATAATAAATTAACTTTTTGCTATTTTAATTTAAATTATAGCGAACGGAAGTTTCTCTCGTGGCTAATTTCCTGTTTAGAATTTTTTTACTTTAGGATTGAATAAGACTTTTGCAAGAATTAAATACTGGTGTTTGCGATCTTTAAGCAATTAAACAGGACAGAATAAATTGTATAACGTTAAACCCAATAAAAATTGTTGGCATCGTCGCAAGAAACGCTCTAAACGTCACAGAATTCATCCGGCTATCTATAAAGCGAAAGACAATACGCACGTGTAATTGCATGCATGTTTCCGGTATAACACGCTCTATTCCACGCGAGCAGTATTTACTTAACTTGATTGATAAACAGTCCCTTGGTACTCGGAGCTCCGGCACTACTCTCGAGTTTCGATCTGAGAGACCCTCCAGGGATTCGACGAACGTTTACCTCACACGTCACACGACTCTCCTCCTATATACGTACTTTATAAGCTGCTTTTCACCGATACCATTTATATTGCGACTCGTATTTTGTGCAGGATTACTTGCGATACGTCGAAGTCGGTTATATCGAGATTACTTTACCCCGCTGTATTTATAAAATAAGTGCACTTATGGAGCTTAACCACTTCGGTGTGGATGGTGCGATGTCGAATCTTAGAACTTATTTGCTAACAAGAACTTAGCTGTTTCCGCTTGGAAATTTATGCTGTATGCTGGATTTGAGAGTGAATTTTTCTTTCGCTTGCTGACATTGTTTTTTGATAACGTTGATAAGAAACGTTACGGTGGTACGATACATTTTATATTTCTGGGTTTTAATCTGAGTCGCAAGTTGGTTTTAACATTGAGAGTAATGCAGTTTTGTTATATGGTTGGTGATTTTACATATACATAGATTTTTTTAATTAATCATTCACTACTTACCTTTTTCTTTTATCGGGATAAGTTCGAAACATTATTGTATGTTTGAAAAAACAGTGAATTTTATTGTTTTTCATTTGTTTAATTTGTGAAATTGCATTTGCTATTTGTATGTTGTAAGTAATTGTAAAGTGTAAAATATCACTCGTTCCATTTTAAAACTTTGTAAACGTAACGCACGCACGGTTGTAAATTTTATTACTTATTCCACCCTCAATCATTATTACAATAAAAACTACTACAGGGTCCTACTCTAATTTAAGGTACTACTCTAATTAAGGTTTCTTAAGGTACTCGTCCTTGAAGAAACCGAATAGATTCCCTTAAATTAATTAATAATATAGTAGCCTAGAAACTAAACTGAACGCGTGTAACTTAAAAAGTAGTGATTAGCTTTATTAAATATATATATATATATATATATAACACAAAACTCTTAATAACTCTAAAATTACTCTAACTCCGAATCTCTCACTACAGCTCCCTACACTCACGCGACGTCTCTCGCTCTCTGAATTCTCAACTCAACTGAATATTCTCAACTGCCACTCTTCCCAAATTCACGCACGCATCCACCCTCGATACTCTTTCTCACAGCATGCATCTTCGTCTTTCACACAGCATGCATTCTCTGTTGCACTCACTCATTTTCTCCTTATCCATAAATTAAACATTCATGCTAACCCTGACATCCGTCGCCTTCCAAATGACGCAATTTAAACACCCACTCTCGCTTGCAGACAAACCATCCACACTTATTAATACCAAAAATTAATACTATTTGGTTATTGCTAGGAATTCCGTTCCTACACTACTGCGTCAGTGAATGCAGAAAAGTAAAAGAAATGTATGCAACTTTTTCATAACTTTGCAAAACAATCTTCATTATCGTATTCCATAATAAAAATCGTTATCTCCCGTAACAGAAAGTTTGCTCAATTACCATAATCGAAATTCCATAAACGCCCAACAAAGTAATATTTGATTTTCGTTAAGCATCGCGTAATTTTCGATCGGATTCTTATTTACTTGGAATATTTCCCAGGAAAGTTTACCGGTGACGGTCGAATTGGATTCTACGAAGTTTCTTACCGGCACGTTAAAATTCAATCTTCCCGGCGTAAAGTATATCTCGGCTTTTTGTTTCGCGGGAAGTAATTAAAGCGAGATTTCGCCTACCACCCTGCGACACGGGAGCAGGGATGAACGGGGGAGGGGGTTGGAAGGCAGAGATTCGGTTTACCCGTCGTTCTGTACGGGTCTGAACGTCGTAACGAAGGGGGATAAAAACCACCCACTCGTGCATTTTCCTCGCGGTCTTTTTTCGAACTTTCTGCTTCGCCTCGGCGTCATTTTGTACTTGCGGCTCGCCACGATATTCCCACATATTACGCCTCTGTCAAATAATGCCGCCATCGAAGGCGAATTTATATCACGCGCCCTTCCAATTTTCGTCCGACATGCGATAAAACATGCCGACCCCTGCCGGACGTAACTCACTTTCTCGCCAATCACGTGGCCTGAACCTTTGCACACCTTCTCCCGGGCTCGATTGAAAGGGGCAACCATGGGAATCGAAGAGAAATAATGAATTTTTCCGACGACTGCTGGCGAATACATTTTCGTGTCGTATGATGGGTAAGATCGTTGGAGGATAGGGAAGATATTTCATAATTTAGCGATATTTCAATGCCTCGATTGGAATTTCATTCGTCGACAGAAGGAGGTAACTCGAAAACGTAGCGTTTTGTAACAAATACAGATTCAGTTTATCATGATGTTGGATACCGACCTAATTCTATAAGATAGAATATCAAATATTTCCAAACGTGATTCAGGGTTCAAACGGAAAATCTCATTTATTTGTTATTTTTGTCATCGCTTTCCCTCCAAAACATATTTTGAAGACGTTTAGTCTTGGTGGAAGTCACAGCGAAAGCGGCCGCCCTTTGGAACCTTAATCACGAGAAGTCGGGGTCATACGAACTTCCCACCACGCTGTCCGAGAGCCCTTAACCCTTTTAGTGCCGGATGCCGATATATCGTCGTTAGCAACACTCCTAATGCCGATCACCATGGGATTATTATTTAGTTTGCTCATATGATATTAGTAATTTTATTGCAAATAATTGAGAATACACAATTTATGCTTCATATTACATTATTCTATATTAAACTCTGACCAAATGATGATTCTTTTTAATTCTAACGACTATCAACAATCAGTAACCGATTTTTTCATTTTTCCTAACAATGTTAGATAAATATTAATTCTACGATTTTCAACGAATATTTGAAATAGATTTGTCATTAATTTAATACAGTTTTCTCGTCGGCACTAAAAGGGTTAAAACCTCGGTCTCATTTCCCAATTTTATGAATTGTCTAGAATCGCTGAGAGTCGGTATCTTGCGATGACATTATCCTTGAATTGTGGAAACTCCAAACGCGAAAGTAATTCTTCAAAAATAAATTATAAAACTCTTCACGGAATACAACAATGAAATACAGTCAGGCTAATGGACCGCAATCAGGAATATTTTATGTTAAATATTATTTCACATATATAATATCTTTTACCACAGCTAAAGATCCAAAAAAACAGTGTGCAGTATTATTTTTCACATATTTAATGAAATTTACCTTTCGGTTAAATGTCCTTGATTCGACGATTTAGAGATTTTAACATTTAGATTAATATTTGTGAAAAATAGCCTGGTAAGGACATCCAACATTCTAGGGATACTTTATACTCATTAGCCCCAACGATATAAACCAGATATTGTCCCAAAAGTGGGTTGTAGGGTCGTGGTTTCCCCTGGTTAGATAAATCAAGACTGCGACTACGTGCTGAGTTGTAATAATGCAATTTGCCCGACGTGGGAAACGACTATTAATTCTTAATTATCTACTAACGCCAGATATTACTTCGTCGAATAAATGAAAGGCTCGTTTTTTACCATCAAACGTGCAACGTCCGAAGGAAAATAAGGGTTGAAGTTGAAATTTCTTCTCGGCCAATATACTTCCTGCGTTTGACAATTGATACTCTCGTCGAGTCCCGTGTGATTACATGAAGGTAAGTGCATTTCAAAGTCGACGTGATCGCGATACTTCGTGGAAATTGAACGAGCAACGCTCCTGTAACTGGAAGCGGTCGGTAACGCAAAGGGAGTGTTTCAGCCAACTAAATTGGTGTGAGAATATGGGTTTGCCTCTTTAATCAATATCTGTATGCTTCGGCAAGCGGAATCTAATTTACGTTGAATCAAGCATTATACCCTGAATACTTCCTAAACTCACAACGTGTAATGGGATTGTCTCGAGGACCTGCATAAAATAACAATTTGTTAGTCCGAGGAATTGCAGCCCCACTGCGTGCATGGAATAGTAAATGCAATGTAAAGTAATCCGAATAAGTATTATTATGCAATGATTTCTAGTTTACAAACTAATTGGTAGCGACGAGAAATTCATGACTCCTTTTGAGCATTTTTTCGATTGCAAAGGAAATCTTGGAAAGACGTCGCTAATCCATAGATAAAAATTTTAATGAATCTTTGTGAGATTTTTGAGTGATTCAAGATATGAAAAATGTTATTTTGTTGCCTGTATAATTCTTGAGAGATAAAATTCATTTTTGGTTGAAAACTTCATGCTCAGGAAAATAATTGAATTGCTTAACTTCTAAACTTTCCTTTACGCAAATCTTCCATCCTTATTATGCAATGAACTTTTTATTAATTATGCGAAGACTCCATTCCTTGGGGAGAATATAATAAAAATTAATAGACACTCGGCCGCGCAACGTATGAGAGAAAAAAAGTTTCACAGCACTTGGAGTGTAATTGCCGACGATGAATTATAAATCTTCGCAAATCACCAGCTTACCAACTCCACCGAATAGTTTCACGCTTCTGATGATTTTCGTGTACTCTTTTAACGTATATAAAAGTGAATGGAATTTATAATTCTAAAATTTTATTTTAACGTATCGATAACACTAGAACTGCCAAACCAGTCAAAATAACTGGTACACAATTTTTTCCAAAAATTCTCCAAGATTATAGGAGAGTCATAGAATAGATATTTTACGTCCATCTCATAAAACATAAATTACCGAATCGATCATCTTTTGCACCTCTGAATTCCCCTTTTTTCAAAGTACTTATTTAATATATTTAAATATAACAGATTTAACGCCAGTAGTTCTAGTGTTAAACGATACGTAAATTCAATTTTAACGTATATAAAAGTGAATGGAATTTATAATTCTAAAATCTTATAAAACACAAGACCATCATCAGATCCTCCTGTAACCCTATTAATCCCTGTATATCTAATTTCAATCGAACAAACTCTGTTGAAAAGCACACGAGACACAACGGGTGGTCTCCCTGCGAACAGTTTGAATCCTATCATTGAACGAAGTTGTCGAGAACAAAGGAGCTGTCCAGAGTGCCTGACCTTGCGTTCCTTCTAGACAGACTTCCGGAACTATTTGGAAGAGGGCTCTAACCTCAACGAGACCACTGACGCTTTCCTGCTCCTCCTGTCGTCGTCTTGCGATCACTGCGACCGGCATTATCCTTCATGAAGTACACCCGCTTCTGAGTTGAAATGCAACTGGAGCGGCACAGACCCATTCGGTTGCTCTTGAATGTTAGACTTCTTGAAGAAGAACCTCTATTTTAACCCTTCTCTGTCAGAGACAACTGTACTTACCCACTGTTCGCCATTACTTACATACGAAGGATGAATATAATGCTTTCTCGGTCAGCTACAGACCTATACCTCTTTTTAACCCTTTCCGGCCCGAATTATTTTCTCAGCTTTGTAGCGAGCTAAATGAAATTAATTGCAAAACAATTTCTGTCGTTGGTTATTCGTTTATTTTTAATGATAGGAATAACTATAGGTACTGACGGATATTTATGTGATATTGCAAGGTAATTATGGATTTGAAAAGTCGATATTAATTCGTTAGAAAATAAAATAAAGTGAAAAAAGCTATGTTTCGCCATTACTTACATACGAAGGGTGAATATAATGCTTTCTCGGTCAGCTACAGACCTATACCTCTTTTTAACCCTTTCCGGCCCGAATTATTTTCTCAGCTTTGTAGCGAGCTAAATGAAATTAATTGCAAAACATTTTCTGTCGTTGGTTATTCAATTATTTTTAATGATAGGAATAACTATAGGTACTGACGGATATTTATGTGATATTGCAAGGTCATTATGGATTTGAAAAGTCGATATTAATTCGTTAGAAAATAAAATAAAGTGAAAGAAGCTATGTCGAGTACAGCTCGACATAGGACTGCAAAGGATTAATGAAACATTTGCTTTCTTCTATTTTTTGGCTCAGTATTTTTATCAATAAATTGGAAGTACATTTACAAATGAATAGGTAGTGTTATTACCTCAATGTTTTGAGGACTTTGGGATGTTCCGATAAGGATATTTGCGGAACTGCGCCCAACGTTTTCGCCGGCGGCATTGTCACCTGCTACGTTCAATTCTTTTTTTTGTGCGAACTGAGCGTGGCAGGCAGTCTAGGACGAACAACGCCAAGGAGAGGTCGTAGTCTCAACAAAGAAAAATTTAACTACGCATTCGAGGAAGTTCTCTCTGTTCATTTTACAATCGCTCATACCTCATCGAATTGGTAGTAGGTATAAATAATTAAGAGTTAGTATTGGATTTCATGGTGTCGGCACACAAAGAACCCATTTTTTCCGGCATTCGCTCTCAGTTCGACCAGTCAACCAGAAACATCTAAATAAAAACAAAGAAACCACAATTAGTGCATGCTTACTCTGCAAATCCGTGACGTAGCGCTGTCCGTTTCGTAACAAGCAAACATAATTTTATGCACTTTATTTCGTGCACATGTCTTTCAGAGAAATACCACAGGTTTTATTAAATTTTGAGGAATTCAATTTACAGCTACCCTGATTATTACACATTAATGATAACGTAAATAATTACGTTTGGTTATAGGTGTATGTACGGGTGGGACAAACTTCGATTGGATTCCATTGTAGCGAAAGATTTAAGCTCGCTGTATAATTCAATACTATGTCCTATGAACTGTTTGAGTTTCTATTGGGAAAACGATAACTGAGGCTAACCAAGGCAGCTGATAAGACTTCAATTAAATTTTCATTCAATTTTGTAAATATATACCAACGACGCGGAAAGGCAGGTTCCAATACATTATGTACTACCGTTAGCAATATGGTAGTATGCAAAATGAAATCTTCATTTACTGATCGCCTTTGAATATTACTAAGTTGGTTTATATGAAATGTCGGATTTTATCCGGTAAAATGAAAATGCCACAGTTTTAGCAAAATGAATGTTTATAAATCAAAATATTTCCATCGACAACAGTACACTTCTGCCAAAGATCCATAAGGGTTTTTATACGATTTTTGTTAAAATCTGAATTTTTAGAAACAATGAAATTCGATGGGATTTTTTTAAGGTCACCTTTATCGAAGTATTTTTTTTCTGTAATGTAGTGGTCTAAGTGTCTAAAAATGTGATAATCCGTTAAAGGAAGATCAAGTGAATAAGTTGGGCACCGTAAAATTTCATATTTCAATTCACGAAATTTTGTTAAGCTTACTTTTAACTGATATGGTCTTGCGTTGTCGTGCAATAAAGTAGGCCCTCCCGATTAACACTAGAACTGCCGGCGTTAAATCTATGATATTTCGATATATTAAATAAGAATCTTGAAAAAAGAGGAATACAAGAGGCGGAAAAGATGATCCATTCGGTGATTTATGTTTTTTGAGATGGACGTAAAATATTTATTCTATGACTTTAAGATGAACTTGGAGAATTTTTGGAAAAAATTGTGTACCAGTCATTTTGACTGGTTCGGTCGTTCTAGTGTTAATTGAAACGAAGCACAGTATTTCCAATTCTACAAGCATTTGTTCAATTTTTTACAATTTCTGTCAGTAGTAAAGCTTCCATCGCCTTGCAAAAAAGAAAGTTCAACTTTTCATATATAGAATAGGACTTCATTATGGTATACGGTTGTGGGTCTATCACGAGGCGCATTTTGAAGATACTTATATCCAGAACGAAACTTTTTGAACCAACGTTGTACGATTTTTTTGTTAACAATTGCCTTCCATATGCTCTGTTTACCTTAAGACTTACAGCAGCAGTATTATTACCAAGTTTAAATTCATATCGGATTACTACTCGTATTTCACTAGCACTCACGTTGCACAAAAAAGTATATTTTTGTATAAAAATTAGATTAAAAATATTTGTTAAATATTTTTTTACAAATATATTTATATTTTTAAAATAATATAATATAATAATATATTTAATAAATAATTTATTACAAATATTTTTTTATAGAAATTATTAAATAAAATTATTAATTTTACTGCTAACTGATTACAAAGTATGGCCAAAATGTAGTGTATAGACCTAATTCGACATTTCATATGCGCCAACCTAATAACATCAATCTAAAAATACCTGTGAACTTCATTTCAATATTGTAGCTAACCCATTGACCTAAACCAGACAGCCATTTCCGTCAATGTATATATCAAGGTGATTTTCACATTTTTTTTTATCTAGAAAAGCATTCATTTTCTCTACATTGAATCCTATACACAATATTCAAATATCCATCGGCAAAAATTTCAAATATACAAATACACGTACACACAAATCTCGACCCGTTGTTCCGGTATGAATAAAGCCTTGACAAAAGCTTTGTCGTCCTGCAATTCGTCTTCCGATTTGTTCAGACGCATTGAGCGCAGCCACGACAGAGACTCGAGAATTTTTGGTACCTCGGAAGTGACATAATACGGGACTGCTTCCGACATCGATCCACCATACAGTTTAATAATAGAGCAACGTTACCATCGATCTCGCGAACAGTATGCTACTGACAGCCAACTGTATGGGCTCCTCGAGACGAATGAGAGAAAAAGGAGTGACAATAAAAATAATAAAATAAAGGAAGAAGCTGGCACGGCCGGATAACCGTGTCGGTAATAAATCTGTCAACGTAGTAAAATATGCATCCGGGAAAATCGGGCGTCCCGCGCAATCAGGCAGCCTCGCTCGAACAAATGTATCCCACCAGCCGAGTGTCGGTCGTTATCGGAAAATAGTTTTGCGGCTTCAACCTGCGCTCGGCTGGCTACACACTCAGGGTTTCCTCTAAGATTTCTCGTCTGATCTCACCGGCGATCGAACTTGCCGGATCTCGACGGGGAAACACGTATTCTTACGATGCCGAAACTGTCGAGTGTCGACGAGATTATGATCGGTGTGGGATTTTGTCTGGTCGATTCTTCGCGTCGACGTTTTCTCTTTTCAAGCGCACTTTTTTTTTATCTCATCGAATCCTTCGTACAGTTTTTCACAGAATTTGCAGATGTTATGATATTGATTGCAAAAATAGTTGGCATTTTATTAATGAAAAAATGAAACGTTCGAAAGGGATTACGTGATATGCTGTTTATAGTATTTTTTTTTATTACAATTGAAAGTGTCGATTGTCGATGAGATCGTTGATATTTATTGATAAAGTAATTTGTTGCTTGGGTAAATAAAAATGTTGACTTTCTTTAAAGTGGAACAGGTTTTATTGAAATAATTACACGGATTAGATAATTTATCATTTTTTGGAAATTGGAGGATTAGTGGGCGGAGTGATTTGTACATCACACAATAAAATAGTATTCACGAATTTATTATCAATATAGCGATACTTTTCTAAACACTTTTCTACATGAAATTCTCTACGTAAGATATTGTGGAAAAACACACACCAAATTGACAATGAATCAAAGAATTCTAAACAACGTCGTTTTATTCAACCTCTTCATTACACTTTATAGGTACTCAAATATAATTTTTATGTTTATTAAGGCATAACTATGCCAGTGCAGATAGTTAATCATAAAAATCTGAAAATACAATTGGGAGAAAATGCACCGAGAATGTGCCTGTGATTTTTTAATCTCGTCGGTTTTAAAACGTCGATAACTGATGCACCGTGGGCATTATCTCGCGCATCTGTTTTATTCGTCTGTTGAGCTCTGACTCAGGATTTCGATTAGAAGTTTTACTGCACGATAATCGGGAGGGAAGTTTTACTTTGTTTTTCGAGTGATTTTCAATAGGGGACAGATTGCGAATCGTGCTATCTCATTGTACTGAACGGCAGCCAAGAACTGCCCACTTGAAACGGAAGAAGTGAAAAGCGAGCGTATAAGAGGCAAAAAACGAGGCGAAAGAACGGAGCTTACTATTTGAATTGCTGTTCGCACGGAAGCTTCTTTGTGTCTTCCCTCTTCTCCTTACGAGTTGTTGTATATATTTTACAAAATTTATACGAATGTTTTTTCCAGTTATTACTCTGTCATTTATCTGATTCATTAAAATATTTTGTGTTAAACTTATTCTGGATGAATGCATTTACTAAGAACGATTGTTATTGCTTTTTATTATAATTATATTCGGTTTGTCTGCTTTTGTTCTTCAGCATTGTTTCCACGGTTGGAAATAAATAAAAGGACAGGCTCTATTTTTCTGTGATTCGACTTTTATTGAATAAATTCCATTGTTATTTACGTTCTTTACTAAATCGAAAATAAATAAAACTTTTACTGAAATATTAATCACTACAAGGTATAATTACAATTTTCTTCGAACAATAATATATTTTCATATAATTCAATGTTCACTTTGTTCATCAACAAATATTTCATATTGGCGATAAAAATCATGTTATATTCATATTATGATGTTATTAAATTAATAAAAGAGAAATGCCTGTAACAAAAATAATGAAAGGACTTTTATAAAGTAGTACGAAAAGATATAAATTGTTTTGCGTTGCGTTACAATTGTGAATTTCCATTTTACATTCAACACGTTTGCGCTTTTCAGATATCGCGACGGCTGTCACTCTTTTATATAATCTTCACGAAATGAGGATCTACTTTTGACTTCAAATGTCACTTAACAGAATATAATTTGAATACGAAATTAGCTTAAGCAGAACACTGATATACCGTGTATTAAAAGTAATATAATTATGATTTCAGTTTATTTTTCTCTTATTTTATTTTATTCTCCGTTGGTGGCTCTGCTATCATTAAATCACAGATATAAAATACAAAATTTGACAGATTTTAAAAATATAGTTTATGATATAAATGTATTTCAATATGTTTGCAAATATCGTTTTTTTTACATTGTAGAAATGTGAAACAACAATCTTTGGCTTTTTATTTGATGAATTATAACTGCAAAATACCGGTAATTCGCCTCGTATATTAAATAAAAGAATTTTCGTCGATAGAGATTTATTGATTTCCGGTTCCCACGTTCAGACATTGTTTAAATTTCAAACTATATTAGTATCGATTTATTTTGCAAGTTTAAATCTCAAACAAATAATCCTCTTTGCTTCGTGGTATAAATAAATAAATCTTACACCGCTGATAGTTAAAATGCATAGTCAATAAAACACAATCGTTAAACCTGTAGGGGTGACGGTTTACGATCCGGTCGCCGCCATTGTATCGGCTTCGGGCGGCCGACTCCGCGCGGAGCCCATTTGCAACTTCCAATTTGCAAACGCAAGTATTTTGGGACCGCGCGGGTCTAGGACCGTCCGAGGTAGACAGGGGCCGGCTCGTGAACCGTCGGTAAAGGGAGTCCATTGTTTAGGTGGGCACGTTGCCTCGGGACGGCCGGGACCTTGAGG
The DNA here is from genome assembly GCA_963989415.1 of Cerceris ruficornis. NCBI lineage: Eukaryota > Metazoa > Arthropoda > Insecta > Hymenoptera > Crabronidae > Cerceris > Cerceris ruficornis. The sequence continues at coordinate 39,875,888 of OZ022517.1, read as the reverse complement.
GGTGTTCGACAAATATGGCATTTTCCATATCAGAACACCCCCATGGGCGACGGACGTCTCGAGGCGACTTTAACAATATTTCGGACCCACCTAGACAGGGACAGAGAGAGCTCCCTTCCCCTCGTGCAAACCCTCGAAGAACGGAGGTACGGAAATGCACGGGAAGGAGTAGGGATGACCGGGAGTTTAAAAAGGATGACTCTCGGCCCTACATATTCTTTACGTGGATTTCCGGCAAGTGCTTATTTTCTGTAAACTCAGATTTTGTCAACTTAAATAAAGAACGTCGAATCCTACAAACCTAAATTCTGTCGTTTCTATTCAAATATTTCCCTGAATAATTTCTCCCAATTCGTAACATTGCACAACAAACTTTGCTTTCTGCACTATACATCCAACACTAAAACTCCTAGCAACAAATCCTTCATACTTTTAAATACTTGATAAATATCCCTAAAAAAAGGAATGAAAAATTCAAGAAAAATAACTTACTTAATTATTTACATTCCCCAAGACATAGGCACGAAATGCAAGAAAAAGAAATCACCGTTACAAATCTAAGAACATTTTTAACCAAGTTTAATATCCTTTTGACCAATTTGTCAGGTCTACCGTTAAAAAACAACTTGAAATGTAAAAGAACATTCTGAAATTTAACCATCGGCCTGGCGTTGATGTAAAAACACGTTGAAACTTTACCTTGATAATTGAGGCAGAAAGATGCTAATTTGAAACGTCGTAGCCAGCTTGGTTTTTTCCCTCCAAAGCCGTCGGATAGCAGTAGAGCGTGATTAATACCTGACTATGACGGTCGAGACGTTCCGGACGTAGGCCGGTTGCTTCTACTTCTCTGCCATTTCCGTGAAATGCAATTCGAAGGCATTTGCCTTGCTGCGAGACTTACGTTGCACGAGCCGAGGTCGAGACGTCGTTCGACGAACGAAAGAACCCGGCGGATCAGCTTTCTAGTAACAAGGCAGATTAATCAGATGTCACGGAAGTTTCGAGAGACCCAATTATTGTAAGTGCTTTTCGGTTCATTGTGCTCAGATGTCTTCTTTGGCATTGTCATTGGTATGCTCGATCGAACGTGAACTTTTAAGAGGATCGAGTTTCGTTTTGTTTCTCTTATACTACTCGACTTTAACTGCCTGACGGCCATTTCGTCTCGAATCTACTGTTTTTGATTGGTTTTGATCTGTCGAGATTATGATCTACATATTGTAAGGGAAAATTTCCCAATGGTGAGGGAAGAGAATTTGAACTTTAACCTCCTGACACTAGATTTACCGGGCGGGTTATTTTGACTCATTTCGAACTTCCTAAGAGAAATTACAAACACCTCTTACATTTATTTCTGCCACTTGTGTTGACTATTATCCATTCAACGAGACGGGTATGTATCGAAATTCATTTTCTTCAAAACCTAATTTTGAAGTTCTGTATGTGACTACCCGTATTCTAGTGGTAATTGCGACTCTGGGTTTTTAACTTCTTACACGCCATAGCCTACATATATTGTTTTAAGCCTTAATCCGGATTTAAACCTAAATACATGAATATAGAAAAATTCATTATAAGAGAAGCAATGGTCTTCTTTCACGTCTTTCTTCACTGGCCGATTTTCTTCCAGCAATATATTGGGTTGACAAATAAGTTCCCGCCGTTTTTTTACATTTTTTAAAAGTTCATGTTTCAATAAAAATTCACAACTAGTTAATCAATAATTTATTCTCCCTGGTTGTTTACAACGTTCAACAAGATTTTCAGTACCTCATTGGTAGAAATCACCCGGTTTCGACCCGAAATATTCATCCAACCAAACTCTCAATTCTGCATCGGGTAATGTACCGACCCTTCGACTAGGATTACTAAAATCTTTACAAATATTTTGGACACCGACGTGGTGACTCAATCGTCAATCACCACTATCATTCCTCATCTCCAAATCATCGTTACAAGTCCGAAATCGATATTTTCCATCTTGACCTTCGACTCCCAAACTCCGTCATCCTTCTCCCACTCCATTCCCTAAAGTCCTTAAAACCCTGTGTCCCTTTCCGCCGGCTCTCACACAGCCCAATATTCATTCTCACTCATAACGATCTCTCTCAATCTAAATCACAGACTCACACTAATTTTAACTCATTATTTCAAACTCCAGTTGAATCTCATTCTACAAGATCATTCTGCAAGTCACACTTATTCTATATTCTACGTTCATCGCACAAGACTAATTCATCACAAAACTGCACTCAATACCGTCGTGCTGCACGTGGATCTATCGAAATATACAATATATTCAAAGACAAAAAGTTCTTTTGTTTGGTGGCTCCTGCAAGCTGCGAAATTCCGAGTTCGCATTACATCAGCATTGAACGAAACTCCGCGCATGGCATTTGAAAGAAATTGAAATTAACATAAATTAACTCGAACAAAAAACCAAAACATAGATTCCGGTAGAACGAAACATTCTCTTTCGAATGATTTAAAACATTATGCCAAAAACATTTAATGATATGTGGAATGTTAAAGTTTAAAAAAACGTCGGGAACTTTTTTGCCAACCTAATAGATTACCAGATCGTAAATTTTGTGTCTGTTAATCTAACAACGATATAAGTAACTCTTGAATCCTCCATGAAATCATGACATTTGCAGATGTCTGAAACCTTCGAATGATAGGTTGTATATATTTCCACCAATATTAAGTTCCCGCCAGTTTTCGCTTTCAAAAGTGGATTCATTAATTAAGAATTCATTTGATGTGCATTTCTTTCGGAATTCAGTCTTACCTCTTCGAAACAATGACTGGCGCTCAATGTATTTTAATAATTGATTTATCCCAGCACTTTGACAACAAGCAACTACTCGTGCAGAAAACTTTAACCACCGCAAATTTAACTTACGAAGCGGTCTCCCAAACAAGAGTCGAAGTTGGAATAACTTGGAATATCTTGGAAATGCTTTACGGTACTCTGATGTTAACTTACGCTCTGACGAAACTTGTAGCGCCTCTGCCGTTAAAGTTTTTAGTCTCTTCAGTAGCAATTTTTTTAAGTTTAACTCATTCAATAGATATAATAAAGTAAACGGCTACAAGAACATGATTTTTTCATAGTTACTGAATAACTACCTACCTAAATACACTAACTTCAAGTTCTTAATTTCAATAGCAGTAAACTCCACAATCAGATGTTGCAATGTCCTCTTACTGAAAATGAGACTTCAGTGGACTCATGCAAATAATAAACTCTCGCACATACTTATCTATTCATCCTTATATCGGGCCGGTCAAAAAGTTCATTCGGTTTTGGGACATATAATTGAAACCGATGTTTTTTTAAATCAGTGAGATTTTAATCTGTGATATATTGACCCAAATGATCTAGGACCTTTTCCCATTTTTCGCGTAGCTTCATTATTGTCTGTCCGTGGAAGTCTTGACTCTACTATTTTATAGTGTCCTCGTTTTTATAGGATTTTCCATTCAGAGCATGAGAAAAACGATCCATTTTTAAGGAAATCGTAGCGGGAGATAAGAAATGAATCATTATGATATCGACGAGATGAAACGATCTTGGAGTCATAAGGATCAACCGCCACAATTCACGTCAAAGGCTGAACTTTCATCCAAAAGAAAGTTATGCTCCATGTATGCTGTGATTTCAAAGGAATAATGTTTTACAGGCTAATACCGCGTGGGCAAACAATCAGTTCAGGTGTTTACTGTGATCAACTAACAATACTAAAGCAGGAAATCGGAAATTCGCGATCAAAATTTAACGCGTATAAGCGTTCTTTTCCATCATGATAATGTAGAGACGCATTCATCTATGCAGACTCGCAGAAAATTATTGAGCATCGATTGGAATGCTCCGTCCCAGTAATTGCCACCTGTTTTGCTCGCTGCAGAACTCTTTGAATGGGAAACCCTTCAAAGACAAGGATACTATAAAATGTCACCTCAATAAGTTTTTTGTCGATAAGTTCCAACACTTCTGGGAACGGAGAATAATGAAACTACGCAAAAGATGGCAAACTGTGCTAGAACAAGGGGCTCAACATATCAGAGATTAAAATAACATTGTTTTCGAAAAATATCTGTTGCAATGATAAGTCTAAAAAACCGAACGAACTTTTTGACCAACCGAATACTTAGCCTTGTAAAATTAAAATAATGCGCCACAGACTTGCAAGTCCATCTAACAAACTTAAATTCTATTCCACCAATTAAATGGGTACTTTATGTGGCTGTAATGAATAAGGAGATAAAAACTCAGATTCACAATCAATGGTTCCGAATTCAAATCCTCCTCGGTCAAAGAAAAAAAGAAAAGACGGTAGAATTGAAGGAGACGAAAATGAAGTAGAATCAAGCACCCCATTGCTGTACTGCGTATCTCGTATTCCTATCTTGTAATTTAATTTATGTTTATTTATTGTATCTTTGAGTTTAATAAAGTACATCTATACCAACTATTTAAAACCATCACACCAAGTATCTCTGCATATAGGTATATATAACAAATTTAGTGTTATAAATGATGTCAGGATTTTAGCCAGCGACACGTATTCTTTCAAAGTTCTGAGGTAAGCGCCGTGCGGCCCCTCACAGTCCTCTTACCGGAAGATGCAACATTTCCCCACTCCGTGACCAGATCCAGATACCCCTCAGGGGCCTGTCCGTACTAAGCGGACAGGTACGGGTTTGACGCACCAGGGGCCACCCGAGTCCGCGTGCCGACCAAAGCATATTGGTATACCTCGCAAAAATAGAGAAGTCCTCTGGCTTCTGGTTTGTTCTGATTAGCCTGACGGATAGAGACATCCGTCTTTCCGACGTCATTTTCGATTCCAACGCGTTATTGGCCGAAAGACCCGAACATTCGTAGCGTCGTCATGGAAACGACGAAAAAAGTGTTTCGTTTTCGGTTGTCATTGTGTTCAAGCTAAACTTGAGATTCCGGGGCGAACTACGGTTTTTTCCATGCCTTTGGGACATGTGCCGCCGATCAATACGAGCGAGGCCGTCCTCGCCCGTCTAGCACCAAGGACCCAAGCTTGGGGTCTTGGAGGGCGACGGGACGAGGATGGCTGAGCTGCGAGACGAGACCAGAGTCGCTTCAGCCGAGCACAGGCAAGCATCAGCCACATTATACACCAACCACAAAACCTTGTAATTTTATAATTTGAAATAAATCTTGGCCACCACACGGCTGCATCTTGGAGACGCTCAACCAGCGCATTTACTAAAGGGCGTTTCCTACCACGGATTGAATTCACACAATTCGTAAACACATTGGTCGATCTCAAGTGCCTAGGACTAATATGGTGGGGATAGGTAGTGCGAGCGGCACTTTCCCCTTACTCCGTACCTCATACTGCGAGAGTTCTCTATTGCCCGAAAAAATGCGAGAAGTCCTCTGGTCTCAGGTTTATTCTAATTTTCCTGACGGATAGAGACAACCCTCGTTCTGACGTCATTTTTGATTCTAACGCGTTATTGGCCGAAAGACCCGAACATTCGTTGCGTCGTCATGGAAACGACGAAAAAAGTGTTTCGTTTTCGGTTGTCATTGGTCGATCTCAAGTGTCGAGGACCGATATGACGGGGATAGGCGGTGCGAGCGACACTCTCCCCTTACTCCGTGCCTCATGCCGCGCGCCTTCTTTCCCTTTTGGCTACGGTATGTTTGCGAGGTATAGTAGCATTTGATTAGCCGAGCTGCGGCCGCACCAAGGGTAAAATTGGTACCATGGGGACTGCGCTAAGCACCAGGAGAATTCTTCGCCCTGGGCCGGTCATCAGGGTTGGACTGGTGGGGGCAATAGTGGAGCCTGAATCACTAGGCGAAATGTGGCTACCACGGCGCGTGAGCTGCGCTTGATTCACCTTGAGCACTGACACTGCATAGCCAGTAGACGTTTAGAAGTTTCGCAGTCACATACACGTTAACACTAGATTTACGGGAGTGAAATCTGTTACACTGCAGTATATTAAATAAAGACTTTGGAAAAAGAGGGATCAAGCGGCAGAGCTGATGATTCGATAAGTAATTTTTCTTTTGTAAAATACACGTGAAATATCTACTGTACTTCTTCTCTGTATATTTGAGAAATGCTTATAAAAAAAGTATGAACCCGTCAATTTGACGGCTTCCGTAAACCTAGTGTTAAGCAATTCGCGACATCTCTCTCTGTGACCAGATCTTTCAAGAACATTCTTATCGCTTTTCAAAACGACGTGCACCATGACGTAGGGTCATCGGCCGCTACGCCACAATTTGATCGCGTGTTTAGCTTACAATTCCGGATACATCGATACTTTAAATAATCCATTCCTTGAAATGCGACAGAATGTCTAAACGTCCAAGAATTTCTCTCGAAACTGAGACAAAGTCTAAGCACAGTGGCAACTGTCCCAATGCAGACCGACCCCATCTGCTCTACGGAGTATCCTATCCTCTTATAACACTTTGACGCTAACATATATTATATATACATACACATAACCACCATAGGTCGAAATCCACGTAAAACAGCCGTTAAAGTGAAAAAGTGCAAATAGGAAGAAGAAAAAAGGAACAGCTAGATACCATTTTCAAACACCGTTAACAATCAATCACCATAACAGATGCAATCATCGACCCCAAATTCCCCGTTCACCGCGTCAAGCTGTATTACCATAGTAGAATTAACCGTAGTCTCATTAAAATTTAACGACGATAAAATCGACAGAGGAGAAAAGTGAGACAGCAGACACGGCGTAAAATACCGAAACGCGACATCGGTGAGTAAATGTATGCATGGTGCATCATAAAAGGTGCCGATGCAGTACATTATCGAGTACACGGCAAGTCGTGAGTTTACAAGTTAATGCATGTTAAATCGCCGGACTAGAATCGAGCGGCGTACATAATGGAACGTAACATGGTTCACGAAGCTCGCCGGCAGCACCGACTGGGAGGAGGGATTGACATCTTGGGAACAGGGTAGATGGGGTTGCTCCGTAACATTATTGCCGGGTAGATTTTGCACGAGATGAGACGACGAGCCGTGGCCAAACGCAAATGGAAAGTGTGAGATCGGCGTCGATTTAACACGGGAGCCAATGAGTGTTCGCGTTTAAATTCGTGGCTCTGCACGGCAAATATGTACATACGTACGGCGTGTAAACAGTAGTGATTCGAAATGAAGTTAATACCGATATGTATCGTGACAAATTTTGATATCGGTACCGTACTGCGTTCTCACGATGCTTGTAGTGTACCTCTATTTGTACGATTTTTGTTTTATTTCAAATTGAGCACGTGTGAGATAATCGAACATCGGACAGTATAATTTTAAGGATAATATTGGAATGTTGTATTAAATTGTATTTGATTTAATTATAAAGGATTTTACGAGTGCGGAGATTATATTCGGGTTAATTAAATGTAAGAGTTTTCTGACGGTGTTTTTAGTTTGATGAGACAAACCACGTTAATATTGCTTTATAATTAAAGCTTAAGCGTGTGACGTTGATGTAATTACTTCGAGATGAAGGATCGTAAAATTGATGAAAGATAATTTTGGACAATTGGAAACTGTATAATTTTGAGAAGATGTGGCGACAATGGAGAAGAGTTGTTAAATTCGTTTCGTGTTAGATCATTGAAGAGTTTATTTCTTTTATTACACGAAAAATAGAAGAAAAAAATAGTAAGAAATATAAGATCTATGAGGTATATGGAACAAAATTAATATCTGACAAGTAATTTGATTATTGCGGTGAGTGATTAATTTGCTCGGAGACCAGAAACCCTTGATTTCTGAAAAGTTGCTTCATCATACGAATAATTTATTCCGGAAGGGGCACGTTCGCGGACAATAAAAATTTCAGTGAGTTGCAAAAATAGCCAGTCGTCGATACACTTCTAGCTTATTCAAGATTCAGCTTAAGCAAATTTTCAAAAACGAAGAGAAACAAAAATAATATGATAATCAGTTGGCCACTCCTTTAAAATGAATAATAATTACAAAAAATTAAAATCATATAAAATTAAATGAATTACAATTGGTTTCAAAATTTGAATGATATAGCATGCATGTCGTTCTGCATTACAATGAAAATAAATATTATAGCATTCACGTCCGCGAACGTGTTAATACATACATTTCATGTCTTTCATCAAGATTATCAAGCATATCCGAATTCTGCACCAATTCGGCGACTTAAATATATTTGCATTTTCATCTCTACTTCTTCACGAAACAAATAAGTGAATACATTAATAGTATAGACCGTTAAATGCATTTACCGATATCTCCATACTAAGTTATAACTCATTAACACTAGAACTACCGTGTTAAATCTGTTATATTTAAATATATTAAATAAGTACTCTGAATAAAGGGGAATTCAGAGGTGCAGAGATGATCGATTCGGTAATTTATGTTTTGTGAGATGAACGTAGAATATCTATTCTATGACTCTCCTATAATCTTGGAGAATTTTTGGAAAAAATTGTGTACCAGTCATTTTGACTGGTTTGGTAGTTCTAGTGTTAAAATGTATATCTCTATTTTTAATATTCCTCTGATAGATTAATTGCCATCTAATTGTCTAGTTAAAGACTAACTAACTCTTGTTCGACTTTATAAAAATTCTACATTCAAATAAACACATCCAACGTCATAAGTGCATCACAGAAACTTTCGAATAAGACAAAAATATACCCGTTTCAATTTAATATCCATTTAAAACAATCCTCTCCCCACCCAAGAAAAAATCGCAACCCTCTACGAGAAAGACGCGGAAAGAAAATCCTTTCACCGTGAAACCAGCCATTCCAACGCCTATAATAACATCATAAACAGAGCGAAGATCACAGTCAATTAATAAGTAAGTTAGACGGGAGAAACGGTCAGATTGACCGTGCAGGGAATTGAAGCTTTTGCCACGTCTGCCGCGGCGAATTTCGTGCCTGGAGCGTGGAAGCGTACGTGACATGCAAATTGCTTTAATTTATACGGGACCTAGAGACTGTTGTTTGGTCAGGTTAGCGACTGCCAGCCAGATTGGGGAGAGGTTTGGGTCTGGCGAACGTGCCCGAGCATCGATTGCCATGCTTTGGGGCGCGCTATCCGTACCGTAGAACTCGATGATCTGTGACTATGTGCGCTTGACTGCTATCTTGACCACGTGTAAGCGTACGTGCATGCGTGCATGCATGCGTACGACCATACATGCTCACCTGAATGCGTGCCTACGTTGTATTCATGCAAGAACACACGGAAAGGGTTCCGCACCTTGTTCGTGCTTGTAACCCGGCCGATCAACTCGACGAGTTACATCCACGAACAAGCAACGTACTTGGGCAAATTACGAGATGAGTCCCGCGATGAAACCGTCAGCTGATGCTGTCGTTTTAATCGGTTGTACGTACCGTAATTCCGGGGAGGATGTGGATGTTGTGGGATTTGACGTTCGAAGAAGTTATCTGTTGAATGGCGAATAGAAACTGTTTGACGATATTTTTTGAAATGCTGAAAGATATGGCAGGTACTTTTGATGGAACTCTGAGAGGGATGTTTTGTGAGGTTTTAGTTAATTGTAATTGGTGTTTCCTTTATTATGATGTGATTTTGTTTTGTATCAACTGTTTAACCCTTTTCGGTCGGCAGATTTCTCTGGCGGGAGGACCAGCTAGTTGGGGCAAATTTAACTTTTCGGAGTCATTTTTCCCTAAGTGATTTAAGGCAAATATATTTATTAAATATATTTAATGGTACTTATACCACGTAAAAACAGAAAGTTTTAATTTTTGTAATTTTCCAAAGTATGGCATTTCTCAAAACAATCACCGATATGAAGCCTTGACTTCCGAGTAAACGTTTCACAATGCGTGCGTGTTTCTCAGCTTTTCTCTGGAGTTTTCCAGTCGGAACATACTGCATAGACTTTTTTGCTTTTCAAACGAATTGCAAGAAGCTGATTATTTAACATTAGAACTACCGGCGTTAAATCTATTATATTTCAATATATTAAGTAAGTACTTTGAGAAAAGAGGAATCAAGAGGCAGAAAAGATGATCAATTCAGTCTTTTATGTTTTTTGAGTTGGACATAGAATATTTCTCCTATGACTCTCCCATAAACTTTGAGAATTTTTGAAAAAAAATTGTGTACCAGTCATTTTGACTGGTTTGGTAGTTCTAGTGTTAACCTATTGTCTACGGAAGATGTTAATGGTTGCGCTCCAAATGGTGTTTCGTGCCGGAAATTTCGTACCAAGTCATCCATTAAATTTTATTATATATATGATATTTATACTATATTTGTTGATGGTAAAATAACGCATGGGACATGCGAAATGGTTAGCTTTTTGTTAATCTCAATTTTTCTCGATTGCTCTTTTGAGAAATGTCGGATGACCATGAATGAGATCATGCCGCCGCTGTGGCGGCACAGACCGCAAAGGGTTAACACGTTGAATGCCACCTCTAATTCGCTAATTTCATTATTTCTACCGAACTGGCATTTTTTCTATTAAAATCATATCTTTACACGATAACAATGTTGAAGGTCAAAATTTGTCTACACTCAGCTATACTTTATTTTTGTAACAACAACACAATATTTAAATATTGAATATATTAGCAAATCCGTGAATATTGCAATTTAGAAATCATAAGCGATTCAGAATCGAATTCAGAAGCGCCGGTCACCGGTGACCTCCATGGCATTCAACGTGTTAATGGAAGCTGTAAGATGTACTGAAATGATAGATTAGATGTTATAATTTAATGTGCTGTGTTTTTGGAGCTTCGTTCGTTTCGTATTTTAATTATATAGATTTGGAGTTTTTGTTTAATTGTCACAAAAATATATTTCTTTTATCAATTGTTTCAAAATGGAATTTCGAATATTAAAAACATTGTACGTCTATTTTGCTATAAAGTTGACGTCTGTTAAAAGTTTTCGTAAACTCTTCGCAGATCAGTTTCTCTTATCACAAAAACCAATTAGACAGATTGGAATAATTGGAAAAAAATAATGAAAGACACCAGTGGAAAAAGTAGCATAATCACGGATGAAAATAAGCAAATAATAAAAATTTGTATTCCAAAACTTTTATAAAAGAAAACTTACAGTTATTGCAAAATCACCTTTAATGCCGCCAGATAGAAATTTTTCCATCGTCAGTTTACCCACAATTGCAACCATGTTCCTGTGATGTTTAGCAGGATATTAATTTTGAAGAATTCCGAAGCTTGCATTCAAAATCTTATTTACGATGCACCGCATAGTTGTAGCGTAAACGCGAAAATAGTTGCGCAATTTGTACTGGCATTTAACCAACAGGATCGATCGAATAAATTGCATCAGTCTAACAAATTGGATTCTCTAACATACTAGGATGAATATAAAACAATATTCTGAAATAACGGTGACCAATATTGTCCTTGTTTTTCCGAATGATATTCGTATTAAAAGAAACACGAATATTGAATTTCTCAAAACACCCATATTTAGGAAATGAAATTATGAAATATTAAACTAATTAAAAAATGTAGTTATGTTTGCGGTCTTTTCAGTCCAGATATTAATAGCACGTCATTAAAGTGTATAATCGCTCTTCGTTAATATAAGCTATAATTGACCCCCGTCAATTTTTACCACTACATCTTGGCTGATTTAAAAATATAAACCAATAAAAATTTGTTTCTTCCTAGTCAGTACATCACCTTGATAAGTTTGAAATATCCTACAAAGGATACACCGTAACCAAGAAACTCTGTCCTCTGAATCGATCGACGTTAACCCTTTGAGGACTGGCGACGCACATATGAGGTCTGAGAAAAAAATGAATTATAGTTTGTCGTTGCTTGTATACACAGTTATAGTAGAAAAATTGAAATACAACCGTTGAAATGTGATTAAACAGATAGTAATTTATAATGTATATACATTAACAGCCTAACTTGCTGATAAAAAGTTGGTTTTGGTTCGCAAAATAAATGGTTACCTCTCAATATTCAAAAGTGTGTCCGTCCGCAAAGGGTTAAACATTTGCCTTCTACAATCAAAGTCTGCCACGGCAAAGGGTTTACCATTACCTAAGCAACGAGTCAATAATTCTCAACGTTTCTGTAATTATCATATTCAATATGACAGACTCGTCTTCAAGTATTAGTAACTTTTATTCCATACCTCCCTGGAATACATTATCTCAGATATCTCAAAGTAATACCATCCCATTTACGGTCCGGATAAGTAGCCTCCAAGAGTTCGATGCATCTTAATCGTCCTCTCTAATGTGAGTCGGATCGCGTCCGTGCATTTGAATGGGAATTCTAAAATACTACGATCGCAGGAGCTTTTTATCGTTCTCTGGTTGGTTCCCGAGCCGACTCTTGCATTATTCATGGTATAAACAGCGTCAGCGAGCCGCGAACCGGGCGGGCAAGGATCCGTAATATCGAGTAGACTCTGGCGCATCGGAACTCGGGGAGACACCGAGAGCTTTTCAGGTGGATTCGACTTTCGAAAAGAGGATTGGCCCTGCAAGTTGGAAGGATCCGCAAACGGTATCCGTGACTGTAGACTGGGTACATTACCTTTCACAATGCCTAACAACGCGACTCCTTCTACATGAATTTCAAGTCCGCGGTGACATTGTTGAAAAGTCGAGACCATTTACGCTCGATTACATCCGGTAGGTTGTAGTTTCGTCTGTTTTCTCTTGGTTTGAACGTACATTCGGAGTCCCATAATAATGTTGGATAGCCACGAATAATTCGTTGCGGCTGTGCAACCGATGGAGTTAATATACACGGCCGTTAATAAACTATCGGGCCGCTGGTTCAACAGGTTTCACGATAAAATAGGTAGTTATTCTCTTTTGAAAAAATTGTATGGTAGAAATGTGGAAATATTGGATGAATGTTTTATCATTCGGTGACGAGTTGAGATACGATGCCAAATTTTCACGGAGTTAAAACTAGATTAAATAGGACGATTCGGATAGCTTTCAACACCATGGCGGGTGGGTGTTGTGAGAAATACATTTTTATTACTTTAATGACATTTGACTTTTTTCTTATTGAACGGTTTTTATTGAATTTTTCTAAAATTTATATATGTTCTTTTTACATTTTATTATTGCTCTTCTAAAGTGTTTCAACATTTCATTATCGAAAAATCAATGCTGCAAGCAGGGAAGACACGTACGGCATTGAAATCCCTGTACAAAAGTTAATTGGTACTTTTTTAGAAATAAGTTTCTTCGACGTTTTCTATACTGTTAGTCTCCTGTGTGATTACTTTTGAGAGAATGCAATTAAAGCGAGATTAGAAAAAGCTTTGAGGAAATTGAAACGGAGATGGTTCTACCTTCAGTGCGTGTAAGAAATTTGTCATTAAATGTAACTTAATTAAGTTGCAATCACGCGTAATCGTTTCGAAATAAAACAGCACATCTCATTCTTATTTCTCCTCGCCTTGTTGTTAATTTCAGTTTACTACGCCATTTTACACGACACTGGGTCTGATAATAATATATTTAACACTAGAACTACCGGCGTTAAATCTATCATATTTCAAAATATTAAATAAGTACTTTGAAAAAGGAGGAGTCAAAAGGCGGAAAAGGTAATCGATTCGGTGATTTGTATTTTAAGATGGACATAGAATATTTATTCTAACACTCTTCTACAAAATTGGAGAATTTTTGGGAAAAATTGTGTACCAGTCATTTTCACTGGTTTGGTAGTTCTAGTGGTAAACTGAATTATGAATATTTACTCTTTCCTTATTGTCTGAATTTTTCACCAAAGATTTATCTCAATATTTCCTACATATTTCTCTGTGTAATCTACTCTATCTATTAATTGATAATATTCCAAATCGACTTCCTGCTTTCGTACCATTTTTAAGAATTTTTCTACAAACGGCAAATCTTTTGTAAAGTAATGCTTCTTTTCTCATTTGCTATGTCGAACTATACCCAATGTAACATTCTGTTATCATTAAATTTTGTCTCATTTGCTACATTGTACTATACTCAATAGAATATTCTGTTATAATTAATTGCCTCTCGACTCAAATTCCATTTTGATATTAACAATAATATCGTGTCATCACTTAAATATCCTTCAACATTTATGTTTATCGCTCTCACCGGTTAAAAGCGATTAACCAAGAATAGAGAATTTCACACGATTAATGTCACTTTGTTGACGAGAAATTCGAAAAATAATTCGGATCAAAAAATGTTAAAAAGTCTCGTTATATGTTTTCCTTATTCGTGTACAATTACTCGCAACGGTAAGCCTCAAGTAACATAACCGAGCATTTATCAAATAGTTAGCAAACGCAGCTCGTTGAATCGAAAATCCGTTAATTGTGCCTGCTATTAATCATGAAAGAGATTGTTCTATCTCTGTGCGAGGGATTATCTTATGATAGTATGGCTATTGTACTCCGTAAAGGGAGAATGCACTATCATGAGAGTGCTAGCATAATCTTCGGATCTTTGAGGATGCCAATTTGGCTCGGACGCTCCATTCGGTAGTCCCTCCTCATTGTGTGCGAAGTGGCATAAGAGGCTCACGGTTTATGTATAACCATTGAATTATGGGATTGAACAAAGTTCAAGCCGCACCTTTGACATAGAGTGGAACCATAACGCTGATTGAATCTATAAAAATACAACAAAAGCTCTCAACTTTCATATCTCTCCAATATAAAAGTTTTCATAGTCCTTCAGCTTCGCTTCACGTTCAGTACATTACAAATTTGAATATTCAATTAATTACCGTTGAGAAATATTTTCTTTTAATCTTTCATTTCTTTTGAGCAGTTTCTCTTATTAAATGCACCTCCGAGGAGATTGCTGTAATTCCGCTTTTTATCAAGCTTCAATTCATAGAACAACCCGAGAGGAGCAGAGATCGGAAGCCGTTTCTACGTTATCTGTCACCTGTCTCAGAGGCTTCTTCCGATCTTTGATTTCCCAAGAGCTGTGGGAAGATCGGACAAAATGTAAATATATTATATATGAACGTATATAGATACATAGATCGAGCACAGTATTTCTCAGACCGATCTTTTTTTTACTTTTCTGTGGACTGATTGTGAGACGAACATTAAGGCGAGGTTGAAATTCATTTTGATGCAATGGGAACTATAAGAGCGATTTTTAAGGAAATTCTGAATTGTAGTTGCATTATAATGATTTTTCTCTGTCGCGAATAAATTACCAAATTTACATACGTGCAAAGATACAGTGTTGATTTTGGGAAAGGCCGGTAGTTTGTTGAACTTTGCTCCTATTTCAAATGCTCGAATTGACACTCGAAATTACAGCCATCCGATAGATGTCGAGTTAGATAGAACATTTGTAATTTCTGATTGGATTACTTCGAATTTTGGGGGCATGTTGGAGGAAATTTGTGAGCGTGAGGATGTCTGATTTATTGTTAAAATTTTTGGAAAAATGGAAATTTTTAAATCTTGGCAGAATTATTTGTCAATTGTTCGTCTACTAAGCAAATATTAATTTGGAAAATTGTCCATTGTCTTGAATAGGAATAGTTATAGGTACTGAGGAATATTTAAGTGAATGTAGCATCATTGTTAAATTACAAAGACAAAATTTCATCGGTAAAACGTTAAATAGAGCAGAAAGCTACGTCGAGTACAGTTCGGCATTTCTGTTAATTAAAAAATTTCAAAAATAAATTAGATATTCTCACGATCACAATTTTCGACGAACAAGATTTTATAGTTTGCTAGAATTCCGTTTTACATCGATTATTCAATGTATTGAGGATGCGGAGTATATGTTGTAAATTCTGTTTTAAGAGATTACACTTACAAATGAGAGATTATTGGGAACGTTTAATATGCGCGCGATGCTTTTGTTAAACTCTAATGAGGAAACTGATCGTCGTTTAATACGGGATTAGTTGTAATACCGTAATGAACTTTAGACGACAAATCTAGGCAGATACTTCGTTATTAATATGCTTGGGTGTTTGTACGTATATTTAACGTAATAAGATATTTGTGAAGTATAGTCAAATATAAATTATACTTTGAGTTTTGGGGTTAAAATTCTTACTTTAAAACCGGGACAACCGTAAGACTTTAAAGAATTTTGTTATGTGAAAGTTTCATAAATTAATATACCAACATCGTCTATTTTTTCTCCGGCCTGTTTAACTACTTTTAGAATTAGATTTACTGGCATAAAATAATAAATATACAACGTGCGACGTGTAAGATTAATTCAATTTTTGTAATAAGTTTTCATAAGGTTAGCAGGTAAAATGTGTGTGCCATTTTTACGGGAATAATTAGTATAATTTTATCTCAAAATTCCTTTAACACAATAATTCCTTTTCTACAATAAATATATTTACAACTGGAAACTATATAGATTATGTCAGACACTATCGATCTTTTTATAACAAAACAAAATTTTCCGTTATCTACTTTCATTCATTTTTTCATTATCTCTTTATCCGAAAGACATTAAAATTCGCTAAAAGTAGAATTTTCCCCAATATTTCTTGACCCACAAACCAGGAGAATCTTTTACCGCAAATTACCAAGTACCTTTTAAAAATAAAACATAATTTTCCCGCTAAATCCAGGGCAAAATATGTTCCACGAACTAATAGAATCTTAGACATTACACTTTATAACTTTTCCAGCTCCACACGAAACGCATTACCTAGAAAACCGATCGAACACAAAGCTGACATTAAATTGCAATTATTGATACGTTCGTAAGTATATGTCCGACGCAGTACTTCCAGTTGTCTTATCGTTAACGATGTTGCAACACTTTTATCGATCGTTCTGTTGTTCGGTAGAAGACTCGTTTCCTTCGTTTTCCCATTTCTCCGTGTTCCACGGCGAACTAAGGCGCAAATGCTTATACCTGTCTTGCCGTTGTACTTTTAATGGCCACCCGTTGGTAGAATGGCTCTCCGGCGGGGTGCAATGTACGCTCGGCACTGCTATCTCGATTAGGACGAAATGGCTTTGAGAGAATTCACGGCATGTGGTGTAATATTGCCACATGTAGATCACATCATGCTGGGTCTACCGGACCGTAGGTGGTGAGTAACCTGCAGTGGCGGTTTGATATACGTCATGACCGCCGTATCTTATACGATTATGTATATGCACATGGGTTAAGTATATTTTTGCGAATTCCACTTATCGTCGTGTATTTCTTCCACGTTGCGACGCCGTTAATGAGGTAGTTTAAAGTCAATGAGCAATTTCCGTTTGCATTGTAAGTTTTTCCAGAGTGGAGATACGAAATTTGTAGATTTTCGTGGGGAATAAGTTTACAGCGGGAGCCTCGTGTTTTTTAGGTAATTATGAGATTTATTTTTTAAAGTACGGAGGGACTTTTAATGGAAGTAAGTGAGCGAAGTACACTCAAACCTGTTTTTGTGCTGTCTTTTTTTGTACGATTTTTCATTTGTGCGATTTTTTTTGTGCGGTATATGAAATATGAAATTTTTATATACCGCACAAAACAAATCGCACAAATGAAAAATCGCACAAAAACAGGTTTGAGTGTATGGTCCGAATAGTAAATGTGTAATTTTAATTGATTGAGTCTAATTTGTAGTATTATAGCAAGCATGTAAGACTCAAAAGTTAACGCGGGCCAAGTAAACAAGGCCTAAGTTTATGTGGGACGCAAGAAAACAAAAACTTCTATTTTTATAAAAATGTAGGTTTATTTCATGTTGTTTTCTATACGTTATTTCCATATGTTTTCTTTTCTGACACTTGCCATCTCGGCTTGACGGGCCGCAAAGACAGCCGTTGTGGGCCGCGAGGTTGACATGCTTGTTTTATAGGATCCTAATCTCATCTTTTTGTTAAGGAGTAATTAAAGAAAAAGAAGTTGATAGTCCATTGTGAGCAAAGAACATCACAATACTTTGTGAAAAGTGTGCAGATAAAATTTTTAACGGGAACATTTCCCTTTTTTTAAAATGTTATCGAGTTTGTCTGTTAAATTACTCTCTGTTGCTTTTTGCTTAGTAAAAAAGACTTATAATTTCCGGGAATAAATGTCCATGGAGTGTAAATAAGAGTTTTCCGTGATGATAACCGTCGTATTTAGTTATATCATTTAATTTGCAAGTAAATTACACAAATTTCTCACATCAAAGAAACCTGCGGAAACACCACCTTACTTTGAAGTCTGACAAACCGGTATTACGGGTACATACACTTGTTTACATTACATTTACATTACGTAGAACAAGATTAGATAGTGCTGCGAATAAACTTTATTCACCCCCGTTACATTTTCTACGAGAATATGTGAAACCTTCTGTGTGCTATTCGCACCAAAATTTCAAAATAATTCTAAAAGTATAAACTTTTCGGGTTGAGTTAAATCGTCTTTAACATACTGCACACAAAATATCGAAGAGACAAAAAAGATTATATCATTCGTAAAGGTTCCTTTTCAAGTTGTGAAAAGTCTGACATGAAACTATATTTATAACGCTCATTTCAATATAAAAAATATTATGAAATTAAATATTTCAAAAGAAATTACCTTCAGAAAGCGTTACATTTTCAAAGCAATACTCCCAACCCCTAAGAATTACAAAAGCATACATATCTGCAAAAGGGCTATAGAAACGTAACTTCAAATAACTTCGCAAAAAGTGTCTGCAAACAGTGTTCTGAATATAGAAATAATTTCAATCCCCTTTCTTCTCTTCTTCCTTTACACCCTTTCCCTGACACTCTCTGCCCGCTGAGCGATTTACAAAGTTACAATGCGTGAGATTTATTTACAAGTCACAATCCACAAATGCTTCGTAGCAATTCGACAGCGTGCTCCTGGAATAACAACCCTTTGCGTCACATGGACTCATGGCTGGTTGCTTCTATACACATCCGTACAATGTACACAGGAATGCAGAGAAACTGAAGGATCTTTGTACGGTCTTTCGGGCTTGTCTTTCAGCCTCTTTTCAGTTTGGCTTCATGCGTGGCAAATTACTTCATTGACGCTACTTCCTCGCGTGTCGCGTTCCCAACGAGACAGAGAAGGTGTCTTTTATACCTACAAAGCCTGACTATCTACTCGACTAATTGGATTCCGTCAGTGTACTAACGAGCAACGTATAAATTACCGCATCAAAGAACGAGCCAACTTGAAACCTCGATAAAATTTATCGAGCGTTCGCTACTGTTGCCTTTACTCTTATCCATTATCTGTTGACTGTCAACGCATTCTGGATGGAAGTTTATAAGAAGGTATACATGCTGCATTATAGTCTCAGAATTTTAAATTGCTACTAATTAATCCTTTACCTACCAGAATTAGTTAATAACCTTGTTAATCATGTTTTCGTCTACCAACGCACATCAACTGACAGCCAAGTAATAATTAGGTATTACAAATGACAGTCAAATAAAGTTACGGTCCCTTGAAATAATTGTTATCGGAACCATACACGGAGTATTGCCTTGCATTCTGATTTTAAAGTTATAGAACTTTAACCGTTTGAGTGCCAGAGGTCTTTGCGAAAACCAGGTCGAAAATTGCCAAACAGCGAAATCGCGCTTTTTTCGCCTGGCATCGAGGAATGCAGCAAAGTAAGATTTCGACGTTTTTCTGCTTATAAGTGGTAAATATTGTTGTTTCGTTTCTCAGTTAAAGATATTGTCTATATTACACCTATACTGGCGTAATCAGAATATATTAATGAACTATTTTTCTTGTTCGTGCAAAAAGTCCCATTAATTCTATAGATCGATCAGCTTGGCACTTTTCAGTACTGAACAGAAGAAGCGCGATCGCGCTGCTTGGCACTCAAACGGTTAAAAAAGATTCACCCTGGTCTGACTTCCAAAAGGGCAGTACATGAAGTGTTAAGGTCAAGACTTCAGCTAATTTCGTCGTTGATGGAGTGTTACATTCCTAACCATGAGTTTAGGTTAGAATCGTCTTTAGAAATATGAAATATAAAACACTCAGTGTAAAAATGATTTATCTGATTGCATACTTTATCGCACAGCTGATTTTTATTATATAGGAGAAAGTGATCCGTTATTTACCATTACGATGTATATATTGTACCCATCTTTTTGATACATCTCTAAAGAAAAAGAGACATAACATATTTCTACAATAGTTTTTATTTCATGCCTCCGAAACATGTGCATGAGGATTAAATTTGTAACACGAACAAGAAGGCAAGTAGCATTATTGAAATTAAAATTTTTCGAACGTGCATATGTACGTATGCTTATTTACAATATGGAAATATCAACTTTAGGAATTGGCACATTGTTTAGAATATTCTTTTATTTCTTATTTGGAATTGCTCCGATGTAATCTTTACCGGAAGTACAAATCCGAATGAAAGGTTTACGTTGACATAGCTACTTACATTTGTCACGGCAACTGATACGATCTATGCCATATCTCTACGTGATATCGCACAATCTTTTCTTTACCCTTTGCATAAATCTGCTAATATCGTGGACATATGTGCCCATAATTATGAAAGTGGTCTAAATCATACATTTCTTGTTTCGAGATATTTAATGGATTACATTTGAATAAGTTAAAAAATATTTTTATATTATGCAACATTTTAATTTAGAATTTTATTAGTCTTGATTATTGAAAATTTCTTATGACTGTGAAATTTTATTTGAATCTCATACAGAAATGTTGTTTTTAAAGTTTGAATTGACTTAGACCATTTTCAAAATTAACTAAATGACCTATAAATCACTTAAAGCAATAAAAAACTGCGAGTTTTATTAAAAACAATAATTTTAATGAAATAATTCATGAATATTTATTCATTATTTTTGAAAAGTAATCCATTTTTATCATTTTAGGTTTTTATCATTATGAGTTTTGCGATTCTTAAAATGTTCCTGAAAAACTGGAGAAGTGTAGGGTAGTAAACATATAATATCTTTATGTTTTTCTTCCGTTACTGGTCTAGTGGTGGCGTATAATGGAAGTAATTTAATATTTCCGTATATTTCTTATCTTTATATCCGAATAATTAACATATTCATATAATAAGTATGTTGTTATTAACTTACCTGAACCGCTATCTGTTGACATAGTGGTAAAATATATAAATTATTTTTCCGCGATAATTACTCCGGAAAAGCCCAACTGAATTACTGCACTTTCAAAATAAAACTACAGAATTCCATATAATGGGAAAATGGCTAACACAATGTAAGGGTTCGTTTTTCACAAATTCACAAGAGTGAATTTGCGTTTCTCGTTCAAAGAATGTGTTACCATCGTCATCATTATCGTCGTCGGCTGATTTGTAATACCTGCTAAACTCCATTTTTTTAAATTTTTGACTTAGACCACTTTCATAATTAACACTAAATGAATTCCATACAATGTTGAAATAACAACCACTATCTAATGGTTCATTTTTGACGATATCGTGAAAATTACATTAAATTAATTTAGTTTAAAATAATATGGTGCGAAATAACTGATAAACTCATTTTTTTAAATTTTGTCTTAGGCTACTCTCATAATTATGGGCACATATATTGGAGAAAGGTGGTAGGATTATAACAGTCAATGTGTGAACATTGTTCTTTGTGTCAGCCTTTTAGGGTAATTGTTCTCGAATATTTGTGGTTTTAATAAGCTCTCCGGGGGGAGGTGATATTTAGCGCAGACATGATAAATCACCATTTTTATTTTTCTCTCGCAGAATATAGGGGAAGTATAACGGAAAATAATGGACATATTATTTGTTGAGTAATACCACGTAATATATCCACTCTGTGATTAACGCTACTGCGTTTATTTCTCCTTAATCCACCGGATTTTGAGGGAGGCTGTTTATTATTGTCCGTAGTGAATGTCATATTTATCCGCTTTTAATGATTTTTAGCGAATAAGTGTTTTATAAACGAAACGACTTTAAAAGAAATTCATTCTGAATATAAATTTTTTACTTTCGCTTTGTTAATAGTACTGATGTTAATAATACTCAATGTGGAAAATGTCTTTTTAAAGTTCAGCAAATATTACGTTACTATTTATAATTATACAAACTTTTATAAACTTTGGACTTTAGGAACCGGAATGTATTTATTTTCTGAACGGTGAACGAAACTCTTGTCGTATTAAAAGTGACAAAACCGTTTCACACAATTTTCGGCAAAAATGCTAGAAACATGAAACATGTTTTTTTTATGGAAGACATGCGAATGAAAGCTTAAATTCCGAAATACGAGAGGAAAATACTACTTTTTAAATTCTGCGCCAACATTGAAATTATTCAAAACTTGTTTTCCCTTCTTTAGGTCTTACAACTTTGCCAAAGTTGTATTTTTCTTTCAAATAAGGATAACTGCAACATACTTGCAAAAATTCGTGTAACCTATATTTTTCATTTTAAATTATGTTTGTATAGTAAAACATGCGTGTTACATATCTGTTCATAGCTACATGGAAAGATCAATAAAAAAAATTGTCTTTCTTTATACTATTTCTTTCAACTGACGATACCTAGAAAATGCAATATCGGTCAAGATAAAAGACCAATGTCTTTCCTAATTTTACAATTTTTCATAATGAATCGTAATAATCCTAAGTAAATGTCGATTCAATAGTTTTACATTATAATTTTTATAAGATACGAAAGATTTATAATATCTGTTCGTTTTCGATGGCAAGTAATTTTTCTCGCAGAACTATTTCACCGATAGAATCGCGTACGCGAAAATGTAGAGAGAATCGTAAATACACGTCCTAGAATCAATTTATGTATGTTGAGTCGAGTTCGCGTTTCGTATTCAGTATATAACAGAGGTGACATGTCATGTAAAACTACTCCTGAATACGGAATTAAATCTTTATCGGAGTAAAATGCACTTTAACTTTCTTCCTTCAGACAAAAGTCCCTATTTAGTATTGTGGGGAATTCGGGTTAATTTAAATGTAACTAAGTTCATATAAAACGTAATCCAATGTTCTCAGTAAATTTAGCACCTTAGTCTGTTGTATTTACTAATTTCATTCAAATTTTATTATTTAATTGCAACACTAAAATTAATTACAAGTAATTTTCTCAAGATCAATTATACCTTTACCCAGCGCATAACGAAATTATGTTTCTAATAAAATTCTTATAATTGCGTAAGCTAGTATTATTTTAAGATTTCTCAAATATCATGGTTACGTTTGTTCTTCCACTATCTGAGATTTCCGAACTCTCAAAATACTTTTCTGCGGTGTGCCAATAGAGCTATTTAACCCTTTCAGCGCTATGAACGCATATATGCGTTCGGCAGAGTTGTTCACCATCGGCTACGAACGCATATATGAGTTCTCAAAAATCATCCAATTTGGCCTCTTTTTTTAAGTCGGTTAAAAATATAATTTATTATTTTTAATATTGTTTATGTTATCACTGCCCAATGAAGTAAATGGTTTTGTTAAGAATTTTGCAGTCGGTATTCAAATTATTTCAGTTACAATCAATATATTTTGCAATGAAATTTCAATCAGCCCATGTTGCACTTCGTCGTAAAAAGTAGGCAGCCCACAGCAGACGCCTAACGTCGCACAACTCGGCACTGAAAGGGTTAAGACAATATTGAGTCGGCGCCAACCCTGTGACTCTATGTTTCATATGGCCATTAAAGACTTTCTCCAAGAAGGAATAAAACATAATTTGTCAAACTTATATTCACGTAGGTTTAAAAAAATATGTATCTTAATAATTTGAAAAATATAGGTATCTTTTACACACAATATTCGCTATAATCGCACGCACTACGTCGCACAGGAAGTAATAAAGAGAAACAGTCATCCTTATTATTATACGTCCTCTTTTTCGCTCTTATAATTAATTTTTTATGATTTTCTTGACACAGCATGGCTACATTTGAATCCACATTATTTCACATTTTCAAATTCACGCGTAATATTTTCGTCGGATAAGCCAACAGAGGCACTATCCTCCTTTCCGTCTTGCCACTTCGTAATTATGTAGAAATTGTTCGTTTCATGCCTGCAATTATCTTTTTCTCGCTCAATGCTCTCGCAACTTAATTTTCCCAGGCAACTGTGCAATGCAGCTACAATGAAAGATTCCGTTGCCATTCTTC
Source organism: Cerceris ruficornis (assembly GCA_963989415.1). Taxonomy (NCBI): domain Eukaryota; kingdom Metazoa; phylum Arthropoda; class Insecta; order Hymenoptera; family Crabronidae; genus Cerceris; species Cerceris ruficornis. The sequence continues at coordinate 39,851,727 of OZ022517.1, read as the reverse complement.
TAGAGAATTTAGAGGAAACTGCTAGCCGGCCAAATTATATTTTCCGGGAGGAGCGCCGTGAATAATATTCGCGTGGAGGTGTTGCGCCAGCAAAAGAACAGACACAGGTGTCGTTAAAAATTGAGTTAAAAAGCTGCCAGCAGGATGCGTTAACGTGATTTTCTCTTTCGCTGTAAGAACGAAGGGGTGAAAGTGATTCTTAGGCGAAGTTAACAGGAAATTACCGTGGCTCGTTGTATCCCAGGTGTCGGCAACCCCTGACCCGCGGATTACCACCTGACCCATTTGCTAATTTCAAATGACCCGCTTGAGTTACGCGAATAAATTATAATATATAAAAATAAATTATAAATCAGAAACATGAAACCAACACTTTGAAAAAATATAAATAATAATGTTACGACTTTGCTGTCGGGCTATTTCCCCCGCGTTTTACGCCTGTAGCCGGGTAAACCCGAGGAAGTTTACGAGTGATAGATTTGACGCATCAGCGATTTTTGTAGTCTGAAAATTTTGCAACAAATGCATTCTTGCCGCCACGTGGACGTTTATAAATAAAGTTTATAAATTAATGAACTAAAACTTGACAATTATATCTATTTTTGCAGTTATTACAATTGCAATATTGAATGTTTATATTTTCAAAGAATCTTGCAATTACTTTCCCAATAAAATTTATTTTGGTATTGGCTGAAAGACTGTTTTAAAATGAAAATACCACTGACCCGGAACGTCTTCTTAATAATCATATTTTCGTTGGTTTTGACCCGCAGTCAAAAAAGGTTGCCGACGCCTGTTGCATCCGATACGTACAACTTCTTTGCTGTAACAAAATTGTTTCATGTGGTGTTGCGATATAATTTCTACTATATGGTTTTTCAATTGTAATATAAATGTTAATGAAAATGACAGGAAAATATTCACCTAATCTTTATTAGGAGACGTACGTGATTTACTGTTGGTTTTGTTGATCGTTAAAAGAAGTCTCTTTTATTTTGGTGAATTTGTTCGTTTCTTTCTGGAGATTTCTGGGTTAGGTCTTCTCGAAGTTGCAGTTGTTTGAAGAAGCTTCGGTCGAGAAAACAGATCGGTGTTTACAAAACCGGCAGCCGAATGTCGTAACTGGCTGTTAACATCGCGTAAACGAACGAACGATCATTACGGACCGTTTGACGTGTAGTTTGGTCGCGGCAACACTCTTTCGACGATAAAACGGTCAACTTGTACTCCGATTGCCTGAGAGAGTAGCTTTCGAATTACTCGACTCGTACGACGGTTTCTTCCAAGATAGGAAATTTCACGACCATTCTGCAAGAAAAACACTTCTACAATTGCGAAAGAAGATCTTATTACGTTCCGTTGTATCGCCCGAACGCGAAGAACGGATGAATATTTTATACTATTTTTTTTACATAGGCGCGCAATTTTACAGGGACATTAATTTTCTCATTTCTTGTTCTAACTTGCGAATATTAATATGAAATATTATATCTCTTCGAAAAACGTTGGAAATATGGAGCGAATCGGTAGAGAATTAAGTTTTATAAATGAGGGAGCAAATGTGAAAGTGATACGTTTTTGTATCAAATATTTTTATATCATCGTTATATTACTTTCAGAAGTGTCTGAAGTCAATCTTATGAATATTATCGGCATAATATACAACTTGGGAATTATAATCACCTTTTTGAAATTAAAGAATGTAAATTATCTAGAAAGTGGGTCGAAAATTTACTTTTGTTATGAAGCATGCTGAGAAAATTTTAATTAGTATTAATCCTTCAAATTCAAGCAATTTATTAACACCGTTCTTTACTTCAGTGAATTATCATACTAATTATTAAATATGCACAGGGTCTGTAGAAATTAAGATGAATGTAGGACATACATAGACGACAGGATAGATACTTTGAGGTATTATTATTTCATAGATAATCATGTTTGTATCTTTTGAGATACTTAATTATAGTGATAAATATTAGAATGTCAGAGAAATATATAAAATTGTTGAATAAACCAACGAATGCGTTTAATAACTGTACAAGCTTCAGTGATCATTTCGCCTTCTTAGTATGTTGAAGCAACAGGTATCAGTTTGTGAATTGGCTCCAAGTTTCTATTAGCATGTCTGTTTGTTACATATTAATATAAACTTGCGTTTCAATCAAACTAACAATTACTGCGACAAGACAATGTCACGTTGTTAACATCATGATCTATTCACACAAAATTAGTTCATACTGCATTGAGTGATAAGTTGTTGCTTCGCAAAATCAGAACTTCTTATTTTACCTCCATTCTGTAAAGTAAGTTACAAGATGTCTTTTTGAATTTAGTAAAAAAATATATCGCAGATATTAAATTGCAATTTATGCGGTACGATAGAAATCACTTTCAATAATAATTAGCTGACATCCATTTGAAACCTATTGCGGTGATGCAACAAACATTACAGTTTTCACTGACTTTCACGTTGAATTCGATGTTTCGCTTAGTTCCTCATCACTTCTGCGTCCATTTGTGAAAAATCCCTCATTCACAAAGTGGCCATAACTCAGAAATAAGGTCAGGCAAGACACACCTTCGTATCAACTTTTTTCTCTCTTTGTCTTCTGGATTCATCACTGAAATGGATCCTACAAACGAATGATAAAGTATGACATGCATTTTTCCGCGCTGAGCTTGCATAAAAGTATGAACAAAGGGATCTAATGCAGATATTTTGAAAAGATTCGAAACTTTATTGTGCATCTAAACAGTCAACTGAAAGTTAGAGCGAAAGAACGATGGAAGAATTGTGAATATAATAGAAGAATTACGAGAATAACAAAATGGCACAATACAGTGTCCAAACAATGTCAATATTGCACAGTAAGTATACTTCTCTGCTCCGACTTGCACTATTTCACGATTTCTGCACATTTTCCCCTGTTACCCTAAAAATCCTTCGCCCATTCTTCTCACATTCGTTTCTTCTCTCAGCATCTCCCTACAACCTCCAAAAGTAACCCTTAAAAATCTATCTCCCTTCTAATTTTACTAACTTTTCGTCAGATCAGCAAGTATAGTCTCGGAAAATTGTCTACCGTTGATTATTCATCTTTAATTAATACTAGGAAACATTGTAGGTATCGTGGGATATTTACGTTAAGGCGAAAAATTATTGTTGATTTCGAAAAGTCGATAATTAGTAGATGAAACGTTAAGATCCATAGAAAGCTGTGTTGAGTGTAGCTCGATATAGGATTGCAAAGGTTTAACACGTTGAACGCCACCTTTATTTCGTTAGTTTCATCATTTTTACTAAAGTGAAACTTTTTCTATTAAAATCACATCTTTCTAAAGCCGAAACCTTAACCCTTTGCAGTCCTATGTCGAGCTATACTCGACATAGCTTTTCACTTCATCTTATTTTCTAACGACGTAATATCTACTTTTCAAATTCATAATGACTTTGTAGCATCACTTAAATATCCGTCAGTACCTATAGTTATTGCTAATATTAAAGAAACATGAATAACCAACGACAGAAAGTGTCGTACAATTAATTTTATTTGGCTCGCTATAAACTTGACAAAATAATTCGGGCCGCAAAGGGTTAAAGGTACAAAAAGATTAGCAGAACTTTACCTTTTTAATACCAATATTTAAATATCTAATGTATTAGAAAATTCGTAGATATTACAATTTAAAAGTCGTACGAAAATTCATTGAATTCAAAAGCACCGGTCATCGGTGACCTCCATGGCATTGTTACGTCCTAACCCCAACCAACACACCCCGCATTATATCTATCATCATCACCATTATTATTATTATTACATTGTTGTTGTTGTTGTTGTTGTTGTTTTTGCTATTATTATTACTATTGTTACTATCAATTCTCGCGCCTCATTAAAGTATACATACACACATACACGTAAACAAATGCACATACACGCAGCATACCCTCCGACCACTCTAAGGGCCCATCCCTCTCCTCACGGACCTCATCCCCACTTCCAAAGGTCCCTGTCTCCCACTCCTAACTTCTCCTAATTTTCCGCACCCACGACTTTCCCTAAAACACTCTTACATGACACTTCTTAACAGACCTTTCACCAAGTACATAAAGACAAATAAAAGCGACAAGTACCAAAATATATATAAACATATTGGTACATCTAGTATTCGCGAGTTAATACCTTCCCTCGCGAAGACGAAGTGGTGCTCGTTTCGTAACAGCATTCAACGTGTTAAGAAAGAAAACTACTTTCCCAATCCCCGATTATATATCACTTCATAGTCAGACACCGCAAGAAATATTCATAATCTATGTATCCCTAACGAGGAAAATACTCAAAGGGGAAACAATGTCTAGCAAAGAGTATTCTCCAATTGCACGATTTCTGTTGATCAAGAAAACGCCGGCAGAGCGGAAGATCCTCAGACAAGCTGTGACCCCGCAGGAACGCCTTGCACAGGAATGCTTTTACGTAGGGCTCACGTGCCACTGGCAGGGACGCAAGAGTCGTCCCTCCAACACGTACGACGGAACACACGTGTAGCAACGTTTCTGGAGGCGTGTCAGCATCTACGTTACTACGTTGAACTTCCTGCACGGCAATGCGGTCGAAGGTTTGCCTTACAGACACATACGTGCTATACAAAGCTCCGACCCACGAGACGAGCTTTGATCGTCCTCGCAGAATCCTGTACACAGCAGATGCACTTGGACGTTAGTGCAGTGGCATGTATGTGGCAGGATGCAACACCAGAATGCCATGAACACTCTCCGTTGCTTCTGGTACGGCTTACCTGTGCACTTGTCGCGACTAATATTCTATTGAAATTCTGACGAAATTACCCGATGATTTTATACACGGTGGAAGGTGATTTTGTCTTTATCGAATATCCGTTCACGATTTTTACTATTCCGAGTGAATTCGGATGCAGGTGAAATTAGATTTGAGATGAAAATTTTTACCACTTTGTAGTTCTCTTCGTTTCAGTTCAGATATCTGTTTACATTTTTAGTTATGTAATATGCATTTTCATAACGCGCCTGGTACAAACGCTAACTAAAACCTTCGCAATTCTGTGCAGGGTGATCAATTTCATATTATATAAAAAACTTCATCAAAATTAGGTGGTGATCCCCTATTTTAAGTAAGCAGCACATTTTTTTTCAAGAGGAAGGAATAAACATTTTATATTAACAATGACAGATAATGTTACGAGTAGAAATGTTATGATGTTTCTGGTGGAAGTGATGTGAGGAGTCTTATAGTGTTTGAGCACGTGGTCGACTTCCGGCGTTCGAGCTTGTTGGTCCTTTTATTTTATCATTGCAATTATTGCTCGAAGGACCACTTCCCACAAGGGTGGAAAATACTTAGAGATTCACTGACTCTATTGGTTATTATTTATTTTACTAGTTATGGCAGTTGTAGAAATGATTTAATTACAAACTGATGTTTAAGTGTGTAGTGTGAGGGTGTGGCACTTGGGCAGCAAACTATAGCTACTACCAAGCAGTGCCACACCACACACTTGTGTATATCAAAGTGTTATGTTATGAAGTGTAAGTTAAAGTGTAAATTAAGAATGAATTAAGAATGTGAAGGACCCACGGTGCATGGGCCGGTGGATGTCCTTCTGTTCCTAGGAAAGGGTTAAATAAAAGGTGTTGATTAGCGCGCTGCGTTTCGTCCTGAGTCTGTTCGTGGACTCGTCAGTAGGGCTGACCGAACAGGCCCTGCCCTAGACACTGTGCCCCGGATGGGACGATGGTATTTTTTTTTTTTTTTTTTAATGACTGAGTCGAGGCGCCTGTTGCACTAGGAATGTGGGAGATTTAGATCTTCCACACGTAGTACCAGCAACTTGGTGGGAAGCGCCTGTGAGCTAGGGCCCACTTATCATCCAATGGAGGTATGTCTGGAGTTACCAATAGATGTGAGGGCACTATGATTGGTGAAAGAGAGTGTTGGCACAGGAAAGTTTCAAAAACCTGTGTGGTAGAAAATAGAGTACAGGATTAAAGGCTTCCAGCAATGGAGTAAATCCCGGATGGGACGATGGTATCTGTTGAGCGATCGTATATATAGATACCGATCGTCGTAGGACAACTCCCGAGAGTGATCCATCGGTGGACACGAGGTCTAGCGGACAATCCTGGAACTAGGGGCGTAGCCGTAATGGCGACCGGTAGATCGGTGGTAGTTGGCCGATACGTCGTGCCGCCACAAATGTATTAACACTTTGCCGGCCGCACTGTTTTTAAACAATTCTTCGCTTGGCGCCGGCACCACTAACTCTGTTATTTCGCTTGTCGCCGGCTGTTTTTGAGGTTATTGGGAGATGATAAATTCAAGTTTTTCTAATCTCATCGGTAGTTCTCACGATTTTTCAATCCGCCTCACCTATTCTTATGAAAATGTACATATGTAAATAATTGTAAAATTTTTTTGAAATATATATTTTTTTAATTACCTTTTCTTCGGTACATACTTAATATTTCTCTTTTAACACTAGATTTACGGAAGCCGTCAAATTGACGGATTCCTACTTTTTTAAAAACGGTTTCCAAATTCATAGAGACGTGGTACAGTCAATATTTCACTTGTATCTTATAATATACAAATTACTTAACCGATCTTCGTCTTTCCCCGCTGATCCCTCTTTTTTAAAGCTCTTATTTAATATATTTAAGTGTGACCGATTTAACGCCCGTAAATCTAGTGTTAAATGATACGAAGCAAAGGTCACCACTGTGGTGTCGCCGGCCGTCGAGCGATACTTTGCGAAGATCACCACTGTGGTGTCGCCGGCCGCCGAGCGATACTGTGTGAAGGTCACCACTGTGGTGTCGCCGGACGTCATAGTGTTAAGAATGTATTAAGAATGTATTGTTATGGGCGAACACTTGCCCTTTTATGTGTTGAGAGACGTCACTGCACTCTCTCGCTCTTCCCTCCTTGACCAATCAGGAGGGCCTGATATTTCGTGGGTGCACTGACGTGTCCGTTCAAGAGGGTGTGACAACATCGGCAACATCGCAAATTTCCCGAATTCAACTCCTCCGCCTTTGACCAAGTAACGGCAAAGAAGGGGAGGTCGGGATGCCCAGGGTCTGAGCGTCTTTCCGGTCTAAGGGTCGCGGTCCGCTCGTAACAATGACACTAGGGCCGCTTTGCCGATGCCCCCGGGCCCATTATAAGGCAATGACTATTCAAATCCATGAACAAAGAAGCAAATTGATACAACCTCGCCAGCGAGGATGGTTCATGGATTAGGCCCACCGAGGGCCTGAAGGCAGCCTTCAGTGTGCCCCGAAATTAATTAATATTTCGAAAGTAGTGGCCTTTGGTGCATATAATAAAATCCGGCATATTGAAGATGTAAGCCTCAGCGTATAGTCCGTTTTATAATATCAAGAATGGTGTTAGGCTCTTTCACTCTATGAGTATAGTTTTCTAATAAGCCTGGTTTCCAATGTGTATTGTATACCTCTAATGATGGTATATACGAATAATATTGTTCGTCGACGGTTCTGTCTAAACCGTAACTTTGGTAACGATTGTTGCTTCCTCTTGTAAGACCACTGCCTGGAAAGCTGGATGTATTTAGCTTCGGGATATGTATCGAATGATCAGCTACAGATATCCTTCCAATAGAACACGGCATTTCGAACAAGATTTGTAGTCTACTCTACTGATAAATCCTCCTGCAGATGCAGGATGAAACACGTAACCAATTTCCAACTAGCTGTTCTAGGGGCGCTAAGGTATCCCGTTTTGCAGGCATCACTGCGTGTCACGCCCTGATTGCCAACTTCCGAAGTTCGAGAAACCTAATTTATGGTTCTTTCGAAAAAAGGAATTCAGTATTTTTTCGTGATAGAACTTAGGAACCAAAAGGTAATAATAGGTCCAAGGACCTTTTAACTCTCTGGATCATAGAGAAGTATGTTAGAAAACGTTCGATCTTTCCAATATCCTGATATGCATTTTGCGTTATTATTTAACATATTTAAAATATGAAAAACTAAAGTCCTGCAAAGAATTTAAATTTTATGTTTAAGACTTCAGACTTAATCTAAATCGTAAAATCTATTTTTATCGCCCTTTCCTTATTTCGGAAGTTATCCAACAGCAACATGTTTTTTTTCAACCGTGTATTTGTAACCAACAAATTTTTAATTTTATAACTTCGTGTGCCAATGCAGTTTTGCAAATTTTGTAGACCATGAGAGTAAATAAAACTGTAGTTGAAATGTCTAATAATGGACGTGACACATTTCTCCTCTCTACGTATTAAATATTTATCGACACCGGGAATCTGTAGGGTGGCAATTAGTACTTGAGTTATAAATTAATGACTTACGAATTGGGTAACAAGGGCAATTGACATGTAACAGTTTAACGAACAATTTATGTAGGCGTTTATACTATTATTGTCAATCATCCAGGACAATTTGCTCAGTACCTGATGTGATTACTATTCTGGGGTTTCAATGTGTGTACGTACCTATCCTAACAATGAGTTTCTAAGGACGAGCGTATACCTTTGTTCTTTACATACGATATCTTAATTATTCTCTGCAAAGTGGTCGTGTAATTATATATTTTCTAGTTAATGTTTCACCTCGTTAAAATATTAGATTGAAAATAATACAATGTATTACGGTATTTACATAAGAGGAAATAGGAAAAAGTATTTTTTTATGGCTTAACATCTTGCTTCATAATAACGTGATATATTGATAGAAACAAAATTGAAAAGAAAGAGTTTGAAATTCTTAACACTTTATCTACCGCTCATTCTGCTGAACATTATGCACGAGTGTATGTACCTACTTGCAAAGCTCTGTAACATTTAAATTAAAATGTGAAGAAATACTCATTATGTCGTTTTAATTTCAGTTGTTCCGAGGCAGCGTAACTTTATTTTATTATCATCTGTAATAACAGATTAATAGACTGTCGGCCAATGAATATTGATAAACAGAAAGCCTATTAACACATCTTAAGCGGGAAACGTCTAAACTCGTTTTGTGCATATTATTATTAAAACGCGGGACAAGAGAAAGCAAAGTGAATAAAGGAATTATTTTTTAAAAAGAAACTGAAAGTATATTAAAAAATAACCCATAGTTCAAAAGTTATGGCTATTTTATGCAGAAGTAATTTTGCACGCGTATTGCAGAAAATCGCCTGCTATATGGTAAGAATTTGACGAGAAAATACCCGCTTAATACTAGATTTACGGGCGTGAAATCTGTTAAATTGCAATATATTAAATAAGGACTTTGAAAAAAGATGGATCAAGCGGCAAAGATTGTAATTCGTTAACTGATTATTGTATTATAAAATACACGTGAAATATTTACTGTACAGCGTCTCTGTAAATTTAAGAAATATTTATAAGACAAGTAGGAACCCGTCAATTTGACGGCTCCCGCAAATCTAGTGTTAAGATGTGTTAATAGGCTTCCGATAGATGAAGTGTTAAAATTACCAAGCAGAATAGCTCAATACAACGGAACACGATTCAACCATTTTTGTATTACTACTGTTAGTTTGACCCATTATTCCTTTCAGGCATTCTCCCTATGCAACGAGGAGAATGCGATAAGCAAATAAAAATGTTTGACCTTAATTTTTAACACTTTCCCGGATTTTGCGGCTGGGTTCTGTTATAAATGCCCACTGATCGAAATGTGTAGAACAACGCCTAAGTAGGTGGTAACATATCATTTTGAAACACTCCGTATAATCCCATCCGAATGTCCTTCTCTTCCTTGCCTTTTCATGTATTCACATTTGTCGAAACGAGTTTGATACTCAACCGTTTCACACTTTAAAAATGGAAGTCTTTATTCAACTCTCGAGTTAAATCTACTTTTCCGCCGGCCCTTTCTTCTTTTATATCATCGTTTACATTTTTCACCGATGTTCTTTCCACTGACGTTATAAAGAATCTGTTCAGAATGTGCAAAGTAGACCTTGCAGTTTTTGTAATCGTTAAGCGTCAATTATTTCCTACAACTAAATTCTTTTTGTTGTTGCAATTAACTGTGTTCCGTTTGAAGAATCATCAGTGGCTCGTAAGCGTTTGCTGTATAATGTAAAACTAGATTACAATATACAAAGTGAGCTATAAGGGGACGAGAATTAAAGGGGGTAAAGTAAGGGGATACTTTAAAAACAATGATTTACAAATGACAGAGCAAGAAGAATCGTTTGGACTGTTAGTTCATCGTTGCACTAATTATGCCTGGAGTTTCAATTGTTTCCTAACTTTGTCTGTTTTCCTATAAATACACCTGTTTCGTAACAAACCGCCCCACCTTGCCCGTTCCTTTTAAGTTGTCGGCTGTAATGGCGCTTTTTGTTTACTGGTGTTTCTTGCATCCGATATTGTTTTTCAAACTTTTCGAGTTTCCAACCACAACTCTTTACGGAAAACAGTTATATAATGACGTCCGAAAAATGTTTAAAGGAAGAAAAATAAATATGCTGAAACTAACATGACTAATGTACGGTTAAAGTTTGTTCGGTATTATTTAATAAGTTCTTAGGAACTTTAATATCTAATTATATCTAAATAAAAAAATCTATTAATAAGAAGAAGGTCTGCAGTGTTATACACATTTGTTAAAATTCAAAATCATAGAAAACCTGACACGAAATCAAGAAACTCGAATCAGGCGCCTTAGGAAAAGTCGAGAAAATATTTCACGTTGTAGGACGCATTCCTCTCCAAAAGAATTTATTTCTTTGAAACTACCACCATAAATTCCTTCTTTAAAGCAACCAGATAACGTCTTCAAATTCACGCGAAAGTTGCGCTGTATATCAATCTCCTTCTCGCTGCATCCTGCTTTATCATTCCCCTTACTTACCTCATTTCGAGAATTTACATGATCCACGATTGATTGAAATAAAATATGCTCTGAACAAATTCGAGCAACATATAAACATGAAAGTAACGATCCAATTTCAGAATAAAATTAATCATGTGGTGTTACACATAAAACATTATTTCTCTCTTACTTGAATTTACGCAAAATAATAATTTGTTTTTCCTTTTGATCTTTCGGTGACTCCAAATAAATCCTACGCCTGGAAATTTATTTTCGGAGTAAGTAATTAACATCGAACTATTCTTAAAGGTTATGAAAGTTTGAATATTTTTGATATTTCAAGAAAAGGGCCACCTGCAGAACGAGGATCTAAGTTGTCATGCTAGTTGGTTATTATGGAAGTTGTGCATCTGTCCAATTTCCATGATCTCCCTATTACCGGTTTCCTTTTCCCGTTAGCGGAGACGTTGCTCAATATATACGGGGTTGTGCAGAGCCTGCTGTATTCGCAAGCAGCAAAACGAAACGGTGAATTTGCGAGAGGCAGTGCTTGCTATGTCGCATTTTTTCATTTCAAAGTAATTTCTGTTCACTGTACTTCAGTGCTTATCAATTTAGCATTGTTTGTCCTGTACCTTTTCACTCCGCATTGAATCATTTGTCGATCTTTCGCTCGTTCCAGTTTGTGAATTCTATTTGAAAATTCTTTTTACATGCAATGTAAATTGCTGAGTTTCATGCGATGTGGTTCAACTAAAAGAATTGAGATACCAGCAGCATTGCATTCGCTCAATATTAATAATTATTAATATCGGCAAAGCTATGGCTACAATAATGTCTGTAAATGTGAGTCTCAATAATTCGTTTAATAATTCATACTTTCTCCTTCTTCTTTCAAAATATTTTACTCGTTCGGTATACCAATTCATTATGGCATTTTAATATAAATAGAATGCAACTTGATATAAAAAATTATGTTGAAACGGCAAACTTTTTGCAAGAATTAATATTACTACAAAATAACGCACAAACGTGTCACTACTGACAGAATAAAGTATATGTAACGAAGTAGAGTATCGTCCACTATGGTCGTCACCTTTTGCATCCTTTCCTTTCTCCTCAGAGGGATGACGCTAGTCAGTATAGCGTTATACCAAACAAAGCCGACGTTTATGTCACTGTCTAAGTAAAATCACAAACAAAGAAACATCCTGAATCTATTTCGTAACTTATAGTTAATTCGCTGCTTCACAAATTTGTAATACGGAAGTGTCGTGCTTCTCCATTGGGAGAAAGGTACATCCTCAAACGCTTAAAGAGTCCTGTGCTCGCCTTTGGATGGCACTCGACGTCGGAATAGCTGACTCCACAATTCTACTCACTGTATAGAGAAACTGACAGAGAGAGAGCTATAGAACGCCGAAAGTCCCATTGAAGTTAGAACTCTCCTAGAGTAGTTTAGGAAACCTGCTTGAATGTTCGCAAGGTCAGCCTCCTGCCATCAACGTAGAATTAGAAACCTGGAGCACTCCTCTGAGATTCAGATTGGCTTTGTAAAGTGACGCAAAAGAGTTCTTATCGGACGGTCAATGGATACTCCTGAGAGTTGTTTATCCTTCGGCTGACCATTTACCAGTCCTTTTCTACTAATTTCGAGCTTATTTTTTTACTTGACACTATGCCGTCCGCGCGATAAATCAAGATTCTTTGGTTTGGCGCCGTTGGAATTCGTATAGATTCCTTCGCTTGTCGCCGGCGCTTTTCGAATTTACCGAGAAATCATAAAACGTCACGTTTTACTAATCATTTAGAATTAGCTAGTGTGGAGGTCCTTCTATGTTAAATATAGGTATATATATATATTTGGAACTGAAAATATTGTGGTACAATTTGTCAGGTTGCTCAATATTCGTCTACAGACTGTCAAGGACTGCTAAGAACTGACTCTCTAGCCGCGACGTCACTCGCAGGAGGCCTCTGCCGACTTTGTTTTCTTTAAGATAACGCAGGGCCTCTTTACGACGACGAAGGAACGAGCGTGGCGTCACGTTAGTTCCTACACTAGAATGGATGGTTTGTATACAAACGAGAGTGGATGTTTAGAGTGCGTGATTTGGAAGGCGACATGAATATTTAGTTTATGGATAAAGAGAAAATGAGTGAGTGCAACAGAGAACGCATGCTGTGAGAAAGACGAAGAATGCATGCTGTGCATTTCAGGCAGTTGTACGAAATTGTACAAGGCGCCTTAGGCCCAACTGGCGCGGCCTCGGGCAGGTTCGCCGCGAGTCGGCTAAGTTCGGCTCGTCGGTCGAGTAGTCGTTATCCGAAAGTCACCCATCGCAGATCGCTGAGGACGGCCGCTGTTTTTGTTTCTTAATAAAGCATATTAAGTGACTAAAAGTAAGGAGTTTTGCTTCTGGACCACGGCCAGCCTCTACTCCTGAGAGCACTGCGAGCACGGTGACCTGGTCAATTCTACACATCCAACAGCAGTTAAGCATATGCAGTTGAGCTGAGAGTTCAGAGAGCGAGAGACATAGCCGTGAGTGGAGAGAGCTTTACTGAGAGATTCAGCGTTAGGGAAATTTTATAGTTGTTAAGAGTTTTGTGGTTTTTTATAGTTATATATACATTTAACACTATTCCTACCACGACCGGTCAAATGACCGTTTTTAAAATTTCGATTAGAATTTCCTATATAGAACGTAATTGAATCGCCTTTAAACTTCACGACTTTTCCTCAAATATACGTATAATGCATTCACATTATAATACATTTTTCAATATTCACTTCTGTTTTTACTGTTCATTTTCTGGGAAAAAATTATCCCAAAATTATCCCAGGGAAAAGGTATACGTGAAGTGTCGGTAGGAATAGTTAATCACTTATTTTGAAATTACACGCGTTCAATTTAGTTTTTAGGCTACGATATTATTAATTAATTTAAGGGAATCTATTCAGTTTCTTCTAAGACGAGTACCGATATTCTTTGGGGGCACATCCGGGATTTTTACAAAGAGTTAGCAAGAAACAGAATATCCACATATGAAAATATGTATTGTGAAATGCACAAGTGCAAAAAAGATTTTATCCCTACATAAGTATGACGCAGACAAATTTGTAATTTAATAAAACACGACATCTTACTTCTTTCACGCCATCCTCCACTTATCTCCAGGTCAGTCGAAGTCCAACCAGGAATACCATTAACGTGGATGATACTCGTGGTTAGTAAGTTTACGTAGATACAGGCTGTCCTTTCTTATTACCTGATAGACCATAAGATAAGGATGGAAATTAGGAGAAGTCTCAAAGTTTGATAATTAAGAGAATAGGAGGGAGTGCTCGGCGGAGTGGTTCATAAGTTACAATGGAGTACGCGCAGCTTAGCCACCGCTACCCTCTATACGTGTATGCACCTTCTACCACCCCCAACCATCACCCCTCACCCCTTTCTTTACCTTCGACCTTCGATCCAACCTTAGCGGTCCTCTGCTCCCTTGGGTGGCAGAGTTAATGCTCGTCCTATCCTCTTAAGATATCGCATTATCGTTAAGAAGCTTTTCGCGCAAGACATAAACTCTCCGCAAGTATAAAACTAGATCGGATTAAAACTTAACGCGGATCCTCGCATAATTGCATTTCTAACGAAGCCTCGTCTCGTGAAAGTGGCACCTTCCTTCTCTGATTACACCCCATTCGATCTAAGGCTACTCCGAGGTCTCTTTCCTTGAGCCGCGTTCGGTGGACGATCAAGGGTGTATTAGCGATATCGAGATGTCAGGGATGAAACCATAGGGTGTCATTTTAGAGATAATGTCACTAAAGAAATTAAACGACCTGATATTAAGTCCGAAAGATACGCGGCTGCAATGAATTTCGGAATAACGACAGTCTTTTCGTATTTTCATCGTATGTCTACAGTGGGCCATTAAAAATGGATTATGTTTTGTCAGAGAGACTGTAATTAAATGTTTCGCGTAACAAACCTTGTTAGTGGGCGGTTAATGTGTTTCTTTTCTGCTTCTGTTATGAAATTTGTATATTTTAAATATGAAATTCAGACAAAATTTATTTTTCACGTACTTAAATAATGCCATTAAATACTTATTACGATGAGGATTAGGAAGAAATTTCACCGTGAATGTATTCTTTGCTACATTGAAAATCATACGGCTCATATTTTAAATCGCATAATGTTGAGTATCTTCAAACGGCACGAAAGAAAGGGATGAACGTCACAGTACAAATATGTTGCGTGAAAATAAAAGAAAGCTAACCTATTAAAGTCGTTTTAAATGTTATAATGAATCATAGAGTTTGATTCACTTATGTTCCTCCCTGTTAAGCAGGTACACCTATATTAGGTACCTCGTGACATGAAGTTCCTCATTAGCTTATTGTCCGTGGTTTTGAGTATACTTTACTAAATACCTTGGTTATTAATTATTAAGATAGAGTTGTTACGATTTTCAGAACTTCACGATACAGTCGCCGCATTACGTTAACTGATATGATATATCAAGAATCACTGATCAATTTTTATTTTACCAATTCAATTCTGAATTATTGCTGAGGCAGTCACAAAAGAAATTGTACGGCAAGGGGTTGACTGCTGTGATCATTTCACCTAGGATGTAAAGTTTCAGCTGGATTCTAAATCACCGCTGTTATGACACACATATCACATAGTAAAAATCTCTTAGAAGTATAAGTAGAAAGGCCCACTAATTAGGAGTCCGAATCTTTAATTCTTTATCCACCATAGTGACATTTCTTTTTTTTACAATATGACCCACATTTTTATCTAACATTTTTATACGATCCGACGAGCTACTAGTATTTTTAATCACGTTGTACATACCGATGGTATTACCGATTAACGTCAAACGTGATCTCGTGTATACTGGAAGCTCTGATACAAGATTCCCTTTCCTTGCTTTTCAGGTTATTCATGGTGTGCATATAGAACCAGCGCACGAAGTGAAGAAACGCAGCATCAGTCAGCCGGTTCGAATACTCCTATCCTACGACGAAAGCGTCTATAGGTGAGTTTCTGTTCTACATATACGAGATGTAGATTAGCAATTAAATTTTTCTGATTAAGAATTATTACGGACAGATGTCGTGTTAATAAAATACAGCGCAGGTAATGAATTTAAGTGATTAATGTCAATTTTTCGATTGAAGAAGTTTGCCAGTTTTATCGACCGTCTGTTTGTTAATAGTTTACATTCATTTAGGTAACATCTTTGATCGATATTAATTGGAAATAATGTCTATTATTTAGTGTCAGTGAAAATTATTCTCGCTGCAAATTGAAAACTCTCCTTTCGGGTGTTATTTTATGCGAAGCATGATTAATTATAAGACTTTTCAAAAGTCTGCTGTCGAATTTCATCTTTCAATCTATCGTTATTCGATCGAAATTAATTTTTTAATATGCTGAAAAATATAAAATTAATATCTATCTTGTTACGAATCTCTCAAAGTTTAGCATCTAAAAATATGCATTTTACTAACGCAGTGTAACATTCAACAATTCTTTCTGAATAATGAAATTAGCATTATTTGTGTTCTTTTACGTGTATTTTTTAAATTTGCGGTTAAAATTATTTTTTCGATCTGTTCTGAAATGCCCCACTTTATTTAACAAAAACCTTCATTATTTAAGCCAATATTCATTTCTATTTTTCGGCAGCTCTAAAGTCAAGTCAGTTCATTAAAAAATACCTTAAATAAATGAATTAAACGGGAATGAAATTTCTATCTGGAAATCAGTTTGGCAGGACATAAATTATAAAAGGGAGATATATAAAGTTAGAATTCTGGCATAAGAAACTTATTGAACAACGTAGGTATACAAATACACCTAATTCTGTTTTTACACGATACGTACGTTCCCGAAGAATACGTGCAAAAAAAATTCGTGTAAAAAAAATATTGCGTCTATGGAAAAATAGAAGATTGGTTCCAGTCCTAAGAAATCAGCAAACATAATACAATAAACCATGAGTTTTCCTGTTAGGATGTTAAAGATTTTATTTCACAAAGATTGCTCATGTATCATATAAAATAAATTATCATTTGAAAAGGATAAAAACGTGTCCGTAATTTATGAACACAAAAATTAGGCAAAATAATATGAGTTACACATAAAAAGATTTTATTCGTTGTCACTTTGTGACAATAAACTCGTACGTTTACGTAAGACTGTAATATTACTGCTATCACTAGAAATGTCTTGGTTATCGTCTTCATTCTCCATTGGAGAAATTCTTTCTGTAATTTCTTGAACAAAATTAGGACTAGCCTCCTGTGGTGCCGCTTTTCAGTTGATTTAAGAACGAATTCATTCATTAATCGTTGTGTTTGTTTTTTGGCTGGGCCACAGTAAAGCAAAATTTTCTTCTTAGAATTTGGATCGATCGTGTTAACTCAAAATCGCGTAAAAACAGAATTCGGTGTATAACACATTATAACAGAAATGATTTACCTGTATTCAAGTTCTAATACTATCAAATCACAAATATTGAGTAGAAGATTAAAGCAGTCGTAACAGCATACCGTAGAATGCACTCGGGACGTTTAATCCCGTCGCATTCAGTGAAAGTATCGAGGAAAGAGAAAAAAGTGCACTAAAAGAACTTTAATATTCAGAAATGGCAAACACTTGAAAAAAAAGTAACGCAGCAATAGAATTCATATTACGATTGTACCTGTTCACGTGTGTTCCGCATACGATTCGGTCTCTCGTTGCGAGAATCTCTGTACAGCCGTATAATGTCTCTTAGAGAAACGGTAATGTAGTAGGAGACTACACTGGAAGCGAATTTTGTACATGTGTTATTATTTCGAACATTCCCTCGGAAGTTTCGCTATATCTCCGCCATTTCCTCAAGAAAGTACTCGGAATTTAAGGACGTTAGATGTAACTTCCGCGGCGCATTCCTGAAACGATTTTCTAGTAGTTGCCGCGGGTAATGGGTTCAAATTGCGCCATTGAAGTGTTCGATAAATTTTGAATTCAATTCTTAGCTTTGCTTTTCGCAATAATCGCGTCCTTTTAAACGACACTAATGTTACTGAGTTAACTAACTTGTTTTATGGTAGTTTTGTAGTATTGTTAAAGTAGCAATTCCAGTCTCACTGAACTCCGGCGATAATAATAAGGTTATTGATTTTCAATGCATTTATGGTAAATATGAAAGTGCAAAAGCAAATATAAATAATTCCAAAATTAATGCACT
Organism: Cerceris ruficornis; assembly: GCA_963989415.1. NCBI lineage: Eukaryota > Metazoa > Arthropoda > Insecta > Hymenoptera > Crabronidae > Cerceris > Cerceris ruficornis. Next base: position 39,833,624 of record OZ022517.1, on the reverse strand, counting down.
TTTAGTAAAATTACTGTAAATTGCAACTCCGCTAAAATATAGGAAATTCGCAGAAAATCAGCGTCTCCAGTTGTATGTCCACTGTTTTTTATAAATCAACGGAAAATACTAAGTTAAATATATATCGAAGATAATGTACTACGCCGATAAATCATTAACTTTTGTTGACTCTCGCGATCCTCTTTGCCAAATGGCAAACAGTGAAATCGAGATACGCATACGTTACACCGTAAAAATACTCGTTGCTCGTTTATTATAAAAGAAATAAAGCATTTTTTTTTTGTAGGATATAAAACTGGACCTGCATCTTTTTCACAGAAATTTATCGATGATTTTACTAGGACAAGGGCAACATTTCTGTATGGTTGTTAAGATAGACTTGCTATGGTTATATTATAATGGTGCATTTTTCATTATTGATTGCAAATAATTTGATGCGGAATAAAATATTTTATTTCTGAACCTTTCCAAAGAGGTATCGACAGGGCGGTTTAAGCGGCTCGAATATCACTAGATAGAATTACACCTTTCATCGCGTATTCGATGTTAAAGAATGTAATGAACTACTCAAAGCTTTTGTAAATTTTTGAAAATCTTCACTTTTCTCTATTTTTATGGTGCTTTATGCTTCCAAATCGACCTTAAAACTGTACCTGTCTTAATGGGGTTGATGAATGAATCTCTCACAGACTGTAAAAGTTTCTTGAAAATAACAGATCACTAGTTTTCAGTGTAGCAGTTTAGTAGTTTTTCAGTGTTGCCCACTGAAAAACTGTATGCCCTGTTATTAAATATATTAATTAATTTATATCCTAACTTCAGAAAGCAAGAGATTGTAATGCATCAAGTATCATTGCTGTAAAAGAACAGTAATAGGAATACTTCCGACCTATTCTCCCGTAGGTAAATGAATTTCATAAAATCTTAAATCTCTGAAACATAGCAACAAATTAAACGTTTTAAAAATAGGAAATCTATAAACACGAAAATTCTAAAAAAAACATCAATATCCTTTCACCCGTACTATAATCATCTTTTAACACATCACGGCCTATTTGTTTCTGTATCGCACCATGAAACGCGATACTCCATAATACAGCCATTGCGCAAAGATAATTTCGAACTTCTACCTCCCAAGCGATTTACAGGCCATTGAGTCGATCCTAAAGTTTGATACAATGCGTATAAACGTTTTCTGCTTTGCCACTATGTGCTCGACTTACAATTACGTCGTAAGAACGATGCATATATTAGGGACAGCAATATTCCGCAACTTGGCTCGAATTTCCTCCCTTCTATGCCAGTGAGAGCATCGCTAGTTGCAGCCGAGAAATTCACTGGTATGCCATTCCTGCCAAAAGTTTTTCCCTCAGGTTTTGCGCGCGCTCGACAATTCTGCTTGGAAATGAAATTACAAGTTGTTTTTTTTTTTATTTACGTTGCCATGTAAAAAAAAGGGAACGCGAGTCATCTACGTAATAAATGCTTCATTTGTACGTTAAATTGTTGAATTTTCAATGGGGGTATTTGAATTTCATGCAGTTGGTATTAAAGCCGGGCATAAAGCAAAAAAAAAAACCTTGGTAGAACTTGTGATACACTTTATTTTACATTTCCTCTTTCTCGTTTTAATTGCCGCCTCGATGTTTTACTATTTGAAAAGTACTGGCATTATTACTCGGCCGTGAAAATGTTGCGCGAAAAATATGCAAAAATCGTAAAAAAGGCAGATACTGCAATTTTCAACGTTATGAAAATATTTCGCCGTTTGAATTCTGTGGATGCAATTTCCTTTATTTTCGATTAAAAACGAATATAAAATATGTAATATATTTTCAAGCTTAATAAAAAATAAATTGAAATGCAATATCACCCGGAATAGAAATTTTCAAACATACATATATTCTAAAGATATTGGAAGGTAGTTCTTTGTGTCGTAAAGTAATAATTTTGAATTCTTCAAATAATGATGGAGAGCACTCTGCGTTTGAGCAAATATGTTCATTTTCAGAATTAAATTGTTGCTTATGAGTTTCAACTATTGGGGAAAAATAAGCATTACTGAAAAAATGCAATACAAAAGTCATTCTTTTCGACTGATAGAGCTTCAGTACAATTGTTTACTTAAATAGCAGAATATACGGAAAATACGGTAAGAAAGATTTTCTATTTAAAATACAGCCATATTATGATATTAAATTAAAATCATCCTACGACGATAGCTACTTACCAGCTCAAAACATCGCACATCTTTAACTCCACATTTTTTGATTTAGCCTTTTTAAACTATTCTTTCATTTACCCTCTCTTGTTCAAAGCCACCCACTACCACGCGTTTTACTATAATCCAAGACAAAAGCTGTCTCGCAACAACACAAACATCCCATTCAAAAAGTCATGCAGCATGTAAAGCTTAACAAACCCAGTCTGATCAACTTTGTAAACTAATTAAAAGCCAAAAAAGTGAAACATAATCTTAACCCAAAGCAGACATGTATGGACGCGCATTATATGTCGACGTCTGTTAATTTTCAACGGAGTATCTTCTCGTTAGGAGCCTTATGCTTAATTAGGCAACATTTCGTTCTAATTAGGTCTGGATTCTCCGTTCGATACAACGGTAACAAGCGTCATTCAGGGGAGTTCCACCTTACACCTTTCAACCATGAGAGAGGAAGGCCCTCCCCTCTGGCTCAAACTTCTTGCTTTCGAGACGAACTATGTTCGCAATGTGTCACGCGTATCAAGTCTAGGCATATTCGTCTAATATGCTAATCAAAGAGAACTTTGTCTACGCACAGAAGCGGGATGATTTTGGGCAAGGGTGGAGCACAAGGGAATGAATGGCTGAGACGTTTGAACCGTGAAGTAATGAAGTCTTGTGTGGTAGAGTCGACTTAGGGTAGTTTGAATAGTTGTAGGATTTCGTGTTGTAGTTTAGTATGTATTTTAGTCCGTAGACATTTATTTATAATGCAATAACTTCACGAATGATAAATCTCTATGGGTCTATGATGGAACAAAGATAAAGGTTTGGACTTAAGACTAACTTCATAAAACCCGTTCGTACATGCTGAGGTTAAGTGAAGTTAAAGGTTACATTTTAACCTAATCTCTTATGGTAGAAATCCTTCTCACGTTACGCTAGTTATTGATAAACATTAATGGGAGTTTTTCCACAAGGTCGTTAGGTATGATCGAGCCGAACGAATTGTATTTACATAGGGAGGCGAAGTAAAGAAGAAAATAGATTAAGGACCTCCCGTCGAAAGCTGTTGACGGAAATTCCTAAGGGAAGTTGCGGGTTGCGGTGTGTCCTGAGCAGAACGTGTACCGCGTAAGACGCGCTTTAAGGCGTTTGGCATCCCGACGAGGCAACTTTTAACTTCCGGCCCGGAAGTTCAGCAGTTGTTAAATGCCTCCATGGCACCGGGCGACGAACTTTCGGAGCATTAGTTTGCAAGTTTCCATGCTGCATTTACGCCGGTTCCTGTCCCTTTGGACGTGTATTCACCTGTAAACAACCTCTTACCTACATCTAACTGGCTTTGCATAATCAGGAATTGCATCGGTTGCCCCATGGGCCATGAAATAATCGATATGATACATTAGTTGGTTAATAATCACTTTGAAAGTAAGCTCGTTGCTTTGAGTATTCGGCACTGATAGGGGAAAGGGAAGTGAGAAGAAAGTGTCTTTCGATTAGACGAAAAATAATAATTCATAACTGTATGATTTTTAATAATAAGTTTATTAACACATTGCATACGGTTATATCTCTCCGCGGACTTACGCATGTAGGGAGCGTTTTTTTGTAAATTTCGACGGAATTTGGTCGTTCGGTAAAATCGCAACAAATCGAAAACTACTTCCTTTTTCCCAACGAAATTTTTTTTAATTTACACTTAAATATATACTCTATGATTATTTAAAAAACCGACGTTTTTTGAATACGAAATGCCCATCGTATTTAAATGATACCCGCTCTCCAGCACAAATATACTAAACACGTACTTTTACGTGATCCGCGCTCCAGTGACAGTCTGCAAAAGCCGTAAAAATACGTTTCCCGCCTGCCATGTGTTAATATAGGAATACAGTTTATTTATTATTAGAGTAACATAGATTATGGATTATAGATAAATATATTATATACAAAGTTAGACCACAGCGTGATTACGTATAATACGTCTAAATATTTTATCGTTCAAATTAAAAAAAGAAAAGGCGTCTCGGTGTCTATACACGAAGTGTCCGGAAAGCCTCTCGCAAAACATTTGCCGATCGACAGTCGCATGCACACTTCTCTCGCATGTAATGTATCTACTGATGCAACAGAGATATTCGCTTCCCACGTAGCGGTTACTTAATTATTAACGGCATAATGACTTCAAAATCTGTGATGCTGCAATATCTGCTAAACTTGTCAATCGTAAAAATGGATATATTTCTGTACGTGAACCAAATTCCACTTCCGCCGGAAATAAAGTTACCTACTCTTTAATCGGATCTCACCGACTAGACAGTCAGTCAGTCGTGAAGTTTTCTTAGATTGAGGAATGAATGTTTAACGAGGAATAATAAATTTTGCTCGGTGATACGCTTATTAATATAATTGGATCCATCACGAAATTAATATATTATGTTCAGAATCCTGATAATTATCCGGTATTTGTGGTGTTTATATATTAAAGGGGATTTTCCGCTCTTATAGCATCGGGTAAACGTTCAGCAAATTCCGTCTAGTTACTGGAAGTTTTAGCGCGTCAAGTTTATTAGAACTCTCATAATTGGATTTACATGGATCAAGAAAACATTGCTCGTTGATGTTGTAACGTTTCGAGCCTCACTTTGAGCGCCAAATTTTGACGTCTTGGTCCCACGTTGGTCGCCAAGTTGTAACGTAGTCGTCGCACGATGAAATTGCGCACTCGGATCCGCCGGATCGTTCAGGAGTGACCTTCGCCCGCTGTTTTGTTTGCACGACGATACGGAGTCGCAGGAGTAATATGCTGGAACGGTAAGTTGGCAGCTGAGGGGTGATTTCCTCTGATTCGCCCGATGAATAGGGACATCCCTCTCCCTCACGCATTTTCGATTGTGACGCGCTATTGGCAGAAACTGCTACGCACACAAATCAGATGCGTGACAAAGAGAGAAAGCGACAGCCGTGAAACTGAGTGCGACAGCACGAAGTCGAGCGTGAAAGTCGTAGCATTGGCGTACGCACGAGATTTTTACAATCAGGATAGGTAGATACCAATGTCATCGACTTGCATAGACTATCATTTTTCAGTATCGGTAAATCAGATTTCGGTCTGACAATTTGGAATATTCATATACAGTAAAACCTCTTTTTGTGCGGTGGATAGGGACCGCATAAAAGAAATCGTACAAAAAAATATTCGGAAATTTTATAAATACTTACATATAATAAACAACTTTGTACGATATACCACCTAAAATTTTTTTTATGCGGTGGATAGGGACCGCATAAAAAAAGTCGCACTTAGAAAATACATCAATTATTTACGAAATAGATGAGAAAATGCTTTCAAACAAATTAAATTAGACCTGGAAATATTTTAAAAACATTTAATTTTTCATTGTATACATGGAGAAGCTTTCAAAATGCACATTAAATAATTCACTGCTACTCGTCGTAATCCAAAACGCGCATCTTCTTGCGATGAATTGGTTCAAAACAAATGAACAGAGCGTCGCGAAGTGCACATACATTGTCGTCAAGGAGTCCACGTAGTCAGGGTTCGTCCACGCATGTATATGTACACTGATAGGAAAAATTAAACTGGCGCCAACACCGCTGAGATTCATATACCGCATAAAAAAAAATCGCACAAAATAAAATCGCACAAAAAGAGGTTTTACTGTACGTGAAAGTACGACTATGCAAAATGATACGTCACGAGGCTGAGCGCCACAATTCCAGGAAATAAGAGGACGTCACACGCGGGCTAAAGGGAGGGGGTAGGCGGTGCGAGAGCATTCTCCCCTTCCGTCTCAGCTGCCAAGTTACGGTTCCCCAGCTTTATTTACTCGGAACGTCTCGTTGGGCACACTAGCCCTCCGCAAGTCAGCTAGGGTAAGATGGTCTGGCAAATCCAAGGTACCAACTTCCGCCGCCTCACTGGAATTTAGAGCTATAGCCGTCCGCCGATATTTCAAAATAGCTCCAACGAACGGAGGCCAAGACTTCCTCTGGAATTCAGTGGATCCTCCAACTGTCGAGCCTGAAGTCCTTGACCGGCCGTTCTAGACTGACTTCCGTGTCAATCAGGGGCCTTTTTATATGGGTGGCCCCGTCAATCAATGGTTGACGTGCGATGGTGTGGGAGGATGGACAGGTACCCCTTTCGTCGGTGGTACCTGTCCACCCACCGGTACGTTCGAAAAATTCCTTAAAAACTACGCTCAATGCAGTGTTGATTTTCGGTAAAGGAATCAACAGCTGCCTATTAGGTCATTTACGTGATTGGCCTACTTGCTCGGTGAACTTAAATAACTCTTTGAATTTATAGTTAAAAGATAGGTTATTCCTTGTTACTGATAACACAGAAGTGTAGAATTTACGATTACCAGAAAGGGTAATAATTCTGTCGTGACTCTGAATCGTTTCAACAGTGAAAGAAATGTTCGTTACTGTTTTGTTGTATTTCGACCAGCGGGTAATAAGTATGCATCAAGTTACACGAATGACATAATCACCATGAATTTCTAGATTACCCTTTGCTTCTATGTAAAGTTCACTTTGCACGCAACAAATCAGCGTTTTATGACTTCAGTTGAGATATCTAGGTTTTTTTTAAGCTACCACAGTTTTTTCTTTATTTGTAAGTGAGTAACCATTGTTTGATTTTTAAGTACAATTTTTAGTATCAAAAAATACGCAAAATCCATTGGCCAGTTCTTAATACATTCTGTTAATCAACTACCATGAATTTGTAAAACGTAAAACATTCTTAATTAAAATGGTATATTGCCAGTCATCAAATTGTCAATCCAATTGCAAGCGGACGAGAAGCAGTAACATATTAAGTGTGATTGCTTATTTCATTTCATTACGCAGATCATTTGCATAATGCTGAATCGTAAATATTAATAACAACTTTTGCTACATTTCGCGGTAAGTCAGAGCTTACTTTCCTGGGATTTATTTCACTGTCCTCGTTACAGTGTTACTTTTTGCGGTTCATGTTTTTTTTCTCTTTTACATTTCTTGTATTATAATATATATAAATGGCCGTCCTGCTCGACTCCACTAATTCGAGAAATCGATCTTCGCTCCTGGGATGACTGTGTCGATGACATTTAATAACAGGAATAGGAGAGTCTGGACGAGACCTCTTTGGAGAGAGGACGCGAATTGTCGTTAAGAGTGGAACTATATTTCTTTACTGCGAATAATAATAATAATAATAATAATAATAATAATAATAATAATAATAATAATTTGGTGTGGCGAATCTCTGCGGCGCAATAATATATACATACATATATCTTGATGATTACCCAATCAAAGTCCTTCCTGTTTCTCAGTTTCAGACAGATGCATTGTGCACAGTAGAAATACTGAATGAACTTAATCTGAAAAATATAATTTACTACAACTTGCAGGTTTGTTACGATGGAAATAATGACAAGCAGATTATTTTAAAAATTGTTACTCATCCCAACGATGAATTTTCGCTACGGTAAACGCATGAAAAATTCTCGGGATGCCCGCAGATTCGTCGTAAAAAGAAAAACTATAATTCCATTTCTCGCGGGAACAATTCGCTGCAACAAGTACAGTGCGTTGGCCGCTCTGTCGCTTATACTGTTATTTTCGTTTTGTCTTCATTAATGATTCGATGTTTTTTTTTCTGAGTCATCCTAATTGCATTTACGAGCAAGATAATATTGTCGTAATTAGCAACATTTGAAATTCTTTAATGAACGTCCCTCCCAGCGACATTGCATTCCGAAAAATGTTTCGTATGAAAATTCTAACAAATATGCTGCAATTTGTCGAAACATTGAAGGTGTCCTTTAATTCTCGTCTGTTAGTGTATATGAAATATCTCCGAGAAATTTTCGTCATAATTCATCGAAATAAAAGGGCGGAAAATAAAGCACCTCACGGAAGATATTACTTTATGTTATCTTTCCTTTTAGCCCTGTCAAGTTAAACGCGTACGTTCGTGCAGCTATTCTTGACGTGTGGTTTCCTCATTTAAATAGTTTCATGAATTTTTCATCAAGAAATCCCAGGCCCTAATTTACATAAAATCATTATTATAAACGTCTCTTTCTTTTAATGACTCGGAAGTCTGGGAAAAGACTTAAATTTTAATTGTAAAATTAAAATTAGAAGAAATACTAAAATCTACTATGATTTACTAGTAGAATTAAGCTAAAAGCACCAGTAGTTGAACAGTTAAGAGATTTTTTTTGCGTAAATAGTGCTAACTGATTACATTACCATTACCATTACTTTAAAAAAGCTTATTTTTCACGTTTTGGTGAAAAGTGGTCTACTTCTGATATAAGGTCAATTACTGGTGCCTTTACCTTATAACGATATTAAAAATATATAGATATTTCTTTTTTCCGTCTACCATAATTTACCGTCTACTGTAGAAGACAAAAGTTGTCGCAGCATAAAATTTCACTTCTTAGAGATTTCAGTATCATCCATTTTTGAAACATATTCAAAATATCATTAGGCGATTTACAGTTGTCGCGATGTATAATTGTAACGGGCGAGATTTTTCAAAAGTACAAACTATATTTTGAGAATCATCAAAGAAATTGACTGTCTCATGGTTGCTGAATATTGACAAATTAACAGAGGAAACCGAATTGTAGGTAAAATTGTTTTTATTGTATTTAACAGTCCATTCTGCGTCCCTGTTATTTAGATGTGTAAACGCGTGTGAACTAATTCTTACCATCTATCATCCTAACTTGTTCATGTGTTCTCTCATCTTCTCCGGGATACAGTTTGCATCTTTTTAAAAAAAGCACTTATTACTAACAAGAACTGGTACCTTATCCTTCATATCAAATATCTGCCGAATTTGTATACAAGTTCACTTTACAAAAATAGAAGCCAAGAAATCAAAGTTGCTCGGTTTGTGGAGTAATTCGAACTCCAGTAACTACACAAGATTACATTACATCATAACACTCACCGCTTTCTAACTTTATAGTAACCGTAGCCTTACGAAGCGGATGTTGACTATTTATGTTATAACCACCCGTAACGTTTACATGACCTCGAGCTTTCCTGTTTTTGAGTTTAAGAATTCCCTTAACCTTCATTCGTCCCTGGGGTCTTTTTTTACCTAAATCGAGATTTAATTTGATGGAAATCGAGACAAGTAATACACAGTGAATACATATTACTCTCAATAAACTGATTATAAAGAAAAGATAAAAAGAAAATCTTGTTTATGTATTAGAAAAGAAGCTACGGTTCGGAAAAGACCCTAAGGACTCTAGTGTGATTTTTTTAAAGGAGCGGGTGAAGGTTAAATATACTTTCTGATTCATAATGAGATAATAGGAACTTTCAGAGATTAAACGTTCTTCAAGATTTTTTTTTTATGGCGATTGGTGTGGTGTAATTTCCAATAGCTCATGTATGTGTAAAGCGGAGAAGTCGTTTGAAAACGATGCGTACTATTAGGTACTTTTTTATGGTGAGACGTGGCATCAAGCAGTTTGTTTAATTTATACAACGATATGCGTCTCCACGCAATTAGTTATTTTACAAAATGATGTGCGTTCCAGAGTAATTTGTTTAATTCACTAAATGATGTGCGTTACACGGCTGGCCGCTTTAATCTATGTTGCACGGTGCATCCCGAAGCAATTTGTTTAATTTATCTTCAGTCTGTTTTTTCAAAATTTATGCCAATTGCAAGCAATAAATTTACTCTACAGTTTCAAAATAATTGAATGGCAATATCCATTAATGATATCAATGACACTTCTTTTCACTTATTTAACGTTTAAAATTTAAATATTTCTACCAACACTATACACACAATAATTTATAAGATATTGGTAATCGTCTGCAGACCTAAGATGCAATAGTTAATACCAAATAGCAATAATTAATTCGTAATTCTTGTTCTTTTGAATAAACACTCCGCCCAGTCGATCCAACCTCATACATTTTTTTTTCTTTTCAGATACATTCCTTCAAGCCTTTTCGATCATAAAGTTCTTATAATTTTGAATTTCTTGAACTCCATACACGAAGCGGATGCATGTCTGCCGTAGTTGGGCATGCAGTTAATTACATTCTGTGTGTGTCGGTATATTTTTCTCCATCGGTGCCATCTTCGTTTCGATTATCCTTACACTCATCAAAGCAGCAGCGAATGTTCTCAGTAATTCAGTTCTGCGTGCATATAGAGAAAAGCATCGCGTCATCTGGGAAAATAATAACACCAGCCAATACAAATAATACAGTGATTAGGAGAAATCATGCAGCCAGTGCGTCAAGCGGGCATTGAGACTGGCGTATCGCGCAAAAAAACGTGGCATTGCATATAGAAGAGGTAGGTGCTAGCAGAGGTGAAGCAAGAGAAAGAGGAGATAGGAAGTAATAACCGCTGCATTTGGCTTGGTAATAGGAATATCCATTCGTGCGAACATGAAAACATTTTACCCATCTCAACGACGTCGGTGAATCGTATCAGTTTGCACGATGTATGAGCGGATATGTATCCCTCTTCGTGCAAACGATTCGTCATTTTATCGAGCGCCAGAACACGGTTCATAACTTTTTCTCGGTTGTACTCGATAAGCCTAGTAATTAACTCCGTAGAATGTGTTCTCAGTAGATTTGAGCAGCTACCATTTATTCTACCGAGTGATACTTATGACCTGCTTTGGTCACTGCAATCGAGAATATTGCAGGAATCATAAAAGACGAGATGTTGGTGAAAGTCAATGATGCTAGCTGGTAATTATCTTTGCAACATGTGTTCTCGGTAGATTTCAGATGCTGGTGTTTAATCTACTGATTCTAAGTGATGCTTTCAACTTGATTTTGTCATTGCAATCGCGGATGTTATGACTCATAACTTATGAGAATTTTAAAAGAGGAAAAGGAGATGGTAGTCGACGGTTATGAATACCATAGTCTCGTGCTCTTTGCTGTAATTATTAACACTATGCCGTCCGCGCAATAAATCAAGATTCTTTGGTTTGGTTTTATTTAATTACACGCGTTCAGTTTAGTTTCTAAGCTGTGATATTATTAATTAATTTAAGGGAATCTATTCAGTTTCTTGTAAGACGAGTACCGATATTCTTTGGGGCTCATCCGGGATTAAATTAGAGTAGTACTGTATAATAAGTTATAATTCTGTCCTGCAATTTTCACGAAATTTCAAGGATATAAAACTGTCTAATATTTTAGCGTGACACCAACGTGGTGTCACCGGACGGCATAGTGTTAATACTACTGTTTTGGTGGATGATCGGTACTTTTGTTTAACTTTGGAACACTACGCCAGGCAGAGATGAATGCTATCAGATGCGGATGTTCGTATTATTTGAGTTCGACTTTTAATACAGAAAAATGGTTTACATCATCGTACAGAAGTTTCAGGAAAGCCCCAATTATTTTGAGTATCAATGAATATAATTGACAACAAATGTTTCATTAACCCCTTGCCCTACAATTTATTTTGTGACTATCTCCGCAATAATTGAAAATTAAATTGCTACAATAAAAATTAGTCAGTGGTTCCTGATATATCTTAGAATTTAGAGCAAAATTAATAACATAGGTATAATATTATCGTGTCGTGTTCCACTGATATTTTCAATTTGATAATTTTTGAGAAGCTTCAAAATTTCCTTTTCTATCAACCGCATCACGAGTGCCACTCGCTGTTATAGAGTTAAATCGTTATAGGGTTAAAATTAAAGGGTTAGTCGTACACATTGAATTTTATTTTTCCGAAGTTGAAGATCATTTACGACGAAAATTGGTATTGTGTATCAAAAATCTTTCAACGATAGGTCTAACGAAAATTCGAGTAAAATATTCTTATGAGGTGATTATATCAATTACGACATTTTTAAGAATACTTTGAAGTGCATGTTATTAAAATTGTTGTAAAGTTGTTGCTTTTCATCAGTCTACCATTAACGAATCGCACTCAGAGAGTTTACAAAATGGTAAACACAGTAATAAATCCTCAGGGCGAGTTTCAGCTATCAGAGATGATATGGTGTGCAACCCTTGCGGAAACAGCTCGCTTTCTGGGCAGGCAGTGGTTCATTTCTTGTAACCTTAACCGCAACCAGGTGGAAATGCACCTCCATGGTACATCGCTGAAAGAACTCTAGTATTTCAATATTTAACTACTTCTTGGTGTTTGTTTAATTTATTTACTTTTATGCGGAATGCGTTGTATTCATTACGAATTGCGTCTAACCGGCATCTTTTGATCTATGACCAACCGCAACGGGATGCATTTTTGTTGGTAATTGGAAAAACTTCATGAAAAATAACAATTTTAATTGAAATATATAAATATATAGATTTTTAACGTAAAATAATATGGATAACAGAAGGGCATAAACATTACAATACTTGCCACCAAACTAATTGAACATTATGTGATTTCTGTCACTGGTGGATTAATTTTCGACAAAATTATCGATGTTTTAAATGTTTTATCTCAAAGGTTTTACTTTTATATAAAAATCGAGCAAACAACGCTGTAAATAAAATTTACGGAGAAATAAATGATTTAAAGCAAAAGTGTTTCTTTCACAAATAAATCTGGGTACGGCTCGCGAATAAACATTAGTAATATCCTTTAATATTTATAATGGATAAAAATACCTGTAAATATACGTAATTTTTCATGGAAGATCGTGTTCTTGCTATTCTTTATACGCGTCGTATTATCAATTTTAATAATAGCAACAATCAGTATTTATATATTATATAACTGCTTAAAATCTGTTTCGTGCATAACGATGTTCACCGCACAGCAAAGAAACGAAAATAACTTCCGCCCCAAGAAATATCTCTAAAAAATTGTTCGCCATCTCGAAAGCCTCCCATTACTCGCATCGTCTTACCCCCCGAAAATCGCATAACGCAAACCGCGTGCGGCATCCTTCATGCGTGAAATTTCTCATTTTGTCACGGTATCAGCGCATCCGGCGATTTATCCGCATACGTTCGAAGTTAATTCGCGAAATGCACCCAATTTTCCGTGAATTACGATAAATCCCCCTTCCCCTCCAAAATTTTCGTCCCGCCCGGCCAGAAACTGTCGCCGGTAATTAATCGTGTTTTCTCGTTATCGATAATTAATCCCACGTCGGTCGTATGCCAGAAATGGAGGAAAAAAAGCGATCGAAATTAACCGACGAAGCCGGATATCCATCGATATCGCCTCCATTTGACCGTTGGACGATTTCTCCCGGGAGATCGCCGGTGGCAGCCAATCCGATAGAAAGCGCTGAAATTTCCGTCATGCAGGACGAAAAACTTGGGCACGCGCCAGATAAACCGCACTGTCTGCCTCTGCCTGGGTGTGCGTTTATGTGTACATGCTCTGTTCGCGCAAGTGACGTGGCCTTATTCAATTTGGGATTCGTTCGCGGCCCTCGGCGATATTTGAAATAGGTCCACCTTTGTTGGAATGGATCTATGCCAAGTGTTTGTATCCGTTTGGAATAGATTCGCATATTTAATAAGTACGAATTTACGGAAGAAAAATCGTGATATTTGTATTTTACATCAGGGACTGATCTCGAAGGAAAGACAACGTTTTAACCCTTTCGCTACGGAGCGCTTGTGACAAAATGTGACCGCTGTGTACGGAGCGCATTACTGAGTAGTTGACACCGAGGTACGAAATGTTACGAAGTAATTAGAAGTCGTTTCTTGCTCTCTAAATTTTACAATGATATTTATTATATTTAGTACTATCATTTTACTTTCTAAAATATACAAATTTATAATAATAATTTATTTTTTAAATATTATATTATAATGATCATATAATATTTCTTGTTACAATATAACAAAATTGTTAAAGTATTTAAAGGCCAACACATAATCAATAATCAACTTTGGTATGATAAAGCTCAAAACATGGAGCCACACATAAACCAACATTGTGAACAATAGTATCTGCACTCACATCTTTTTCCTTGTTTACTGCAGGTGACACATTTTCGAACTCGATTTTTTTTGCCGCCTTATTCGAATATATGAACGAAAGTATCTTATATGTCAAATATGAAACAATAGTATATATGGTATGGTATGAATAGTACATATGGTATATATACGCTCTTCGTACACGAGCGCCCACTTTTCGAGGGCGTATATATACGCTCTTCGTACACGAGCGCCCACTTTTCGAGAGCGTATATATATATGCTCTTCGTACATGAATATTCATTCTTCGAGGGCGTATATATACGCTCTTCGTATATGAATGTTCATTCTTCGAGGGCGTATATATACGCTTTTCGTATATGAATGTTCATTCTTCGAGGGCGTATATATACGCTCTTCGTATATGAATGTTCATTCTTCGAGGGCGTATATATACGCCCCTCGGAGCGAAAGCGTTAAGATCTGTGTCGTTGGGGTATGAAAGGGAAGCAAGTCGAGTAAGTACGGACAAGGAAACCTCCCGAGGTGCCGATCACTGATTTTAATGAAACTCAAGTATGATGTAGTACTTGTAAAAATATTCGATAGCTATTTTTTTTATCGGCAATCGTCCACGTTAAAAGGGTGAAGACCGCCCCCAATGTTAGGGTGGTAAAACATATCTCGTTGAATATCTCGGAAACTATGAGATACAGTAATTTTGTAAATTGTTAGTAAAGTGAAGTAACTGCTGGGCATTGTATTTGGATGATTTTGTAATGCAAACAAATAAAATAAAATTTTGTACGATGCAACGTGTTCGGATATATATGTCGGTAATTAAAAAAATTGCGTCGTATAAAGTTCACTCAAAAATCCTGACATTCCGAAATAAAGAATAAAAGAGCGATGTAGGTCACGTTATTTCTTGTTTCGAGATATTTGGGATTTTTTTCGGCCTACGTGTTGAGTTCGATCTAATAAGGCAATTATCAACTTTGCTAAACGTTACAATTTTTTATCATTTTACAAAGTACTTCCATCGTATTGTAATTTATATCGATGCAACGTAGATTTAAGAGATTTAATATGTACAATTGTTTAAGTTTTTTACTTAGACTGCTTTTATAATTACTGGCACATGATGTAGGATCTCATTATCAACTTATGGTGCAGCATTAAGCGGTTGCTTCTCCTTCCGCCGTGCCGCAGTCAAAGGGTTAATTTCGAGCCGCAAAAAATTGTCGACATAGATACAACATGTGCTTGTTGTATGTTGGGTTGCAAATCAAACATTGTAAATTACGTTTCCAGTATTTAATGGTGAACTAATTTCAGTCTGAAGTATAACGTCGAGTTCGGTCGATGAGGCGCGTATTAAGGCGATATAAATCATTTTGAAGCTCGACTGCTGAAGCTTATCGATATGATTGTACAACGAAGTTATTTTTCAAATTTATTAATTTTACGAGCACAAAATTTCAGTGATGAATAATATTTTATTGTAGCTGCTATACTTGTTTTTATGAACCTATTATATTTGTACGCTGTTATCCAAGGTTCTCTGATATTTTTGTGTAATTGAGAAATTGTGTAAGCCAACTACCGGTTTGAATTTGGGTCAAAACTAGCTACAGTTTATGGGTACATAAAGGCAATTGGAAACAGGCTAAAATAGTAAGGTTTAACGTGCCATTTGCGTATGGATCTTTGTTTTATTTACATGTCGAAACCTCAGCTTTTCTGAAACCCTAATGATTTCAATCTTTTCGTAGCTACTTTCGCGTAAAGTAGACCTTGCATATTTTAAAACAACGTGTACATAATGAAATTTCATACGTTTAGCTTGTACAACACGGTTAATTCGATAATGTGACTCGTTTTAGTGATTCTTGCTCACGCTTGTCACGTTTTATTACAATCCTTGCATAATAGAAAGTTTCTACATTTTCATAATGCGTCCACAGAATTCGAAGCACGTTACGCGTTTGCTTTTAGATTTTAAAGTCCGAAACATGATGATAGAAATAAAGCCGCGACTATTATAAAAACTATATTATAGTTATTACAAAAAAAAAATAAACAAAACAAAGATGTATATTATAGGGTCCTACTCTAATTTAATCTCAGACGAGCCACCAAAGATTATCGGTACTCGTCTTTGAATAAATCGACTAGATTCCCTTAGAATTAATTAACAATATCGTAACCTAGAAACTTAACTGAACGCGTGCAATTTAAAAACAACTGATTAACTTTATTAACTATATATATATGACTACAAAAATACAGAACTCTTAATAACTGTAAATTACTCTATCTCTGAATCTCTCACTAAAGCTGTCTAAAGCCCTAAATTTTCATTACTCCCACCCCAACATTACCACAATTCTACATATCGTTGAACCACGAAGAGTTCTCATTGACATTCGAAATTACGATCAAAATAACTTCATAATTCCACCAATTGTTATCGTCACATTTTTTGTCTACCCTCAATTAACATTTTACATCGTAACGACCAGTCGCCTACAAAACCATCATTAGGTTAATAATCCAGCGGAATATCGGAACCAGGTTCGTTACCACATACCATAAAATACAAGGCGTGAAGAAAGGAGGCGTTCTTTCTTTCTCCTGCAATTTTCCTTGCATTATTTGCATTCATTATCCGCGTGTGTGGCTTGATATCGCACGAATTGGAACGCGTTCCGTGTAGTACACATGCACCACGTAGTTAAAGCGAACCCGTAAGAGTTAGCAATTTATTATTCTCCACTTTAAAAGTAATGACTACTACGCGCGTGAATTTAATTCGTTGAAAACATAAGAAGAGGGCGACTCGCATCCCCGATGTTCACCAACTTTCGCGTTAATATCGCCGCTGACGATGTAAAGTCTTCGGCAGAAATTGCGTGTAATGGAATTCCGCAACGAAATAACTGCGCTTTACTACCATTACTCTCCTCGGCAGAATAGGCGGCAGTGTGAGCGTGAAATTTAAAAGTTTTCTGCCGGTAATTTTTCGTTCGTTACGTGAGAACGTAGTGGTACGTAATCCGTGCTCGCGCATATGCTATTCCAATTATCTCGGCATTTGTTGCTTTAAACGTGTTTATGCTTTCTCTGCCGTGAATTTAGCCCTGGCATTTTGCATATTGTTGGACGGTTTCGTTACTAATTAATTATGTGTGTTTTATTGCTTATATTAATTAATGCAATTAGTCACTTGAAGATTGATGGAAACAGAAAAATCATATTGCAATTCTTCTACTCTTTTAGCATAAGAATTATTTTATATGATGCCGTAATATCGAGAAAGAGGATCAAGGATTAGCATATTTATGCTGAGAAACCATTCGCTTCGGAGATATGTATTTCTGTGTGAATATTGCGATACCGTTCTGTTAGAACGACAGAAATAGTTTATTTGAAGTGCTGCGTCGCAATATCAATTTTTGATATTTCTTCGGAACCATTGTCTTCCTTCCCAGGTATGTGTTTTTCATGTGAACCGTTTGTCGATCACTTCAAAAAATTACTTAGGAATTTCAGTCTGAATGTGGAAGATTCCGTTTCAAATTATCGGAAGCGTTTCTCCAAAATGCTTGAAACAATCTGTCTCGCCCATTCGAATACATTTTCCTGCGGCACGGTGCAATATCGGGTCTTAGTTTTGCCTGCAAATAAAGTAAAAAAAAAAGTTTCCGGTACTGTTCAGTACGAATACGATCGCTGTTAGAATGTTACCCGATCGATCCGCAGTTAGAGACACCTGGAGACCGAACGTTTCATTCCAGCAGCGTACCACGCCGGCTATATTACATTACATTTACTTCAATAACCTGCCTGTAATGCGCTTAAGAACTTGCGTCTTTATATTCTGCTTACCTTCCTCGATAGCCACGATATTCTTCCATTAAACTTTTCGCGATTATTTCAACAGCCTTCGAGATTTTTTCTTCCCAGCTCGTCGCTTCGCTGCGTCTTAATCACAGCCTCTATTATGGGCTTATAGATGAGAGGCTCGATATTAATTCGCTGCATCGAGTATCAGCGCAATATCGGGAAACGTTCGTTCAATGGTACACTTGAATATTTGATTCTCAATCTTTTCCTTGTAGCACGTTTCAATCGTGAAGTACTTCGCCGTGATGAGATGTATTCGTCCTGATGGAGTACTCGGGAGTCCGTAAAGTTGGGGTCTCCGAAATTCTTATTAAAAATTTGAATCTCCATCTTTCCACTGTACCACGCTTCAGTGGCTAAGTGCTCCTTTGCGGTGAGATGATATTCATCCGTGATTGAGTACTGAAAACTTCAGAAAGTTAAGATCATCTAAATTCCTCTTCAAAATTTAATGTCAGAATTTAAATCAAAAAGTACCTCTTTCTTGTAAGATCATATTTGTCATCAGTTACCATAGCAAAGCTTTGAAGCTCTCAGAAAATTACGGTTAGCTAAATTCTAACTGAAAATTTCACTTTTAATATTATCATTGTAGGAAAATTCAGTTGGAAATAATTTCTCTTTGATGAGATAATATTCGTTCATAATGGAATACCGGAGACCTCAGAAAAGAGTGTTCGAAATTCTTATTAGAACGGCTTGAAACGTGCCGATTAATTTGCCTTAGTTTCGCTGTTGGACTTCTATGTGTACAGATATGTTGACTTTACGGAACGCATACATTCACTGGTCTCACAAGTGACGAGCAGTAATCAATGACGTATATATCCGTCGTCCGCAGTGAAAGGGTTAATAAGGGGGCTTCTATGACTCGGCTCATTTGCGCTCAACGCTTCTGATA
This sequence comes from Cerceris ruficornis, assembly GCA_963989415.1. Taxonomy (NCBI): domain Eukaryota; kingdom Metazoa; phylum Arthropoda; class Insecta; order Hymenoptera; family Crabronidae; genus Cerceris; species Cerceris ruficornis. The sequence goes on along the minus strand of OZ022517.1, from coordinate 39,814,662 downwards.
TTAATCAGTCTGTGCGGTACGAATTGTCGTTATGTTCATGCGTACTGCTTACGCGGAAAATGCCAGTTCAATTCTGTTTAACCCTTTGAGGGCGAAACACCTCAAAGCGAGCAAATGGAATATTTTTTCCCGTGTCGCATATCATGTACAAATATCGACTGTCGACCGTAGACGGCGAATAGCAAGGTGGACCATTGGCAACATTGGCGCGGTGGCTCCGAAGGAGAGACACTTGACCACGGGCGCTCGTAGAGAACGGACGTGCGGCAATCGCTCGGCGCGTACGTTGATTATTAATATATTTTGATTATTGGGCTACACGTAAGCGGCTTCGGGACTATCGAGGCTAAGCATCGATTCTGATCCTTCCACTTAGCGGGAGTGATCCTGTCGATGGATTTGAATACTGCAAAATCCAGTTACTTGGACTCGATTAGTTAGTGGCGTGTTTATTGTCGATCGTGGATCGAACAATATTCATGTGACCACGTCCGAGCACCTTACAGTCATATGCTTTTCTCATTGTTTTATATTTGATTATTATATTCGCGTCGCCGAGCGATTGTATTTCTACGTTGCGGCCAATTGTATTGATCATATATCATTGTAATATATTTGGAAATATAAGATCTGAGTTTTGAATCAAATGTGCGTTCCATTGTATTCCCGAGCGGCTGCGTCCACCTTTTCGGAACCTACCCCTACACGCCGAGGCTGTGAAAATTGTATACGAAAATTCGATCTAATCGAATGAATTTCGTTTTGGACACACGATTGGTTGGTGTCTTCGAGCGCCTGGCGTGTGTTGTCGTTTACAAGTACCTAATTGTAAGTATAAATGATGAGAATCAGTACATTTTTATTTATCATCGTCGTTAAAATTTTTATAACATAATTATCCGAGTTTGTTTTAAATACTGACAAGTTTTAATCGTTTCTATGATGTTACGGTAAGATATTCGCTAAATATGCGTACAACACCATCGATAATGATGGCGTTCGTTGAATGCAAATGTACATGAGTTCATCGCCCCCAAAGGGTTAAAGCAGTAATTGTCCTTGGGTTACTGATAACCGATACTGTTATCGAATTTCAGTTATATTTGACAAGTGATTATAATGTTCTATCGTTTTCTATTGATTTGTAAGAAATACGAATTGAAGAAATTTTAGAATTGAATTATTTCAAGATTTACGGAACGTGGGACTTCACAGAAAATATCATTTATTACAATCAATAGGCGTTACTGGAAAATCTACTAATTTTCTTCAATCGTAATTAATTCCACCCCACACTCCCGTCAATTTCTTTTCTAGAAATTTCAGAATTGAATTATTTCCAGAGTTACGGCACGTGGGACTTCACAGAAGACATCATTTATTAGAATCAATAGACGTTACTGGAAAATCTACTAATTTTCTTCAATCGTAATTAATTCCGCCCCACACTCTCGTCAATTTTTTTTCTATAAATTTCAGAATTGAATTATTTCAAGATTTACGGAACGTGGGACTTCACAGAAAACATCATTTATTAGAGTTAATAGGCGTTACTGGAAAGTCTACTAATTTTCTTCAATCGTTATTAATTCCACCCCATACTCATCAATTTTTTTTCTAGAAATTTCAGAATTGAATTATTTCAAGATTTACGAAACGTGGGACTTCACAGAAAACATCATTTATTAGAGTTAATAGGCGTTACTGGAAAGTCTACTAATTTTCTTCAATCGTTATTAATTCCACCCCATACTCATCAATTTTTTTTCTAGAAATTTCAGAATTGAATTATTTCAAGATTTACGAAACGTGGGACTTCACAGAAAACATCATTTATTAGAGTTAATAGGCGTTACTGGAAAGTCTACTAATTTTCTTCAATCGTTATTAATTCCACCCCATACTCGTCAATTTTTTTTCTAGAAATTTCAGAATTGAATTATTTCAAGATTTACGGAACGTGGGACTTCACAGAAAACATCATTTATTACAATCAATAGGCGTTACTGGAAAGTCTACTAATTTTCTTCAATCGTTATTAATTCCACCCCATACTCGTCAATTTTTTTTCTAGAAATTTCAGAATTGAATTATTTCAAGATTTACGGAACGTGGGACTTCACAGAAAACATCATTTATTACAATCAATAGACGTTACTGGAAAATCTACTAATTTTCTTCAATCGTAATTAATTCCACCACACATTCCCGTTAATTTTTTTTCTAAAAAAAAATCGTTTCAAGTACACCTCACAATCAGTGTATCCATTAGAACGACACACCCTCCCCACACTATTTTCAACCGCAGTCTCAATTTCGCCAATTTAAGTTTTCATCGCGTCGAAATTCATCAGCGTACGGTTTCACCGTTACACGATAACGTCATTTTCACCCATCGCCCCCGACTGCACGACTGAAAGCAACAAGAATGTCATAAAGAACGAAGGTCTGGCAATTACACGGCTTTTGTGACTGGCCGACTGAATTTCGCGTGGTTCTCGACACCAAACAGCAACGTCGGTGGTCGCGACGAATTGATGCTGCTGTTGGCACTGTTGGCTCTTCATAAAATATTACCCTCTTGACGTTTTTGAAAGGTGGTAGGCCTTGACGATGTGGGCACGCGCGCGGGAATTCGGCTCGTTTCGCCATCAAAGGGCTTGCCCTAATTGGCCGTTTACATTTGCGCGCGTAAATTGTACATTCCCCACCCTTCGTTACTCTTGGCATCCCGTTTCGTCCCGTTTCGCCATCCTTTTGGTCAATGTTTGCCCCGGTGCAACGGCAGAGAGCTGTTACGGTCCGAGCGGGCCCAAATGCCCCCGAGCGGCGCTCCATCTTCTAAATTCACCGACGGTATTCCGCGGTCGTAAATCACCCGTAATATTCATACGTGTTTATCGCTACTGTTAATTACATCGCATGTGTTTTTGCTGCCATTCGTAATACCTTATATATCATACTGCAAGCTTGTTCGAGGGTCTTACTTTTTCGTGGAGTTTTGGAGAATTAAAGAGATTATGTTGCTCGTGATGTGGATGTTGGGTAAATGGTGCTCCTTAACCGTTTCATGGGTAAATTATTCTTTATTTAATTTTTTTAAGTTATGAATAACAACATTACAGAGAGTACCGTAAATATTATTGTATATGACTAAATTGCTTATTGGGTATCTACAAGAAGAAGAATCTTGTGAGATATATATTTCGCAACGTTCTGTAACAACGAGAAAGGAACTCAATATTTTTTTACAAAATTTTTATTTATTAGACGTTACTGATATTCATTTGTTTGCCATGAAATACAGAGAAACAGTTATGAATACTTAAGGGTACTTTACAGTCTCGGCATATTTGAAACCAATGACTTTTCGGGAGATATAAAATAAGTGGGAATTATGAACATCGCTACCTGCGAAACGGTTAAAGTAAAGTAGAGAGATATTAAATGTTAGAAAGATGCCGAGAATAAATTTCATATTTAAAGAAATATCATGTTTGGCGTGACTATGGCGTAAGATTTATAAAGATGCTAGTTGAATGTAATTGAAGACTGAAAATGCAGATAAACTTGACTGTTTTCGTTGTTTTTCTTACTCGTACCAATGTTTTCTCATGTTATAATTCTTGCTATTAGATAATAATACTACTTTGTTCAAGTATTATTGTTCAATATTAGTACTTCAAGTATTGAATAATAATCCACTAATTTTATCTTCAGTATTTTAAATATGTGCCCATTGACCCCTGTGTGTAGTCTATTCTACCTTCGTCTGTATTATTATGTCAATTTCAACTGGAACGGTAACGGATGTTCGCATATTAAATGATAATTACAATATACTTTTAGCCTGCAGTTATGGAAAAAAATGGAAAAGAAAGTTTGCTCTCTGAATATAATATCCTCTACATAAATATGTGAAACAGTTTTTACTAAGTTAAAATAAATAAAAATTAATTTTCTCCTTACTGTAATTGAACTGATTCTCTAATTATAATATTTTATATATGAGAAGTAACATTTAATTCATGTATAGTCGAAAATATTTAAATACTTGTCAAACGTTCGCTTTGAAAGAATAAATTTAATTTACCTCGATCTCTTTATTTTGCCAAAATCGTACCAATGAAAAGGCTGACAGTAACTTTTACATGGAATGTCTGTATTTCAATATGATTGCATTTCTAACAAGTGTTAAAGAAGAATTAGTTGTAGGTATCCTGTAACTCGTAGTATTTTTCCCTTTGCTTCCCATTTTTCTCTAACTTTTATAATACATATAATGTTGCAAAAATTATATAGAATTAAATATATAGTTTCCAGCTTTACGTAACTCAAGAAGCGGAGTCATTTTTCGCATTAGAAATATTCTAGAGAAACAACTCATCGACAATCAGTAGAGTATACATTACACGTTTTTAAAAAAAAGACAGAATTTGTATTTAGCCGGAGTGCCGTTGAAAAACAAGTTTCTAACTAACGAGTGGCACAGTGTTTTTAATTCTCATCCCGCTTGACATCGTTTCGTAACACGCGTGCTTCAAAACGCACATTTTTTTATACAAATGACACATGCACATCCCACATATTTCATTGTTGCATGTCAAATTTCTAAGTTGCTTCGAATAGCTTTCATTTCTCAACTAAAGAATATTTTTATCGTAGTATTTAAAGAGTATTTTATAGTTATTTTCTTCGCTAAGGTAAGGACAATTTTATATGCTTTTCACTTTGCAAAATTCCGAATGTACTTGAAAGTTCCGTAACATAACGCGTCAGTGGCTCTTTGCAGGAGACAAGTGCAATTTAAAAAGAACAGGTACGTACGTATGTGTGTTTAACTAGCACTTTTCTAGACTACCTTTTACGACGCACTCTTATATAGTCGGAAGTTACACTTTTCGAGATAGTAAGACACGTAGACGTTCTACTGGCTTTGTATGCTACAAAATATCGACCACATTGTTCATTGACTGCACACGCGTGTAATATAAACAACTTTTTATATATGAAATTTGTACATTGAAAAATGTAACTTATACCAGAAGTTTATAATTATCGTATCGTTAGTTTCATACCGTAAGAGACTCTCCATAAATCATTCCACAAGTCCTTATACAGATCTAATGCAAATCGAATTTTATTTTTGCAAAATTAAGTATAATAACACTAGATCTCCCAACGATTAACCCTGTGCATTTAAAAATGTTAGGTAAATGCGTTAGGAAACAAGAATCGCAGAAGGCTAAAAACTTTGTTGATTTAATTTAATCGACAAAGTTTCCAAGAACATTTAGAAAAAAATCGGAACAAGTCATTTTTATCACCTTTGTAGTTAGATCTAGCGTTAATAAAAGTAAATGATAACTCAGAAAACTGATAAGATCGTTTATCGAGAATTGAGTAATTCCAATGAACAATTCAGAGCACTTTACCGTCCATACGTACATGATAAAACGCTAAAAGCACAATTTGAAGCATCAATAAAAAAAAACATCCAAGCTGTTAGGAGATTTTTGTGCTCAGCCGTTGAAATAAAACTTTTTAATACGTTTATGCTAGAGGTTTGTCGGCACTTAGAAATTACCTTTCATTTTCGCGCTGCTAAACTCCGTATAAATTTCTTTGGGTCAAGTTCCGCCGTAGGCCAAGGATTGCTAGAAATTGCGCTACTTTTCCAACTACCCACAGCCCTCTTCTCTTCCTGGTCGATCTCGATGCCTTGCACACCGTTAATGAACGAAACTTTGTTTTTTAAACAATACTCGTGCGCCATTAAACTTTCCAGCGAACTTCGGTGATCGTTTTATCCAACAGGCGAAGCGCTCAGGTATTAAGAGACTTTTGAGTGGTGGGTATGGGGTTAAGAAGCCACGGAAAGTATAGCTCTGTAATATATGATACCTTTCGGATTCTTTAAACAGCCTGCAAATGTTTACGATTACGAAGAATGCTTAGGATGAAATTGAAATGACGGAATGTCGTTATCGATTTCCAGTCAGACGTTCTTTACTATTGAAATGCCGAGATTAAATGTTCCGTTAACCCCTTGCCCTACGATTTCTTTTGTGACTGCCACCGCAATAATTCAGAATTTAATTGCTAAAACAACAATTGATCAGTGATTCTTGATTTATCTTGTAATTTAACGTAATATTAATATTACAGGAATAATATTATCGCGTTGCTTCCCATTGATATTTTGAATTTGATAGGTTTTGAAAAACTTGAAAATTTCCTACCCCATTTACCTCATCACGAGTGTCACTCGTTATTGTAGGGCAAGGGGTTAATAATAGCTTTCCTAAATTTCAACAAAAGGGAAAACTGATTTTAGTTGCCAACTTTAACTTTCAAACGGTGCTTCAATAAATAGTAGAGACAATGTTGAATATTGAATATTATTTCAACGTATCGAAGACTTATAATTAGAACTGGGTGATTTTATTTGATTAAAAAGTTATCTTCTCTCACAGGATTTTTTTTTTAATTTACGAGAAATATTGCAACAGATGGTTTAAGCTTGAAATGAATAAAAAGTAATTCACACAAGCCAGTTCACAATTGTGAATTTTTTTAGAAGTTAAATATTCGGTGGAAACGGTAATTTTAAAATTCGAATTCTTTCTTTTACCTTTTCATTATTTTCACTATAAAACGGTATTATGCAACACGTTAAATGTAAGTTATTTCTATTTTCATATTACACTTTATCAGGACTTTCATCCCGTGATAAATGTTGCTCACAAATTTACAAAGAAATATCTTTTTTCCTTTTCACCTCTTTCCCCAGAGAGTCGACGCACGGCCCCTCGTGCTTTTTCACCCTCATTCTTCCTAGAAGCGTCATTGCCGAGTTTGTCGTTGTCACGACTTTTCACCAGTGTTCTTTTTATTCTGCATTATCTTAAGAATTCCCGCGTTTTCTTTAATACTGACTGTAAAGTACCGACACACGCGTTCGTTGCTGACTCTGCGTAATAAGGAATTATGCAAAAAATAGCTGTAAAAAAGCACCGGTTTAAAGTGAACTTTTTAAAGAAATAATTTTCGAAGCGAACTGTAAGCTTTTTGCTTGCCAACACTTATCAGTCGATAGCCTATTAATTTACTCTCACAAATTACAATAAAATAAAATGGCACTGTCTTGAAACAACTGAAATAAAAATGACCTAATGAATATTTTCCCTTATTTTTATTTTCAACTTTTAGGGGCTTGCAGATAGCTTCATATATTTGTAGTCGATATGCAAAAAATTGTGCGAGAAACAAAATTGCAATAAAGTTAACATTTTAATATTAAGGAATTATTTTTGTTGTTTTATCTATTGAAAATCAATTTGTAGCTATCAAATTTCTTAAAAGATCCACATATTTCCAATACCAAAGAATTATTTTGAAAATGTGGTGTATATACTTTCGTCGAAACTGTAATATGTCGAACTTATCAATGGCCTTATGAATTCCAAATCAGCTTGTGAAATAATAATGATGTTTACGAAATCCGAAACTCGGTAATTCCGTATCGAAGTGAGAAACGAGTTTTCGAGCTATGAGATTTCCCAGCCTCTCCGTTCGTATAACTCGAGCAATTTCACAAGTCAATATTGCCCTTTCGATTTTACCGGGCTCGTGTTAGGGATGAACTTTTACTCCACTGATCCAGTTCGGGGCATCAGGATTCATTTTGTGTTTACAAGCGAAGACATGGCTTTCGTCGGATCGGTATTTTTCAACTTACTTCTTATCTGGCGTCTCCTTAAGAGGACATTGGTTCCGGTAACGCAGACTTTAACAATTTCGTACACAAGTGTTATTATACGAAACTATCTTCGACGATGTTATCGTCTCTAAATATCTCTTCTACTGTTATGGTACACACAAAGTCTATTGTCATCCTGAAGTTAATCTACGATAATAAATATTTTTACATCGTACTATGTACTAAGCTTCAACAATAATACGTAAAATGTTAGAAAATTACCATGATGCGTTGTCAGTTCACAAGAAATACACCAGAACCTATAATTCTCTACGTTACAAAAAAGTTCTTCGTCCATCATTAAATTTATAACTTCAATCGTAAAATTGTCAGAACAATCATATTTCTTTACATAAAATGATAATATAACAAGCAATACAGATGAATTGCAAAACAAATGTATTATCCTTAAAGCAATCTAAACGAAGATTACGCCGTTTCCCACGTCACGAATAAAGTATTTCCATTTTTCATTAAAGGTAATTAACACTGCGCGATACCGCAGCCACACTCATCCACAGTTGCTTTGCGTTAATCGTCAATAATTAATTCGGCTAATTTCGAATCGTTTTTTATTAATTCATCATTCTCGTATGCAGCTATTTGTTCCAGCCGGTGCCTCGTTGCCGCAAACGTGCCTCGAAACTTCGCAGTGGAAAACGAAGTAAATCTGATCCGATTGCAGCCGGTATATCTCGCGCGGCACTGTGATTTTAAAAATCGTGCACAGCTCGGGCATAAATTTCAGGCGTAGTCGCAGCAATCTGCTGTTTCGCTTCTGTGCACTAAGCTTCGCGAAGATCATAGCATAATGAGCTCTCGCGTAGAATGCGCACCGGTACGCCCGATTCTCATGCCATTCAACTTGACTTTTGCAGCACCATTAACTTTCACCGCATTGGAACGAAGACATCTTGGAAAGCGTGCTTAGGGCGTCACGTGCATTATGCAAGCAAGAATGGTACCCGTAACATTTCAATATCACATGCATGAAGAACATAATGGGTCATTTTTAGCTCGTGTGTTGTAGAACCCTTTTAAAAAAAAAATTTGAAAGAAAAGATATTATATGAACCTACGGGCCTGGATAGCCCTCGCTCATTTGCTTAGGTATGGCGACGAATGCCGATTTCAGTGTTTGAACCAGTCTAGTTTGACCATCTTAATGAGACAGATTTGATCTCCTCTGCTTATTATTATTGTTATTATTATTATTATTATTATTACTGTCTTTGTTATATCTATCATGTATACTCTAGTTTTCTGTTTACTGTGTTACGTGTGTACGTTTCTATTTATTTAGTACCTTACCACAGCATATTTGTTGATTTCATTATTTTTTCTATTATTTGGAAAGTGAAGGTTTATGTTACGATAATAAATTGAAACACGAGGTGTTGACGGTTAATTCTGAAAAAGGCCGCGTTTCTTGTGCGGCGAGTAATAAAGACAAGATTTTGAAAAGATGTTATGTGATATTATAGTGGAGGGAAGCATAAATCTTGGAAATTGTAAAAGATTTTCGAGGGAAGATAGGGATGACTATAGAATAATTCATCGGTAACGTTAATGAAAAAAAAACGAGCAATAATTTAACGAGATTTTACGGTCATTAATACATTATTCTCTCCTGAATATTGAATATATTCCGTGTATCCATATTTGTATTTTTCTCCAAATTTTCCATCCTGGTCAAGAAATCCAGTTGTAATGTTCTATTGTGCTCCACTCAATTCAATTATTACGGTAATGATTCTAACAGCGTAAATAAAAGGAAAAAAGACAATCATATAAATTGACCAACGTAAGAAAGAATTTTCACGTTTGAATAGTTATCTTTGTGTATGCAATCACTTTTCAGTATCGAACATGGTAGCTTCGTTGAACACAATTCCAACAGCGACGTCAGTTTTTTCCCCAATTACTTTCAATTAAATTAAAAGCTTGACGTTTTTTTTTTTTACGTGACCTACCGTAAATTCTCTGCTAAAATGGATTTCCGGGTGGACGGAAGCACCAACCGGAGGACGAACGCGTACGTGGATGGATTATTTCTCAACGCTCGAATGAAACAGAAGGTGAAAAACCGAGAATTTTTTTCGTTAAATAAACGTTATGATAATTTACCGAGTTATTGTAATTAAGGTACGATGTGCTGGCACCAGTTAACGCAAAGGTTCTCTAAAATATGATCGAATTTAGGAAGCGGAATGGAAATTGAAGAATATTATGAATTTAGGTGAAATAAAATGAAATATTTTATCGGGAAATAATACATTTTGTTTTATGAGAAGGAATTGCACCATGACTTTTTAAGTTTGTGTGTTTCAAATGGTAATTCTCTTTTTATTAGCTAGTCAAGAAGGTACTCTCAGAACAAAAAAGTTTGAAATGAACGCAGATTTGCGGAAAAAATATTACTACAATTTTTTACAAATATTTATAAAAAATGTAACTCTGTTAAGTCGAATTCACCGTTGATCATATTTTTCTTCAACGTATCGTACGCTTCATACAACAAACTTTTTCAAGCCATTTTAGAGATTGCAAACTACCCTCACTTACATAATCAACGCAATAATTTTATAACTAAACTTAACATTAATCACATTAAAACTTACAACAGTTTGCCGTTTCCTGTTTAAAAAAAAGACCTAGTCATGCAAGGATAAAAAAGGAATGAAATTAAGTTACAAAATATAAAAAAATAACGGTTACCAGTGTAATCATAACTTGAACCATAAAAACAAAACAATTTCCCCGAATAAAGAACTTTTTGAACTTCCTGATCACCTTCTCCACAGAAACAGCGAAGACCTGAAATTGAATTTGTTGAGGAACGGACAGAAAATGTGCATAGTTAACGAAGCAATAAAAGCGTCCCGCTCGACAGTTCGAAACAGTTTCGGGGATCTTCAAATTACAAATAGTTCGCCAATTAGGGTTTCAATTAACTGCTAGAAACAGCTAATTTAGAAAGTGCCGAGTGTCCAATGACAATTTTGCGGATGAGCACTTGCGCGATAGGGGTCGGCCGTATAATGCGAAACCTCGAACCTCGTAACGGCATCCCGTGGTTACGCAATAACTTTACCTCGTAACGATCCGGACTCTAATCGTCACGATAATAGCGGGGCGACACATCCGGGGCTTAACGACCGTGTAAACGTGCGTCCACGTTGTCAAGTATGGAGTTTTAAGCGTTCGAATCACGCTCCTCAGTTGCTTTTACTCTCCTTCGTTCGTGTTTAAGAATCTTATCGTAAATCCCGGGCTGTTATATTCACTGGTATTCATTGCCAATTATTTGACAATTAATCATTAATGTGACTAGTTCGTTCTATGTTTAAATAATATTCTATGTGCTTCGGATCGCCGAGTACAGATTTATTGTGGATACATGGTCGGTTGCATGTGGTTGACGAATTAGCATCCGCCAACCCTTTCGGTACGGCACATTTAACCATTTCTGGTTCGCATAATTTTTATCATCGGGTGTCAGTTAATTAAAATAGGTTTGGTAACAGTCTATGGTGTTAAATATTTATAATATATTTTTTTATGATAATGGTAACTACAGATATTGTGGAGCAGTTTAGTTCAATATATGTACTAGATATTTGATAACCTCCAATATTGAAATTACTTTGATGGAAAATTTGTTGCTGCCGGATATTATGAGTGCTATAGTTTGACGTGTATCGGAAAAGGGTTAAAATTAAAAGCGCTAGCAACGTGAGGAAGGTGATGGTTAATGGAGAGCATCCTATCTTCGATTAATTATTTTAACAGAGTGTATGTAGCTATAGTTACGTTGAGCCTTAAAAGTTGATATATTTTTCTTTTTTAAGATGTTCCACTTAATGGCTATTTTTGAACAATTAAACATGCAACAATAGTTAATTGCAGACTGTCGCTCCGAAATACAAAAACTGTAATACCTAAGCCACTACTCGTCTGACGTCCTTCCTGCCTCTGTTTTACCAGACGATACTTCCGGTCTCGAAGTTCCCCGCTTCCGTTTTAAAATTGCGAGCGGTTACTTAATCCTTACATATTCAATACATCGTCACTGTAACTTAATTAATCGATACTTTTATTGGCTAACTCTCACTGAAAAGATTCGGCATACCAAAAAGCGCATGACTTTTACCACTTTGTTTACCACTCAACATAATTGTGCCCATAATTATGAAAGTGATCTAAGTCACATATTTCTTGTTTCGAGATATTCAATGGATTACATTTGAATAAGTTAAAAAATATTTTTATATTATGCAACGTTTTAATATAGAATTTTATTAGTATTGATTAATGAAAATTTATTATGAATGTGAACTTTGTGTGAATCTCATACGAAACTGTTGTTTTTAAAGTTAGAATTGACTTAGACCATTTTCAAAATTAACTAAATCACCTATAAATGACTTAAAGCAATAAATACTACGAGTTTTATTAAAAACGATAATTTTAATGAAATAATTCATGCATATTTATAAATTATTTTTGAAAAGTAATCCATTTTGATCATTTTAGGCTTTTATCATTATGAGTTTTGGGATTGTTAAAATTTTCCTGTAAACCTGGAGGGATGTAGGGTAGTAAACACGTAATATCATTATGTTTTTCTTCCGTTACTGGTCTAGTGGTGATATATAATGGAAGTAATTTAATATTTCCGTGTATTTTTTTTCTTTATATCCGAATAATTAATATATTCACATAATAAGTACGTTGTCATTAACTTACCTGAATCGCTATCTGTTGACATAGTGGTAAAATATATAAATTATTTTTCCGCGATAATTACTTCGGAAGAGCCCAACTGAATTAATAGACTTTCAAAATAAAACTAAATGAATTCCATTTAATGGCAAAATGGCTAACACAATGTAACGGCTCATTTTTCACAAATTCACAAGAGTGAATTTGCGTTTCTGGTTCAAAGAATGTGTTACCATCGTTATCATTATCGTCTTTGGCTGATTTGTAATAACTGATAAAGTCAATTTTTTAAAATGTTTAACTTAGACCACTTTCATAATTAACACTAAATGAATTTCATATAATGTTGAAATAACAACCACTAACTAATGGCTCATTTTTTACAATATCGTGAAAATTACATTGAATTAATGTAGTTTAAAATAATGCGATGTGAAATAACTGACAAACTCATTTTTTTAAAAATTTTGACTTAGACCACGTTCATAATTATGGGCACAATTCTCGTGTTTATGAACATTATATCACTGGGGCCATAGTTGCAAGATGTTAATCAACCAACTATTTCCGAATTCCGTTAACGATATATTGATTGAGCGAAAATTGTAATTATGTACTTGTTTTGCATACGATCTATCAGAACGAGTTAATGGACTTGTGGTAAATTGACGGATATATACTGCACATATGGTTAATGATGAAACTGATTACAGCTTGCTACGTTTACACGTATCTGGCAAATTAAATGTCCTTCAATGTATGCAATTAATCGCATCTACTACAGACGAAGAAAAGGCGAACACAAGTAGTCGACTTGTTCGCAAGTCAGTATAACGTGAAATGAGTATTGTTTTAATTTTTTTAGCGATACAGTGATCTGATTGGGATTATTATAACGGTTTGTTTCACTTGCGATATGTCGGAACGACTTGGTTGTAAATAAAAGAACAGGCCACGCGTTGCAAGGCTGACCATGCACTTTGTGATATTGGTCGCGTTAAATTACAGTATAGAAAATTATGCAGACCTTGTACAGGTATATATGAGAATATGATATGCCTTTTTTCGACACGTTTTTAACGTGCAACTAACCATTTTCTCCTCATACATGCTTTATCATATTCTCTGTAACTTTCGGCGTGATACTTGTTTATTCAGGAGTAAGGTCTTTTTTAAAAAGCATGTCCATAAAATTGTAAGGGGTTGTTACTTAATATTAAGGTACGATAAGGAAATATTATTGCTAAGAACGCCGCGCTAAAATGTACAAGGAAAGAGAAATTGCCGAGAAGAAAATTGAAGCTAAGAAGAAGAGAGGATAAAATGAAGTAGATGAAGGAAAAGGAGATATATAATTTAATAATAAATGAACGCCTAATGGAAAAGAAGAGCATACAAATTATTTAAAAAGAATCTAAAGTCGCCCTAGAAGAAAGTTAATTCCTTTTTAATTATGCTCTATTGTATATTATTTTACAACGAAATCGAAAGAATCTGCATCTTCGTTTTCTTTTTGAAACTAAAACCACTTGATGCAACGGAAGGAACCATTAAACTTGTACAGTTGTTTCACCATGTTCGATTCGTCATTCATCGTTCCTTCGTCGCGTTGGTTTATAACTTATGAAACTCGTTTTCTTGCTTTATTCGCGATTGATGTTTGCTGAATGTTTTCAAAACTAGACTTCTTGCCCACCTGTTGAAGTGGCAACACCACCGAATGGAATGTACTCTCAGTTTCATTTTTATAATATTGTTACCGTCGCCCGCGCACGTAAGGACTTTTTGGACATAGTAAATAAATCGACAATCATTTACAAAACTTTTAACGTTTATTCTATCACACGTCCGATACCGAGGACGTCCGACCGTACAATCCCTTTTCTAATGTTTATAACATTGGATGTATCCCGTAACCCGGTAATATTAGTTCCACTGGGTGTTCCATGAGTAACAATATCTTTTCTTTTTCATTGGTTTTCGATTTAACCTCCGAATATGGAAGTATAACATGTTTTTTTGGCCTGTCTAAATTCTGTTTCTTTTTCAACCTCGAATTAATTTTTTTTACGCTCCTAGTGATTTCTATTAACCCTTTGCCCTACAACGAGTGACACTCGTGATGCGGTGGATGGAACAGGAAATTTTGAAGCTTCTCAAAAATGATCAAATTGAAAATATCAGTGGAATATGACACGATAATATTATTTCTATATTATTAAAATTGCGTTAAATTCTAAAATATATCAGAAATCACTAACGTATTTTTATTTTAGCAATTTAATGTTCAATTATTGCGGAGGCAGTCACAAAAGAAATCGTAGGGCAAGGGGTTAATTAATATACATTGTGCACATAAAAGTTTATCGTATTACTGTCCTATATTTTTTCACGTGTAACGAGTGTATGAAAGAACAGAATGGTTAAATTTCCATCGTAGTTATAGCGAAAACAGAACTTTGATTCACCACGAACCAAAGTGAGTCTGATGATTTCTTTTCGAAAGCTGCTCTGTTTTGGTCTGACTTTAGCGAAGTTTACAATTTCGGACTTTGCAATGTATTTTAAACTGACGATAATTTATCAGGTGATAAAACCTCGAACAGCTAAACTCATAGTATTTATACTGGAGTCATTAATTAGCAGTTTGATCTGACTCTGTTACAAATAATTATTTTTATACAAGCAGTACGGTTTTAGGTATTAAAAAGTACACCAGCTGATAAGTTACGTCTTCTTCAAAAGTAAATCCTGAGATTACAAACTTGAAAAACAAGATTTGAGAAAATAGTCCAACCACAGAATTAAAATGTCGCTGAAATAAAAAACATAATATTACCGGCAATTTTGTACTTATATACTTCGTTAAAAAAATCGAACGTTTCTATCATTGAATAAATTTAATAATGTAGCGATCATAAATAAAGTTTCATCTGCATTCTGCAGCGTTATCGATCATCGCAGTCTGCTCGTTTTTTTCTTATACAGGCGAATGTAAAGAATATTAGCATAATGAGAAAAAAATCATAACACGGAAGCCATTGCGTATCGCGAGTGCAAAAGGCAATCACTATATCAATATCGATCTTCGATATCGTGCTGAAAAGCACGACAGCAAAACGAATTTAAGACGCTCTTGAAAAGTTCTCGTCGCGTAGAATCCGTCTTCGGTAGATACCGGGACGTGACTTTGTTTGAACGAAGTTTCGTCGCTCCCATCAAGTTTCGTTAATGGAAATTGCAACGATCGTTAATCATCATAGTATTTATGCCCTGTCAGTTGCAGACTCCGTCTTCTAACGTGGCGCAGCTCATGCGGTGTCACGTAAAAGCTTTTCGAGATCTTTCCCGAGGAACTCAAATGTGGCATGTACGAACGTAAATCACGCGGAAATGTTTCTCTGTTTTATTGATAGTATGTGTCGTATTTCTCCACGATAATGGAGATTACTTCAGAAATACGGTACGAAAATTGCGATAAGCGTTGGCACGCTTCAGTCCGAAGTATTTTCCGAGTTCTTGATCAGGTAGGTGAACTTAATTTCGAATTTTTTGTACTATATATTAATGATTTCTTGCACAATTCATTTGTTTTTATACGGCGACACGAAAATCTTTAGGCATAGAGATACCTAATGGATACCGAATCTTTAGATTAAATATTCACATATTTATGTGGAGATGCAAGGTTGCCATTAGATTCCGAAGTTGAAATTGAGTAGACAGAAAATTTAAAAAAAAACAATACAGAAGAGAGATATGTTGATATAGTTTGTCACAGAGATTTAAGATCTAAAGAGATGCAGATATTCGTATCTTCCGATAAAAGTACTTCGTTATATTGAAATACTTTTCCAGTTAAGATAAAAGTCAGTCGAACTTATTTATGGCATTCTTTCTGCACTGAAATTACTAAATACTGTAGGAAACTATTCAGCACATGAAATCCATAATAGACACAAAAATCTATATCGCGAGGATGAGTTAAAATTTTCTTTCAATTAAGATAGAATTATATGAACAATTTTATTCATTCTCGTCGTATATAATGGAGTTATTCTCAAATCTAAATTTCTATGTTTATCGTTCTGAATACTTAGAAGAAGATGAAAGTTTAATAAGGGACAGATCGGATTTTAGCTTTAATACGATTAACTTTGCATGTACCTAATTTTAACTTTTACAGGATGTAACTTCTGCCAACTGTATGGCTAAACGCTTTTCGTACTTAATTTAAGTATATTACCACTGTTTAATCACGAATTTACGATTATGGTGCTCTCTAAATAAACATTTACGAGCTATTAAGACTGCACTGTGCAAAGAGCTATATAGATAACCCAGATAATTCCTTATTGTTTTCATTAAATTTTTAATTAATATTATCCACATCATTTATCACTCGTAACTATATCGTTTTATGGAAGCCCATTTAACGTCTTTGAATAAAATAACTGAGTTTTCAATACAGCAGCAAAACTAACAAGAAAGAAGTTTGTATACATATATTTTTTAATTTTCTAAACTTTTTTCTGAAATAAGTTTATTGTTAGATATTCATTGTTTTCACAATGATTTACTTTGACAATAACGGCAAATATACATTTTTTGATTGTACAACTCTTGCATATATCAATTATATATTAAGTCGATCAAGTATATTTCAATTTTAATATTTAATACATCCGTAATTTTATATACGGGCGGCCTTCGATTTTCGCACGTAATTGATTTCTGAAAATGTGTGCGAATGTTGAATGTTCGAAAGTAGAGGAATATAGAGAAAAAACATTAAAAATTGTATTTTGAAATATTTGTCTGTCAGTGTACATAATTAAGATAATGAGTGTTTAAGCGCTTTCATGTGGTTTCTTGGTAAACTTGAGATTCTCTAATCTCTGATAGGCACTGCCTGCATTGAATGACTGCATCGAAGGGAACAATTTTTGCAATATCGACAAAAATCTTTAAAAAATTGAATTTTTAAAAATGTGCGAAATAGTGAATTGTGCGAAAGTCGAAGGCCTCCTGTAGCATGTAGAGAAGCCAATTTATCAACACATAACACCAGTTAATCGAAATACCTACTGCAATTCGACACTTGACTGCAAACGAATTGCAATTTTTTAATACCTTTGACTAAAATGAACTTGGTTACAAACCCTCACGCTGAAACCTCGTCTATCTTTCTTGCACAATGAAATTTATTACGAAATAGTACCTCTAACTTATCCAAACCAAGAGAAAAAAGTGCTCAAAGAAACTATCGCAACTCAAACGCACAGACAAGTCAAAAATATATATAATAAGGATAGATTATTTACAACTTTATAATTTTCTAACTATCGAAACATCTGCCTCATTTCTTTTACGATTCAGACCGACTAAATTACAATTTTGAAACACATTCGCACAATGTCTCATCTTAATGACAAATCTCCATGTTATATTTCTCCACTCGCCTCTGTTGCATTATAAAAGTTTCGTAAAGCAATGTCATTATGTCGATAAAAAGGCTAGTGAAGCCGAACAAAAAAGTAATTGAGAACTTCGTACAATCGAGCAGTGCATAACGCTCGGTCGATTCTCACATGTGGCTTCACCGATTCCACACGTTTCAATAACCCTTTTTCTTCGTCCGCGCGTGGCTCATTTGAGCCAACAATAACACAAAAGGGCACCGATGAGCTTCTTCCTCGCCTAACACTGCTCGGCAACGCCTTTGGTATCTTAACGAGGCTCTAAAGTAACCCGGAATAATCTTTCCATTCTTACGGCAACTAGGACCATTCTGCCGAAGGAGAATGTCGCGTTCGAGTACGAAACGGGAATGAAAGAGGATCTCTTACGAAATTGCGAAGGACCCTGTGAATGACGACTTCTTCCAACCATACGTCGACAGTCTTTGCACTTTCGAATATAACTAGAGATATTCTCCTAGCCGTCTATTTACACTGTTCTTTTATTTCTTTCATTTTCATCTCATTTTCTCTTTTTTTTTCATGCTAGAGATTTCAACTTATAACACTCTATTTACTTCTTTCACTCTACCCGAATGTCTCGCGACGTTTTGAAGATTCTATCTACGACTTTCAACGAGTTTTGCATAATAGGTGTCATGAAAAATGAGTTTCTCGCTTTGTTCATTATGGAATTTTTGTATAAAATGGTTTTATTTATTTGAAGATATAATCATTTTAAGCTGTTTTAAATATAAATAAAGAAATAAGTATATAAAATAACGAATGATAAAATAACGAATGATTTGCTCTCTGCGGCTGTGACTTTGGAACTGAGGAACGAAGTTCTACAGCACGAGGAGCGGCTCTGCTTTCCTATAAACAAATCTTAACCCTTTGCAGTCCTATGTCGAGCTGTACTCGACATAGCTTTTTTCACCTCATTTTATTTTCTAACGAATTAATATCGACTTTTCAAATCCATAATGGCTTTTTAATATCACGTAAATATCCGTCAGTACCTATAGTTATTGTTATCATTAAAAATAAATGAATAACCAACGACAGACAATGTTTTGCAATTAATTTCATTTAGCTCGCTACAAAGTTGAGAAAATAATTCGGACCGGAAAGGGTTATAGCCGCCGCTATCGCTTCCTCGTACAGCCGTCGAGCGTTACATCGCTGCACTTCAACAAAAAAATAAGTTATCTAGTTTGAGATCGAGTTACCGATTATTAGGCTAGCCTTCAGCGTTTTTTAAAATAAGGTGAACTAAATATCGGGGTTTTCATTCTCACGAACATTAACTGCACCGATACTTTGGAACCCATAGGAAAACAGTAGGTCGAAATAACCACGGTAGTCTTGGTTTCTCGGAAACTAAGCTGATTTGTAATAGTCTGCTATTTACAAGAGATCACAAGCCATTGTGATGCGTTTAATGCTGAAAATGAAGCGAAAGAGAATGTAATATCGTTGTCACATATCGCGCGAAACAAAATTGTTTTATAGTTGTATATTATTGTCCACGGATTACAAACATTCCATGGCCCATTGTTAATAGCAACGGTGCATGATAAATGGCGTGTTACATTCTCTCTCTCTCTCTCTCTCTCTCTCTCTCTCTCTCTCTCTCTCTGCGTTTCTCTCACCGAAAATTCACGCAAGTATAGGAACGCGTTGTTCCATTGCGGACGTAATAGACGATCTATCGTTCGAGCTGTCAAAATTATCGAATGGAATTATTAATCGTAGTCCTGTCAGCTCGTATGGTTCGAGGACAGACATCTTGACGTGCAACATAGTTTTACGCCGCATACCAAATTCACGATTGGAATCATTAATCGAACCGATTCACGTTGCTTTCTTCATCGTTACACTGTATCGATTTATTCGTAAATGTGTAAAATTGGTTCGGTACCAATTACTGCATTTGTTTTTCGGTAATTATAGATGAAACGTAGGTACGGCTAAAAATATTGGAGAAGATCGCGGATATACGGGCCATCTAAATTGTCCCTCCTTAGTTTATTTCTTTACTGAATATTGGATTCTCATTAAAGTTTGATGAAACTGAGAAGCTGGGGAAATGCAACAAGTCAAACGTTAAGTATAGAAAGCAACACTATTTAGAAGCATGGAACAAGAATAAATATTCATAGGTAAAATCCTGACAACTGCACATATGAAGAAACGAATTTAACTTTTCCATAGCCCGTAATCTATTACCTAAATTAAAAACTTTCAAATCCAATTTTGTCTTTACTATATTTCGAATCTGCATCCGGTGCAAAAGAAACATTAGAAGATATTAATTTCCCAAAAATAATTTTCAAACGCAGATTCCTCTAAAATATCATTTTATCCATCTCAATTTTCCACTTTATAATCTTTGCCCTCCATCAGTTCCGTTTAAAATACATTCGGGAAGAAATGCGTGGCATTTGGATGCAGAAAGATCCTACATTACGAAAAACTATTCCAACTGAAGTCCTCGTTCCTCGTTCTATTTCCATGAATGCTATTCCTGTTATAAGGAATCCTGCAGCTGAACCTGTCGTTAGCCTTGTTCCGACCAGACATTGAATCTCCTTATTACTCTAACGATCCACCCTTCTCCTAACCGCTCCACCCTCGCGGTCCTCCTCTTTATCCGGCATTTTCGCAATCCGTGACACCCTTCGCCGCCCATTATTCCTCGCTCTGCAAAATCGCATTTCAGGATTCCTCCTCCTGTATACCTATATGTAGCTCTATTACGACGCATTTCTGTATCTCCTTAGAGGGATTTCTGTAAAAAGATGGATGCTCTTTTACTGATAAATAGAAGATAAAATGGAAAGGGTCCTTCTCTTATTCTTATCGCAGGATCGATAACGGCATTAGGTATGAAATTACGTGACTGGACATTTCTGTGATTAACGAATTCTTTTGAATTTGTAGCAAAGATTGCAAGTATTGGGTTGGCAAGAAAGTAATTTCGGTTTTGTAATATGAAATGAAACTCAATTTTTTTTTAAACAAAGAATAAACTTTGATGTACATTTTCCATTCTGTTCGATGACCTTTTAGACCAACTTATGATTCCGCGCTCACAGAAATTCTGGTCTTTATCGGCAAAAAACTGAACCAGGTGCGATTTTAGACTAAACATTTGAATTAATCGTTTCGTTCCTCGGAAGCAGCTCGAAGTACACAACACCTTTGTAATTCCACCAAATTGACAGCATAACTTATTTTTGATACAATTCAGCTTTCGATGTGGTTTGTATCAAAAAGTAATGACAAGTTAAAATATGTCGAAAATGTTCGTTTTTGCACTCCATATTAAAATTAACGCTAAACTAACAATTGCAAACAAAATGAAGCACAATTTATTTCTAAATCCTGCCAAAAGTGACAACTTTCAATTTCCAGAATCAAAAAATGATAACATTGCCAGAAGTCCTTCAAAATAAACGTAACATTAGCTATCGACGAAAACCGAAATTACTTTCTTGCCAACCCAATATATTCTGATATTTTTAGTTGCGATTTAAAGTTCGTTATATTTCTGTCTTAAATATGCTTTGTTATTCTGCATCGAGGAATATGATACTTTTATGATTTTTTTTCATTTTGATAACTTCTACAATAGAATGAGAGAGATGAATGTTGAATTGTACAGTTCTAAAATTGAGACCGGCGTGTTTTCTGTTAAGAAAAGTAAGTGCTTTATTTTTGTTCTTCCACAAATGTGTTATATTTCGTCGAAATCAATATTCGATAGTTTTCAGCTACGGCACTAACTTGTTTCAACTACTCTGACGACTAAATTATTGGAGCAGTCGACATTTTATTAAAGTTAACTACTATCGCAACTCTATAACTCAATCGATTAAAATGCAATCAACGTTCCATCTTCAATCTCTCGGAATTTGTAATTGATCTTCAACTTTATTAACAACTTTATTAAGTGGTTAGATGAGATTAAATTACAATATGTTATCCCAAAAAGGTTTGAATAATATGCCTTCGAAACGACTTGAAACGTGAAAAAATATTTTAGAAAGAAAATAAGTGACAATACAAATTTGAAATTCCCACGTTTTTAGTATACATGTACCTCCAAACATCTAATTGCAAAGTTCATTTCATTTTTAAATACGTCATACAACTGTAAATAATTAATCGAAGCGATCTTTTTCAGTTATAATACAAATAAATGGACAATTAAGAATAAATTCAAACGATTATTTCTGAACTGGTGCATTATAATTTCTTCATCTTAAAATGCATTCTTTAACATCATCAAGGCATGCAATTAAGACTAATTTCATTCGATGAATAATCATTTGAAATGTTTTAAGAAAAGGTAGAATCTTTATTCAAATAAAGGAGGAAAGGTTTTAAGAATATTTCAGAATAACCTTATTAATCTATGTCCTTCAAGAGAATGTGGTATTAAACTGAGCAAAGATTGTGGGAATAGGAAGGAAAAAAATTGAATTTTAATTAAAGTCAATGAGATAGGGATTAATATACCCCTTGCACAAGGGAAGATAACGTTAAAGGTGTACGTACGTTGCGGAAATAGAAAGGGAAAAATTAAATGCGAAAAACGCAGGAGATAATCCTATTTCAGATAATTAAAATGTTTCATTTTCAATAAGCGGCGATGCATTAGCATTAAAAATCATATCCGACTTATAATTAGTGGAAATATAATTTTTCTTTCAAATATAAATTAAATTTCCTCGATTAATTATTTCCCTAATATTACAAAATAAATTTATTCTGAAATTTTTTACTTATTTTACATATCTATATTGTTATCACAATGGAGTCACTTTATAATTTAGAAAAAAAAGAGATTAACAGTATTTTAATATATAAAGTTTCTTAAAAAAATTATCTTCATAATCCGATTGATGAAGTCAATTTAATAGGAATTATCGGTTTTGAAGTATAATTAAATAAACGGTTTATTTAAACGCATTCGAGAATGGAAAGAATCTCTGAAATCGTGCAATATCTGTAAGTAGTGAAAACTAATCAATGGTCAGACAATCGAGTGGCGCGCAAGACATTTCGAATATTTTTGTTTGTATACTGCTAATGCAGACTATGCTTATATTTCCTATTTAAATGAAAATTGGTATCAAGATTTACACCTCCTGCACTCTAAAAGGTATTTTTGACTATTTCTTTAATGACAGTCATATTCTATATCTCGTTAACTAAACATTTGACTCGCTATATTTATGGGATGCTTTTTGCTGTTCATCATTTTTGGAATAACTTTTATTACAGATTCCTTTTTTCTTTAAAATATCCTGCATTTTTGTCTACTATTTTTATTCTTTACCGAGACTTATTTTCAGTCATTCGTTTCATTCTAAATTGTGATTAGTACAAATGCCACAGAATTTTTTATAGTTTTTAATATGACGAAGAATTTACTTAGCAACTAGTTCTGATAATCCTTACCGTTATTCTTCAATTATCAACACAGTAATCACGAGTATGCTATATGAAAGTAATGGATTGAAGAAGGGTAATTAATAAGTACTCTGTTATTTATTTTCCTATTAACTACCGAAAGTTTGAAATCAAGGTTTATATCAAATAAAAATAGTATCCACTTAATTGACGATATATCTTCGTCGTATCTCTGTTTTAAAAAACTAATTATCTGCAATCGTACACAAAGAACAACGAATGTCTGACGCTTTAAAATAAAACGGCTAAAAATATGTGACTCACACAATACGGCTAATTTTTATTCCAACAGACTGAGTTTAAAAATAAAGCAAAACAAATGCAAGAGGTATAACTAATGCGATTTGTTATCAGTAACTAACTGACCGGTCATTCGAGAGAAAGTTTTGTGCAACCGATTGATCGTCAAACGAGTGCTCTGATTTTTTTGTTACTTGAACTTTTGCTAAAATTTAGATATCTAAAATCATAAAATGGAACAAATATTATTTTTAGCTCTTTCTCGTACGAATGAACTGCTTTCCTCGTAAATTTTGACAACGGACGTCCGCACGTAGTTTATTGAACATTCGTGTAATTGAAAGTATGTGATATGTGCGCGCTGATATCAATAAAATAAGTGAGATATAAATGTATTGTATATTAAATAAGATTCGAATTCCACCGCATTTTAAATTATTATTCGTCTAAAAAATAAATTTCCGCTACCGTAATATTCTACCAAAAATTAGCCATTTTTTGTTTATTTTATTAAAATGGAAATAAGAATTAGAAGTTACTTTTAACTAGACTTTTAACTGCACTCTTAACTTGAGTACATGTACTCTTTTCATAAGCTTAAAATTTGAAATACGTTTTCCTTGGTAAAAGGTCACGTTGTTGGTTTATTCACGCCAAGCTATCCTACCATTTTGAACTTGCCTTCTAAAATATCGAAGTCAATTTT
Organism: Cerceris ruficornis; assembly: GCA_963989415.1. NCBI lineage: Eukaryota > Metazoa > Arthropoda > Insecta > Hymenoptera > Crabronidae > Cerceris > Cerceris ruficornis. The sequence goes on along the minus strand of OZ022517.1, from coordinate 39,790,286 downwards.
TGAAGATCGATAGAGACTGATCTGTTTGCATACAAATTTTTCCTTCCCCCTCAGACTTTTAATACAAACCATTACTCATTGCCAAAATAAGGTAATCATGTAAACTTAAAAAAGTATTCTTACGAAATAATTTTGAAAATTCTAACCGAGTGAAATAGCACGTTTTGTACTTAAGAAAGTCACTTTTATATATGAAACATCAATTTGTCTATCTATATTCGTTAAAAATATGGCGTTCATTGTCCTCTTAACGAGCACTGCATGCTCTCGAAGTTTTTAACAATCTTTATCAACAGCCTACACATACATGGTACCATAATTGACGTTCGAATAAACGACCGCACGGGATTGACGTCAAATAATAAATCAAACTGAAAATTGATAGACAAACAAAAACTAATTCTCTCTTTTACCATCAACAATGCATCCTTAATAACAATCGTCACCCGTCATATTTTGCTCTACGTCATAAAAACTTCCCTCTCCCGTAAAAATCTCACTCATTCGTCCACGAAGCAATTAAACTCCGACGATTCGAAAAAGGACCAACCACGCTTAAATTCGTCGTTTTAAAATCGCTGATAGAGAGCGTAACAGCATCAGAAACAACAACAGCCACTGTATCTCATTCCACGTCGAGTACGTATTTCTATTTGCCTCGCTGACGAGCACTTCTCAGCACAATCGATCGAATAAATGGAGAACGTATCTGGAATGCGCGTAGATGCCGAGCCCACATCGAAACGCAACTTTTACGCCCGGACACACATTCCGTATCTCGACGTTATCTCTCGAAGTTTTATAGCTGACGGACCCAGTGATAACGGCAAAGCGCACACCCAGAATCGGTATGGGCAGGGGCCGAAGCGGCTCAACAGGGGACATGATATTTTACGAGTAGCTGTAAAATATATGCATACGATGTATAACGATGGACGTGGTACCGTAAAAAAGAGAAACGAGCTGGAGAAACAGGATAGAGCGGTACAGACGGAGAAACGTTTGTCCATCTAACGTACGGAAGGGAAGGTGGAATATTGCATCGTGAATGCAGGGAATGATTGGAAATTTAGGTGTACTTTTTATTTTTTTTTAGAAATGTGTTTTTGGTAGGATGAATTTTGAGAGGATTCCTTTCGGTTTGTAATTCGTGGGATGAACTGTACGATGTGTACCGTTCGTTGTAGTTGTATGTTATAAGTGGACTGTAAATGTTTGAAGAAATGGAATCTAAGCAGAGAAGTATTATACGAATGGTATTATATACTTATATGATGCCCCTATACTTATATAAATTATAATTATATACTTGCCAGGTGTTATAACGAATGCTATGTAATAGATATTTCATATTTTTATAATATCTCCGTTTTGTACATTTTAGCAGTTATACCGTCAGATATTTTTAGCTGTTATATCGTTCTGTTATCGCTGTCAAATAAAAATGGCGGGATGAACTCGAAGGAAAAGGATCGGTGCTCCATACGTTTTATGTTCGAAGTTTTTAACGATATGATCACAACTCTGGTGTTGTGGTATTATAGTGTAATTAAATTTTTCATAGCTACATCATATAATTTGAAGGCCTATGTGTTAAAATTGCATTTTAAAGATTTTCACATTATTTATTTATTATTTTTATCTTACTTTTTGATCATTTATTTTTAGAACGGCATTCAAGAATTTTGCCTCGATCGTCAATGACGTTACGTCCAATTAGAAGGACATTTCAATGATATTGAGAATCTTTACCCTCTTACCTCCTTTATTTTCACTTATATTTATTTACTCGATGCTTCCATCATTTTCTCAATTACAATACACCTGTCTCATTATTTACGCTAATTTTTCTTGTTACCTTTAAGCGCATTAAATGTCGATAAGACGGTTGACGTATAATTTTCCACAACACAGCAAAAAATCCCAAATCCAGTAAAAAACCTGTCCTCACGCTGATGTACTAAACGTGCCACCATCAATTTCCAAAATACCTAAAGCCCTATCCTTTTTTACGACAAATAATTTGATTGCTCGATAGTCCATATCTATTAGCACTGCACAGTCATTCGAACGATTTATGACAGCAGGTTTATAGCACACATGGTAACAGTTAAACTTTATATTTTTAAGGGTACTCTTTAGTCCCCTAAACATTGCATTTTTTTTCACAAGTCCGGAGACCCGTATTCCGTATAGTCTTTCTAATTACACGCTGCAAACATGCAAGGTAGAAGTGCACTTTTTCCTTTTTTGGTCCTTGCATCTCGGTCTTGGAGGAACGTCACATACACCGTGCAGGACCCATGTACTTTGAAACTTCCTAAACCGTTGTAAAAAAGAAAAGAAACATGTATATCTTCCATTTACATCGATTTTCTTCCTCAAGGACATTATCACGTTGACGTTATCCAATCCAAAAAGATTCAGAGTAAGCTTTGGAGGAAAGCACAAGCTAAGACGAGCAAAGATTTCATGCCATTCGTCGGAAACATTTTAAACTTTGAATTTAGAGGAAGTTACCGGAGTTACAAATACATATTGAATGCTTGTAAAACTTTAAGATTCTTCTTTGACCTCGTACGAGACCTGTAGATCCGAGTTTTCCTTAAAAATAGAACGTACTTTCGTTTGGAATACTTTGTGTATTTTATAAAAATTATTTCGACTTGTACGGTAATCTTTATCCGTAGAAATATTTTTCCAACGAACTGTGAATTTTCTATATTATTTATGTTGTAAAACTTCGTTTTACATCGAGCATTTTCAAATCTCGTTCTAAATCTCGCAGAACTTTAAGAATTTTAACAATATCGAATTTGTAGATCAAATTTTAACGCGGCGGATATTACACGGGATACAGCACGACTTACAACTTCGCGAGAGTTCCTGGCAGCCGGTAAAAATATTTCACGACTTTAAGTAGCTCCGGCGCAACATTATACTAAAAGTGAACACGTAGAAACACCGTATTTCGCCAAATTAATTTTTATTAACCCTTACCAACCGGCAAAAGTAAATTAATTCCATAAAATGTCGAAGGGAACACCGGCGTACCCCGTTCCATTTATATCTCCCGCACTTCATTCCCTGAAACGTTAAAGTTTGTCCCAGAGCATAGTAAAAGTTCCTGAAAAGCTCGAAATAGCCCTAAGTTTTATTCCTTCCCGTAATAACCAGTCACAGTGCACACAATTGAATTCGTTTTTTATGTATACACGTATGTACAGCATGGTGCATGTCATTACAAATTCTTTTCCATAAACGCATCGTAGATGTCTACTTAAAACATTCAAGTATTGAATGATACATTGGAGCTAGCATTCTACAACAAAAGATAACGTTACAATAATATTTCAATGATAAAAAGGCTGCTCCTTCAACTTCTTTAACACTAGATTTACGGGCGTTAAATCGGTCACACTTAAATATATTAAATAAGTGCTTTGAAAAAAGAGGGATCAACGGGTAAAGACGAAGATCGGTTAAGTAATTTGTATATTATAAGGTACAAGAGAAATTTTGACTGTACCACGTCTCTATGAATTTGGAAACCGTTTTTAAAAAAGTATTTTTAAAGTATATATTTAAGTATATATTTTTAAAGTAAGCTAGTGTTAAAGGGAATGTCATATTAATTTTCTATATTTGGAAAGCTGTATTACAACAATTTTTTATAGCTCATAAGAAAGATATCATAGCAGAAAAAACCTCGCTATATTTTAGTACCTGTACATATCAGCATATGACAGATTTTGGCAAATGGAGCAAAGTTCAAGGATAAAAAAACTGTGACACGGAAGAAAATCCATATTTGCTCGGCCGATCCTTCCCCGGATGGTATTGTTTTGCAGTCGATGCGTGCTTTCCTATGCCGTTGTTTATTTAATCGTGAGACTTGCCATGGCTCAGTGCCAGGCAATACCATGGATACCTACACCCTCCTTTAAGCACGCAACACGCCAAGAGTATCATCGTCGAAACGCGAGCATGACTATGAATTTATGACAATGATCCTCTCGTATATCTCTCCACTTCGTGTCTTTCCCCTCTTTCCATAATCCATTTAATTTGTTGAGATATTTCCTTTTTATATTGTAATAACTCCGAGAACATTTGGTTAAGACTACTCACAGGGATGAAGGCATATCTCGTTACTGCTTTAATCTTGCTCGGAGTCTCACGAGCAATTTTCTTTCTTATAATTCTCGTTAATTTTACTTCTGGCAAATAATCGTTTCACTAAAACTGTCTCTGTTACGTTTCGGAATGGACGAGACGGTTTTAATCTTCGTAAGACTGGCAGAATTTTCGTAATTATTTTGTCCGTTGGATTGTATCGCAAGATTCGGGGAACGGATGATTTTAAACGTAAAAATAAGTCGGCTGTTTTGTTCGATTTTCTATTCTTTTACGATGATATTGAAAAAAGGTTTAGCTGATGGTCTAACTTTTGTTTGATTACATTTTTTCTTTTATACGTCTAAATGAAAGATATACTAGTTTGCCATACAGTGATAAGAAACAAAATGTTAAGTGAAACATCTGAGTTTTTTTATCTTGTAAGTGTTATCAAAGACTTCGTATTCTCTTTCGTCTTTTTCTTAATCTGTCTTGAAAGTAATGTTGTTTGGAATATTTCTGAAAATTCGTCATTCATTTTTTGAATATAAGCTTTGTTCAGTACTATATTTTTACACCGCAAAATGGAACAAATTCATAGTGTAAAGTACTTTATCCATAAACGTGATATTGCTTTGGAATGGTTTAGCTGGTATTCCAATTTGCCGAGGATATCTGTTCTCGTGTAATACATTTATTGTCGAATGAGCGTCATACCGTTTTTCATTAAGTCCGTGTTGCAGATTTGTTCGCTCGATTTATCAGTTCCATTTGTATTTCGTATGATCGCAGTAGGAAATTTGTCTACGTTATGAAAAAATCAACCAACTTGGCGGCACATTTATATCTGGTGCCTTTATATTCTTAGAATTATCGTAAAAAAAGAGCTTTTTTAAAAAAGCGTATCCGAGGAATCATTTCGGTGAAATAAACTTCGCATTACCCTGAACACGAAATTTATTCTTTTTTTATACTCATATTTGCCGCGTATTATTATAATTCATTTCTGCTCCTGTTTCATATAATTAACCCCTTGCCCTACGATTTCTTTTGTGACTACGTACGCAATAACTCGGAATTAATTCGTGAAATAAAAATTTCTCACTGATTTCTGATATGCCGTTTGATTTAATTAAATATTAATAGTATAGAGATAATTTGATTGTCTCGTAACCCACTGGTATTTTCAATTTAATAGTTTTTGGTAAACTTCAAAATTTCCTATTCCATTTACCGTATCACGAGTGTCAGTCGTAGGGCGAGGGGTTAAAGAATATTCAATAATATTCATTCTTTTCGAAATAGCAAATCTAATGCGGAAATAATTTTACTCAAAAGGCTAATTCGAATTACTTTCTCGTATCTAGTTTAATAACGATGATCGACCATGATCGATCATTTACCTCCATTTACAAATAGGTGCCAATATTGCCCCGAGTAGCCGAGACAATTACCCATAAATTATACCGAACATTAAAGACCAATAAGCTCAGAAAGTATCAACGAAACATCACCAATGCAAAATCAGTTACAAAAAAAATGACTCAACCTCATTAGAAAAAGTGTTCCACCTTCCAACACGTGTCCGATAAATACCTGCACCCGTCGAGAATTTTCAGATACCCAATATCCTACGGTCGATAAAATGTTGATAACTAAAACGTGTCCAACGCTATCCCCATAATTGCGCATTTTGATTATAACATAATACTCTATTAAGCATAGTATCTAGGGCCAACCCCGACATTCACGTTTGCAATATTCCTCGGCAACCTTCAACGGCTCTGTATACATACAAAATATAGCTACAACACTAGCCGATCGGCACCGTTGGGCGGACAATGAACCGTTCGCAAAATATATATACATATATAGTTTTTTACAAAAACAAGCGACTGTTCCATTATTGACGTCCGGCAGACACGGGACGCACGCCGACGGGTTCCGTGGCGGAAGTGCAGTAAACGTCGATAATGGGGAAGCATCGATCAACATCCCTCGATCCTTTTTAACGCTAACCCTCTACAAGCAGACGGGCGAAATATCGCACGACCAGCGCACATGTCGCGTCCGGAATTAATGCTCGCGATATCGCGTACGAGCGTGCGTTCATTTGTCAGAATTTATATATATATATATATATATATATATATATAGATCTATATATGTGTGTATATATGTAGACATATGCATATATATGTATATGCATGTACGTACGTGTAAAAATTGCGAAACTTTGGAACGAGACTGGTCATCGGGCGCGTTCTATCCGAAGCCGTGTCAGGGGAGTCGACTGGTGACTAAATCGCGCTCAGATAGGTATGCAGCCGATGTTAAAGCCCTCTGATATTTGCCCGGACGTAGAGATTATGATATGAACCGAGGGGAATCTGCTGTTTCTTGATATTAATAGTTTATTTTCATTGGATTGGCACGTTTGGTGATTTATGTGGAGAAAGATGAATTCAAGTGTTTGCGTTGTTTAGAATTTCGTTTGTTTCCTGGGAGAGTTTTAGGAGTTTGTTCCTTATTTTGTATTTTTCGGTATTAACCCCTTGCCATACAGCGACGTGTGGCACTTGTGACGCGGTAAATGAAATAGGACATTTTTAAGTTTTCCAAAAACTGTTCAATTGAAAATATCAATGGGTCAGGACACGTTGAAATAAGTTCCATGCTACTAATATTGCGTTAAGTTGGACGGTATATCGGAAATCAGTGATAAATTATTATTCCAACAATTAATTCTGAGTTATTGCGTGCTCGGTCACAAAAGAATTTGTAGGGCGAAGGGTTAACAGTAAGCGTACCGGCATTTTACATATACCTATTCTTACCATAAGGGGTCATTTGACCCCTTAATAAATAAACGTTGAATTTTAGAAAGAAATTCTTAATTTATTGCAGGAAATAATTCGCACCGTAACTTCTGACTTCTAATAAAGTAATCAAACATATATTTCTATTTTTATGAGTAAAATAATCAATTAATTACACTTTTTATACATGACTGGCTTCTCCTTCATACATTTTCCGCAGACAAATTTTTTTCAAATTATGCAAGCTTTTTTTTGGTTTTGCTCATCTTTAGATATGGAATATCCCCCGTCTGAACTCGCTCCGCTTATGTTTCGAATTCTTTCCAATAACTGTCTCATTGGCCGTGCTGACATATTCCGAGCTGCAGCAAAACACAGAGCCAATGTACCGAATGTAACACTTTTTATGTAATAATTAGAGTTAATTGTAACCGTTATTTTCCAAAAAAAAATAACTGCACACTTCATTCCGCACTTTTGGCATATATACAAGAAAATTCTTCAGCACTCAAACGGTTAATGTTCTCTATAATGGTCTTTCCAGGGCCTACAATGTTAGGTCAGTTTCCTCATCACCGAAGCTACGTTATATTAAGTAAATAATAAAAAAATTTGCCAGAGGCCACATCACCGCACCCTAATTAACAAATCCTCAAATCTGAATATAAGACTGGTCTATATACATATATTGACTGGTCAGACTTGTGATCCACGGGAATTTTCTTATTTTTACTACGTCCTCCGCATTGAAAGTCCTTGTAACATCCTTCACCCGACGTCCTCGCACATAAATATTTAGTGTATTCATTTAACCGACGACCTGAGAAACACGGGAGCTCTATCACACATCACTGTTAAATATTCATCCTGCCACGTCATCCCGTGCAACTTAGTTCGACATTGAGATAAATCGACGAACTGCATTACAATCGAGTTCCTCTGGCCGTAGTCTAGAGTCGTGCCGATGTTAACTCGGACGATTCGTGAAGCATGAAGCGGGAGAGGAACGTCAATCCGTACCTACCGACCATCGTCATTTGCATCGCGTTAACGAAGATCGTCCGAGAATTGCTGTACTATAGCGACGGTATTTGCGATTATCAGCTGCAGACAGGAATTCGTAATAGCCGGTGATGTGGGGTGAATTGATTTCTCGAGAGTTTTGAACCCCTTCCAAATCGGAATGACAACTTCCGTGGTATTTCTAAATTAACGTTTCGCCCGCTGGAAAAATTGCGGGGGCGCGTCCTCTGTGTAAATACCGAAGAATAGTTTGTGCTCTGAATTCAACGTATTTTTACGTACAACGTTGGCCATATTTTTATCGCACGATGCGAGTTACAAATTCGATATTTCGGTGTTCACAATTTTATGTTCTGAGTAATATTTCTTATAAGGCAGATACAGAATGTTTAAAAATAGTCAACTCAAGTTAAACACTATATTCTGTTATATTATTTTATCCTTTTGGATGGACGAGAGCCGTGAAAATGATTCTGAAACTGTTTTTTTCTCTATTAAACTGAATATTGTAAAATAATAACAGTGATTCAAATTGTACGTAATAACTGAATTAGAAAAAAAAGAGGCCTTCATTTACGACTCACCGATCTATTATTTTCCCTCAACGCCAAAGAAACGACGTTTCTATTGATATTGCACTCTATTCGAGATACCTGAAAACCTTAGAAACTAAATTCGCCGATCATAGACTCGATTACCGTCTTCGTAGCGTCGAACTATCATAGGAAGTTATGAAGACTCCATCCGGAAATTCGAAGGGTGCAAATTCCATCTCGTTGCACTTTAATTTCGATAAATCCGAATTATCGATCTCCAATCTCCCGTACAACGGTGCACGAGTGTATGAGTTTGTACTTCGGACTTACGGACAGTGGAAAATGATATCGCTCTCTGATTAATAAAGAGAAGAAAAAGAGAATGGGTGAAAAATAAAAAGGAGAAAAAAGGGCTCACGTCGTCGTACGAATGATGACGCTTCTACGAAGATTTACCAGAATCGCATTAACCGAGGAAAAAGCCTCCGATTGCAGTATTCGAAGGCCAGATATCTCGATTACCAGACGATCGATCAATAATCTTTTCCTCTTTTTTACGCCATTTTCGTAAGAACGTTAGACCGTTTCCGTAATCCTCTTGGAGAGTTTTAATTGCTTCGTTGGCCCACGAGATGATCGATAGTTATAAAGTTGAATACCGAGGGCTGGATCGTTGATTTCTCGAATTTTCTGTTTGATTTATTTAATGCTTTTTCGTACGAATATCTACCGGGAAGTCATTTTACTCGAATGCCCGTTGAAACGACGAAGGGGAGATACTGTAATGATATTTTACGATGAAATATATTAATAGGCTTTGCAGAATGAATTATACGAGATAAGGAGAGAACGGCAGGATTTCGGTGTAAATTAAATATTCGAGTATTAAATTTATTACGGTTTTTAAGATACCGTAGACGGGACGATGAAAATTTCGTCGACAAAGTTTTAAATAACGTCTGACCATGAATTCATGAAATATACGAACGATTTACAAAGTGCAATAAATTGTTAAGTATTGCATAGCAATATTAATATCGAAAACATATGCAAATCGTGTTTCTTAGTCTTCAAGAATAAAATATATTCTCAATTAGTGCAAAAAACATTTCTTTTAACGAATATTTTAAGATCTCAAGCAATGCGTGATTAACACTAGAACTACCAAACCAGTCAAAATGACTGTTACACAATTTTTTCCAAAAATTCTCTAAGTTTCTGGGGGAGTCATAGAATAGAAATTCTACGTCCATCTTATTAAACATAAATTATCGAATCGCTCATCTTTTCCGCCTCTTAATTCCCCTTTTTTCAATATACTTATTTAATATTTTTAAATATGATAGATTTAACGCCGGTAGTTCTAGTGTTAAGTCCTTTTCTACATGCTATTTTATTAGCACGCTGCTATAAAAAATTACTTTGCCTTTTTGTAACATTATGAAATTCCATTTCCGTACAGTTGTTCATAACTTTCCTCGACATTTCCATATTACAGCACTCCGCAACAACTCAAAGCCTTATCGTACACACACGCGTCGGCGTCCCACTGAGAAGTTAATTTAAGAAAACAGAGTAACGTGCCGTTAGTTCTGGAAAACACGCGACAGAGAGCCCTGCTACGATGATCATTACGAATGACTGCGATAATGATTCTACGTGCCTTCCATGCGATCTCAGCTGGTCGATCGAGTTGTTTTAACGATGGCATTATCCGCGTGATTAACGAGGACGTGAGTGTCGAAGGCCCAATTAGCGCGGGGTGGGCTATTAGTAACCAACGTTAATGACGGGATCATGGAATAGAACGCCAGTTTCGGCTCTGAATCCGTGCGTATCGTGGATATCGAAGAAATTAAGCTTCCCCCGGTGGATCGCAAACCATAGCGCCACAAAGCAAACGCATGATTATTCGCGAAGCTTCTCTCTGGACTTTACGGATTGCCTCTAATTAACAACCTCGGCAATTGGCGTTCTTGTTTCAATAGATTACATCCGGAATTCCCGATCAATTTAATTCTCATAGAAAATTCGCCTTTTTTTCACGGTTTCGTTCATTTAAACACAGACAGGTGAGTGTAGATGTCTGAAATTGAAAATTACTATTGGAAATGGGTGTTTAACACTATTCCTACCGACACTTCACATATACCTTTTCCTACCGCAACCGGTGAATTTGTCAAATGATCATTTTTTCCCAGAAAATGAACAGTAAAAAAAGAAGAGAATATTGAAAAATGTATTATAATGTGAATGTATTATACGTATATTTGAGGAAAAGTCGTGAAGTTTAAAGGCGATTCAATTACGTTGTATATAGGAAATTCTAATCGAAGTTTTAAAAACGGTCATTTGACCGGTCTTGGTAGGAATAGTGTTAACCCCTTAGCCTACAATGACGTGTGACACGCGTGATGCGATAAATGGAATACAAAATTTGGAAATTTTCCAATAACTATTAAATTGAAAATATCAGTCGGTCCAGAAACGGTCAGATTATATCTATAATATTATTGTTGCAGTCGATTGTACAAAATGTTAAAAATCAGAGAGAAACTTCTATTTCTGGAATTAATTTTGAGTTATTACGCATGCCAAAAACAAGAACTACCGGCGTTAAATCTGTTATATTTAAATATATTAAATAAGTACTTTGAAAAAAGGGGAATTCAGAGGCGGGAAAGATGGACGTAGAATATTTCTCCTACGACTCTCCTACAAACTTTAAGAATTTTTTGAAAAAATTATGTACCAGTCATTTTGACTGGTTTGGTAGTTCTAGTGTTAAAATAAAAATTGTAAGGTAAGGGGTTAAATAAATCAATATACTTTATATTAATATTGCTTTTTATTATAAGGCTTTAAAAGAAACGTCTTTATACTGCTAGAGTTTAGAACGAACTAACTGTAGGCCCAAAAGACGAGCTGGGGCCCACTTATTAATATAAACTGTTTATGTTACTCTCCCCTACACCGCAGAGAGTCTCCTGTTTAAAATAGGAATTCCTACAACGTAGAGTCGTTTTGAACTCATTTAATTTATGTAATATTATATTGTTAATAATAATTCAATAATTACAAAATTATATAAAATTCAAACGTCTGCTTTCTTGTAAATACAAAATTGATTATGCGCTTTATTAGATTTATTTTTAAGACGTATCCTCATATATTCCTCAGAAAAACATGAAAGAAAAGTGTCCTTCTGAATTTTATATTTTACCTCCTACATTGTACGCGTCCATCCAGTAAACCATAATAATTTCATGCGTTCTAGGGTTAAGGGCTAAGTACGTTTACTTATCATAAAAGAGGAAATATACGGCCACCAGCATAGGGAGGCCGTGCAGAAAGCTTGTGATACATTTTCCATGTAGTTTAGTCCATTATTACACACGTACGGAGGAGAGAGATGAGACTCATGGCAGTACATTTCCGAGACTTTTATGAGTCTCTGCAAGGCTTGCTGTTTTACTCGCAAGAGAATGGGACCGCTAAATAATACTCCCCGGGCCGATTAATGCGGTTCATTAAAGGAATAAATCGTAAGTTGGTTTATTACGGTCGGGTCAAATATTAAAATGCAAATTTAGAACGGTCGTAGGTGGAAAAGTTGGTTTGTAGATACCGGCATCCTAACGGCGGCTATTTTTACTGGGAAGTAAATCAGGATTATTATTGTTTTCTGGAGAGGCCGCGTACTCCAGCGGATACGCGGCTCGCCCCTCTGCGAATTGCCCTGCTAATGAGTTTCCCTACTGCACAGAAACATTTTTTTTTTACCGGTAATTAATTAAATCACGAATGCGACCGGCAATACACGCTCGAGCGGAGTTCGTTCCCTGCGATCCTCGAGTAAAATTCTGATTTATTAAAAACCGTCCTGTGTTCTCCTATTATTGCAAGTTCGTCCTTGCTTCAAAATGAAATTACATTCCGCTGTGTATTATCGCTGTTATTTAAAGTGTTATTCTTTTCCCTTTCTTTTTCACGGTTATCGTATTTTCACTGTTATTTGAAGCATTATTTTTTACTTCTATTGGACCAACGCGGAATGACACTTTTGGTATTCCGTGATGTTTCGTCGACATAGCGATGAATGCGAAGCAGAAACGGCGGCTACCGAAAAAATTATAACTTTAATACCTCTAATAGTTCGAGAATTCAAGCTTTATTAAGATTTATGGAAATGATTCTGAGTTTTTGCAATTATTTTCACTGAGTACGATGAAATTTGATATTAATTCGTTAAATGGTAATAGCTGAATATCCATTTTCATTTGATACAACTTTCAGAAGCAAATGTTCATACAATACTTAGATATTTGAAGTGAGATGCATCTTACATATATGTATGCCTATTTTAGAAAATACAAATTTTCCGTAATGCAGTGTACGGAACGTTTAAACTTCTTAGAGTGAATTTTGAGAGAGAAAAAAATTGTTCTTTACTTCTAGCAATACATTCTATACTTCCGTGAGGTTTCATAAAAATCAAAATTTTCAGGTTAGTGAGTTTTCTGTGTAAAGATGAGTGTGAAGTAAAAGTTTGAAAATCCACGGGTCAGAGTGCAGTGCGACATAGAAACAGAGAAACTAGATGCATCAATATGCTGATTGCGTTAATTCGTAACTTTAAATTAACCGTAACAGATTTACCCATTAAAAGTACATTTTTCAGACTGTAAAATTATTATGTGATTTCTAAACTGGAAAATTTCATTCTGCCAATTGAATGATTCTGGAAGAGTAACATTTTCTTGTACATTACAGACTTAATTGTCCTTAATGATCCAAGATAGCTACTAAGATTTCTTTAGTAAGATGAACACCGAGAAAAGCTATTGTTCTGCTGGAAAGCCTTGATACGTTACGCAGTTAATTAATCATGGCTCTTTTGCTACAATTAATTAAAGTTTTACCGAGCAAAAAGGCACGAAGCATTTATAAATCACAGAACAGTTTTTAATACTATGAAGCTTAAATTTCCTTGCGTAACTTGATTAATCGAATAATTCCGTTACATGGAATATTTTCTTACTTGTATATAACAACTTTCATTTTCAATAAAGAAAATTAAAAAATAATCGCAATTTTACAGTTCAGCAAACCTCCATGACAAAGATATTTCAGCAATACAAAAAATATTTATATTAAATAGTTATTCAAACGCGATAGTTTTTATCAACATCAACGTCATACTTTCATATACAGGGTGAGTCTTCTGACATGACGACTTCAAATGACTCGTAAGTTATTCGATGTGCGAAAAAATGTTTCAAACAAAAGTTGCATAGTATCTAGGGGGACATACAGGGCTCTAATCTGTTTTTTCCCCTTACTTTTTTATTGAGATATTAGCGTGACATTCAATTTTTTTAATGGAATGTCTAATGCTTTTTTTCGAATTCGGATAAATCATCAAATGTTGCGTAAAAAAGTATTAAGAATCACGTTGACTACGCTTATTTCCTAATAGAAGATCATTAATTTGCAGATATCTCAGTGATTATTCATTTGAAGTCCCACTTTGTGTAATACTTTTTTACGCAAAATTTGTTGATTTATCCGAATTCGAAAAAAAATATTAGACATTCCGTTTAAAAAATTGAAGGTGATCCTAATATCTCAATAAAAAAGTAAGGTAATAAAGAACAGATTAGAGCACTGTATGCCCCCCTAGATACTATGAAACTTTTGTTTGAAACATTTTTTCGCACAACGAATAACTTACGAGTTATTTGAAGTCGTCATGATAGGAGACTCACCCTGTATACAGTCATATTTTTTATACATCAAACATCGCAACAAAAACTTGGAGATGCAACACTAGAAAATAAGTCTCCGTTCATTTCAGCGAAAAACCTTCATTTCGGAACATGCGGTATTACATCACGAAATATTTTTGTTTCCATTTGATTCCGGTCGGTGGTTCTCGAGACGTGGCCGTTCGACCAGGATGCAAATGATGCACTCTCCAGAATTAAAGTGTCTAGAGCTACACCTGTAGCGTAACGCAGCGATACAGAAGGGACGACATGATAATATCCTTCTTTCATGGACGAGTGCATGCTCAGACGTCTCTCCTGATTTTCATTTGTTAAATTCCTCTCCTTCTTCTTACTGCGATCGATAAAACACAGCGTTGCATTTTCGTATATTCGTTGGAGTCCTTGCTGTATTTATTTTTGAATCTGTCGTGCCCCCGTTAATATACAAATTAGTTTCTACTATATCATTAGACGTAAAGATTTAAAAAAAAATGATTATTAACAAGTTAAATGCCACCGTTATTTCCCAAGTTTCATCATTTTAACTAAACTGCAACTTTTTCCATTAAAATCACATCTTTACAAAGCAGAAACCTTAAAAGCACAGATAGATATATAGTCAGTAGGATTTGACCTTATTAATGCCAATATTGAAATATACAATGTATTAGAAAAATTGCAAATATTACAAATTAAAAGTCAAACGTGTAGTAGGATTCGATTAAATAAGGATAAGGATAGAATTCGAATGTCTAATGTGTAGGCGTGGATGAAACTAATTGTAAGTGGTGGATGTTGTCAGAATCCGTAATGATTTTCAATAAATAACAAATAGCACACACACACTAATGATTAGTATATAATAATAAATAGTATATAATGGAGTAAATATCGAAGAAATAGAATACAAAATAAAATACTGAATAACTAAATAATCAAAGGTATCTAATGGTGTCTAAAAAAAGATGTGTGCTTAACTGGGTCTCTGAAATGAATCTATCTATAGTGAGGCACCAGAAACAAGGCACTTGGGACGGAAGGAGAGATTGCTCTCGTACTGCCAATCCTCGCCATGTCAGTGCTGGAAACCTGAGATCGACGAATGACAACCGAAAATAAAACAGCCCTTTCGTGGTTTACATGACGACACAACGAATGTGCGGGTCTCTCGGCCAATAGCGCGTCAAAATCGAAAATGCGTTAGGGAGAGGGATGTCCCTATCCGTCGGGCGAATCAGAGCAAATTACCCCTCAAGTACCTTGTTTCTGGTCCCTCACTATACCAACTATGCGTCGCGAGACGTAACCTCTTGAGATGGCGATCTCCCCCACTTCTTTTCCACGTAAACATATCTCTATGGGGTGACGTCTCTCTATGGGTACTATACCACATATGAAATTTCATTGAATTCAGTAGCACCGGTCACCAGTGACCCCCATGGCGCCCAACGTGTTAATCTGCAATTAATACTGATATTGTGAAAGGAGAGAATTTTAAAGCAGAGAAGTCTCAGAATAGTATAGGTTGAAATCAATTTACACTTGTCAAATTTAATCCTTAATATTATGTTTTAAAATGGCCGCATGATAAATTACAAAATTCCATCGACTATTAGTCATACGATTGATCGGAAGTTTCACTTATCTCTCTACAAAGCTCAGTTTCCCACGTATGCCACACACGGTGACATATAGACGCGTAAAAGAATTTGAAAGAAATAAATTTACCGTAGAATGGGCTAAGAATATATCAGTTTCGAGGTACGTCTACCTCACCGAACAACAGTGATCGCTCTTAAACGTCCCCGGAAATCCGCTGATCGTGATAGATCTGCGCATAACGTTCATAAAGTTCCAGTATAGCACGAGGTTTATGGTCTCCCCTTAGCCCCATGAGACTTGCGCATCGGCCGCATTGCCACCATCCCTGTACGGCTGTAAATCACTACCGGATTCCTGATTCATTGGACATTCCCTGTATGCGGATTTTCGCTGGAATACCGTAAACCGCTCTTGTGATCGAATTCAAGTTGCATGTACCGGGTACGAGTACGAATTTCGGCTTGATCTGCGACTTTCCTTTTTTACGTCCATGAGTTACTGCTTAGAATTCTTGCGAATGTAATATTACATGTTGATTTTCACATTAAATCAATGTTATTGGAATGACTGGATCTTAAGCTTGTGAAAATTTTTCGAAAATTTTTAACCCTGCGGCTGCTTTAATTTTGTACATCTTTTTTACGATTAAATCGATCAACTTTCTTTGACTCATTCATTCCATTTTTTTTGTTACATTCTTATTTTAATATATTAATTTAATGTAGAAGTTCCTTGGTAGTTGTATGACGGAGTATAAAGAAAATTCTTTCCTCTCGTTACACGTGTTTCATTTTTCTACTTATTTATGGAGGCTGCCTCAACGGTATTACGGTTGTTAGCGAAGAAAAGAGGAATAAAAGAAAGGAAGGAAGTTGATCAGATTGAAAATCAAATTTTTGCAAGATAGAAATAGGATACCAAAGAAATTCCAGCGTCAGAAACTCGTGTAATTTTTTGAAAAAAATCAAGAACAAATCATTGTAATCGCATTGGTATATTTACTATTCCTGCCAATTCCTTGACGTTTGTTAACAAAAAATCTAGGATACTATTAATCTCGATTCTACTTGTGATTTTTCCCAGTTCTGCAAACCACGAGTCGCCTGGTTTAATTTCATCGGAAAAATTCGTCCACTTGAAAACCACCAGATAATTCCACCTTCTTCTCGTCACCGCTGTTTGTGTAAGAGAGTTTGAACCTGTCGCGGAGTTCTGGTGGTTTGGTAACTAGGGTGAAACGTGTAGCATGGCTCTTACAAATGAATGTACGGATACGAGTTGTTGGTTACCACTAACTACAGCAATAATTCTGTTCCGACCTCCCGACAGTTGTCTCATTTCATGTATGACACTGCATTCAGTGACGCCGAGGAGGTAAGATTACGTACGGTGTTTATTCTTATCGAAGGTTTATGTATCATTTGAAAGGACTCAAGATCTGAAAGTAATATGAAAGAAGTTTCAATAATTTTGAGCGCCTCATTTTGCAGTTTTACTAATTGTTAGAGACTTGACGAATTCGTTTTGAGCGCGTGTTAACTAGGGACTTTAACACTAGATTTACGGAAGCCGTCAAATTGACGGGTTCTTACTTGTTTTATAAACATTTCTTCAATTTACAGAGAAGCTGGATAGTAGATATTTTACGTGTATTTTATAATACAATAATGACTTAACGAATTACCATCTTTGCCGTTTGACCCCTCTTTTCCCTCTTTTTACGCCCATAAATCTAGTGTTAAGGGACCTATCGGAGGTCGAACCAGAAAATAGGGGGCGCAAAGGGCGCACAAGGCGACGTGTTCTACTGAGAAAAATCTCGCAGTAATGTAACCGCTACAGAGAAACTAAGTTTGCTAATCATTATGTAATATTAGTTTAAATTTAATAAAGTATGTATATTTATAGTATAAGGGATCAAGGTGTGTGAATTCAATTCGTGAACCTCATTACGCCAAAATCTTTCCGGAGAAATTCTATCACTATTAAACGTTTGTAAATATGCATGTTATTACAAACTAATTGTAACAGTTTTTTTAAAAGAGATTACTATATATATATTAGCACATTGTTTTAATGCGGAATCTTTTTATTTTCCGGAAATTCCGCAGGATATAACATTGAGGATATTGCGTTGTTATAAATTTGAGATATTTGAAAAAAGGAATAGGAGCCACTCTTTTTGTTTTCTTTGGAATATCTAGGTATTTCCGCAGCAGTATCGTTAAAAAAGAGATGCGTTCTTTGATTTTCTTTACGTTTTGTAAAATTTATCAACATTCGCTTCATGAACTCTAGTGAACTTTTCACTTAATTGTTTTACCTCGCCGACTTTAAAGTACTCGTTCGAAAGAGACAGCTAAAATATTAGCGTACAAATTGCAAGCAATTTAAGCAGACAACATTGGAATTCGATTTTATCGTTTCCAGATTCCTCTGGTCGTTAATTACATATAATTCATCGAGTAAGGGTCAAATAAGTTTATCGATTTGCTTCAGCGAGATATTGACGACACGGAATCGTCCAGATAAATCAAGAGTAAAGATGATAAGCTTTTGCCACTGACGTGAAATCATTACAATGGTCCGACATGACAATAGGGCCTTGCAGGCCTATTGTTTAACATGGTCGGCATTCTCGCGGCGATAACAGGCTTCGGGTAATTACACTTGCGAATTAATTCGCACCTAAGCATTGGAACGACAATCGTTTGTGTAGCTGGCAATCAGTAGTTATTGACAAGAAACTGTTTAAAGTGGACATATGTAGAATAGGTCGTGTTACGTGTGCAGATGGACTATTAAGTCATCGTTTATTTAACGTTAAAAATGTACCGAATTTCTTGCTAATTTTATGTTTCGCGATGCAGTAAAAATTGGAAAATGAGTGGATGAATGCAATTTAGTTACACACTTGGAGTGCATCGTGAATCACGTATTACGATGTAATTTATTATAAATTGGTCATCTAAAAATATTTCAAGCTGAAAATATTGATTGATTGTGTATTACATTTCCATATTCACAGATTTAAATATTAAGTTTACACGATAAATGAAATATAATATTCGCGAAATAAACAAGTACGCAAATGGGAATTGCATTTTATTCCCTGTGTTTCGAATTAAGCAAATGGTAATTTATTCGGACTGTAAATAAGTTAAAAGCTATTTACAGTTACGTGGTAATAGAAATAGAGTTTAAGTTCTTGGAGCTTATTTAAAATGAATTTCACCGATATTTATTTTCGAGTTAAAGAAGCTTCAAAAGTTATCCGCAGTTAAAGGAAATAAGATTCCTTCGTAAATTGAGTAAACTAGAATTTACCTCTGAATTAATACGGAAAAAGTTTACCAGTCGGAAGTTCTATCATTCTTATCTCGGATTTCTTGCGGCGTCAAGACGTTTTTTCCCATCCGTTATCAGTACCAGTGGAATCTACGTACACTGCAATTTTTTCGTTGCTATTAAACCAATTAACAGAAACTTAATTAATTAAAGAAAATTCATTTTCGTATTCTACTGTTTGAATTAAAAAAAAATACTTTTCTGAACAATTAAATGTCACTTCGATAAAAAAAGGGTTTCAATGATTTTTCGCAAAGTTAAAACGAACTTTTTCATTGAATACAAAGTTATTCATCCGCGTTCCGTAAACATTCGCAAAATTAATTCACACAGGTTATTATAGGATTTAAAATATTAACATTATCCAGTAATAGAAAAATGTTAATGATAACATTAGCTTCATCAAATTCTATACGCTACAAATTTTCGAAAAAGGAAGTTATTTTAAT
This sequence comes from Cerceris ruficornis, assembly GCA_963989415.1. Taxonomy (NCBI): domain Eukaryota; kingdom Metazoa; phylum Arthropoda; class Insecta; order Hymenoptera; family Crabronidae; genus Cerceris; species Cerceris ruficornis. Next base: position 39,770,619 of record OZ022517.1, on the reverse strand, counting down.
ATCACCGACAAAAACCTGTAAAAAAGAAGATGAAAAAGAAATAGACATTATTCCGGAAATATTTTTCCTCTGTTAATTCGTATTAATTTTCCAGGATACAAGTTACATCGAAATAAATAAAAATTTAATTTTAACGTGAAATTTCAACGTGCACTTTCCATCGGCTCTTCCTTTTTATTACATTTTATTCAACCCCAATGAATACACGGTTTTGGTAATAAATGTTACGAACAATCCCGTTAACTTCCTATTCATCCAGAGCTCATTGCTACTAATTGATCTCTCTCAATTACTTGCTCTGCACGCATCTGCATTCGGGAAAACGAGCTGCGCCGATTTCGACTTCCGATCCCTCAAACACACCTCGTCCGTTCGTTCCTGATTCGAGATACCGATCATCGTTCTGGGAATTACGGTGTCATCATTATCGGCGTTTTAGCACGCTATTGACAGTAGGGTGTGTAGACAAACGCTATCGTTATCTGCGACGATGTAAACAAGGCTGTCGTACCGACTACGAACTGATTGCGGTAAAAGTGTGGAGAGGGAAGCAGAAAGTGGTGATTCGGAGAGAGAAAGACGTGCAAAAGTGATGAAGCGAGAAAAAATGCAAAAAAACTGATAAGAAAAACAGAAGAAAGGAATTAACGCTAGAACTACGGAAGTGATTACATCGACGGCTTCCTACTTTTTTATAAGCATTCCTCAAATTAATAGAGAAGTATTACAATAGATATTCCACGTACATCTTATAATATATAAAATACTTGATTAATCTTTTCTTTGCCACTAAATTAATCTTCTTTGAAAGAAGATGTTTGATATATTAAAAACAGACTTTAAGCCCGTAATTCTAGGGTTAAGAAACTTGAACTTTTTTCGGAAACAAGAAATGGATAAGTTTATATGTTTAATAGCGTATCGGTGATTTCTAATGTATAATTAATATTGTTGAATGAAACTTGCCGAAGTTATTGTTATGCCTATTTCTATAATAATTAAATAACTTGTTGATTAAAAATAGGCACAAGTGAATGAGGAGATGACCTTTTCAAAAAATGCGGACGTGTAAAGTTTTCTCGTGATATTTTTCCTTTGCCAATTTCAGAAAATCGGTAGCATTTTTAATCTTATTTTGATTAGAGTCTTGACCGACACCTCCAAAGATGAACTTGAAATTGAAAGACATAGAACGTAAAAGTACATGGAAGCATGAGAAAACAAGATCATAGTAGATAATAAAAGAAAAGTAGCAGTAAACGAGAGAACCAAAGACATTTTTTTTTTTAATAATGGAAAAGCAAGATGAACCACAAAAAAAAGAGATTGGGGAAAAGCAAAAAAGAGAATAACCAAATTGCGGACAAAAGAGAAGTCGACATGAAAACAGATAAGTGGAAGTGAAGAGGAAATAGTGGAAGTGCATAAATGAAAATACAATGAAAGACAAATCAAAAGAGGAAACTAATACGATTAAAAGAGAATCGGTGCATAGAGAAAGAGAGATGACGATCAAGAGGTTAAAGAGGGGGTATATGGAAGAGAAACGGCAGTAATTCGATTGTACGAGTAAATGACGCTATGGTACATCAGCATAAATTGATTCAGTTACTCCGCGGTATCCCCCTTCGCTTCTGAACAATCAAACGCACACAGTTCCGCGTTTTACCAATCGATTAAACTGGGACGATACCCCGGATCTCATTCTGCTAACTCGTTTTACACTCGTGCGCCTGCCTTAATTTGAATTTTTTCACGAGAAACGATCCTTCGCTTTTATATGCCACATATTCCTATGTACCAGGTTACTAAAAAAAGTTCCTGCGGATTTTGCTAAAGTGAAATTTACCAAAAGCCGCACGAACTTTCCTTGTTACCTATTCAATCGACGTGTGTTTATAGAAAGGCAATTTAATTTCATGTTGTAACTTTGTAATTTTTCTCTGTTGCATTTCTACGTGCTTGGGAATAATACAACAATTTCCAATAGTGTTAACCCCTTGCCTTATGGTTTCTATTTTGATAGCGTATGTAATAAGTCAAAATGAATTGCAGAAATAAAAATTTCTCTCGGATTTTTAACATTCCGTGAAATTGACTGCAATATTAATATTATAAAAATAATTTGATTGTCTCGTGACCGACTGATGATTGCAATTTGATAGTCATTGGAGAACTTCAACATTTTGTATTTCGTTTATCTCGTCACGTGTGTCACACGTTATTGTAGGCTAAGGGGTTAATGTCTTCAGTGTGAGTAGGGATTAGTGATTTGTAAATCGTGAATGCTATTTTTGCAGACTGACTGACTACTTTCTTTTTTATTGAATGAGAATGTGGTCACTTAAATGGTCGAATAGTAATGGAATGTGAGCGTAAATCGGTAGTAGCAGGAATAACTTTCAAAATCTGCATACCATGACTGCATACAAATCATGGGTTTTGAATTATCCGCTGTTGTCCGCCGTGTCCTCGATTTTTGAAGATTCAATGCTGATATTATTTGGCATATAACGCGTGTTACATGTTTGTAATTGCGTACAATTTAAGCTGTATTTCGGAATCATTGAAAACCAGAGTCGGAAGAAAGACATTTTCTTATCCATGATTTTTTAAATTGACTGCTGCAACTGTACTATTTCAGATCGATGGATGTAGATTTTCAAATAGAACTCAATTACAATAAATCTTTGATTGCAATTTAATGTGCAGAGTTGGAAAATAGATCTTCTTAGGAAGAAATATTAACCCTTTGACCTACGACTTCTTTTGCGACTGCTTCCGCTATAATTGAAAATGAAATTGCTAAAATAAAAATATGTTAGTGATTCCTGATATATTTTAGAATTTAATGCAATATTAATAACATAGAAATAATATTATTGTCTCGTGTTCCACTGATATTTTTAATTTGATAATTTTTGAGAAGCTTCAATATTTCCTGTTCCATCAACCGCATCACAAGTGTCACTCGTTGTTGTAGGGCAAAGGGTTAAACGAAGGGAAATTGTGAATAACTGGGAGACGAACCGTCGTAACTCTCGAGTTTTTCACCGAGTTTTGTTTAAATGAAAGTGGGTACATATATATGAATCTACAAATAACTTTCGCTCTAGTCATCGGACAGATAAATGATATAGATTGAAATATAATTCATTGAAATTACTCATTATGTTTTCAAAATATACCTCTTATTCGATCATTAATAATGACAATAATCAATCAATTCTTACTACGAGTTTTACGGAAATAATAAATCACAAAAATTTATACGTACACATCTCACGAAGCCAGTTTCAAAGTTCCAACAAAAGTTAAATTTCAACGGTTTCCATGCCTTTGTTTTTATATCGAAAATTACGAGACACTGCAGCGTTCCCATGTGAATCGTACCATTAAATTAGCAATTACTCCTTTCCGCGGAATGCGAAAAATGATTTGACATTTTTCGGATGTCTGTACTCGACGTGTAAATAAAAAGCAGCACACATTCAAACGAACGAATATATTTGTTGGCGTTCTTTCACGACGAAAGAAATATCGCTGCATGCGGGTGTTCGGTAAAGGTGTAATTGCAGCTAACGAATTTTCATCGAGCAAACGTTGTAAATGAGCGACATGACGTTGTTTGTTCCACTTTTCGGATACAAATGACACCTGTTGGTGCAGTATGTGCTTTAAAAAATGACGGATCATCGACGGAAATATATTTTTAACGGGTTCCGCTTCACTTTAATGACTCATTTAAAATCTTTATGCGTTTCAAAATCTGCGAATTAAATACTATGGAAATATATTTCGGTAATACATTTTCGTATATTTATGACTTTAATATTAAGTATGATGTATCAGAGTGCGTTGAAAATTTATATTTCAAACAGAAAGACTAGTGTTTATTTACAAAAATATTTCCATATCCGAATTATTTATTTTTTATTACTTATTCAATTAAAACTTATCCTTTGTTATTGCTGTTAATAGACGAACTAAAAATTGATTACCCAGGAATAACGAATTTCCCAATTTTAGATACTATTAAACAGTGAATCATTAAAGTATCGGATTAAAAGCTATCTGTACAATAGAAATGAATAGATAATAAAAAAGAGTTTAAAGCCTTACGAAGATTGTAAACCTTTATGCAGCGTAAGGAAAGGGAAAATTATAAACTTGCTGTATTTTAATATTGTCTTCGGAATTGTTGGGTAGTACGATCTCCTTTAACGAACCTATAAAAATCCCACGAAGCAGCGATTTATCTTCCCGGCAGACACTAATCCGTCCTCTTGGACGAGCAGTCTCTCCTGGGTCCGTATTTTCTCCTTTTTCCTTTACTCTAGACGTTTTTCCGCCTCAAAAATTTCCAGCGTTAATAATACAGGATCGATTGGCTCTAGTAGCGAGATTATTTTTCAATTTTGCCACTTTTGTTCGAGAAATAAACTTAGGAATATTTCGCACCCCTCTCGCTGTTGTTTAATAATATCACGAACTTCCCTGGACTCGCACAATCGACGCATTGCAAATAAGGAAACAAAATTAAAGAATAAGAGTAACAGGGGCAGAGAGGGTGATAGAGAATGAAAAAAAGGGAGACCTGTTGCACGCATAAGATCGAACGCGCACTTCGCAAATATGCGAATGCACCAAGCTGCATAGAACAGCGTATTGAATGGGATATCAGTATAAGTCCATGGAAGAGGGAAGAGAAAATTTCAAGTTTTCTACGAAACAATCAACAAGTTGGTATTACGTTCATTAATTACAAAAAATATTCACTTTTGTTACGATAAATTCTGCCTATTGTTTCCTGTTATATTTGAAATTTTTTGTATAAATAACTTGTGGAAAATAATCTAATGAAATGTTTGTTTCTTCAAATATTGTATATCAGCTAATGAGAAGTTTTTAAGTGTTCCTTAATCACCGTGATTGAATTAATTAGCTCGATGAAAAAAAAAAGAATTCTAAACACTTTTTTAATCGATTCATTTAACGGAGTGTTAATAAATAGGTTAATATAACATATGTGTCTATACTGTAATACACTTTGCGCTCTTTAAAAGTTTTTCAACGGGTTTACTAAATAGAGTTATACAGCTGCACGCCGGCTGACAAACATGTTTATGCTGCAAATTTGTGGGTAGAGCAACGACTTTGCCGGACTATAAAACTACCCTGTAGCCTCACGAACGCGCGTCAGGAGTTTATGGGACCACAAAGTGCCGCTTAGCACAATAAAAGTATTTTCATGAATTCGTAGTGCTAACAAAGTCTGATTCTTTGTACGAAAGATTTAATATGTATTGCGCCCGTAAGCTAAATGTTTTTACGTATACTTTGATTAAAATGAAAGTAAATATATGATATTAGAAATGTTCGAAGGAGAAGTTAAAACGAAACATTTTATTTAATTAATTTTTCAATTGCGCCGTGTTTCTCTTGTAACAATTTTCTCGAATTAAAATGCATATGATGTAAATCGGCTTCAATAAATTTCTATGAAACTGAGTTAATTCTAATTTGAAATTACAGAGCAACACGATTGTAATATTTTACACTATTGGCACTTACATTGACACATTTTTTGCTGCGAATATTCCACCGTAGAAAATCCAATTTGGAATTCAGAAAAAATATTTTGTCAGTGACATTTCGTACGTTATCAATTATTATTTTGTCATTATCATCTTCTGCTGCACTGAAAAATGGGTAGAGTTTATGGAAAATTAGAATATCTACGTTTTTCTTTAAAGTGAGAAGGTATATCTGAAATATCGTATTAATCGTGAGTATAAAATATATCACGAATATCTCGGATGACATATTCTATGTACAGACATATCATGTTTAAAAAAAAGTCCCCGAACTGCGATGATGAAGGAATCGAAACTGTACCTTGCCATTTAGAAATCAAAGGTTTCAGTATCAGTACTCCCGTAGCATTCCTATGGCGAAATCCCTTACTCCCGATTTTCACAAGTCTTATAAATTCCTGGCGAAAGGAAACGGCCGCCATAGATGCAGAGAACAAGTACCGCAAAAGTATAGTCGACGACATCATTGCAAAAGACAATGACGTGCTCAGCGTATGTCAGAGGGCATCGGAGCGGATTTAACGGATCTAAAAGTTACGAGGGAATCACACGCTTCATAAGATCCGGACTCGGTTCGTTATTCCTCTCGTTGTTGGAAAGCGAGAGCCGGTTATCCCTTAATCCGGGATCAACTCCGGCGGCTTTAATCTTGCGATTAGACTCTCGTCCTTTGATTTCTTCCGGCTCTGAACCTTACCGTGCTTCCTCGGTCAGCTCAGATTTTAATCCGCGCCCGTCTAGACCAACGAACGAGTACCGAACTTTCGTTTTACCTCGCATTCGCAAACTTCCGATGGAACCGAAATTATTTCCCGATTTTTCGCCAATCGAGAGACAATTCGATTCGTTCATCATGTGATTTTACAGCGAATGAAATAGAAATGGAAGAAATTTCTGATTAACACGTTGACTGCCAACTACGAATTAACTCGTAATTTGCGTTCTTGGGTAGGACGCCGACTACGACATATATCGTAGTTTATTTATATGCCATATTCGTAGCTACGATTAAATTAGTAACATATCAGTGCAAATATGAATAGGTAGCTTCTGGGAAGAGAACAAAAAATCAGGGCTGTGGCTTACATAATGAAAAAATTTATTAATAAATGGACAGAAAATATAAAAATACAAAATTTATTCAAAATCAACTACGAAGTAATTCGCAAGATCCTCCATAAAAAACACATTCTCTATGCTTCTTGACGATTACTATGTATTATAGTTAGAGTTTTTAATAATATTGTTACGGGTCGACCGCGCACGCAAAGTTCTTTTAGACATAGTAAATGATTAACACACTTTTATAGAAAATGACAACGTTTTATTTCAAACACACGCCCGTCAACGTGGAGCTCTGACCATAGAAACCCTTCTTTATTTACACACAACTGACAAGTCCCGTAACCCAGTAACATTAATACTACTGGGTGTTGCGTAAATGCATGGGGTGTTGCGTAACAATATAATATGATTAAATTAAATTGGCTTTTTAGACCGGAATCCTGAAAATTACCGTGGCAGTCAACGTGTTAACGTTGATAACCATTCGGATTGTGAAGTTTGAAAGTAGCGAAGGAATATCTACATATTAGAGAAACGATTTGAATATAAGTGAGACCTATACAGGGTGTCCCAGGGTTTAATGTTCAAACTTTGTCAGAATAGTCTATGGCACTAAATAAGAAAGAAATGTTATGTAAACATAGGTCACATAGAGCTTTATTAAAAAGGTATAATAAAAATACAGAATAGAAGTAATATAGGAATAATAACCGACTTGCTGTTGCTGCAAGCATTGGCTCAAATAGATCGGCAATATTTACATTCGGTGTGTTTATGTAATCTGTGTTTACTATCTGAGGTGTGAATTTGAGGTTCTGGAGATTAATAATGCATTCAATGAAATAAAACTATACAATAGAATAGAAACGAAATTCGCACAGTTATAAATTCGATCTTTGATCGCTGACAATCATGTATTGTCAAGAGCGGTAGACATTTTGAAATGGAGTATTAATTAACTGTGGAAGTAACGATGTCAAGTAGTAAATACAGTGATCTATTCGAGCTAATGTTTGCAGTATAAGCAAGTCGGTTACTATTCCTATATTACTTCGACTCTGTATTGTTGTTATAACTTTTCAATAAAGCTCCATGTGACCTATGCTTACATAACATTTCTTTCTTATTTAGAGCCATAGAATATACTGAAAAAGTTTGAACACTAAAACCTGGGACACCCTGTATAATAGACTTCCAAAGATCATAACAAAAATTCCAGTGTATACAGATTCTTCCACAGTTAGTTATAAATCTGCAAAGTTCTCCTATCCGTAACTAAATATACATGACTGTACAGGGTGTTTCAAAATTATTTGTCATAGCTTGGAGGGGTTATTCTACACCTTCCATTGGATGGAGATTTGTGAAAAAAGCTGCCGGAAAATTCCAAAACTTGGGCGGCTGGCTCATCACATTCATCTTGTTACGTAGGTAAAATGTCTGAGAGGAACCATGGGTCGGAAACGAACCGTTCTCTCGCAAATTGACTTTTAATTGGGCCTCCGCGATTTAATTTTCGCTTAGTAAGTGAGACTATCAGCTGGTCCTTCGGAAAGAAACACACGAGATATACTTTCTGGCTCGAATAGTTTAAGCATAAGCGTGCTACACGACATTAGAAATTGGGAAACTTGGTCACCGAAGCACTAAGAAAAGTGCAAGCGTTTATGTTCTTCTCCCCGGGAGGACCCTTGAGCGAACCTGACACCGAACGCAGGTCATTGACGTCTTCCTAGCCTCCGAAAAGTTACATCGAAAGATTTCGTTCGAAACGGAGCCAGGAAGAACCAGCTGGTAGTCTCACTTACTAGGCGAAACTTAAATCGTGGAGGCCCAATTAAAAGCCAATTTGCGAGAGAACGGTTCGTTTCTGACCCATGGTTCCTCTCAGACATTTTACCTACGTAACAAGACGAATGCAAAAAGGTGGTGAAACAAATAAGCTAAAATATTCGCTTACCGCGAATTTTGCAGCAGGTTTTTTTCACAGATCTCCATCCAATCGAAGGTGTTGGACAACCCCTCCAAGCCATGACAAATAATTTTGAAACACCCTGTACATTGATCCAAGAAACATTGGGCAAAATGGCTTGAGAAATACATAAGAACGTTCACCTGATTACCTCAACCGACGTTGCTCGGGATTGCATTTACCAAGCCCCAATTTAAGATCATCGGCAGGAATTAGCATATTGGCCCAACACTGATAAAAGTAACGATCATCTCCAGGAGATTCACGATCTCGAGAGGTCGTGGGCCCACGAAAGGCCGAGCTGTTCCCAGGCAGGGCCCAGTCGTTGTTATCGCATAAGTTGCTGCCGTTCTTCGTTCTTTGTTCAAAGAGCTTCTCTTTCTCGTTCCACGCCTATGCACGATTCATACCTCGATATGCACGGCAGAGAATACGGCCAAGTTGAAACGCGCATAGTGCACTTAGTCACACATGACCTCAATTTTACCGGGGTGTTTTCATTTTCGAGGGTTATAGATGGCACATTAAAAGGTTATTACTCTTCGCGCGGAAACTTCAGCCCGAAGCGTTGCATGAATGTTCGGCGGAAAATCTAGATTTTACGATTCAAAGCATTGGGATATCACATTGGACACCGGGCTCGGCAATTTTCAAAGCAATTCGAGAACTGATCAGCGTTATAGAAAGCAAATACGTCGGCGTCGCTTCGAACAATATGCGTGGAACGGGCAATGAGAAAATGCGTTTCAATTTGTTTTAATTTGAAACGGAAAAGAGAACATTTTTTGGGCATGGAAAATGAAAAAATATTGGCATATCAAGGTGGAATTTGGTTGAATTACGGTAACTACGTGACGTATCGTCGAATACCGTTTTCGGCGATGTACAAATTGATATGGGTATCGATACCAGTAAATTTGAATTTACTTGAATGTGAGAATAAAAATTAAATACAGCGTCAGTGGCAGCAATTTTCCAAACTCTTACGGGAAAATATACTTTCTTTTAATTATAAAGCCATCAAATATTTTGAATGAGTTTGATTCGAAAATTATATACAGAAACCACAGGAAAAAGGGGAATTCAGGTATTAGCATTCTTCGGAAAACGAAAATTTATTTTTCAGTACATAACGTCATAACTTCACATTTTCCCATATATCAAAATAAAACATCATTTACCGATGACGCGAGAAGGTACGGAAATCATTTACATTACACGTTACAGAACAAACATTCATTTTCCGAGAGATACAAAAATTTGTGATTCCTCTGTCTCTCTATAAATATTTCATATTTTTCTTTCTTATCGACGCTCTTTGCAATCTATAATCGATAGTATAAAAAAAATCTTAATTACATGTACACAGAATGAAGTGAAATATTTGCGGTCGCTTGGTATGTTTACAGTGATTTGCAAACAGAAATAATTTCACGTCATTTATCTCTGTTTAAACTCGTGCGAATGGGTCTATGAAATCGTCCAATAATTCCAGAATATTCCTTTTTATCGCAAATATTTTTTTTCCATTTTTACGCAGAATTATACGGCACCAGGACCCGTTTGATAGATCAATAATGCCCATTTATAGCCATACACTTTGAAATCATTGATATCGCTGCGTAATGTTGTGTATATCAGTATCACGGCTTCTTCTGTTACGATACCGTTGCTTGTGTAAAATGATCCAAAGCATTTTCATTCCATCCAAGAAATTTCACGATACACGTTATATATCGACGTAATGGCACAAGGTATTTCAGGATGAGTACATTACTGACCAAAATTACATAACCTCAAACTATCCTTTCATGCAAGATTACAAACAGGAAGAATAATATTGTCACGGCGAATTCCCTGTATCAACGATATTACGTAACATATTTTTTGGAAAATATTGTGGGATGCGAGAAACAGAGAAAGAAAGAAAGATCTATATGAGAGTGCGTAGAATGAATGCTGGGTGCGAGCGTTGTTTGTTTGTTTAGCGGCGAAGAGCCGAGCGACAGTCGTGCGTAAGCGATCAGTGAAGTAAGGTGAAAGACGAAAGGCGAAAGGAGAAAATTACTATTAATTACGTTTTATATATCACTTAAATATACTTTATATATATCTTGGATTTTAATAAAACTCATATTAAATTTAAGATTCTACAATATGTACCATTACTATTGTAATGCGAACTCGGAATTTCGCAGCTTTGCAGGAGTCACCGAACAAGAGAACTTTTCGTTTTAGAATATATTGTATATTTTCGATGGGACACGAACAGCACGACGGTATTGGGTGGAGTTTTGTGATGAATTAAGCTTGTGTGATGAACGTAGAATATATAATAAGAGTAACTTGTAGACTGCTCTTGTAGAATGAGATTGAACAGGAGTTTGTAATAATGAGTGAGAATTAGAGTGAGTCTGAGATTTAGATTGAGAGAGATTGTTATGAGTGAGAATGAATATTGGGCTCTGTGTTTTAAGGACTTTAACCCTTTGCAGTCCTATGTCGAGCTATACTCGACATAGTTTTTCTCTTCATTTTATTTTCTAACCAATTAATATCGACTTTTCGAATTCATAATGATTTTGTAATATCACATAAATATCCTTCAGTACGTATAGTTATTGCTATCATTAAAAAAAAGTGGATAACCAACGACAGAAAATGTTGTGCAATTAATTTCACTTAGCTCGTTACAAACTTGACAAAATAATTCGGACCGCAAAGGGTTAAGGAAAGGAGTGAGAGAAGGATGACGGAGTTTGGGTTTCGAAGGTCGAAATAGGAAAATAAGGATTTTGAACTAGGAACGGTGATTCGAATATGAGTAATGATAGTGGTGACTGACGATCGAGTCACCACGTCGATATACAAAATATTTGTATAGATATTAGTAATCCTAGTGGAAGGGTTGGTACATTACACTATTAAAACTAAACCTACCAAGCCGGTCAAACTGACCGGTTCCGGTTCCCAATTTCTTCTAAAAATTCCCTAAATTGATAGGGGAGCCATGAAGTAAATATTCCACTTCTATCTTATAGAACCTAAGTTAATTAATTAATCATCTTCTTCACTTCTTGATTTCTCTTTTTCCAAACTACTCATTCGGTATATCTAAATTTTAGTATTTAATATTTTATTTAGTATTTAGTATTTAAATAAAATTAATGATCGGTCAATTTAATGAAGACCAATCAAATTAAATATTTTTTCACAGATTTAATAACGAAGAATTAAGCGGTAATAGTATATTTTTCATTTTCTCACATGATGAAAATGTGTTAAAGGGAGTCTTTGATTTATGAATAAAAAAAAACTGGTGGAGTGTCATTTTTTATTTGAAGCGTACTCGGATCTTCGCACAATTAAATTTACGTTTCACTATCGTCAATAGAGCAGAACGTCTGTGTCAGCGGGATAACAGGCTCTGTTGTCTACTAAAAAGTAATACAGAAACGAGAACGTTACGTCGATCATCGCGATTCAGTTCTCGTTGACAACTAAAAATTCCATTCGCGTCAGTGTGATTTATCATGCGCTATTCGACGTGTCAACGAAGATATTTGATTCAGCTGGCATATGTCTATAATGGTTATTGATATTTAATCATTCACCCCGTACACGAACTCGCATCTTGTCTGTTAGTGACTGCAGAAGGTCCAATCACATTTTTCCTACATATTTTTTATACGACGAGCAAACATCGACTTTATATTAGTTTTTATATGCCTTTATACATTTAATTACGCATGTAAATTTTGTGACTAATGTCTCGTGCGTCTTTTTGTTTTACTTCATTTAACTAAAATTATATGAAGTTCTAGCGGCTATTATTGATTATACGGGGACAAATGACATTTAGAAAATTGTAAGTAAAATGAGATAGAAGCGAATTTAAGACAATATTTACTTAAAAATATTTAAAAATGTAGGTAATTTAGCTTGTTCATATTTTCTCTGTTATTGCGGTATTTCATTTAGATTCAAATGGAAAAAAAGGAAAGAAACGAACGGTCAAACTGCATAGTAACAAAGAATCGAATGTTGTCGAATGGTCCAGAGATGGAATTAAATAAAAAATACAAAGCGAGAAACAAAGGGGTCAAAAAAACAGAGCACTGCGTCTCTAAAATAATATTTACATCCAATTCTCCTGCCAATTAGCGGTTAAAATCGGGACGGTATAAATATAGACAAATTTTTTGATGGGGAATGAAAATGTAATATCTACCGGATCAGTCATTTTTATAATGATCTCTCGCATTTCACTGACTGTTTTGAATTGAAACAAATCAATCCATTTCTGTGACGAGGAAGTAAAATCCTCAAATAACGAGGAAAAACTGCAAGAAAAGCTAATGAAGTTTCACTAGAACCAACTAACCGTCATCCAGACCTTTACATCTGTCCGAAAATTGAAAATAATACTCCGAATTCTTTGAGATGCCAGTATAATTATCAGTATTATAATACCAGTATATAAAAGCATATATATATACTTTCATATACTGGTAATTATACTGGTATCTCAAAAAAATCGTAGTATTATTTTCAATTTATTTTTGATATTTTTTGATTATTTTCAATGTGTATATATATGCTTTTATCCTAAGAAAAAACTTAACGGTAACATTATTTTCTTGACTTTCCTTCTTCCATACAATTCCATGATTAATGTATCGCCAATAGGCAGAATCGTCCATTGAAAAATGGAAATGTTCTGTTCCACAAACTGAAAGGATTTCATTCAATTCGTAGCACTCCTTCGTTCGTTTGATTTTCGATGCTGGGCCGACCAGCACGTTCGATAATATCCCCAGTGAACGAGCTCGGATGCGCCTCGTTACGCGTTTATCGAATAAATTACACGCTTAACTAACGCCGTGCAATAACATTTCACGTGGTGTATCAGAGATGACTGCTGAACCTATATTTGCTGAAATGCGACCCCTCTCCTTCCCCTCGTCGCGGCATAAATTGGAGAATTCGAGCGGTATTTCAAAAAGAAATGCCGATATTTTCCACGCTCGGAGAAATTTAATGAAAAAACGATGAGGCAATTAAATATTTGTTACTTTTCAAGGATCGCTTGTGTTAATTTCATGTCCAATATGTAAATATATTGAACGATAATATCTGCTGTAGTTTTTAAGTGTAACGACGATATCTTTTATATGACAGGAACATGTATTACTTAATTTTGAAATTAAAAGGTAGAAGACTTCCATATGTCCTGACGAAATAAAGTACATCTTGTAATTCATAGGTTTTTTACGACGTTTTACTTTTTTTGCGACATGTAATTAATAGAGGACATAAAACGTTAACAACGAAGGAGATACGAAATGTTTGAGAATGGGTGGCTAAAGTGGATGTTTCAGGTGGTTAAAACATGGGGTGCACATTATATTCAAGGGTTATAAAATTAATTTCTAATATCAGTAGGAAAATATTCCCTTAATGTAGAGATTAAAAATTCTTTGAAGATTCAAATGCATTTTTTAAACTTTAAATTCCAATTTACGTGCAACAGCCAGAAGAAGCTTTCCACTGCATTCTCTCCCAATTTAATTTCATAACTTTTCATATTTCACGCGGCATTGCTCTTCAACGTTTCTCTTAAATTAAACTATAAATATATTTCTACATTTTGAAAAGCAAAGGAATTTTAAAAGACTCGCTTCATGCCTGACACCTTGAAGTCCTATCTTACGGAACATTAGAATTTCCGCTACGCAGATATAACAGGACACACCGAAATGCATTCTGCTGTTAAAATATTATCATACGTTAAAAATCTAAAAAATATAGCCCGACGGAAGTCAGAATTGCGAATGTTTCTGTAATATATTACGTAAGCCGATTACGAAGGCGTTTCACGTTCCTCGGACCTTCGAGAATAATATTCCGAAGTGCAGCGACCGCGCGTGCCTAGCAGTCAAGAATACTAGCGATGCACGCGAATACCAACGTTTCGTTATCTAACTTCACGTGACGAAATTCGAACGTCCGCATTTGTTAAGAGCGGAAAGATGTGAACTAAATAAAAATGAAAAGGGTCGATAACATCCGTTAACACTTTGATTGCCACGAGAATTATACGAAATCTTAGTAATCACACTTGTCATCTAAAATGCGGCACTATTAACCCTTCCGATACTACCGGCTATTATAATCACCCTCCGCCTGGCACTGGCTTTATATAGTGAGGGACCAGAAACAAGGCACTTGTGGGGTAATTTGCTCTGATTCGCCCGACGGCTAGGGACATCCCTCTCCCTCACGCATTTTCGATTTTGACGCGCTATTGGCCGAGAGACCCGCACATTCGTTGTGTCGTCATGTGAACCACGAAAGGAGTGTTTTATTTTCGGTTGTCATTCGTCGATTTCAAGTTTCCTGGACCGACATGGCGGGGATAGGCGGTGCGTGGTCAATCTCCCTTTCCGTCTCAAGTGCCTTGTTTCTGGTCCCTCACTATAGTGATGACTACAGTTTTGACTCGCGGTCGGCTTTTGTCGAACGAGTGTTTTTCGGATTATTTGTTGAAATAAATAGCACGATGGACCAACTCCCATAAGGGAGGAACAAATTAATTTAATTCAATTTTGGGCTGAGTAGTTTAACACTAGAACTACCAAACCAGTCAAAATGACTGGTACACAATTTTTTGCAAAAATTCTCCAAGATTATAGGAGAGTCATAGAGTAGATATTCTACGTCCATCCTATAAAACATAAATTACCGAATCGATCATCTTCTCCACCACTGAATTTTCCTTTTTTCAAAGGACTTATTTAATATATTTAAATATAACAGATTTAACGCCGGTAGTTCTAGTGTTAATATATGTTTCCGCCGAAGTCACTTAACAAACTTATACTTAACCAGTTAAGTGTGACGATCTGTTTGCAAAGCGCGCCCCAGTGTGTGTCGCGATAATCATTGCTTACGAGTTAGCTCTCAGGAAGTTATGAATCCAACTCAAATTATTTATAATTTTTATTTGTTTGTTTCATTTCGTCTTGACCTCTAAACATTTGAAACATATTAAAATTTACGAATATAATTTAGTTTTCGCCAAAATTACAATTTAAATATCAAATTGTAACAAAATTTTACGCATGACGGATATAGTCGTCATGACACAAAATTCTGCCATATTTCCATGACGGATATAGTCGTCAAACACACTTAACTGTTTAATGCGGTAAATATATGACAATGGTTCAGCCTGTTTTTATGAAAAAACAAACGAATATGAGCCGCGTTCGCACGCTAGTTCTGGTTTTATAAATTTAGTTATGGGGCGTTGCCGCCTCCCCTTGTTCCCTTTCCAATTCCTTTGGATATTGGGACTTGTTAGATGGGAGACATCAACGCCCCCGTTCAAAGGTGGAAGGGACATTGGTAACGCTGCAGAATTTGTTAATGCCTGGCTTTCCCTTGGCTATGGGTGGTATTTTAAGGGTACGCCGGAAATTTCGTTTTTATTTGTGGGGGTTATGTTTATTTAAATAAAACAGTTTGGTTTCACTATTATTTTTATATAAAGATTAAATTGCGGCACAGAAAATATACATCTGTTCCGAAGCGCGATACAGTTTAGACTGCCGTTCATCGCTAAACGAACTGCGTCGCGGCATCACCAAGCTGCGTAGCGGCAAGTATATATTGGCGTGTCAGATTTCTGTACATACAATGTAGGCTCAAGGCCTGAGTTCGCTCGGTCCTACAGCACCCCCTTGCCAGTATAAACGATAAATGGAAAACAAAAACTTATAACTACATAAAAAAAAAATTATATTAGATAACAATATTCGTAGAATGCTTATTCCTAATTATGACAAAATTACTTATGCTTAGTCTATTTCTTAGCTTTGATAACGTTCCGCGAATTTTACAATTCTGCCAAACCGGGTTTTAATTGGTTGTCTTGCGGCTAGAGGCACTTCACTCTCACTATTCTTTCCGCACTGAACAGATTGCTTCACTATGCTACCGTTAGGATTAGTAAGTATTTCTTCGTCGCTCGTTAACAAATGTGCCGGTTTAAGGCGATCGATAGAAATTTTCTTGTCCTTATCATTAATTCTTACAGTAAATGTCTTATCATTACGCTCGCGTACCTCAAACGGCCCATCATAAGGTTGTTGCAGTGGTTTTCGCACAGTGTCATTGCGTATGAATACATGAGATGTCGTTTTTAGTTCCGGAAAAATGAAAGTTGATTTTGCACCGTGTCGCGAAGCTGAAACTGGTTTTAATGCTCGAAATATCTTACGTAGTTGTATGATAAAATCGGAAGTATCGTTACTATTATGGTTGATGAAAAATTCGCCCGGTAATCTAAGATTTGACCCGTAAACTAATTCTGCCGGTGTCGCTTTTATATCTTCCTTATAAACCGTTCGAATGCCAAGTAAAACAGCAGGTAATGTCTCCGCCCATCTTTCATTTTGATGGCACTTAATAGCGGCTTTCAATTGTCGATGGAATCTTTCCACAAGCCCGTTGGCTGCGGGGTGAAAGGCAGTAGTACGCAAATGAGTCGTGCCTGTTAAACGTGTTAGTTCTTGAAACAAACAGGACTCAAATTGACGACCTTGATCTGTGGTAATTCTCGCGGGCACTCCAAAACGCGATATCCACTGTGCGAAAAGAGCTCGCGCGACTGCTTCCGCAGTAATGGTTTCTATCGGTATAGCTTCGGGCCATCGTGTGAATCTGTCTATACAGGTCAGACAGTACTTATATCCATCGCATAATGGCAAGGGACCGACCAAATCTATGTGTATGTGCTGAAATCTGGCGTCTGGATTTTGAAACGTCCCGAGTGGCGCTGACACGTGGCGCGTTGTCTTAGACCGCTGGCACGGTATACAGTTACGTGCCCAGTTGTTTACATCTTTGTTAATGCTCGGCCATACAAAACGCTGTGTTATTAACTTACGCGTTGCTCTAACTCCGGGATGCGCTAACCCATGTATCAATTCGAAAATTGTGCGACGGAAATTTTTCGTAATAAACGGTCGAACTGTACCGTTCGAAACATCGCAGTACAGACTTGTTGCCGCTGGCGGAAAATAAATTTGCTGTAATTTCAATGTTCCCCCAATTTTTAATATTTCTTTAATTTCGTCGTCTGCTACTTGCGATCTTGCTAGGCTGTGGTAATCGAACCCGGTTGAAATTTCTTCGACTCTCGAGAGGGCGTCCGCCACTACATTGTCTTTCCCGGATATGTGTTTAATACTTGTGGTAAATTGCGCGATATAATCTAAATATCTGAATTGCCGAGGGGAGCATTTATCTTGTTTTTGTCTAAAAGCGAAAATGAGTGGTTTGTGGTCTGTAAAGATTGTAAATGATTTTCCTTCGACCATAAAACGAAATCTTTTGACTGACGTATAAGCTGCGTATAACTCTCTATCGTATGCACTATATCTACGTTGCGTTGGTGATAATGCCTTTGTAAAAAATGCCAGCGGTTGCCACGTATTGTTGACGTATTGCTGTAAACTCGCGCCTATCGCCACATCAGATGCATCAACAGTAACAGATAAGGGTGCTCCGACGACCGGGTGGATAAGTATTGTCGCGTTGGCCAAACTATTTTTCATATTATCAAATGCTTCATTTGTTGAAGTAGTCCAAACTATAATACTATTGCTTTTTGGTTTTGCTTTTAACAAGTCATTTAAAGGTTGCTGTAAGACAGCTGCCTTAGGTATAAAGCGACGGTAAAAATTTATCATGCCTAAGAATCTTCGCAGCTGTCTAACGGTATGTGGTCTAGGAAAGTCTGTGATTGCTTTTACCTTTTCCAGTGCGGGTTTAATACCTTTTTCATCGACGATATACCCTAAAAATTTTACCTCCCGAACTCCGAACGTACATTTTGATGCGTTTACAACAATGCCATATCTATTGAGTTGTGAGAATAATTCTTTTAAATGATTATAATGTTGTTCTTCATTTTCGGACGCAACGAGTATATCGTCTAAATACACAAAACAAAAATCTAAATTTCGGAATACGTTGTCCATAAAACGCTGGAACGTCTGGGCTGCGTTTCGTAATCCAAAGGGCATTACCGTATACTCAAACAGGCCAAACGGTGTCGTAATCGCGGTTTTATGAATGTCTTCATTTGCGACCGGAATCTGATGATAGGCCCGAACTAAGTCTATCGTCGAAAAGATGTGCTTACCGCTTAATGAATGCGCAAAGTCCTCTATGTGGGGGAGGGGGTAACGGTCGGGAATAGTCCTTGCGTTAAGAAAACGGTAATCACCGCAGGGGCGTAATCCATCTGTCTTCTTCGGTACCATATGCAGTGCTGATGACCATGAGCTTTCTGACGGCCGTACAATCCCCTCCTTCATGAGGAATTTGAATTCCTCTTTGGCCGCTTTCAGTCTATCTGGAGCTAATCTACGCGGCTTGCAATATGGTGGAGGTCCTGGTGTAGTTCTGATGTAATGTTTGACATCGTGTTTAGCCTCGTTACGCGCACTCGATGGCCGCGTGATATCAGGAAATTCGGATAACAACCGGTGATATCTTGATTCATCACGTACTGTTTTAACTGAACCGAGTGTTCCGCGCACTATACGACCAACTGTTTGTAACGCTGTAGTATTATCAATTAATCGTCTGTTTTTAATGTCCACTAGCAGGCCGTAACGTCCAAGAAAATCTGCGCCAACAATAGGTTTATCAACGTCTGCCACGACAAATTTCCACACAAAATCGCGCCGCAAACCAAGATCGAGTGATAAGGTAATTAAACCGTATGTTGCAATGATTGAGCCGTTCGCTGCGTACATCTGGTACGTCGACTTCGGTTGCCGGTTTCGTACAAAATTTTTGGGGTACACGCATAAATCCGAACCAGTATCTATCAAATACTCCTTCTTTGTCACTCGATCCGTTATAAAGAGGCGGCAATTCGTTGAACCGTCATCCAATGCCGCATTGTTCACTGACGGTCTTAAGAGTTTCCCGAATCGTAATTACAAGGAGGACAACATTTGTGGGCGTTGGAGCCGAATTCGGAATGGTACCAGCACATGCCATTACGATTAGCACCTCGACTTCTGCTTCTAAAACGCTGTCGACCTCTAGAAGGTGAACGGCTGCGTCGGGCATATCGAGTATTTGATTCGGCGACGGCTGCAATTTCTTGTCGCAGATTTGATGTCATCGTTGTAATACTCGATGCCATGGCTGCCATACTGGTCGTCAATTGTTGGATCATCGTTTCGAGACGGTCAGATACAGCATACGATTCCATTGGACGAGATCGTGGGTCAGTCTCGGCGATGGCGTCGGCTAGTTCTGCAATCGTATTCAAGTCTGTTTTCGGCTGGGTTGCTAAAATGGCTTGTATGTGTGCTGGCAGTCGGCTCATCCATAAGGACCGTAGTAGCTCGTCCGGCACTACGGAACCGGCGAGAGAGCGCAGATGACGGAGAAATTGCGATGGTTTCCGATCGCCTATTTCTTCCCGCTCGAGTAAACGACGCGTCTTCTGCTCTTGGGATGCACTTAAGCGACGTATAAGTTCTGTCTTAAGCCTTACATATTTATTATCAAGAGGGGGGTCAGTGATTATATCCCGGACCTCTTTCGCATATCTCGATTCCATATTTCCCACTATGTAGCTAAATTTTGTCTCATCTGTGGTAATGCCTGCTGCGTTGAATTGGCTCTCTACTTGTGCAAACCACATCTCCGGGTCGTCAGGCCAAAAAGGTTGTATTCGCACTGCGATGCGGTTGATTTCCGGTGGAATTTGCCTTGCCGGAACTGCCTCTTGACTTTCGCGATTTGCCATATTAAAGAAATTTAATTACTCACGACTGTGATCACCTCGGGGTCACCAATGTGGGGGTTATGTTTATTTAAATAAAACAGTTTGGTTTCACTATTATTTTTATATAAAGATTAAATTGCGGCACAGAAAATATACATCTGTTCCGAAGCGCGATACAGTTTAGACTGCCGTTCATCGCTAAACGAACTGCGTCGCGGCATCACCAAGCTGCGTAGCGGCAAGTATATATTGGCGTGTCAGATTTCTGTACATACAATGTAGGCTCAAGGCCTGAGTTCGCTCGGTCCTACATATTTTTCATGTATTATATGCATTGCAACTTAACAAAGAATTAATTATTTATATCACGTCATTAGCCATTAAAAGGTATTCGATCGCGCCGGGATTGTTTCCTACCGTGTTAGCACACGCGCGGAATAGCACTCCGTAGCGAAAGGGTTAAAGGTGAAATATGGAACATTAGTCATTTCTGAATAGTTTTAAGATTGTATAAATTCGATGTGTCGAAGATCACATAAAATTGACAAAAATGCTAGCGTTTTTAGTTAAACTGTGAGATGAAACTTCAACGGAGTGCTAGAAAGGTGAGCCGAGAAAAAGACTATCAAACACGCGATGTTGAAGGTACGGACGCCGCAACGGGAGCGAGAGGATGGGAGTTGCTCTATAGCGGTAGAAAAGAATATATCAGCTCCTTTTTCTTATTCAGAGTTTATTCACTTATTGGCCTAGTTCCTTATTCCAAACGTCATTCAAAACATTACTCGAAGAAAAAGTAGAAATTAGTTTTTACATGAGGGTAGAGCGTTGATAATACCCATAGCAGTCAACCTGTTACCACTTGCAGTATCAATTATCTTGTTAATTTGTTATTAATCTACTTTCTCAGGGCAGAATTTTTAGTTTGAAATTTTCTATTCTTATGTAAAACGATAGAAATAGCGCAATGCTACAAAAATAATCAAATCATAAAAGGTGGTATAAGTGTGACATTGCTACGCTCGAAAGGGTTAAGCGAATTTAATTTTATACAATTGCAATGAGTTCAATTACCAATGAGTACATGTATAGAAAGATATTTCAGGTAAATATGCAAGATCAAAGTAAATGGTAATATCTGAATATTACGTCGAGTATAGATCCATGTAGAAAAGGATTAACGTAATGTTAATGGATTCAGTGGCCATCGTACACGAATTGATGATTAAAGAGAAGAGATATTTTGTGTTCAATGCTTTAGAGATATAATGATGTTTTACATTTAATTCCTTTCACATATTATGATACAATGTGTTTAATACGTCCATCACACTGGGAAATTGTAATAATTTAATACAAAATAATTTTCCATTAGTATAATGTAGAGAATAATTTTATAATGCATTTTCTTTCTTTTTCACTTCCCTCTTTTAAAGTATTCTTTTATCTATTAGTAATGCGGTTGATTTAATAAAAATGACGGACATAAAACTGAATTTATAGAAGTGCATCAATGAATGAAAATTACGAAGTTTTGTTCATAAACTTGTGACAATATATCTAATCCTATAAATTAATAATTATAGTGGCAATTATACCTTGTAATGATATTTATTTAATAAGAAGTTCATTTAATAGCATTAACAGTTGTCTAACTTCTAGCAATTAGTTAAAAGGAGTGAAAAAATAGGTGGCATCGTTGTAATGCAATTTATATCGCCAGAACCAAAAAGAAAAGTATTGGGGAGTACGTGTGGCCAATAATGAAATTATTTTAATCGAGACATCTGCGAAGCAACACACTAATGTGGTGGTTTTACTAAGAACCACGTACAGTGCACGTAACAATTAAGTAATTAACTCCGCTGGGGTTTGCTCCGGTCGCTGGAAACAAGTCTTATGTGTTCCATTTAAGCAACCACTGGAAAATGTTTTTCAATATCTTCACAAGCCAATAATACCGCAAGAGATTTTTATTAATTAATAATTCCGGAACGCATAAAGAACAAAACCGCTGCGTTCCCATTTTTTACCCAAAAGTTCAGTTTAACTCTGAAATATAAATTCTGTCCACGATATAAAGAATTGCTAAGAAAATTTTATTATACTTTTAATCCTGAGCTTGGAATAACCTTGCAGCTGTCTTAATTAACGTTAAATTCTATACACGTACCATTCCTGAAGAAGCTCGCGACACGGTAACTGAAACACTTCTCGTTTAAAGAAAGTCGCATGTTTCTCGTTTTGATGAGAAGGATGAATGAAAAACGAAAGGTGAATCTGTGGTTGAAGTCTTTCGGAAATCTAAGGAAAATCTTATCTTACATTTTACAACTTTTTCTGTTTACAATTTATTAGTTATACCAAAAAGAAGTGAACACTTGTCAAACTTTGGCGAACGTTTTCAACCCCCTAAAATTAATTTTCACGAAAGAAGATTATTTCCTCGTGCCAACATGTTGTGCATTCCCACAAAGTTTTAATAGAAATAGGATTTGTTAATTAAAAAGTCTTCCCTTTCGAAGAATCCACCTTTGCAGGCATTTATTAGAACCTTTTCTTCTTTTATAAAAGTAAACACGCCTCTATATTAGCTTTCTTGACCTTATCAAATAAAGTCTGTGACTAATTTCACCGTACAAGGCATACAACTCTGTAACTTTGACATTTTTAAACTATCCACGCTCTGTAATAGAGCTGTTCCTTGAAGTTAAAGAAAATTCCACTTATTTCTATGAACATTATGTCCCTGCTTCACACGTCCCAAGCGAAGAGTAAATAAGGAATTAGGATGAACGGCGAACGAGCAAGAATGGAAAGGAAAATTGTTGCGGTGGTGACTAAATACAGAGAGAAAGTAATACCGGCAAATACGAGGATAAGGCAGAGGCGGTAACTGAGTGAAGACACCTAACGTAAAGTTTTCCGCAAGTGTTACAAGGTTGTTCTCTTCTCATGACCGCTGGCACACAGACCGTTGGGTACTTGCGAAATAGCACGCATAGATGAACTCTTTGGCGAACAATGGCATATGGTAGAGATGCAGCCTCTCACACAATCTGTCTCCGGTAACTAACCTGCTAATTCTTATCATTTGGTCTTTGTTTCTCACTTCTATAGGGTCCTATTCTGATTTAATCTTAGGCGAGCAACCAAAGACTATCGATACTCGTCTTCGAATAAACGAAACAGGTTCCTTTAGAACTAATTAACATTAAACCTACCAAGCCGGTCAAAATGACCGCGATACAATTCTTTCGAAAAATTTCTTAAATTGATAGAGGAGCCATAAAGTAAATATTCCACTTCTATCTTATAAAACCTAAGTTAGTGAATCAATCTTCATTTTCCCTTCTTGATTTCTCTTTTTCCAAAGTACTTATTCGGTATATCTAAATTTTAGTAGATATAACGTCGGTAGTTTTAGTGTTAACAAAACCGTAGCCTAGAAACTTAACTGCACGCGTGTAATTAAAACAAATGATTAACTTTATTAACTAAATAGAAATACAATACTCTCAATAATACTAAAATTACTCTAACTCTCTATTTATCTCTAATGCTCTCTCCGCTCACGCTATGACTCTCACTCTGTAAAACTCTCCACTCAACTCGACTCCACTCACTGACTCTTCCCAAAAATCCACGCTCGCATCCACCCTCGATACTTTTTCTCACAGCATGCATTCTTCGTCTTTCTCACAGCATGCGTTCTCTGTTGCACTCACTCATTTTCTCTTTATCTATAGACTAAACATTCATGCTAGCCCTGAAATCCGTTGTAAGAAGTGGTTCAGGTGGATCCTTTTCAGTTTTATTGACGACGGACAGAGTAACGACTTACAGCAGGTTTTTAAATAGAATGACTAGTTTTGCGGTTTTCCGGTGGTCTTAAATACTTAGTGTTCCTTTGTCTCGAGATAGGCGTACGTGCCTATCTACGGGGCAAAAGTTCTATTATAATGGGTGAAGTAAAAAGTTTTGAGCGTTTTGAAAATGTCGATAAAATCATGGAAATCGTCGAGTCAGACCGGCATGCGAGCACTTATTCCATTGCCCAGGAACTGAAGATTAGCCAGAAAACCGTTTGGAACCATTTGCATAAGGCTGGTCTCAAAAAGAAGCTCGATATATGGGTGCCACATGAACTGACGCAAAAGAACCTTTTGGAGCGAGTTGATGCCTGCGATTCTTTGCTGAAGCGTCACGAAATGGACCCATTTTTGAAGCGGATGGTGACTGGCGATGAAAAATGGATCACATACGAGAATAACAGGCGAAAAAGATCGTGGTCCAAGCGCGGTGAGACGGCCCAAACGATCGCCAAACCCGGATTAACGACCAAGAAGGTTTTACTATGTGTTTGGTGGTATTGGAAGGGAATCCTGCACTATGAGCTGCTCCCATCGGGCCAGTCACTCAATTCGGGCCTATATTGTGAAAAACTGACCAGATTGAAGCAGCCGATCGACGAGAAGCGACCAGAATTGTCCAATCGGAAGGGTGTTGTCTTCCATCAAGACAACGCCAGGCCGCACACATCTTTAACGATACGCCAGAAGCTCCGAGAGCTTGGATGGGAGGTTATATCGCACCCGCCGTATAGCCCAGACCTGGCACCAAGCGATTATCACCTTTTTAAACATTTACAAAATTTTCTTGATAGCAAAATACTGGCCTCAAGAGAGGCTTGTGAAAGTGAGCTGGTCGAGTTTTTTAACAATGGGGACGAAGACTTCTTCAATCGCGGAATTATGAAATTGCCTTCAAAATGGGCAAAAGTTATTGAACAAAACGGCGCTTATTTGATCTAATTCCGAAAATTCTAAGTTTGTTAATTTTATCATCAAAATAAAGAGAAAAAACGCTCAGAACTTTTTACTTCATCCATTATTTCGGAAATGAACCGGCGACTAAGAGTAAATAAGAGGCAGAGGCCTAAGGTTGCCTAGCGGTCGACAGTCAAGACTGGGGCTTATCTTACACCGTCGCTTTCCAAATCACGTACTCTGAACATCCACTCTCGCTTATGTACAAACCATCCACACTCACTTATTCCAAAAATTAATACTGTTTACGTGTAGAAAAATTCCGTTCCTACACTTCATACACTGACATGTACGGATGAAAGACTCGGAATAATATGTTTGTATAATGGAACATTGAATTAAAAAAGTACCTTTCCATACTGAACATTGAATAATATTTTTTTTTGGATTGATTAATATAAAGTGGGATATAAAGAACAGTAGTGTAATAAAAAGTAATGGAAAATACTCTTGAAGCTAAATTGAATATATGTTGCACAGTATAGCATGATTTACGGGATTATTTATTTCTTATGCTTTTAAATGCTCTGGCGAAAAGCTAGAGAAAATAATTACCGTGATCTGATTCGATTGTATGAAGCAGAGAGTACAATAAACACATAATGTCCTCTCCTATCGACAAGCCGTTGACTGAACTTGTTAAATAACAATACTGATTTACATTCATGAATTTTGCAACGTTAACAAAACATACAAATACGATGGATAATAAACGGCGGTACTTTGAATTGACATATGCAAATGTGCAATCGAGGAGAGAAACAGGAAGGGAATATTTGCTTCGGTGAACGTAATAAACCTTCGCGCCAAATATAATTGTAAATTATTAAAAAAAATAAATAAAAAAAACATTCTATGTTTTCATAAACGATCTACTTGTGAAATTAACTGCCTATGCTTTTTCTACAATTAGAGGGATTCGAATTAATAAATTTCAAAATACCCTCTTTTCCACATTAAAATTACTATCCACATTAAATCAACAAAGAAATAAAAAATATCGGTTAACTACATACTTCTTTGGCTAGCACGGAGCGCAATTTCGAATCTCTTTGATCGAAAAATTAATGAAATCGTTACCCGGAAGTATTACGAATTCTGTCAGAGATCATAGCACTTGGGATCTGACTTCAGTCGTTGAGTTTATCAGGAGCGTTACAGAGACGCGTAGTATCGTTTGCCGAACTACGTTCGTGCTGTATATCCCGTCGAAGACTCGAAATTTCGCGTCGTGCAAAATCGTCTGAGCTTTACGAAACGATCATATATACGTAAACGCAATCAGGAGAGTAACTCTCCTTACGTTGCGCGAATTTCCACTCGGTACGGTATTTCAGTTTTACGTTGAAACACGAGATCCTCAAGTTCGACTTCGGGTAAATGTACGTAACGAGAGTCAATGCACCACAAACATGTACGGTTCTGCAATACGAAACGGTACACAGTCCTTCGCAAATATCGACCTGTTTCTATACTGTCAAGCAAAGATAATTACAGAACAAAGTCGTATTTAAGTAGATAGACGTATGGGAGAAACGAAATAAACTTTAGATTTATTGGAATACCTGCAAACTGTCGGGTGAATTCTCTGTGGGAATTTCGTTGGAGAAGGATGACAAGTGGTTTGAATTAATTACACTGTCCATCAAATTTAAAACTTTTTTTTTGTTTTCTAATAGCCATTGGGTGATTCTTATAGGGATCGTCGTCCTGAACACGAATCCGGCAGCGGAATTTCTCTATCACCCTCTGTTTTCGAAAAACACCAGTTTCTGTACTGGTTTTTCTGTACCCGTAGTTTTTGCCACAAAAATTCAAATGTAAAGGTACTAGTCTCGATTCAATCTTACACATCTGCTGTATTTGTATTTTTCTATTAAAACTCTAAAATCCTTTTTCATTTTTAAACAAACGCTCAATTTTTTTATAGCGCTTCAGGTATTTAAAGTTTTCATGCATAATAAATTGTAAAATTAAACGGAAATATATTAATAAGATGTTTTGAATAGACTTCCATTAAAATTCAAAGTATAACATGAAAATGTATTCTTTCAAATACAAGTCAATATTCAATTTTATTTAGTTGTTTATCATTCTGCATTCTATTTTCCTGTCCCGTGTACGGGGTGTCCGTTTTAATATTTTCCAGTATTTTTCCTGGGAACAATCGCAGCATAAACAAAGTGAAAGAGGAAAATATTTTACTGCTTTTTTATGGGAATACAATGCTTCGAAACAATTTCCAAAAGTTTCGATCGATATTTAAAATCAACTCCGTCTTTCACTATCCATTGAAACTTGAAAATATTCGTAAATGAAATTCTTCAGCTTTTTGTCGCACATAATTAAATGTCGAAACGAATTTAATAATCTACTTTGAAATAAAATGGAGATGAAGTATTTTTTGAAATCTAACTTCGTTTTATCCTTTCCTAATATTTTTTTACTATCAGGAAAAAATAAGTATAACTCATCCAAATGTGAATTATTCTGCATACAGTTTATGACGACTCTGAAAATAACAGTCCTAAAACAATGGTGTTTATCATCGCGAAAGTATCTGAAGTTTCGAACGATGTACACCATTGTTCTTACAAGCGACAAATCTCGCGAGTATCTCTTTGAAAAAAAGAATAATGCAATTATGAATTTTTTCCTGATTCATAGATAATAAAACCGTTATTTCTCGTACGAAGAATCGTAATTCACGTCACAGTTTCTTCGTCTATCGACAGTCGGTTTATAAACGATGACGTAATATTCATTCGAGGAACTTTTGCGAGAAACGCGCGTGTAATTATTCTTCGTTAAGTTTTCAAGCACCACCATCGTACCGGAGACTCGAAGTTATCGAGGAAATGGCTCCTTCGTCCTTTAGTTCTTCTCTTTCCTTTCGCCGAACCTGTTGCTTTGGCGACATACTTCGTGTCGCAAATCATTTTAATTGTAGGAAGAGGTCAGCGAAAAGTGACGCTCGAGGTGGACTAACAAGAGAAGTTCGGGCACTGATACACTTCGATTTGGATAAAACTTTGCATAAATATTAATTATACATATCTAAGAAGATAGCTGTAATTCGTTCGTGCCCGTTTTCAAGTTTGAGGGACAAAGTTGAGTTTCTTTTTCCCTTGTAGGCCAGTTTTATTAGCTCAGTTTAAGGGAAACTGAGGAAGTGTACGGTAGCATTATGGAACGAAATTACTAGAATTAAAAGGAAGGATCACTCGTTAAGATACTCTGACTTTCTATGACGTCTTCCTTGACCACTTTACTGTCCGAGTGATTTTATAGGAATGAGTATGAATAAAAATGGATAAAAATATCCATTGCAGTGGATATAGTCTCAAAAATATTATAATGTAGTTGATAGTTGAAAAAATTCTTTTGTGTACACGGTGATTCTTACATACAATTTTGTGAAATTTTTTCATTAACCCTTTGACTACGAAAGGCGTATATATACGATTTCACAATTCCATCAATATATACGAAAGGCATATATATGCGCCCTCACAAGACCATCAATATTTACGAAATGCGTATATATACGCCCTCTGCATTTTTCCAAGCACGTATTTTAATCCATCTTCGCAAAAAAATCAAACGCGTAAGTGTGCAGTATTTAGTAAACATCGAATTCGTCGAGAAAGTAGATACGAATGCAAAGAATGCTTTAGGATATGTGACACGGAAATTGATTATTAAATCGTTTCTATTATCCTTTTATTATCTTTATTCGTTCATTATGTTAAAATGAATTTGTTCCTCATTATCAATTTCGGAGTTTTTCCTTTATATTTAATTACCCATTATTATTGAAGGAATTTGCAAATTGAGTTCAGTATATTGAAATAGCTTAGAGAGCTACTTAACACTAGAACTACCGGCGTTAAATCTATGATATTTTGATATATTAAATAAGAACTTTGAAAAAAGAGGAATCGAAGAGGCGGAAAAGATGATCGATTCGGTGATTTATGTTTTTTGTTATGGACGTAAAATATTTATTCTATGACTTTCATACGAACTTGGAGAATTTTTGGAAAAAATTGTGTACCAGTCACTTTGACTGATTTGGTCGTTCTAGTGTTAAAATAAATAAAAAAATAGATATTTTTAATTTATTTGCAATTATTATTTTTTACATTTTAAGAATGGTATCAAATCTCCGGGTACTGTTTTGGTCACTAGTCACTGGACTGCGCAAGCGCAACGACTGACGTGCGAATAACGCGCCGTCCCAATTGATGGATTGCTCCAAGATCGCGCCGCAGTCAAAGGGTTAAATGTTTCTGGAATGCGCGAGTTAGGGCAGTAGGGGTATACTGCTGCGCTAAAAAACAAAGCAGTTTTACAAATGTAATATCTAATGAATGTTACACTTGTAAAAAAATATTGTTTGATCATACGTATGCCTTTGAATTCGAAATTCAGAGATTAAAAGTAAGGGAGAATACTTGTAATTATTATTAGCATTGTCTTTAACACTAAAGCTTACCCCTAATACTCACAGTCTTAGGAGTAGCACTTGTAAGGAGTCACTACAATCACAATCGCCAAACAGTGCAGTTCTAACAGCCAATCAGGACAAGCTAAACATTCGAGAATGTAAATTCAACAGCTAATCAATATATACAAACTTGAAACTCATTTAAACTTACTCGCTAAACCCCAAGTACAACGAATCCGAAATATATTCCAAATGGAAGTTGAACAAATTCGATGGAAATCCGATAGATTTCCTGAAGTCCTAAATATATTCAAATAGATTCTAACGAAGAGTTCCAAATGTGTCTTCGTCTTACCGTGCTACTCTCTTCAAGATGTCTTCCAAGTAACCCTGATTGAATCACTCTAAGTCGAAGGCGTCTTTGCGAAAGCCAACTTCTGCAGATGTGCGTTATTCAATTTCTCTTCCCTTCAGAAAAATTCAGAAATTTTTCTAACGGCACAGACACTTCTAATTACGACCGTGTGTTGCATTCAATGTAAAAATGCCAAGTCCGATTAGCTCATCTAACGGGTTTAACTTTCCTTAGTTTTATAATACACAATTGCACCGATGATTATTCACCCCTTGCCGTACAATAGCGAGTGACACTCGTGACGCAATAAATGTAATAGTCAATTTTGAAGTGTTCCAAAAATTATTAAATTCAAAATATCATTGGGTCAGGATAAAATAAAATTAATTCTATGGTATTTAATATTACGTTAAGTCATACACTATATCAGAAATCAGGGATAGATTGTTATTTCAGCAATTAATTCAGAGTTGTTGCACATTCAGTCACAAAAGAAATGGTACGGCAAGGGGTTAAATTGGTCCAAGCGAAAAATTTGAAAAATCGTCTTAATCAATTATTTTACGCTGCACCTATGAAAATTGTAATATAGACAAAATACTTTGTCGAAATAATAAGAAACTGAACCGTTCAACGAAATGTGACGATCGCAAACTCAAAGCGCAGTTCAAAACAAAAAACCTAAATAACTTGAAACGAAGTATACATGACTTCTTTAAAAGCACAAGATTGCAAAGCACTGAAAGTGTCTTCCACTGTTCATTGAAGTCCTACATCGTCGTAACCACGAATTAAAACTGTCATCACATATCGTCCATGTGCCAACAACTCTGACGACTTTTCATTTCGTGCATAATATAATGCATTTCACCTCACGGATATCTCACAGAAACGTATAAAGGAAGTCGCTGTTGAAGATATTCCGCCGATCGGCCACGAATCGGCGGGACTTCGATTAATTACAGACGCCGGAATAATAGGGGCTGTTTAAATTCGAAAGAGATGTTCGTGCAGGCAGAGGCAGAACGAAGTAACGACATACCTGGCTGCCAACTAGCCAGCTTCCACGTGGAAATTCAATTTGAACTGCGCCGGCTGCGAGTCCCGTGACGGCTACAGCTGACAATGCACGTGAAACCGTACTATAGCAATGCCGAGGCGAATAATCTGAAATTGAAATTACGGAAGTTAAGAGCTTTGTTCCAGGCCCCCGAGCGCGAACGGTAGGGAGAGAATGAGCACGACAATGCACGAATGCAAACGTGGGATCGTTTGACTGGTTCCGGATTCCTTCGGGATCCCCTTTCTCCCCTCGTGCCATTCCTCTCTTTCCATCGTTTTCCCTTTCTCGACGCGTTTCGCCGGCGTTTTCCCTTTCTCTCTTTCTCTTGACAACAAACTCTGACGAAACAAGGCGAGAAAGTGCGATGACAACGAGCTTCCAACCAATGCTGATTGTTCATCGTGAAATGCGCCACTACTGTAAAGCGAAACAGAGGGCTTTGTGCATTGGGTGAGGTTGGAAAAGAACATCGCTCGAACACACCGTTGATAGTTAAGTTATTATGCCTTCTGTTTGGCTGTGTTTTCATTTTAGACGAGACTGTTTTCAGTTCTTGTTACGCGGATGATTTTTCTTCCTATCGTTTCGATAGAAATATTTCTTTCTTCTTCTTTTCTTCTTTAAGGAAACTTTTACAAGAATCTGACTTTCGAATGAAGGTTAATCCTTCAAGACCCGAATTAAATACTTCCGAAAATAGTGGTAGTTCCATTAGACGACCTCTGGGACATAAATCAAACGTTTCTATTCGTCGTGATTTGCTGCTTTGTGATTTGTGATTGACTGCTTATCACATAACGAATTGTTTGAAAGGTGGTTTGATGGTAAAACCACTGAGAACCCAGGGGTTAAATAATCGTATTCGTTAGAGAGACAGAGTAAGAGCAATGGTAATGATGTTTGTAAACGCGATCGTTTAATTTCTTTTTTAATCTTGTAACGTAAAGAGCGTTAAAAAAACTGGGAAATATTTATCTCGTCGGAAAACAGGCACGTTATAATAAATGATTTAACGAGATTAGGGAAATGCGAGAATACAATTACTCGTTGAGTGCCGGCGTTGACGTTAACATCCTTAAAACTTAATCTCTGCACGACGGGGACTTTCCAAGTTCAAAGACAGTTTCTACGTTTAATGTAACTTGCATTTAACGCACATTTAACGTGATCGTGTTTCGCGCTGGTACTAATACAGCCAAATGAGTTTCCGGACGAGAGGGCGTTCCTTCTATGTCTTTTTATCTCTCATCTCGACTCTGTCATTCGCCGGTGCACAGAAATTTGCTTCGCGTCTAGTAAAAAATTCTATGCATCCGAGAGTATTCTGTACGGAACGGCTGGTGACGAAGCCCCTGGAGTGTCCTCGAGCATCATAGTAATACTGCCTAACATTATACAAATACCGACCAATATTCTTCTTTCATTCTTAAAAAGACACTCCTACGAGCTTAGCCTAAAGTTCTTAACACTAGATTTACGGACGTGAGATCTGTTGTAATGCGAAATCGTGGTTTCGCGGTTTTTGGGAGACACCAAACTCGAGAAATGGACTTTTAGAATGGTTGATTTTATTCTTATTTAGAATGTTCGTAGATCCGCAGTGGCGAGACAGAGTAAGTGTAATGGTAATATGGTAATAATGCTTTAGTAGTAATTTAGTGACTTAGTAATGATTTTGTGAGAATTTAGTAATGCTGTTGGATACCGACCTAATTCCATAAGATAGAACGCCAAATATCTTCAAACGTGCTGTAGGATTCAAACGGAAATCTTATTTAATTGTTATCGCTTTCCCTACAAAACATATTCTTAGATACTGACCTAATTCTATAAGATAGAATGACAAATATCTTCAAACGTGATTCAGGTTCCAAACAGGAAATCTTATTTAATTGTTATCGCTTTCCCTACAAAACATATTCTTAGATACCGACCTAATTCTATAAGATAGAACGACAAATATCTTCAAACGTGATTAAGGTTCCAAAGAGGAAATCTTCTTTACTTGTTATCGCTTTCCCTGTAAAACATATTTTAAAGACCTTTAGTCCTAACAAGAGGCACAGGAAAAGCGGCCGATCTTTGGAACCCTAATCACGAGAAGTCGGGGTTATCCGAACCTCCCACCACGCTGTTTTGGAGCCCTTAAAACCTCGACTCATTTAGAATTCATAATCAATTGTCTTGAATCGCTGACAGTCGGTATCTTGCGACGACGTTATCCTTGCTTGTAAAAACTCCAAACGCGAAAGTAATTCTTCGTTAAATAAAACTGTTGTAAAACTCCCCACGGAATGCAACATAAATTTGGTGTCAGAAGTGGGATACAACAATGCTTTAGAGACTTAGTAATGAGCGATTTTGGTCGGGGTAAGGGTGTTTAAAGGTTTTTGGAGAATGAGTGGGAGTGTTGTTGTTGGTGGTCAGGGCCAAGGGGTAGGGATAGAAAGTTGGAACTTGGATTTGCATGATGATTCGGGGATGAGTAAGGAATGGTGACTGTGCTAGGGAGTTAAAAGGTCGGGATGGAAAAATAGGAGATCTACAGTCCCTGGTCATCGAATTAGGACCACGTACAAAAATGTCACTTTTATGGTAATAATGTTATATCATATATGGAAAATTGTCTTTGGTCATTCAAATTATTACTAAATACGTTGATAACAAAGTATACATAGCTATAGATTTGTTACTGTTGTGATAATAACAGAATTGTGTGGACTATTCTCCCGACTTGAATGCCATAGAAAATGTTTGGAGCCTACTCAAAAGACTTGTTTACAACTCTCCAAGCACCACATTATCTGAGTTGAAAACAAAAATTACAGATATTTGGGAAAATAACGAAGATTCAAAGCATATGATAAAGCAATGTATACAAAGCATGCCGGAAAGGATACAAGCTGTCATCAAGGCAAAGGGTGGAAATACGAGATATTAACATGCGTTCATAGTGTTATGTACAGTAGTAGTATATTGTGTTAGTAGTTAATAAACTATATCATTACAATTTGAACAGGCCTTTTAATTTTACGGAAAACATGAAAAATGCTGAAAATTTGGAGTGGTCCTAATTCGATGACCAGGGACTGTAGATTTGAGGTGGTGAGTCAGTGGTGATGACGGAAGTTAGCTAGTTACAAAATATTTGTCCTTACTCATTAAAGATATCCTACGTACTATCTAATCGGAGGGTCGGTACATCACACTGTTATATTGCATTATATTAAATAAGGACCTTGGAAAAAGAAGGATCAAGCAGCAAAGATTGTAATTCGTTAAGTCATTATTGTATTATAAAATACACGTGAAAAATCAGCTGTACAGCTTCTCTGTATATTTGAGAAATGTTTATAAAACAAGTAGGAACCCGTCAATTTGACGGCTTCCGTAAATCTAGTGTTAAAGTCGCTCTGTTCTGTTTCTTTCTATCTTTATTTCTAATTATTACAAGGATATCACTACTATCTATTTCCGATCTATATTATTTCTTGAAATAACACGTTAAAAGATTGATCGCAATTGAAAATTTGAGAAGAGAAAGAAGAAGGATACGTTGCGGTTAACAATTTATTTTTTGGAAACAAACAATATGAAAAATTTAGATTTTGTAGGAGGATTCGATTAAATAAGAAAAAGGATAAGGATAGAATTTGAATGTCTAATGTACAGGCGTGGATAAAACTAAGTGGTGGATGGTATAAGGATCCGTAATGATTTTAAACAAATAATAACACACATACTAATGATTAATATACAGGGTGGCCCACGAAACGTGTGCATCGTTATAACTTCCAAAATATGCGTTACACGAAAGAATGTTGTATACAAAAGTTACATGGTTTAAAAGGGTACACTATGCAGTGCGTTTATTTTTTTATAGATGGAGGCGTTTCGGAGATTTGAAGGTCAACTTTGTTTTTTTAACTGGAATGATATGTTTTTTTATTCACCATGAAATAGTACATTTCAAGACGAGTTCAACACCCTGTATATTAGAATGTAAATAGAATACAAAATAAAATACTGAATAACTAAATAATTAAATGTAACTAATGGCGTCTAAAAATGATGTGCGTCTAATTTGGGTCTCTAAAGTGTATCTTACTCTAATTATGCGCCGCGAGACGCAACCTCTTGAGATGACGATCACCCCCACTTCTTTCCTACGTTACGAATCTCTATGGGGAGACATATCTCTATGGGTATTATACTACAATTTATAAATCAAACAAAGTCATTCCCGTTCGATCGAAGAAAATCGTATTTAAGGTCAACGAAATCAATCTCACTATCACAAAAGATTCGTCGCTACCACTCATGACGGAATGTTTGTCGAAATAGGAGCGATAACGGTGGATTCAATCGACGAAAAAATTAGATTCCACGATTTCATCGGATCGTCGAAATCTCATGGAGGAAACATTGTTGTCATCGACTCGAAAGTGCGCGGCACGGATATGCCATTCTTATATGTATGTATGTATCCAAGCTATGTATTATATTTCTATGTATTCGAGAATAGCCGTAGATACATGGGAGAGACGGAATAACACAGACGTTCTCCAGAGACAGAAAAGCGCAAGGAGACGAGGCGGAACAGTGAACATCGTCGGAAAGCAGAGACGTGGAAATCGAAAAGAAAATCGCCACAAATCGCGGATAAATTTACTCTACAGGCAGCCGGATTAAATTGACTTCGATTCGAAGGATAGTGGTAAATACACGAGAGCGCGGCGGCAACGGCAGCGGACATCCCAATTGTCGAGTAGCACCCGATGATTCCTCGTTTCTCGAGACTTTTACCGAGTTATTGGATTCCCCGACATTGCCTCGTATACGAACAGTGCAGTAACGTCGGCCGGAACGGAATGCTTCGAAAATCTTCCGTGAAATATCGCGTTTTCGTTCTTTCGACGTTGGCATACTCGCAGCTCTCAAATTACATTACTTTTCGTATCCTGCTGCTTTGATACGCGACTAACCTTTCACGTTGATGCGCCGGAAGGAAAAAGGCCACCGAGGGAAGGTAGAAGGGTAGGAAAGTAGGGTGGAAGGAAGGAAGGAGCGAGATAGAAACCATAAAATGGCTTTCATATTTTTATGAGATATCAGAATATTTTTCGTCTCGGTGTCTTCAAATTCAGAGTTGCGTCGTGAAATCTTGAATTGTTAAAGTAATCTCGTTTCCCTGACTCGTCCTGAATATTTCGTTCTACTGGAAGCCCCTGCCTTTACATTACGAATTCTCTCTGTGCATTGATTTGCCTGTTTCCCATCCTACCTTACGAATTTCAGATTCGATTAGCATTATTGCTCTTTTCTTTTTCCTTAGGCTTTGGGTATCCTCCACAGAGTTAAAGGTACCGAAGAATTAATGGGACAAATATAACTTAAAAAATTAACAGTTTGTACAAATAGAATCTTATCGGAATTTTTTCGTAGATTACCTCAAAATATTAGCGATCTATGGTATTTTTTGGGAAGTTTAAAAAATGGATATTGCAATTCTTTGATAATCACAAATAATTTCTCTGGATTAAAAAATACATTTTAAACACCGTACAAATTTTCTGTTGGAAGCAATTTCTAATCCGGTCGCAAGAACATATTTTTACGCAACAACACGAGCACAGCGGTATATAGAAATACCAGGTTAATGTTTCTTGGGAGAGATTACCGCGGTTTATCCGTGCAATTTTCATCTTGCGATTGCACCGCCGTGGTTGGCACCATCCCCCAGACTCTGTTCCGTTTATCGCGGAAAAAAAGTCCTTCGCGTTGGAATTAAAACTAATTAAAACTTGTGTCCTTGCGCGGAAACACGAGCCAGGGTGAAGGTTGCGAGACAGGGCGCCATAAATTGAAGGACTTCGTCGTTACGTAATGTTCGTTCTGACCTTTCTACTTGTAAAGACGACGTAACTCGTCCTTTTATAATTCCTCTTCGCTGAACGGGATGAAATTACCGCGAAACGAAAATTTACAAATTACGTCCAGTACCGTACACGGTTACAGATACCACATCTTCGACTGTTTATTCGCTTCGATTGGAGAACAATGGCGGGAAAGGTGGAAAATAAAGGGACTTTAAATGGATTTTGCCGTGTGCCTGAATCGAACCTGCAGTACAATTAAACGTACAGAGACGCTTAATGAGTGGAGTCTTTATTGTTTTTGAAGATAGAACATTCAGACGGCAATTGTCTCGCGCATCGTTTTTTACGGTCATTGCTGGAACATTGAAATCGTATTTCTTCCGTCGGTCGTTAGAACGTAATGGAATGTAATACTAAAGCCCATAAGAATGGTCGATTACACTTATCCGGAAGGATTTAATATTTACCTAAGTACCTCAATCGCACGCCGCAATTTCCTGCATTGTTTCAACGTGCTTGCGGTTTCAATGGTTTTACGTTGATATGTGTTTAATGCAACGAATTAAACTGTCGGGAATTAATTCATTGGGACACTGATATATTTGAATTTAGATCTATTAGATTCTTCAGCGAAGGATAATTTAGTTGTCAATTTGTCATGATTGATCGACCAAAACTCTAGTAGGAGTTACTGATCGAATTAAATATCTATTTACACTTTCAAAATTAAATAATGAATGAAATTTTGAAGATTAAACAGATACAATATACTTGATTCATCGATGATAATTTTAGTATTGATTATTAACAATATTTTCAGTCGAAAACTGGCAAATGGATATCAAAAATAGACATAGTAATTACAAGTACGAATTTTTCCATCGATAGTTCTACTACGAAACATTTCAAATTATTATGAAAATGAAAATTAACCCCTTAACGCACAGATTTTTGGAAAAAAACGGCCAAAAGAATCAATTTTTTTATGCAAAAAAACACACTTCAGAATATTGTCTTGGAAAAAAAATAAAAAAAATACAAAATTAATCAAAATATTTATTTTAATTTTGGATTTTGATCCACATTGCAGAGAAGAGCCGAATATTGCAATGTTACACGTACATCGACTTTTTTATCTTTCTTTTCGAATTGCTATTTCGAGAAAAACATATTTTTATCAGTAAAAATATTTATTTATACTTTTACAACAGAAATAACAATAGTACTAATATTTATTTTAAAAAATTATTCAAAATTTTCTTTCGTGTGATATATTTCGAAGCAAATCCATCTCCTCAAAGGTTTCCATTTGTTACCGCTCCTGATTCAACTTTTCTTTTGGTGGACAATTTTGATATACTGCGCTTTTGTTCCATGGAAAAAGGCTATATTTTATTCTTGAATAAATAAGCGTTATAGCTTAAAATCCTATGTAAATGATAAATATCAATAACACCATTTTTTTTCTTAGCTTTCACATTGTTATTTTCAATTCTCGATTATATGCGAGTGTGAAAAAGTATAGCATCATAAAATAAAACGTCGCTCGAATTATCTCGAGTGTGCACAGTTTGGCCTGTTTAGCGCGCTCTAATTAACTCGAGCGCACAAGTTAAGGGGTTAAGGAATGATCTATTTACGACTTTCTTAATTTAAAAATCAAAGTTCTCAAATATTCATCGATAAAAGATACGTAAAGCGCAGATATTAGTGAAACGTATCTATTATTTATCAGACGTTATGAAATCATCGAAGCATCTCATCTAATTGTAAGTAGATTTGCCCGTAAGATACTTAAAATCAATTTCTAGTTGACCAGTGCACTTTATAGTTAGAAGCAGTCTATCATAATTATCTAGAAATACCTCCAGACTGCATTTTTACGATTCGGCATTAACCTTTTCGCTTCGAGCGCCGGATATATCCGGCGTCCGCGCGACGACCTGTGCGTACGAGCGCCGGATATATCCGGCATCCACACGACGACCTGTGCGTACGAGCGCCGGATATATCCGGCATCTATATGATGTGTATATAAGTACGATCTGTAGTCGATGATAACAGTTTTCGTTATCGGCTGAACATTTTCTGTTGATTTGATTGACATATCATACAGAATTATATTACTAGTCTCCACATATTAATATACTAACTAATTTGCGTTACATTATTAATTATATTAAACGTTTAATTGTAAAGTCCAGTAAATATGTAAATACCTAAAAACATGTCAACTGTAATTGATCTAATGTTTTTAGAATAATATAATTTTGTATAAGTCTTCTCACTCATATTAAAAATGTGAAGAATACGTGCTATATTAGAGCAACAATTGTTTTATTAAGTACAGTAATTATGTAAGACTTAGAAGAACGTATATACAAAAATCACACGCACTGTGCAACATTTCTGGCGCGTGCTTCCGTTCGGTGACGGCACTTCGGCGGACTGGATTGCCGAAGCGAAAGGGTTAACAATAAGAAATTAGCTCGTTGAGAAATCGGAAACGTCTAGACTGCAATCAAATCAAAACTGTTATCAGCGACCAAGTCATAGTAATTACTTTGTGGAAGAAGATAAAACTGTGGCTAAAAAGTTGCTTTTGCAATTAGAAAATAGAAAAGCAGCTGAAATTGAGGAAACGAGATTATAAATTAAACAGGTTAAAAATGGCACGAAGTGCTATGAATCGGCAGGTTGACGTTTCAGGAAATGAAATCATTCTATACTATAAATTACATTCGATTCGCTTTTACATTATAATAACAAATATAGAATTATGCTCTAGAAATTTCCAATCCCATGTTTAATGCATCTTTTTACCCTCTATATTGAAATCTATAAATTCGCGAAAATGTCTTTGAATTCCAGTGACCCCAAAACATTCGCTATTTCCCGAATCGCATTTAATTCCAACTATAATTTATAAAAAAAACTTTATATTTTCCTCCGGTTAACTTGTTATCGCTTTGAAGCAATAATTTATACATTTAATACATAAATTATTCTGTGTAGAAAATCCATAGCTTGACCTGGTCAAACTATTGTTGCTTTAACGTCAGACATCCTAAAATAATCTGATATCATAGTATTATGCATATTATACATATTCATATTTAGAAATTTACAAGTGTAAATGCACTTCGGGCCCGTTATCACGTAGAGAAGCGTTGTCAGTGTGTTTGTGAAATCGGACATCCGCAAAGATCAGTTTATCTAATTAGATCTAGCACGAACTGTGCTGCGCTTCGTCGCCACTGATCCTCGTTATCCCGTCCAATAATTGGCGCCCTTCCAAAAGCGTCGGCACGGATTTGTCGATTTATCGAGCCGTGTCGGTCTGCCGTTTCTGGAATTCGATCACGGTGTAAGGGAAGTAACTTTGAAGACTATTAGTTCTGCAGCCGGAAATTGACAGGGGTGGAATTTGCCATCGGTTCGATGAAACTTGGAGATTTTTATGTTATCTCCTGAATCATCGCGCCCTTTTTGTATATTTCTCTCTCCCCCTCTCTCTCTCCGTCTTTCTCATCGTTATTAAATACGGTATTAGTTCGGTAGTTTTGTATTATCTTGAACGAATGCAAGTTTTGTAAATATTGTAATAAATTTCATACTTAAGATGTTTAATGAGCTTTTTTATAATTTATATATTCTATGTTCTTTTCTGTGTCAAAATTTTCCAAAAATGGAAAATATTCCATAGTGCAGTAATAATAACGATAGCAATACTAACAATACAAATAATAAGTACCAACGATTATGGCATCAGTAATGGTTGTATGAGAAGAATGACAGCATCGATACTAAACATCAATAATAATACTTCACCCCTTGTCGTACGATTTCTTTTGTGACTGCCTCCGCAATAATTCAGAATTAAATTGGCAAAATAAAAATTGATCAGCGATTCTTAATATATTGTATAATTTAACGCAATATTAAAATTATAGAAATATTTTTATCGTGTCGCACTGATATTTCAGTTTTATAAATTTTACAAAACTGGAAAATTTCCTATCACCACATCACGAGTTTCACTCGTTATTGTATGACAAGGGGTTGAAGCGGAGTGTTAAGACATACACTGCCGGCCATAAGTATTAGCACACCTACTTCGGATGGAATAAATGTGAACATAAATCTACGCAGATTTTTGTATGATTTTAACTAATTTTGCTTTATTTAGTATTATATATTTCAAGGCAAACATACATCAAGTGCTACAACAGGTTTATAATGCAAAAAATAAAATATCATTATATTCTGTTTTCATCGATATAACCACGTCTTTTCTTCATGACGGCTTTCACGAGTTTCGGCATTCTGGACGTTAATTTTTTAAGGGTATCTGTTGAAACTCCATTCCGAACAGTTTTTTTAAACATTTTTATGAACATTTGTATACATTTGCAGAGGATCTGATACGAGAAGCCACACGCAGCAGAACCTGAAAGTTGCTCGGTAAAAATATAATACAGACTGTTATCAAAAAACCAGTAATAAATTTATAAATTAACCAAGGATGTCGTAATACTTATACTTGAGGATAAGTTTTAATCAAAACCTGAAAATCGGAACAGTGAAAGTGTTCACTCCACAATGAATTTCCGATTTCGTGCATACGTAGCAGGTGTCCTAATACTTTTGGCCGGTAGTGTACATCAGTGTCTCATACACATTGTATCGCGCAACAATGAAGAACCAAAATCCTAAATATCCAGGCGCATCAATGAAAACAGAATATCGACGCAAATATTCCAAGCATCGTCATTCCTTTCGTCACAGATACGATTCCACTAAAATGATCTTCCAACGCATTAGCCCACCGGGGCAAGTTTAATAGTTCATCATCCTCGACGAATTATTGCCTTCTCGAGAATGTAACTCGATAAGCCTCATTTTTCATCCTAAAAGTCCGTAGACCGAAAGAAGTTGCCGCATGGCGACGGCCGACTCAGGAAACCATCGCTACTCGGAGAACGGAAGGTGCATTTCTGGGACACAAACTTTTGCAAGACCCGCGGCGCGGAAAGACCTTATTACGATAAATCACATTTATCGAGCTCTCTGGCCAGGTAGGAACGGCTTCTCATATTTGACTTGCAAACCCTGCACCGGTACCAGTCTGATTCAGCGATCGGTGGAAAAATCCGCGCGCCATTAGATTTCGCCCGATAATTGTAGAATTCGTGTCCCCGTTCGATTCTCACGACCTCTTTTAAACTTTATACGTATTTTATATTGCGGTTGAGCTTTCAATTGCGACAGGTGCGAAAGACGAATGACTATTCTATCTTACTTTGGATTTTTTATTGGCATTTAAAAATCTCTCAAAGTAAGTGCTAATTTGAAATTTAATTTGACAAAGTTCAGTCAACTTGCAGAAGGGTTGATGAAGAGAATGAAGTGATAGGTTAGAAATACTCGCTTTTCAGCATAATTTACAATTAAGTGGTCGTCAATTGTAGGGATTTTTGGATTGGACATTAATCGAATTAATTATAGGTGGCAGCCAGTGAAATGGCTAGCAGCGGATAGTGGAATGTCCATTAGAGACTTGAAATGTCTGGTATCTTTCGTCCTATGGAAAATTGACTGTTGTCGCTAAAACCACTGATAATTGACGAGGTGCATGAAAATAATATATAGAGTTATATTGAAAGAAGCAAAATAAATTAACCCTCTATAGTCCGAATTTTCTGTGGCATCTGAAGATCAGTTGCACGATAGCACATTAGAAAATGATAAAAATACTATTATAAATAATAGATTTCACTTGCTTTTGAAACATTGAATTATAAAGAATTTCATAATCTTTAGGATCTAAATTGTAATATTTGGCAAA
This sequence comes from Cerceris ruficornis, assembly GCA_963989415.1. Lineage (NCBI taxonomy): Eukaryota > Metazoa > Arthropoda > Insecta > Hymenoptera > Crabronidae > Cerceris > Cerceris ruficornis. The sequence goes on along the minus strand of OZ022517.1, from coordinate 39,727,740 downwards.
GGTAAAAAATTGACTTTGAAGAATAAAAGCTTAGGTTTGTCTTGTGTTACTTCAAAGTTACACGGGCCCATAGAGGGTTAATTGTATCACTTACATATTACAACGAAAAATTAGCTATTTTGCCTCTCTTTACAATACTAACGACAATTATAATTTTCACATTTGAAATTAGTATTTAATATACAACAAACATAAAAATATAGCACATTCATCGTGAAACAAACGACAAGCAGGAAATGAATACCGGAAATCACGATAAATCGCGTGAAAGACCTCTCATATTCGCCGTTCAATGAAACAAATACGATAACATCAAAAGATTCAGACGTCCTATCAAAAGTTTGATTGATCCGCCAATCTTTTAATATTCACACGAAGCACTTGTCGGATGAAAAGGAAGAATTTCCTAAAGATTTATATGTTTATGATAAATTGCACTACAATGGGTCGAACTATAAATCACCCGACAGGCTATAATTCAAGTTCCCGATCATCCTTTCGCGAACAATTTTTTCCGCAAGCCATGCTAAGAGCACCTGCTTCACCGATGGAAGTTTTACCTTTCAGCTATATTACTGCCGGCCGTTCTCGTCCTTTCTGTTTCCCCGTTGCATACCGATGCAACGCAGCGGTTCACGTATGCTACGATCCAGCATACACAGAATCAGTTTGACTTACTTCGCAAAAAATGGACGGGCGAATGTGTGCGCGTGTGCATATTCGTCGTGCGTTTAATATAAACTCGCCCACGCAGTCATACAGAAGAGTCAGCTACCATCGGATGTGTGCACTTCGAGCGAAATGTCTTTTTTTACTCGGTGTAGGGAAATTTCATTTCTCTTTCCTTTTTACGTCGGCTCGTGTAAGCCGGATACGTTTAAATATAAATCGGTGGTTCTTCGCTCTTTTAATTTTTCATTATTTCGACGACGTATCTTTAGTTCGTCGAATGTTGACAATTTCGAGGATATTCTTATTCATGTGAATTGTCACATTTTGAAGGATTTCTCCCACAGGTTGTTAGAAATTTTCGGTAAAAGAAATGTTATGTAATTGTACATTTTAGCGTGTAACAATTAAAATACGAAGGTAAATATTTTAGTGAAAAAGAATTTGTAAGGTTTTATTAGTAAAATAGTGGACAATTTTGGGAGATGTTCTGTATATTTTTATTTCTCTTGTTTTTTCGTTTTATTGTGCGTATTGGACGTTTTCTCTTGCGCTCAAATGTATTCAGAAGGAATTTGAAGATCGTCGGGAACGTATTTTTCATTATGTTACAATCGATTCTACGACGTGCACAGCATCTAGTGTCTCGAAGCCGGACGAAAAAAATACGTGTTTTGATAGGTACACATTGTTTTGAATTTCACGCACGATTTCATTCGCCTCGCGTACGTTCCTCTGTCACGAAAAAGACCCGAACGAAAAGTTGGACCCCCACTTTCTATTCCAAAGCCCCGTTCGAATTTTTCGTCAAACGGATATCCGAAACGGAGTCAAATATTTGATTTCATACCTGTAAGAACAAATGTCAAATTTGTTATAAAATCAGTTATCGAGCGTATGACATATTTGATAAAAAAAACGGCAAATATACGAGTGACAATATTGCAATCAACGATATGAACTGAAAAATTGCGGGAAAGAAACGTTTTTCATTTTATAAATGCAGTTGTGGAGTCGATTGTTGCACGCATGTCACATGTTTCTCCATTATCCCATCGAACATCTTTGGTGTTATGTTGAAAAAGAAATTAAAACAAAAAAACCATCTTTGAACAAATTATGTGCACTAATAGAAGAAACTTGGAATAAGATTCTAATTGACTATTGTGTTCGACTTATTAAGTCTATGCCTCGGCGGTGTTCAGAAATTATAAAAAGTAAAGGTGGTCCAACGAAATTTTAATTGTTGAATACAAACATGTTGTTTATATTGGTAAAAAAAATCGTTTTAACTCTTTGAAGCACGGGAATTCAGAAAATAAAATGACCCATGTTGCACAGACAATTTTTTTTTTTGATTGAATAAAGTTGGTTTATATTTATTAACAAAGTTATATAATAATATAAATTTTAGAGGTGGGGCAAAACTCTCCCACCGTGCATCGTCATGCATCAAAGAGATGGGTGATTTTTAATCCCGTCGTGCCTCAAAGAGTTAATACTTAACAATGTGTTTCCCTGCTTACTTGCTTCCTGAAAATATTCTCATTTTACGTTTCACATTATTTTATTAATAGTTAAATAACTCTAATATTAAAAATTGTATCTCATTTTAAAGCCTAAGAATCCTACGTCCGATTTCCGTATGAAGAAAAACATAAATCCCAACACATTTAAAGCAACATTTTATTTATTAAAAAATGACTTCCCTATTTTTATGCTCGCCACTGTATGTACATGTATGCGTCCAAAGAATGAATTGGTATAAACATCATAATTTGGCCTTCACAGATAATTCTCCGTTGCACTAATTACCTTTCTGCATCGCCTATATTTTTTATTAAATTTTTCTCTCATCCTTGCTTGATTAAAAATTTTTAATGTTAGTCATTTGACTGTAACGAACACATGTATGTACTCTATAAACATCGTTGATATTAATTATGGTGTCGCATACAAATCTTGAAAGATTCATCAGCTTATTCCACGTAATTTATCCCTTCCCGACAATCCTTACCCACATTGTTTGTTTTGTTTTGTTTATCCAATCCCACCACACTCTCTCTTATTCTATTGTATCATACATATTTTTTATTCTACTTATTTTATCCGCTATATTCTCTAGCTATAATTATATTTGTTGTTATATGTGTATCATTTCATGCAAAGCGTAACTATTGTTGTTCTCAGTGTATACTAAAGGGCAATTTGCCCGTTGATAAAGAATAATAACAATAATAATAATAATAATAAACTAGTTAAACTTATTTGTTAAAAAGTTAAGTAACCCAAAGTGTTAAAAATATAATAAAAATATTCCACACGGTGCAGTGAGTTAAAAAAATTCTTCGATCTTAACTGGCGAAAAATGTTTTAAAATACCGTGATTCAATGCGAATCTATTGAATTGTAAGGCCGAACACGCTTGTTTGAACGAAGCGGTGATGTTGACCGAAACACTGCCTACCAAATGAAACCTTTCACAGCCGCAGCGGAGTTAATGCTACGCAGGAGGTTTATTGTCGAAGTTTTCGAACGTTTCGAGTTTCGGATGAAGTATGCTTATATATGCGGTTAGAGTTATGATTATTATGCTGCAATTTTCGAAAATTATCGAGGACGATAACATCGAATTAACATCGAGTAATTGGGGAGGGGTAGATATTCGATAGACGAGAGTACCTACGTGTTTAGTGGAAAAATTGTAATGTATTGGAAGATTTGTTTCGTTAGAAATATTAAAATCAGAATAATAACAATACCTTATGGATTTTTGCTATTTTTAGAAACATTATATTTGTAAATTTAGTAATGTTCACGTCCCGAAATGTCATTGGATTCATTCGTGATAAGTGAGACTAAACATGAAATTCCTGATGAGCTTTAAGCAGCAATATTCAGGAATTTCTAAATATATTGGGTATTAAAATAGTCGAGTAAAAAAGTAACATGCTATTGAATATGTAACCACTTTTGTGTTTGACATTTCTATTCTGTGATAGTTATTTCACCAGGAAAAATTTTCATTTTAATGTAGGATTTTATTTTTAACACTCAGTTTCATTAAAATCCAGGACAAATAAAAAGTATATTTAAATCATACTTAGGAATATATAAATTGGAATTAATAGTAATTTCGTCTTCCGTCTTTCGTCTTTCGCCTTATTTCACCGTATTTTGTTGATCGCTTATTCACTCTACGCACTCTCACACGGATCATTCTTTTCTTCTCTCTTTCTCGCATCCCATATTAATAAAAAGGAATAGACAAGAAAAATATGCCTAACATTCAACGTGTCAACATGCCGAGTTGCAAATGCATGAAAAAAGTGATATGTTAGTAAGTCTCAAAAACATGGATCATAAAAATCTTTTTCGAATTTGTGATATTAGAGATTCCCGCTTAATAAGATTCTTAACAAAAATATTGCCAGGAAGCTCAAACGGTTGTTTGCAGCAATATTCGTTATCGATGCGAAAGTAAATATCGTAGAGTAGTGTTAACTAGTTCTAATAAATCAGTTTGAACGTAGCATACTTCAAGCTATTCTCTCCCATAAACTTACCGCCCCATAATAGTACATCACATGGCTCATCATGGGATCACGCATTGCGCTATCAATTTTCGGATAACAAATTTCAGAAAATATTATCTCGCTAAAGTTACTGCAGTTATGGTAATAATTTCACGTTTACGTTAAATATTTCCGATTCGAGTGAAGTAAAAAAAAAGAACATTGTGATAGTATAATATACAGCTTTCTAAAACTTCATCCTTTTTAATTATTTCTCACAATGAATACAAATCGCGTAGTAACATAGGCTTTAACTTTTTGTACTCTAGAGACGCATTTTAGTTTATCGAAATAATTTGAGATTTTAGATAAAATTGCAACATTGTAGATGTATCCAAAATCTTCGAATAAAGTTATTAATATAGAAATGTCTTTCGAGGGCAAAACGTTTTGTACTTATTTAAAATACTGTCATCGATTTGTTAGTGTTCCATTTTTTAAACAACTTCGAATGCAAAGAGTGATATGTTTTTTGTTAAAAACTCTATTTACATTTGTAGATAGTGCAATTTTATACGTCCTTTTCTTGAATATGGTTAAAGTGTACGTTGGAATGCGACACATGCGAGATCGAATGCTGGCGCAAAAGAAGGAATGTGAATTGAATTTTCCAATATCACGCTTTCCGAACGTGCGACGGAAACGTATGGCTTTGCTGCATTGTGAATCGCGAGTAACATCGTTTAGAAATTATTACGCAGAACAATCAAATATCAGTATGTCTGTAATTTAATAATCGTAATTGTACGGATGACAGAATTCGTGAATTTGTATGAAAAACTAATTCCACCGTGACTAATGAAATTGATATAGTTTATTAGAATTGGAATATTACGGTAGAGGTGATATCACTGTTTCATTAGGTATTACTAGCACTAGTTTTAACATCGCGATTCTCTGTCCATCTATTCTGATAATACTTCCGTGTCATCGTTATTTTTTGTAATATAGTATTACTTTTTTGTTCCATTTATTTAAATTTTAAAGAGATTATTATATATTCAATAAAAGTACCATCCGATAGCTTTGACGATTGTAAATATGAAAGAGAAATGAATATCTGACACTAGAAGCTTTTAGCGAACGAACTTCCATCAGTGAACGATAGATTTCTAGAATAATTCAAAAGAAACTTGAGTATTTTATATCTGTGATACACTTGTCAAAATCTAAATTAATGCACGTACATTACTACAAAAACTATAAATTATTATTAGAAAGCATAAAATATAATTCGAAAAATTATAGACATATTGTAACGTATACCAACAGGGCCGAGTGCTTTTGCAGAGAAGATTCACTCAGAACTAGGAACTAGTGTTAATGTCGATTTATTTGATTATTTCTTGATGCGACAAAGTCTCGGTACGGACATCTGAATAATAATCTGAATTGCATATAGAATGAGTTTTAGAGACTGACGATCGAACGATTGAACGGTTGACGATTGAGCGACAGATTGAGCAAATCACACTTAGCGGAAAAGGACGCAGAGTGTTAACCCCTTCCGGTACGATTTAACGATGTAAATTTTGCATGAAATAACCATTTCCTTAGTTTTTATTTATAAAAACCATGTTTCATTTCATAATTTATACATTTCGTTGTCTACACGATATTTTTAACTAATTTAATTATCATTAAGCTGCACTACCATAATACTTGACCATGACAAGGCTTTGCAACACTATGTATTTAAGAGTTAATTCAGTTTTCGACAAAACCTCCCAAAAATTTCAGGTTTAAGGTGTACTACCGTAATACTTGTCCATGACAAGGCAAATTTGCAACACTATGCATTTAACACTATTCCTACCACGACCGGTCAAATGACCGTTTTTAAAATTTCGATTAGAATTTCCTATATACAACGTAATTGAATCCCCTTTAAACTTCACGACTTTTCCTCAAATATACGTATAATACATTCACATTATAATACATTTTTCAATATTCACTTCTTTTTTTTACTGTTCATTTTCTGGGAAAAAATTATCATTTGACAAATTCACCGGTTGCGGTAGGAAAAGGTATACGTGAAGTGTCGGTAGGAACAGTGTTAAGGGTTAATTCAGTTTTCGTCAAAACCTCCCAAAAATACCAGGTTCAAGCTGTACTACCGTAATACTTGTCCATGACAAGGCAAATGGTAATTTCTAAGAATTCGATGTCATCGAAAGATTCTACAGGCGACATGAAGGTAGAGATTCTTGGATGCGTATTAACTCGAGTGTTACGCAGCCGAATATACCGTTGAACAGAGCCAACTATAGAATACGAAACTAGATAAACTGTCTCGAGGTAGAGAGAGGTACGAGTGCGAGCCAAGTCATGCGCGGCTCATATCTTTTCAAAACTCCTCGGTTTTGGTGGCAGACAGGTACCCGCTGGTACACCGAAGATCCAAAGTGTCTCCTCGACGCCGCCAAATCTGTTTAGCGCGTGTCACGAATCCAAATGGATGGTTCTTGTAGCCGCAGCCCGATATTCTGCACGGAGGAGCGCTTTGAATGCCGTTTTGCACGTTCGACCCTTTGTCTTCTGTGTCTGTTAGCCGTTCAACCTGAACGAGATCGTTTCCCGAGTTTGATTCGATCGCCCGATTCGATTCGTGTACGTTTTCTGCTCCGTGTTTAACGCTGCTTTTACACCTCGATCGTAATCATTCGGGAAGGAATCTTTAACTCTGGAGGATGTGCAATGTGCCCGGTTAAATTCAATTGTCGTCGTATCTTGAATCGTCGATGAGGTTGAAGAAGAGAGAACTTTTCTTCGATGGGAGTGTATTGCTTCTTTTTATATCGCTATTAACTGATAAAAATCGGTCGTTCTTATTTTAATGTTTAATTTGATTCCGAGGGTTTCAATAGATATCGGTCTTTCCAATTTTGAAAAAGTCTATTACGTTTTATAAATCACAATTGCCATGGTGAGAAATTGTAAAACCGGAAGAAATTTATTCTTGACCGTACTGGCACTTCAAGATTTATGCAATTCAATAAATAACAAATCTATTATTTAAAGCTAACTTTACAATGCATGAATGCCAGAAATGTAATCAAGAAAGACGAAAATTAAACATTTAAGGCTATCTCTCTGAAGCAATTTTCTTCGATATCGTATCAGTATGCTCCGATAACATTCTGCAGGTTTATTTGTATTCTGGACAATTTAAGAACAGACTAATTCAACATTATTAACTAAATTGTATATAATAGCTCACTCATGATGTTCATTAAAAGTTTGTTAATAATAATAATCGTAACTATCGATGCAAGTCTAAATTTACAAACAAATTTTATTATCTTAATAAGGACATACTTGTTGACATCGGGAAATAAATTGCTAAATTACTTAAAAGTTCTTTTATTCTTTGAAAAATAAAAGATATCGTTAGAGATATAATTCCGGCATGACTTTTCTATGTCAAGTCATGTTCACAGTGCAGCGATTGGACCAGTGTCTGTACAATTGTGTGAAAATTTAATTGCCGTAAATTTCTGCAAGAAGCACTTCCCTTTTCCGGCTTCTCATTAATTTCGTCAAAGCCCGTATATAGTAAGACAAAATTGAATTAAAAACAGTTAAACGTCGGAAAGGATCGGAGTACTGAGAGTTTTATTTAATTATAGAGAAATTCTGCAAAGCGATTAAATTATGGATCCTTTAAACGCATACATGTCTGATACCATTTTTCTGCGGGGATAGAATTGTTTGAATTTTTTGCATAGTTATGACTTCACCTTCGGAACATCTATCGAAAGGGGGAATGTCCTTTCGAAGAATAAATCTCGCCTGGAGATGGAAAAAGAAAAAGAAAGGTATTTAATTGCGAAGTCTTTGAAATGTCACGTAAAGAGAAAAAGTAATGAAAACGTATTGAACAGTTGCATGCGTGATATTTTATGCAAACGACTCCATACCTCTTCAAGATATCATTTTATGTTCCTATCAAGTACAGTTAGGAGCTGGAAAGTTGACAGTTAGTACATTACCGGAGGAAAATGGAAATTCAAGTTGCACCATCACTCCTTAACTGCATAATTTGCGTAGGTAGATGTACATATTTATGCATCTGTTCATAGTGGTTGTACCAATGAACAATTGTACCCGACGCACAGTGGTCGATTTCGCTGAAATCCTAGCCAAAAGTCCAGACACTTTTTCATTGATAATTGCATTTAATTTGCGACATGTCAGACCATATGTATTTACTAATAACACTTTTTTTTAAACAATATTCTTAGAGATATACGATCTCAAAGTTAGTACATTTATAATGTGATGTTTCCGCACCAGAACTAAAATTATGTTTTTGATGTATTATAAACGTGTGACTCCTTTATTTCTCTATTGGTAGCTATCTGACATGCTTTGAATTTTAAAATATGTCGGTTTCATTTTTCATTTAACAATTTTCAGCTGTTATGATGAAAATATGAGACCGTCGAATTTTTTCGCCTTTCCTAAGGAAGCAGGTAAAAGGTTGGCTTAGTTTGAGGTTAATTTTTTTTAAAATAAAGTTTGAAGCTTTCTGAACAAAAGTCGACCGGTTTCAGCTGCTACTTTCTGCTACTCTTTGAGTTATTAACAATTGTTGATCGCGCGCCCCCATCGTACGGCAGCACAGAGTATAGAATTCTACATATTGATATATGGTATCCGCCATTCTATTTTTGAAATTTTTGAGTTCTGATTAGTGACCAGCTACTCAAAACACGTAAGTATACTAATTTTTGTGCGCAACCAAATATTTTTGGATACTCATGTTCGCCGCATTGAATCCGTCATTCTGTTTTTGAAAGTTTTTAGTTCTGATTCGTAATCAGCGACCCAAATATTGCCAATATATCAATTTGGATTAAATTGGAGCTGTTTTGAGGTTTTGGCCAGGATTTTAGAGAAATCGATCTCTATGCGTCATTTTTTGAGTTGTCAACAACACGTATATCTGCAAACTTAAAGAAATTGCTTTATAATAAAAAATTATGGAAACAATTTCATATTAACAACATCCCTGTGTCCTGTATAATGCGAATGACGATAATTTTTCTCCATTATTGGCAAAAATGATATTTCACGATAGCACACCAAAGTTTAACCCTTTGCGGACGAGAGGCGACTCTCGGTCGCCACGACGTTCGATACCCCACAAACCTCTGATAATTCAGAATGGACACCTTTTGATGAATCTGTGGAAATACCAGCCAGAATAAAAATCACACCTGGCAATTTTCGACAGACGCGACATGGAGCTTCAAAATCTACCTCCAATTCCGATGAAATTCGGCTAAATGGAAAGCTCCACGTGATTCTTATAGGTACAAAGAAAGGTTGTAAAGTTTGTTCTAGTCGAAACACACCAGGTGGAAGACATAAAACAACCTACTACTGCGATATATGTCCAGATAAGCCAAGAATGCATCTTGGTCAATGTTTTATAAATTATCATACCAAACGAAACCACAGATCTTAATTGTTCTAAAATTATATTCATAAAGGTGTGAATATAGATAAACTATCGAAATATAACGTTTTTGTAATATAATTTATATGTAAGATCATTTAATTGTACCATGTAAGACAGTCGACATATTTGCAAAAATCGCCGCGTCCTGCTACCTGACCCGGCGGAAAAAGTCGTCGTCCGCAAAGGGTTAACATTCCATCTCCAATCACAATGTATCTAAATTCCCAACGAAATTTCCCCGAAAGAGCAATTTTAACAAATCCCATACAGCAATTGGGTATCTTACAAGAATTGTAGTAAAAATTTTCCACGAAGAAAATGAGCAAAGAAGAGAATACTTTATTGTTCCTTGTGAAGAATGAATGTCAAAGAGAGACAAAGGCACAGGCACCTGGTGAAAGGGAGAAAGGGGAAAGATCTAAGGAGAATGAAAATGAGAAAGAGAAGAAAATCCAGAGACAAAGATGGAGTCAGAGAGACGGAAGAAAACGGAAGGAGAGAATTGTAGAAGAAGAGGACCTCGAAGAAGGTTATATTGTACGTAGGATTAAACTTATACGAGCAGCCGTTGTCTCGCGGGCGTATTTCAGACGGCATTGCTGCCCTATTCCCGGTTCTGCTTGATGCCTGCAGCCGAAACTTTTCGCCGATAGCTCCACACGAAATGTCGCGTTATACGCCAACGTCGTGGTAGCGAGAGATTGCTCTCGGGTACGAAAGGAAAGATGACGTTCCACGTAATCCCAGGGTGCAATTTTGTGTAGCCGTGGAAAGGTACCCCCGACTAGGCACCGATGTATCTCAACGTTTGACATAGACGTTGGAACGCCGAGCAACGCTTCCAACTAGCTCGATGGGAAAAGCCACGATGTATGCTGCGGGAAAACCGTTCTGTTTATTTCTGCAAAGCTTTGCCTGCGGAAATTGAAGAAACCGGCTGCTGCTGGTGACGGGGCGATGTCGAGGAGGGTATTGTTGCAAACTTAGATGTCCGATATGTTTTTGTAATAATTCTGACTGTGTTTCCGTCGTTTGTGAAAGTGGAATACAAGATTTCGATTAACGATTGGGAATGGAACGTGGCAGTTTCTTCTGATTTTAGAGAGAAATCCAATTGATGTATGGTAACGGTGTGGGAGAATCCTGGAGTGTCGGGTCGAGAATTTATTTCCTGATCTAGTTGAATTCTTGAAAGTATCTCGTAATTCGAAATTCTCGAGATTCTCGAGAATTTTGAGAAGTCGAACTATGTTGTTGGGCTAGACTCCTCCATAGAATGAAAGTTGTAAATTTGAATTTAAAAAAAAGTGAAATTGCAAATATTTTGTTGAATATTCTTAACAAAGTAATATTACATATTACCAATGAGTTCAAAAATGACTCTACGTTTTAGGAATTCCTATTCCAAACAGGAGACTCTCTCTGCAGTGTAGGGGAGAGTAACATAAACAGTTTATATTACTGAGTGGGCCCGAGCTCGGCTTTTGGGCATCCACAGTCAGTTCCTTCTAAACTCCAGATATATAAAGACGATTCGTTCAGAGCTTTATAATAAAAGTAATATTAATTTAAAGTATATTAATGTAGGAACGGAATTTTTCCTACGCTCAAATAGTATTAATTTCTAGAATAAGTGAGTGTGAATGGTTTGTATATAGGCGAGAGTGGCTGTTTAGAGTACGTGATTTGGAAGGCGACGGATGTCAGGGCTAGCATGAATGTTTAGTCTGTAGGTAAAGAGAAAACGAGTGAGTGCAACAGAGAACGCATGCTGTGAGAAAGACGAAGAGTGCATGCTGTGAGAAAGAGGATCGAGGGTGGATGCGAGCGTGGATTTTTGGGAAGAGACAGTTGTTGAGTTGAGTTCATAGAGTCGAGTTGAGTGGAGATATACAGAGTGGAGATTTAGAGCGTTAGAGTTATTTTAGTATTGTTTAGAGTATTGTATTTCTATATATTTAATAAAGTTAGTCATTTGTTTTTAATTACACGCGTTCAGTTAAGTTTCTAGGCTACGGTATTGTTGATTAATTCTAAGGGCATCTGTTCCGTTTATTCGAAGACGAGCATCGATATTCTTTGATTGCTCGTCTAAGATTAAACTTGAATAGGACCCTATATTAATTTATTTAAACACCCATTTCCAATATATTTGAACTCAGTTCTTTTATTATATTCTATCCTTTATAGTATTATAATTCTTAAGTTCCGAAATAATTTCGGAATCCAAACTGATCCAGCCCAATCTAAAAGAAATGGTTGATAAACAGTAAATGCATATTCGGTTCATCATAACAATGCAAAGTGCGTTATTAATAGAGACGCAAAAGTATTCCTTTTACGCATTACGAGCATTTACGTGGAGAATTGAAATATTCACTTGACGTGACCCAGATAGAAATATTCTTGGACTTCTAAATATTTCCGACAAATTCACGAGATGTCGGTGCCAGATGTGTATTGTTGCGAATGGAAATGATTTTTTGATTCCATTACACGATATCGTTCATCTCTTCGACTACGACTGAAGCAATCACTCGTCGGCCACGTTTTCTATGCGAATGAAAATTAATCGTCTGCTTTGTACACTTCTTTCAGTCTTTTATTTTACACCTCTAAATGGATCGATTAGACGATGAAGAATTTTTTATTGCAACTCGAAAGAGACCAGCTAGACGATTTATATAATTGTTATATTCTTAGAGTGACTGGAAATGAAATGGAAACAAATTCAGTGATATTTAATCATCCTGTTTACTCGACTTTCATTTATAACGTTTAATAAATGTATACGATACATAACCGATTACGAAGATAAATTACGATGCACCGAATATAAAGGGATATCACGGGAAAGTTATCGCAGATTCATGCTTTTTGCCAGGATAGATTTCCTGGGAATACTATTGGGCTTCTCCACGTGAATAGGTAGTAAATAATTAAAATGAATAATCATCGCTACATCCGTTCTCATTTCTTCCATGAAATATTTATACATTGACAAATAAATTCTCACTGAGAATATATTTGCGCTAGCTTCTCAAGTTTTTAGATTCGCAGAATTTTTCTTAAATTATTCTTTCACATTATCGTTCGTCCTGACTTACAGATAGTATGTGACGTTGATGGAATTTTCTATATGTTTATGTATTATTATTCGTACTTATTAGGAAGGATGCGACCATATTATATGACTGATACAAATAATTATCATTGTATTATAAAGATCGGTTAAGTTTTCTCTCGTGGTACATGCAATCTAACAATATCAACACCGCAATTGCTAATTTCTATCCCTCCCCTTATGTGAGGTTACACACCCCATCACAAGTGGGGCTTGTAAAGCCGCAAGATGTGCAGGGTTCGCTGGTGTGCTTAATTAACTACGATAGTTCATTATATGTACGTCCTCACTTTCTGCTCCCTTATTATCATCCCCGCCTTTCCTCTTTTCCTTCTCTTACTGGGTAAATTCAACGTGTTTGTTAAATTGTAATATTATCGAAAACGAAATCGCATGTATTCAAACAGTAGTTGTGTAATGTAGTAAATTGTAATGGAAATATTGATATTTGTAAATATACTTGATGTTTGTGTTACAATTGAAGCAGCACTAAAATATTGCCGGTTATTGAAAGAAGGATGAAAATCAGAAGATTGGATTCAAAATAGAGTGATTCTACTACCTGTTATTTACTTCTTACAAGCATGAAAAAACGTCTCCCTTTATCAAACACGTTCAAATAACAAATTTCCCATTTTATAAAATACAAAAAATTAATGATCTCTTTCTACCCACCGCCACGTCACAAAGGTGGAGATCTATTTCTGAAACAACTTCTACAGGATGTCCTAAGAGATATATACACATTTAGATTACTGAGAACATACAATATATCCATCTTGTATTTAGTCCAACCGATTTAAAATAGTACCTGAAGATAGATTAAGCTTTCAACGAAGAAAATTTAGCAAAACTCCAAAATTACTTCTATGTCAATAAACGTTGTATATTCTGACTAAAGTTAGTCGAATTAGTCGTGTAGAACCGTACAATAATTTGACCTCAAATTGCAACCATTTCGCGAATTTTCCGACTCGTTTTTTTTGCAAATGTCCACCGATCCAAAAGTGGAGAACACCTTTTCGTTATACCATTGTCGTTATACCTCACGTTATGTTATGTTTTATCCATCAATCTGTGTTTTCAGCAATTATTAGTCTTTCTTCTCCTATTCAATTAATTATATATATTTTATAGGATCCGTAAAAAGGAAAGAAACCTGTCATTGTAGCAATACTCGGCCGAGTAGCTTAACACCGGAAATGTCGTGGGTCGTATCGAAACCACTGTACCAGCGTTCCCTCCCTGATGACTATTGCTTTCCACATCCATTTTTCCTAAATTATTAATAGGAGAGGTACCGCTCGATCCCACAAATTTTACTATTTACAGACCAAAGGCTTTTATTTTATTTCATCCTAACACTCCTACACTTAATAATCATTTAACCCTTTGCACTCCGAGCCATTTTTACTATGAGCTATCAGCTACTGCAGAACTATTTACAATTGCGCGAGTGCACATCTATGGGAAATTGCAAATCTTGCTTTGTCATTAAAAAAGAAGCGTATATATTTTAGCACATTGCACGCCGGTCCCGCGATAACGCGGAATTTCAAATATATAATTGTAGATTTAGCTGGTCAATATCTGCCATATTATTCTGCCTTGAGGAAAACAGTAAAGTGGACACAAAGGCAGTATTATTGCGTCTTAAATGTGCATTACGTAATGCATTTAAATTTCATATTGAATAAAAAATGTAAGACCGACATTCAGGCTTTTAGCAGCTGATATTTAGCCGGCGTGCAACGTGATAAACTTATGTTTTACAATATAAAAAAATATAAAAATACACCGGCTTTACCTGACAACGGAGCTATCAGCTTCTATTACAATGTCGCCGCTGCAGCAACAACGGAGTGTACATGATTAAAATGTGTATACATTTTTTGGAACAGCCTATACAAATACGTGCCTATGCAACCATTTTATAGCACCTACTTGTAGAATAACGCAGAATAATGCAGCTGTCATTGAACAATTCTTTCATGCCACGAACACCGGTAGGGTCATCCTGTGAGATTTAGGGCGTAAAAGCAAAGAGGAAAGAAACGGGAAGGATATTTGGCAAGCAACAGAGAGAGGTCAGATTCAGGAGAGGAAGAGAGGAAATTTCGTGCGTTCCTCTTCGTGACGGGGCGAGCATTAATACACGCTACCGTAAATTTACGACGCTGTGGAAAAGCAATATCTGTCGCTTCAGGGGATGGTGTGTGCCGGGCACCCAAATGTTTTGACAACCACCTGGCAATCCCTTCGATTATTCGTCTGTCCCGGTAGCGTGTACAAACCGACAGCGCGATTAAAGTCAGACTCGAAAACACACGGATTTTACTTTGAATATCTGTTATTTATGTTATATCTGTTCAAAATGAATACAAGTAGCGTGATTTTCTTTTTCATTTCACTGGGGTAATTTCGACTGATGAAAATACTTTCTTATATTAGGGAGACGCTCGATGGAAATATTCTGTGGCAAAATATGTATAGGGCTTTTTTTTCGTGGTGTTTACTTCATTAACCCTTTCGATACTACTGGTGACTATAGTCACCCGCCGCCTGACACTGGCTGGGTACTATCGGTGACTATAGTCACCCGTAGAAATTTTAAACGAAGAATTAATTACTTGTTCATATTTTGTAATTGGATATTTTTTAAATACCATAGGTTTTTAGTTTCCATATATTATATGCATTACAACTTCAATAAAGAAGTAATTATTTGTATTACGCCACTAGCCATTAAAAGTTATTCGTCCGCGCCGAGACTACTTCGTACCGTGTTAGCAGACTCGCGGAAAAGTAGTCCGTACCGAAAGGGTTAAATGAGGATTAAAGAGAGGTTCTCTGATATTATTAATATTTATGATACACAGACGAACGTTATTGTTGCCCATGGTATATAAGAGAGGTAATTATTGGAGATACCTTTACGCATTTTGGTAGTTTGAAGAATAGAAAGGTGGAATGCTTCGAAGGTTGATTTCACATTTAAGTATCAAAAATGTGTAATTAAAAAATATTGGCATTTGCATTTAAAAGGCTTTGTTAATCCTCTACAGAGTAACAGAAAATGTTGAATTTTCTAGGTGAATTTATTTCCTATCTATACGAGCTTGAAACAGGAAAATTGTTTTATTGACGTAATCATGAAAACAAGTCCTGGAATTTTCCGAAAAATTTCCATAATGAAACATGTAGTAGAAATGTTTGTCAAGAAATGATTAAAATTACAAGATGCTTCCAGATCGCAATAAAAAGAATCAAAACTATACCAATAAAATCTTTCGCATTTACTCAAATTATACAATTTGAAATGACATTTTTGTTAAAGACAATACGAATCAGCAAAAAACCGAATTTTTTCTGCGAACAGAACTATACCGGTTATTCTCAATTTTTAGCTTCAAACCCAGGCAAATTCGATGAACTCGACGGCGCGGAAATTAATGGCATTTAAATGTTTGCTAAAATAATGCAACGTGTCAATTAGTCAAATATTTGTATCGACTTGAAATCCTTCCGATTTTTCGTTCTCTCGCCTATAGGATGCGTTTGCATACCGGTGACGTAATCAAAGTTGCCCTCGTAAATTGGTGAATTTTCCTCTGAATCCAGTGGTGTTTCAACCTACCACATCAATCCTCTGTACGGTGTGTCACGTCACGTTTACGGGATTTTGCATTCGTATGTCGTTTTACAAACGAGCGTATTTACTGTAAGCTCACCTGCTGCTTCCAGTTTGTTAGAATTGGATTTCGAAGCCAGATTATTCCGTGTATGATGCGTGCAATTTATAACTCGATATATTTTATCCTTATTTAAATGCCACGCATGCGGCTATTTATTAATCGTACAGTTGGAAATGATACAAAAGATATTTTTTTCCCTCTGTGTATCAAAATGCAAATTTATTGGCGAGGTTTTCCTGTGTAGAGAATGAATTCGGGTGTTCTGGTATGCGTGTACCATTGACTGTATCGTATAATCGAAAATCAGTTCGACGAAACCGGCGTTGTAACAGTCGTATGTGTTTCACCAGTTATATTTCGAAGAAATTAGAGACGAAATTTAATATCAATTTCCTGTTTAATATTGAATTCGCCCTTTCAATATTTATTACATTGTTATATTCTGTTGTTGCATTGAAGAAATTATCAAACTAACATTTAAAAAGTACTTTTGCTTCTTGTATTTTTTAAAGAAACATAGGCGGTGCAAAACTTTACATACAGCTGGTTTACCCCTTTAACACATACCAGTGTCAATACTGTAGAGGGGCGAGATTTTCAAGAAGAGGTGATTGGTAAAAACTTTGGACACAACTCGATAACCAAATAACAAATAACAATATATTAGAAGGTTATAACTAATTAACAAACAAAATAACACAACTCAAACTCCTCTCAAATACAACTACAACTCAACAACAACAACTCTTACAACTCTTGACAACTCTCCGGACAACACTTACAACACTTGACAACTCTCTGGACAACACTCTGGACAACACTGCTTGTCCCTTAACCCAGTGGTCGGCAAAGTGCGGCTCCAGAGCCGCATGTGGCTCTTTGGCTCCTTAAGTGCGGCTCTGGCACAAATATCCACGGAAGGCGCAATAATATTTTCATTTAAAAAAAAACTTGGTAAGAAAAAAATTACATCTTATTTTGATAAATTAAAATTCTTCTATACATCGAGAACATGTATAATTTTTTGTTTAAGTTAAAAGATAGATAGGTAATTAAAATTTTGTATTGTTGTAAAAATATGTAACGAACATCGAGTTTAATTTTATTAGTTTTCGTAAACGTAAACACAAACCATGTACAAGCTACCGGCTGAAATTGTTCGTATGTTTTCGATTTTATTACACCTGCTATGTATGTTTGTGGTTCCGGTACAAAATTTGTAATCGATTTTTCGATAACTTATTTATTTATTTTTCGATAATATTTGACTCTTTGGCTAATAAGTTTGCCGACCACTGCCTTAACCTATGCTTTCTTATATTCTACTCGTTCATCCTTCTCACACAACTATTCACTCTCTCGCACTCGCACTCGCATTCGCACTCACTAACGAGGAGAACGCACAGCCTTCGGGTCACCGATTTGGTTGAATCTTTGCATATTTGTAGAGTAAGTCGTCCAGATTATGAATATACCCTATTATAGGGGCAAACACTCAATGGTTTTTAAGATATTTACAATTAAAGTTTCATTGCGATATTTAAGTAGAACTGTAGAACATAACATCAAGAGCTGCCGTGGCGTAGCGGCAACGTTCTGGGTTCGCACAGAAAAGACTAGGGTTCGAATCCCGTCGTGCGTAATTAAAATTTTTTTCTCTCCTTGTAAGTCTAGAATATTCGGGCCTTGGGAGAGAAAACGGTCGGCCTGCTGACCTGAGCAGGACCCAACCCCGCTTTCGCCTTCGCAGACCTTCGTCATTCTTAAAAGGGAACTACCGATATTTTCCCGGCTCTACAATACCAAAACATTTATTTAATATTGACTCTCCTACGAGTGTTCCGCGATTTGTCAAATCCATTTTGATCACTTCATCGATCTTCCTTCTGAATTCTATTCTCAATAACTGACAAAAACCCAAAAATCTGAAATTCTCCCTCCCACTATCCCCATGGTGGTCGAATCGACACATTCGCGTTAAATATGAGCGAAGCATTCCATCGTATCATCAATGCAGCCATTCAGCAACGGTGTCACGAAAAGAACGACAGTTCCCCAAATTTCCGGCCGTTAAATCGAACGATATAAATTGTCCAATCGATTTCTACGTCGCACTTTATCTTGCCCGTTTGTCCCTGGTTACCGTTCGCTTATCTCCGAACCGGTAGATTCTAGTCGATTACGAAAACGATTGAAGTACGATCGCGAAACGAAGAGTGGATAAATCTACAGAAAGCAAACGGCTAAAACGGATGGCTCGTGAAAGAAAAGTCGCGGGTGAGAAAGATAAAGAATAGGATTACCGTGAAGGAGAGGAGGCTTTGTAATTGACACGAAGCAGGAGGTATCCCTTTGATCGACACTTAGGGAAGACGTTTCCCCTTTGTCGGTTACATCGGCTTGTCGTTCGTGAAATCGGCGACAGAGTCTGTTTTAATTGGCTGTTTTAACGAACCGCGAGAATTCGTTCTATTATTCTTTACGTTGAAAATTAAAAGACATTTCTGTCTTGATGCTGTCACTGACGTCGTTTAAGAAGATACCTTTCTCCGTTATTATTCTATTTTAGTTTCGTTTATACTCTCTTTCTGTACTCGTTGCAATTGTTTAATAGTAATCGATACAATAGTGAGATGTTGCGTTGACGGAAGATTCCGTAGAAACTCAGAGGGAAGAGGAGTGGAGGACTTCCAAGGAAGACTTTGAACTTTTCCTTAAAATAATTACGCCGTTACTTTTTTATCATCTTCTCATGAATATATTACGCGGCGTGTTTTCCCCTTTTTTAATAGAAATACCTATATTGTTGACGGAAAGTAATTGATATTATTTGATGCTGACCCAGGAAACTGTTATATTAGATATAATAGAATATAATAGAAACATTTATATTATATAATATGATATTTATACTTATATATTTACATTATAAAGTTATAATAGAAAAATAAGTGCTAGGTGGACAAACGAATAATAATAAATAACAGTATAAATGCATGCAGAAAGAAAATTTTCATTGTACCTGGAAGTTAAGGAACTTAATATTCATTTGTTTTTCAAGAAGTAAGCTGATATGACATTAAAGATCATCAGGAAATATCTTGTACAACTTGTCCATTTTCATTTTTGGCCATCTAAACGTAAAATGTAACACTGTTGCTTTATCTCGGGAGGAAATATTTTCAAAAGAAGCTTATCCTACACAGAGTATTACGTTAGTGTTTTGTCGTCAAGCCTTTTCATTGCGAAGGGAGTATCTTTACGAAATGGAGGTCGAAAGAACAAGAAAAGTATATACAATGAAAGAAGAAAATACCGGAGGAAGTAATTTCGAAACTTTATTGTCCGGATAAGGAACAAACTTTTGAATAACTCGAGTAATATTTTAAAAAGCCAATGTTAGCTAACGGCGCACAATACCATCTAGAATTTTCTCCAGAATTTCATTCAAAATGTCGCATGTACCGTTTCACATTTACTTTCCGATCTTTCATTTTACAAAACTGGCTTACTTTGCAAAAAATCTCTCGACATACTGTTGTTAATTTGTCTAATAGCTTCTGTAAAGAAATAAAACTAAAAATATATAAAATAAACGAAACGGAGCTCTGCAAAACAGCTCTAAGGCATATTAAAAAACTTAAAAATGTCGAAAGAACCGAATAATAATAGTCTTCATTGAAAGGTAATGAACAAGAATTGCAACAGGCTTAGACAATGATACTAATGCAATTACATTATTATAACGAATGGCTATGCACCTTGTGGCAGATTTCCTCAACGCTAGAATTACCAAGGGAGTCAAAGTGACTAATTCCTAATTTTTGTATACATATTTGCTAAATTTATACGGAAATCATACAGCAGATATTCAGAGACTATTTTTTAAAATACAAATTACTGTATTAATACGTTGAATGACACGGGGGTCATCGGTGCCCGGCGCTATTCAATTCAATGAAATTTCTTACGATTTTAAAACGATAGCATTCACGAATTCGCTACTATATTCAATATTTAACTGTTGCTATTAAAAAACTAAAGTACTGCCAATTATACAACTATTGTAACCTTTAACATTTTTTCTCTATAAAGAAACGGTTTTCATAGAAAAGGTCTCAGTTCAGTAGAGACAGTGAAACTAACGAAATACGGGTGGCATTCAACACGTTAATAATCTTTTCCACTTCTTCATTCCTCTTCCTTCAATGTAGTCATTTAATATATTTAAATAATTATAAATTTAACGCCGATAGTTATAGTGTTAACTTCTCGAATGCTCTTCACCAAAGAGCAGAATATAATCTATATAATCTCTATATAAGATAGAGAATATTTACGGATTACTATAAAGCTACAAAGTGCAGAAATTCTTCCTATCGACAGAATTGAACAGGTAGTCCATGGATTGTGCGTCCACACAACTTAAACGCAATTCGAATATGGTATTCGTCGCGAACTTCGGCCAGCCCTTCTTACCCCCATCCTTACCCCTTGGCACCTTGTACGTCTGTGTGGGAGTCCGCTTTACGCTCGAATTTGAACCCCGAGAAAATTATAGAGGTCGGTTTGCGGTGTTGCCGGCCAAGCTAATCCCACCGTATAATTAACCACCAGCAACCGTCCGGGTTCTCGTAACGGTGTACGCCATAACTCATGGCTAAGCTTCCACGAGTATGCACACGCGTGTACGTAGAGAGTTTTAAATTGTGTGAGGTTGGAAATATAATAGAAGAAAAACAGAAGCGAAAACTGTATCTCTACGCGGTACTGTTGCTCGATGCTATTCGGCTATCACGATTTGTCGGGAAAGACAATCGAAAAATTTATTGACGTACCTGGCTGCTTTTTCTACTGGAATTCGGTCATCGATCAACGAGGCTTGAACAGTTGCACCGAAAGTTTATCGTTTCACGCTTCTTTTTGCAGCTTTTAGTTTTTTTCCCCTCTCTTTTACCGGCAATCGGTCGACTGTCAGTCATTTTGTTGAGTAAGCTGTTCCAAGTTTATGAGCATTTATATTGGAAACTGTAGATCGATGAGTATCGTTAAGTTGAAATACTTTTTTCAAGTGTTCAATTTCGGCAGTGTTTATATTCTCTTTTCGATGAGTTTGTATGTGAATGTAATTTGCGTAGAGTGACGTGTCTTTTATCATGACATGTTCGACACTTTTGGCAAAAGCGTATGGTTTTTTTTTAAATTTTCTATATACTCGACGTTATTGTCATGTAGAAAAATATGTAAGGATATTATAAATATTCTGTCGGGGTTTGTACATTTATATTAGTTTAGTGAAAGTCTGCAAGAAAATTTGTGAAGCAAACGAAATTTTCATGCATCCCTCACGTCAATCTCGCCATATTTGCTATCTTAGGATCTCGGCGAACTCTTTAATATACATTTTTCATAAGTTTCTTCAACAAAGAAACACACAATACGTTCGTTGTGAAAACACATTTATGTTTCGCCCAATCTTTTGTGTATTCTTATAAAACGAAAATATCTTAATAAAAAAATATTAAATTAATATAGTGACGTTTACATGAATATATAAAAATTACGGTTTTCCCATTTTTAAGTAACATTTTCCAGAATAAAGACGTCCAATGAGATATATAAAATAATAATTCGTTAATCCATTAAAATTTTACGTATTTTTACAAAATAATCTATTATAAAATAACAGTACGGAAAAAAAAATAATCAAGTTATCGTGTAATATGTTGTGATCTTACTAATTATACTCTGATGGAAATAAATGAAAGATCTAGGTCGAAGAAGAGCGCAGGAAAGTGTCCTCCGAAGACGTCTGACCAATATTATTCTTTACTACTGTCGCCGAAAAGGAGATCGGTTTCCCTAGAGCTAACGCTACCGTTTCTTATCTGAAATTACAAGGGTTAAATATAAATCAGTGACGAAGTTGAATTCGTGTAGCAAGCATGCAATACATTGCATGCAACAACTTGTACACCTGATAGTAGCCACTTCTATAGAACATTGTGCGCGTTATGCAATGTCGTTACACGGCCTCGTGTAATTCATTAAGAAATACGATCATCTATACATAATTTTCGGTATTTCGAGTTTATGACCGTAATGTGCAGTAAAATTTTATTACAAAGGTTGTTATAAAAATTGTAATTACGCTTTCGTTGGTCTCAAATAAAATGACAATATTGTATGAATACTATTGAATTAAAACACGGCTGTTGTTAGTCACAAAACATACCAACGAAATAGTGAGCATTTCAAGTTGATTAAAGAAATTTAAAAATTGGATATTATTTTAGCTTATCAAATTGTTATATTAACACATCTTAAGCGGGAAACGTCTAAGCTCGTTTCGTGCATATTATTATTAAAGCGCGGGAGAAGACAAAACAAAGTGAATAAAGATATTTATTTATTAAAAAGGAACTGAAAGTATATTAAAAAATAACCCATAGTTCAAAAGCTGTGGCTATTTTATGCAGAAGTAATTTTGCACGCGAATTGCAGAAAATCGCCCGCTATATGGTAAGAATTTGACGAGAAAATACCCGCTTAAGATGTGTTAATAATGTTTACTGGTTCTCGAGAAAGACAAAGTTTATACTTCTTTTGTTTCATGTTCGGTCGTTGATGATATGGATAAACATTGTTATTCATTGTTCCTAGGAGTAATTTGCATCTTTGAAAACCCCACCATAATGCATACAATGCTGTAATTAATATCTGAAATTAACGAGTGCAAATAATTCGTTCGTATTAAAAACTGATGTAAAAATTTAATCCGTTTACTGAGTATCACTTCTGTCGGTGTATTTAATTAATAAGCGGTATGCTTGCAATATTTGCTTGCCGATTTTACTTCGCACGTGTATTGGCAGAGAACCGTAATCCGATATTAAGATTAATTATTCATAACGGCTAAACCCAAAATGAGTATCAGAAGTAATTGATGATGGTTTTGAAAAATGCGTGTTAATGCAGAGCATAAATTGTCAAAATTTCAGCATGGTTGAACTGTTGAATGCAAATGAAATAAATTCGTGGTAATGAAATTTCCCTGGATTTATGATAAATCATTTATAACGTAATAATAAATATTGCCGGATGCTCATTTCGTATAATGATGCTGATACTTTCCGCCTTTTTAAACAAATTACCGTTACGAGTCAAAATAAATCACTTCGAGGCCGGCATTACAATATAATTTTACTGAGATACAGGACATATAGAACCAATAACGTATCATCGACTCTGCGATACATTTTTATATTAAACCTTCGATAGGTACGAGATTCACATTCTCATTTTTATTACCGTAGACACTAATTGATACTTGCCAGAGATCCAATTTAATGTATTGCACCTACAGTACTGTACCGACGTCAAGTATGGTTATTTATTCAGACATGTTGATATGGAAAGAAGTTTTAACAATTACTTATAAACAATACCTGAATTTGTATGAGTTACACTCATCATTGCGCTCTAACATCCACGATGAGTCTAAGTCCTCCAATTCACCCCAGTGCCATATAGCGATTAAAACTGCCCCGATATGCAAATATGTAGATACTGTAATATCCAATTGTACAGTCACATTTTTGTTCGCCTACAATCAGTATTCTGTAAATGCAAAAATCAACGAAGCGAATTGTCCCGAATCGTTTTCTCGAAACACTCGAGTCGTTACCATATCGCATCTTTTATCAGCCTTAAGGTACCGTCGGTGTAGGAGGGTTCTCGTTATTATCGCGGTTAAGCATGCGGAAAAGTTCGTCGTTAAGCCCACCGACGTTTCGCTCCCCAAGCATTATTAAATTACAGCAGCTTTCTCCTTGAAGCAGTGCGATACGTTTTTTCTCCCCTTCCACAGCATTGGAACTTTATTGGTTATAATATTCATTTGCAGACTAGGGCGTTCGCGTGTTGGAAACGTTCGTTATTTCTCTCGTGCTATGTGGAATTACTCGTAGTAACGCACGTGCCAATGGGAAGTTATAGGCGAATGTCGTGTTCCAACTAATTTCTTTCGCGGAATGTCAAAAGTGCTGAGAGAAAGATTAATTTTCGTGGCTTTATCTGAAGCTCTTGAAAGCTGAAGATTTTTTGGGAATATAAATTGAAATTGCAGAAATGAAAATTATATTAATCCTCGGAGTACTATTGATGCATATATGCACTTAGAAATACAAGGTCATCATAGCTTACAGGTGCATGTATGTTGAATTAGAGTTGAACGTTTGGTACAATATAATTGTTCACCTTGTAATATGTAGATTTTGGAGTTTAATTCCTTGCTTTTGGGACTTCCATTGGCGAAAAGTGATTCTTTTTTAATTTTATAATTAATTTATTTATTTGTATTTGTAACAACGTGAATTGTATGAAAATATGCATTTCAGCAACATATTATGTACGACTTGGCATGATATATAAATAATACCGTCGAAAATTTATTCATTAAATACGTACGTATTTGCAAATTAGGTTTCGTTAAGTTGATAGTCGACTCTGTTTTTGCTGAAATTATTATTTCATAATTTACCGTGTGTGATTTCATCCAAGTATCTGATTTCTACTTTTTACTAATTGCTAGATTTTGAGAATAAAAAATGGAACGAAAAAGTCTGGAGTTGTTTGTTTTCAACGAAACGTTAAATAACATGCACTTGAAACATTTGTAACCCGTACGTAACAATCACAGAACCGAGTTGTATTATTATACGTGCAAACTTCTCTCAAACTTTGTTTTTATTGCGTAGTTTTATATCATGCAGAATTTTTAATTATTTATCAGTTTGAAAACACACAGTAAATCCGTCTCCCTCGTTGTTCAAATTTTCGCAGAAATTACTTCCAACCCTGAATTATTTTATGTTGTTATGAAAATTGCCTTTCTGTGATTAATATTACAAATTTCCCCGTTTAAATATCCAAAATACGTTTCTGCCGTTCTATGATCACAGAAATATTCATTCGTACTTTGTCCTTTGCCAAAATTAGGCTCGACAAATACCACTCTTGAATCGTAGGAAACGATGTGCTCTTTTCTAAATTGCAAATTTTCATGAGCCAACAGAAAGAGAATTTATAATGGAGTATTATGCTTTTAGAAACTCATACAGGTACGTTACAAGTCAAATTCTCGTAGTATACTATGAGAATTGTAATAAAACATTAAATATCTGTCAATTTGGTAAATTAAAAAAATATATATCCTTTTGATGATGTAACATTTCAGCCGTTTATTTTGAATGTGTTATATGTCACTTTACCGTAATGAAAAATGGTGATTTTTCAAAGACTATATCAAATTATTTATACCGAGGAAAATATAAGTATCGAAAATAACTAATACAAGTAAATCTTCTCGAAAATCGGCATTAATATTTTCAAAAATACGTTAACGCAAACCCTTAAATATCTCGATTCAAAAAGAATGTGTCTTATGCTACTTTCAAAATGAAGGGTTAAAGGACGTAACTTTTTCTTCCGTTTCTTCAAAAATTTTCAACCGTACCTTTCATCCTGATTTTAACTGAACAAGTTCTAAACATGTAAAGAAACTAAAAGTATCTGGTAAGCTAGTTGCTGTCGGATAGGATTTACTCTGATATATATAAAAATACTCTCAGCCGAGATATATGTGGATGGTAATGCATTTTAGGATTTGAATAAGTCTAGTGCATCGCCAAATGGTAGTCGTGATTTCGCTGACAGAATATGTTAATAGAACGAATGGTAGAATTTTTAAGATTGAAATTCTTGAAATTCCCATTGCACTTTCTATTTAAAAGGCATTACATATATTTACATACATATAACGAAGTGACATGTCGGAGTATGTAAATTTAAATCGGAGTATATGCATCAAAGTAGAGGACGACAGTATTCATGTCAAATTCGTGTTTCGGCTTGCACAGAATCCAAAACCGCAAATATTACTTTTATGTAAAATAGTTCACACTGTTGGTTATACAACTCTCTTGAAAATAGTTGAATTATCTTTTTTTACATGATGTAATAACAATACTCAAATGATCATAATATTTTAACATTGTTAACAAATTATTTTTACAATTCATTAGAATGTGTTTTAAGAAGTTTGAAAATTCAAGAATACCATTCGATTATTAAATTTTATGAGATAAATGATTCGAGTAGGAGTGTTCTGTAACTGATAGTACAACGTGAGCGGTAAAGTTATACAAAAAACATGAGCTGAAAATATACGACTTAATTTTTTAATGCGACCGAATGATTAAGAGTTCTGCGATAAAACGTAAAATATACACGTGATTGAAGCATATTTCTACCAAAGTAGTATTTATTACACAACGAGTACCCATATTGATTTGCATAAAGTCGAACATATTTATCCAACATCCTCGTGCGTTCGTAAATGATTGTAAGCGGATTTCTGCGCGATATGTTTTACCCATTATTTGCTGTCTGGGTTTGTATATCATACGAGGGACAATATTTAATTTATACTTTTGAAAAATGGGATTATAGATGCTGATAATAAACGACGCCTACACTGATTCTGTTCTCCCGCTTCATCAAACGTTATTGTGTCGTTCCACGTGTTTACGACAAAGATGGGATAAATTCATGACAAATATTATTTACATTATCGTCGTTACTTTTTCTAAATACATATTTCATCAGCTGATACGATCATTTTTAAGAACATTTTACTTTTTGTATAGGGTCTTTCAAATTGCGCGGTTTTTTCTGAACTAAAGGATAAAATTATTCGTATCATTGGTGAGATAGAACCACAATTATGCCTACACGTCATTGAAAATTTTAACAAAAGAGTGGACATCTGTGGAAATGCAAGAGGTGGTCATTTGGCAAATATTATTTTTTGTACATAAATGGCATAACTGATTCTTTACTTATCAATAAAAAATATTCAAAAATCAAATCAAATTGTGTGTTTAATTAAAGATTTAAAAAAAACGTGCAATTTGAAAGATCCTATACTTCTTGACTACATATATGGCATTCATTACATTCATAGTTACTCTATACAAGTACTGCAGAAGTTAAAAAAAAAATAAACCAGGGTAATCCTCAAATTTCTCTCCTATTCGACTAACAGACCCAGCAAACAAATTCCTTGGTAACACAACCCGTTTTGTAAATTAAAACTTCCTGCCAACGCGTATCGTTTTCGAAAATTCATCTACAGTGTCAAACAACCAACAGCAATTTTCAGACTATTCCAAAAAATACTATCAACAATTAACCGAATCAATTAAGTTACGATCAACCTGTGGCCTTTTATGCATTTATAGGAAATTGAAGGCTGTAAAACTGCAAAGAATATATGTCATAAGTGCAAAAAATTAAAAGTTGAATAAAAATCGGGAGAATGTCGGTTTCGAATCGAAATTTTCCGAGCACGTTTTTCCTTTTTACAGTAAAAATCTGATATCATGATTGTTATGCTCAATTTTTTCAGATTTTTCGGTTTGGTGCGTCATAGCGGAAAAAATCAAAAAACATTTTATCGACGTATTTTTGGCTGAAACACGATCAGTATTTGTTACTTTTACATTCTGGTGATACAGTATGTTCATGTTACGGTTTTCAATATTTCTGCATGGGAAGCAGTTACGATTAATGAAGAGAATTGAGCTAATTAAATCAATTGTAAATTTGATAAGGATAACAATATTTACAGGAAAAACTCGTTGTTTAGAGCTACTAAAAGGTTCATTTTCATTGCTACCATAATCTTAGCAAACAGAATAATTAAAAAACGATATAAAAAAAATTAAATGTACTTTCTCCATAAAAACGATGTAAGAGGTTCAATAAATGTTTTGTTGAATTTTCTGACACTATTTTAGACTTGAGCCATATATTGTCGGTCCATTGACTCTAAAGATCATTCGAGCTCGTCAGTTCCATTTACGGGTAGTCGAAATGGCTCGGACAAAACACGAAAATCGTTCATCCATCTTCTTTTTAGCGACAGAAAATCTTTCGATCAGTACAGCTGCAGCTGAGGGATCGAATGTTCTCGATGTTTCTTGCCGACTTTATGTATCCTTTACGGGATATTATAGCTTCAACCTCCTTCTCTAGAGAGTTCTGCTAATTTCGTAATCTTGCTAATTACAGCAAGTAATTTCATCGCATACTTGGTCGCACTGTATACTGAATATAAAATATTAATAATTTTTATTCGTCTTTTTTTATAGTTAAGAAGATTATCAGAGTAATTGTACAACTTCTGAGAATATTTGAAAATTATTATTTCATATTTTTACTTCTTATATTACTTATTAAGCTTACTTTTTCGGAAGGGAAGAATGACAAATAATTTCTGTGACGTACGTTTTAAATATAAAATTATCTAACTAATTATCAAGGCAAAACGAGAATGAGAAGTTTAACTAGCAATGGTAGTTAAAAATCACGGCTTATTTTTTCGCAATTAAAATTTTGTTTCACGTATTTTGGCTTTTATTAAATATTTTATATTAGAAGTGACTGTTTTATACGATATACTTTTAGGTTTTATAAAGAACCAGCTTGTTAACCTAATTAGAACATTTGTAACGTAAATCTGTTCTCTTGATGTGACTTTGATTCATAAAAGCGTATTTGTTCCTCCCTTTAAGCTCGCTTAATATTAACAAAAAATCCTTTGTCTGTTCTTTCTTGCGAAAAAGATCAGCCTTCAAATTGCAAGTCCACGATTTTCAATTAGCATCTGATATTCATAAAACCATATAAATATGATAAACCATTTCAATATTGACAGATATAAATGTGATCTTAAAATAAGTGTACAAAAATTTATTTGCAATAATTATCCGATAAGTATTATGCGCCTTAAACGTAAAACACATGCTATAAAGATTTTAATGGCTAAAATTCGTTAAGCCTCTTGAAATTAATACAATTCCGAGTTCGGGTGCTTTCTGCTTTTATACAGCATCGTATTTACTTACAAGGAACCAGTGGATGTTAATGTTAATGTTGGAACATGTGAATTCTCATCTACAGTATACACTGGAATTTTGCGGGTTTGCAACGTATATGTATATATCTGCGATTTCCAGAAACCCCAAACTCATATACCCGACACTTGCAATATCTACTGATAGCACTAGTAGCGGTATAATGCTTGGGTTATCTTCTCTAGAGGAATGGTAATCGGATTTTCCTACCTATGCCGAAATTTGTATGTTAAAAGTCAAAAGAATTGCACTGTACAACTGTACGCTGTATTTGAAACTGCGGACCGTTAGTGTTTGCATAATTATAAGTTTTCGTTAAGAACATGAATTAATGAAGCAATTTAATTTTCCTATTTCGAAAACACGTTCTACAAGAGAGAACAAATTATATGAAACTTCGATCCAAAACGAATTATAAATTTGTACAATCTAAAGTAAATGGGAAATTGAAACTTTGACATATAATTCAAGAATTTCAGCTGTCGTCAGTATCAATAATGGTAACACATGAAATTGACGTTTAACACTAGAACTACCAAACCAGTCAAAATGACTGGTACACAATTTTTTCCAAAAATTCTCCAAGTTTGTAGGGGAGTCATAGAATAAATATTCTACGTCCACCTGAAAAAACCTAAATCACCGAATCGATCAGCATTTCTATCTCTTAATTGACGTGGTTTCAAAGTACTTATTTAATTTATTTAAATATACTAGATTTAACGCCGGTAGTTCTAGTGTTAATATAATATTCTGAAAGTATGATTGAAGAAAGATTCGTCATAAATTATATAATTGTATTATATATAATTATACGTTATATTATATAACGTATGTTTATTTATGTTGTTTTTGATGTAAAGTGATCATAGATCCGGCATTCATTTGCGATAATATCCGCGAAACGATATTTTCCTCGGAACGAGGATAATCGGATTCCCCAGGCGTGCAACGGGAATTCCGTTTCCTATAGACAGCTAACAAACGAGTGACAGTAAGGATTCCTTATCTGCAGGGAATAGAGCTCAACCAATTATTACTATCACAATAGCGAGGAATTTCGTTGTATTCTCTCATTAATCAATCGATTCTCTATCCTTTGAAACCTTTACCACGTACAATTTATATAAAATTCATTTTCCTCTTATTGTATTTGTTACTACTCCTGGCTGGGTAGTAATATTGTCAAGGCGTCAATCGCAGGAGTTTAATTGTTTCGTGGAATCTTTCTGCCGAAATAAACCAGAAAATCTTAGAATCCAAGGCTCGCGGGACCGCAGGTTCCGTCAGCCTCTATTGTCCTCCGTTCCAATGTTCAACTTGTAATATTTTTTTTAACAAAAAGTCAGAGTTTCCCTGGCATGCAGATGTTCGGTTCCGTGTAAACAATAGGCTCACGGTACGAGCGACAAGGCTATTTTTGAGGTAAATATTAACCTTCACGTCAACATATGAGCCGTTTTCTTTGAAAGTGGTATAAGTCAGTTTTATACTATATGGAGATATTTAAGGGTTTGCATTTGAATGCTTTGAAAAATATAAATATATGTAATACGCTCATTTTATGTTTTTTAAATATTAAATTGATCTAAGTTTATAATGTGACCGTTTTTAAAGTATTAGTTGAAAGTGAAGTAGAGAAATTATGTAGTATCATTTCTGAACTAAATATTATGTCTTTGCGGAAAGTGGACTTACACCACTTTCAGAGTAATTATATTTGTAATTTCATTGACTACGTAAATTTATATTGACAAAATGATGAAAATTTGAAGGATTTTTTTTTTGGGAACGGTTTATAGATAAAAAGCTCATAGACACTTGTTATTATAGGCCAAGGGGTTAACTACAGATAACAATTGCCCACGCCGACAATGACACAGCATTTTAACCCCTTCGGACCCTGTGCACATTGTAACGTACTTAATACTTTTCATGCTGTATTTTATTACGTATAGGTTTAACCTTTGTTTTACTTAGTTTTTTTTATACAAATATTTCTCAGGATCTCCTTAAAGTTACAAATTTTGCGTAAGGACCATATGTCCATTAAAATGTACATTTACAAATTATAAATAAACATTATAATTATAATTATATTAAATTATAATTTAAAAATTCGGCTCTGAAGGGGTTAAACGTAATCATGTTAAAAACATTTGGCTCCGCAGCAGAGCCACCGGAGTTACTGAAAAAATGAGCGATATCTCCGTACCGGAGCCAACGGAGCGCTAAGGGTTAACCCTTTCGCTACGGAGTACTTTTCCGCGAGTCTGCTAACACGGTACGAAGCAGTCCCGGCGCGGACGAATAACATTTAATGGTTAGTGGCGTAATATAAATAATTACTTCTTTATTGAAGTTGCAATACATATAATATATGGAAACTAAAAACTTATGGTATTTAAAAAATATCCAATTAGAAAATATGAGCTAGTAATTAATTCTTCGTTTGCAATTTCAACGGGTGACTATAGTCACCGACAGTACCCAGCCAGTGTCAGGCGGCGGCTGACTATAGTCACCAGCAGTATCGAAAGGGTTAAGATTCGGACTGTTAGTTTCTTCTCCTTCAGTAGAAATAGCCGTATCATAAACCTTCGCCTGCGCCGACGAACCACCCCCTGTCGCCATCCATGGGCCTCAGCCCCTCCACCAAGGGTCGAACTGGCCCACATGTCACCCGACCAAGACCTCGGTCCCCTTCACCATTCCAAAGCAGTGCGGAACTATGCCGGCAAAATGTTTCGAGCGGTTTGGAAATTCCTAGTAAATTATTACAATTACACAGACACACCGTCATTTCCGGCGGCGTGCCATCCCTATTCTTGAGGGCGTAACTAGTCGGTGGAAGGGGACATTCGTTCCTAAAGAACTCTTCCGGTTCTGGAAGAGTCAGTCAGGAATCATCCGCCAACAACAAAAGCGCAGTCAAAACTTCAAACCGCTTGTTATTCCGTTAAGTTTTGATAAAGTTTTTATGCAAAGTTATTGAAGTTCCACAAAAACCGAAACGGAAGTGACTCAACCTAACCACCATTGCTTCCACTCGCCGCGAAACTACCTCGTGCTCATACCAAGTGATTGCAAGGAGCGGTAGACAGTCTACGTCACATCCGCCAAGTAAAGTGAGGTCGCTCGGATTTACGGCCCGAGTAAGATCGAACTCGGGGGTGAGATCGCGTAGATTCAGGACGCAACAGTATTTTTATTTTATTCGTCGAAATACCCTTTTAATCCGAAACGGTAAAAAATTCCTCTGCAAGAGATAAGGTTTCGTCCATTGTTTTTATAACAATCGTTACTTTTTTAAGTAATATCCATGTATTGTTCCATTCCAATGTTGTAATTGATTTCGTGCTTTATTTTCGTGCCGTAGTATTTCCCTTTTTTTATAGAATTTTACCTTTTCGCAAATATTTTTCAAACGTAAAGGAACGGAACAATGACGCTTAAAATGGTCAAGAGAAATTGCACGTTCACTTGAAAAATCTTACCACTCACAAACGCCCTCTTGATCCTATAAAGATGTTGGAGGGTGGACAAGTATGTCTCTATTTTCTTGTATTTCTGCTTTCCGTCTTTTTATATAAGCCATGATAAAGGGCATCAATTTCAACATCATCTGATTTCGAAATAATTTTTTAATGTATCTTTACGAAAATAAGACACAATCGAAAATTTTTGTAATAAATGTCGGCAGCAAATGAATTTAGTAAATGCAAAAGAATTCAAGATACACGGTATATCTTAACGTATATTTCCCATTTTAAGTTTTTATAGAAGGCATAAATGAAAAGCAAAAAGTTCACATTAATATTTGCCCTCTTTTACCTTGTTGCAAAATTATATCCATTTTTTTCAACAATTCAAAACTACTTACCTATATAGAAGATACACGAAATATTTACCTTCGGTCTGTACACAACCTTGTAGTCATCATGATAAAATTAAAAGGTCATTAAATGCCCAGAAAATGGAGAACATCTATTACATGGATCAATTCTTTAGAGTTTAGGTATTTTTTATTCTACAGTGTTATTCATTGACAGAAGAGCGTTCAATAGCTATGGAATAGTTAACTTTCTTAACAATGTGAACAATTGTGTAAGTTGCTGTAAGGTCGAGTTAAATAAATATTAAGGTACACCCTGTATATACACAAAATAATTTTATCACTGTATAAAAACAATTTGGAAAATCCTTTTGAAGCGATTCATCATATTATTATGACAACGAATGCTTCTGTACAACATTTATATTAGATGTGATACGAAATATATTTCCATTTATGAAAAACTGTAGCTTTTCTGTCATAAGAAGATAATGTTCAAAGAGAATATAACGATAGTACGGAATAAAAAGTGCAGTTTCTGAGCTAATTGTAACAAGAAAAATTACTATGTACTTTTTAAGCTTAAAACTGCTTAATTTTTAAGTGTCAACGATAACAATTGCAAATATAGGACAAACGAAAAAGTTCGGTATGCGAGAAAGCCGTGAAAAAGGGCTATAATTTTAGTAGATGTCATTGAGACAGATATTCTTTTGTTAAGTTTGAATAATTTCGCGAATGTAAATGAGTCACGAAGAAGAATGCTACGTGAAAAAGAGTTTCATTGTAGTTCACGTATCTCTTTGTAATGTAGAATTATATTCGCATCCTATTTGAATATCATTGTCCATTTATAGTGCGTCTTTGTAAGGCGTAAATTCTTCGCGAGTTGTGCGATAGAGATGTTCACGTTAATATCTCTTTGTACGAAGCTTCGGCTAAACTTGAAACACGTTTAACAAACTACACAGACCTCGGCTCATGGCTACGGCGTTCGCAGTTATCTCGTAATTTCGCGGTTTGTTCGATATTCCTTTAAAAATTATACAATAGATCAAATGATCGGAGATGTATTTACTTCTTTTCATCGAAGATTAATGGACTTTCGCAAAAAAAAAATGGAGAGCGAGCTCGGAGAGTAATCAATTGTTCCTTAATACGTATTTTAATTTGAAAAAGTATCGTGTTGCATAGAAGGAAAATTTACGCTATATTTTGCTGCATCTCTGAAATTATAAATCAATGTCGTAAAAAAGTGATCATCGATGCACAATTCTACGGTGTTCTTAAGTAATTAAAATGTTTTCTCTGCCAGAAGATAATATATCGCCAATTCTCACTCAGGTAATCTAATAAATAAATGCTTTTAGTTTATGTAGCGGATATACTCTGCTACATAAACTTTGGGAGACGAAGAGCCCCTCGGCTGCTTTAATTAAAATGAAAAGCACCCAATTCGGTTGTACCGCACCATACAAGTCATAACTCATTTTTGTCCCAATTTTATGCGCTTATATATTTGCAATTTTGAAATTAATATTCAACATTATCGGAGATATGATCAGTCAAAGTAATTTTTTTCACGTGATATTTCAACCGTTAAAGAAAATAAAAGTTGGAAAAATACAACAGTAGCGCACAGTTGCTAACAAAAGCAGTACTTTGAAAATTGTTCTGTTTGTTAAGGCTATTTCTATTTATCTATATCATTGATCTCCACCACCACTGTGAACCTTATTGACAGCAGGTCAACCGAAAAATGAAATATAATATTCATGTGAAACTTTGAAAATTCTGTTCTCGAAATTGTAAATAAAATATTCAAAAAATCTCACAACTGAAATCTGTTTTATTTTGCATTTATATTTTAAATATAATCAATTTGAAAATTTGTCAGTTAAGACAGAAATTAACAAATATAAGTGCTTCATAATTTACATAATAATGTATCTATTTATACGACCATAAAAAATAAACGGTTTCTCCTATAAACAGCGTTATACACCACCTCGATACCAATCACACTAGAATTAAAAAACGTGAGTCAACAAAACTAGCAGTTCAAATTCCTCCATTACCAATCATCCCCTTGACTGTGCCCCATCGAACAGAAACGCGATAGATCTTATCAATCGTTCAATTCAAAGTCTACATCATTAGTTTACTTGTGATCAATGGGTCATAAATATTGTTACACCCAGAGCACTCGGTAGAATTAACACTAGATTTACGGGCGTGAAATCTGTTAAATCGCAATATATTAAATAAGGTCTTTAGAAAGAGAGGGATGAAGCGATAAAAAATGGTAATTCGTTAGGTCATTATTGTATTATAAAATATACGTGAAACATTTACTGTACAGCGTCTCTGTAAATTTTAGAAATATTTATAAGATAAGTAGGAACCCGTCAATTTGACGGCTTCCGTAAATCTAGTGTTAATACTCCCAACGTAGATACGATCTATACCTACAATTTTCTCCCGTAACACTTTTTTATTCATTATCCTTAAATAAGCAAAATCACGCCACGATACTAATCATACAAGAATTAAAAAGAAGTCAGTCAACAAAACTTGCAGTTAAAATTCTTCCACCACCAGTCGCCCTCTTGACTATGCACTGGCGAAGAGACGTTATAGATTTTAGCGTAGCTGTTGCTAATTGCTGCTAGGATTTATCTGGCACCTCCATATTCCGAGGAATAATACTGCCGTACTGCGGCACAGCACTCGAGATAGTAACTAGCCGCACTAAATCAACACTTTGATCGTTTAACGCGGAACCGCTCGCGGGCACCAGTCTCGCCGCGATCGATTTCACCGGTCGCCAAGGATATTTTCTCCGATTGAAATCTTTTTTTAATTCAACGAAACAAGGTGGTTCAGTCAATTCCATTGGCAAACAGTTCGGGTATCGTTCGATAATGTTATAAATGTAGCTGCATATTTGCTTTCAACGTTTTAAATTATTCTTTGGCGCAGTATATTTTCAGGAACCCTGACAAAAAAGCATTATAGTTGAAAAGATAATTTAATCTGATATAGATGAAATTCTTTGTCATGAGTGAAGGTTAATTACTGAATAGCATCTCGGTAAATGTTAGAAACAGAATTTTAAATAATAGATTTGAATTAGACGTGAAAGTATTCCATTGCAGACACAGTTTATAATGTTCAAAAATTAAATTTTTGATATCGATTTCAAAGAATAAAAACGTAAGTGTATCTTGGTACTTCAAAGTCGTAAGAGAGTACAAAGAGTAAAATTCTCTTCTGTTTCCGTTACCACGTCTGATTTCCGTAAGAATCGTTCTGCAAGTATAAAAGTCTTGTTCTTGTCGTCTTTTGTCCAAGACTTTCTTCAAAAAGTTCGGTCTATATTAATGGCTCATTAAATTTTCACGGCAGGTCAAAATGAGGAAACAGTACTACGACCCTTGAGATCGCTGTTGTCATTATGAATTCAGTCGTTCAGTTTAAAGCCTACATCGTCAATCCACTTGTGGTCCAAAGAAGATAAATATTATTATGCTCAGAATATCCATTGGAACTAATACTTCCATTGTTAGATACAAGCTATGCTATTTGCTGGAGACAGAATGAAACAAGGAGATTCTACTGTCTGATATCCTGCAATATTGTCGCCCGAAACATTTAACATTATTTTATTCATTGTCCTTAAATAATTAAATTGCCATAATGCTACACATTTACACATTCTCAATTATTAATTATTTCTAGGAACCGACCTGTCGATAGGTTTCAAGCTTATTTTGCGTGTGTATGGAAATATGTTAAAATATTAAAATGTGTTGGGGATACAGCCCTGGTGTATTCTCAAATGTTCATATGTTAATTTGTGTATTATTTCTATTGCTTTTTGTTATGTAATAAAAGGTTGTATCATGGCAGAAGGCCTCGATTATATTGAATCCCGTTGTATTTAATTAATAAATTCTGTTATGTGTTTACTTACTTCGTGTGCAGTATTTCAAGTTTATTTCGAGTTTTAACAAAATGGTTAATATAGTGACTACTAAAATAAGAAAGAATCTTATCTTCTATAAGTTATTATTATTCTCTTCTTATTTAATTATACGCTGCAAGCAAATAATTCGAAAAATGACCATTTTTGAAAGTGGTTCTTAATCTATAAAAGTTTAGATTTCACAGGATTAGATAATACCTTTTGTTGTGAAGGTGTCCGGTTAAATCAGATCAATCGAGACACAGTTAGCGAGTTCATTTTGATTGAACGTCTCCTGTACATGTAAGTCGTTGTTGGCTGGTTAACACTAGATTTACGGATGCCGTCAAATTGACGGGTTCCTACTTGTTTTATAAACATTTCTCAAATTTACAGAGAAGATGTACAGTAAATATTTCACTTGTATTTTATAATACAATATTTACTTAACGAATTATGATCTTTGGCACTTGATCCCTCTTTCTCCAAATTCTTTATTTAATATATTGCAATCTAACAGATTTCACGCCCGTAAATCTAGTGTTAACAGTAAGATGTATACTGACAATTTCCTTATTTTCAAGGCGTGGTTGAACGTTCGTTACACGGGATTGTTACGGGAGTTGTAAAAATTCGATTAATCCTTCTCTCAGGAATATTCGGATTAGTGCATTTTAGCCATACCCTTATAGACACGAATTCTCGAAAATATGAAATTCTAAAAATCCTCTAAGCTATTTATGATGGGTGCTGTCGAAGGTCAGCGGTGTCACATGTTCAGCGATCCGTTTGCAACATATTTTATTGTACCGTGCAGTTCGAAGCATCGGTTACAATAAACTGTGAACATTGATTGTCTCCACGGATTAGAAGGTCGCTACGATACCCAGGCATTATTGTTAAAAAGAGCTGAACATCTTCAGATATACAACATATCCTTACTAGCAACATTTATTCGTATTAAGATAAAAAGTTAGTGTAAATATAAACTGACGAAGTATCACTATTGTAATGCAGTAACGTAGAATTTGCCTGAAGGTACGCAATTGTTAGGACTACATTCGAAGAAGTGTAATCTCGATTCGTTGAAACAAAATATTGACAACCTCGTTTCATGTAAATGAAATATCGAAAATGTTAAATTCACGGTTCGTCGATGAAGATAGTGCTATAAAAAGAAGCAAAGTAGCATCGTAATCAAAGAAGAACAAAGAGGCGGGTGATTTGTGACTATAGAGCAACCGTTCATTCGTGCACAGATTAAGCATCTTAATCACCGTCGAGTAAAACTGCAAATTGCTTCGACTGTATGAAATGAAAGTGGCATGAGTATACACCTATTCTCTCTTAAAAGAAGCACGCTCGTGGAACAAAAAGTTCAACAAGCTCGGAAGAGCTCGAACGACGATACAAAAGGGTGCGAAGGAAGAGAACCCGAGAAACGAAGGAGACCCGACAGAAAGGTAGACAGAAAGGCGACCGATGAAAGAAAAGACGGAAAGAACCGAGCAAAAAAGTTTCAGAAAGTAAGGTTTAAGTATGGACGAGGAGGAACGACAGAATGAAACGCAAGAAAGGAAGAAACGAAATAACTTTGACTAGAGAGAAAGAAAGAATTAAAAGAAACGAACTCCAGTTCACGTAGAGACCAATATGAGTATAGAGAAGTAAAAAATGGACTTTTATAGAAAAATCGGGGGACAAGTGAAGAGTGGACGGTATAAATAGAAGGAGGTCGAGAAATCTAGATTTCGATGGCTGTTAATTTTCCTATTAATACGATTGAGGAATAAATATCACTTGCAAAGTATTTATTGCCTTGCAAGGATAGTATAATATTTGTAAATAGAACCGATCAATGTTGATTATATTCCGGTATATTAAGTTACTTGGTAATAACTGTCATTGACACTAACAAGTGCATTAAAAAGTTTTTAACTAAAAAGATTTATCTTTACCCTGTCAGGAATAATGAAATTAGTACGATGTATAAAAGGATGGAAAATACGCGGAGGATCTCCTTGATGAATGGGGAAAATTTTAAGCTTCTGACTTCCATTTAATTAAGAGTTAATTCGGATGTATCGTAAAAATATGGCTTTCATCGAAATGAGTCATATTTTACGCGATGCGAGAAATATCTCATAGTAAAAGTTCGAGAAATACTGTCGCGGAAGGAAGGAATGTTTGCTAAAACGATTGAAATATTTTCCTCAGTTATGTTTTCACATTTTTCCAAATACTAGGGATATCTCTAAGAAATGAATTCTCGCATTTTCAGCAGAAAATCATGCACCAAGATATTCATTTGACGAGCAGCGTAAGTTACTTCTGCTTAATAAATTTTTTCGCGTGCATCGTTCACATTACGGCCCGCTGCAATCTCATCTTTGCTGGAGCCATGCTCGTAATGATATATAGCGCTGTAACGTTGTCGCACTGATGAAAATTTCTGTGTTACGATCGTCCAACTTGAGAAGAAATTCCATACATCTTAGATGTACAAATTTCTTAAGAATTGATCGGCTAAGTCGTTCAGTACTTGCAACAAATATATGTGGGAATGATTAAAACTGGACAAGAAAAAAATAAAAAGTCCCTAGGGCCTAACAGAGAAGGCCACGAGGTTCGATGCTATCGAGCAGCCATTGATTGATTCAGTGCGTGAGATTTGAAGCGTTGCAAGAATAAGCCACTATCGTATTTTATTTCTATTCTACCTTTCTCAATTATTTTATTAATAAATTTTTATTCAGAAGTGTCTTTAATTATTTTATTAAGAAGTGTCGCAGATTTTACTCTCATCCAAGCAACTATTCCTACATATATGTATATTGTTATTCGAATTTTATGCATTTTCTTCTTTCTGTTAATCGCTTTGAGTAATCAGTAACGAGTTTTGGAATATCTACGTTTTAATTACTATTCTGTATCTCATATGATATCTCTTGGCATTAAAATCATTTCCGTGACGATAGTAAGTCAGAATGCAATAAACTATATAGAGAAGCGTAGTGAACCATGTATGTAATCGCATTTACGGTTTAGTTGTTAAAAGTTCTCGACTAAACGCTCAGTGTAAATGCGCTTCCCTACTGTGTACACCTTTTTTCCACGCTCAAAAAAACTGAAAGCTCTTTGTGTTTCATGCCGGAGAGTTTTGACACAATTCGTTCTGCGTGCATATTCCACGCTATGCTCTTCCACTGCGAAAGAATGGTTGCAGAAATGTGCGTACATGTGAATGATTTTCACAATGCGTTTCCTACATCATGTATGCTTTAAGAGCACGTTCTGTTATAATCTATGAAATAAATGATTTCTTAATACTTGTGACAATAAAGTTCGAATATTTTTCGAATTTGTTCCCATTACATTTCAAATTCGCAATTTTGAAGTCTTTTCAAATCTATATGTTCTACTACAATTGTACAGAGTTAGGAAAGTATTTAAAGAATAGTTGAAACAAATTAATTTTTATAATCTCAAATATTACCATTTCGCGTTGGCAGATGTAATCGTATTTTCTCTTCATATTTTATTGATGAGGGTAGTGAGTAATTTAAGAATTTGGAAAATGCATATTGATTGAAATTAACGCGTAATTAAGAATAACGGATGGAAAAGTATTGTTAAGGTCTGCAGAAAACGGTGGAAGCATTGGACTAGCGAACGAACAAATAATATTCTTGGAGTTCGAGCTCAGCGTAGATACTCAACGCAAATTAGTCGTTTGGATGAAGACTCTGGATGGTGGATTTTCTCCTATAACGAGAGACTAATCTTCTTCCCTCGTTAAACCTTAGGGCTTCCCCCTCTAACTTTCTCTTCGTGTACTAGGTAATTAAAATGTTAATCGAGGAATTAGGTTGTTACGGGGAATTCCCATTGCAGCGGCGAAGATGTAGCTCTATTACAATCATTCATCCCTTGTTTGCATTCAACGTAAGATAAAGGAAACTGATGCGGATACCGATAATCGAGCCTCATCCGAATATTCAGCGGAAACTTCTTACAGAAATGAGAAAATCGCTTTGTATCGATCGATCCACGTTGATGGGCCTTCTTAAGCGAAAATAGCTCTTTGCTGAAGGACTTACGGTGGTAAAGCTTTCCTGGTAACGTCATTCTTGCTGGATCCTTCC
The DNA here is from genome assembly GCA_963989415.1 of Cerceris ruficornis. Lineage (NCBI taxonomy): Eukaryota > Metazoa > Arthropoda > Insecta > Hymenoptera > Crabronidae > Cerceris > Cerceris ruficornis. The sequence goes on along the minus strand of OZ022517.1, from coordinate 39,686,280 downwards.
TTAATTACTCTCCCATTATACGAAATTGCTTCTAATTTCAAATTTCTTTAATTTCTGCTATCTATACATGTATACATATATTGTGCGATGCGAATATCTCTGTTGCATCAGTAGACATTTTATATGTAGAGAAGTGTGCATGTGAGTGTCGATCGGCGAATGTTTCGCGAGAGGCCTTCGGGACATTGCTGAAAAGCTTTTTCTTTTTGCTATTTTAGACGATAAAATATTTAGACAAATTATTCATAATCACGTTGTGGTTTAACAATATATATATATATTTATCTATAATCTATAATCCGTAATCTATATTACTCTAATAATGAATAAACTATATTCCTGTTAAGGCCTAAAGCCCTTAATGTATTAGGTTTATTACACGGACGAAGAGGCAACTATTTTTGAGAAAACAGTTAGTATAACGGGACGCAGAAGTGCCAGATGTGGGACTTCTGCGGGCCCCCCTTTCCAAGAAAATCCTCGCCTGCGAGTTTGATTATTTTCATATTTTGACAAAGACTCAATAGTTATTGCCGTGCAATAAACTCAACGCGCCAGAGCGTGACCCTCGGCCCTCGAGCAACCCTCGAGCGGGCTTCCTTACCCTCGAGCGGGCCACCTTCTCCTCCCGCGGGCCTCTTTCTTCCCCCACAGGCCTATACGGCTCTATCGGCCACCAAAAAGAGGGCACGCCCATCTTTCAATTAACGCACTTTTCCGCACAACTTCGAGGGCGCGCAAATCAACATCCGGTTCGGCAAGGTGCTCTCGGAAGGGGAAAAGAACGGGGGAAGAGCTCCACGAAGAACTCAGAGATCAGGGAGAAACAAGTCGATCTTCAAACTGTGTACAGCTCAGCACTTACACATTCATATCTCCGTACACGAGTAGCGCCTCGTTCGGATACCTTTATCATCGCCGCGCACGAGTAGCGTCTCGGCCGGATTCCTTAGTAACAACTAAGTTAACAGTTTCGTTATTTTTAAGTCACACCTTTGTTAAGTTTGTTCAGTTTATTTGTAAAATACAGTCCACTTAAGAAACCAAGAAAGTTATTGCTAAATTCAAAGGGCGAATTCAAGCATACGAATACCACGCCCCAACAATTCCTATATTAACACTATTCCTACCGACACTTCACGTATACCTTTTCCTACCGCAACCGGTGAATTTGTCAAATGATAATTTTTTCCCAGAAAATGAACAGTAAAAAAAGAAGTGAATATTGAAGAATGTATTATAATGTGAATGTATTATACGTATATTTGAGGAAAAGTCGTGAAGTTTAAAGGCGATTCAATTACGTTGTATATAGGAAATTCTAATCGAAATTTTAAAAACGGTCATTTGACCGGTCGTGGTAGGAATAGTGTTAATAACCTTATTATTGAAAATCCTACAATACTTAGAAACTTACCAATTATAATATTCATTATTTCTCTGTAGGTAAATCTTTAGCATTTCTCTTGCAATGACGCGAATTTTTGTTCCTTATTGTTTGTCTGCCATTAGTTGAATTTGTTTTTGTTGTATCGAAGTTTCATTTGAAATTTAATTGCACTACAAATTCGTCCGATATTAAGATTAGCAATTACAATGAAATATGTCAGACGAACAGCATACGGTTTAGTAAATGTCAGGAATAATTTTGGGGACATTCAAACTACCAACTTGCAATCTGGTATTCCTATTCCGCAAATTAGTTGGCAAACTAGTTAAATAGTTAGTTTTATTGCGAACTTCTAACACTAGTACGCTGGAACACGAATATAAAAATATTTTGGTATCACAGATGAAACATTTTGTAATGGTCCTTAACATATTTTATTCGATAAGAACAGGCAATCTAATATTAAGTAATAGATATCAATCGATAACGCGAAACTAAAGTGGATATTAATTTAACAAAATATCCTAAAACGTGAAACCTAACGAATATCGATCCCGTGACATCTCCAAATGTAATTTCCATCGTGCCTTAACCTCATTTGAATTTTAAAGTGCCATTTATTATTCCGAAATATTGCAAATGATGAAATCTTCAGAAAATTGTTTTTACAAAAATCGGGTATCGTCTTCAGCAATTTTAAATCCTTCAGTGATTTATCGATTTTCAATGAATCGCGTTTATTTAATTATTGAAAATAAAACTACGACCATCTCACAATCAGTCCAATTGCAATGAACTTATCTCTGCTATTTTATCGGATCCTAAAAGAGTGTCCAGACTGGGACACAATCGTTAGAAATACTGTTTCTCGGCCGTCCCTTGACAATATTCTCGCTACAACCGTAGGAAAAAACTATTGGAAACTTTGCACCCTACTGGTTGTTCGACTCACTGTTAGTTGTATCCCACACGAGAGACATTATTTTGCCACTGGAATCACTCCAACGACTGTTGGTCGGCATTACATCAAAAGAAAATCGGCCGTTGTTTGCTTCTCTCTCGAAATAAAAATCTCGGAAATACGGTCGAGAAGAGGACACGGCTCTTTGGTGAATTCTTCCAGTTCCTTTTTTTCAGTCGCTTTTCCCGTTATTGTGTACTAAGTAACAAGTCACTAATTCGCAAGTTAAAAAAGAAGTAATAACTAACATTTCAGTTTGATGTTTTAAGGTTTTCATAATTATTTCAAAGTAATAATTAAGCTGTCAAATATTACGAATTATTGTTATGTTATCAAAGCAAATACGGATATGGTTGTTAAAATATTTTTCTTTCTTTGTTGCAGATTGGACGATGAAAAATTGGACCTCATTAACGTAAGTAACTTTCCGTCAATAAGTATCCTAAAAATAATCCTTTTTCATGACTGCAATCACAGAAATAAATTTATAAAACGCACGGATATCATATTATCTTCTGCTATTGGTAAATTAATAATCACTGAAAATCTCTAAGGTAAATAGGAAATTCAATTTTTAGTTTATTTACGTATTGCAAAATATTTACAATGCAGAAGAGAAGTATTTATTGATCAAAGAAAATATATGAAATGTATCAAATACATGGAAAATATGATATTTATCTAAAACATTCCTCGAAATCTGGAGGAACAGCGCTAGTTTCCTCATTACGATTTATATCAGTAAAAATGTCGCGTTAAAACACACATATCTGGTTTTAACAGCGACACGAATGTCATAAAGTTTGCCTCAGTTTATACCGTCTGTTATTCTCGTTGTTTCCAACCTGTCTGTTTAATATCCTTTAAGTGACAGAAGATTACGCTTACACATTCCTGAGCTTTATTCGTATTTTTAGTATTTCGCAGAGGTATTCGTTGCATAAATCCCATTCGTAGTAAAATGTCGTTGTTTAAATAATGGTAAAGTGTCATGTATGTTTTAAAAACAAGTAAGCTTTTCTGTGGTACTTCTATGAACGCATACAAATGCGAAAGTTACTAGTTCTCCGCCATCGCTGCGATGTTAACAGAGAAGCAGGTCGCTTTTGTTTGTACGATAAAGAATTCATTAAAAATATGGATTTTAAATCTGATAGGCATGCAAGGGATTAGATATTGCCTAATTATTGAAAGCAGTAAAAGGTATTTTGTGAACGAATAGTAGTGAAAATATTAAGTTTAAAATGATCTTGTTGTTAGAGCACTTTCACGTTCTACAATCCCTTATACCCTTTCTCCTTTTTGAAGTTCCACGGTGTTTGTACTTTCCCCTTAATACAACAGGGTTTTCGATAACCTTCTTTTCCTATAAATCATTCTGTAACTCCTATTGTGTCGATGAGATAAATTATCGTTTGCTTTCACGCGGTCTAACAACCAATATATTTGAGTAACTCCTTATAGATAACGTATTGTTATAAAAGGTACGATGCTGAAAGCACTGAGCAAATTCTTCCTAATTTTTCTCAATCTTTGTAGAACCTTTTAATAGTATTGGCTAACAAAGAATTAAGCATTAAGAATATAGCATTGTTACTTTTCAAATTTATGTTTTGATTGAAGTGTACTCGGTGGCTTCATATTGCGAGAGATGAAAGGCACCAGAATATTTTAACTAAATGCGTTAACTGAGTGCGAAGCTACAAAAAGATCTGATAAATATGTTTTATTGCACGGATTTATTGGATACCTGAGATTTCACAGTTTCTTTCTTCAGTATTAAATTCAATATTCTCGATTGATTAAAACTCTATCCAACTTTCCTTCAATTCTGTCCTAGATTCGATTCTTTTGCGGAGGGAAAAGTCCGTCTTAATTCAATAGTGGAAACGTTTAATTTAAATTTTCGAGAATTTTGATGTATTCGAGTATGCATTACAATCGATTTATACGCCTCGGTAGGAGCTCTATATCCCAAATCATAAATCCGATCAGAATAATTATTCACAAATGTGTATAGCGTTTAATGGAGCTGAAATTCTATCCGAACAATTTACTGCTATTTATGAACTTTCATCAACCGTTTAACATTAATTTGAAATGCAAGACAAGAAATACAGAGTAATTCACTAATTTCTTTAAATAAAAAAGGATTTAACCTCCTCCTCGATCTACAAACAGCAAATTATTGTTCTTTCAACTGCATCAGTACATCCTTTGAACCAGATTCTTGTAACAATTACATATATTCCACGTAAAAATGACAAATGAGAAACCGATCTTTATAAGCAATTTTCAATCACAAAATGTATATCGAGAATTCTAGAATTCACGCAGAAGCATAATGTATCCATTTATGTTAAGGAAATTGTTAATGAACAAAACTGGGTTATAAGAAAAGTTTATTTAACGATAAATGAAAAGAAATAAAGAAAAAAGGTTTGCCAACTCTTGCACGACCGAGCTCTACAAGGCGACTAACCAACCGCACGGCGTGGCATCGGCTCGAGGAAAAAACAAAAGAATAAGATACGTCATCCATCCACAACCTCACTCGTCCGTGGTTCATATTAAGATGATACAGACACGAAGCCGGGATTCATAGGATAAGGAGTTTTTCCCTTTTATCCACAACAATTTAAAATATTAATTTTTGTCACAACTACATTCTGTTTAATAAGTCCCTATTACCACCAAAGAAACCCCATGCAATACTCCATGTTTTTTCTCCTACCCCCGTATCATTCAACCCCACATTCATCAAGCAAAAGCGTAACAGATTTTCGTGCACATTCCGTGCCATTCAAAAAATTCCGATATAATGTCGCATCTGTCGGCGATGTCGCGAAAATCGTAAAATATGTTTGACATTGAAAGCGTCGGGTATAATTAGCGGAGCTTTTTCTCTTTCTTTCCTCGAGCATTGGCATGCAGTGGCCGGAAACTGGAAATGGAGCGTGGTAGATGGATGCGTTCCACGTCGTATCAAACGTTGCCGGCGTCATAGCAGCCTAATGCACCGCGTCGTGGGCATAACTGTATGCGCCAAATAGCCGGAAATTACCGGGCGCATTTCAATCAGAGCACCCGGCAAGCTTCGAACGCGCGGGGCCATCGTTTACTCCGCATAATAGCCGGCCGTATGATAATCTCACAAATCGAGCCAGGTAGCAGGGCCTGAAAACCGATTGCGCCGCTCTCTCCGACGAGCCTCACCCCGTCACCGATCACGATCGATCGTCAAACACGATGAAAAGGCATATTTGATCTCTACATAGCGTTTATGATAGGCCCTAATACACTGACTAATCGTTATGCGAATTCTCTATTCGTAAATGATATTTGTGTATTGCTTTGACGGTTCTACAGTCGATTACTGATGTTGATCGTGTGCGCTGAATATAGACCTTCTTTCTATCGCTATGATGGACGTAGAGTTGCGGAGTTTGACGCATTCTGCGCGAAGATCGATTTTCTGTTAGATGTAGAGGGTATGTTGTAGTAGTATTTTGTGTGATGAGGTATATATGGACTTTAAGAGATGTAAAAACATATGAATTTTAAGTATATTGTTCTTGTGACTGTTATATGTTGTAGAAAGGAACAGGTTCTGAGTGCGGTGTCATATGATCGCTATAAGATCCGAAATTAGTAATTACAGTGTGGGCAGGTAGTATAGCTATAGAACAGAATCCAATAAATACGATATCATGGGAAATTGAGATATCTGCGCATCATGTTACATGTTCTTGTATAATATATGTGGTAGTAGGGATCGTTAGAACAGAATTTTGACACACTAAATGTTTATTAATAACAATAACATCAAATATAATAACTTTGTTAATTTTCTCACACAAAACTTCGCACAAAATCTCTTGCAATTTTTCTCGTTAAAATCTCTCTCTTTACTCGTTGCTATCTCTCGTTATCTCGTGTCTTCTTTTTCCTTATATCCTAAAAATCAATACTCCTTGTCGCTAAGGAGAAAGCTGGTATGCGATCGATATCTGCGAGATATCGCATCGCCGCCGCCACGATTCGCCTAATGCTGTAAAATCTCGATAAAGGCATCAGAAGTTTCCCTCGATAAATGCATCATGAATAACCTCTACATAGAGGGATCCTCCTTGACGAACCTCGACGCTCGACGAGGGAGCAGTGTAACATGATACCACCCGAATGTATCGGTGAGGCAATACTAATTGGAGGGTCAGCCGTTTTCATTTTTGATTTTTTTTAAACCTTTGCTAACGTATTCCTGAGATTTTTTTGATTAAAATGATACCAAACACGATATAGTTTAAATTATATTTACTTAATATTTAATAAAGTTACTTACTATTTACATAATTCAAACTATGTCGTGTTTGGTATCATATTAATCAGAAGAATCTCAAAAATACATTCAGAAAAGTTACATGTAGAAAAATTAATAAATAAACAAGTCTATTTTTGCATTAGCAATGCCTCGCCGATACATTCGAGCAGCTCACTTTGTTTGCTTGCTCTCTCTGTCCCTTCCATTGTCTGTCGTTTTCTAAGTCGCGCTCGGCTCGAGCCCTAATGTTAACACAGATTCGACACCGGCACACAATAGGAGCACTGCTTTGCCCCCGAAATCTGTGCTTTTATCGAGGTTTTACTGTATATCCTTTGGGAAAAATATCAACGTAATTATATCAAGTGGAATTTACTCAAGGCATTTGTTTCTATATATGAAAAAATACGAGAGCGTGGATATATATCTTTCACCGTTCAATAATTAACATGATTGGTAGAAACGCTGATTTTGAATAGCGAAACTTAATCTTTTCGCCGGAAGGTAAAATTTCAAGCGGAACTCGAGTCGCAAACAATTATCTTTAGATTGTTCCTGCCATGTGGTTGTCTCCACCATAGAAACTGCGTGAAGTTACAGTACACAAGCGTGCGACAGTAATTACGTTTCCCTCGAGATGGGATGCTTCTCGTTAAAGCAACCTTGTGTTGAAATACTTAGCCCAACATCGCGACGTTGAGTTATCACTTGCAATTGCTTAATTGGCTGCGATACACATGCAAATATAAGTCTGACTAAAATATATATTTTTTCCTTATAACTTTAACACGTTGAATGCCATGGGGGTCACCGGCGACCGGCGCTAGTGAATTCAATGGAATTTCGTATGTTTTTTAAATTGTAATATTTGTAAATTTTCTAATACATTAAGTATTTAAATATTGGCGTTCAAATGTTAAAGTCCTGCTGACTATAGTATATTTGTGTCTTTAAAATCTCTGCTTTGTAAAGATGTGATTTTAATAGAAAAACTTTCACTTCAGTAGAAATGATGAAACTAGCAAAATATCGTGGCGTTCAAAGTGTTAATATTGGATCAAAACCATGAATTTATTAATGACAATTATAACCTATGGGATATTTAAAATTTCGAATTATTATAAGCTAAGGCAATTGTTCTTTAAAACTTTCAAGGATTAACACATTTGTTTATGATAATTTAGATTGTGCATTAAAAGCATATTTAGGATGTGTATATTTTTATACATTTTATAACTGCATTGTATATTGGCAGGAAATATAATAGATTTGTTTGAAATAGCGAAAATGAATACAGTTTCTTGGAAATGTGTTTTCAGAAAATTTGGAATACGCAGCGTACCTTTTCTGGTACATTTTTCCCTTTATTATCCATGAATTTCATATTCGTCACGTTTATGTATAATATTACTTCCGGAATGTGTACATTACTACTGAAGTGGAACCGTTTCGTGGAAGAAAATAGAATTAAAATTGTTGGATAATGGTACAAATGTAAAATCGAAGAACGTGAAAATGAAAGTATTTTATTGTAATGTTATTCAGTTTAACTTTAAATTTCTGTTAGATAGAAAAATAAATATATTGAATAACAGTAAGTTAAATATTAATTAATAGTTAATCTTGACTGTTCTTATCCAAAAGTATCAACAAGATGGAAGAAATTGTTAACAAATTTAATGTGTCAAATTTAAGCAAATTATTTTCCCCTTTATCTTCAGAATTTAGTATGTAAATAAGCTACATGTGGTCAATTTGGAGAGATTGATCATACAAAATTGCATGTATTCAAACTATTCCGTTTGTTCCTCGAAATGTTGAAGAAAAAACATAACCATTTAATTTTGGTAATTTATAAATCACGAAGTCAAATATAATTTCAAAGTATTCCGGATGAAAATGTAATTTATTTGTTATATAAAAAACACTGTATGCAACATTTCAGTCTTACAAATATTGCAACAAAAATTACACTTTCATGCAATCCGAAAACCAAATTATCAGAAACATCCCCATGCAGAAGCGTGAAGTTGTCAAAATTCAAATCAACCTTTGTTTGAAAATCTAACTCTATACGCTTTACATTTGGGCAAACATTCGTTTCACGCACGAGAACATCTAGGTACGTCATTTTTCCATTTAACAATATGGCGCAAATGTAATTCCACATTCCGACTGTCTCTCCGTTTTCCACGTAACCATGATTTTTATTCCAAGAGTATTCAGGAGTCTCTGTGTATCTTTTCGATATTTTACGTACATAAACGTGGCTAGAAGACAAAGAAATTCATCTTAACCATCCTCAGAGCGTACCGATCAAGAGCGTTCATTTTGATAGATGGGGAATTGCCTCGGTCTGATCTTACAAAGGTAGGATGCACTCTAACGATCAGAGTTCGTGCGAAGACTTCGATCGAGGTCACGGCGTGACTTAACTTTTAACGAAAACTTCATCCACCCTAGACATTCCCTCGTCCTTCTCGCGCGCAAACACTTTCCCTCGAAAGAGGGCTGAGAAATGGCAAGGAGAAAGAGTTTCAACGAATTTTACTCCGCCTTCTTGTGTGAAGTAATCGAATGGTCTCTTGTCTCCAACTACACTCATGTAATAGAAAGAAAAATATTCCGAATGTGAGCAGGTATTCGAGTGCGTTTATTTTCTAGATAGAAGTTAACGTCGCGTCAAGGGTTACGATATTAGTTAAACGAAGGGTGATCTGTTGTACGTGTAATCGTTTGAGATAATGTAAAAGGATTGACATATTTTTTTATCTATTTTTATTTTATGATAACGCGATAATACGGTTTATTGCTTCTCGAGCTGATGATGATGCGTTAGGTTGAGAATTTCGCGAATTCTTGAGCATTGGTGAGAAAAGTACACATTGAGAAACGAGTTGATGTAACTTGTGTAGTTACATTGTAATTTTATTAGTAGTGGGAGTTTTAGAGAACAAAAGAAATGATGCATTTTGATGATGGAATAATATCGGAATTTTTAGCGATGAAATATTAGGTCGTTATATGTAACAGGAGAACTACCAAGAGATATGAAATGACAGGTTTGTAATTTCTTATAAAAATTACTCGTATTAATAACGGTAAATTACCTGATATTTTTCATGGCTATGTAACACTATGTAAAGGATTAAATCCATCAACTTCATTTTTCCTCTCCTTTTCTTTGCGTCAAACATGCATATTTATCTAGCGCGACTACATGTAACGTTTTTATCATTAATTATTTACTAGAACGCAAAATCTGATTGACTTCATTATACTAAATTCTCAATTTCTTTTATTTAATCGTTTTTTATTCTAAATAGAAAATTCTAAGCTTACAATCAATTTATTTCTCAATACTTACATTATTTCACACCGTTACTAAAAGAATTACTGTATCAAAAACCAATCGCAACATCGACAGGTCGAAAAGCAATAAACCACTCTGCCTGGTTATTAAACAAACCTATCAATCGTTCCCAAATTTTTAAATGCTCAAGTACTTAACCAGAAATTGCGCGTCTTAAATAAAATAACTACTAATGATATACCTCTAAGTTTCAATAACAAAGTAAAATGCTGCAAGTCAAATAATTGTTTGAATTAACTGTTGAAAGTACGTTTATTACAGTATCCTCTTGAATGGAATAAAGCAAACAAATCTGATTAAAAGACCCCTTTGCATATGTATTAGTACGTTAAGAAGAGGGATTTTTACCTCTTCGTAATAGCTGAGTTTTCACCACCATGGAGTGTGAAAAACGTCCGTTCTATAAAAGGAACAGTACCAATTGTCTACGCCGTATCTTTGCCCTCTTAAAACATTGACTTTCAGGGAGACAAGCTCTCGTATTTCAACCAGCCGAGTGGAACAGGAAATCGTGTAAGATGGTTTCCGTCTTTGTACATTGGTAAAACTGTAAAAAAAGGACGCGTTCATTGGAGCGAAAACTCGTAGGCTTCCATGGAATCCGGGAACTCACTGGGGACGTCGGTGTCGGATCAAAATTTTTCTTCTTTGACCTTTACATCCCTTTCTTCCTTCCCTTCGGGTACCTTTCGCTTCTTCTTTATGATCTTTCTTCCTCTGAGATCTTTTTTTCCGATGTATCGACTTTTCCGCTAATTTTTCCTTTCTTATTATATATTTAAATAATTTGTTTGCCGTAAAAGCTATTGTTTATTATTTTATTACATTTTATCAATTACTGAGTCTCTATACAAATTTTAACGCCTTTAAAAATTCGTAAGAAATTTATCTTCTTGTTTAACAACTTCTTTGTTGTCTTGATAAACAATTCTCTTTTCTGATTATTATATAATTTCTATCTTAAAACATAATCTCAATTACAGTGTGACCTCTCCGTACAATATTTAATTCCTGCGCAGTTTTCTTTCTTCGTGCAAACTTGATGAAATAATGTTTCGTCCAATTATAAAATCCGTACTTATTAATGAGCTACTTATCTATAGTAATCATTATTTAAAGATAAAAACGTAATTTAAACATGTCTTATCTACACATTCAACTTCTCACATATGCCTTGCACACCGTCCGATATTCCTTATACTTACAACGGAAGTTCGGGAACTGATATACTCCGGTTTTTATGAAACTTTGCATAAATATTTATTAGACTTATCTAAGAAGATAGCTGTAATTCCTTTGTGCCCGTTTTCAACTTTGAGGGAGATATGAACCACTTTGTTCGAACCACCCTTTCTATGTACGTGTTTATAAGTCTTAAACAACAACAGATATAAAAAAATGGTTGACATAAAAGTTATACCGCTCTTTGAGATCTATAAAGCTGCATGTAAAATTTTTTGAAAAATTGACATCTCCCCCTCTCCGCCCCTTTTCCTTGAAGAACTTTCTTTATCTTTCGGAATCGATAAAAGCGTCTTTTTATTACGGCGGACAGGATGGACAAGACAGGTTTGAACCGGTTTGATCAAAAGAAAGAAAAATCCAAAATTTTACATGGTCTTTGGTTCCGGTTTAATCTGTTTTCAATCGGTTCTATATGGTGTGATCAAAAGAAAGAAAATTCTAAAATTTTACATGGTCTTTGGTCCCGGTTTGATCCGTTTTCAATCGGTTTTATATGATGTGATCAAAAGAAAGAAAATTCTAAAATTTTACATGGTCTTTGGTCGCGGTTTGATCCGGTTTTGAACCGGTTTTATATAGCGTGATCAACAGAACGAAAATTCCAAAATTTTACATGGTTTTTGGTCCCGGTTTGATCCGGCTTGAACCAGTTTCATACTGTGTGATCAAAAGAAAGAAAATTTCTAAATTTTACATGTTGTTTGGTCTGGTTTGATCGTGTCTGTCCTGGCGTCCCGTCTGTCTTGTGCCTATGCTGCATGTTATGTGCTTGTCCTGCCTGTATTGTCTGTACTGTGTCCGTATTGTCTGTTATGCCCTGCCTGTTTTTTTGCAATAATTTACATGCAGCTTTGTAGATCTCAATGAACGGTGTAACATTTATTTTAACTACTTTTTGCTATCTGTTGTTCTTTACGACTTGCAAGCACGTATATAGAGAGAACGGTTCCGACAAAAGGGGTGATATCTCCCTCGAAGTTGCAAACGGGCACGAACGAATTACCGCTATCTTCTTAGATATGTCTAATTAATATTTATGCAAAGTTTTGTAAAAATCGGAGTGTATCAGTTTCTCAACTTTCCTTGTTACCTACAATAAAGAAATCAATGTGCCATGGTTTATTTAACCAGAGCACACTAAAAAACCGTCCATCATATGATTCTCCATAAATAATAACTGTGTGTCCCACATCATCAACAATCATCATTGTAATTTTGAACTTCGTTCAAAAAAGCCTTTTCTTACAACTTCAATTATAACTGTTCAATACATCTCATACGTGTACAAGGTAAATCACGAATCCTAATCAATAATGATTACCCTGTTATTAGCAGTCCGATCGAAAATGCTTTTATCAGTTTTTGCATGATTTCAAGACAGCTTTAACCTGATTATAAAAAATTATTTGTCAACTCCGTTTTTTATGTTTTTTTCAAGGTCATCTTGAATTTTTTGCAAATAAACATATAATGTTTTTACGCCTATCTCTTACAATTAGAGGATTTCAAGACGAATCCGTTAAGTTTCGGAACATAACTCTTTTTTCATCTGGGTCGAGAAAAAATTAAAAAACTTTGTATTAAAAGAAGTATCATGTTGATATAGTACCATATTGATATAGTATCATGTTATGTAGTATCATATTGATATAGTATCATATCTTTCCCTCCACTTCTGTTCCTATCTCCGCACCGTCCTCAGACTTCGCACTCGTTTGACTTTTCCTCTCCAAATGTGTGACCCTGCACGAGAGTTTCAAGCTTTTCTACGTGATCATGTCGTAAAGTTCCGAGGACGATGCCAACGACAACGGTTGACTGGACGTCTGTAGAGAGGCACGCACGTTCTGGTGCAGTCAGATTTACGAGAAGCGAGGGAATAAGAGCCCATTGCACGGCCTCTCCAAGCTATGAGGGGGTGGTTAATGCACCAGCTCGCCGAACTAACAACGCCGTTTAAATTCATTCTGCTACCGCGTTAAACACTCGACTTAGTACTCATGCCTACGCCGGGCTTCCTTTTCTCTCCACTCTTCTGCCGCGATTGCCTCTGAACGAGCCACCGGCTGCATACAAAATCTTGCAACGTGTTGCACCAAGAAAAACACTTTAATGTATGTATCATACGAATCGCGTTACAATTTGAGTTGTGTTAGTTTTGCAGACTAGGGTGCCTTAAGAATTGCAGCGTATTCATATTTAATGACGTGTAGATGACTTAATCGAGGTTGATGTGGTTGTATTACTGTTTGCGTTAAGGAAACACGTTTTTTTTTCTTGATTTGTTTTGTAATATTGAACGGTTTGAATTACTTGGACTTCTTCGTAGCGTTTATTTGAGATGCTATTGTTAACTTAATGAAATGGATGTCGTGAGCGATAATGAACGTGGCTTTTTGCCGAATTTAAAGAACTTGCAAAAATAAACAATGCATATTATTCACTAAATTAATTATAAACTTATGTTATCGAAATTTGGACGATTCCCACTGGAGCTTACAAAATATCTCTCATAATCATAATATAAGAATGAACTGAAAATATCAGTAAAATTTAAATAGTGAAAAATTCGAAAGTAAAGCTATGTAATAATATAATTTAGTAAAAAATTAAATTTGTTTAAAAATTAAAAAATTAAAATTAAATTTAATTTAGTTAAAAATTAAAATTAAATTTAATTTAGTTAAAAATTAAATTGTAGTGAAATTAGTTTCCAAATTTGTACATTTCGATCGATTTCTAAATCAGAATATAACTTAATAAGAACACTTTTCCTGCTACTGTAGGAATTACTTTTAAAAGTACCTTATTACATATTTGGAAATTTATTGGTCTATATGGTATTAATACAAAAGAGTTATTTTAAACATTTCTATCGAAGCATATGTTAAAAATTATAAATAAATATCACACGTGAAGATACTAAATTCATTTCTACTGTAAAGAAAGCAGGAAATGTCTAATTCCATATAACTCAGTAGAGAGTGCATGATTGAGAGCGACATCCTAAGAACTAATGGATGCGAAAAAAGCTTCCTTTGCTAATTATAAAGTCAGTTGTATGCAGGGGTTGAAAACAGCTATAATATCGATTCCGGCTCTTGAAGCAGTTACGAGAACCGAAAAAATGTTATAACTGATATAGATATAAAGTGAGGGACCAGAAACAAGGCACTTAGGACGGAAGGGGAGATTGCTCTCACACCGCCTATCCCCGCTATGTCGGTCCTGGAAACCTGAGATCTATGAATGACAACCGAAAATAAAACACTCCTTTCGTCGTTCACATGACGACGCAACGAATGTGCGGATCTCTCTTGCCAATAGCGCGTCAAAATCGAAAATGCGTGAGGGAGAGGGATGTCCCTATTCGTCGAGCGAATCAGAGCAAATTACCCCTCAAGTGCCTTGTTTCTGGTCCCTCAGTATAGGTTCTGGCCTACATCGGTTTCGGTTTCGGTTATTCAAAACTCAAAACCCACAATACATTAATTCTTTATTCGTTCTACAATACTGCTATTGATGTTTTTTAGTTGTATATCGGCTATAGTTCTGTTCTACGTATGTACATATATAATAAATAATGTGTATCAACGGCTCAGTCCACAAATATTGTACGTCCACATTTAGTGTTCCTGAAAAAGATGCACTGAAATAATAGATTTCAAGTACCGAAGTCTCTGTTTTTTAAAAAAAAAGTAAATGTTACCGAAATTCACCGTTTTCCAACCAAACAGTTCCGTTTAAAACAATGTTAGGGTAACATGCACATTTGCCGTTGCTGCGGTCGACGACTGTCGTGATATGGTTTCGTTTTTATGAAAGCAGACAAAAGAGAAATCAGTTTTATTTTGATCTTCGTTGAGAGCATGAGTGGCTTCGAGAATGATTAACCATATACTAATTGTAAGATTAAATTACGACAAAGTATATCTATAACAGTTATAACATTTTTTCGGTTCTCGTAACAGTTTCAGTGAGAACCAATATGTAACTGTTTTAAACAGTTATTTTAGGAACTGTTTCAACCCCTGGTTGTATGCATAATACATCTTATACTTCACGCTGGGATGTCGTATGTACAAAATTGAAGGTGACCCTAATATCTCAATAAAAAAGTGAGGTAATAAAAAACAAATTAGAGCACTGTATGCCCCCCTAGATACCATGCAACTTTTGTTTGAAACATTTGTTCGTGCAACGAATAACTTACGAGTTATTTGAGGTCGTCATGTTAGGAGACTCACCCTATATACCAAGACTTGCTTCCTTCCTTATTTACATGGCATGCAGGATATACTTTTTCAGGAATTTATTAATTTTTGCAATTTTAATTTCATCCAAGTTATGCTCTTTTAATTGATTGTGCATAAAACAGTGTATTGCGATAAAAATTGTAATATTCCGACTGCTTAATTTTCTTTTACTCTTTAATAAACTCTCTAATTTCACGCTCTGTACTTGTCATATATCGATATATTAATAATTTAAAATTTACTTCATTACGAACGTATCTCCGAATAACAAAAATTCACGTATTTAATTAGCTAACGTTCCATCATTTAATTCCAACTATTTATCTTAACAGTCTCGAGCACGGATCGATGAGGATGGAGATATGGAAATTATAAAAAATTAGCGTTGAATTAAGTATGATATACTGCTCTGTAAAAAGAAAAATGCCCGAGCTGCATAATGTAGCGCGCAGCGTCGGCTAACTTAAATGCTGCTACACGCCTATTTCGCTCGTTACGTTGATGAATGCAGTAAATGCCACACGCTGTGCTAACAACACCTGCAATGCCAGTGCAAAACTTAAATAAAAATTCCTCGTTGCCCAACTCTAAAGATGAACGAAATAATCAGACGATTTTCAAATATTAAAGCAGAAATTTTACACGTTTTGTTTAGATGTATAAATACTTATGATTACCATGAAAATATTTATTAATAGTAGAAGATACATTTTGTTTATTCATTACTCTATTATAAATATACAATTTCAGAAAGAATCAGCCTTTTCTGTCAAGTTCTGTAAGGTTCATCCCTTGTATCAAATCAATACGGTGATTGTAGCCTTGAGAAATGTCGAAAGAACTTTCTGCGTCGCAAAATATCAACAATTCTCGAATATTTGATCTCCGAAGAGTTTCTCTAACGATTCTCTGAAAAATAGTTGAGATACAGTTTGTTCTCACCATACCATAGCGCGCTCTAAAAAAAACATTACTATATATACAGGGTGGAGCGCCACATTTTGCCATTCAGATTTACGTCATTGTTATTGCGCATATCAAAAAATGATGTAAATGATGTTGAATGTTTTTGAGAGCGGCACATTCTAATGGTACTAGCTTTTTTGTAGGCGGACGTGTAAAGGACATATGAAGGTCATTAATGTTTTTTTTAAATGCATCAGCTTTGCATCAATTTTTTATTGCATCAGCTGATGCTCCTTCATATTCTTTACAAAAAAGTATTAACCTATTTGTGTAAAAAAATCATTAGTTTAGGAGATATTTTAATTCTAATTTGTTAGGAAATCGCGACTTTCTGGTCAATATTATGAATTCAATATAGAGGGATGAATGAATTCAATAATAATGGGGCCGAGGTGGCCCCATTCATTTTCCGGCAAGATCACCAGATCTAACGCCCCTCGACTTTTTCTTGTGGGGCTACTTAAAAAATAAAGTGTACGCTGAGCCTCCGACTACAATGGCCAATATAAGGGATCGTATCATCAATGAGTGTAACAAAATAACATCAGATACACAACGCAATGTTAGTGAGTCATTAACTTCTCGATTCAGAAAGTGTTCTGTTGCAAATGGTCGCCACATTGAAGCTTTTCTGTAAATATGCATAATAATAAAATATGAATTAAAATATCTCCTAAACTAATGATTTTTTTACACAAATAGGTTAATACTTTTTTGTAAAGAATATGAAGGAGCATCAGCTGATGCAATAAAAAATATATGATTCCATTTAAAAAAACATTAATGACCTTCATATATCCTTTACACGTCCGCCTACAAAAAAGCTAGTACCATTAGAATGTGCCGCTCTCAAAAACATTCAACATCATGTACATCATTTTTTGATATGCGCAAGAACAATGACGTAAATCTGAATGGCAAAATGTGGCGCTCCACCCTGTATAACGTTGATATCATTTATTGCACCACTTTGATAACGTTCGTACCGTTTCTGTCAATTACACCGATTAAAAACCTTGTTACGCTATTTTTTAAGATTAGTCGCTAGAATAGGCACTCATACTTTATTCCATTATTCGCCGCACTCGCCCACGCTTGATCCCACGACAGTTCTCCGGTTCGATGGACCTTGGGATAAACATAATTCTCCTTCGAACCGATCTCGCGTTCGTTACCGTTAAGGCAAAAAACGTTGGTCCATGAATAAAATGCTAGTTACCAAGACCGTAAATTGCGAATAGCAGACAGCGGCCGTTAACGCCAGCACCGAAAGTAGAAACGACGCTCGCGAGGTTGCCCGGGATTCGTGCATCACCAGCGTCGCTTG
Source organism: Cerceris ruficornis (assembly GCA_963989415.1). Classification (NCBI taxonomy): domain Eukaryota; kingdom Metazoa; phylum Arthropoda; class Insecta; order Hymenoptera; family Crabronidae; genus Cerceris; species Cerceris ruficornis. The sequence goes on along the minus strand of OZ022517.1, from coordinate 39,668,441 downwards.
ATTTATTCAGAAAATTTTCACCGCGATACGATTCTACCCTGACTTTGCCCTGTAAGTCGAATAATTGCCACCCCTGGGAGTAAATGAATCTAATTGCATCTGAAATTTAAATGGGCCTGGGCATTTGCATTTAATACCGACGTCTAACTAGCCGTACGTAGCTCGATAAAGGAAGGCCAATTCCTCTCTTATTCCCCGTTTTCTTCGTTTTCAATGAAAGATCAGCCATCTAAACATACCCCGCCGAAGAAATATCGCATTGTACTACTACAGACGGAGGTATCCTGTTGCTCCGGAACTCTACGGACTTGCGGTTTAAACTTGACGTGGTATTAACACTAGAACTACCGAACCAATCAAAATGGCTGGTACACAATTTATTCCAAAAATTCTCCGAGTTTATACATGCGTCATAGAATAAATATTCTACGTCCACCTGAAGAAACATAAATCACCGAAACGATCTTCTTTTCCACCGTCTGATGCCTCCTTTCTCAAAGTACTTACTTATTATATTAATACTTTACCGACCGGTAGCCTATAAATAGGCTTCTTGTCACCAACGCTTAGATTTTTAGTTTATTAATCGGTCCCCACGGCAATCACTAATTTGCTATTTATTATTGTAGTGGAAGTGTGTTAAGGAGTCAGTGAGAATCATTTGTAATTCTCAAAGAGATTGTAATTTTCATTAGGCAATTTAAGCCGAAACAAATCCTTTAAAATGGGTGGTATGCTCAAACAATAGCGGTCGGTAATGTGTTAAAATATAACAGATTTAACGTCGGTGGTTTTAGGGTTAATGTTGGATATGGATTTTGGAATAACTTCTGAGTTATTCCAAAGTTTCTTCAATAATGCTGAGGACAGCGCATCTAATATTTTTAAATGAATGTCATTATAATCTCTTTATTTATCTTTTAATTGATTAAATGTCTTAGTACTAATAATAAAAATAAGCAATGAACGATATAATTGTAATGTATGCTATATTTGGATCACGTGTTTTTAGTTGTTGTCGACTAGGTAGCCCCGATAAAATTAAAACAATAAAAGAAAATATCTGTTATCTTAAACCGATCGAAATTGTAAAATAAATATTCGGCATATTGATGCCGCGGTTTTGGTTGTAAAAAATTCATGAATCAGAATAAAATAATAGCGATACTTTGAGTGATAACGTCAATTGTGACCCATGGGTGCATTCAATCGGAAAATGTTGTTTCGTGCTTCGCTATGCGCATATCCGATTCGATAACTAATAAATTTCACATACTGACTGAATTATTCGTTATCGACTACATGTCAAAGTGAAACAACGTGGAAGCTCATAAGGAACTTATATTCGGTATGTCAAACTTTGACAAACTTCCGTACAAACGGTAAAGTTGTAATAAGCAGGATTATTCGTCAAAGTAAATGGTTTGCTAATTATCCAAAATAATTAACATGCTGCACGGAATAATTTACATCCCGTGAGATATAATTTTCGATGCTACAAACATAGGCTAGAATATGCGCTAAAGGTAACATTTCAATATCATTTTAATTAATGTCGAAAAAATAATGTTTCACGAAAAACATCTAATTACCACGTCGAAATAAATATTATGAAGCCAGATTTAAAGCCGGTAGTTGAAAATAATATATTTCAGTTATTACAAATATAAAGTTAACAGTGTAAATTGGAAACTTTGCACGTTTTTTTATCTTAAAAGAATTCCATGTCTCTGCAAGAAATTACAAATTTTGAGCGCATAAATGCAGTATGTGTTTACCACGAAATTGAATGGCTTCGTTGTTGTCAGGAAGATGGATCTTCCATTCGTTGTGACTGAGAATGATTGCGTGAAATTGCTCTGTAAGTAAACTATGTCCTTCAGTACTTAAACATTGCCCATTTCGTTCTAATGCTTGGTACATTAAACAATATAGTCGGCTAGGAGATATGAAATTTAATTACAATGTGAACCTTCAATCTAAACAGCCGTTGCTGGTGCAATTTCACTTTGAATTATACACACGTGTATATTACTCGACAATCTGACATAAGATGAATTATCCCTTGGTAGACGTACTATGGAATGTCATTTTCACCGCGAATCATGTACATACATACTCCAGAGACAAAGAGAGGAATTACCCACGATAGCTGTGATATCTAAAATGACAGTATAAGCAAAAGATTGATGTTCATAATCGGAATAATTTTGGAGTAAAGCAGTAATATCTTTAAAACACTTGGAAAGTAAATTTCTAGATCATCAGAATGAAGCAAAATGAAAATTATATTTTTTCCTGATTTGAGAAAAAGATATTGGATGAATTTTAATACTTTAAAAGTTCTTCATATACGTAACAAGGAATTTAATGAAAGTTGGTATATAAAATAAATTCACAGATCTAAGTATACTAACAGAAATATATCAGACTATTTTAAAATATACTATTTGTAGTAGACGAATTCCTCGATCACACGATATTTTTGCTTATAGATTTCCTTCCTCAAAATATAAAACAAATGTCATACGTCAACGATTGTCAGTGTTCCCAAAAACACAATTCACAGTTAATATATAGGGTCTTGCAAATTGCGCGGTTTTTTTAAATCTTTAATAAAACACACAATTTGCTTTGGTTTCTAAATACTTTTTATTGATAAGTAAAGTATCAGTTATGTCATTTATGTACAAAAAACAATATCTGCCAAATGATAGAACCACAAATATGCCTACACGCCATTGAAAATTTTAACAAAAGAGTGGACATCTGTGGAAATGCAAGAGGTGGTCATTTGGCAGATATTATTTTTTATGCACAAATGGCATAACTGATACTTTACTTATCAATAAAAGGTATTTAAAAATCAAAGCAAATTGTGTGTTTAATTAAAGTTTTACAAAAAAACGCGCAATTTGAAAGACCCTATACTTCTTAACTACATACATGGTATTTATTACATTCATAGTTCCTCTATACAAATACTGCAGAAGTTAAAAAAAAATAAACCAGGGTAATCCTCAAATTTCTCTCCTATTCGACTAACAGACCCAGCAAACAAATTCCTTGGTAACGCAACCCGTTTTGAAAGCTAAAACTTCCTGCCAACGCGTATCGTTTTCGAAAATTCATCTACGGTGTCAAACAACCAACAGCAATTTTCAGACTATTCCAAAAAATACTATCAACAATTAACAGACTCCTGGATTGCACAGTATTTTTCCCTCTAACAGGTTCCCGCCAGAAATATAAACAAGTCACACTCCCCTCTAACCTGAACATGTACGAGCAGCATGCAGGAAGTTGCTCTTGTCATGGGAAAGCAATGCGGGAGAGCGAACGACTTGCGGGACGCTGATAAGACCGTAGGAGTTACGCAATATTGTGATAAAGGAGAACGCCGCCCCTCTCGTATAGTGATAAACGAGAACGCGGCATTCGTTGGCACACGGAGGGTAGCTGGCGCAGTTTTCGCGGAGGAGGGCTGCCCTTCGTCGGAGAAAAGAGGAAGCAGTGGAACGAAACTAACGAGGATGAAGGGTCCGCGTAATGGACAGTGCACGCTGAAATGCATGCCGGTGTCTAAGAAAAATTGGACATATTCCAGTGCTTTCCGGAGAAAAGGAATTAATTTCTTTGAACTTAAGACACCCTCTTTCGCACTTCTTCGCCGAATTTTAATTTCATTGTGACAGCGACATGAAGAAGCGTTTGATAGTGTTTCGAGACGTTTTTGTTGTTTGATTATTTTGGGGTGGTTGTAAGACGTTTTATGACGATTCGGTGTTGCCGTTGTATTTCACCTTTGGCAGGACTTCATTTTTGTCATGATGTCTTAATATTGTAAGTGTGGGTGGAAACGATAAGAAATTGTTTGATTTCCTTTTGTATTCAGATGGCAGAGTTTGCTTTCTTGTAGGTGATGAGATTGAAATTTTTATTGCATTAAATTTTGTGGAGAGTGGTAACTGTTTTTTTCGAAATTCTGGCAAGTTTAATGTATTTCGGAGTATTTAAATTTATAGATTTAAATTTGAAGCATTACTGTTACACAAATGTTATCAAGTTACGAACGAATAAAAAAATGAAATTGTAACTTGTAAAACGTATTGTTTCTATGAAATAAATATAAAAGAAAAATTGATTGAAAAAACTAATCTCTGCGGATGAAGTGTGCCATTTGAAGATTAAGTCGGATCTGAATGTTTAAAAAATTAAACAAAAAAGTTTTCGGTTCCATAATTGTGAAGAATTTTTGTATAAGAGATTGGATACGCTGCGATAAAATAATGAAGCAATCCAATCAGTTAATTTATGAATTATTCGCATACATTTAATCTTACGCAAACAGAAGAGGTAGATTTCAATATATAATCGCTCCTATATTTGAAAAACTGCTCTTCAGAAATACTGGTCGACTAAGGAGGATAAAACACGGCTGTTAAAGGATTAAGTGGATGCGGAATAATTTGTACTACGCAACAAGTTATAAAATAATAACAGTTTGAAAATTGAAATTTTGAAACCACGGTTTGCAGTTATAACCGTTAGAAGTACGTGGCGGATTATTGCAAGTACAACTTCTTACCAGAAACTCACAGAGAAATAGAAAAATTGGACTTAACAGTGAACTTTTAATATTTCCTTTCGTATATCTTTTATTCGGAGAAAAACACAATGCTTTTCCTTCAGATATTACCGTTATTTGAAAAGTTAATTTTTCAAAAGTGGTTTGAATGCAGCGAAACTTTCATTTTTTTGATTTCTTTTATTTACTTGTTCGCGAGAAAGACGTCGAAAAATAATAACTCATCTTTCTTACTCTCTTTTCATATCTGTGAAAAAGGATATAGTACAATTATATGTATGTTTTTCTATCGTGTATGAAACTATGAATTAAATATTCGCAACTGCGTGAATAGTTATGCTGGAAATTGTTAAATAATCTTATAATGAAATTTTAACTCGGACATACATGAAGGTGAAATTTATAATGCCATTAAGAACCGAACGTACTTGTTTTCGAGTTTTCCCATGGGGAGAGCTGGATTTATCTAAAGTTGCAGCTCAGTTTATTTGCTTGACTTGCATTACGCTGTGATACATTTTCGAGGGAAGAGCAAAAGCAATAAGAACTTACAGAGTTTACAACGAAATAAGGACGTTACAGAAGTTACACGTTTCTTCAGCGAAGGAAGATTCTGCCAGTTAAAAATTGTTACGAAAGTAATTAATTAAATATCCGATAACATCTGACAAACATGACAATTTCTGCAATTTTTAAAATCATTCTATCTAAAGAATAAAGAACGAAAACTAGATGATTGCAAAATATTTATTTTTTTCTTAAATACATTAACCGAAAGGTGGCTGGAAACGGGACAATGTAAAAACCCCTTCGAACTTTAACACTGCATTGTATCACACACGACATGCAGTCTATATATTTCTCCAGATTTTCATTTGTCATTGTTATTGTAAAATATATATCAACAAAAACGAGGAAAATCAGTTTTTACATCCCATTTACAGCTATTAAAGCAGCAAGGTATAAAGTATCATTTAACACAATATACTGCTTTTTAACAAGTTTTGACAATGCAACGTCCTAAAATCGAAAGAAATATTTTTACATTTGTCTGGATACAAATGAACCTACGATCTATGTGGTGGTTCTCTTTATTTTTACTGTGCAGTCGCGTAAGCTTAAACTGATTTCAGATTCGCACTATTTATTAATTTTTCAAGAAACGCGCATATCATTCTTTGTCAGGGATGATCATATCATTGTCCATATAGTTTTCAATATTCCCTGGATTTTATCTCTCTTTTTTGATCCCCAATAGAAATATCGGACGTTTGCGGCACTCCCACGCCTGAATATTCCTCTCCTATATTTTTTCCTGCCTTCCTATCGATTTATTCATCGTGGAAATCGAGCGTAACGAGGCGCAAAATGCCTCTAAACATCTCCCGATATCTACCCAAATCGAATCTCGTATTCTCCGCCCCTTCTTTCTCTCTCTCTCTCTCTCTATTTCTCTGTCTTTCTCTAACTCCAACAACCCGACAGACCCTATCGGTTCTCCTTCCTGAATAAGTTACTTTATTCGGCTTTGGTTTCATCGTTCTATGTTGGTCAGTATTGTTTTCAGATGTCTCGACTCCTCTGTTGCCGCATATTTTCATAGTGTTTCATAAATAAATAGCTATCCCTGGCACGGTTTTTAATATTACATGATCATTCTTCCGTTCGCAGTGATACCTGTCTTTTTTACAACTTCGTTGTGCATTTTAAGATTTGGACATCTTCATTCAAAAAATATCTTAATCAAACTGACGTTATACAATTTAAATAATTAATAGAAATCATAAATTTTGTTCTACTTTGACTTTAAACGTTATGGCAATTTCGCTTAAAACTTGATGAATATCTACGCTTTTCGCGAACATTTCAATAGGCGCAATAGAAACGCGAGAGCGTATGTACGCACATTTCTCAGTCGAAAAATTGTCTTTGAAAACCCTATAGCTCTCACCAATTATTATTTAATTTAAATAATAAAATGCAACATCTGTTGAGGCGTAATTTACAACATGGGTCTTGAGGTTGCGTGAGCTAAATTCTGCATAATTCATAATTATTTCTGTAGCCATGCAGACCTGGCTCATCTGATAAACACCCATCGATGACCGAAGGTTTGTATAGTGCGACACATTTAAGTTGGCTTGCGGAAAGAATGTGAACAAGAGAGAGAATGCGATTTGGGCGGCGAATGTGAGGACATTGGCGTATGCACAAGATTTATAATGTCACTATAGTAAAAGCTGGATGAATTCCGGCATAACTACCCCCTCCACATGGGGGGATCCCCCTTGGCGGAACGCGACGCTCGACAAGAGAGCAGTGTAACATGATGCAACCCGGATCAGATAAGAGTGTGACTAATCCAATTCAAGGATAAAACTTTTTCATTTTTGACCCCCAGCTAGACATGTAAAAATACGGCAATGCTACGACTATGCGGACTGTTTACTTTAGGAGGCTGAGCTTGGGGACCCCAGAAACAGAATGGCGCGAATGGACGGTTGAAAGCGAGTGGCTCCACCGTTCAGACGCCAACATAAATGTGTCGCACTATACGTGCCCACCAGGTTTTGCACGGACACTTTCCTTCAAGCTAGATTTATAAAACCTGTGTTATAAGTCTAGCTTTTTCTCGAAGCTACGTCAATCTCGTAACCTAAGGCCCCCCTCTGCCTGGGCCTTCGGTAGGTTGGCAAAACCAATGCAAACTCTGCATTTTTACTCTGCATCTTTAACTCTGCAAATAACATTTGTTCACGGGCCCAACATCCTCCTTCTTACCAAGTCACCACTTCCTCCTCGCAAGAGATGGTGACCGATAAAGGGACCAAAAAGTCGTCCCACCAGGCATTACCATTTCATTATAGGTACTGGTAAGATTCCACCTAGGCTGCGTCGGCTTTGATTCCGCCGCGGCTTCTTCAAGGATGACCTGAGGGACGGTGTTGGGGCCTCCGAGTTCGCAACTGCGTAATATTCTCCTCCTTTCCCTGTATCGTGGGGTATTGCCACCTCCTAGTGTCGGCCGGCTGCCCGTGCCCCGCTTATCGGGGTACCGACTAGTTGGGGACTTTGAGGGGAATCAGGGGAAGGAGACGCGGCCTGGAGGTTTCCAGCCTGTTCAAAACCAAGTCAGAACACTTTGAACAGTTTTGTAAGACACACGCACCGCAGCACTTTTGAACATTGTATTATCTTAACAAGCACACTTACTTTTGTACAAACAAATAAAACCCATTTGGTCAACAATATCGTTGCCTACATTAAGAGTGCCCAGTTCGAACCAGCATTTAAATCTAAACCGGGCATTCGCGAACTAATGGTAGGAAGCAAGACGTGCTCTACCATAAAACCAGGTACAAACATCACTTTTTCCACATTACACATTTCTAACAGTTTTCAAGTCATTTTTGTTGTACGCACTCGCTTATTTATAATTTTTTATTTGTTATATCTTGTTAAGTTCTTATGTTTATCCGTTATATATATTCGCTTAATTACCGTTATAATAAACAACACAAATCAAATTTCGGAAGTGCAAGTTTATTTCCAGGAGAAAAAGAAAACTAGACTTCGACGACTTAATTTTCCGACGAGTCAGATGCTGTGTCTAACCTTCGGGAAAAGGGCACACGATTCAATAACATCCATTACTGCACACGATGTCAGAAAAAAGTTGAAATTAAATTCAGCCTCCAGTTTCGCCACAGTTGTGAACCACTCTTAGAACATTTACCTACTTCCCGGATATTCTCCAGAACCAGCTGCATTTCGTCGCGGTTTCATTTCCCCGACGGCTGTATTTTTCGAAAACCTACAATATTCCGTGTTTCAGACATACTAACGTAAACTTATCGCTCCTTTAGTTGCTTCATTCGCGCACAATTACAATAATTAGATTTCGAGAATAACATTCCAGATGTTAGAAAAATATTTGTCACCTGGATAATATATTTTTAACGACTAATACATATTTTAAAGACAGTCATCTTTTAATATTAGTATATTCGTGTAGATTGAAAAAGAAATCGTGAAAAACACTGTACCGCGCTATGTGGAAGACTGCCCGTCAGTTTTACTGCTATGCAAAAAATATTTTTTTACTACTGGAATTACCTCAGTGTGTGTTAGTTGAGTTTACATCAAAATATATTGGTCTGTTATATATTTTCCTATCCAAATGAAAAGTCCGGTATCCTTGGCAAATATGTGTGTACAAGAGGATATGGTTTTCGACTTTTTTTGTCGCATGTGTTAGTAATTGACATTTTACACAATTTCAAATTTCGATAACATATTTTTACAAATATTTGTAGAAATATAGTATTATAAAAGCTAATATAGTATTATATATTACAGTCAGACCCCGCTTAACGCGGGGGATACGCTCCAATAAGTTCGAACGCTAAACGAAACAGCGTTAAACGAGGTCATCTTAACACGTAAATAATGAGGATAAGTGAAACGAACGAAGAATAAGAAAATTTATTGGTTCTTTTTTTAGTGAAAATAACTCCCTTTAAAACGAAATCCTTCGATGTTACTTTTCAGGGGCTAGGAAATTGTCAATGACCTGCGTTCGGTATGGGGTTCGCTCAAGTGGCCCCCTGGAGAGGACCATAAAACATTTACACTTTCTTACTAGTTCGTTGACCTAATCCCCCGGTTTCCAATTTTATTTGACACTCTCTTTCTTTAACTATTCGAACCAACAAGGAGAGCTCCCTTGTTTCTTTCCGTTAAAAGTTAATTTTCGAAAGAACGGTCCGTTTTTGACCCATAGTTCCTCTCAGACATTTTACCTACACAATAAGACGAATGCGATGAGCCAATAAAAAAAATCAGCTACCTTTTCCTGAACTTTGCGGCCGATTTTTTTTACAAATCTCCATCGATCCAAAGCTGTAGAACAACCCCTGAAAGCCGTGACCATTAATTTTTTTATTTCATATACGACAAGTACCACTACCGATTGCGATTTCGAGGAATCCAAAAACCGCGCAATAGTGAAACAGCGTTAAGCGGGGTCTGACTGTATATAGCTATATATGTAGTTTTACAGTATACTATTATATTATATAGTATTATATAGCTACAGTATTATAAAATGATAAATGTGAGGAGCAACCCGATTGACAAATGTCACGAGCAATATATGTTAAAGTTCAGTATTATTGTTAAATACACGTTATCGAATGGTATATTATGATTTGTTACAAGTATAAATTTTTAACAGATTTCTTATCACAGGGTCAACACATATGGAAATTTCAATTGTCGTATATTATAAATCATACTACCCGACGATTATTATAACTACAAAAAAATGTTCCTCTAAAATAAAGCTCAAAGATTTTTATGAAATATGTCCAACCCGTACCTCATATCATTGAAAGACAGGAAGATCAAACAGTATTTCCATTTCTGCTAACGTGCCTTCCCTTTTAATCCCAGTTTTTTTTTCGACACAGTCAATCCCCATCGATCGTAACGCCATTTTAATAAATCACAGTCGAGTAAGAAACGTAGTCCCGATTATCGTCCGGCGTTTGCGATTTTTCTATAACCCATTAAGATGGCAATAAATCTGTCCTTGTCTCGGATAAAAAAAAATACAGAGACGCAATATGGTTCGGCGGCGCCGTTAACGACGAGTCGTCTTCGACGATGCAGTCGGCGAAAAATAATTAAAGACGAAGAAATTAAGCGTTCGCACGTCCACGGCGTTCGAAGCTCCATTTGTTCGGCTCCGTTTTAATTATCAGGCGCTCGCCATTAGGCCGATATTAATGACGCACGCTCGCTCGAGCGTAACTTCCTCCCACCCTCAGCTATCCAGCCAGGTAACGATCGTTTGTTTAAGGCAGCCGGAAGTAATGTTGGCCGTTTCTTCCTCTCGGCTTTTCGCTACGTTTTCGTGGAAACAAAGGGAAGAAAAATATCGCAAAGCACAGCACCGAGATTTCAACGATTTTATTCACTACTTTCCCTTCGATCATCTATCGTACGCGATGCTATTAGTCTGGTCGATGGACTCGTCGACCTAACGATCAATGCTTTTGACAAAGGTAACCACACACCAGTGACATTTTCTCAAGTTTCAAGCAAATCGTAGAAGACGACCGTGTTATTTGTATCATTATAGAAACCTGAAACTTCATGAAACTCGGTGAAACGTTTTTCTCATTTAGTCTTTTCTTTCTCGGTTCCTTTTTTCCCTTCCTTTGCCGTTCATTCCACCTGTTCTTCTCGATTTCAATTGCGTTTGTTTCCGCAGGCTCCTTCACTCTCTCATGAAAGTTTCCACCTACGAAGCATATCCCGGTAAATACAATCCCCCGTATAATGTCCGTTTTATTCGTTTTTCTGCCGAGCGATAATACAGCCCGGATGATATTACCAGGGAACACCCTCGAGTTTTTTCGTCGCTACGCTCCGACGAGTGAAGGCGGTTTAAATTAAGCCCGACTGCGTGTGCAGAACTCGCGCCCATGCATTTACCTTTTGGTCCCAATTAATGCCGCACATTATTCCGCCCACAAACTGCACGTACGTTGTGTGGCAGCTTACGTTGATGGTTAGCCAGATAGACGCTGGGTGAGTAACTATCCCGAGCCGAAAGTCCAGCCTGATCTTCGTTGGGCGAAACGGTATTTTGGAACAAATACGCCAAGAATTTCTAGTATCCGACGGTTAATGTTGAGAGGAATGTTTCTCGTATTCTTGTTTTGAAATTTATTAAATTCTTATGTTGGTATGTCGATTTAATTAGATGGTGACGGAACGAGAAGATATTCGATCGGTGTTTGCGATTCCACAGAGCAAAAAGTTGATGTTGGTGTTTGGTGATCGAAGAAGTTGTTCTAAAATATTTGCATATTTATTTTACAAAGGGCATTTCATGTTTTATTTGGAAATAGAAACTGGTAGTGACGAAAGAAAATTTTGTCTTGGTATTTTGAATTTTATTAGTATACTGAAATAGAATGGAGAATCATTTGAAATTGATTGAAATTGAAATAAATTGTTTCCGTCTTTCCCTTTCAGTCCTGTCATACGACTAAGTATAATTTACGAATAAAAATAAAAACTTTTTTGTGAATACTTCCGAATCTAAACTTTATCTCTTTGTACGTTTCAGAACACCATTCTACCGGAGGCTGTACACTTTTGGGAACGAGCTCTAATGGTCCGCGAGACAAAAAGCACCATTAGGTTAAGCAGGTAATGGAGTTATTTAATCCATTAAATCTAAAATTGGAGTAATTCGGAAATTCATAACACGCCCGTGTTCATTACACACTCTAAGTTGTAAATCCGAAATACTCCCAATTCTTTTATTATTCAAGTTCTAAAATTTTTATGTTTCGTTTACGTTTTGAATCTGTATTATTTTTATTATTATCATTATTCTCTCTCTCTCAAATTTTGCAAACTTACCTTCTTCAAATGACACCTATGTACGTGAAATATTTTACCGGAAATCTTGAAAACTAGCGAGATTTCACGAATCCTACGATTTTACAAAATACGAATGACGAATATAAAACAAGTAATATGCATATAACCAGTGCAGGTTTTGATGAGACACCATTATTCCGAATAATGTAATCAATTTCAGAACTTATGCATAGTACTTCACATGCGCGTGTATACGCGGCTGTCGTTGTCGCGTTTATTTGCATAGAGACCGAAATGCTAAGCTAAAAGCGTGTGAATATGTATCGCACGTATTTACGTTTGGGTAGCGGCTCATCTGATTTATTGCTATAGCTATGGACATACTAGTCGCGTTATTACAACATCTATGCCGTGCTTCGTGTACCTATTTCAGATACTAATGCATAGCCCTCGTAAATTAACGACAGCCAAAGGACGCAGAGTGTCTGACGCAGTCAGACATTATTTGACGATAGTTAATACAGAAATAATATAAAATATTGGAAATGTAATATAAAGTTGTTTAAAGAGTAACCAATTATATTAGAAATGTAATATAAGAGTGTGCCCTCATATTACATGAAAGACTTCAATGGCGAGGAAAACAAAGAAATCTGATATAGTGGAAAAATATTGTTTTCTTTAATTTCGAAAGAATTCATATTTTCGTGATAATGTGTATATGGCGATCATTCATAGGAAAGAAATTGTTTTTTTAGGATTACCAATGAATCACGCCTTTTTGCATGGCAATCTGACAATTATTTTGCTAAACGTCTAGTTACAATTCATTTGTAAATATATAATAATACTAGATATAGAAAAAATTCTTTCTAATTCTCAGGTATTATTTTCATAACTAAAAATTGCAGAGTACACTCTACAAACCAGTTTTCAATCCTAAGTAACCAATAGTTCAATTATTCAAATACTCGATACTTCATTTCCGAGATATCAGTCGAGATAAACAGCAAATTACATTTTTTAAAAACATTTCGCTGATAATCTGTCCACCGGTGAGAAAGAATTATTATGGCCTCAAATAAGTCTCGCAAAATGACCCAAACTCCATTATAACAACGTGTAAACCCTCGAATAACTAATTACGAAATCAAAACAAAGGTCTATTTCCTCGGTCTAGTTACCACGTGGCTCATTCGCTGAATCGCACGTTAGTGGGTGCCTGCGCACAGTGCAAATGTTTGTGGTTCATGCTTAAAATTTCTTTTTTTCTCGCCGTTGTAGCTAACGAAGTTTAGCCGCAGGCACGCAAATAACCTAAATTAATGCATTCGTGTCCTCACACCAGATAAACAGAGCGCGAGGGAAGGTACTAACATAAAGTCATACCTACATATAATTGTGCAGTCATGTGGCTTTCTACGCTTACAAACATGCACTGCAATTCTGTGCAGCTCTAACGAGCCACGATTTTTCACCGTGATATTTACCCGTTACAACGAGAGGGCATTTTCGGTGTCTTACAGAAAATGATGAAGAGCATGAAAAGCTGTCGTGACACCTGCAATCTGGTAGTTTAGCTTTTTCCTCGTCTTGATGCATACTCGTAGTTGCCAATGTCCTGGGAAAATGTACAGCTCTTGTTAATTTTGTCTATGAGATTATCCTGTCCAATGGTTCTATTTTTATAATTATATTAGACTTCCTGTTATGTCGAAATGGGGTTGATAAAGAAATACTGCAGCGAAAGTGTGTTACTTTTTATAAAATCGGTGGTACTCCTTGTAGTTTTTACTGTTTCAATTCTGGATATTGATAATTATGATAATTTATAATTTAACCCATTTGCATCACACAGAAAAGTGAAAAATTCGTTCTTATCACCAAAATTTTTTTTGATTGTATTTAAATGAAAATGTTTTTAAATGTTAAAAATAAAAGCAATATTACATAAATAAAGAATTTTTATTTCATAATAGATTCATAATTATGAGAGGAATATAATCTAATTATTTTGCACATCATGATAATGTTTGAAATGGTCAAGACATAATGCCACATGGCAGTTATCACATTGATAAAATGTGATTACACCACCAACAGATGTAAATTTATGAAATTTAAGTTTATCATTTTTTTCTTCCCATTCAAAATCACTCTCACTCTGATTACTATCACTACTATCAGAAGAAGTCGCCATAGAACGTCTACGTTTTCTAAATCTAATTATCTCTTCACTGCTGTCGGAAATATAACCATCCATTTTGTTTTATTTTTCTAAGTTATTTTACCCTGAAACTATTCGCGATCACCTCTTTTCATTGATTGAGAGCCAAATACGCATGGGTATAATATACGTTCTGGTAATAAATGCCCAAGTGGAATGAGCGCATATATGCGCGCTCTGGTGATAGTGGCCAGGCAAAATGCGCGCATATATGCGCTTATGATGCAAATGGGTTAAGGAACTGTGCCAGATAGGCTACAAGCTGTATATATAGTGAGGCACCAGAAACAAGGCACTTGGGACGGAAGGGGAGACTGCTCTCCTACCGCCTATCCTCGCCATGTCGGTTCTGGAAACCTGAGATCGACGAATGACAACCGAATATAAAACACTCCTTTTGTCGTTCGCATGACGACGCAACGAATGTGCGGGTCTCTCGGCCAATAGCGCGTCAAAATCGAAAATGCGTGAAGGAGAGGGATGTCCCTATCCGTCGGGCGAATCAGAGCAAATTACCTCTCAAGTGCCTTGTTTCTGGTCCCTCACTATATATTTGGATGACAAAATTTTCTGCGGTTGATGACCAGATTATCTAAATAATCCTAATTTTATACAATCTGTGATTATCAGTATTTCTTAATGATTATTATAACAGTTTGATAATCCACAATGCCAAGCGGAAGTAGAAAGTAAACGAGAAAATATAAAGCATGAAAATTTCCACTTGATCCAAGAGCTTGAAGTTTACAAACGCCTATCCTCAAAAACATTCCTCTGAAACCCGCATAAGCACGATTACATGCATAAGCACAAATGTCAAAGTGATCAGAGTTATCCGGGAAAAATATTCACAGAGATCAAAGATATTAATTCGGATCTGACCATTGAAAGATAGACGGAAACAGCTGTGCACTTTTTCACGAAATCCTAAAATCATAAAGTCTCTTTGCTGATACGCGCTTCAAACGAATTTCATCGGCTGGATTTCCTCAAATAGCCATGTGCGTTTATCCTGCCGGGAATATCGCCAGTGGAATCGCCATGTTTCCTGGGGCAGCCTCTATATTTTTCTTCGTATATTTACTGTTCCCGTTGCGGCGCGCGGGAGATGGAAATTACGAAAGGGTCGGACCCTCGGTCGAAACTTTGGTCAGTGTAAACTCAATCGATTGGCCAAGAGGCATGGCAACCCTCTCTTCCTTCGATTTATCACGCTCGAATAAATATCTCGAGTTCGCATCGAATGCCGATATTCAGAAACGAGAATGAAGGCGGCCACCCTCCCCGAAACCCGGGGGGTGAGGTTGGGTGAGGGTCCGGGGGGTGAAAGCGGTGAGATAAGAGAAAACGAAGAAGCGGAAAGAACGGAATAAGGCGAGAAGTGCCACTCTACGGCACTTACATCAATCTCTTGCCAACTCTCGTTTTCACCGCTGCCAATAAAATCCAGCCGAGAAATTGCTGGCAATCTTCGCGCGTCAGCTGCCGCTTTGTGAAAATTTTATTGAATGCATCGGGACCGTTTATGTCACTTTATCGGTGTTGCGTTCGCCATAGTTGCCTCAGTTTAATGAAATATTCACCGCCCTTGAGGAATTTCGTATTCATTTCTCCATTTCACGTGATTCTGTTAGTTGTGTATTTAAATGTTCTCTTATAAATTTCTTTTTGAAGGCACATTTATTATTTAATGGAATCTTGTTAAAAACTGGCAGTAAGAATTGAGCCATTCATAGCACAAATTTATTAACTCCACTTTTTGAATTTTTTTAAATTTAAGACTCAAAGCACTCGATTCAATCCTAACTTTTTATGCTTAGAATAAATTTTCCTAATAATAACGATTAGCACCATTAAATGACGAAGGTTGTTTGGCCATCGAATAATAAATAATTGAATTTAGAAGTCAGTCTAATTAATTCCAACGCTATTCCAACTTATTCATTTTATACTTCGCTAGAGGAAAGCTACATGCGATTATATATTTTCCAATACTCATTTGTATTTATATTTTGATTCGATTATATATTTATATATCTATGATATATTTTAATCGATTTGACAGGTGAATGGCTCAATTCATGATAAATATTTTGCAAAAATTCGAACTCCAGAGAAAAGTGCAAGACGTAAAAATAACTACCTTATAAAACACTTTGTTAGTTATGAAACATATTTCTATTTTGACTGACGTCATAAAAATACACGGGTTTATAATTTATTCGCCTTCGTAAAGCAAAAAAAATTGTATTTCCCAAAACACGTGTTGTCTGATTTTGAAAAAATATACTCGTTACTACGTTACAGCGTATTTTGTCAAACAATGTAATGCAAATGTATCGAAATACGTAATTTACTCTTCGTTTCCCATCTCAGCCTCATGTAATGTCAATCGTGTGCAATGTGCAACCCCGACACATCATTCTCCCAAAATCCTGCACGCCGAACACCTGACAGAGAACGGCGAGGACAACAATGCAAATGATCGAATGACCAAATGCAAATGCATCCTCGTGTTAATCCGAAAGTGGTTCGAAAGGTAGACATAATAGACGTTATTCAGAGTGGAAAATGAAACTCGGGTGACCCTTCGATAAACAATCTCACAAACGTCAATGCAAATGAATATACGCACTTGTGCGAATTACACAAGAGACGCGTCAAAGGAAATTTGATTCGATTAAAGCGAGAGGGTTGCTACCGGCTAACGAGAGAATGGGTTACATTCAAGCGGACGAATACGCACATAACGTTTGTTGATCGAATACGTACCGCGAAATAGGGATTCACGAGTCGTTTACATAACGTGATGTTACAACGTAGCAACTGCAACGGTTTAATGCACTTCTCGCAACGAGGCCATGATCGAAGATGTTTAGAGAGGCTGGGTAATCGCGTTACGAGAACGTTGCTTGGAGTAAAATGCTTTGCTGGGAATTTCTGTTTGATCGTAGTTTGGAATAACCGAAAAAGAATTTAGATAATCATGCGTTTTTCACAATTATGTTGGACACAAAACTGTCGTGTTTTACGCACGACTTAGAATTGAAACAAGATTGGTAATGAGTGGGAAAGAGCTACGATGTCTGACAAGATAAACGAGTGGATTACAAAGTAATTCGCCTAAGATTGAATCCTTATCATCTGTGGGGCATTTATTCTCTAAAATATGATATATAATTTGAAGTTCATCTACGACTGTAGACCGCAGGTAAACTGTCGATATTAGCTGCAGCCGCGGAATATAGGACAAAAATAAGGCTAAATTTTGTAGTATCGCGATTGGTATTAGGCTGGTAGGAAATTAATGTCGGTTTTCAAACTTTATCTGTAAATACACATGTTGAGAATGGGAATAACTTTTTTTAATCAAAATAAATTCCATTACAATTTACACATTTTTTCCAACCAGAAATAAGTTTTTTAATAACATTTTTTTTTTTTAAATGATATAAGAAGATAAACAGATTAAAATGAACGGTTATCTCAAAATTAAGCGCCAAAGTTTGAAAACTCGAAAACCGACATTAATTTCTTATCAACCTAATATTTAAAGTTTACTGAGGTCAGTCATAACAATCTACACTAAACTCGTGGTAATCGGATGTACTAATATCGTTGATTTTCTATGAAACAAATACAAATCGAATTCACAGGAAATTTTTGTGGCATAATCTACGTTATGTCAGGATAAAGAATTTCCTGCACCCGGAGAAATCGTTTGACAAGTTGAATGCCATGGGGGTCACCGGTGGCCGGCACTGTTTTATTCGATGAAATTTCTTATGATTTTTAAATTGCGATATTCACGGACATGCTAATATATTTAATATTAAAATATTGCTGTTACAAAATTGAAGTATTACTGAGTATATAAATATTCTTACTTTTAACATTTCTATTCTATAAAGATGTGACTTTAATAGAAACAATTTCAGTTCGATGGAAATGATGAAAGTAGCGAAATACGGGTGGCATTCAACGTGATAAAATTGCTCTGGATACAGATACAGTAATGAGGAAACTTACTGCCTATAGTATTCGGTACTTTTTTTACCCATTTGCCTTCGGTTTTTATTTGGAATTTCTACCAGCAAACTGGCTTGTCTTGTTTAATATTCGACTTTAATAGTATTGGAAATTTCGTCAAGCATATACAATTTTAGGTGATCCCCTGGGGTATCAGATATCACATAGAACTATGTTCCAGAAATAATTTCGAGAAATATAATATGGAACTAATTTTCCAGAAATAATATTGATTTGTACTTTTTCAAAGTAATGGAAAAACAAAGATTTCATCTTGTATTAATATACGAACCCTTTTTGGAAGACAAAAAGTGGGCAGGAACAAAGGTATGTTGCGAATCATACATCATAATTTTAATAGTGGAGGCTATAACAATCTCAAAATAGCAACCGATATTCATCCCGGTTTTAGAGGGACCTCCTTCCAAAGAATCAATTAGCGAGAAGCCACTGTAGTGAAATTTAGTTTCAAGGAATCGATTAGCGAGAAGCCACTACAGCAGTGTTTCGTTTCAAAGAGTCGATTAGCGAGAAGCCGCGGTAGTGACACGCAGTAATTCGCGAGAGTTATACAAATCAGAACAGTAGATAAGTTTCTGAAATTTTACTTTGTACAATTTACTGTTTAGATACATTACTACTTGATTTCTCAATCTATCGTTTCGAGAATTGAACTTCATCTTTCTGGGAAGAAAGTTGAATTTATATTAAAGTATAGGGAGTACATCGATCAAATATAATAATTTTTTCTTTGTTTGAGCAATTTTTCTTATTATCGCTAACTAATAATAAGTATTAATAAGAAGTATGAACGGATATTATTGACATATCTCAATAGATGTTATATTGAAATTATTCTTCTCAAGAATAATTTGATTTTGCCGTACATCTTGGATTAACTAGGACAACTATTTACTTTTTGCACATTCAATTTATAACTGAATGTTTTGCCAGTGACAGATACTGTTCTATGTAAAATTTCTTATTTCCATTAAATGCATTATTATAATCGGATTCAAAAAAATGTGACGTAAAAATACATACGTCCATCGGCATAATATTTTACACGTCATTTGCTACTATAAATGAAATATTACATGTAGATCTCCTACGTAACAAATACTCAATGTTGCTTTATCTCAGCCAATACGAAAATATGATTTTATTTTCCTTTTTACTAAAAATTGATGTAACTCCAATATTTACCCGAATGAACGGTAATCTATCTTACAGGGCAAAATCTTTCCAGTCGTAACTCGATATTCAGTTGGTAATAACAGGGCAAACTGGGCCGCGATAGCGGGGCTGGTATAATTACTTCACATCGAACATAAATCTCCTGTAACGATGTAACGCGTTACTGTCTGCTAATAGCATTAATTAGAGCAAACCCTCCAGCACCCCCACTAATGCGGATTATATATCTTGCAATTAGATTCATTCTTTCATCTTCCTTCCGTTCTCTTCAATTTCTATTTTAGCGGCTAATTATATCGCCCTTATATCGTCATTTGCATTCTCTTCGTCGCTCAGAATCTTTTCTCCTTCAGAATTTTATTTTCTCTATGAAAAGTGAGTGTAAACTGTATGACTTACCATTCGCTTATTCTCGATTTTGTTCATGAGATATTGTAGGAACGGAATTTTTCCTACGCTCAAATAGTATTAATTCTGGAATAAGTGAGTGTGGATGGTTTGTATATAGGCGAGAGTGGATGTTTAGAGTGCGCGATTTGGAAGGCGACGGATGTCAGGGCTAGCATGAATGTTTAGTCTGTAGAGAAAGAGAAAATGAGTGAGTGCAACAGAGAACGCATGCTGTGAGAAAGACGAAGAATGCATGCTGTGAGAAAGAGGATCGAGGGTGGATGCGAGCGTGGATTTTTGGGAAGAGTCAGTTGGTTGAGTTGAGTTCGTAGAGTCAAGTTGAGTGGAGATATACAGAGTGGAGATTTAGAGAGTTAGAGTTATTTTAGTATTGTTAAGAGTAGTGTATTTTTATCTAGTTAATAAAGTTAATCATTTGTTTTTAATTACACGCGTTCAATTAAGTTTCTAGGCTACGGTATTGTTAATTTATTTTAAGGGAATCTGTTCCGTTTATTCAAAGACGGGTATCAATAATCTTTGGTTGCTCGTCTGAGATTAAATCTGAATAGGACCCTATAATATTAGAAATGATTTTCAACTAAAACTTACTTACCCCTGTTAATGTCATCTTTATTGAACGAGCGAATTGTCGATAAATGTCTGAATTTAAATTATGATAGAAATTGCCCTGCGTAATTTTAAGAGATGTCATCCGAACTTTATGCTCAGAAACTATAGGGATTACGTTTAGGATTACGTATACTGCATATAATGCAGAGGTAAAATGTAATTCATGCGGTATTTGATCGTAAATCCGAATATTGTCACCTGCGCTCCTCATATCGAATAATCATTCGTTGCAGTCTAAAATGTATGCGATTATAAATTTCTGCAGTGTATTATTCATTTTCAGGCACTTTTAAATTGTACATTTTTTTTTAATTTAGTTGCATATTTTTAAATATAATTACACAAGATGCAAAGTCTTCCGATTAGGCATTCTTTTACGTAAAAATTTACCGGAAAATTAGAAAAAACCAAAATGGATAGAGCTAAACCATTATTATACCTTGAAATATGTAGTACACTATATCATAGAGCGTCTTTTTAACAGCATTAATATCTGGAAAACGTTCCGAATCTTGCAAATTTATGATGGCTATGGAATTAAAGTTTTGTAGTCCCAGTTAATCGGCCAAAGTTCAAATTCCTGTCATCACTATGTGACTTTCTAAACTATCATTTGAGCAGGTTTCTTTAAAAGTGGTGTAAGTCCATTTTTGACAAAAAGTTAGTTAACGATAACAATGAATGCAATCCGCCATGAGCTTTTTATTTATAAACAGTTCCCAAAAAAAAATCCTTCAAAATTTTCATCATTTTGTGAATATAAATTTACGTAGTTATTGCAATTACAAATATAATTACTTTGAAAGTGGTGTAAGTCCACTTTCCGCAAAGACATAACGTTTAGTTCAAAAATTATACTACATAATTTCTCTACTTCACTTTTAACCAATACTTTAAAAACGATCACATTATAAACTTTTATCAATTTAATATTTAAAAAACATAAAATGATCGTATTATATATATCAATATTTTTCAAACCATTCAAATGCAAACCCTTAAATATCTCCATATAATATAAAATGGTCTACTTTCACAGAAAACGGCTCATTTAATATATTATAGCATCGGTAGTTTAGAACACTACCTATAACTGTATGTTGTAATTCATATCATAGCGATTTAAACGACTACAGCAACTGAAGCTAAAAAGTACAAAATGAAGAAAGAACACGAATATTTTTTGCACCTTAAAAAAACAATTTTTCTGTTCGTGGTATCATCTGAAGTCAAGATAATGCTCAAGGAGCTCATCAGATAGTGTCAGTCAGAGTTGCATAACAATTGACATAAACTGCTAGTAATCCAGTGGGTATTCTTTAACAGCCATAGCTAGCTAAAAATAGTCGTTAAACGTTAGTTTAAGGTACTGCAGAGTATTTTATCCGCTTAACGTGCGGCGTACAGGAAATTGAAGGTAGTATTGCTCAGTTCCGCTGGACGACATACGTTTAACACTTATTGCGACAATAGAACAAGACAATAACGGAGAAACGGCGATTGTACTCTTAACGCAGACTCTTACTCTAAACTGGATGCTCTGCTTAACTCGCTATTAACTCTCTCATTGTAAATTCTACTCACATTAAACTTGTACTCTACTCGCTCTAGATTTTCTCTTGTGCTGTCTTTCACTGATCCTTAATATAGGTCAGGCAGGACCTGATAGGTTCTCCCTTCTCTTTTATAGTTATGTATCGAATGTTGAGAAAAACATAAAGCGACAGTTTTGTCTAGAGATGCGAACCTCTACTTGAGAATCACGAGTGATTCGATGACCTTCGTTCTCAATCACGCTGATTTTTCACAGTGATTTGTAATTTTTCCTGATCGTTCTGATTCACGGAACGCTCATCTATTCTCTGTACATGTCATAACCTGTACATTTCAAGTACATGAAAAATAATTTTTATATACGTAAATCACTCTAACTCTAATCACTAGAAGGCCCAATTTTCAGTCGGAGTACCGACACTAATTGTAAAGTACAAAAGCGTGTAATGTGGACGACTATTATGTATGATATGTATTCATGATTCGAGAGAGAAAATCACAATTTTAAATAGAGCCATGAATTATTATTTTATACCAGGATCATATAATGTCCGAGCTTAACCCTTTGAGGCACGGGAATTCAGAAAATAAAATGACCTTTGTTGCACAGACAATTTTCTTTTGATTGAATAAAGTTGTTTTATATTAATTAACAAAGTTATGTAATAATATAAATTTTAGAGGTGGGACCCCCCACGGGGACGTCCCACCCTGCATCTTCATGCATCAAAGAGGTGGAACGTTAATAATCCTTAATAATCCTGTTGTGGATAATAATCCTGTAGCGAATTAGCCCGTTATAGCTTTCAATGCGAGAAACATTACATGCAGTTGCACTGTCTAACAATGTAAATATTGAATGGGATAGTTATTCTATATGTTCTATATCGAAATATTATTTTAAATAATAAATTACAATACTATATTAACCACTTTTAAATCATTTTCTTTGTTACTATCACATACATCAATTGGGCTTTTGAAATGATACTTTTGTCGTCTGAATGATTACTTTATCTCCTTTTCTTTTTATTTCTCGCTAATCACAAAAGTTTTTATGCATTAATATGAGTGTTCACGAAATTCGAAATATACGCTGATACTCGAACGCTTCGGATTCAGTAAACCAAACGATATTTGTATTTGCCAATATTTATTTATAATTATGAATGTAAAAAACTTTTAAATTATAAAGAACAGACGATACGTAACTGTGCTGTATGTCTGTCTCGAGCTAGTCTGGGCATATATTTAAAAAAACTCCACAAAACGGTGACACATTGATATTTGAGACTTCTTTCTCTGTGTTAACGGCGTGCAGTAAATCGCGGGTCAATTTTTGAAGACTTCCAAATCTACGGTATACACTTTCCATTCATACAAGTCTTAGCAGTGAATGTGAACTAAATCGAATTGCAACAGATCAACTGATAATTTTTCGGTTTTCACGAGTTCGATGTGGACCGTGGTGCATTGCCGGCAATATAATTCATTGAAATAATCCGATAATTATGCGTATTACAATTACCAGGGTTTTGTAAAATGAAGGGAGTACATATGCAATAAAGTGAAATAATTTGATAATAATACATATCTATTGAAAGTAATGCGCGGAGTATTTCAGTGCAATTGGATTACGTGAAATGTTTCCATTGTCCTTAACCATACGAACAAATGTGTGACAATTCAACACAGTTATCTAATAATACAAAATATGAGAAATGCTGATCTTAATGGCAAGTTGCAATTTCAAATAATAGACAAATATAATGAGTAACTATTTTCCTTATTTTCAATGAAAATCTTTTGCAATTTGAAAACAACCAAAGCCAGACTTATTAAATCGAAATTTTGACATTTCCCAAGAAAATTTGTGCAAAAGCTCAAGAAACTTCCGAACATATTCCGAGGTACACTTTCAGACTACGACTTCTTCCGAGCATATGGATTTTAACAAATATTTATAGCCAGCTTCTGTATAGGGCGACAATTACCATCGAGTGAATATAGCCACCCTTAACAGCGACCTGGACTTCGTTATAGCCAGAATGCAATCTCAATGAAGTGCATCTTCGTAAGCACAGTATCAAATTTACAACATAATACTATTTTTAATTTTTCATATTTTCGGCTGACTAGGACGAAATATTGTTTACGAGTCTATGTATAATATGGCAACGGTGTAGAATTAAGAGCAATTAGGGTGTTGCAAATTTATCAAATTTTGAAATATGACGATGGCATAAAAGTCTAAAAGGCGAAGTTTAACGGGTATACAGGGATTGATGTCAAAATTTTCTGCCATTATACATATCTGAAAGTCTGAAGCTCTGACTTTTTAGCGCACAACAGGTTGTGAATTTTGCAATATTGCACTACGATTCTTATTTAGGCTTATAGTTTACACTTTTAACTTACAGTACTTGGAAAAATCAGCTGCTAATAGCTGATATTCTAGCTTTTCCGTAATTTTTTTTAAAGCAGTGTAGTCGCGTTATGAGCTTACTTCGCGTTTTGTCGAGAACTGTAGGAGATATTGAAAAAATTCTGAGATGAATTTTATATAATTTAAAAGTAACTTATTATTTAATCGCAATGCATTGTTTTAACTAACGTACAAAGTTCGTAAGAAAGTCAAATTAATTTTTCATGTAACTATACATTTTATGGTGACCATTCGATTCCTTTCAAGAGTTATTAATTTATTTTTAGTATTCATTACTTTGTTAAATTATTAAACTATTAAATGACTTATGAAGTGTGGGACCAGAAACAAGGCACTTGGGACGGAAGGGGAGATTGATCTCGCACCGCCTATCCCCGCCATGTCGGTCCTCGAAACCTGAGATCGACGAATGACAACTGAAAATAAAACAACCCTTTCGTGGTTCACATGACGACGCAACGAATGCGCGGGTCTCTCAGCCAATAGCGCGTCAAAATCGAAAATGTGTGAGGGAGAGGGGTGTCCCTATCCGTCGGGCGAATCAGAGCAAATTGCCCGTCAAGTGCCTTGTTTCTGGTCCCTCGGTGTACCGCAATTTTAAGAAGGAACTACGTTTCCTATACAGACTTTAATCACCAACAGATGACTATAGTCACCCTTAATACCGAGAGGGTTAAGTATTAAGATAAGAGAATACGCCGGGAGCATTAAAAACGTCCGGGACACCGTCATTCAACGAGTCTGAACAGATGCATGTGTCAAGCATAGGATGACGTGCCGAGTCGTTTGTTTTCACCCTTAGAGTGTTGCACCGCCCCGTCCATTTACGTGCGATATATGGGGTTGCACCGCATTTCGCAGGATGATACCTTCACGTTGTACTCCGTTTGCAGTTCTCTGGCAGGCCGGTTTCCAAATCGTTGCCAAATCTATTCTTTTCTTGAAAATGGTCCCATTCAGGTTTTTCCATTACCAGTTACGTGGTAGGCAGCAATTTCTAGAGGTAGTTCTACAATTACTGTAGGTATGCCTCCGTTCTGCTATCTCTCAGAATGATTTTCATGTTCTTTTTTTAATGGGGCCTCTGAAAATCATTCGATGCAAGTCCGAAGGTAGGAGAGATGTTCGGTATTTTTTGGGGGTCTGTAGCGTTTGTTATAATTTAGGTTTGTGTTGATAACGCTTGCAACGATCTGGTGATTTTAAATTCATAGGTTTAGTATTTGAGGTATATTAGCAACAGCCGCTGTTGAAGCTGAAGAAAATATGGCGTGGAAATTAAATTTGAATGCACGTCGTGTATTTATAGTTTTATAACTTTACCATGGGGGCTACTGTCATTATGGAAATGTTTAAAAGTATCTACAATAAATTAAGTCAACCCCTTGCTCTACGGTTTGTTTTGTAACTACTGCCGCATAATTAAGAATTTAATTGGTTTAATAAAAATTGATCAGTGATTCTTGATATATCGCATGGTTTAACGTAATATTAATATCGTAGGAATAACATTATCGCGTCGTGGCTCATTAATATTTTCAATTTGACAAACAAAACTTGAAAATTTCTATCCCATTTACCTCATTACTAGTGTCACTCGTTATTGTAGAGCAAGGGGTTAATAACAATATAAGGTGTACAAGAAAGAAGAAACCGGAGCTAAACTTAAGACTACAGCACACAAAATGTTTCTTAGTGGAAAGCAAATATTCAACAAATGTTTTTGATAGATATTTTTAGAAACTTATAAAATAAAAACCTAAACAATACTATGAGAACGTATGGTGCAGAAACTTTATAAAACAATTGCCCCTACCAATGAAAGTGCGACAAAGAACTAAGTATTAAAAAAAACTGCATTCATGTAACAAACACAATACATAGGTCGCAAGAAGTTAAAGTTCATTCCGATCACACGATATTTGTTGACTCGTCGGAATCTCGTTGTTTTTTCTTCTCTCGAAAATAAACCTGACACTCCGGGGGTTTGGTGTGTTTGTTTATTATAACGAAAACGAAAGTATGTACATAATAACAAATGATAACAAATATAATAAGTAACAAAATGTATAACAAACGAGCAAAACAAAAATATAAGGAAGACTGGTAGAATGTGTATGTTTGAAAAATTGTCTTAAGTAGCCTCAGGACGCTTGTTCGGTCCCTTTCTTAATTTCACAAGCACCCCTTCCGCCGTCGACATTCCTTCCGAGCAGGAAGTGGTGATTTGGTAGGGAGGAGGACGTTGGGCCCGTGCAAAACTGTTATTGGTTCTGCCGGGGCTTCGTGGATGGTTACCAAAATGCAGAGTTTGCATTGGTTTTGCCAACCCACCGAAGGCCCAGGCAGAGAAGGGCCTTGGATCACGAGATTGACTTAGCTTGCGAGTGGATGCTAGAGTTATGACAGGTGTCATAAATCTAGCTTCGGAGGAATGTATCCGTGCAAAACCTGGTGACCACGTGCGACCCTTCGGTTATCGAAGGGTGCTTGCCAGGTGGGCCAGATTTGCACGGCTGCGGAATTAAATATAGAGATATAAATATATAGAGAGAGAGAGAGAGAGAGAGAGAGAGAGAGAGAGAGAGAGAGAGAGAGAGAGAGAGAGAGAGAGAGAGAGAGAGAGAGAGAGAGAGAGAGAGAGAGAGAGAGAGAGAGAGAGAGAGAGAGAGAGAGAGAGAGAGAGAGAGGATGCTGCGCTAATGCGTGATGATGAGCGTGTGTTTGGTGATGCGTGTTGAGTGGCTCCGGTGCCGAGCTCTCAGAGGCTGCGTAAGAAGACCAGAATGTATGTATCTTGTCCTTGCAAACAGCGAACAGCGTATTCTTTACCACCGACAGTGTTAGAGCGGTGAATGTGAATTGATTACTGTTATTTTTCTATTTTCTTTTACTTTATAATAAACATAGTACTTTCTTATCTTTCAAAAATAATTCTACAATATTACTTATCGCAACGACTGGCATCCGTCCGTCGTAATTCGTACGAGTTGCTCCTTTGAAACCGCAATTCGTCGTAATTCCTCACAAAGCAGCGCTTCGATTTACGTCTACCGTCATTGAACGGATTTCAAGAATTACTGAGATAGTTTCATTTTAATCTGCGGAGGAGTAAATCACGCGAGGCAATTAGGACCGCGGTAGGCAGATAGGGATCCTCTTCCATGTCCGCCGTATACGGAGAAACTGTGCACGCAGGTATACATAGATATCAAAACGATAACGATTTCACGGGCAGGTCGTTCGACCTGCCGCAAATACTGCCATGTTTCCACTTGGAAACTCTAGGCCACGTATGTATCTATCCGGACACTCGTGCAATGGCGTTTTCGGTACGTAGCTTTATGGATTCATAGGGAAACGAGAACCGCTAGTGACGTAATTGAATTTAACGCGATGACCTGCAAAAGCGCGTGCCTGTTTCACGACATCAACGATCGCTTCCCATGAATTTGCAGGCTCTGAAAATTACGTGATAAACGCTGGTCTTTTAAGTGTTTTCAGTAACTTTATTTTGTGGAACCATCGTATTAGTGAACGCGGTAACGATTAGATAAATATAAATATTGTTACGGCGGGTGTTGTGGCACGTTATAATAAAACAACAAATCGTTTATAAAAATAGCACTTTCATTTGAACAGGTCCGACTAATCTAACAGCTCACAGAGGACTCTCTGACATATTATTATAAACATTCACATCTCGTTGCTATCACTCTACCAATCGGTAACATATAAAGGGGAGACAGTTCCGTTGCTCATAATAATTCGTAACAATATTAATGTGTAGGAATATTGACGAGTTATTGATCATTGGATAATTTAATCGAAAGGAAATAGGCATTTATTAATTTACTTCGTAGAAAATGAAAGATTCTGACACATGCAGTTGACGTATTATTTTCAAACTTAATTCCACGTTTGCATAAAACAATAACAATATAGTTAATTCGTTAATGCCCAATGTATTCCCGGATCTCTTTCCCTTCCTTTGAATTGTCACGGTTGGAAATTTTCTTGAAAATTTATCTTGTCTTTTGTTTCTCGCATCTCAAAATCTCGCACAGCCATTTTATACAGCGCTTTGCTTTCGTTTTTTGCAACCCGATTTTTTGTACAGTCATCATTGCTAAGTATGCCGTGATTATATCTTTTTACACGGTGCGTTGCACGGAGACATAATAAATGCATACGGGAGTTCTCTTCACTTTTTCGCTTTAATTATAGTTTTCCATAACGCGATTACTTTTTTCTCGTATTGTTCTTGCACATTGCCGGTCTGGAACGCGTGAAATGCGCAGAAATGTAGCTCCGCTGTTTTTCTTTCCGCTTTTCCTTCGCTTTTTGTTTCTTCTTCCTCCCTCTTTTTTGATAATCATCGTCGCTCTCGCTGTTATGCTTATAATTTCCATGTATTATCTGGTAGAGTGTCAGGCAGGATATGTAACCTCAGGCTGCTTATCCTTTTTCCTTTGCGCTTCTGTTCTGCCGCCTCTTTCTCGTAATTATTCATTCCGTTGAAATACATTTCTGTATGTTGAAATTCCACTTTTGAATATTTTTTTAAGTGCTACAGCTGGCAATGCAACTTTTATTCAGAATTACATAATTACTATATCAAATTGCATAGGGTGATTGAAAGCAGAGAGATGAAAATAAAGAACTTGTACTTCTTAATAAACGTAAGATTCATCTTGGCGGAAATTGAATTAGAATTTATGTGTACACTAAAATCAATTTATCTAGTGAGTGCCAGTTTTTGTACAGTACAAAAATTCCGGTTTTAATCTTGTAGAGGGGCGGAATTTTAGAGAATAGGAGATTGGAAAAACTCTTCGGGCACAACTCAATAGAAAATAACAAATAACGATGTATTAATAAGGTTACAGCTAATTAACAAAACAAGACAACACGACAACTCAAAGTCCTCTCAACTACAAAGCAACATAACTATTTACAACTCGACTACTACAACTCGACTACTCTTCAACGTATTCTGTTCACAACTCTGCACACTCTGGACACAACTCTTAACCGTTTGAGTCCCAGAGGCTTTTAGAAAAACACGGTCGAAAAAACCCGAGCAGCGCGATAGCGCTTGTCTCAGCCGAGTACTGGGACTTTTCGACACAAAATCTGAAGAGCGCGATCGCGCCCCTTATACTCAAACAACTCTCACACAACTATTCACTCTTTCGCACTCGCAGTCGCATTCACACTCACTAATTCTAGAATATTCGGGCCTCGAGGGAGAAAACTGTCGGCCTGCTGACTTGAGCAAGACCCAACCCCGCTTTCGACCTCGCAGCCCTTCGTCATCCTTAACCCTTTGCGGACAGAGACATTTTTCAATATTGAGAGATAGTCATTCATTTTGCGATCCAAAAGCACCTTTTTATCAGCAAGTTATACTGTTAATCCATATACATTATACATTATTACTTGCTTAAACATATTTCAACGGTTGTATTTCAAGTTTTCAACTCTAGCTGTATATACAAGCGGCTATAAACTATAATTAAATTTTTTCTCAGGCCGCATATATTCGTCGCTAGTCCTCAAAGGGTTAAAGCGGAACTATCAATATTTTTCCGGCACTACAATCTTTTGTTAATTTTTGACTGATAACAGGATAAAATCGAGGTATTATTTATTATTATGGAAAGGTTGGCGATACAAGCGTAACTAGGTTTTATGCCGAAGGCAGTGAGTATGGATTCTTTGTGATGAAAGATGGTTGAAAAGAGAAGGAATAGGTTGGAACTGTACAGTAAGCGTGACTGGTTCTACCTACAATCAAAAAAGCTTCAAAGGGGAACGTTCCGATTGGTTGTTAGCAATGGAAAACAATGGAATTTTGGATAAAGTCAGAAAGTGGCTAAAATGGTGCTGACCGACCGTTTCAACGTGCTGCACAATGCGGAACATGATCACCATTGTTTAACAGGAGAATGGACTCGAAAAGTACACTAAATGTAGAAAGTATTCGAAAGTATGAATCCAATAACAACAGAGATTGCTGTCTTTTAGTGCCAGAGTATTTTTAAGTTGCGACACATTGAAAAAATATGAGTGAAAATATCGTATCATCAAGTATTCTAACTCAGACAACTATATAATGAATTGTAAAAGGAATTAATGACTGAAAAATGTTCATCACATTTTTTACTTAATTCACGTCTACCATTTCAAAATAACAATATTATTTAATCATTTATTTTTTGTGGTGGTTGGATATGATAATATAATAGACACCACTCTGGTGTAGTAGCTAATATTACATTAACCAGTTAACTGTGGAGTTTAGTTTTAAAAATATCTCATGGGTTGCGGAATTAAAATCAAACAATGACTTGTATACACGTCGAACGCACAGGAAATGCTCCTATTGTAAATTTTACGAAAAATGGAAAACAAAACTTGGAAGGATTACATATTTATTCGATGAAAAATGTACAATTCAGTGTTAAAAAGGTTACCGCAACAGAGCTTAGGATTGACGTGTATACACGTCGAACACAGTTAACTGGTTAAATTAATTTCAACGTAAAAATTAGTGACGATTTTATTTATTTAAATAAAGCAATCCTTCGTTACGTTTCAATGCAGGGCGTTCTTCGGTAAAAGGATGCCAGCAAATTAATTTCCATCGACGTATAAGAGACCGGAAAAATAAATTGCACCGAAGAGGATGAATTACGTGAGTGATAATTGACAACGCTGTTAATTTTCATTACGAAGCCGAACTCGGTGACACAGAAGAATAATATACGAAAAAAATGTTACATATTGATGAATATGAGAATAATTCGTGTATGAAAATACGGTTCATCGAAAACATCCAATTTTTCACGATTCCATAAATTGTACCGTCCCTAATTAAACCTTAATAAAGCTTCATATGTGCATCATAGGGAAAACACTGGATCGATATCCGATTGTAGTTGTCGAATAACCGACGTCGCGATTTCTTAATGAGAAACCGATGATCAGAACGATCATTCCACTGTGCTGCACTCTCTCTGTGTTCCTCTACCTCCGCCCCTATCTTTTCTCATTTTCCCCATTACTCTCGTTTTCTGATTTGTTCTTACTCTTTCTCTTTTGTCCTTCTCTTCACCTCCCTTTTTCTCTTTTATCCCCTTTCCCTCATCTTTTCTCTCTTTCTTCCTTCCCTTTCTTTTCCTTTCCCCTTACACAGCTTCTCACCATCTCGTTCTTTTTCTCTTTCTTCTTTCTTTCCTGTCCTTCTCATTTCTCTTCGCTTCTCCTTTACATTCTCTCTCTTCTTTCATTTTTCACCTATTTCACCCTTTTCGCTCCCTTTAACCTTGTTCACCCTCTCCCTTCACCGTTCGTCTCACCCTCACTTTTTCACCCTAACCCTTTCTGTGAAATGACATAAGAGTCCTATTGTTTCACTGGTAGGCAAAAGCCGAGTCGAGTTGTCGAGTGGCAATCGAATCAAAACCCGAACTACCGACATATTCAGCTAATTGGACGAATTGTGCCTGTATGCTGCTCGTTCCCCGGAATCGTGCATCGTGTGTCATAACAAACTACGAGTATCTACTGTTTCCCCTCATTAACAGTTTATCGGTTACGTAATCCGCGTATGAAGAATAATTATACAAAAACAGAATACCTCCGAGAGCCGTCATCATTGATTAACGCCTTTCTCATTCTATTGATTAACCATTTGAGTCCCAGAGGCTTTTAAAAGAACACGGTCGAAAAAATCCGAGCAGCGCGATAGCGCTTGTCTCAACCGAGTACTGGGACTTTTCGACACAAAATTTGAAGAGCGCGGTTGCGCTCCTTTGGACTCAAACGGTTAATAAAAAGCGAATGAAGTGCTGCCAGTTTGATCTTTCAACACATTTATAGTAAGGTAGTGCTTCGAATATCTTTCTTTCCAATTCCTTAGTTCGCAAATTATTGGTAAACCTTGTCTTTGACATATTAAATAATTCGAAGTACCATCAAGTGTTATATTAACATCTGGCTTTTCTAGTGTGAAGATCAAAATTTTGTTATATTCAAGACACGCAGTAACGGGGTAAATGTTTATTTTCGTGGTATATAAAACTTCTCAGAAGTCACTGAGTCAAATGACCTTCCTAGCTTATAAGCTTCTTTAAAGGTATCAAGTAAATTAATTCTTCAGTGTTGTTACTTAATGAGATTTACATATAATAGACACAGTGCCAGATTAACTCCTCGTACTAATCTACATTTGAAATGTAATTTCACACCTTCAAACTATATTTTACTCCGGACGAGGAATTGCTAAATTCACGTGTCGGATTACAGTGCATTTCTGGAAAGTTTCATTGGTATTGGAATTCGTTGCTAGGTTCCTCCCGCAGATTTCCATCGAATCATATAGCTATTGAGAAGTCGAACTAACTTTGCTTTTGGGACGATTATTGTCCCGATTTAAAAATTAGAACTACCGTTTCACATCTATTATATGTAAATATACGAATCAAGTATGTACTTTGGAAAAAGTGGCATCAAAAGATGAATAAGATGATCAGTTAAGTAATTTTTGTTTTATAAGATAAGCGTGGAATAGTTGCTGTATGACTTCTCTACCAATTAGGGATATTTTGAGAAAAAATTGGGGACCGGTCATTTTGTCTGCCTTGGCTGTTTTAGTGTTATAAACTAGGTCAATGAAAAGTAATATAAATCTTGTACATGCAGCACTGAAATCTCTATTGTCTTGCAACCTCCCTCGCTATTTATAAAGAATTCAGCTATTCCAGGAATTTTATTCATTAAAATTTCAGAATAATAAAAATTACGCTGCGTCTAAAATCAAATTAATATAGCAGTGAAATATTTTTGCCTACTTCTTTTTATGATATTATAATAAAAGCTTTGAAAGGAGGCGGTCATTTTAATTAATATCGTCATTTTGCAATAATATTAACGCGCAGGTCTTTTATTTTATTTCATACGTCGAAAAGTAAGGGAAATACTTACTGACGTACAATATGCTTTCTCAATATATAATAGCGAATTATTAATTGAAGGGACACTTATCAAAAGTGAACATTTATTGTTCAATTTGTGGAGCAGTATGCAAACCCAATCGTTACGCATGAAGACAATTCGTGGAATCGTTTTGTAACGATCAGCGGAATTGATGGAACGCGGAAGGAGTGCCGATTAAGTTCTACTTTAACGAGTGTAAATAATGTAACGAAAGACGTACAAGAACGAAATTGTCGAAACACAAATGAGAGTAGTCAGCGCAATTAATACAACAAAAGAAACACAAAGAATACAATGTTAAAACGCGATAACGGTACCGCTCTGTATGACGCTTAATTTGTTAATAATTGCTCGCACATTCTTTTGTTCCAAAACACACACTAAAACACAGCGCATGCTAAAGTATAACACCATTGTTTTTAACCCTCCATAGACCGATTTATTTGCTGCGCCTAAAGGTTAGTTAGACGATGGCACACAGGTAAATATTAAAAATAGAATTTCGATTAAAAGATGTCAATTGATGTTTAAGCATTTAGGTGCAGAAAATGATTTAGGATCTTCAAGTATTAAGCTATAATAATTCGTACAGTTAAAAAAATGATTTTCGGAAATGGAAACACAACTGTGCCTTATGTTACCTTAAAGCCGTGAGGGCTTGGCTTGTAGAGAGTTAAATGAATTTTACATTCTGCCACGAGTCAACACTCTTATAATATTTTATCATCGTTTTTCTTCTATAGAGAAAGATAATCGGTTGTTGTATTATATAATTTATTGTAATAAGAATATATTTCCTTGTTGCTGTTTACAATATTTATGAAATCATATTTTAGTGTTTCTTTGTAAATACTAATATTCCTTTTATTGAATAATTTTATGGGAAATAAGCGATTTTGTTTAAAAGAAATACGAATTCAAATGTAGTTTACATATTTTTTAATAAAATAGTAGTGGACGCCGAAGTGTATATTTACATGCAAAGAAGTTACATAGGAGAAATGATTGTAAGACAAGAGTAACAAAGGTTTATATATGAGATGAACTTTTATCCCTTTTAATTTCACTCTTTTCCACTTTAAAATCGTTCAAACGTTGCAATTAATAATGTGAACACGAACGAATCGTGTTGATTAAGAATTTCATAAAATTCCATTTTCAAAGAAAGATAAACAACGTATCTTCAATTTCGCTTTACCGTCGGAATGAAATCAGTGTTCAAACGTTCCTACATTAATTACCAATTAAGCGACTTCGACGTTAAATTTCCATTTAGATCTCGATCCATTAAGAATCTCTGTGAGTAATTTATAACGTTAAATTCACGGTTTATGCCTTTCGATTATCGCATACAAATGAAAGTAAACAAAAAGGCGATGCTTGTTCGAATGAATCCTTGCGCCATGGACTTAATGAAAGATTGATTCCTGCGTAATTCCAGATTAGCGTGAAAAATTGTGGGGACCGTTTCAACGGCGGAAATTCTCCTCGTTATTCGTTCAGCCGTTTATTCGATCTGCGCACAACAAAGAACGGCTCAGGCCCAGGGTGGCGTTAATTATTCCCGGCTCTTTATAGTGACGGCGAACCCTCCGACGTCGGTAATGATTTTAAATTTCCTTTTATTTGCAGAGACACTGGCTCCAAACTGTTCACGCTTTCTCAAAATTTACGATTCGAATTTTTACCCCGGGAATTCGGCACGGCATTACCGCGAAACTTATTCGAAAAGTGAAGAAAATACCGGGGGAATTCTCATTGGTATAAAAGCCACCCTCTGTTTCCTTGGTACGTGGATAGGCATTTCGAGTAAAACTTAGTAATCCAGCACGAATTATTTAGGGCAATGGCGAAAGTTCAGGAAGTTTGGTTAATTAATTGGTAAATAGTTGATTGCCGAGCCGAGAAGTTTCGTCTGCTATGAAGGATTCTATTACTGTCATAATGAGCCGGTTATATATGAGCCTGGAGACATAAGTCATTTAATGGAAAGAACTTTCAGCTTGCGTGAAAGGTAGCTGCTTCTGAATGGGTTTTATTGCGGTCATTATTGTGATTGATGATACTTTGATATTCTTCTCGATACTATAGCGAGAGCTTATTATTTGATAGGAAATCTTAAAGGTTCGATGCACATATGATCTCATTTGATTTTCCGCTATGAATCCTTTTGTGGAACAAGTTTCATAACTGAATAATCCAATGAAGTTAAATTAACTTGTTCCCTGTTGAATTAAGACTACATAGAATAAATATAGAACGATGAAATTGGATAATACTTAAAAAGCATGAATAAAGATGAAGACTTTGAAAAGAACTACCAAATAGTCGCTCGTACAATTTGCATCTACAGAAAAAGATTGTAATAAGTTTTAACTTATTTAGCAATGTATCGAGTCAGCTGAGGCCTAAAATTTTACTCGGTTAATCATTGTCTTGTCATAAAATTGAATTTCATTGTATAGCTGATGATACATTTGCTACAGATTAATAGAAATTATGTCTAATAACACATCTCTTTAAAAACTTCGAGTTTTGTTAGAGTCAACTTTACTCTGTATAAATACACATGGTGTTACCGTGCTATAGATGTAGCACGCACTGCATCCGATAATTGTCTCAGACAGTCTTATTAATGTTCTGTGGTGCCGATTGCACAGACAGGGACATGTTACTGTTACGTTGCATCCTGAAATGTAGCAACGAGAACTACATATACACATGAAATAAACGGTATCCGAATTTCAACAGTCGTGCACTTTCACTCCATTTTCCTCATCGAGATATTTATTTCCTGTCTTTCGCATTTCTTTCTTACCTACCCCAGTGCACCCTCTAATTTTGATGTAACGTAAATTAACGTAACGCAAACTTCGTCTCGTTAAGCTAATGGCTTTGGTGTTCGTTACGGTCTTGGTACTTTGGAATAAATTTAGTTGGATAGATTTAAATATTTTAGTAAAAGTTTAGAGGAGCTTTTTTATTGCGAAAAATAAGGCAATTGATGAGTAAATTTAATGGTTTGATAATTAACGATAACGTGATTAGTTGGCAGTTTACCTAATCTATTCCATTAAGCACCAACTTCCACGTAATTTCGTTCTGACGCTGATTCCGAGTAAAATTTTACTGTGCTCTTCATCCTTTAACGTACAGTCTGTGGAAAATATTGAGCAGCTGACGGAAGCACGTTAAGGGATTTCAATTCTGGAAGTAAAGATCAAAGCTATTTATTATTATTTTGTCTTTCTCAAATACTATAATAATTTCCTCTTTCTGTGAAGCATTCCAAGAATTTTCTTACTTCAAAACGTAAAATTTCTAATGAAGTCGTGGGATAGTAAATTACAGCATTTTCCCTGTGAAAGCCATTAAGTTTAGAAAGTGTATGTAGAACCAGAAGTTGTCAGAAAGAGCGATCAAAGAAGAAAAAAATATTTAAGTTACCATATTCTTGTTCAGAATATATTTTTACAGCAATTATTTTGTAAATATCAGTTTTACGAACAGTATTTGAATATTAAATAATGATGTGTATATAGCAGAAATAAATACAGTGAGAAAATTTGCAACGTCCTGAAATTACTTAAAATACTTCTCCAATAAATCAATTTAAATCCCATTGAATATTTGCGATCCATTTCGAAATGAATAGCCTGGAAAGTTAAGCAACATCAGTAAAATAATTGAAAAACAATCTTGCTAGAAGAACAGCA
The DNA here is from genome assembly GCA_963989415.1 of Cerceris ruficornis. Taxonomy (NCBI): domain Eukaryota; kingdom Metazoa; phylum Arthropoda; class Insecta; order Hymenoptera; family Crabronidae; genus Cerceris; species Cerceris ruficornis. The sequence goes on along the minus strand of OZ022517.1, from coordinate 39,631,257 downwards.
AAAAATCAATTCTGATACATAGAAGAACTTACTCTGTTGATGACTTTGATGTAATTAAACACTAAGCCTAGCTAAGGCTCATATTATAAAAATATATTTATTAAACAAAGTTCAACATTCAAAATAATAATGAAAGTTCCTCAGCCGTCTTGACTGAGAGTATGATGTTTGAACGAATACGTTAGAAGGTTCGCAAGAGAATGCAGTTTTTGACTGATAGAATGATTGATTAGAATTTGTTTAATCGGTGTGCTCAGACTCGAATGGTTTAGAAACTTTTTGGTTCCCCATTACGCCAATTTTTCTCCCACCGTTCATCACCCTGAGACAACACCTAGCAGGACCGCAGAATCTCAACATTCTTAATTTATAAAAAAAATATTAAGGGGACCCAAAAGTAATGTCGTTTCTCCAGATATTTCGCTCACATACCAATTGATTTTTATCGCTCCGGCATTGAAAATTTGCGTAGTAGATGACAAAAGGTTGTTGATAACGAGGGTGATTACATCATTCGTTAAAAATAAAAACTTGTTAGAAATTTATTTGTTCGAGTTTAATGTGAAAGGAAGGACATTACTTTCCGGCCCCCCTAATATTATACAGCAAAGAAGGTAAGCAAATGTCCAGCGAAGTTCCAATATTTTCAGTTTTTTCAAATATATTTCACCATTTTCATCATTTAATTTCAACTATACGAATTTGAAATCCAGTTCTAAAAGATTACTTTTAATATCCACCAGCCAGAACAAGATCGTCCTATATTTATATATCACTTTATGAAACTTGGAATTTGTTCGATTTCGAGTCAATATCCGTCCATTTATTCGAGGGATCAAACTCAAATAGCATTTTACCATTGTGAGCGCTACGTATACAACCAGCTACCCAAGAACTGTCCCTTCTGCAGCCCCTGATCGATGCTTTAGGATTCTCTCCTGAGACTTTCGCGCTATACCGCTCCGTATATGTCTTATGTACAAACGAAGCCATAGATATCGGTTGAATGCAGTCCCTTACATTGCTTGCCAAAGAAGCGTGTCAGGATGCTGGCAACATGCCGACTATGAGCAAACATTGCATCCGCTGCGTTTGCCATTCTTTCACACTTGGACCGGCGTGCATCCTCGTTGCATTGCAATGCAAGTGTTAAGTGTCGCGGAAGAGTTATGCGCTTGTGTTTCTGCTCGGAATTTATTTCTTTATTATACAACGAGAGAGGGGACAACAACCGAAACAGAACCTTTTTTGTTGTCGGTTAATCATCGTCGGAGAATATCTTGTTTTTATAAATTCATTATGGAAAATCATATTTTTGTATTATTCGAATGAATATTACATCTATTTAGAACTGCTGAATGAACATTGATTTAACATTCATTTTTAACATTGTAAGTTAGTATTCAAATAATTCTCGGTTATTTAAAACTTAGTTAAGTTTCGTTCTTTGCCGAGAACTTTAAGGAAAATCAAATTATTTCACACTGAAAAATTTATAGAATAAGATATTCCAATACGGACAGAAAGAAAGTTCATTCGATTGTCAATAGTCTTCGTGAAATCAGGGAACTTTTTTCAGTTAACCTGCAAGTATATCTTGGAATATAATTTCTCAAGTTTCTGGCTGTATATAAAATTTCCGAGCTCTTAATTCAGGTTTTCTTAAAGCACTGTATGTTGTAAATTGGTTAAAACTTCCATATCGTTCTCATACATGTACTGTTCTAATTAACTTATGTTTGTTTGTTGTACATAATAATTATTAGTAGAGATAATAAACCACCCGATAAAATATCTAATGAACGTTGCATCAGGCAAACATGTTGATTAATTCTCTTAATAATTGTTCTCCATGCTCCTGATTTTTCAATATGAATATAAACCCGACCGCCCGCTTAAATTTCATAACTTTTCATTTGGAACGAGAAAAAATTCGATTTTCTTGTTTCCGTTTTCAAATAAAATGTTCCGTTGTGAATTTTATGAATTGAAATGGAAAATTGAGCAGGACCGAGTTTTATTCTTTGGCTGAAATAAAACTGATGCAATCAGCGTTTATATATTTTTTGAATGAAATTCGTTGACATATACTCGAATATTATTATATAAATATCAGAAATTAATTTGTTTTCCGTGAATCTTCCATCAGTATTTATTATTTATTTAATTAATGTCGATAGATACGTATATCGCACGGCAATGTAGCATCAAAATATGTTATACGTCACATTCCATGTACTCGTATCAAACCCTGCTATTTAATAATCAAGAAAGAAAATATTTCTCATAATCAAGATTCCCAAGCTTCCAAATTCATTTGATCCTTCAATTTTAAGAAACAACATATTCAAATTTTATATTAGAATAATTGCAATAAAGGTAATCATAAACCCTGACAATACATGCAGTGCGAATAAATACTGTAAAAAGCCACCGAAATTTCTTGACTAATTCAGAAGTTCCTCGATAATACCAAAAATAGGATTTATCGTTGTGAAATCTCCCGTCGTTCAGCTCGAGAACGCGATAACAAGGGGAGTAAAGTTCAGTCTCCCTTATGCATTCCTTCGGTTCTTAGGAGACCTGGCATGCCAGGAAGTCACACATAACGAAATCCATGCACCGAATCAATTTTGCACGAGATTTTTCGGGATCTTTCACGACTTTTGACGTTCTACCTTAGCTTCGACCGGACGCGAAAAGAAGACGCGAGGATTGGAGAAGAGCAGGGGCTTTCGTAGTTCGTGAGCGAATCTCGTTGCATTATTCAACGGACATACCCCAACCGCACCAGATAGACCGAGAAGAAACGTTTCTTATTTTTACAAACTCTGCCGGATGTTCCCATGCCGAGAATTTGTCCCGTTGATATGTGGTCTTAGGGACAAAAAAAAATACAGAAGGAAGAAAGATAAAAACAAGTCTATCGTAAAACTTATTAAAAGGAAATACTGTATCGAAGATGAAAATATATTAGATTTTTCTGTTGGACCCTTCGCGATTCTATTCCCTCGTGTAATGAATTATTCCGCCATTACATTGCACTGTCGACACACGATTAAGTGTCTTTAGTAAATTATTGCTTTTATCGTGTCTTAAAAGCCGGATGTTACATGTGGTATTAATGACGTTATGAAATTGGATATAAGTTGGTTGATATTTCATTTTATATATTATACGTTCTATATAGTATGTTGTTAAATCACATTTTTTCAAAATGAAAGGAGTTCTTTGATTCTGAAGTTAATGCAATTTTTACATTCTAAGATTCATGGTGTTTCTCAAAAGCTTACACAATTTCACGCGTGATATATACTTTACGTTCAACGAAATACCAAAAGTACATATCCTTCTCGAGTGCAAGACAAATATTCGTTCATAAATCTGAGAGAATACAGTGCATTGGATGAACGTCCACATTTTTCTTAGATTGCCTATGCTTTAAAATGAATCGTCAGCATGATATTTTTATTTCACAGAACAGTACTATGCTGCTCTTAAGAACTCATTCAATTTCCCTTTCCCCGTGGATAGTTTTTTTGTGGTTCATTCACCTTTTATTACTTTGTATATTATTCTTCTTCTTTGTAGATCAAATCTAGATCACACTGATCTACATAGGCGAATTTTGACAAACTGGATGAATTGTTATGAATTGTTAGTCTACGTCTTACATCATATCGATTGCTAATGTCTAGCAACGAGATGTTATTGTTAAGAAACAGGTTTGTCCGCAACCTTGCGTGCAGACCGGACGTAATATTAATATTCGGAAATATAATTTAATTTGCACATAATTTCTATATACAATATACATTTACACATATTTTCTATATAAAATGAAGTTCATTATATACCAACGAGACTTCTGATAAAAACAGTAAAAATAAAAAAATATATGTAAAATGTTATTGCAATGTATATCCTGTATAATAATAGCAGAAATTCGAGAATTTTTGTTTCCCGGAACGAGATTTTTTATATTATTTATAATATAGTATCATCGTGAACATAAAAGCCCGGATTGAAATAGAAAATCGTATCGTTTTCGTTTCGTCTTTATAAAACAGTATTTACGTGGTATGTGTGAAAATACTTGCATTCTAAATTGTGTTGGTTAAATCGTACAAACGATAAAGAGAAGACTAATTTGATATAAAATTCAAATTTGATCAATAATAATTTAATTTGAAATGTTTGTCTTATATGCAGTAATTCACAAAAATATAGTTTCATCAAGAATCACTCGAAGTAAAGTGATTAAATTAGTTTTGACACTCATTGCAAATTACCCGTAATTATTATTTCAAATTGAAAATATCCCGTTAATTATGACTCCATTTCAGTAATGATTTCTATCGCACTGCTAAGGTTTTAACGTCGAGTGTCACTCGACGTAGGATTCGTGCATCAGTTATTTCAAATATAATATTAATTTTTAGTTATTTTAATTGCTTCCCCATATGAATTATGCCGGATAAATTACGTAATTGGGATCACTCCGATAATTCCGTATCGATTTCAATTAAAATCAATTTTAATTAAGATTGAAACATCCATAATAATTCAGAAGAACCGCTTAATCCGCTATTCGCGTCTTCCATATAACTTCCGGAATTATTCGTGCACACAATTTTCATAATTCGAAGGGTAATTTTAAAAATTTTTTTGTCGAACTAATTTCTCATCATTTAGGAATATGGCAAACAATATTGGATTACATTCACTATAATTAACTTAATTAATACTCATGGCATCGCTACCTAAATTGAATAATATGATAATGACAGATTTATATAACGAATGTAATGTCACTGCAAAATGATTGATCAATAGTACTTCTTACGTAGAACTTGTAATTAGTTATAAAATAATTAAGCACCTATAAAGATCGTTAACATTCCTTAAAGCACGATTTACAACAGGCTTCAACCAAAGAATTTTTACTCGAAGAACCTTTGTGTCACGCCATGTATTACAAATACGAGAGTAAAAAATACTTTTAAAAATATTTTTCACTCGCCTAAAATAAAGCGAATACGGGTGCGCGATTACAGATCGATTCGCCATCTATCGCAGTTATAGAATCCGCAAAATTCCCTCCGTTTTTGTTCATCCATTTAAAATACATGATCGTAGTAAATGTACGTAATATAACGCAAAAATCGTTTAAATAAATAAATCGTAAAAATGTAACAGCAATTACAATAATACGGATAATAAGATATGAATTAACTTACAAAGGTGAGGATGAGATGGCAGATAAGAATAATTCATAAACGGTAGAGATGCGTCCGCTGCAGTTGACATATTTGTCATCGATTAGCGTCACCGGTGATCCGTGTCGTGCTGTCGTGCAGTCGGTGAGCATGGTGTCTCCTCGAGGAAGACGAATATGTGCTATGGGACATTAATCCGAAGCTCTGGAACAAGCACCTCGTGACATTAGTTACCGACACCTATAGTACTGACCGTTATTAATCTTAATCACGAACGCGCTAGCCTGACCGAACGATTCGTTACCAGAGATGGGAGGAACATGTTAGTAACGTTGCCTATACGTTCGATCGTATTGGCATTCCTTCTTTTTCTTCTTATTTCTTACCCTTTTCTTCTAAATCTTCCGCTCCCCTGGTGTCGAGCTATCAGCTAACGAAGAGGAACGATCTTGACGTTAAAAGTGGAGCTTGAAACCGAATTCGTTTAACGAGATGTCTCTGGATTTCGATTTGGGAGCGGAAACGAATGTACTTTGGGAATGTTGCGCGCACGGATTGCTGTTAAAGTGATCGTAATAGCAGTTTATGGGATAAAGGGGATAATGGGAAAGAAGCGTGACGTTTATTAATAGAATCGGGGATGCTTTATGAATGCGTATGTTTATTGTGGTGTGGAATTACTTGCTTTTATATATCAGATTATATTTTGAGTAATGTCTTATCAGTAACGTGCAATGTCAAAATCATTTTTAAAGACGACTTTAGATTTATGTTTTTGTTAGCTAATCTTTTTATCAGTTTTATGTGTCGATTGGTACGTATAATTTATAAATCTTTGTAGCAATTTTCCAGTGATAAAAAATGGTTTTACTTGTGTTCGAATTTTTAACAGGTACTTTTTACACTTCGCAGATTTCGTTTAACTCTCTTACCATATACTTTTATAAATATATATGTTAGCATAATAAACCCATAAATATTAAATTCTGAAATGATATGAATGCGTAAAGAACTATAAATAAATTTATCATCGACATGATAAAAATAACGTTTATAATATAGTCAAATGTTTTATAGTTTACGAAAGGAACGAAAATAGTCAGTATATGATAATTCTCTTTGAAAATTCTCCTCGAACAATCGATTCTTTTTCCATCTTTATTTTCAAATCTGTTTGCGAACCTACATAACTCTTTCATAGGAGATTGAACAGAGTCTTCTCAGAGACGAAGAGGAATGAGCCTATTTTTGCCACTACGAAAAAAGAAAAGCCGGGTGAATCTATCGGTGTAAGAAGAACAGCGTGAAAAAGACGAGCGGGAAAAAAGCCGGGCTTGAGTCGGATGAATGGTGTAAATTGTTCCAAAAGGAAACTTGTTCCTCGCGGTTTCCATTAAAGTTACTGCTGGCACTCCACTTTGACGATCCCTTCATTAATTATTCAGAGTGCGACGCTCTTAATTTTATTTATTTCTTTTCCTCTTTATACTTTAAATCCATTGACTTGCAGTACGTAATAATAAAGAGCTGCATTAATTTTTACTGTCATTTATATCCTGAACTTCGGTAGGTACTTTTAATACTTTTAAATTATAACATTGCTCAAAGTGTACTAATGTCTTTCGTGGAATATCTTAAATTTTATAAAGCGAAGCACTTTTTAATTAAGAAATTGTTAAGGGCGACGAAAAATTGCACTTCCTTTGAATGGCTGTGAAACATGCTTAACATAGCAATTAAGATTGTTTAACGAACGATGAAATATGCAATGGAACATCTGTAACTTTGCATTGGTTACGACGTGGGTCAGTTAAATAAATTGAACACGACACAATATTAAATTTTTGCCAAATACCAGTGAAATATTCATAGCACACTTTCAAAGTATATCGCTCTAATTGATACTTTAATTCATCACATTTCTCTTAATATATTGCGATACAGGTGGAATGTATTTCTAACAATTATTTCCAATAATACCTTTCCATCATTATCATGTATGGTTTAACGAATAAACATTACTGTGAATATTTTAAAACTTAGTATATATCAATCTTAACGACAGAATCTTTTTTCCCAGAAAATTATTGCTAGATGTTTTATGTTCGATTCATTGCACTGACTTCTTCACCGATGCACTCTGAATTTACTTTCTTCCACCTTCAATTTATTTCAGATTGCGATACGTTAGAGAGAAGGTATTCGATCACTACGAAATTGCTAGTTTCGCGTAAGCGTTCTGCAATACACAAAGGCAAAATTTACGTATTCTGTCGCGATGCATCAGCATTCCGGAATTATTCTGAGAATTTCAGATCGTTATACTGTGTAATTAAAGCGATGTATTTCAGAGTTACTAAGTGGCCTGACTTGTATAAACAACGTTTGAGCTCGTTCAAGGTAGCAACAACCTATCGTAAATCTGCAATCCGTTATTAACCCCCAATAGAGGAAATAATTCTCTGTTATAAATAATATTTATAACAGAATAGATGTCTTCTTTCACGAAACATAGGTTCTCCATCCTTACGCGGTTCTATTTATTTCATATAATACTAAATAGAATTACAGAAAATGAAATTCTTATTTACTTCATTATAATATTTACTTCTCTAACTATTTCTTTTCTTTATGTGAAGGACCGCTTTTGTATTCGTTTTGAAATATGGAAAGCATTTGATGAAATCTGTAGGATAAAGGCTATTGCAATATCACAGATCGTTTAATGTGATATTTCAAAAGTCCGTATCTAATTTTGAATGACCAGCATTAGTGAAATTACGCACTACTCTAGAACTTTTTACTGCTGAGATTTAGAAACAAATTTGATTAACACTTTACAGCCCGAACAATTTTTGTATTATGCTATCAATCAATCGATTTTAAATTATAGATATTATTATACGATGGAAAAAATATATTATTATTAAATATCCAAATAGGGGTTATTTTGACTTAATTATGTCATAAAAATATGCTACTTCTCAATTATTCGCATTTATAGAATAACTGCTATAATAAAAAATCAGGAGATTTTGTTGTCTAATCCTATAAGAAAGTAAATGTAGTTTCGTAGTTAGCGGTGCATTTGAAAAGGAAACAATTTCTTGCAGAAGGAAAGACGACGGTAAAATGTTAGGTTTTCGTAAGTGTACGCGATTTATGGGGCAGGTTTATGACACGAGTGCGAGAATACGGCAACTGACAAGCTTCAGATTTGAAGAGTCCTCGTCAACTCCATAAATCATGCACTTTTTCGACATTTCAAGCGCCTGAGTTGCAAGACATTCGCTAAACGTATACGGACTTCGCAATTGTACTTTGGACTTAAAGATAATTTCGCCTCGTGTACTTTGAACATTGTGTACTTTGGTAGTTTCAATTGCGGATGGCAGGTTATTCGTGCAAGTTGCACGGGCAATCATTATTTTTCATCGCACATTCGAAACGACCGACGCTGTAGCAGTTGAAATTTACAATAAACAACAAATCGAAGGACGATCAAAACAAGAAGTATGCAATTCATGGATCGTATTTTAAGACACCTTTTAATTCGAGATTAACACTAGAACTACCGGCGTTAAATGTAGTATATTTAAATAAATTAAATAAGTATTTTGAAACCAAGTCAATTAAGAGATAGAAATGCTGATCGATTCGGTGATTTAGGTTTTTTTCAGGTGGACGTAGAATATTTATTCTAAGACTCCCCTACAAACTTGGAGAATTTTTGGAAAAAATTGTGTACCAGTCATTTTGACTGGTTTGGTAGTTCTAATGTTAAGCAATTTTCATATATCTGCATCAAATAGGCATAAAAAAGAAAAAATCAAACTGTTGGACTTAAAAATGTTGCAAAATGTTTTAATTAAGAAGAACTTTTTGCACATTGCCAGCAATAGACATACACCTAATTCTCTTTTTGCACGATAGATACGTTCCCGAAGAATTCGTGTAAAAAAATATACTGCATCTATGGAAAAATAGAAGATTGATTCCAGTCTTAAGAAAGCAGCAAAAATAATACAATAAACCATGAGTTTTCATGTGAGGATCTTAAAAATATTGTTTCATAAAGATTGCAAATGTATCATACAAAGTAAATTATCATTTAAAAAGGATAAAAACGTGTCACTAATTCATGAACACAAAAATTAGGCAGAATAATATGAGTTACACATAAAAAGATTTTATTCGTTATCACTTTCTGACAATAAACGCATACGTTTGAGTAGGATTGCAATATTACTGATATCACTAGAAATGTCTTGGTTATCGTCTTCGTGCTCCATTGGTGAAATTCTTTCTGTAATTTCTCGAACAAAATTAGGACTAGCCTCCTGTGGTGCCAATTACTCAGTGGATTTAAAAACAAATTCAGTAATTAATCGTTGTGTTTGTGTTTTGGCCGGGCCACAGTAAAGCAAAATTTTCTTAGAATTTGGGTCGATCGTGTTAACTCAAAATAAGTCGTGTAATAAGAGAATTAAATTTTTGATCTAATTCGTGTTAAATGAAAATCGTGTAAAAGAAGTTCGTGTAAAAACAGAATTGGGTGTATTACATCACCGACAATTTTAACTCGCTCTAAACGGAGATGATATGAAAGGCGAAAAAAGGGGAAAGATAATAATATAAAATCTGTAACGTTACAATTAATATTGTTATTACTAATAACCACAATGTTATTAATCCACGGAGCAACTTTCACCACTGATAACACCCAGGTTACAAAACACAGGAATGAAAGCTTCGACGAAGCGATGCAAAACAAAGATCGGTTTTAAGAGCGTCGTCGTAGTGTCCCATAAACTCGTTCGTAGCGGGCGTCGCGGCAGTGAATTGCATTACCAAAACCATTTCGGCCGTGAATCCATTTAGAAAATAAAATCAAACTCGTGGTAGGCGAACGGCGCACGTGCGTAAAGCCACAGTGTGGCCAAAAGTGTAGGAGAGGGCAATGTATGGTATACGCGACATCAAGAAAGAGCACGCATCTATCTGGCTGGCGTATATGGGAATGTGGTTGTATTCTGTTTTAACAACAACCTGAATACGCAGGTCGTTGTAAAAATTCACGAAGCCCCGATCCGTTCGCTCGGCTGGGTACTCTAAAATCCATTACGAGAAAGCTCGCGCAAGCGCCACTTCGCCACGACCGGTGGGTACCTGTTCAAACTTTTAATCGGATCGTTTCTCTCGTTTATTTTTCGTCTTCTATTCCGTGTCCCCTGCCTTTCCTTCTCACGGTTTCTCCCTCTTTCTATCTTTCCCTCTTTCTCTTCTTCTTTTCTACTATCTTCGACGGCCCTTCTACCCTATGTTTGTCGAGTATTCTGCTTTCATCGCGAAATCGCCTTTCCCTACGAAAGCTCTTGCCAATTCGACGACTCGAGTTTCTCGAGCCTTCCAACCCACATGGCGGAGCACCGGAAATGGAAAGAGGAAAAGGGATTTTGAGAAGGGCATAGAAGGACGGTGCGCCGTTATAAGAATCTCCCGTGCGTCCTGGAGAATGGTTCCATAATAATCACCTTATCGAGGTTATTCCTTCCCTGTTTTTATATTTTCTTGTTTTCGCAGAGGATTTATTTGTTTGTCCGTATTGTTGATCTTTTGTCTGAACTCGGTCCTTCCGAACTCTCTTATTTTCATTTCTGTTGAACGATGTTGAGGTTTGAATTTTGTGTTGTTTGCATTAGAAACGTCGGTGATCGAGAGTTTTCTTTACTGGATAGGAGAGATTGGAAATATGTCTCCAGAAATGAAAAGAATCTTATGATGTTTGTAATAAAAAGAAGTTCAATTGCTGCTTTAAAAATCCGATATGAAGAAAATGTTGTTTCAAAACTAAAGATTAATATAAATTGCGTAACGAAACACAGGTATACCTGAGAACTGAAGCAATAATTTGCAGCATAATTAACACTAGAACTACCGGCGTTAAGTCTATCATATTTCAAAATATTAAACAAGTACCTTGAAAAAGGAGGAATCCAAAAGCGGAAAAGATAATCGATTCGGTGATTTACGTTTTTTAAGATGGTCGTAGGATATTTATTCTAAGACTCTTCTATAAACTTGGAGAATTTTTGGAAAAAATTGTGTACCAGTCATTTTGACTGGTTTGGTAGTTCTAGTGTTAATGCAGAAAAATATCCCTCAATTATTCTCGAATAGAAAGTAACAATGAAAAGATAAAATGAAAAACCATCGTGTAGAATTTCAAGAACGGCAAGTGCGTTACGGCAAACTATCCCAAAGACTTTGGGGAAAAAGATGAAAACAACTGACCGGTCTGTAGTATGGTTTCGCTTCTATGCCATACGGTTTTCCTTTATCAACTTCAGCAGATCCAATACGGATTACGAAGGCTGGATGGAATAGCAAAACGGGATAGGATAGGATAGCATCTCTTGCAGGATTTCCTGAGATCCTTCTCCTTCGATTCATAAATATCCGCCGGCTATAATACCTCGCTGAAAAGGCTCCCGTGAGTGTCTGCGCGATACTCGCTATCGGAACAACTCCCTCCCATGGCATCCTTGCCTCCGATATTCGTCGCGAATCTGTTACCCTCGTCAAACCTCTTAGACATTTACTGTGTCTCTCACACTTCCGTAAACTTGTATATAATAAGTATGGGGAAAAAATATCGATAATATTGGGTTGCCAAGAAAGTAATTTCGGTTTTCGGCGATAGCTAACGTTACGTTCGTTTTGAAGGACTTCTGACAATGTTATCATTTTTTTCTTCTGAAAATTGAAAGTTGTTACAATTGGCAGGATTTAGAAACAAATTGTGCTTCATTTTGATTGCAATTGTTAGTTTAGCGTGAATTTTAATATGGAGTGCAAAAACGAACATTTTCGACATATTTTACTTTGTCATTACTTTTTTATACAAACCACATCGAATGCTGAATTGTATCAAAAATAAATTATTCTGTCAATTTGGTGGGATTACAAAGGTGTTGTGCACTTCGAGCTGCTTCCGAGGAACCAAACGATTAATTCAAATGTTTAGCCTAAAATCGCACCCCGTTCAGTTTTTTGCTGATAAAAACCAGAATTTCTATGAGAGCGAAATCATAAATTGGTCTAAAATATGGCAAAAGGTCATCGAACAAAATGGAAAATGTGTAATTGACTAAAATTCATACTTTGTTAAAAAAAATTTGAGTTTCATTTCATATTACAAAACCGAAATTACTTTCTTGCCAACCCAATATCTAATCCTCTTTTAAATGTGCTTCTACATACCCCTCCCTTGGTCAAGGTATAAATAAGAATATAAAGAATATTGAAAACATATGGGCCGTTTTCTTTGAAAGTGGTGTAAGTCCATTTTTGACAAAAAGTTAGTTAATGAATGCAATCTGCTATGAGCTTTTTATCTATATGCAGTTCCCAAAAAAATTCTTCAAAATTTTCATCATTTTGTCAATATAAATTTACGTAGTTAATGAAATTACAACTATAATTACTTTGAAAGTTGTATAAGTCCACTTTCCGCAAAGACATAATGTTTAGTTCAAACATTATACTACATAATTTCTCTACTTCACTTTTAACTAATAATTTAAAAACAATCGCATTATAAACTTAAATCAATTTAATATTTAAAAAAAATGGGTGTATTACATATATCAATATTTTTCAAACCATTCCAATACAAACCCTTAAATATATCCATATAATTTAAAATGGACTTATACCACTTTTACAGAAAACGGATCATATATTTCTTTCTTATTAATTTTCAATCTTTAAGATGTTTTGTTCTTATGCTTAATGCTTCATAAATGTCGAATTTTATTAACTTCTTGGTATATATTATTTAATGGCACTCTTGGCATTCATAGGTTTAAATATGGGAGATACAAGTGGCATTAGGGAAGGTTTTCAATTTTAATGTTTTTTCATGTTTCAATGCGTACGAAATTTATCTATTGTACACTGGGTGGAATGACATATGTCACTTGAAATACTTTCAGCGAGAAGAAGCTTTCATCTGTAACTCAATTTCCTTATTTGTTTGTTTTATATGTTGACTTTAATTGCTACGGTTATTTCGCTTAAGACCTACAATTTCGGGTGGATCCCGAACCGACAGTACCAGGCTTATCTCTGTTATCTGATGCGTACAACATTCTAAGTACAATTAATTGCCTTAATGAAACATCGTTAGTAGTGCCTTGAATATCATGTTCAGCTTCTTTTACTATATTTTCTTTTTATTTTCAATATGTATGGTAGCACTAATTTCCATTCTTCTTTCCAAATGTACTTTAGTTTTTTCTGCGAGATAATTGCCATAAAGTGTATGTAAAAGTCAATTGAAAAATTAAAGATATTTCAAGCCATTCCATTGATTGCTTCATATATTTCGATACCTACATGTAACGATGTTGAATTATACTTAAATCGTATCTGATTGAATGAAGTAGTTACTACCTCTTAAATATTTAAAATAATGTCATGAAATATTTATAGAATACTGCAAGCATTATACTTGTAATGTTTTAAATCACATTATAATAAAAATTGCCAGTTCTTGTGCAACAGGCCATTACATATAAACGACAGAGTAAATGAAAAACATCAAAAACACCAGAGTTAATAATTTAATGAATACATACGATACGAGAAATATTAGGTTGGTAAGAAATTAATGTCGCTTTTCGATTTTCAAACTTTGGCGCTTAATTTTGAGATAGCCGTTCATTTTAATCTGTTTATCTTCTTATATCATTTTAGAAAAAGAAATTTAATAAAAGACTTGTTTCTCGTTGGGAAAAAATGTGTAAATTGTAATGGAACTTATTTTAATTAAAGAAAGTTATTCCCATTCTCAACATGTGTATTTAAAGGTAAAGTTTGAAAACCGACATTAATTTCCTACCAACCTAATAGTAAAACAGCAATTTATCTTAAATATGCAGCAGTGAATATTTAAGTTAATAGTAAAGAACGCTTCTTCCCTCTCTCACTCTAGAATTCCGTTTCCCTTCGTGAGATATTCATTTTACCTTGGTCATTCTTAAAGAACACTTTTATCCTGCAACGAAGATGCGGAAAATTCACTTTGTTGCTCTTGGATAGATTCAGTTTCTTCCGTACTAGAGGCGATGAATGTTAATATTAACACAGGAAATTGCTTCTCGAAGAGGAAAAAGATCTTAAAGTATTATTCATTTTTCTAGATGCTCCTTGCTAGCTTCACAAAGTAATGGATAAACAGAATTTTTGAGAAACTAATACTAAAAAGAGATTACTATTTTCCATTTTTCCCTTTACTTATTGAAAATTATTAATCATTCGAATGCTACGAGCGAACAAGAAAGTAGCAATCTTTGCTGTAAACCTTAGACTTATCTATGTATAAAAAAAAAGAACGAATTATTCCGTGAAGTTAACGGTGAACTCACCAGTTAGAATATTGTTCTTGCATTGTACCTTCAGTGAAAATAAGTTGAAGATCGATCGGAATCGTTAGGAGAATCCTTTCGAAGCGGCAAGTAATATGAAAACTTTCCTTTCGCCTTCGCAGGGTTGTAAAGTTTCCTTGAAATGTTACGGTAGATAAGTTTTTATCTCTCTCACGAAGTTACACTATAGGCTTTCGATCTCCATTCGCAGAATTTCAACGAGAAAGTGTCTCCATTCGCCCAAAAAATACATCTTTATTTTGCCTTTTCACAAACATCCGAAACTGTTTGACTTCTAAATTAATAATTACAAAACACTAACCAGAAAGATACTCTAAAGAAACATCATTAATAGGAAAATATTTTTACTTGAAAAATCAATTAATTGTTAAATATTCTTACGTGACATTTATCAAATCAAAAATAGAAGCTATTGACGAGACGATTCTAATTCCCGTCTCATGCGATGAGCTTGCAATTGTTGAAACGAAATGCTTTCGGATATTAAATCTGATATGCGACCTAAATTATATCCTAGGATATATGATGAATGTCGTGTCGGTGTGGCACATCAAATAGATTACCTCGTAAGAGATTTGTTTTTGGTCGTTATAACTGTCACCGAAGGAGAACGTTTTGTTAATGACACCCGATTTTATTAGGTGATAGTAAGCGATCTATCCGTTTTGCGACTGCACGATTTACTTATTAGCCACCTTTAACTTCTCAGAATAATGTAAAATATTGTAGAACTAATGGTGTGAAGAAATAGAAAATTTTAAATACATTATTTTAATAAAGGATTATAACAATATTTATATATAACAAAATTATATATATATAATATATATATATATATATATATATATATATATATATATATATATATATATATGAAATTATTATAATTGTATTATGAATATAATTATATATAATATTTATATTTGATTATAACAATCAAAAAGAATATTGTTGAAAGGAAAACCGCTCGATAAAAATTGTAGATATTCGAACCAAGATTTTCTTCTGAGAAAACGGTCACAACTTTTGCAGTCGTTGAATAAATCGCAGTAATACAAAAACGATCGAGTTGGCTTCGAAAAACGTAACATCGTTTTTTATACAGATTTATTGGGTCAACAGGGCAATAGAGATTCTGAAGACGTTTGCGCCTTTTGCGGTTATGGGGATAACTAATCTGGATTGTCGCTTCCGTGCTGACCCTGCTAAATTTTCGCTAGGTTGCACTTTCGTAATGCGAGGGCATTGCAACGTTAGGCATTCCATGGTATTGCGAGAGTGTGATAATAACATGCAGGGTGAGACATTTCAATGGGTATAGTTAAATGTTTCTGTCCTTTATGTATGTACGATGTATGCTCTCCCAAGGGAAAGGCACGCTGTTCTCCAAGGCACATATAGCTATAGTAAATCAAATTTACTGAGCGTCATCTTTTAAAAATTTCAGTATTATCTGTGTTGCTCACATGGAATTATACATTTTTATTCATACTTTTCTAAAAGATAGGCAAAGAAATCTAACAAATTTGTATCTAACTTACTCATTATTAATCATAAATGTATATGTGTTTTTGTTAATAATGTCGCGAATAATCATTTCACAAGATGGAAATTTCAGTCGTCCGAATTATGCGTCACAGGGGCTATGGTGAGCGCCGAAATAAATAAAAATTATAGTAAGAAATATTGAGCGTTACATTCTTTGCACTAGTAGATTTTTCCTACGTGATATGTATTAGGTTGTAACATATGAAATGTCGGATTTTGGTTTATCAGTATTTTTGATCATTTGAAGCTCGCAGTTAAAAAAAACCTCGAACAATAGTTAGAGAACGTGCTCAAGAATGCAAGATAAGTGCAATGGCAATTTCACGCCACTTAATTTTGATTGGTAAGAAGAAGAAGTGGGATAAGTGGGTACCACACGAATTGAACGATCGACAAAAGTTTCATCGATACGAAATATGCTATTCGTTCCTGATCCGTAATCAAAATGATCCGTTTTTGGATCGTATTGTCACATGTGACGAAAAATGGATTTTATATGACAACAGACGATGTTCTGCTCAATTGTTAGATGCAAATAAACAGCCACGAAACATGCCGAAGCCAGCTTTGCGTCCGAAGAAGATAATGTTCACAGTTTGGTGGTCAATGGCCGGGGTGACCCATCACAATTTCTTAAACCCGGGAGAAACCATCACAGCCGAGAAGTACTGCATTAAAATTGAAAGAATGCATGAAAAATTAAAAGAAAAATCCCCAAGATTGGTCAGTCGAAAGGGTCTAATGTTGCTCCATGACAATGCTCGACCGCATGTGTCACGGATCACCGTGCAAAAGCTGTGTTCCATGAGATATACACGATCGTAGTAGGAATAGGGAGGACCAAAAAACATGGGAGATCAGGACACACTATTCGCAATCGAATGATACTTCATCGGATAATAACTGTTTCAATTAAGAAAGCCGTTATTTGATTTTTGTTATTTAGCTTTATTGAGCCTAGGACCGTTCCTCGGCGATGTTAGCTCTAGACTGCCTGCCACGCTCAGCTCGCACAAAAAAGGAACCGAAAGTAGCAGACGACAGTAGGGGCCGGCGAAGACCTTGGCCGCAGTTCCGAGAATTTCCTTATCGAAAGATCCCGAAGCCCTCAAAAACATTGCGGTCATAACAAGCAGAATGCTTTAAATTATGAAGTATTACCTCATCCTCCTTACTCCCCGCATCTATCATCGACGGATTTTCACTTTTTTAAAACATTTAAACCAGTTCCTCAAAGAAAAAACCTTTAGAAGTCAAGCGATCGTTGAAGGCGCCGTTCAAGAATTTATTAACACCAGAAAGTCAGATTTTTATCAAAATGGAATTAAAAAACTAGGAACCTGTTGGAAAAAATGTAGAATCCAATGGTTGTTGCTTCGATTAAAAGTATTTATTAGTAAAAAAAAGTTGTGTTCTTTTAAATTTAATCTTAAAAATCGGACATTTCATATGTTACGGCCTAACATAATATATCATAGACTCAGTGGTTCAGAATCCACCTAAAGCTGTAAGTTTTCGGCAAAGTGGCCATAGCAGTTAAAGCCGAAAGTACAAAGCTAAAAATATGTATGCGATACTTCCATGGACACCTAAGAGGACCATGCCAACCAATTAAAGCTGGCGACGTCAAACGCGCCTTCTTCTCAGCTCGCCATAGTAGCTGCGCCGCGCTAGACGTACTCCCCCGACGCTCACGACTTTCTAAGAAGGTAATTCAGGAAAAGTCCCTTCCGGGAAGCGTTAACTGCCTGGCGCGGTCGAGTTCCTTAATTAACCATTGTCCGCGATTTAAAAGAATTTGGGAAAAATCTCTGCGGTTCGGCAGTAATAAGATTAATTAATGTTTTACCGTTTTCAGCTTTGCAGCGCTCGCTATGAAGGTATTCGTTAAAGCTGCATAGTTCTGCATAAACGGGCACTCGCTGTTTAGTACACTTTGTCTGAGTAAATAGTCAAATATTCAATATTATTAGGTTTTTGCGAATTCTATGGCGGAGGTTTTGAAGTCTGGGTTTTTGTTTCGTGAAGAATTTCAGTGCGTACAATATAGACTTACGGCGAGTCAATGAAAATTAGTGGTGGTTGACATTTAATAGCACTGGCATGAGGTTGAGGTATAACGTATACGTATCGATATTAAAATTTAAAAGTAGAAGAGGTATTTTTCAGCTATTTTAAAAGTGTTATTACGAAATAAACGGGGTCCAATATCAAAAGATTAATTTTTTTGTTAATGATGAATTTTCTAGCATTTATAAAATACAGAGCATTGTAAAAGGAGCATTGAATTATAAAAAATTAAAATTTATAGCGTATTAAAACTTTCATGTATCAAACTGAAAATTCTTTTAAATCATACGGTTCTAAAATATTTGAATTTTTATTTCGAATTGTTTTTTAGTGGTAGTTCAAACTTTTATATAATTTTTCTTTCGAACATTGTACCTAATGTGTATGCTTAAATCCATTGAGCATGAACTTGCAGACTTATACGTTATATGCTGTACATATAAAATAAATAAATAATGTTATTCTATGCTAAAGACTGTTTTAAAGGATCAATCCAAACTTCTCATGTGCTCTGATTGTGAGGGAGAAAATTCATCGGTTATTTTTATACAGTTCCCATCTTCATTTTTCCTTCGTTTAAATTGCAAATTAATGGAATAAATTTTCTACGATTATATACGTGCTTGTCAATAAAAGCTTATTTAATTCGCAGCTGATTAATTGTTTGGGCTTCGTTTCACAGTGGGTGAATTCGCCCTTTTGGTTTTATTTAAAACTTTCACTATTAATAGTGGACTATATTTATTTGTGTAAAACTTAACAAATTCTTTACAAAGCTGTGAAATTTGTGCTCCGTTTCGAGGTGTTAACATGTGTATGGATGTTGTTGTACAGGCGAGTGCATAGCTTTTTATAAATTAAGAAACCTTACTGCACTCTTCTACTCTTTTCCAAAAACCGATCAGAGGAATATGACATTTGGTGGAATGCAGTGATGTCTTCGTTCAAGGGCGTGTGAGGGCATCGGCAACGTTGTAAGACTTCCGAGTCCGAGTTCCTCACCCTTGACCTTCTAGAAAATGTGCCTAGGGCTGCCTAGCTAACGCCCTACCGATTTAATATATGGCAATAACTATTGAGCCTACCTCGGAAACATGGAAATAATCAAACGTAGAGGCGAGGATATTTTTTGGAATTAATCCCGCAGAGGTACACAATTCGCACCTCTGCGTCCCTAAAAATAATTAAATTCTCAAAAATAGTTGCCTACTTGTCCGTACAATAAACCCGATACATTAAGGCTATGGTCTTACTATTAACATTAATAACGTTTCAAGTAACGGGACAATTATTCATTTCACGTTATTGCTTCTTATGTGATGCAAAGTTGTAATATAAATCACTTATTCAATAACGTAATCGTTTAATTAAGTACTTAAAGTTTCCCCGTGAGACTGATTTATAAGGTGCTCTCACTGACGTGATAAAAGTGTGATCTTAAGTTGTGGCGCCGGTATTATACGAAATTTAATTATTAGATGCCTCCCGTTCTCCCTCGAACTTTTTCTCTGGCTTCGCTAAAAAAAAATTCATGATAGGATCAAAGGAGTCGCCGTGCACAGAGAGTAAATTGGCACACTTTTAAGCGTATTAAAGGACCGCATTGTAATTAGATCCCTATTATTATCTACATCCGACATGAGTCGTTTACCTCCAACTTTCATGGAGTAATCTGTTTAATGAAATGAAAAGTGATACGAAGTGTGAGCTCTCAGAGTGGTTTATTAATTTAAGTTCTTCCCCCGTTTAATTATACGTGAAGGAGAAACCATCGCCACGTGAAAACTGCATCAGCAATATGACATAGGATTAGCGATTTAACAATTTATACAACTCCTATCACCGTAGGATAAACGATATTCCATGCGTGAAATAATTCTTATTTTTACGTTGAGTAACTTTTACGAGCTTCCTTTTGCACAATTGTCATTCGCAAGCTTGCAGTCAAAGGTAAATTAATTAGCTTGAGATCGGGAAGAAATTAATTAATACAGCGGAGAGGCAAAGAAATATCGGTTTATGTTTTTGCTAGATGTAATTCTCCTTATATTGCATTCCTTCGGTTATTATTGTAGGCTGAATGGATTTTTATGTATAAATGTACCGTATCAGTTATTTACTATGAATATATAGAAGCATTTGGAAAATTCCGGCAACAAGGTTCACGATTTACGGTTTCACGTTTTAAAAGAGGTCGATGACTTGGGAGCGATCGATCGGTAATCACCATGGCCAATAGCTGATGTAAGGGTGTGCTTTGAAAATATTATAAATGTGCCCTGGAATCGCAAGAGTCCACAGAGTTCGGAGAGAGTTCAGAGGGTTCGAAGAGAGAATTATTAAGAGTCGTGTAATTTAGATAATTGGGTAGTTTGAGTCGTCTCTGTATTGCACCATTATTTACTATTTTATTCGTGTTGTTTCTGTTCTTGTATTAAATACCCTTCATTCTTGTCCATCGTACAATAAACTTTCTTATTAACTATTAAATCCTACGTTATGAATCGATGCTTGAATGCATAATATATTAATTCACGTTTCCTTTGTGATCGATATTGTTATCTTCATACGGTATTCTTTTCACGGGCAGTATCATAGCGGGTACAAATGGTGGAATCGTTATGTCCATGAAATAATTTTGTTAATGAAGTTTCCGAACATTCGTGTAAGTCAGCTACTGTCTTTGCCTTAGAATCAGTCATCTGCAAAATGGAAATACTATGGCCTAGTTAAACCGGGGTGGAAGAACAAGCCGACTTTAAAAAAGAGTAATGACGCGCAACAGAGTAATTGTCGTTGCTTTTGGTGAACTAAACGGCAACTCTCGGCGGTACGATAACTCGAGAGTTTTATTGTCGTTCGTATTTTTTCTCATTTCACTTAATGACAGTCAAACGTAATGAAAAAAGGTCAGAATGTAAATCTCAAGAGGCATGTACATACATATTGCTCGCCAGAGAAATTGTAAAAATTTGTTGGGCTACCTAAACGATAAACTGACTGATATATCGTTTTTAACGTAAAAATTTAACTTTTATACCTCGAACAATACGTACAGATTTTACATTTGTGCAATTTCGATTTTAAAGTGTTGCAATTTTATTGGCGGAGAGTAAACATACACACATACACATACCAATTATACGTAACCATATAAAAACCATCACCGATAATAGTTATTTTATTTCATTTCGTTCAGAAATTAAAGGGCCTAGCCGGATAAGAATGGAAAAAGTGCCCCCAAAGATAATTAATCGTGAGGCATACCATTCGATAGGACTCTTTGGAAAAACCCTTCCTGCAAAGTATGAACCCGCTACCCCTACCGTAGGGGTAGTTACAGGGTGAAACATATTTTACAGTTGATGCTCGATATCGCCCGTTTGGCTTGATAGAAAATTCTGAAAAAAATCACAGATATTATACCCAATAGTGTACATACTTTAGAATTTTTTTCAGATTTTTGGTTCTAAAATCGATTTTTGAAAAATTAAAAAAGATTATCTGTATCTGAAGATGTATCTGAACTACTAGTTATACCTTCAAATTTTTTAGAATTCCTATAATAACATATTCTTCCATTGAATGGAGTATTCTACATGTATGTAACAAATAAACAAATTGTTCGTCAATGAATAAAACAAATACATTGTACGAAATGGAAGAAAAACTGAACGCGAAACATATATCACCCTGGTTTTACATTTTAGTAAGAAATTACTTTACTGGTTGAAAAATAGTACTTTTTTTTGTGAAGTAAAAAGATAGAATGACGTAGGGTACTGAAATTTCAAAATTCATCATTATGGCATAGTTTCGATCAATAACGTTTCTCGTTTAAGCTCCTTTCTTCCATCGAATCCTTCCATAGAGTCTTCAGGCGACATCGTTCTCTTTTCATTTCTTTTTTTTCTATCTCTCAGTCTCGTTATCGAGAAAACTCGTGTCGTTTCGCTACGAACCACGAAGCACTTGACGAGTTCGCATTAATCTTCGTTTAGATGACTCGACATTTATCTCATTCATTTCCGGGTTCCATGGCTGCCATTACCGACCTTTTCCCGATTCAGTGTTTGCGGAATAAAATGCGATTCGATGCTGTAAAATTTTACGGATTTTATACCAAGTTGTCCGCTCTTTAAATATTGAAATTTAATGAAAGGGCAGAACACTCAATGTTATATTGCATAAGATACTTCACGTTGCAAATGTTACTTGTTGATTTCTTTCTTCAACCAACCCTCTGCTGCTTCATACTTTTTGCCTCATTCGATTTATCAAAGTAAAATGAACAGAAAAACTCTCACTTCCATGATACGAACCACATCTAAATAAATTTATATTTTTAAAAGCTCTTTGAACGAAATATTTGTAACGTTTTTGAATTATACTTTGTACTCTTCGACCGAAGAAACGTGAACCTATGAACCCTTGAAGCTTATGATTTCTATAAATCACAATATTATTTAAAGCAACATTCGCATAACAATTTAAAAGCTCCAAATCAAGAGAATAAAATCTACAAGTAACATATTTTCACCATTTATAATATAATATCAAAGAGGAAACAATGAATAAATAAAATTCCCCACAATGATATCCGTTATTCTTGTGTATTGCATCTTCGAGAAATTCTGAAGAAAAATGCAGCCACGATATTATTGAAAAATAACATATTTTCACCATTTATAATATAATATCAAATAGGAAAAAACGAATGAATAAAATTCCCCCAATGATATCCATTATTCTTGTGTATCGCAACTTCGAGAAATTCTGAAGAAAAATGCAGCCACGATATTATTGAAAAATAACATATTTTCACCATTTATAATATAATATCAAATAGGAAAAAATGAATAAATAAAATTCCCCACAATGATATCCGTTATTCTTGTGTATCGCAACTTCGAGAAATTCTGAAGAAAAATGCAGCCACGATATTATTGAAAAATAACATATTTTCACCATTTATAATATAATATCAAATAGGAAAAAACGAATGAATAAAATTCCCCCAATGATATCCATTATTCTTGTGTATCGCAACTTCGAGAAATTCTGAAGAAAAATGCAGCCACGATATTATTGAAAAATAACATATTTTCACCATTTATAATATAATATCAAATAGGAAAAAATGAATAAATAAAATTCCCCACAATGATATCCGTTATTCTTGTGTATCGCAACTTCGAGAAATTCTGAAGAAAAATGCAGCCACGATATTATTGAAAAATAACATATTTTCACCATTTATAATATAATATCAAATAGGAAAAAATGAATAAATAAAATTCCCCACAATGATATCCGTTATTCTTGTGTATCGCAACTTCGAGAAATTCTGAAGAAAAATGCAGCCACGATATTATTGAAAAATAACATATTTTCACCATTTATAATATAATATCAAATAGGAAAAAATGAATAAATAAAATTCCCCACAATGATATCCGTTATTCTTGTGTATCGCATCTTCGAGAAATTCTGAAGAAAAGTGCAGCCACGATATTATTGAAAAATAACATATTTTCACCATTTATAATATAATATCAAATAGGCAAAAATGAATAAATAAAATTCCCCCAATGATATCCGTTATTCTTGTGTATCGCATCTTCGAGAAATTCTGAAGAAAAGTGCAGCCACGATATTATTGAAAATCCCGAACAAAGACGGTTTAACGTTCGAGTTTATCTATACGCCGCAACATAGCCTTCGACAATATTTGCCCTCTGGTCTTGGCGGATCGCGCTCGGAAAGCCGCAAGTTGACCTTTAAGTCTACAGTGTCAGCAGCTTGGCTCGCCACGAAGACTGGGCTATTGCTACTTACGCCCTGGATGACTTTCTCCAAGTAGTACGCGTCATAATTAGACGGCCTCATTCGAGACGACTACTGTCGGCGTTTCAGCAGTTTGGATTTTAAGTACTCCCCCGTAATTACTCTGCTACTTTGCCCCATGTTTGTGCGAACTTCTATAACGGGAATGCGTGCATGTAAGAGACAATCGGCGGTAAGTGCTTTCTATGCAGAAGACACGTCTCGTCTCGAGGAAAGTTCTGATTTTCAGGATTCCTTCTCTTTAATTACACCTGCCTCCTAAGAACGGATTATAATTTAAGAAGTTCCCTCGTTGAAAATGAACGTTCGAAGTGAACGCAGTTTCCTAGATACAGGGTGAATTGTGTGGGTGATGGTTCTTACGGAATAACGGTGGAATTAGTTGTATTGTAATTATGGTAGATGTCTCTGGTATTTATGCAGAAGTAATTAATTAGTGATGTTTAAAGAGAAATGGATGTTTATGTGGATGTAACGTACAATGCTGATTATGTAAAAGTATTGAGCAGTGATACACAGAAATGCCGTTGATTATTGAAATTTCCCAAGCTTTTAGATATTTTCTAGCGGTTAACTGCAACTGAAGTATTGATTGTCATAAATTCGTCGGTAAATGACTTGAATAATGATAAGTAATTATTTACATTTACAATTGATGTTATATGATGTAAATATTCTATACGTAAGCAATTAAGCAGAATGCATGAAATAGGTAATTTGCAAATGGAAATGGATTCTGATAATTAGTTTGACAAATAATCGTAAAAAAATTAATGAATTCTGATCGATCTGACTTACGTATATATGTAAGTGTTAAAATAAATATCCTCATTAACGCGCAATGGGCTTGAATGTATTTATTCACACCCTGCAACGTATGTATCTTAATTTTTAAAATATACTACCCCCGATTCTTTTTTAAATTGATATCTGACTTTTTGACGTTTTTGCTTTCGTGTACAAAATACTGCTAACCCACTTTTGTAGATTGACACTTCGATATTTTTTCCGTCAAATGTAAATATTGCAAGTAGCGTTCGAACGATATTCTGTCGAAAATAAAATAAAAGTACTTTATCACTCCATACATTTTCACTTCCATTTCGTCAGATAGAAGATAATTTTCTAAATTTAAATAGGATAAAATATTTTTATTTGATACCCCTTTTAACCCCTTGCCTCACTATTTAATTTTGAAGTTTTCGACGTAAACATTATCATTCAATTTTGCATTGAAATGGATCGATTTAAAATGATTAGGTTATTACTACATCTATTAGTTTACTATGGAAAGATAAAAAAACGTATTTTATTAAAGAGAATTACAAGATATAGGATGAATGTAGCATGTCAAACTTAAAGGCTCTCGATACTGATGCGGTCGACACTCGTTTTTTCCACTTAAGGGGTTAATAATTAATCTGTCTTCCTTTAACATGCTTTATTATTTATTTTATAATATTCTTTGATTTGCTCCAAATATATTTGGTAGGATTAAAAATAATAATACATTGTGTTTCAGATATTACAAATGTATTACAATTTATAACTATAATGAACATATTTTTAGTCACCTATTTCCCTAAGTATTTTATATAATCGCTTAATGATGCAACGAATGCAGAAACCTCCTGATGGTTCATTCATTTGATACATTTCACATGCATACGACAATGAAGATTCAATCATACTATTACAATACATAACTGAATAATATCAGCATCACGTAAAAGCAAATTTATTAATTAATGTAGTATAGCAGATTGTATAATGCCGCGAAATTATACCGGGATAATTTGGAAGATGCTAAATTCATTTGCTGATCACGATCAGCGTACATTTTACCATTTGGACGAATATAAATAGCACATATGCATATATGTCATTACTTAGATGCAGAGTTAAACGCGCATCTGAGCATGAAAACTGCTGACTTTCAAAATACACGAGTATATGTACGAAAAAATTGAACCAATTAATTTCTTCTAGAAGATTAAGCATGCTTTCAAACTTTCAATAGAACCATTTCTGTCTTTCACGCAACGAGAAACCCTGTTTGTAAATAAAAAATATCGAAACGCCCAGTTTTCATAAATGTTCTTCCATTTTTTAAATAATATGTATCGATACTTCATTTACTCGCCATTGAAAAATTGATAATATAATATATTACAGGGAAGTTAATAATTAATAGAAATATTTTTTCCTGCTTATCAAAGTTTCTTTTATAAACGAGAATTCTATTTGAAGTTGTAATTATAGTACAGCTGTTATCATTCCCTAAAACTTGACTTATAATACTTTCGAAACAAGAGAGCTAGATAGTACAGCTACTGTCATTTTTTCAAAACTGAACTTACAATACTTTCGAAACGAGAGAGCTCTATGGTACAGCCATTGTCACTTTTTTAAAACTGGACTTACAATACTTTCGAAACCAGAGAGCTCAATTACAAGGGAGTATTTAAAGAGGAAAATTGTTAATTGTGACGCATGTAAAGGACAGGAATTTTTAGCGTACGAGACAATGGGTACGTCATTTCAGACGAACCAAAGGACAGTAGAAATAGGTTGGGTATCCGACGAGTTCACGGTAATGCAGAAAGCGTGTCACAGCAACAAATCCGCACTCCCAACATTACGTGTCCTAAGTAAGTGCGCGAGAGTAGTGCTTTCAAAGTGTTCCGGACTCCTTTAAGTTCGCTGAACGATAAAGTTCTTTGCAAGCCTCTATCGGCGGCTTCCCTCACACCGTTACAGAGAGTAATATTTTTGAACTTCGGTGATTTCTCTATCGAACAGATTCATTCAATATAAATTCAACTTAAACTTCATTTCCTCGTTCTTTCTGTTTGATTTTATTAAAGTATTATCAAACGTGCAGAATTCGTTTATAAGCTGTTATTTAACGTGGAAATAAATGTTCTCTGTATGAAAATAATTTAGTATTTAATTCAATTCCATTTTTCAATTGCTGTTTTTTTTTATTCGGATAGTACTGCTTTAATTGATCTACTGAAATATATTAGAAGCAATCGATTGCATCAATAAATGTTTGAGATAAAGATTGTAAAGGGTCAGAAAGGGCATCAGATGATGAAATACTTTTTCTTCTGCCAATAAAAGTGTCTTAAAAACTTTAAACTGATTAATAATTTTTTTACGTAGCTTTGACGTAAGACGAGCATTGGAGAAGGGTTACTTTGAAGAAGGTTGAATTTTTCAAAATTCTCGATACACGATCAGAGATAAAAAAGCGAAAAATTCTATAGGAAATGATGTAAAGTAAGAAAACAAACATTTGGCTAATCGATGAAGTGCAAACTTCACGACGACTGCCGAAGGAAGAACAAGAGAACGTTGTAAATGTACCATGAAGAAAGAAGTATAAAATGAACCAGTGTCCACAAAAAAAAAGATACGAAGAGAAGTAGTAAAGGGGGAAAGGAGTGATTTACTGCAGGAAAAATATTCAAGTTATAAAGAGTTATTTAGCAAGCTAAAAAATTATCCTACAGTCTAATCGCAATTTAACACTAAGCCTACCAAGCCGGTCAAAATGACCGGTTACCAATAAAAATCCCCCAAATTAATAGGGGAGCCATGAAGTAAATATTCCGTTTCTATCATGCAGAATTTAAATTAGTTAATTAATCATCTTTTTCACCTCTTCGTCTCTCCTTTTCCAAAGTACTTATTCGTTATATCTAAATTTTAGAATATATAACGTCGTCAGTTTTAATGTTAACATCTTAAATTATACACACCAACACTGTCTGTCAAATTAATATTCCTGTTTGCAGAAAAATATCACTCTTTGCCTACCATGTTTCATACTGATTCCAGTTTTTCGTAGAATCCACCCCGAACGCGCATGCGAGCACAGTACAAAGGTAGTTGTTATTTTCCGCTTCAAAAGAAAGCACTTTTACATTATACTCACCCTCGATCCAGTATATTGTTCGGGAGATCGAAAAATTCGCATTCTCTTGGAAATCCGGTCGGCGGCTGTATTGTGCAGAGTTCGATGGTAAGCGCTTAATCCACTAATCGGATCGTATGCTGGCCCGGATCAATTTGCATAACGTACGGACAGTTCCGAGGTTCCTCTCGACCGAAAATTCGAGGTCTAAATCACCGGAACCTCGCAGCTGCTTCTCCATAACTTCCACTTTTATATGACCAGCCGTCATGCGCACTCTCTTTGATTATCAGTCTCATTCAGCCTTGCTCTTCCTCTTTCGACCACTCATATGCACATACATCCACACATTTATATATATATATATATATATATACACATATGCTCTCACTTTCCGTCCTTTCTCTAACCCGATCTTTTCTCATTTTCTGAAAATCTGCCAACGCCATAAGTGCTGTCGAAGTGAATATGCCTTTAAATTTGACTGAACTTTACGGCTCTCGATATCGCTTTAACGACGAGTTTCGAAATTGGTCGTGCCAGTCCATAAGAGGAAAATGCTATCCGTAAATACACGGCTAGTTTCCAGACAATTTGGCATTCGTGCACGGGGATGGTTGTGACGGTGGTGGTGGTACGCTTTACCCCCATTTCGGCGTTTCTTCGTGTTCACGTGACAGTTGGAAAAGAAAGGAAAAGGGACTCGGAAACGTCTCCCGGTCGCGGATACCAGATACATTCGTGTCGAGATAAAATCTCGCAATTTCGGAGGCTTCGAGGAGTTGCCGATATCGGTACAGGTTATCCAGGAAAATTACGCGCATTTCTCTTACTGTAGAGGTGGAGGTGAAGGTGGAATGGAAGGTGGAGAAGAAGGAGAAGCGAAAGGATTTCAAATTCCTTTCCGCGACGATACTCGTATATCTTCCAGCGTTTCGGTAGAAAGGAGTAGCTTCCTACAGACAAAAGAGTTCGGTTAAAAATCCTTGGGAAAGTGCGCTGAAATTCCCGAGTCTTTTCCAGCGTAAAGACACATTGCTATGGAAATTGTGTACGGATTATTCGGGGGAGATTGTTGAAGCGCTTTTCATTTAATTAATTTCCGTGCTCTCGACTTCTGCGAGCGGAGCTTTTATGTAATGCGACCGTTGTCCGAACGCTATATTATTTTAATGTTCAATTATTGTGAAGGTATCGTCGAAACTAAATGAGTCTGCATTTACGAAATTTCCGATAATTCTTTCATCGACGTTCTAAGATATAAAAATATGAGGTTATGGGTAAAGTAATATTTATTTTTCCCGTAATTCAAAACTTTTCGGTTTTCATATGTATAAATACAAGATAATGAAGGACAGGAATACCAATTATTAGCACAATATTATTAATCTATATGCTTGTCGCTGTGGTACAATTCGAAAATATTATTAACAGAATACTGTATCATGTATATTTACTAATTACTTTCATTGAATATAATTTTAAACATTTTCTACTGCAACGTGGCAAGCTCAATTTCTGTAAATTGCTGAAATTGAATTTTCTTCTTTCATTTTCAACCTGCTTTTAATTGTACCACTCGCAAATCACGTTTACGCATGCCGCTCCAAATTCCATTTATAAATAAAATGTAAATTCATTTTTAATTACTCTGCCAATCACGATCCAGCGTATGCATTTTTTACGCGTGGATGTACGTGTATTTGAAAATAAAATTATCTAATTGCCACTTTGTCGACGCCACCCCTCTAGAATAGCTTCCTCGTGCTACATGTAAATATTAAATAAGATGATAGATATTTACTGCGGTATTTGCATTCCAGGGGAGAACTATTTTCCAGAGATATAGATCTTGCCTTCATGAAATGGCATTCTTAACATTCGCTGAGCACATCGCGTTGTTTCCTTTGAATGTTCACTTTTGGGGTAGAAATCATTCTATATGGAATTATTGAAGTAGACAATTCTTCGAGTGGCGCTTAGAAATTAAGCCAAATATATAACAGAAAGTCATCAGAATCGTATATTTTTGGTATAAAAAGCGCTATGCAAAACTATGCTGTAGATCAAAGACCTATTACAATCCTATAATTCCTACGCTTGGTAATCGATTTTGAGTGAACTTAATGATTCCCTCCGGGCACAACACGTGTTACTACCCTACTGCAAACAAAAAGTATTGTGTCGGAGGCTGTGATGGGTAGGGAGATAGAGGCTGGAATTCAAAATGTGTGGGCCTAAATTCTCATCTTGGTTACCTCTAGACAATTTTTCCTAAATTATTATACATTATAACATATCATAATACTTCAGAGTTAATCTGTAACTGCAGCTTCTAAGCTAATTGAACATAATAATTATACCCATAATGCAGTACAACAGATTATTGCATCTCCATCACATAAACTCTCTAAAACGCCCCCGTCTAAAAAACATCTGACCTTTCCTGCATCTAGTAGGTTGCTGCATATGAAATCTCGGATTGTATACGGCGAAATTAAAATGCCACAGTTTTTGCAAAATGAATGTTTGTAAATCAAAATAATTTCCATTGACATCGATACACTTCTGCCAAAGATCCACAAGA
Source organism: Cerceris ruficornis (assembly GCA_963989415.1). Taxonomy (NCBI): domain Eukaryota; kingdom Metazoa; phylum Arthropoda; class Insecta; order Hymenoptera; family Crabronidae; genus Cerceris; species Cerceris ruficornis. The sequence continues at coordinate 39,600,612 of OZ022517.1, read as the reverse complement.
GCTTTCATACGATTTTTAATAAAATCTGAGTTTTTAGAAACAATGAAATTAGTGGCGACTTTTTTAAGGTCACCTTCATTATTGTTTTTTTTTCTGTAATGAAGTGGTCTAAGTGTTTATAAATGTGATAATCCGTTAAAGGAAGATCAGGTGAATTAGGTGGGTATCGTAAAATTTCATATTTCAGTTCACGAAAGTTTTTTGACCTCACTTTTTACGGATATTGTCTTGCTTTGTCGGGGAATAAAGTAGTCTCCTGGCGATTAATTGAAAGCGAACGCAGTTTTTTCAATTCTACAAGCATTTGTTCAATTTTTTGATAGTATCTGTCAGTAGTAATGCATTCATCGCCTTGGAAAAAAGGAAGTTCAGCTTTCCATGTATAGATTAGGACATCATTATGGCATACGGTTGTGGGTCTACCACGAGGCGCGTTTTGAAGATACTATATCTAGGATGAAACTTTTTGAACCAACGTTGAACGGTTTTTTTGTTAACAATTGCCTCCCATATACTCTGTTTATGTTAAGACTTGCAGCAGCAGCATTATTACCAGCTTTAAACTCATTTCGGATTACTACTCGTGTTTCACTAGTACTCACGTTGCACAAAAAAGTATATTTTTTTTATAGAAATTAGGAATCTTCCAAAAAGAAATACACTCAATATTGAGCGTAATAACCTGTTTCAACTATAAAATTATTAATTTTACGGCTACCTATTTGCAAAATATGGCCAAAATGTTCTGTATAGATCTAATCCGACATTTCATATGCACCAACCTAATACCTCACGTTCTTCATGAAAATAATCAATTTTCATCTCACGTATTAAAACCAATCGACTACATAGAACCTCATTGTGTATACAATTCTGAAAAAAACAGGAATATAGGCCTTAACACGTAGCACTTGAAAGTTTCGTCGCGTTCAATATTTGCTCGCAGAAGGAAAGCAGACCGATAGTGACTTCGCATCGAGACGTTCGTTCAAACTTCAAAGTTCGAGGAGCCATCGTGCAGTGACACCTTTCTTACGGGACTTCAAACACGCCATGGTTGCGACGTTTATTTAGCGGAGTGCGCCATCGCCTTAGTGTCGGTTTTTCCCTGGAGTCCTCTTTATTCGTGCAGCTACCGTTCAACCGGCGGCGTCTCTGACATATTACTAGGACGTGTCTACTTCTATCGCGTGAAACTCCATATATACCGATCGATGTTGTACGTTCCTGGAACCATCTGCTGTCTCATGGTGACCATTTCATTCACCACTGAAACCATCTCTATCTATGTGAATTTTCCTTTTTTTTCCTATCTTTTCTTCAAGGAATGCGAAAATTTCAACTGAAATAAATGATTTTCTTGCGAGAAGATGATTGTTATGCCTCTGAAAGCTTGGAGAGCTTTGGAATTGATTTTTAAGAAGAATATTCTCAATAGAAGGAGTGATTTATTTACATAGAATGTAATACACTGGAATATTCATAAGCCTAAGCAGAAAAGCTCCTTCCAATTTCAAATATACATCGAAATTGTTTGGAGAGAGTATCCAGTTGATTTTTAAGAATAATTCTCTGTATAGAACAAGTACTTTATTTATATAAAATATAGAATGAATATTTTCATAAATCTAAGACGAAGTTCCTCTCGATTTTAAATACAATTTCAGATTTTGTAAGGAGAGAAACTTCTAAATGTCTATTCGAGTATCCGGGTGTTTCCGATTAAACGTTGAAACTATTTTGAAGGAGAAATCGCATGATTCTAGCTGAGGAGTTCCAAATTTCTGTTCACCGTAACCTAATGCTCCCTCTAAAACGTATTTCGTGTCATCCTGATTAGATCGTGACATCCCTGGGAGAATAGATCGATAGTATCACTGGCTGGCATTCGGTTACTTCCTCTTTTTTGGAATAGTTTTGAAAAGTTTTCTCTAAATGCACCCTCTCTGCGACGATATGTTGCACGTGTCACCACCGTAAGATCCAGCCACAGGAGCTGTATGGAAATCCGCGACTGGCTTATAGCTTTATGGTGTACGATTGGAGAGATTCACGTGCCACTCATGCTCCGGATTTCCTTGGAATATATAAGATTTAGGGCTACTGAAAAAGCACTTCGAAGTTTCAGATTCGATTGTTGCCATGTTCTCACTATCTTTTAAACTCTGTTGTAAACTTACTGTCGTAAATAATTCGACTGTCTACGAAGTCTTGGCAGTGATATCGACAAAGTGTCCATTACTGTCGCTAATAAATTTTATATAGATGCATGGGACTGATATTGCAAATTTATAAATGAACCTAAAACTAAAACTGCTTTCAGTACGAAATTAATGTTTAAAAACTTATCTACGTAGATGCTTTCACTCCACGTTTGATCAAATCATTCGCTAACTTCCCACGCAGAAATTCCGTTGTAAAACAGGAAGCAGAAACAAATTTATAATCGAACTATTTTAATAAAATGAGCATTACACTAATATTAAATAGAAAACGTTCCATATTATAATAGTCTATGATACAACAAAATTACAATATGAGTCGCTCAGAAGCCAGTGGGTTAAGTCAATTTTTTTTATGAAGTTTATTCTATTAAAATTTACAAAAATCAGAAAATATCAAAAAAATTACATATTGCAATTTTGTTGTATCATAGAGTATTATAATATGGAACGCTTTCTATTTAATATTAGTGTAATGCTCATTTTATTGAAATAGTTCGATTATAGATTTGTTTCTGCTTCCTGTTAAGTCAATTTTTTTGATATTTTCTGATTTTTGTAAATTTTAATAGAATGAAGTTTATTCTATTAAAATTTACAAAAATCAGAAAATATCAAAAAAATTGACTTAACGGCATTGGTTTCTGAGCGACGCATATATTGCACCTCCTTGAAATTGTAACCGTTTTGAAATATTTCGAAAATTACGTACGTACAAACGCCATTATCTGGCATATCAAATCTAAATCGCTAACAATCTCTAATAAATACATAATTCCGTGTAAACCCTATGCCACTTAACACTCTAAAGATCTTCTGATCCCACCGAAGCAGTTGGCATATCTCTGTTTGCGAGAGGGAAGATAATAGTATTTCCCCCTTATTCACAAGGGATATATTCTGTTGAGGGTAAAGACGTTCTGCCGTATGCCAAATACGCTACATTCTCCTATTGGTGTTTCAGAAAATGTGAAAGCAGTCAAGTCTTTGTCAAAGACCACCATACACACTGTATAGACACGTGTCGTCCTACTACTATGTGCGGGGAAGTAGTTGTTCCCGAGGATCATCTTGATGTGAGTAATCAATCAACGATATTAATTCAATCTGCCAGATGAATATGTAATATTTCATTATCATAATACTTAGTTAATTAAATCCACTAATATGTGTAGCAGCTTTAACGCTAGATTTACGGCCGTGAAATCTGTTACATTGCAATATATTAACCCCTTGCCTTACGATTTCTATTTTGACAGCGTGCGTAATACCCCAGAATTAATTCCAGAAATAAAAATTTCTCTCTGATCTTTAACATTTGGCACAACTGACTGCAATATTAATATTATAGAAATGCTTTTACCGTCTCGTGATCGACTGATATTTTAAATTTAATAGTTATTGGAGAACTTCAAAATTTCGTGTTTCATTTATCGCCTCACGTGTGTCACACGTTATTGTAACCTAAGGGGTTAAATAAGGACTTTGGGAAATGAGGGATCAAGCGGCAAAGACGATAATTCGTTAAGTCGATATTGAATTATGAAATGCACGTGAAATATCTACTGTACAGCTTCTCTGTAAATTTGAGAAATGTTTATAAAACAAGTAGGAACCCGTCAATTTGTCAACTTCCGTAAATCTAGTGTTAATGCAACGGGAAGTATTAAATCATAATCTCGCGTAATTCCTTGTTACGTTGAAGGTAACATATTATGTATTTGTCTTTCTATCCTATTATACAGTCTTTTTAACATTTTATAATAAATTACTGTAATTTAATTTCTAAACCTCATAAATGTTCAGGGCAATAAAATATTGGTAAAGAGATGTAGTTATTGTTGAAGATGTTATTAATATTGATCGGTTTGATGCAGGGTAAATAATTTTGAAATGTTATTTGAGCTACAGAGTGGAAAATGTTCGAAAGAATATCTTCTATCTTCTTGTTGTAGGTTTGTAGAACATGTAATGCCACTGGTCATAATTGCGGAATAGCAGAAGGAAGTAAGGCAGGTCCGGGAATAGACGGTGCCGATTTCGTGTTCTATGTGTCAGCCATGCAAACGGAAAGATGCCACAAAGGACTAACAGTTGCCTATGCTGCACATTGTCAGCAAGAAGCAGCATTAGATCGGTGGGTTATTTTTCACATCGAATGCCAGTCCAATCCATTGTAAAATGCTCTTTTATAATTACGATATTCGTTGTTATTATCATTTGTTTCCGTGAACTGTAATGAGATTTTAATTGATATATATCATCAGGAATCGTCTATAATTACTGCATTGCAAATATCTGTTGTGAAAAAATTGCTAACGGCTGCGTCATCTTTAGCTATGGAAAAATCAATATTTTTGTTACTTTAATATCGCCTCGAATATAAAGACGCAGAATTTTAATTTTCAACATCTTCAAAACCAGGAAGGTAAACAGGAAAATATCCTCTGTTTAACATTTTAAAATATGTTGGTATGCATCGTGGAAAATTACTGTGTTCTCCTACACTTCCGGTGAAATATTTTTCTAATCAACAAATCCTAAACGGCCGTTTCTATGTTCATACATTGCCGGCATCGGTTTTCCATTGTCAAAGTAGAGAATGCAAGGGGTTGTGTAATATGTACCGAAAGGTTCCGTTAAGGGAACTCTTCACAATGCCTTGCTTCTTCATTTTTCATTCGTATCAACTTCTACCACGCAACAATTACTTTTCCAAATCATTTTCCCAGACCGCTGGAAGGCTAGTCTTTCAGTTTAAGCATTAAATTTCGAAAGGAGAGAAACTATCGAATTCAGAAGACCACGAAGTTTGCACGAAGTTCTTCTCTCGCGAAACTTCACAAGGGATTCTATAACTTTTAAGGTAAACGCGTGCAAAAGACGAAACTTTGATCTCTCCTTGGATAATAAGCTTCGAAACAAGTGACATAATCAGTTATTACGCGAGAACGTGATTTACATGACAAGAAAATGTAAGAGAATACCATGAAAAATTCTGTGACTATGAAATGAGAAATATTACCTCACTTCCGCGAATTTTACTAATTCAGTACCAACCACGGATTCGCACTCTTAGCGAGAATAAAAAAGAAACTGGAAGAAAGATTAAAACGTAGCGGGAGAAAAGTTTTCCCTCGAAAAAATTAAGGACGCTATCTCTATTTCAGCTTCGCTCGTGTCTTCCTTTAAAAATTATCTAAACGTTTTACCATTTTATCACGAAAGCTGCATAGGAAATGAGAGATTTTAAATCAAGCAATTCTATCACGTAGAAATCATCAGTGGGAAATTTTAGCCGTAATTTAAATTCTTGGATTTTAATCATCAGCTGGGAAAGTAATACTGTTATCCCCTCGAGAAATGGAGTTAGGGCAGAAAATTTTTTTAAGGTAGATATATCGTGATATTCGCAGGATTGTGAGTTCTTTTGTATCTCAAACGAGAAAGGCGTTTTGAGGGATGCATAGTAGTGAATGGGGTGTGGTCACGAGATGTGCCTCTACCCCATTCCGGAAATCGGTGTAGTTTCTTCGAGATCTGTGAAATGCTTGTCCACTGAAATTGATGTTAATGATCACGTCTATTACCCTGATAATATATGATAATATCTGATAATTTTCATTGTTAATATTCTCTCTCTCAGGAGATGAATTGCAGTTCTCGTAGAGAAATCAGTAGATCAGAGCGACCTTCGACTCTTCAATTTTTTATAACTAAATCGTGAATTATTTTCCCTACTTTAAGTTACTGAATAAAAAATTGAACATAAAAAATTATTAATTTAAGAATATTGTAATCACATATCAATCTGCGTTGAACAAATGTAAAATAAAATTTTCGGGTTTTTAGATACCCAGAGTTAGCACTGCAGCTTGAAAAATTGACTAATAAAACACTTTGGATTTTTAACCCCTTGCCTTACGATTTCTATTTTGACAGCGTGCGTAATACCCCAGAATTAATTCCAGAAATAAAAATTTCTCTCTGATCTTTAACATTTGGCACAACTGACTGCAATATTAATATTACAGAAATAATTTTACCGTCTTGTGATCGACTGATATTTTCAATTTAATAGTTATTGGAAAACTTCGAAAATTTCGTATTCCATTTATCGCCTCACGTGTGTCACACGTTATTGTAAGCTAACGGGTTAAAGTTTATTTTCTACGATGAAAATCGATTCCACGATGTTCACTGATTTGTAATGTTAAACGGATCTTAATGCTTTGCAGACCGATAGCCGGCCACGCTAATCTATGTCCGGGTAGTATCAGTACTAAGCCGCAGGAACTGGAAACTCTGCTAAGCACCGTAAAGCACGAGATTTTGCACGCGTTGGGATTTTCCGTGAGCCTCTACGCGTTCTATCGAGACGAGAACGGAGAACCCAGAACTCCGAGGCGAAGTGACACAGGCAAACCTTTGCTCAACGAGAAGTAAGTTTTCCTATTTACTACCTGCACTTCATTGATCTTTATGCGGAAGGATTTTTGCACTTCGCCGTTCGTGCAATCGGAAAGGGAGATTCTTTGAGACATCATAATCGGAGATACAAAAGTTCATTATTACGGTGTTGAGTAAATATCGTTGGCTCGTTTATAAGTGCAAATTTTGCATTTGTACTATTATAATAATAAATGAATGTACTAATGATATTGATTAATTATTAAGGTGTCTGAAGAAAGGTTGAAATATTTTGTATGATTAATTAGGAGGCAACGATATTAACTATTAATATTCCAAAAAACGATATTTACTAAGAATATTCCAATGCGATTTTATGAAGATGTTGGTAAAAATTTGTCTTCGTGGATTTTTTAGCTAATTGCCGCTAATTCAATTTTTTGTAATATTTTATATTATAATTTCGTATTTTAGAGATTGGCATTTTGTTGATATTTGTTATTTACTTTTTGCTCTTAGGAATAATTTCTTACTGTATACAGAGAATAATTTTTTAATTTCTACTTGAGACTGTTAAAAAACAAACGAAACTCGAGTCTCGAGAAATGTAATTCTCGAGGAGGAAAGTTGTGGAAGAGTAAGATTCTTAGAGAAAATCAGGAGACTTCAAAAGGCTTAAGGAGGAACTCGTAAATGTTCAAATCCTCGTGACTAACGAGAGCTGTTTTCCAACCCGAAATTTCTGTCTTTAATGAAACTTTTGTGGGCATGCAGTATTTGGAGATTTTAAGCGGAGAATAATTTTCTTTTCTTGGGGAAACACATTTGGAAGGTCGAAAAGATTTCCTACAATTTGTTGAATTTTCAAGGTTTCCATTGCAACGAGGCAATACCAACGACGGACGTAATACAAGGTTTAGGACTGTAGAATAAATTTTCCCTGAAAGTAGAATATTTTTTGAAACTCGATGGAAAAAATATTCCATGTAACGAAAAAAAATTCAAAATTTTACACTTAAAAGAAAAATAAGCATATTACAGGACGTACATTCTATAATTTAAATGGCTCAAAGTTACTTCAAATTTTCAGATAATCTTAGAAAATTATCGTTATTTATTGACCGCTATTTCTTGTTGGTTTTTCAAGCTATCGATATTTGGCTCTTTAAAAGTTTTCTGCTTTGCTATTTTCAACAATTTTCCTTTAATAGAAAATAATTGAAAGAAGTACTATGACATTAAATTCTCAAGTAATTTTATATGTTAAGGATTCAAAACTTCTTTTATCGATGATTAGTACTTCAGAAAAAGTGCTATTTTTAATGGAACAGATACAAGGTTACTTAAAAACTACGAAAGATATAGATGAAATCCTATTCCAGGTAGCTATGTCAAGACGAAATGTGCCGTGATTACTTTTTCTTTATTCTACTTCGCGAAACGAAACCAATACTTTGCTCTCGCGAACGATCCATCATCCGGCTACGGCACTGCCATAATTCCTTTCTCCCCATTTTTTCTATTTTTTTTTATTTTTAACGCTTGACTATAGATACATTAAATTCAAGAAAATTTAAGAAATTTTATGTGCGTTATTCATCCCGAAGAAACATTTTTTTACGGAATTTCTAGCGCTGCTATTTTCAATTATTTACCGCAATTAATAATTTTACTTTTACCATCAATATTTTGTAAATAACTTATTATAACGCTCATCCTGTGATGTCAATTTCTTTTAAATTAAGTCAATAATGTGGAAATATTTTAATACAAACATATTTTTTTAAAAATTACCCTTCGTCGGCAATAGAAGTTTAAACAATTAAAAGTTAAAAAACGAAAATTTGTTCATTCCAAAAAACATATTTCTTAAGTCGCACTTTCTTTTTCGCAAGTGTACGTTACGTTGTAAAAACCCCCAGCGTCCTAAGCCCACACGAATTTGAGTCAAGTGACCTTAGAAGAATATAAACTGTAATATCAAAGTGCGATGCTCCTCTCTTGGAAAAGAAACGCATCTTAGCTCGTACATCCTATGCTCACCTTTGGATGACTTTCAACCGTGGAGTAGCTGACTCCACAAAACTACACGTATCGACGACGGGAGCAATGGAGCGCCGAAAATCCCGTCGAAGATAGAGCTCTTCTGAGAGTAGTTTAGGAAGCCTGTCTAGTCGGAAGGTCAGACACTTGCCGTCTATTTGGAATTAGAGAGTTCAAGCGTTCCTTCGAAATTCCAGTCGACTTCGTACGTCAACCGAAAGGGGTTGTACCGGTCGTTCAGTTCTAACTGCTCGGCTTGACACTTGGCTACCAAACCCGAGACACTTTTTCGCTAATTGCGAGCCTTTTTATATTTAAGGCTAGGAGGGTCAATGGTTTCTCGTCATGGTGGGGTGAGGCAAGTGCGGTGAGTGCCCTGTGCTTACAGGGTTGCGCGTCTTTCTACCGGAATTACCGCGAAAGTACGACAATATATATCTCTCGTGAAACCGAGGTCTTGGATCTGATGTCTTGTGTTTCATAATCGTTAACGATTATTGTAAGAGTAAGACAGAATATGGTGCAGAATATTTGAAAAATTGTTCTCTTACTTTTGTAATGTGAGGTCCAATCAGGGCGGCGATAAAATGATACACCGGGAGTTGTATTGCAAGAAAGAATATGTATATTTAATGTCTCTGACAATTTGCTATCGCTGCTGCATCTAGATTCCAGACCAGTGTTTCCCAACGTGGGGCCCACGCCCCACAGAGCGGCAATTCGATTGTTAAGGGGGACAATTCGAAAATGTCCTCGTCCAGAGTTTAAGTTGACCGTATATTAAAATAATTTTGTACTTGAATTTCAGTTCTCCATTATACGTTTTGAAAATTTACTTACTGCGTTTGCTCAATAATTTCCTAGTGATTTCTTCCTAAAACCTATCATTCAAGTTTCTTTAGTGAACATTTCAATTTTTGAATATTAAAAATTATGTATATGTTGGGGGGGGGGGGGTATAAGAATTTTAGAAAGGTTTAGGTGGGGCATAGCACAAAAAAGGTTGGGAAACACTGTTCTAGACTGTCCTCGTGCCACGATCACCACGGCTTACAATTAGGAAACAAAAAGCAGACGAACGGCGACGGCAGTCGACTACTTGACGACACGATCAGGTGTAATACATTATACAGTAAAAGTTGGATAAATGCGACACAGTTCGGGGCTCAAGCGCTTCTCTTACGAAGTAGCGGTGTCAATCCTTGTTTACATCGCGGTTCCAGCCAAGCGCGAACAAAGAAAAGGACAGACAGTAGAAGAGACAGAGATGTCCAAGCTATAGGGGGAGCGGACCAAACGTATCGGTGAGGCAATACTAATTGGGGGATCGGCCGTTTTCATTTTCGATTTTTTTGAAACCTTTGCTAACGTATTTGTGAGGTTTTTCTGATTAAAACGATACCAAACACGATATGTTTGAATTATGTTAAATAGTAAAAGTAAATATATATTAAATAGTAAGCAAATATATTAAATATTAAGTAAATATAATTCAAACTATGTCGTATTTGGTATCATTTTAATCAGAAAAGTCTCACAAATACATTAGCAAAGGTTTCGAAAAAAGAAAGATCAAACATGAAGTTTTTTCCTGAATTGGATGAGTCAGTTTCTTGTTCCAAGTTGCATCATATTACACTTTTCTCTCGTCGAGCGTCCAGGTTCGCCAAGGGCGATACCCTATGTGGAGGGGACAGTCGTGTTGCATTTATCTAGCCAAACTTTTGTCGCAATTCTGCAGCTTTAACTGTACGAATCTGCTTGCTCTTACAGGCTCGTGCACTTTGATAGTTTCGAAGATTTGTTGGTATCCTACTTCTGACACCAAATTTATAATGGTCTTTCCGTGATGCATGTCTAACAATTTTATTATAAGAAATAATGTACAAAATTGTACATCCAACTACACATCCAACAAACAAGAATCGAGACTTTTCGGTTGCAAACGAAATAAGAGGCGCAGGACGACGGTATGACTTCGTAGCAGAATTGCAAACTATAATCTGTCTTTTCTATGAACCTTGGACCGTCCTTTTAAGGACTCTGTGGGAGGATGGGAGACTAATTACTCTTCTCTTACCTCTAATATATATAACTTTATTATTATAATTAATTCAAATAACTAGGCACTAATTTCATTCTGGCACACTCTCACGCATCACGTTTTCAGGCAATACAATAATAATAATAACTCAAAGTTCCCTGGAAACATTCATACCAACATACTCTTACAAGGGAACATCCCGAGGTGTAACTCACCGATTTTTATGAAATTTTAGTATGATATACTCCTCGCGGAAATATTTGACACGTATTTTTTTTTATCGGCAATCGTCCACGTTAAAGGGGTGAAAAACACCCTCAAAGTTGGCACCCTGAAACTTATTTATTGAATATCTGGAAAACTATTAGAGATACGAAAATTTCGTAAAGAGAGAAAATTAACGTATTTCGACCACAAATCTAATGATATAAATATATTTTTTTTAAACTCGTTTGTTTAAATAATATGCTTAAAAATACAACTTTTTTAATGATTTTGTAAGTCAAATTCCAATAAATTTTCTTGAATATTTTTCTGAGAATACCATATACCGAAACACAAAATACGGATAAAATGGAAATTTGAAATTTTGTTTGTAAAAAAAGTTATTGCATTTTTAATTTTTTCTCTTACGTTCTTGTTAAGTTATGCCTTCGTATATACATGTATGTCTGCTTTAAAAGGCCAGATTTTATTGCCAGACACACATATCGTCTTTATATAAATTAAAAAAATTTGATTGATTAATTAATAATTTGTAACAATTATTGTAATAATGGTATTCATTGTTATTCTTATAACCAATATTTTCTTACACCACGAGCATTCTAAAGCATCCCTGTAATCAATTCAAGCATGTAACGTCCGAAAATAGTAAATATATAACGCATACCTCCCGAGAATTAATTAATTTATTTGGCCTGTCGGCGGATTCACATTGATATCATAAATGACTATCCCGAGGTGTAACTCACCAATTCTTATGAAACTATAGTATAAGGTGCTTTTCGTGGAAATATTTAATATCTACTTTCATTTATCGGCAATCGTCCACGTTAAAGGGGTGAAAACCACCCCCAAAGTTCGGATAACGAAAACTGTTTTATCGAATATCTCGGAAACTATTAGTGATACGAAATTTTCCTAAGGAGTGAAAATTAAAGTATTTCAATCACGAATCCAATGCTATAAACATTTTTTTAAAAAACCCGTTTGTTTAAACAATATGTTAAAAAATACTTTTTTTTTCATAATATTTTCAATTAAAATTCTTTCAATTTTCTTAAATAATAGTTTGTATACACTATATAGTCAAACAAAAAATACGGATCAATTAGAAGTTTCATATTTGTGTTACAAAAAAAATTATTGCATTTTCAATTCTTACGCTTGATGAACTTGTCAAGTTTTCCCGTCGTATATACATAGTTGATTGATCCGTATTTTTTGTTTGACTATATAGTGTATACAAACTATTATTTAAGAAAATTGAAAGAATTTTAATTGAAAATATTATGAAAAAAAAAGTATTTTTTAACATATTGTTTAAACAAACGGGTTTTTTAAAAAAATGTTTATAGCATTGGATTCGTGATTGAAATACTTTAATTTTCACTCCTTAGGAAAATTTCGTATCACTAATAGTTTCCGAGATATTCGATAAAACAGTTTTCGTTATCCGAACTTTGGGGGTGGTTTTCACCCCTTTAACGTGGACGATTGCCGATAAATGAAAGTAGATATTAAATATTTCCACGAAAAGCACCTTATACTATAGTTTCATAAGAATTGGTGAGTTACACCTCGGGATAGTCATTTATGATATCAATGTGAATCCGCCGACAGGCCAAATAAATTAATTAATTCTCGGGAGGTATGCGTTATATATTTACTATTTTCGGACGTTACATGCTTGAATTGATTACAGGGATGCTTTAGAATGCTCGTGGTGTAAGAAAATATTGGTTATAAGAATAACAATGAATACCATTATTACAATAATTGTTACAAATTATTAATTAATCAATCAAATTTTTTTAATTTATATAAAGACGATATGTGTGTCTGGCAATAAAATCTGGCCTTTTAAAGCAGACATACATGTATATACGAAGGCATAACTTAACAAGAACGTAAGAGAAAAAATTAAAAATGCAATAACTTTTTTTACAAACAAAATTTCAAATTTCCATTTTATCCGTATTTTGTGTTTCGGTATATGGTATTCTCAGAAAAATATTCAAGAAAATTTATTGGAATTTGACTTACAAAATCATTAAAAAAGTTGTATTTTTAAGCATATTATTTAAACAACCGAGTTTAAAAAAAATATATTTATATCATTAGATTTGTGGTCGAAATACGTTAATTTTCTCTCTTTACGAAATTTTCGTATCTCTAATAGTTTTCCAGATATTCAATAAATAAGTTTCAGGGTGCCAACTTTGAGGGTGGTTTTCACCCTTTTAACGTGGACGATTGCCGATAAAAAAAAATACGTGTCAAATATTTCCGCGAGGAGTATATCGTACTAAAATTTCATCAAAATCGGTGAGTTACACCTCGGGATGTTCCCTTGTTAGTAAAAACAAAACAACTTCTCACAGACTCTAAATTAGTGTGGTGGGAGGTTGAGAAACTCTGACCCTTGTGACTCGGATTTCGAAAAGGTGGATATTATTGCTATGATATCTATTGATAAGTCGTAATATTTAGAAAGTGTGATATATGACCTGAAATTAATTACTGCATCCTGTTTGGGATCAAAGTCACTTCTGCTTATACCTTACGAAATTATTTAAAATGAGTAAGTATCCAACAGATCTTCAAACTCAGTTCTTACAGGCTCACTCTATATATGTTTCTTTTCGTAATTTAAATACTTGTACCGTATAAAATAAAATAGAAGCCTGAATAATAAATTTGATCGAAATACGATTTTTATGTCATCGGTCTCCTTCGAAATTGCACTGTCCTTTGAATTTCCAAAGCAGTACCGAACGCCGGGTATACCGTTACGTCAAAGCAATCCGAGAAGAAAGGTGTAAAACTCCGATCCAAGTACACCATTTGCGAGACGGTTCGCACAGATTACTTTGACCCCTGACGTGTTGGCGCGTACGATCGAGAAGTGAGCTTTGTTCAACGATCCATCATTCGGCGACGATGTCCCTTTGTCCTCCCCGCGCTTTTCGTCTTAAAGAATGTGTTTACTCTCGGCGTATCTTCCAATTTTAGCACGGCGTTGCATTGCCGTTTAAAATTGAAAAATTCCAAGTAGCCTTGATTTTATCCAAGTCGACGGGCCGTAACGAACCGTTGTCAGAAGATGTACGTTTCTCACATTGCCACGAATCCTTCGTTTCCACTGTGTTCGCCTTACCATTTTCGTTCTTAACCCAACGTAGATCCGTTCTTCTCGTTCTCGCCGTCTACCTGGCTTCCAATGTTCGCTTTTTAGAATCCATCTGGCCGTTAGCTCGCGTTTCCTCACCCTCTCATGTCTGAGCCTCTTTGCGTGAATCCTCTTACGTTTTAGATCTACACCGAGCCACGGTAAGATGCGTCGTGGATGGAATTCCTTCTCGAACTTTAGCCACATTGTGACTGCTTTCTATTGGACATTGGAGTTCGTTGAATCGCATAATTTACGTGCATATTCTTCGCGGGAAATTATAGGAGAAGGTATAGTCGGTGAGAAAGAGCAACCGCGCGAGGAAGAATTAATAGTAGCGCGCATTCACGCTCCTCTTCTGGGTATATCTTGAGAGAAAAGTAGCGACCGTTTAGAATAATATTTGAAGTTTACTACGCAACGATCTGTTATTGTATATGTCCGCATCGTAGGATATTCTATCAGAGAATGTCTTGTTTCATTCTGTTTTCGGAAGTGGCAGTACTTGCATTTAAATTGCAATAAATAATCCCCCCGGATACTCCATGTGTAACTTTACGTAGCTAACAGTAAGTTAATAGTCAATTTGTTTTCTTGTTATCGTCATAAAAGCCACGATTATGTGCGCAAGAATGGAACAATGCCATTTTATTCTACGGTTATTTCGACCTCAAATAGTTTTTAAATTATTACTAAAACACAAACACTCTAAAAACAATTAATTTCGTTTGTATTAATTTGGTACAGCACGAGGAAACGGGACCGGAAAAGCGACGAGAGAAAATTAAAATTCAGTTCCGCATTTAATTTCAACCGCGGGGGGTCGTCACTTTTTACGCGTATTAATTAACCGTTAAGCTTTATTTTGAACAAACCCCGTAACTTCATCAGTCGAAACCGTAAAAGTTACTAATTGACCTCTAATTGCGGCATGGGACTGAGGGAGGATCGACATCGTTTCCGCTCGTAAAATTAAAATTTCGTTTCATCGACACGGCAGAACGAATTCTCACCGACATTCGCGCTTCGTTGCTTTATGAGGCCGTTCGCGTAACAGTCTCTATGCGAACTACTGACGAGAGGGCTTGTATCTAGGTACGTTCGAGCGTAATATTATTTTTCACCTCGTGCTCGTCCTCTGCGAAATGGGCATTCGTAAATTCATCCGTCATGTTAGAACGGGGTAAAGGGGAAGGAGACCGGTTGCTGTCGAAAACAGCGTTTCACCGGGCTATCGCATCAATCATTCCGTGTGCGAGACAGAGACGTGAGAGGAGACGGAGAACGGGAGAGCCTTGATTATATTTATATTTGACGTTTGACAAACGGTAACATAAAAATTCAACGTCTGCAAAACTGTATTATGTCGAAGTGGATTGATTTGTTAGGAGTTTAAGATAAACATCGAGTAATTGTATAAATCGATGTAGTATTGAACGTGTTGTTCCCTTAATTACTGGTTTGAAGTTCACCTATCTGGATTTACGCGGTACATTTTTTACGCAATTTCACTATCACGCGATTTTTAAAATACCCCTATCTCCCGATTTACACGGTACTTTATTTATGCGATTTCGCTTTTACACGCTTTTTAAAATAAGGGATTTTTTTTAAATTTCCTCTTATTGTACATTGAAATAAATGACTGAAATATGCACATTTTAGTTTGTTTTCGATTTACACGGTTTTCTAGTGAACCTATCTTCCGTGTAAATCGGAGGATGTATGCGTATCTATCCTCCTATTTGCACGGAAGATAGGTTCCTTAGAAAACCGTGTAAATTTTGATACATAAAACTGCGTAAATCGAAAAGAAACTAAAACGCGTATAATTCAGTCATCTATTTCAACGTTAACCCTTTGCGGACGGAGACATTTTTGAATGTTGAGAGATAACCATTTATTTTGCAATCCAAATCCACCTTCTTATGTTAGGCTGTTAATGTGTATTCATTATAAATTACTATTTGTTTAATCGTGTTTCAACGGTTGTATTTCAATTTTTCAACTCTAACTGTGTATACAGGCAGCGATAAACTATAATTAATTTTTTTTTAAAGGGTTAAATAGAAATAACTAAAAGCAAATTTTTTTAAAAATCGTGTAAAAGCGAGATCGTGTAAAGTACCGTGTAAATCGGGGGATAGGTGTGCTTCAAATCATTGCGAATTTGTTAATCGATGTGTGTGTTTTAAATTTCATATCTAGAGTCTTTTAAATGTGTGTGGTTGGAGCGATGATTCTCTTTTGTCTCACAAAAGTCCCCTGTATTGAGAAACTGATAAGATCAGACAGATAACTGCTTCAAGATTACCTAACAATCAAATCTTCGTAAACGTGAAACATCAAACCAAAAGATGTAGAAAAATCAACTATAATGATGTCTCAAACAGTCGACCGATTGAACTTATATATCACATACTTCCTAATTAAGAAATTAAAAAATCCCAATTACAACACCTTTCACACAAACACGATAAATATCATTTCCAGAATTAATAAAAAAAATAATCTACCCCTCCCGACAATTACACACACGCAGTATTCAACATATCCAAAAATGACATTTACCCAACTTTTTAACGCTTCAACACAAACACCAACACTAATCTTACATCGATTCCTCCACGAAGAATGCTTCGCAAGCATTGTAGTAATTCTCCATCAGATACATACGTTAGGAAACATTGAAATTACCCTCGGCGGGGATAACACCGGACCCGTTAAATCCGGAAGTACTGATAACACACATGGCACTCGTTACGCGCAGGTTACAAACGCATCAATGGAGCGAGAACACGATCCGAACCGTGGTCAGACCATACTGGCAAGTGCACGGCGGCTATGTCGAAAGGTCGATGCAAATGATAGTCACGCCTAGGGTTCGTGCCGAAGTTCAAGCTCACTTCAATTGCCCGGAACTCGAGGGCGCCGAGCTAGAGGACCAAGGGGAGGATGGCACGGCACTAACGCACTGGGAAAAGCGAGTGTTCGAGGTGGGTGGTTACGAATATAAATCGAAGGATACTTTTACCCGGAATGTCTCCGACGAAAGTGCTTAGTAACTTCTTTTTTTACTGTCAGACGTGGGGCATGGCAGCATGTGAGGGAAAAGTTTCTTAAGTCCTTGACTTTGGCGTGCATGTGTTAATTTGGTATCGAGGGCAGAGCTTTTAGAGATTGTGTTAAACGGGTTTTTATAAGAGTAATGTTTCATGCCCTTCAACGTTTTATTCTTAACGGTAGAACTATCAAACTAGTCAGAATGACTGGTTCCCTATTTTTTTCAAAAATTCCCTAAGATTATAGGAGAGCCGTAGAGTAGATATTTTATGTCCATCTCATAAAACATGAATTACCAAGTCGATCATCTTTTCTACCTTTAGAGTCCTCTTTTTTCAAAGTACTTGTTTAATATATTGAAATATAATAGAGTTAGCGCCGGTAGTTCTAGCGATAAAAACCATATTTAAACAAGATACTTTATGTTTGCAAGTATACTGTAAATGGAAGTTGATATATTATAGTTATATGGACCTCAAGTACTGTGAGAATCAAATTATTTGCGCTTTCGTTAGCTTTCTCAAAATGTCGAGAATTCTTTTTACGCCTTATCGTGTTTGCAGCTTGCAAACATCACGGTATTTTCAGAATTTTGTTTTGGAAAAAGAGATGCTATAGGACCGATATATTTTTGTATTTTGGTTAGAATATGTAATATAGCATTAAAAGTTAAAAATTACTTTTTACGTTATTTGAGTAAAACTATATCAGTCAATAAGCAATTATAACGGTTTTGCGAATGATGAAAAGAAAGGCAAGAATTTTCAGAAATATAATTAATCAAGGATTTTTACTGATTGCCTGGTTGTGTGTGCAGAACGAGGCAATGACAGGGACACACACTCAGAACCCGGTATATTCAAGGATAACACTCGCCCTCATGGAGGACACCGGATGGTACAGTGCAAATTATTCCATGGCTCAAGAATTGGGATGGGGCAGAAATCTCGGCTGTGATTTTGCGATGAAATCCTGCAAAGAGTGGATATCTACAAAATCGTCTCCTTTATCGTAAGTATCAGCAAATTTCATCGACTTATACATTCTCAATTGATAAACTTCATCAACAAATAGCGACTTATATATTTTAGAAAAATATGTCTTTTCCCGATTTTTCGCATTTTGTCATTTATGATTAATAGTCCTCAGTATAAGCAATACTAGTTCAAGTAAATTCAAAAACTTCGAAATATTTATAATACAAAGCCATAAATCATTTTTAAATTTTGTTTGGTATAAATTCGAGTATGTACTATTACTTTTTATGAGAATAGGAATTAGGAATTTCTAAAAAATTGTTCACCTGTAGGTATAACATTGCGTGATATGTGGAATTACGTACATTATTTGTCGGATATTTCAATTTTGAGACAGTGTAAATAAAAGTTAAATATTATGGGTATTTGTTTCAAAGGCCATTTATACTTTAGCCGGGTTTGAATCGGAACAGCTCTTGTATTTATATCCTGTTATAAAAATAATTAAGGGCATTAGTAATATTTTATTGGTAGCTTTAACATAAAATTATGTAAATTTAAATAAATATGTTTTGACATATTGTTGACTTGTTACATTTATTCTCAGTTAATGGTACATTTATTGATTTCACTGAAATTTCACACTGATGAAAATTTATTTAATAATAAGGGTATCACGCAACGAAAAAAAAACAATTTATTTATTATAATTTAATATCTAAATGTTTTATACATATTTCTCACTGAAAAAGATATTAACTAACATGAATGTAGAATTTGATGAAATATAATGAAAGCATAATTAATTTTAAAAGTGGTTGAAATTAATTTTTATCGTATAAAAGCTATTCAAGAATTAACACGGCGTATTTAATGCATTGAAGTCATTTTGCAAAATTTTATCTTCAGTAACGAATTTTTGCTTTTTCTCCTGCTTCATTGTCGGATTATTGAAGAGTAAAAAAGTGAGTAAATTCAAAATGATATACATATTTAATATATTGATATAACTTTACAATTTACAGATTGCAAACTGTAAAGTTTACAATATGTACTGGCTATAAAATTTTAACATTTATTAACAATTCACGAAGCCGTAGCTGTTACGAATAAACCTTTATCTTTCAGGGGGAAATCGATTCATCCGTTTTGCAACAAAGTAAAACAAGACCCATTACAAACCGAATGCACAGATGATCGAAGTTCAGTGGCATTATGCAATTTGGTTAAACATCCGCAAC
Organism: Cerceris ruficornis; assembly: GCA_963989415.1. Lineage (NCBI taxonomy): Eukaryota > Metazoa > Arthropoda > Insecta > Hymenoptera > Crabronidae > Cerceris > Cerceris ruficornis. The sequence goes on along the minus strand of OZ022517.1, from coordinate 39,581,218 downwards.
CTTTACCTAAGAAATATCAGGTACGTTATGATGTCATACGTCCATGAATAATTATAAAAATTTCACTTTAAGATTGTCTGTTGTACGAAATAACCACCATGGAAAGTTACTCGGTGTTATTATTCCCCGTTAATATTCTTCAGGGTTGAATTTTTAATTCCAATAATAAAGGAATTTTCATTTTTCCACATTTAGAAATTTTAATATACAGTCGAAAATACAATGTACCAAAAACGTGGCCATGGGATTTTAGGATTCAATGCTTACAAAAATTATTCATCAAAAAAATCTTGATAAATGTTTCACTAGATTTGTATGAAGGACTTACTGATCACCGTCTTTCGTTCCTCAGAATTTCGACTCCATTCCGCACGTACCAGCTGGAGAAGAACAATACTATGGTGGCTCGGTATCTCTGGCAGATTATTGCCCCTACATACAAGAATTCACGTGGAGAGCCCGAAATATAGTAGTCAGGGGTTCTCATTGTCTCTACGAAGAGAATAATCCTCGTAAGTTCTGTTACGAATTTCACCGAATCTCGACTCTGTTCTGTATTATACTTTAATGTCGCGAATCCGGACGGCGCAAATATATTTTGAAAGCATTTAAGATTGTTTGTCCATTGAACGAGTAGAATTGAATAAGTTAGTTAACAAATTTTATTCTAAATTTCAAATTCAAGGTTGATCTTGCAGCAACGTTCTTTAACAAATCTACATCGATCGAAAGGTATACAGTAGCATTATGATGGTCAAGAAATACCGGCGGCGTTTCTACGTTAAAAAGAGAAGAAAATATTTCGGTATAACTTTTTCTCATTCGGGGCTACGTTTTTGAGAAAAATCGGCATTAAAGTTTGTTCAACTTGTAAATGATTTGCAGTACAATTTTCCTTGTCGTGTGTTACACTGCTGCTGTTGGTTTTGCCCGGGACAGTGTTTACAAACATTGACGACGGTGGAAAAGTGCCTACATAGTTCGGTTTACGACAAGAGTCATAGTTTATCAGATTGCGTAACAGTACGCTTTTTCTCAATTATCTTCATTACAGCAGTGAAGTTTATAAAAACGATATTTCAAACATTACACATTTAAAACAAAATATCACTAGGGATTTGGAAAAATTAAAAAGCGATAATAGCTTACACTCTGTTCAGGTGTCATTAATTTATCGAGGAAATTTATCTATGCAGCAACGGGGAGGACATTTTCAGCAATACTTATAGTTTATTCTATTGTAGTATTTCAATGGAAATTGGTAAAAAGAATAAATAACGAGTAAAGAATAGAAACACTTTGCATTGTATTATCCTAATAAATAAACATAGTTTCTTCTTTTTTAACGTAGAATCTGCCCGTGACCGGTTGTACTACGATTTCTGGCCCACTCTGTATAATTTGAGTAGGCCCTTTACTTATGTGTTTGGACATTTGTATAATTGACTTCATATATTTCACTTTGCGATAATTGTTTTCTACTGTATATAAAAGTAAAAATAGTCAACTTAATATTTAATCAATCGATTTAATCCCTCTGTAGATCCAGACAAAAATTTTGCTCTGGAAAAATATGGTCCACATTCGAGGTGTTTCGATCATACAAATCAGATGTGGGAAGAAAGAACTTGCAAGCAGGCTAGGCAATGGCAACATTGGGGTTCGGGTTGTTATCAATACAAATGTGAAGCTGGAAGACTTCATATCATGGTGAGTTCACGTTAAAATCATACTTGTCCCTATTTATCAGCCGTTGCAACAGAGCTTAATGTTTCTTAACACTTTAATGGCCGCACGTCTACGTAGTTAACACGTTGAGTGCGACGTCAGTCCCTGGGGACTGACAGTGGACTTTTCGTTTGGGCTGCGTTGATCCGTAGGACTGACAACAAAATTTTTGTTTTGACGACATTGGCGCATGGAACCGGTATGCACCATTATCAAGGTTGTAGGACAAATGTTGTAATTTGAATGAATTTTATTAAAACATTCTAGGCACAGATGTGGCTTAGATTTAGACAGATTACAAAAGGTAACAACATGTCTAGTCAATTTTCAAGCTAAATTACAACATTTATTTTATAACCTTAATAATAGTGCATACCGGTCCCATACACCAATGTCTTCAAAACAAAAAGTACACTTTCAGTCCCCGGGGACTGACGCCACCTGAACGGAAAGTTCACTGTCAGTCCCCAGGGACTGACGTAGCGCTCAACGTGTTAAACTTCGCCAGGGGCTGGCAATATTATTGAAGAATTAAGTAAAAAAAACTTTATATAAATTCACGAAATAATGGGACATGTGCGAGCACATACATTTTTAATAAAAAAACGATAAAAATAAACAAGAAAACAATTAACTAACACTACCACTAATAGTTCTTTCGGCTGTCGCACACATGTTGTGTGAGTGGACATTAAAGTGTTAAGAAATTGACCCCACTTAGACAGATAGTGAAATAAAAAATATGTCAACTTGAGAGTTTTTTATTTCATAGGTGGCAAATTACACGTACACTTGCTACCATGCTGGACAGGAAATAGCCATACGAATAATGCAAAATGGTTGGCTTCATAAGGGTGCTCTGATTTGTCCTCCTTGTCGTGATATCTGTCAGGTACAGTATAAAATTCATATTTTATTTGTATCTCTTGTAATAATTTCAACATATTTCTTTTATATTAGGAATAAATAATTTCTATCCATTTTTAATATGCTTCGTTAAGCGTGTAAACCATACATATCGCGGTATTAAAAATGTAATAAAATTCAATTACAATTGAACAGCCTCGTTGCTGTTAGTAGATTCGTTGAATAATTATTGTCTAGAAATACAGACAGTAAATGAAGTGAATTTTAGCGATAATCTTTTTTAATTCGTAGCTTTAATGACTGCAAATAAAGTTGTTACTTTCCAGTCCAATGAGGTTGTAGAAACATTTATTAAATACTGAATAAGTGACTGAGGAATTATAGAAATTTAAAAATAAGAGAAGTTTTCGAAGAGTTATCATTGAACTCTTCAAGTAAACCAACATTATTGAATTTTGAATATTTTTTACCCATGTTATCAGTGGAAAGAGAATAGCAAACATTTCATTTGCCATTTTCATTTGTTCTTATACATTCTCAGTTTTTTATGATTTCAATCGTGATCACTGTACCAAATGATAATGACAAATGTTGTAATTTATTTCTTCATCAGATGGAATTAAAAATAAAAGGCGAACATTGCAAACCAGGCGACGAGCATCCACCTGCGACGTATTATCACAGAGACAATCTCTATTGCGCGTCTGCAGGAACGTTCACCATAAACTTGTCGACGTTTATCGTTCTGATTAATTTTCTTATCTTCAGATGATATGCCGTCGGATTTAGGTAATATTTTTTTCAGCATCCGAGCTAGGTCCACGTGTCGTACGAGAAAGGTGTCATTCTGAAGACACTCTTCGATTTAAAACACAAAGTGCTTGCTTCGCAATGTAAAAGTATTTCTCGAACCAAATACTAGTTTCGTATAATGAATCTCGACCGAGGTAACAATTCGCGACCGAAAGTTTTAACGTTAATTAATATTGGGATGATAGTATTCGAATTACTCAAAGAGTGTAGCAGATTCTGAAGTTCTTCGGTCGGCAATTCACTGTTTATTTAATGGATGCTACGTGAAATTGTCTTTTGTGTTTCGTATTTATGACGAACAAATTAAGTATAATTTAATTGAAGATAATTTTTAATCTTAACGATAAGGATAACGAGGCGGTGTTTAGTGCCAGTATTCAGAAAATGTGTTAATTTTATAATAAATATTTTTAGCTTCAACTGGGTTCTTATGTGAATGCACTTTTTTCGCATCGTTTTTTACTTTGATACTGATGGGTACAAGATCTTTAACATTATTTTATTTCCTCCGTCCAAAATGAAAAAATATCACATTAAGATTGCCTTGATTTCCAACATAATTCTACATATCTTAATTATTAGTGCGCTAACAATGAGTAACATCTTTAATAACCCAGTTACAATGAACATCTACGTATGTACATCCAAGTAGGACCGAAAGTGATCAAATATTAAAACAATTCAATCAATAATAATTGTTATCTCGGAAGACCATTCATCTATGAACAAACCAAACATCACGTTATTTACTAAATTTACAAATTTACAATCTTACGTCGATATTACAATAATATTCTGTTAGTATATCAACGATATTTAGTTTCACGATCGAATGGGATATCTTCTCAATCAGCATTCTTCTGACGCTTAAGTGACTTTTTAAACTAGTTTCTGTGAAGTAACGCGTTAAGAAGGGTACGTTTTTGAATGTAGCAATTAATAAACGACGTGCGGCGTTATTAACTACCGTAAGAAAATATATAAGATAGAACAGAACGTAAGAGAACACGAAATCATGTAAAGAGTGTTTTAGGGAAACATGGAGAATACACCTAGCGTAGAGCAAGTCTATGAGGAGGTAATATATCGCGAATGATGGTATCACTGAAAATGAAACTATCGTATCCGCGTTAGGGAATAAGATGTATATACTTTATGGGAATTAATTACGTAAATGCATTCACAGGGATAGGATAAAACTTTTATATTACGATGACACGAATTTTCCTTTGCGAAAGGGGTACCTATTTAAGATGTATTTTCTAAAGGGAAATATTACATATGACGGGAACGATTTTTTAATAGACCTTCGTTTATATCGCGCCTGTGCGGATATTCGGTGATTATGAAATTGCGGAACTCTTATATATCGTCAAATTTTAGTAGATTCGAATGGGGACATATTTATGTGATTGGATGATCGAAAGGATGTAAATACTGCAAATTCTGAATACAATAATTTCGAGGATGTACGATAAGTGGAAAGATATCATGTTCTATTAAATTCAAAATCGTGTAATTTACATACATTAAGTAATTGTACAAAGTGTACTTACGGCTGATGGATACGACTTTCTTCAACGTTATCGTTGAAATGATAACGTCACCGGAGAAAATTGTATTATTTCATCTTCTTTTAACAGTCCAAAATCAGTGGGCTTTATTGGGAAATATTGTGTAATTTATGATACTTCCACCTTTTCGTTGCATATTCAGGGTTGTTATATTTACTGCATTTCGCTACAGCTGTGAGAGCATTTTACTTGAAATTTTGTACAGAGACTAACGATAACGAATAAGTATAGTGCCGTATTGAAGATGAGAAATATCGCAGTATCTTCGTAGACTCTTTCGTATGCATTCATTAAAAATTGCTTATTCATTTTCCAAGAATTTGATAAAAAAATTTATTACACGAGATCTTTTAAATATTACATGTAACCGATTTCTTTTTAGTTTCTCCTATTTATTATTTCTTTTATAACAATAAAACAGAGAACTTCTGCAAGAAGGCAATAATAACTTGAAAATAAATTTATAATTTATAAATTACCATTTATAAAAAGTTTTTGCAATTTACTTTACGGCAAATTCAATGAAACAGTTTTTCCTTCCAATGATAAAATATAACTTATACTATCCTTTCGTATGGCTCTTTTTGTTTAAACTTATTTGTAATAACACCTTGCACTCGCATATGAAAGAGTAACGAATCCTGGAATATTTTACACTTAAGATCACTTCTCGCTTTGAATTGTTGTCATCCTGTTCGACAACAAATTACGATTTGTTAATCAGTGTTTACTCGGCATAACGAATGCTAAGCAGGCGTTATAATTCGTACTATGAATGAAGAAGAAGAAAAATTGTAAACAGCGCGTCTTAATAATTCGTCAAGGCCCAATTTAAAAAAAAAACAAAAAACAAAACCAAACACGGATATGCGAGTGTGTGACTGCGTGCGAGCTTGTCCAATGATAAGAGACATTTGAAGACATGCACACAATAGAATTTATCAAGAGATCAGAGCTGTTAACCTGTCAAAACTTTTATTGGGGGCGGCAATTAACGGCAAATTGTTACATCTAACAAATCCTCAGATTGTGTATGCACTGTTCTATTTTCCAATTTTAGAAACAGATTTTCTGCCCTCCATGTAAAGTATAACACAGGAGAAAACATATTTTCCAGGAAGTTAAGAAGATCTTATTGTACGAATTAATCGGTTTAGAATAATGAGATATACAAATATATATATATATATATATATATATATAGATGACATTCCAAGTAGGAGAGTGGTACACAAGCCACACTTGAGAGAAAGTCGCATTTTATTTTTTTCCTCTCAAACTATTCAAAAGCAATTTTAAAATCCAAATAAGTTTCTCGATACGAGAAACGCATGGCGTATACCTTCGTTCTGAAACTGGAAGACAATATAATTAAAGAAGAACAAGGAAGATCGATTTGTTTTATCCGAGCGTTTTGTTGTATCTATTTTTTTAATTCAACGTTAATTATACATTCCAAAATGAATGCCGTCTTTCGACAGAGATATATGATAATGCATCTTTTTTAATTTAAATCTACTTTTGTATAAATGTGCCATGATTACGAAGAAATATCGCAGTAAGTTCGCAGGGACCCAACTTGTTTTTCTCCTTATTGTTACATAATGTTTGTTATTAGAATTTAAAGTCTCTATGGTTGGTATGTAATCAAAACTTACTGATAAACATCGATCCGCATTAAGTCGTTTAGTAGATTACGTTTAAGGAGCAGAATGTTCGTAAATATGCGATTAAACTGTAACTAGCGATAGATAATTGCGAGATGGATTTCAAATGATGTCAATGTAAGAATGTTAACATCGAATAACGATTGTGTTTTGTCGTAATATTCCTTAAGATCGAAAATTCGCAACAGGTCAAATGTGTACACGTAATCCTCCTCTGTGTGCATAGAGAACTTTTAACTCAGAAAATTATTTTTCTACAAAAAGAAAGGACAAAGACATTTTAATCTTAATCATTGTGTTGTATTTGATTTTAAAATTCGTCGATATTAATGTAAATAGGACTTCACTAAAAGTTTAAACCGGAGGAATTAACGAGCGTGAAAAATGATTATCGAAATGATCGTGAAATATAATACTGATTAAAGGTATTTTAAAGAATGGGGAATGAAATCAAAGAAAATAAATTCTATGCTGATACGAGTTGGATTATTTTCCTCTCGCATGATACCGATATTCGGGGTAATATTAATATATATTATAATTCTCCTGCGGGGATTTTCTGTTTTAAAGATGTTTTAAAATGAAATAAAAACTACAGGTTACTTTCATGTATGTATATATGTATATGGTGATATAATTTTCTCACAACGTTAAATAAAGTTATGATTTCAAAAGCTCATATATCGGTTTTTTTTTAGAAATTCTATTTAAATATTAAATTCTATATTGCAAGAGTCCGACTCGATGCTCAAGAGTTACTCAGAATATACGACACATTTCAATCATCTGGTGTTTTTGGCACGTGAAACGTGCTAGGTATTTTTTGTTATACAGAGAAGTACTAGATTATAACTTGATACTAAGATGGTTAAACTCTTGATATATTATGGTTACTGATAAAACTTGTCCAGAGGTATGAATGTTATATTTATTCTAGCCCAGAAACATTGAATTTTTGTTAATATAAAAATGGTCAGAGTTGATTGTTCACCCTAAAGTAAAGTGTCACCGTAGATATGAGGAGGAAGTAACAGATCATGTGAAAGGAGCATATGAAAACTACGAAATTTTCAACTCTGCGAATAATGAAATTACTCGATTAGTCATAAATGTTAAAACTGCTAGAATGTTGATACTTCTGGTTATTTTACGAATTACTCTAAATTCTCAAATGCATCATAGTTTGTACGTCATCTATAGAGTGGACTTTTAAGCTCAAAAGAAGCACTTTTTTACAGTATCGATTTTAAAAATTGACTACACCTGCATTGTGATTGTACTGTTAAGAAAAATTTAAAAAGTACGACAAACAATGATGTAAAAAGAATATAATTGTTTAAGTAAGGTATTAAGACCCTTAGACAACAAGGTTTATCTTACTGAGTTGTAATTTAAATTTATAGTTAAGAGAATAGCTATCTGTATTCCATGTTTTAAAACATTTATAATAATTTAATATTTCACAGAAAATTATTTTCCTGCTAAAGTAGAAAGAGCGAGGATTCTTAATTCAAATAGTCATTCTTTCATTTTATATTTAAAAAAATAAAATTTCTTGCAAGTATCTGTTTACATCATTATTTGAAAATTTTCAAGACAACATTTTCACGAATTCGCCATAAAAACATGAATTTATGTACGACATAATTACGAGTAATTGTATTATATTTTACAATTTTCATTTACAAGTGCAAGCTTCTGTAAATGAAAGGTAAAGGTAACCGAGATTTTCGATCGAAAGTGCAGACAAAAAGCAAATGTCAGCATTTCATATCATACGTTGCCACAGCGGAGGATACGTGAGAATTTAAGAAACGTGTTAATGATCACGTTTTAATAAACCGTACTGCCCAGACAGACTGGAATATTGCAGCAATATTGCAGCAATATTGCATTGCAACCTTAAAGCTTGCAGGGAATATTGCCGCAACATTGCCGCAACATTGCTGCAATATTCCTATGTCCGCCTCTTTGTAGCTTGCAGGAATATTGCGGCAATATTGCAGCAATGTTGCGGCAATATTGCAGCAATGTTGCGGCAATATTGCGGGAACGTTGCGAACGTTGCGAACGTTGCGGGAAGGTTGCAGGAACATTGCGAACGTTGCAGGAATATTGCGGGAACATTGCGGGAACGTTGCGAACGTTGCGAACGTTGCGGGAAGGTTGCAGGAACGTTGCAGGAATATTTAACTAAAACATTTATTCATCTCTACATGTGAAATATAAGTAGTTAAAAGATTTAAAAAAAGAATAAAGAATATAAATAAGAATAAAGATTGAAAAAAAAACTTAAATTACCCACGACGGGATTCGAACCCTAGTCTTTTCTGTGCGAACCCAGAACGTTGCTGCTACGTCACGGCAGCTCTTGATTTTACGTTCTACAGTTGCACTTAAATATGGTAATGAAACTTTATTAACTTAACGCATTAAGGACCGCAAAGAAATCTGTAAGACATACACCTGAGGCCGCACGTTTCTGGGTAAACTTGTACGTTCAAAAATCATCATAACTTTGTTATTTATGAAGCAATTTTTGCTAAATTTTTAGAAATTGTGAAATAGGATGTATATTAAGCAATTATTTAAAAAAATGGTTTTTAATAATTATTATATAATTAATAATAATTATTAGTAGTATTAATAATATTATATTATAATATATTATTAATAATAAAAATAATAATTGTTAATAACTTAATATTTCCGATGCAATATTGCCACTGCAATGTTGCCGCAATGTTGCGGCAATGTTCCCGCTGCAATATTGCCACTGCAATGTTGCCGCAACGTTGCGGCAATGTTCCCGTTGCAATATTGCCACTGCAATGTTGCCGCAACGTTGCGGCAATGTTCCCGCTGCAATATTGCCCTGCAATGTTGCAGCAATATTGCTGCAATATTGGCAATATTGTGCAAGATTCGCAATATTGCTGCAATATTGCTGCAATATTCCAGTCTGTCTGGGTGATTGTGAGATCTTGTATAATCAAATGTTATGCGAAATAATATAAGCACCATTTTCCGTTGAAAATAATTCGTCATCCGTTCTAATATCGTCGCCGATTTGTAAAATTTCATACAAATTGACATTGAATGGATGCGTAGTGAAAATGGTACTGTATTTGATACATTTGTGAAATTTTGTTTCTGAGTGCGTCAAATCTAAATACAAATAAATAATTAATTACTTAGATCCTTGACGCTATTATTTGCCTTAAAATTGAAGTCCATGTCATTTTATTGACTCCTTGTTTTTTCATAATGTATGTTACTATCCCTACTTTGTTAATATTTGGTGTTAAAATTATCCCTCTTTCTTCGTAGCTTAATATTTAAAAACAGTTTTTTCTTAATAAAGTGAGGTTGTGTGAATTTTTTAACGCCACAGTTTTTATGCAATTTAATCTGTAGCTGTTTTTAACATTTCATAATGAAATATCACCTTATGAATTAAATAAGCTTCTTAATGCACGTCAAAGCAATATAATGGATATTATATCAAAAATTGGTCGTCCAGCCCCTTTAAATTCCTGCAAACGATGCAACGTAAAATTTGACATAACAAGAAGAGTTATTACGAAAGTATCAGTAATTAATAATGAACGGGTAATTGTGAAAATTGGGTCATTTGTAAATTCTAACTATATTTGACGTACTGTATAATTTACTCCGTATTGAATTATCTAAGAGAAACCTTCGAACATGTATTCAAATAGAACAGTAATAAATAATTTAGTGAATCCAGAAGCACAAGGATTAATATACCGTGCGACAGTTTTACGATTACTGTAACCCGATCTTAAAGTAACGATTAAATCACAATAAGCATCAGATGGCTCTCGTAATCCCATACTCGAATTGTTAAAACGGATCGGTTGAGCAAAATCAAATTGCGTTACATTACAATGGCTACATATCATTTTATGCCTCCGATGTAGTTACTGTCGATAATTACATTTCAAGCGGTATATTAGTCGATGACTGCATCGTGCCATTACCAGCTGGTGGAATCTTCGGGCTAATTTGATTTCCCTACCCTCGGTGGTTATAAAGAAGAGGGCTTATGTTTTCCTTCCATAAAATTGCTTTGACTTTTATAACGCAGGTAAATCTGCTAAGCTGATTATTATTCGTCGAATGAGTGTTCTGCTACGTGGAAGCTTTAGGAAAACTTTTATGAATTACGAGACAATGTATAAGGTTTGTTTTAATTATATTTTATCGCTGGAAGAATCGTGCAACGGAGTGACATTATTTTACGGAGAAAATTGGATAAAATGAAATATTCTAGAGGAAAGTATTTGAAGTAATTATTATCGAATGAAGGCGTAAGGCGAAATGAAAAATTTCCTCTCTCTGTATTGAATTATTAAACTTTCTCTGCTTGATTTTTTATTCATTTTCATTAACAAGCTTTAATTTAGTTTAATTTCTTTCATAATCAACAGCCTAAGTCATTTTCAATACTGAACAATTGTTTCGCGAAATGTAAAAGTATCAAGAACTTGAAGCTTTTGGATTTGTAAATTTATATATAAATAATTACATTTATATAATAATTATAAAATTTTTATATAACTCTTCCATGCGTTTTACAATTAAATTAATAATGTAATATTATGAAAAATACATACATATTCCACGTAATTCAGAAATCATATAAGATAAGAAAATAATGAATTCAAGATTACAGCGTGCAAGCATTAATGTCAAATGTAGTTATATCTCCTCCACGATGAACAATATTGTCATATTGTTAAGTTACTCACTGAAACTCAATGTAGTTCCTTCCTCTATTGCTCTCGTGCAAGTGCACGGAAAAACTCGACTTCAGAAACTTATATCGCTCTGTTTTATAAGCACCGCGTCATCCAATTACACTGGGGAAAAAGCTTGAGTGTTATTACCATCAAGACTCCGGTAGAAAACACTTAGGATGGAAATGCGAATTATAGGGTCCTTACTAACGAGATGCCTGCCAGGTTTTCAGTCGATCAAAAGAGAAAAACGTTCGTTCAGTCGAGATTACCTTTCGGAAACTGTAACGGGCATCAATTTCTAAGGAACTCCGATAACTGACGTCAGCGATTTGGTTCCTTATCCAGACATTGGGTACTTTTAGCTCGATGGAAGGTATACCGTTCAAGAGACTGTTTGTATAAGATTGCTTCTGTCAGAGTTCTTGTTCGATTTCTGACAGATTGGCTACCCGGCAACGGGACACCACTTGGGATTTCCTTGAAAAAGGCTACTTGCAAAAACTTTGAGCGAAGGATGAGCATCGAGTTTTTCGGCAACTATTTTTACTAATTAATTCCGGCGGGCTTATATTATTTAAGTCATGAAATTCAATATTTCAAGATTTTTCCAATATAAACTGTACTGCATTATCAATTAATATTAGCAGAATGTCAATATTTCTCTATAAAGGTTTGAATTTGTAAGTGTCATTCGAAAAATGTTATTCCTTGAATATGATAACATCAAGATCTTTAAATTATTTTAAGAGGCATAATTGCAATTATCTTTCCGCGCTACCGTTTCATAATACCGCGTGCTCATTATCGTGAAATCGGAAGTGTCTTCTGATGAACAACATAAGAAAATAGGAACAAAGGATGTCACAACGAAAATCCAGCAAGAGATGTAGTTGTCTTGCAGTCTGCTAACAAGACCAACGTAATCTAAGATCAAAGGTCGCACTGACAAACTAACTAACTCCTCTTTCTCGTTTCCAACTACCCGCTTTCTGTGCACCGAAGCTTTTTTCAACTATAATTTTCCTTGTATATTTGTCTCAAAGAGTTTTCGTGCACCACCACTCTGTGAAAAACTTAAAGTAAGTCATCAGGGTAAGACCTGCGGGTAGGTGTCTAATTATATAACATCAAAGATTTATATGTAAGCAGCGTGCACGATATCCCAGTTGTTGCGGTATAAAGGAATTACAAAGGTCTGAATTATTTACGGATTGACAGACTGGTGAAAGTTCTGAACAAACTTAGGAGATCGTCTCCTCAGAGATGCATACGAATTTAAGGAATGTAATATTAACAAAGGGCAGTAGGTTGGGGGGTAGGTGTTTTGTAAAAAAAGGAAATAAAAGTAAGTACTGAATCATTTGAATATCAGCGTGGGAGAATTACGAGAGTAAGGACAATTTTTAGAACTTCAGGTTGGCTACTGTTATTGATCGTACGATTGTTAAGTGGTTTATGATCTAGACCAGTGTTTCCCAGACTTTCGGCATACATATGTGTACCCCTTCTATAATTTTCGTAACAATGAGTACCCCTCGTAAAAAGAAATTGTACATATTGTTACGAATTATTATGAGTAACGAAACTGTCTCCCCTCTGTATGTTATCGATTGCTAGAGCGATAGCAACGAATTGTGAATGTTTATAATAATATGTCAGAGAGTTGTCTGTGAGCTGCCAGATTGTCCAAACCTGTTCAAATAGAATCGTTATTTTCATAAACCATTAGTTGTTTTATTATATCCCGCTGCAACACTCGCCGCAACAATATTATAACAACCTTTATTAACAAACTTTATTAACAACCAAAATATATTAATTTTTTCCTTTTTTGGTACATAAACAAAATAATAATAAACGAAACATAAAATTCATTCATAATAAAGTATAAATAAAATAAATAAGTTATAAGCAGCATTTATTATAATCAATGAGAAGGATGCAATTATTTATGTTGAGACGACAGAGTATCATAATTTGGTTGCCTATTTGTTAATTTTAATCTGAGATGCGTTACCGCATCCAAAAGCCTGTTCCTTTTTTTCACTTCACATAGATATGAAAAAAAAACAACTTCACATGTTGCATTCGCAACCAGAATGATGTTAAAGTACACTCCTTATGTTTATTTTTCAAGAATCCGTCCGAAGCTGATTCCAACGGTTCTCTGCATCGTGCTGACGTACACGTTGTCACGGAGATGCATGTATAAACAAAATTATATGTAAGAGTAACAAAAGATTTTTTCCAACATCTCGAAAAGTAAAGTCAAACGAGGGTTACATCTATAGAAAAAAGATATCTAGAATCATGAAGATATTTAGAATCATGGACCACCATCTGCATAATTTCAAAGGTTTTCTATTATTTTTCTGTGTTTGTAATAAAAAAAAGTAAGCTGCTTGTTGCACCAGGCACATCTAAAGGCAAGACCAGAAACAAGGCACTTGAGGAATAATTTGCTCTGATTCGCCCGACGGATAGGGACACCCCTCTCCCTCACGCATTTTCGATTTTGACGCGCTATTGGCAAGAGAGACCTGCACATTCGTTGCGTCATCATGCGAACGACGAAAAGTGTGTTTTATTTTCGGTTGTCATTCGTCGGTCTCAGGTTTCCAAGACCGACATGGCGGAGATAGGCGGTGAGAGAGCAATCTCCCCTTCCGTCCCAAGTGCCTTGTTTCTGGTCCCTCACTTTACCACACTTTGGGAAACACTGACCTAGATTGGTATATAAAGATGCTATTAGCATACATAGATTGTCGTTGAGGATAAACCAGAGATTATCACTGAAAATGTTAAGTTTTTCAAATTGTAGGTGTGAGAAATGTATGCGAAGTTAGCATTCTCCTTCTTTTCGTAATGCATGCTGATACGCGATCGCATTTTGTTTTTGAACTCCGGGCGTGGCTCGAGAGCAGTTAAATAGTTGGCATCGCGATCTTATTGAAACTGAACACGCTATATTTTCTCGTTTTATATATAGCGCTTATCTGTATCTAATAAATTACATTTTAGTGTGGTTAATTATTTCCGCAACTTCTTACGCAACCCTGTCAGTAGGACAATAGAGATTAAGTAACTGATAACTTTCTGATTTCAAAGACTTTATCCTTATTAAAATACTGGGGGGATGTAACAACCTCTTCCGCAGGAATTATCACTGAAAATAGTATTCAACGGGAAGTAATGAAATCATATAGAACAGTAAAGCATTTATGAAACATCGTGATATAATTTTCAGTAGATTAACTTCTGGTAAGTTTTAATAGCAAGTTAAAACCGAGGATAGGAAAAATTAATGCGTGTTCATAATTTGAAAATTTATCTACTCGTTTCAGATTTGCGGATCGCCCTTTCATCCTTAATTAGGCACAATTTCGTTCTTTCGTACTTCAAAATTTAATGCTCCTATTACCAGAGATAATTTTTAATTTTTTATCACAAATCTATATCGCGTACAATCATTTTCAGACACAGTTTAAATCAAATAATCTCCCATCATTTACAAGTCTCAATAATATATACGTATTAACAGCCGAGGGAATAAATGTAAAACCTCGAGCATTACCTCGTTGTTATCACGAATTGATCTGTTGATCGATCTGACAACTGCGGGAAACCATGCCACACAGTGTTATCTTTGGTTAATTGCTTCGTAACATACTGCGCAATCGAGGTGCGTCCAAAGCCAGATAAACAACGGACAAAAAAAACGGAAAGTTCAACGAGATTGAATGGTACATAAAGTTAGACACTGAGAATGAATATTCCCTAACAAATTGGTTGTACGGACGATATATTTTTCGATTGTTGAGACCCTGTTGGAACATTCGTGTTTGAGGTCACTGGTTAAACGTGACGGTGATAATGAAAATGGTCCAAGAATGATTGTAAAGTTTGAGAAAAGCAGAGACACTCTGGAATATTTGTTGGACATCGTCGTCGTGTCCCATTTCGACTCGAATATTCGGAGTCTGTTTTTACTTATGAGGTATGTAAGGATTGAAAATCGGGTATATTGTTGTCGGTACTCAACATACTGACCATGGATGAGTTTCAGTAAATGATTTCGTTCAAAGTAAATTCCATTATACCGGAATTCGAATAGACCGCCTTAACACGTTCGCGGACAGTAAAAATTTCAGTGAGCTGCAAAAATAGTCAGTCAAGTATTACACTTCTAACTAGACAGAGAAAAAATAAAATAGTATGAAAATACTCAATGAATCACTTGGCTATCACTTGAAACTGCATAATAATTACAAAAAATTAAGGTTATATAAAATTAAATGAGTTATAATTCGCTTTATCATTTGGCATTGCATGAATGCTATGGCATTCATGTCATTCTACATTACGATGAAAATGGATGTTATAGCATTCACATCCGCGAACGTGTTAAATCAGGGCAGACGGTCTTCTTGTCTGTTTCCAACCTCATAACAATTTGAGGACTAGATCTTCTATTTTCTTACTACCCACTTCACTGTCAAGGTTTTTAGCCAGAGAATAATAATTTGTGTTCCGAATATGCAGCAACAATTCCGTAATTACTTACTCTTAAAAGGCACTTCACAATTTCCTAAAATCTCATGTCTGATCTTGCATTGTGATAAACGCAAATATTTCTCATGCTCGTACCAAACGTAGTACAATTTTGCAAACAAGGCAAACATATCGCTGGTAAAAGAACTGTACCTTTCAATCCTATTTTTCTATTCACCCGACGGGAGATCCATTGAAAATAAAATCATATTTTGAGTGCAACATCGTACAATACTTGCAATCGCAGATACAACCGTATTCGTACGTTGATTTTCAACGTTGAAACAATAATGAATGCATCAATCGTGAAGTTACAGCTACAGAAAATGATCGCGGACGCCCCTGTAAATTGTACCCTCGTTTGGTAACACGTGAACGGAATAATTAAATACTCGGAAGTGATTCACGCGATTCATTGTACGTATTCACTCTGTCGGGACGATCCGACGCTCTCGAGCGGGATGCACGCCGGAAACGCAAATACCAGATACCCAGTAGGTCGGCCATTGAAATGTCAATAGCTCTTGTGCGAGATTAAATGTCACGCTGACGCACCAAGTAATCGAGAGAATGGCATCTTTCCTATACATCCTTTTCCCTGTGCTACTCCTCATAAAGTATTCGAGAGAAAAGTGTGACTTTTTTTTCTGCCACAGTGGGATCCCTTTATAACATGGTATTTTTGTAATGTGACTTAAAAGTTCCGCACGTCCATGTATAATGCGATCGAAAATCTGTCAGACAAATTGAAAAGAAAATTACAAAATTGTTCACTTCTGTATTTTAGTATTAACCCCTTGCCGTACAATGGCACTCGTGATGCGGTAAATTGGATAGGAAAATTTCAAGTCTGGCAAAACCGATGATATTAAAAATATCGGTGGCAGGCGATACGATAATATTATTTCTATAAAATTGATATTACGTTTAATTATAAGATATGTTGGATACCTACCTAATTCTATAAGGTAGAACGCCAAATATTTTCAAACGTGATTCAGGGTCCAAACGGGAAATCTTATTTATTTGTTATCGCTTTCCCTACAAAACATATTTTGAAGAATAAACCCGGAAAAAGTCATCAGACCACATATTATTGTAATACTTGCCCCGACAAGCCGGGCATGCATCTTGGAAATTGTTTCATGAAATATCACACACAGAAAAATTATAGAGACTAATATTTAAGAAATTATGTTTGTAAAGGTGTAGAGATATATAAAATGTTAAAATATAAAATTTTTATACATTAATTTGTGTGTGTGTAATGATTGTAAGTCACTGATAAGAAATGCGCCAAAAGGGCTGCGAAACGCCTGGGGTTGCTGGTGCGCTACGCGAAAAAGGCCCGGAGTGCAAAGGGTTAATTGGCGGATTGTTTTTCACTCATCTTTGTTATAAGTAGAAATATACCGAACGAGACGAGCAGCAGTTATATAGCTATTCTTATGTAAGCGATGCATGTCTAGGAAACGGCTTGTAGAATACAAATCTTTCCAAGTTTGGAAATGTAGGAACCAGAGAATAACGGTACCAGTTTGCCACTTAGGATTTACAAGTAATACTCGATTGACAGCCAGAAGTAGCAGTCGCAACAATTGAGTACACAAACGTTTCGATTGTCTCGAATATCACAGGAAGAGGCAAACAGAGCCTGTAAGATACTGTAAGACTCGATTTTCAGGAGTCATGGAGCCATTGGCCGGAAAATGCCAAGAAAATTTTCTCCTTAACCTCAAGGTGGTCAGCTCTCACCCCTATCGGAATTTACTATAGACCCGAGATAACAGGGGCAAGGGAAAGAAATTTATCAACGCAATTTTGTTCCGGTCTTTCAATTGCAAAGCGTTTAACTTCAGGGAATAAGTATGAAATATTCGATAGAAGTATAGCTTGTCTTCGAACCCTTATTTTATATTATTGTAGAATATGCTATTAACTGAAACAGTAATGTATCATTTTATGCTATCCGTGAAACATTAATCCTTTGCATTCCCTGATTATTTGTAACCTACCAACAACTCCTTAATTAATTTGCAAATTGTATCAAAAAAGGGTGTCTCAGTAAAAAGTTGTATTGCAACAGAAATTCTTAGGATTATATCATTATTATTACTATTATTTTAGAAATGACATTATATAAAATCGAGTCCAGCTCGACGTTAAAGTTGGAGTAAGAAATGTAATGTCGGCCCACACTCGACATAGGAGTGCAAAGGGTTAACATTGTCTCCTACAGTCACAGAATTTGGAAAAGGGTATCCAACAGATGATAATTATAGTTTTTGTATCATTTCTCACGTATTCGTACAGCATGAAACACGATAGTTTTAGTCTCATTGTCAGAGGCGCTAAGCTTTCCAAACTAGTCCCAAATGTCCCACGCAATTGTAAAACATGGCGGTCGTCGAATAAGGTCTTGTTTCCCACTCGAATCGGTTTCACAATCCGAGTCTCGGCTCGTGTCGAATTAGAATCCTTATCGAGCTAGTCGAATCCTTCGACGATCTCACGGTAACGAGATAATTTACCAAGTTTCCTCCTTGCGAATTAGCCTCGCGACCCCAGGCTCACCACGTTTAGATTTGAGATCCTAGTTGGATGGCGAGAATCCGTTTCCACAACCAACGATTCACTCTGTGCATTTTAAAGACGCGTTGAGAGTGGAAAACAATCGTTTTCACTGCTGCCGTCTGCCAGCCGACACGATCCGGTCTAAAACCATGGGAAAAGACCATCGAAAACTTTGCACCCCGGTGATTCGCCGACTGTCTGTTACTCGCATTCCCACGTGAGAAAAGTTTCTTCACTTGCAGAATCATTTCAGCGACTGGTGATATAGTCTGGCATTATGTAGATTGAAGAGGAAGAGGACACTGTTTGGTTTTATCATTCAAGTTAAAAGCTTTCAAATAGTGTTAAATACGCGGAGATAATTTGATTGTTTAGCGATTTCTTTTATACGTGAGATTTATCAATTAAATTAATGTACTGATTTATCAATCAACATTTGTATGGACACAGCTGGGGAGGCTAATTAAATTTACTTTGGATATTTTTAAGTATGTTATTTTGATGTGCATTACCGTATAATATTAGGAAAACAAAATACAGGAATGTAGAAACAAAAAATCTTGTTGGGTAATAAGCGCAACAGGTTTATATGAATACAAGTGAATTCGAAATTAGTTGGAGAATACCATAGTTAAAGTCTAAATGAAATAAAAATTTCACACTCAAATTTCTCCAATACCTTTTACATAGAGCCACATATGACTACTCAACAAATTTTTACATATTTTCTAATCATTTTTAAGTATAAATATGATTGTTAACCACATAAAACACATGTTTCAATGCCCCTCGTTGAAAATACTACCGGATTAAACGAGGATCGCCCCTTCTTTTTTGTCTGCACGCAATGTATTGTACGGTGGTATTATATCTTGAAAAGCGTGATAATGATTGCTTTTAATTTCCTTTTCCCTTCTGAGCTGTGGCATAGCAGAGAGTTTTCTCATTCCGGGGTTACAATGGGGACTATTGTACACACCGGATCGTGTTACGGAGCCGTGATACAAGCACTTTCCCGTCCAGAAATTTGATACTAGTCACGATCGAAGTACACTACCAAAGAATGCAAAGACTTGCAAGCAGAAATACTTGCACAATTCCGGCAAACTACAGTCCCTGGTCACCGAATTAGGACCACGTACAAAAATTTTACTTTTATGGTTATAATGTTATATCATACATGGACAATTGTCTTTGGCCATTCAAATTATTACTACATACGTTGATAACAAAGTATACATAGCTACAGATTTGTTACTGTTGTGATAATAATAGAATTGTGTGGACAATTCTCCCGACTTCAATGCCATAGAAAATGTTTGGAGCCTACTCAAAAGACTTGTTTACAACTCTCCAAGCACCACATTATCTGAGTTGAAAACAAAAATTACAGATATTTGGGAAAATAACGAAGATATAAAGTATATGATAAAGCAATGTGTATAATGCATGCCGGAAAGGATACAAGGTGTCATCAAGGCAAAGGGTGGAAATACGAGATATTAACACTAGATTTACGAACGTGAAATCTGTTATATTGCAATATATTAAATAAGGGCTTTGGAAAAAGAGGGATGAAGCGCCAAAGATGGTAATTCGTTAAGTCATTGCTGTGTTGTAAAATACACGCGAAATATCTACTGTACAGCGTCTCTGTAAATTTGAAAAATGTTTGTAAAACAAGTAAGAACCCGTCAATTTGGCGGCTTCCGTAAATCTAGTGTTAACATGCGTTCATAGTGATATACAATAGTAGTGTATTGTGTTATTAGTTAATAAATTATATCATTACAATTTGCACAGGCCTTTTAATTTTACGGAAAACATGAAAAATGCTGAAAGTTTGGGGTGGTCCTAATTCGATGACCAGGGACTGTACGTACTTTTATAGTTTTTGATTCGTACGAGCTATTATATTAGCAATTGATAAAACAAGAAGGAGAGGCAACGAAGCCTCGAAAATTACTTTTCTCGGTGTGCTGCGTTTTATTACACTAGGTATATTGGCAAAGTGTATTTTACGATTCACGGAGAAAATAGAAGCGTTTGAAAAGTAACTTATACTTTGGAATACAGAATTCTACCGTGAAATGGTATCGTAAAAAGCAGACGCCCCTTAAATGTTTTATACTTGTATTTACTTTACATAAATTTTTATAAACGAAATGTAATCATGATCTTCATTGTGATTTAATTCAAGCGCGTATGGTTCGGTTGTGTTTTGGTTTTTCGTTAAGCTGCTGCAAAATTAAATGTATGAGATAACAAAATTAGAGATATGTTAAGGCAGGTATCAAATTAACAATCTTGCAGACGTTTTGTAACGTGATTTTTAGTTTGACTTTTTCGATAACAAAATTTTGTAGATTTCATGGAGCACACATGTTATTATAAAAGCACTTTTAGACCATGAGGACTGAATCGATTGAACATAAATAATTCTTAGTTCATTCAGTGCCAATTAAAACAACATGGATGATTGTTGAACCCTTTACTAATTGGTTTTACAAATGTTTGGTCGGAACTGAATGGGACGTTATGAAAAAAGCACTTCGTCGTGAAGTCTTTTATGTTCTAACAATGTCGTGCAAAAAATTTGAAATGAAAAGAAATTTCATATTCATATCAATTGGTGTATATAATTTTTCTGACTGAATTTTCATGTCGGAATATAATTGTCTTCTTCACAATGAATTATATCAAAGACATTCATTAAGATATTTCTACTCAACTCAAATACAGCAATGCCTTGAAAATTTCCAGAAAAAAAATTAACAATTTTAAATCACGTCAACCGTATTATCATATAATATAAAACGACAACGAAGAGTTATCTCCTGACTGTGAATTACTTATTAAAATTAATGAATATAACAATGATGTAATGTTCAGTTAAAAAATAAATAACAGTTATGTGAAATCTTGTTGCTGAATTGCCATAGGTACATACATACTTATTTTCGGACGGTTTATGGTAGCAGGTTTATAGGACAAGTGCGAAAACACGGAAACTGATAAACTTTGGATTTTCAAGGGTGCTTGTCGCCCCCTTAGGTATTGTATTCTTCAGGCAGCTCACCTAGATACCTAAGGTGCACGTGAACCTCCTTAATTGTACGCCATAAACCTGTAAGCTAGTTGCACACTTCTTGCATGGTCACTGCGGTCGGGTATTATGTTAGCTGCAGTAAAAGCTGAATAATTGCGACAAAAGTTTGGCTGGATAAATGCAACACGACTATCCCCTCCACATAGGGAGATCCCCCTTCGCGAACCTCGACGCTCGACGAGGGAGAAGTGTAATATGATGCAACTCGGAACAAGAAACTGTCTCATCCAATTCAGGAAAAAACTTCTTCATGTTTGATCTTTCTTTTTTTGAAACCTTTGCTAATGTATTTGTGAGACTTTTCTGATTAAAATGATACCAAATACGACATAGTTTGAATTATATTTACTTAATATTTAATATATTTGCTTACTATTTAATATATACTTACTTACTATTTAACATAATTCAAACATATCGTGTTTGGTATCATTTTATTCAGAAAAACCTCACAAATGCGTTAGCAAAGGTTTCAAAAAAAGAAAGATCAAACATGAAGAATTTTTTACTGTAATAAAACAATACTTTTTACTGTATTGCATAATATATACCACACCATCGCAGGGCCCATGCAACTAAAAATGTTTCTAATATTTTTGAAAAGCTCAAAGAATATATACTATTGGTACCGTGTTCATGCATCATTTCATCTGGATTTTAGGAAATTCAGAAATTGATAAAGTTAGTATGACACTCGAATATAAGATAAATATTCTATATGAGTATATTAAAGTTACTAATAACCGTTCTATTAATTTAAAAAAGATAATTTAAAGAGCTATCTAAAGTACATTAATTAATTTCGGCTTGACAGTATTCCATGTAACCGTATAATTTGGGTTATGGCTCCTCGTCACCTCTTTTCACCTAAAGATCATTCAACAAACTTATTCTCGGAAATAGCAAATACTAAGATCCAACAAAGATAGAAATAGTAAATAAATATTTCAAAATCACTAATAATCCAGTAGTTGCAACTTAAAGAAAAAGACGATAAGAACATCCCAAGAAAAAAAGCCTTTCTTGAATTGCCTACAGCCGATTAACTATTGCCGTCCGTTTCATACAATTTGACTGTTGGCTTCTCTTCGCATCTTTTCATCTGAAATTCATTCACGTTGGGGTGCTTTCAAGGCATCGATGCTTCTGCCGGCTCGAGCACGACGAGTAATACACGCACCTTTGCCTTCCGTGCCTTTCATTAGCGGTGAAATGCATCCGCTGCCGACGCCACCACCGACGCCACAGAGGATTCTGCAATTACTCTTAGATGGTAAGTGCTCAGTGCAATAACGAGTGCTTATCCCATATACGCGTATAAAGAGAGCAGAGAAAGCAAAGTTCAGAGGGGCTTTGAGATGCCGTTTCTTCTCTGACGTCTACCGGCGAAGTTTCACGACAATTCTTTGCTCCGGCGACATATAAAGAGATTTAAAGGCCGAAGACTTTGAGGAAAGTTTCCTTAAAAAATATTGAATCACGAATCATCTAGGTTTGGCAGTTTTTTTGGGCACTTTAAAGCCGCTCGGTTGAATATTGGATTTTGTTTGACCTCTTACTTTCGAAGGGCTTGATTTCACGAAGAATTACTTCCTTTGGTGCTGTCGAAGGGTACGGGGATTGATTCGTAGCAGGGGACATTGAACGATGTTTTTACCCTAAGGGATATTTCTCGAAGGCTGATTGGAACGGGCAATGGTGTTAAATATTGGCTTGGAAATTACTCGAACTTGAAGTCGTTAATTACACTGGTCAACACTGGTTAACAATATATTGACTAAGTCGTATAATTTCGAAATTGAGAATGTTATCGAACAATATTGCTGATGTATTATAATGAAATTTTACAAATTTACTGCTCTGATTAATGTAGCATTATTGTCGTCTAATAACTCATAAACAATAAATGTACTTGTAAAACAAGCTACATATAATAATACTAGGGCAGGTGAAACGGTTGCACTGAGAATCACTGGCAGTAGCTTCGGTCTTGCGGAGATCTTTTAATTTTTCAGCCGAAAACGGAACTTGTGTTGTAACTTTCAATTATGGATTCCCCAAGAAAAATGTTTGCTCTATCGACTCCTTCTATTACAATTCTTCCTGGGCGTCTAGTTTGTATGATAAATAGGAAAATATCCACAAAAGTTGAGGCATTTTGGGCGTCGTTTTTCTTTTCAGCATTGTTTAAACATGTTCAAATGTTTATAACGTTAAAGTAATACGCATCGTTATATTCGGGAGAGTTTATAAAATCATTCTCTACCAAACAATTTTTAGTAACTCTTATGGTTAAAATACAAAAATATATTTCTTTATTTTCTTAAGAAATCAAATAATCATTTCAAATAATATATTTCCATTAACATGAAGGATACATAATCTTCTGAACTTTGATATACTGCGTTTGCATTTATCTTTCCCATTATAAAGGAACACCTCCTCTGTTAGCACGTGTCGAAGGTAACCGTAAAAGTGTGGGTTTTATGGACTTTCTGTAAGGTTTCTCAGTTTCATCCATAGTTTGCTATGCCTTTTGCAAGCCGAGGAAACTTTGGGTAGTTCTTTCCCTGGTAAGATTTCCATAGCTTTTGAATTCGGCTTACTTTGTACTCTTACAGAGAGTAGTTTTCCATTACCCCGTTCGGAGCTCATCGACGATTGAATGCTTAACACTCAATTCCCGTACAGTAGATACTTCAAAGTTCAGACTTTTCTGACTGTTCGCGTTCTGTTGACGTAAAGTGATTTTATATCGTGATTTACACAAACAAATCAATATATTCTTGCTAAAAATATCTGGTTACCTCATTCATGTTTCTGTGTTACGGGGAGTATCGAATTTATAATTTTTATAAACTTTTTACAGTATTGCTAGATATTGCAGTACATACGGACATTAAAGGAATACAAGATTGAATATTACCTGATAAATAATTTTTTAGAATTCTGAATTCCACGTTTTATTATGCCTGATATTTTTAATGTAATATGAGTAGTAAAGAGATCCATAATCGAATATTATCTGATAAATAAATATGTATAATTCTATACGCCACATCATGTCATATTAAATCTGATATTTTTAATGAAGAAACTATTTCAGTCCCATATATGAAAGTGATAGAACCACTTGAAATATAAGTATTCCTAATTTTCTTCGTATAACGTTATTTGATTTGTTTATTGCCTCCGTATTACAACAATGGACATTTTCTCATCAAGGGGTCCAAAAAGGATTACATAACATTTATAAAGTGTTAAATATGAAGATTTTAGCAGCAACTGAAACTTCAACAAAGAACTCTGACAAATAATATAAGAGGAATGGATAACCGTTATACACATGTCTTACGTTCGTGTTTTCTTTCCAAGTCTTGTTCTTCTCGAAAGTTGGTTCTCATCTGACTGCAAGTGTTTGCATCCACTCCCGAGGAAATGGAATTCTTCCAACGGAGTGGGCGCGTGATTTTCAATCGCTATTTTGCATTGAAGGTGCAGTGACGATACGGGATTTGTTAAGAACTATTCCAATTCTATTTCGTATCTCAAAAAAGCGCAAGCCCTTGAAGATGCGATGTATCCTTCTATAAAGCTGAGAATATTTGTCCGATAATGAAATATCTCAAATCTCAACATCACGCTGAATATACATTTTTATGGAATTTTCTACTCCATAATACAAACGACGATAAAAATTGAAACTTTACGGAAATGTTTACATTGCGTCTTTCTCCTACAACCTGTTCTGTAACATCGACATGAATCACGTGAAAAAACAGTTACACTCTTCCAAACAGTAAAACGTAGAATTCAGAAAATAAAAATAACTCATTGAAAAAGATTATCGAACGTAATGAGATCCCAACAAAGAGTGGTTTCTTAAATCCACGTCTTTAATTTTCTCGCGGAAGGCATTTACGAGTCTTCGATAAGAAATTATACTCCTTCGTTCACGTTGAAGTACTCTAGTTACCGAGATAAGTCTTCGTTGAGGAGGAAATCGCAGATTTTCCTCCTCTAGGAAACCCTCAGCGGGTGTAGCAACGGTTATCTTCAACTACCTACCTGAAACTCG
The DNA here is from genome assembly GCA_963989415.1 of Cerceris ruficornis. Lineage (NCBI taxonomy): Eukaryota > Metazoa > Arthropoda > Insecta > Hymenoptera > Crabronidae > Cerceris > Cerceris ruficornis. The sequence goes on along the minus strand of OZ022517.1, from coordinate 39,555,491 downwards.
AACATCTGCCGGATATACCAAGTTTGACATTCGCGGATACGCTAATGGTTCGGTTGAAACGAGTCTCTTACGATGATAACGGCATTTTCCTTCGTTTTGCGTGGGATCATATCTTCCTGAAGGATCTCACAGGATGCGACAACTCACGCGCCTTAAGTAAGTGCTCCATGTTATGGAAACTCTCGCTCGGTGTGCGTACGGTCGCCTTCGGAAATAGACGAAAAGGAGATATTTCAGCTGACACGTCAATTTCATGGAAATGAAATTATGCTCTCCGTTTTCCCGCGAATGATTTGCGCTGCAGATTAGATAATGCGAACGTATTTTCCGGTGCGGATAAAATTGCTTAACCCTTAGAAGGTATCATTTAAAAAAATCACCTTTACGCTATCATGGGGGTAATTTCACCCCAGCAAATGAATTTTATTTTATAAATTTAATGAAGATATGTAAATGAGATTAGATATATTATAAGAATTACGTATTTCATGAAAATTATAAAATTTATTTTTTACAGGTATTGCAAATAATATTGCGGTGCCTTTTACAAATGAAGTTGGAACATATTGTACATCTTACAGTATATTTTCCATCATCTTTTGTTGTGCATATACAACATCTTCCTTGCTTAGACGTGGATGGTGGTATTGGCGTTGTGTCCTCAACCTTTTCGCCAAGTATTTCTAATATTATTTTCTTCAGATTATGCGGCAGTTTCGGTACTTTTAATCGTTCTTTAACCCTTTGAGAACGACGGACGCATATATGTGGTCTGAGAAAAAATCTGATTACACTTTATTGGCTCATGTATGCACGGTTAGAGATGAGAAATTGAAATATAACCGTTGAAATATTATTACGAAAATAGTAATTTACAATTTCTATATGTTAACACTTTAACTTTCTGATAAAAAGATGGTTTTTGATAGCCAAACATATGATTCTTTTTCAATATTCAAAAAAGTCTCCGTCCGCAAAGGGTTAAGGAATGGTTTAACGGTATCTTGTGTGAAAAAATCATCCCAGATCAGTTTTTTTGTTGTGCAGCTAACGAAGTACATAAAAAAGTGAACTTTTTTGATAACGGTATCCCTACTGATGCCATTAATGATTATAGGAAAAATCAGTGTTACCAGTAATTCGGTTTGTTAATGTTATTAGAAAAAAAATTTACATGGGGTGGCTTTTCACCCATTATACTTTTTAAGGGTGAAATTACACGTGGAAACATTGCTTATAACGTGATCAGACTTTTGGGAATTTTGAATCATTTAATTATTTTGAAAACATTGCTTGAATTGAAAGTGAAAATATTGATTATAACGGGATGAGACCTTTGGGAAGTTTAAATTTTTGAATTATTGTGATAGTAATTAATGTTACAATGAATAGGGCGTGATTTATTATTGTTTTAATAATAGTAATTAATGTTTTTGAGATGCTGGAGAAGAAAGTCTGTTGCCTAAAAGTAGCGTTAAAGAAGATTATAGAATATAAGAAAGGAAAGAAGAATAGGTAATTTTAGTGTTCTAAAATTAAGGGACTAACGTGTAGAAATTAGTTATTGATTTTCTCTGGTAGATTACTACCACAGTATCCACCCGCATGTGAAAATTTGATATACGTGAATAAATTATGAAATTATACCGTATATCTTTTAACAATTTTAGAAGGGATTTTCAGGGAAAGGGGCTGTTCCTCACACTAATATGCTTTACCTTGTTACAAAATTTCATTAAAAGTAGAAGTTTTGGGTCGGGAAGCATCTCTTGTATTTTCGGAGAATATGGGGTTTTCGGTTCCATTAGGAATGCGACTTGGTTACTGGATCTAGTCTGGCAGACATACCATTCGTGTCGTATTATTTTTACAATTCTGTCTGCTTAATTTGTTAATGCACAGTAGTATCAAATTAAATTAACCAAATTTTTGATCTTGTTGTTTGCCACTGAAATATCATTTTCTCTAGTAAAACGTGTCCTTCATGTTTGAAAAGTAGATTAGGTATATTTATGTCATCTCATGCTCTTCTACATATTTACATTGTTCAACTCTGCTTTTCAGCTTTATTTCATAGGTGTAAGTACCTACATTTCAGCGAATAATAAAAATACGTATTTCAACAAGAAATATTAATTTCTTTCTTCGATTAATCCGTAACTAGTTGGAAATTAAGACGTTAGCGAAGTCACTAAAATTTCTTCTAAAAATTAAAGAACCATATTCATGACCTTTCTTGCTTTATCTAATGTACATATGCATCTTACTTCATCCTAGTGTTTGAGACTGTACATTTTTTACACTTCTTTAATCGGCCAAAAATATATTATCCAAATAAAGTTGGCTTTAACCCAATCGTTAAATCCAATAATATTCAGGTAATTGAACTTCAAATCTTTTGTAAATTCATTGCTTCACGATATCCCAAAAAGCCTTAATCCTCACCGCAATTGTGGTCATTTTACCCTATTTTTCAACACAAAATTCTATTATTTAAATATAATTAGGCGTTGATAACTCAACCACTAAATCCAATGATATTCACGTTATTGAACGTCAAATATTTCTTTTTTATTCATTGCTGTACGATATCCGAAGGAGCCGTAACCATAACCGCAGTTGTGGTCGTTTTACCCAAGTTTTCAAGTCGTCCGTCCAATGATAATTAAGCTACCGACATTCCTTCGTCTCAAATATGGCTCTTCTCGTAGCAGCTGCAGCTACCATTATCGTTTGATATTAGAACGACCGTGGCGGGAGTTCTCATTGTGGCTGTACGATCGTCGAACAATCTGGCTGGAGCATTTCTCGAAAGCCGAGGGATACGAGTCAGTGTGTACAGATTATACGTATAGGGTGGCCGGTAAATGTCATATTTTCCGTACAATTTCACGATAGCTTTTTAATTTCACATTATTTTAATTCCAATCATTTTTCTTGATATAAATCTTCAATTTTTATACTTTACTTACTCGAGGTTGTGTGTGTAGCGTTATATTAAGGAATACAATTTTGGAATCTTCCTGGCAAATTTAATTAGCTGGTATTACTTATTAAATTATTTCCGATGAACGTACTTATTTGGTTTTCAATTAATTGATATTTCAATTACTGAATCACACGTTAATTTTAGCCTCCCTTTGAATACTTTAAAAGGTTTCTCGTGAGAAGTAAATATTCATACACTTTATAATTTGCAATTTATAAACCTTATATTTGCAACAATCAATCATGAATTTTGTAAACTGTTATTTTGAAATTTATGATGATAATTAATCGCTTTTGTAAAAATACTTCGTTTGAAATTACATAATTAACGTTTTATTATAATTATAATTAATCGCTTGATTAACTGTAATAACGAAAAAATGAGAAGAAAAAACTTTATATCGAGATTAATTTTCGAAGAATGTCGATATTCGGGCTGTGTTAATTAACTGTAGTGCAACATTAAAATGAGCATGGTTGATCAGAAGCAAAAGCTAACCCGTGCAGTTTGAAATTAGATTCACTATACGAAGCTGCAGGGTTCAAAGCGTTAAATTTATTTCAATTTTTATCTTAGTCAGTAAAGGTTACATTTCAATCTTCCGATAAACGACATCCATGATTTATGACGATATTCATATCGTTGTAACGATATGCGTGTTTCATCGATTCATCATTTTCCCCGAGCTATAAACTTTCGCGAATAAGAAGACGAATGGCATATCCTACAAGATGAGGTGAGAGAATAAACTTAGATTTTCGGAATGCGACTAACCTATTGACATATGTTGACAAATCGATCATCCTTATAATATTTAGATCAATAATTCTATCCCTCGAAAAATAACTTGCGGGAAATCAAACATACTTCTGTGAAGTTTGCGGTATTATTCCGTGCAGCAGTGATAGAAAAAATTGATTAAGATACACTTGAAAGTACACCCAATTCTGTTTTTACATGAACTTCTTTTACACGATTTTCATTTAACACGAATTAGAAAAAAAATTAATTCTCTTTTTACAAGACTTATTTTGAGTTAACACGATCGATCCAAATTCTAAGAAGAGAATTTTGCTTTACTGTGGCCCAGCCAAAAGACAAACGCAACGATTAATTACTGAATTCGTTCTTAAATCCACTGAGAAATCGGCACCACAGGAGGCTAATCCTAATTTTGCTCGAGAAATTACATAAAGAATTTCACCAATGGAGCACGAAGGCGATGACCAAGGCATTTCTAGTGATAGCAGTAATATTGCAGTCTTACGCAAACGTCTGCGTTTATTGTCAGAAAGTGACAACGAATAAAATCTTTTTATGTGTAACTCATATTATTTTGCCTAATTTTTGTGTTCATGAATTACGGACACGTTTTTATCCTTTTCAAATGATAATTTACTTTGCGTGATACATGTGCGATCTTTATGAATTAAAATGTTTAAAATCCTAACATGAAAACTCATGGTTTATTATATTATTTTTGCTGATTTCTTAGGGCTGGGACCAATCTTCTATTTTTCCAAAGATGCAATAAATTTTTTTACACGAATTTTTTTTACACGTATTCTTCTGGGATCTATTTATCGTATAAAAGCAGAATTAGGTGTATAGCGTTTTCACCGATAATTTCCCATTTCGAATTGGTCTTGACAACTACGGTCACATCAGGTAATAGAATTTATTAGCATTATAAACATTAAGGTAAATAAAACGTGTTAAAGTGTAAAGAAAGAGCTAATCAGTTGCCACTTCAGAGTTTAGACCAGTGGTGGGCAAACTATTGCCTGCCGCAGATTTTAAACGAATAGCATAGAAATTCTAAATTTCGATGTTTTAAAAATTTTTATTTAAAGGGGTGTCCGATTTTTTCCATATGCAGAACTTTCCATAGAAATGGAAATAAGCATTGAATTTTATTTTCCCACCAAAAATTTTTCTATTTTTTTTGGCTCACACGTATAAAATTTTGTTCATCACTGTTTTAGACCATCACATTAGAAGCTTCACCTTCCTCTAGGCTTGCGCATTTTTCTAACATCACCCATAAATTTAAAAATGTTTTGGAAGACGATTTTAAGTTCTACAGCACGATATAATTTTTGTTAAGAGACAAATTTAAGAGTCGTTGAATAAATGTACAATGTTACAACATGTGAGTTTAATTTCCAATAGATCCAACGTCCTCGACAAATTATGTCGTTCATTAAACAGCGGTTTCAATCCGCAAGCTAGTGGGAAGTAAGCAATGCGATCGTCAGCCGTAGTAATTTAACTTCCCCGCAATGTCTTCTCGAATAGCACCACGATTTGCATCTCAAGGTAAATTCTGAGAAGCACTTAACCCTCGACGTCATTTTCATCTTTGAGAAGAAAAGCCGTTCCGCGCACCATACTTTACGTTGGCAAATCACGGAATGAGTACGTGACGAAATTCGAATTCTCACGATTCGATCTTAAACGAAGGATTCTTGAAAGATTCATGTCTGCGACGGCTTCAGTAATCGCCAGTTGAACGAGAATCAATAAGTAGGATAGATACTTTATTACATTATAGAATTTCAAAATGTAGACCACCACTTTTATTTCATGTTATATTGGGTTCGCAACTAAGTGGCGGATTTTGACGAGAGATGGTTTCAGCACTTTTTTTTGTTTCGTCAACATGTTCATAGCACCTAATCTATAGTTTTCTTGTTGTTTGGACTTCCACCTTTCATTAGTAAAAAAAATCGTATCGATGAGTCATTTAGTTTCGTTTTTATCCCAATTTTAAAATGAAAGAACAAACCGCGCATTTCAGACATATTTTATTGTATTATTTCCGAAAAAGGAACGCATCCCAAGTATACAAGAAGTTATGTGCCGTACATGGGAATGAAGCCTTGAAAGACAGGCAGTGTCAAAATTGGTTTTCCAAATTTCATTCGGGTGATTTTTCACTCCAAAATGCGCAACGATCTGGCCGTCCAGTTACAGTTGATGATAGTCATATCAAGGCTATCGATTCAGATCGCCATAGCACATCACGTGAGATTGCAGAGAAGCTCAATGTATTGCATACATGCATTCAAGAAAAAATTAAAACAGTTTCGCTATGTTAAAAAACTCAATTTATGGGTCCCTCATCAGCTTAAGGAAATTCCTTCTTATATAAAATCCGCAATCACTTAATTGCCAACCCAATATATTAAAACTAAAAATATTCCCATCAAACTTTAAATTGTTTTCTTCAATATACGCTATCTTATTGATTTAAAATTTATAAAATAAAATCAGTGCACCGTAGCATTAGCCAGCCTCTTCATTTCAATGGAATAACCTTTTTTAGAAATAAAAATTCTTTTATAGTCTATCCAGCAGACTTCACGTTCTCGTGAAATTTCTCAATCTACTCATAAATATGTGGATTACGACTCATTCCTTCTTGAAAAATACCGTATTTATCTCGAAGAAAAACCGCGATGCTCTTCGAAACACCACTCGTAGAGATTTATTCCTGACTACTAGAAGCCGTATAGTAATACAACGGCCTTAGAGCTTGTCTGATATAGTCGCCTCCGATTGTTTGTCCCGATGCTCGCGGAAGCGTACGTATATCAATGGAAAAGCGTGTCTTCCATTTGTATGGCTTCACTGATTCTGCTTTTCCTGCCGGTCGACATATCGTTGTACCTTGTCACCGGTGTTTTACGTGATGCGCATCTTACCCACCTTACGCCTTTCTTTTATTCTCTTTCCCCTCTACTTTTCCCTCTTGCGCATTTTCCCCGTCAACCTGCATTTACCGATAACGTAAAGCCGAAAGTTTCGAATCTCCTCGACCACTTTGTGAGATTCATCCCGAAACGTTCGTGAAAGCAGGAAGAGACGGGAAGGAAAAAGAAAGGAGACGAAGAGCAGAGAAGAAGTGGAACTTAGACGAACGCGGCTACGGACATTATGTCAGTTGTGATTAACTCGAAACCGACTTCCGAAAGTTCTCATTCGAGACTTTCCGTCTTGAAACTGGACAATAAGTTTCACCATGGAACCGGAGGAATTTTGTTTTCCTTCTAATTACTCGGCAGAGAAACAAACACGATCAATGTCCGGCTTCGAAAGATCTTATCGAAGGATTTTAATTAACACTAGAACTACCGGCGTTAAATCTATTATATTGAAATATATCAAAAAAGTACTTTGAGAAAAGAGGAATCAAGAGGCAGAAAAGACGATCAATTCGGTCTTTTATGTTTTTGGAGTTGGACGTAGAATATTTCTCCTATGACTCTCCTATAAACTTTGAGAATTTTTAGAAAAAATTGTGTACCAGTCATTTTGACTGGTTTGGTAATTCTAGTGTTAACATGCCGACTTATACTGGACACTTGGGCACTTTTTTTTCGTGAAAAATATGTGACTAATTGTGGTATTCAATATTTAAGTTAGTAATTCTTGGATCGGTGTAATTTTATTTATATAGTTAATATATAGGAATATGGGAAAATAAAATATCGGTATAAAAAAATATCGTGTGAAAAAACATTAGTAAGTACAGAAGAACGTGAGCATGCAATTAAACTTAATTTTCACTATAACATGATAACTCTGACAGCAATGTATTTTCTCTAACTGACAGTGAGTAATCTTCTGCCAACAAAAATTCAACATAATCTTCGATCGTTATTCTATACTTCTTATTAACCCCTTGCCCTACGGCTGTTTTGTAACTGGCTCCGCAATAATTCGGAATTTAATTGCTAAAATAAAAATTGATCAGTGATTCTTGATATATTGTATAATGTAACGTAAGATTAACCCTTTGCACTCCTCTGTCAAGCTACAGTCGACACAGCTTTCTATGGCTCATAACGTTTCATCTACTAATTATCAACTTTTCGAAAACAACAATAATTTTGCATCTTTACATAAATATCCTGCGGTACCTACAATTGTTCCTGGTATCAAGTAAAAATTACTAATCAACGGTAGACAATTTTCTGATACTATATTTGCTTATCTGACAAAAACTTAGTAAAATAATTCGGAGCGCAAAGGGTTAATATTACAGGAATAATATTCTCGCGTCGCGTCTCATTAACATTTTCGATTTAATAGGTTTTGCAAAATTTGAAAATTTCCTATCCCATTTACCTCATCACGAGTGTCACTCGTTATTTTCAAGTCGTTAATCTTCAAGTCAAACGATGCCAATTTAACAACAAAATAATGGAGCTCCAGTCTGATATATTGAATTCCACGTTTTCAGTCAATAAGACTTTTTCTCAAAGATAATAGGATCTGCAGCAGGAGACCCTATAAAGGAAGGAACTAGCGTTGAAACGTATCTGAATATCGACATAAAGGGTATGCATGTACAACATAGTAGGCAGAATAGTTAATATGAGAAAAATTTGCATATATCGAGACAACGGCGTCATGAGGAGCAGTATAGAATCCAAAGTAGTTGAATATCTTTGAAGCAATAGCTTGGTCTGCCCTCGAAGCCGAAGCAATGAGAGAAGCAAGTGCACAAAGAGATGATACAAACTCTTTGATGAAATACGTGACGTGCAATCTTCCAAAAGTAGCCTTTGACAGCCGTTTACTGCAAGCCTGTGCAATCCAGTGTGATATTGATTCGATTCTTTAACACGGTCGATCCCGCATCGGGCTGCTAATTTTGCACTTTTCATTACACAATACGTAATATTTCACTTGCAAGTATATTATATTAAATAATAGCTAGACACACTCATTCCTGTGATAAACGATTCTATCTACTTGAAACCGCAATAACATAAAATCTCCGGTTCCTCTGAGGAAAACTCCATCTCGTTAATTTCTTATCTGAAGAAAAGAAATTCAGTGAAAACTATAGTAACAGCAAGATTTCGGTTGTGCTGATGAAACCTCTACTTTCATTAGCTTAATCCGAATAAAGAAAATTCCGTCAAAATGATAAAATCGTCGGTTCTTTAGAAGGATTAATTTCCACTTTTCTCTTATCACGCGAAAAGAAATTTTTTTATTTCTTGAAAATTACGGCAATATAAAATCTTCCGACCTTCTTTTGGATTCTACCTTTTCTTCAAATATTGTTTTGCAGTAATTTATCACACTATTTATACTCTGTCCTAAAACATCTGTCAGACTTCAATTTTGTCCAGTTTTCAAGCTCTACAAAATAATACACGGAAGAAATTATACTCAATATTATTTTATTCCCGTTGCAATATTTTATTTATCAAAATTTAAGGGCGTCTCCGTCTTTTCCAACATGATCGAACGTCCACCAGCATCGCCAAGGATGCCAGCTTCGCATCTCTTCCACGATCTCAATTTCACGAAATCTTTCTCTGGTGTCCTCTAAACCAAGCAGACCTACGTACATAACTACCCCCCGCAATAAGGGCTGAACGAAATATCCGAGACACCGTGGGAAATTCTAGAGAAAGATGAAACATATACATGCGTATGTTCCATACTTAACTGTATCTCCATGCCTGAGACAAATCGTGCATCCAGACTCTTGGCAACGAAATTTTTATCGTAAATTTTCATCGCAAAGTCCAAACGTACGTCTTACATAAAGCATATAGAGCAGTACCATGTCTCGAAACGGCTTCCATCGTTCTCCATTGAGTCCGAATCTATGAGAACATATAAACCATTTGGAAAACAATATCGAGTCGATGGAAATTTAAAGCTTTCTTCCATTCTATCGTTGCACTATGCCGTTCCTTGTTCGTATATAAGTCCTGGATCGACTTAGAGAACGTAGTTTGTAGCGGTGGCCATCTTTCCTAGCTTTTGGGATATTGGGAAAAATTTTTGAAAATGTGGTTGTCGAAAGTTGACTTTGTCTTTGCAATAATGGAGAATAAGGTTCTATCGTATGGTGCAATAACTTTATCTGTTATTTAACTGTTTAACTCTTATATGGTACTTAACTCTGCTGTTCTTATTTATAACTCACATTCGTGTTCCTTCGGGTCATAGCGACCCGATGAACAAAGGCTCACATTTTAAAAAATCTTAAATATACAAAAAAATAGACGTAGACGTTATATACAACGAATATCAAAAACAAATACTTAAAAACATAGTATCTGTTAAAATATAATGTTCATTTGGGGGCATATAGATCCCAGCAGAATAGCAGGCTAAATGCGAATGGGTGCGTGGATGCAGTTCGGGTTAGGTAGTGTGCGGTACAGTGTGGTTTATATTCGAGTAACAAAAAAGTGGTAAAGTTTGAACGTACTATCCGCGAACTATGAAGCACTTAGCATATTACCATTTTTGTGCCGAAGTGCCTTTTATTTTTTATATAAACGGCTTGCGACGACAACTTGTCGATCACATATTTCAGAAAATGAAGTTCCAAACGCTGGTGTTCCAATTTTATGAATCATTTAAGTTCATGGTGTACCGAATACATAATGCCCAATTTTGAATTTAATTAAGTGTTTGAGATTTTTGTACAATAACGGTTTACCTTTTGATGTAAAATCGAATATACAATTTATGTAAGATAGAATTTTTTGTCTTAGAGAGTAGCGTAATATCTTGAGATTGGTAATCATAAAATACTAGTTCTTATTACAGAACATATTTTTAATTCATTATAATTTTTATAACAAGAACATTGTAGTATGCAGATAAACTATTTGATTTGATAACAGGACATATAAAATATTTTCAAGAAATACAAATTCTGATAAATAGATAATTGTAATATAAAAAATAAAAAGGCTCAATTTGTAAAAAAAAAAAATATTTTAGCACTAAATTTAGTTATAAACTGAGAGAAGATTTCGCAAAATGCTTAAATTATTTCATTATAATTTTGCTTTCAAAATATCAATATTAAAGGATATTGAGTGAAATAAAATTAGCATAAACAGGGATTTCAATAGAGGAATAATGATAGCGAATGGTTTACTGCTTATCTAAATACTGAATATCACATTTCGTAGTTCGTGCAACGAATAATTAACTTGGTCTGTTATTAATTTTTCATGCACAATACAGTAGCTGCACGCTTTACTAAATGCCAATAAATCATAATTACGATGATGATCTCAACATCTGTTAATCGATCATTTAGGTACTCAATTGTCCAATGAAAGTAGCATTAATAAATCACATTGTCTCTTTCCAAATTGATATATCGCAATCGAAACATTTCAATGAAAATGTATTTTATACTGATCGTTAAATTTATTGCAAACAATGAGACGACAGTTTGCATTTAATATGAAAACTGCAATGAATTATACGGATACTATTGAAGGGAGGTGCGGGCTGTACCAGTTTGTAGAGATTCCGATAGCCGCTTAATATAGTAAGAAAGTTATTTCTTTTATTCTCGGTATTCTGGATATCCTGATGTCTTACAATTTTTGCCTTAATTTATATGCGTTATGGATTGTGTGCGTCGAAGTGACACGCGTCTATCTAGGTCTCGATATAGCTGGCAAAAATAGTGATGTCCTCTGGCCTGTGGTTTCATCTGATTCGCCTGAAGGATAGAGACATCCCTCTTTCTCACGTCATTTTCGATTCCAACGCGTGATTGGTCAAGAAGGCCGCATATTCGTTACGTCGTCATGGGAACGACGAAAGAAGTGTTTTGTTTTCGGTTTTCATTCGCCAATCACAGGTTTCCAGGACCGATATGGCGGTGATAGGTGATGCGAGCGACAGTCTCCCCTTATCCCGTACCTCATACCGCGTACTTCATTATTTTTGCCAGCTATAGATGTGTTCCTTCAACGCTCGGAATTGATCAAGGAGGTAATGCCGGGGTAATGCCCTGTGCAGGTAAATCTATATTTGTTATCTCGTGTCATGAAGTTCCTCATTTGCGCAATGTCCGCAGCTTTGAAATGACTTTACTAAATAGCATGCAGGATAATTATTAAGATAGGCTTGTTACGATATACTGAATTTCATGAGGAAATATATATTGAGGAAATTCATTTCATTGCAGAGTATTTATAGCAGAGAAATTTGACAATGCCTCCGTCGCAAAATAATTATATTATTTTTTTATGTTAAATGGAACTTGTCTTTTCAGCTATATGCACATATTAATGCATTAAAAAATAATGATGTTATAATGGACGTCAAGATAGAAGCTCGAACTTCCAATTAGAAGTTCAGAATTTCATTCGTTAATGAATGTAGACATTTTTTTGTGTGGCATATTGTAAAATAGAAATTATCTAATGCAAATCATAATTTAAGTTTTTCAGAATCCACCTAAAATTGTTGTCCTAAATACAGTCACCGTAGAAATTAAAACTGTAGTATATCAAAGCAAATTCATGTACCTGTATACAACGAGTTGTACTACTTGAATACACGAAAATGTTCTCTTACAAACATTAAAACGAAGACCTTAAATTTGCAGAAGATACTAATTGTAATAGCATTATTAATTGGCACTAATTGCAATCCAATAAAGATTATGTCATCTGTAGATAGTTTTCGGTCCGAAAAGACAGTTTAATGGGGTGCAAAGGGCGTTCCGTGGAACGGAATAATGTCTTTAGGTGGGGATAGGTTTGATTGTAAACCCTATTTGCCTAGTTTCAGCACGTACGAGTAATAAAGTTGGAACACGATCTTATCACACAATTATCTTGTAAAGAACCTGCATTCGAACTCAGGAATTATGAATTAGAGAGCGTTGATGAACTAGTTCCAAGAATTAAATGAACTCTGTGCACGTATCCCTATAGATTAGACTTATTCCAACATTGAACGTACAAGAAGCAATTTGCAATATTTTATTTGTAGATGATGACGTTTTTTTGTATATGTGTAGCACTAATTATATAAAATCACATTTTTTTGTCATTCTTGCAAGAATATAAATAATTAGAATATTAGATCCTCTTGTAAAAATACCTCCTGTTGAAAATCGTCTTGAATGATAACATTTCAGTCGAGGCTTTTTATTTTCTAATTTTTGCTCTAAGCTTTATCCTAGATTAGTTTGCTAGCCCTTAAGTGCTCATAAATGTTTAGAATGTTAAACAAATCAATCGAGTTGAAAAACATGTAAATATTCTCTGTATTTGTCAATTATATTCTTTTCGCAATAAAGGATTAATATTAATATTATAAATAATAAAACTGACTATGTATTGAGAGGAGGGATCGACTTAAGTATCCAAACTAATTATCAAACGACAAACTCACAATTACTTTACTAGAAAATTACCTGTGTCAGAAAGCCATGCTGACACATTTCTACGTAAAACAGTAAAAGCATTAGGTAGTTATGAATAACTCATTAGTTTCCTGAATATTGCAATGTTTATGTTATTAGCGTTTCAGCACAGTGGCGAAAGCCTCTGTAAAATATGAAAAGTTTCATCGGTTTTCGGACGGAATAAAGCGCAGCAACGGTACGTCATTTCTGAGTAATTTTTGGTCTTAAAAAGATACACGGTGTGACGTACGGAACACATTGGTGCAGGCAGATAATAAAGTTTAGGCGCGAGTATGAATTACCGCAATCCCTGTTTTCTAGGTTTGGGCACGTACAGATAACGAATTAATTTTCGCTGCGGCCGTCGCAAAGTTAGTTGTAAAAATTTTACGGCCACTTAGAGAAAATATGTCGTTCAAACGTTTCAAGATTGCAGTCACCGTGCTCAAAAACACAATTAAGATTCCGCCGAGAGATAATTAAGGTTTTATACTTGGCGCAATCGTTCGGTGATCGCACGAAGGAATCGAGAAGTAAAATTACGCAAAATGTAAAATGAACCGGACACTGATATCGGAGTAATTTCAATTTTCATCTAGATAGAAGTGGATACCGCGAGAAATCCAAATTCCCTGTAAAATATCTGCCTCATATTCATGAAACGTTTGAATGTTTTAGTTTCCGATGGTACGATCACTTGGCAATGTTTCCTGCACGTTGTTTCCTCTTTTGAAGCATCATAGGGTTCTTAAAAGCGACTGAATCTTTGTATCGTATGATTAGAAGTCAATCTCATGAAATTCTTGTCTGATAAAAATATCTCATGGTAAGGTGAATTAATGGGGTGAGAAATTGTAGTTGCAACCCTTTGTGTTACGGTTAAAAGAATTAAAATTATAGGGTCCTACTCTAATTTAATCTCAGACGAGCCACCAAAGAACATCGGTACTCGTCCTTGAAGAAACCGAATAGATTCCCTTAAAATTAATTAACAATATCGTAGCCTAGAAACTTAACTGAAGGCGCGTAATTTAAAAATAAGTGATTAACTTTATTAACTATAAAAATACAAAACTCTTAATAACACTAAAATTACTCTAACTCTGAATTTCTCGCTAAAGCTGTCACCACTCACGCTATGTCTCTCACTCTCTGAACTTTCAACTCAACTGACTCTTCCCAAATTCACGCTCGCATCCACCCTCGATACTCTTTCTCACAGCATGCATTCTCTGTTGCACTCACTCATTTTCTCCTTATCCATAGACTAAACATTCATGCTAGCCCTGGCATCCGTCGCCTTCCAAATCACATACTCTAAACATCCAATCTCGCTTATATACAAACCATTCACACTAACTAATTCTAAAAATTAATACTATTTGCGCGTACAAACCGAGAACGTAATCGGTCATGTTACACTGCGGATCTTTTTTACGTCCTGTTATGTTTTATGAAATTTATGTTTTACGGGTGTTGTTTTTATATTAGTTATGAAAGTATATTATTCATAGTTTTCTAAAATAAATAGTATTAATGTTTGTTAAGTCCTTAGTGTTGTATTGGTTTCTTTTTAATAATTTATGTGTATCTATAACCTGATCATTATCTCGGCCACCTACTACACTACGTTCCTCTAAATTTTGATTTTATGATTTTCATGCTTTCATAATATTTATGTTCCTCGTGCGCTTATTCCAAATGAAAATTGCCCTTACGGAAGTTATGCCCCGAGAAGTACCGACCGCGGCGAAACTCCACCGTACTACTCTCAAACAGATGTCATGCGTATATACGAAGGAAACCTCATGCAATCAATTAGAAAGGTAATTTTCTCTAGCGATTCGATCTGCTGAATTATATTTCATATTTTCCTTGATCTCAGGCACGTTTCATAAATCTCTCGTTATGCCCCTACAATTTCTTTATAGAAGTGTCGGTTCTCATGGCGTTCTGGCTTTCAGTTTTAGTCGAGATTCCGTTTCAAATACATTTTAACATCCATGTTGTTCTCATAGTCGTTAAAACTTGAATATTTAGCACGTTGTAAGTACTCAGTGAATTAAAATTCGTACGAGAGAATTAACCCCTTGCCGTACCATTTCTTTTGTGATTGAGCGCGCAATAACTCTGAATTAATTGCTGAAATAACAATCTATCCTTGATTTCTGATATAGTGTATGACTTAACGCAATATTAAATAGCATAGAATTAAATTTATTATGTCCTGGCCCACTAATATTCTGAATTTAATAATTTTTGGAACACTTCAAAATTGACTATTCCATTTCTCGAGTCACGAGTGTCACTCGTTATTGTACGGCAAGGGGTTAAACTGTCGCCGATTTTTTGACAATGTATTGATATCACGGATTTGCAAGAGGAACGGAATTGATTTTAGTCTTAAAATGCGTCGAGATTTTAATCAACTTCTGACCATTTTGTTGCCGCTGAAGGATATTGGCAAGCGATCATTTGGTGAGCATTGAGACTGGATTTCCTTTTTCGGGACAGTCAGCCATCCGCGAACAAAGGCACTTCCTCTTCTGCCGTTGCCCCTCAATTTCCAGGCGGAGGATTCATGCTGAGATTTATTTCTTCCTTCATAGACCACATGAAAAAAGTTAGACATAGAGATATCCGACGGCGTACGTAACCGCAAAGTTTGATAGACCTTTTGCTCTTCCTTGATCCCTCCTTTCCTTCTGTTTCTTTCAGTCCTTTCTCGGTACATTGTCTCCGAGATATTAAGAGCAAAAATGACAGGCAAACGCTATAAATCCTTCCGTATCGTTTCTGTGGAATACGGAGAGTTTCGTGATAAATGCATTCGCGCGAACGAAAATGCCGTGCTTTTTGTTTACTTATATTCCGTAGGTACTTCCGGCAGAATATACTTTGTCTTGGCAATTTTGCCCTAAACGATAGAATATTAAGATTTACGGAAGAATTGAGGAAACTGTGAAGTCCTTTCAGAGAAGTTCGGATGATTAGTTCAAGTCAATATTTACATTCTGCATTTTCATTTTTTGCTGCCACTCTTATTTGTCGATGTAATCATTTATGTACCGCGTGTAGAAATTTGTGGATTTGGTAAAAGTGTCACGTATTGGATAACAACTGCCAAGCATAATCAAATAGGACTAGACGTAAAGGAATATGGATTACAATTAGAAATAATTAATAACAAACATCGTCCGGCCTATATGAAATATTACAGGCAACTCTCTCTAATCTGGCAACATTTATAACAAGTTATAAATATTGTTAAATATTTGTTACACATACGTAAACCCATATGAGGGAGAAGCCGATGACTCGTAGCAGTGCATACACTTCAATACAGAATAAATGAACGGTACCGATAGTAAAGAGATTATTCGTCAATTAACCCATTTTCATCCGTAAGCGGATTATTCCGCGAATGACGACCGTCTTTTATCCACCAGCCGCGGAATATTCCGCCCTGTATAACGTGAACTGTTGCGCACGGAAATGCACGGTACTGAGGGTCTTCTGCCGTATTTGGAGCTATGATGCAAATGGGTTAACTAAGTGCTTGCTGAATTGTAAAGCAGCTCATTTTTCCCGAAATTTTAATAATATCCATATAAACTATTCGATACCTCGTTACACACGGCACAAACTGATAGGTGATGGAGTTCAATCCGTATTTATCTTCAATTTGTTTAAAGAATTATTACCTGCGTTTCTACATATGTTTTCAACATTTGCATTGACGAAAATGTAACTAAAATTATGTACCCTAGAGTCCAACTAAACAACAGCGACAAACGTGGATTTCTATAAAGCAGCACCCTCGTTTCTATCTCTGCGTGGTTCTTCCAGAGGCAATGTTACATGCCATAAGACAACGAGAACCTCGCTCGTAGGTAGACTCGAAATTTCGTAGGAGAAACATGTGCATAAAATCAATGATATGCACTCTCCTCTCTTCTTCTCTTTGTATTCACCTCAGACATAGTGATATAGTATTTCTCAACCCCGTAGTCTGAGCAACACGCATTTCACGGATCTGTAGCAGATCCCAAAAAAGATAAAAGAAAAAAAAATCACACGCAAATTGCTAACTTCAATGAATTCGCGAAACTCTCATCAATGTTGATACATATGTACTAACAAAATCCTGCTTCTTCCCAGATGAAAATATGAAAAGTAATTATACGATTTTTCAATTGCACGTATTGTTTACATTTCGCAATGTTGGGCGTATTTAGAAGTAGAGTAATTCCCCTATTCTAGCAATAATATCTATGTAAATTTCATTTCCATAATGTGCTTGTCTTAGGAAGAAATTAACTGCCACCGTTAAGTATGCAAATGCAAGAGAATTTTCTGCAATCAAAGCGAAAATATTGGCAGCTTGATTTTGGAGTATAATTATTCCTGCGAGCTTGATAAGTAAATTGGGGCAATAATGTAACTTCTTGGATTTAATCTTTTCGGTGACGTTCACACTATAATTTCCGATTATTATTTAACGTATATCTCATTCTGCTGTATTTTCTAGCTGTAACGTTAACAAATATTGTATATTTGTAATTTCTCGTTTATTGCTCGCCATATCCGTGTATTTTTTTTTATCGATACGATAGGTGTCGTTTATTTCTTCTCGTAGAGTATAGTTTCTGTTTCGACGATATCAGGTGAATGTTTCCATACATATGTATATGTAAATACACTTCTTGAATAAACAGTTTCTACGCGAATGAACATGCTATAAAATATAAAATAATACGAAGTGCTGTGAAGAAACGAAGAAGCGGAAACGTTTGCACCAGCGTTTTTGCAGTTTAACACAAGCAAAAGACGAAGTTATGAGAATGGAATGTTTGCGTATCATGCCTTTTATTATCTTTCTTTAAATTCAAATTTTTATGAGCCGTGTCGACGTGCCGGTGTGGTCGGGAGTTTTTATTTGTCAAACGATGAAAGGGCGACGTAGTTAAAACATTTTACCGTTAAACGATACATCGAAAATTACTTTGAAATTTGTTGATTTAAGAAATAAATGCAATGCAGCGGTCATTGCCGATCGCAACGGTGAAGAGGATACGTGGAAAATTAGTCTCGCCTTTCTATTTTCCACTGGGATTTCTCTCTATCGATGAGTTCTTTCACATCGAAGTGAACGTACAATTCAATTTTCCACGAACACGTTAGAATCTCGACCGTATCGTGATAGCGATTTCGATTTTCATCGTCATCTGTATGAACTTCTCACCATTCTAACGAATTAATCCTATCGACATCCCTGAAAACGGGAAATTTTGTAATTTAAAGAAAAATTTTTCCAATTTCAAAATGAAATATTGATTGAAGGTGTATAACAAGAATTTCTAAAGATTACACAATTACGATGAAAAATAATTTACCTGAATTAACAAATAAATAAGTTTCTATATTACCTTTCATTAGAATTTTTAATTCACAAATTTCAACTAACTCTGCTTGGGTAAGCTATCACACATGAAAAATTTTAAAAAGGAAAATTTTTATCGTGCTTCTCTGTTCTCTTTCTAGATGCCAAAGTCCTTATTAAATCGTTTATTTATATCTCCAAAAATTCATAATTTATTTTACAGCGGAGAAGAGTAAGAACCCCCAGCGGAATACGGTTTTCACGCAAAAACGCTTCTTTCCCCGAAGAAACTTCGGGGGGTAATTTCAACCCTTTAACGGTGAATCTCCGCGAAAAGAAGATAATTCTGTACATAATCCAGCACACTCTGTTCCCACAATGTCTCCATAAAATCGGAATTATCAGGTCAAGGAATACCCCTTTTAAGAACCGAATATTCTCAGCGCTAAACTTACTTATCGTTCGGCAGTTTCTACATCCACCGGTTACTCCTGTCGTAAATCACCCAACGATAAACTTAACCTTCGTAATATCCCCGCAAGTATATCGACGGAAAATATTACAAACGTCACATTAATTTATTCGATAAGAAATTCGATTATCCAGCCTCTCGTTTCTTCGCGTATTGCGTACACATAATTGAACCGTATATCAGAAATTCCCATCGATATCCGCCAATTGGAAGGACGTTAGGTTTAATCAAATGTATCGTATCTACCTACCCTCTTTACCCGATCATAAAAAGTACATTACGGTAGGAATAGATTTTCTCGCCACCCCCTTAATTTTCATTCCGCATTCCGGTTATCCGAGAGCTCCTCTAAATCGATATACCATGCCCGGACACGGTACATAAATAATCCGTGGAACGTGGATATACATATACATAAATACGTATGTGTGCATGTATTTATGTATGTATGTATGTATGTATGTAGGAGGAGAGCGCAGGAAAGAGGAAGAGCAGTCGATGCGCGACAATAAACTTTTATGATAGTCGATCCGAGGGAAAAAAGAAAGAAAGTAAAATTAATGTCTGACGTATATATCGGTGCTTCTGTGTCTTTCGGGACCAGTTATGTGTATCCCTGACGTAACTATGAGTACGCGGACCGATTCCAATCAACTGATAAAATAGCGGCAATGAATTGGAGAAGTATCTCACCGTGAAAATCGTTGTTTCCTACATTTTGCGAACGGTATTGAAACAAACAAGATATTCCGGAACGATAGTGGGGTTTTTTTGAGAAAAATAAAAGTACTGTGGAAAGGATTAAAATTCTCGATGCGAGACTTTTAATACATGTGACGGAATGTGATATTAAAAGGAATGTAATAGTGAAAATGTTGTGTTACACATTTTGACATTCTAAGTATATGTGGGACAAAAGGAATAATGGTGGAAAGTTGAATGTAATTATTTACATTTTGTAAAACGGAAGTGAAAAATCAAAGATGAAATTGCGTTTGAAATTTCAGGGACTGTTTAAAAAAATTAAGAACTAATCACTTGGACTATTTTCATAGACGTAGTGTAATTATCTTGACCTTTAAATTGCAGACCTGAATTCACACTGGTCTCAAGTTACAGTTACGTTACGGAAGAGCATGCAACTTTTTCCATAATAAAATCTTTTTGAGTCAACGCGGAAGCTTTGTTTAATAAAATGGGAAATTCAAACCCCAATCGTAGTACATAACAGTACCAATACTGTTGGAGATGTCTTTCCTAATTATCTCCTCCGTAGTTATTTTGGAATAAATTCTGTATCAGCAACCTTCTTCCCTTGAAAGTGCAAATTTGCCAGTGTTTATACGCTGTCGTGCACTCTGTATGCTGCTACCCAAACACAAAGTTGGCGATAAATATTTGGTTCATGATGCATTACTGCAACGATGTACTTCAGAATTATAAGCCGCAACTTTAGACTAGCAAACTTCTCCCCATAAAGTGTATATTTCTATCATTCACATTTTGAATGCCAAGCAAAACCTATACACCCAGTCAATTTTATTCATTGCTGAATTCGCTTTTCCAATGTCAGCATGAAAGCCTTCTTCATAACCGTAGGATATGTCTGTGATATAGTTTGCATATAATTTATTAATTAGTTATCGTTAAGGTAATTTTATTTAAATGTTGATGGTAATTTCATGCCCCTATTTACACATTATTTCATCGGACAATATAACTTCATTTAACTTTATTCTGGGAAAACGAACTATCAATTATTATAAGTTTCTGGGGCATGAGTGTTTGTTTCATCAAAATAATTACTCTTCTGTGTTTATAAAATTTAGAACATTTTTTTACGTATTAATAATAATATTGATCGAATGAATTCTACGCAACGTTTATGACGTTGTATATTTTATTTTGGTGGGAGATATGTGTACTAACTTATCCTCTTGATCCTTGAGAAGTTTCTAAGAAGGAGCGCCCTATTTCTATGAAACCGGGGATAAAGATTGTTTTTTTGTGTAGAATTACCGATTTAACTCAGTATTTCCTGTTCATATTTCCTGTCCAGATGTTTCGATGATTTAATTATTAATTTCCAATGCTTACTTAAAACTATATTCCCTTGCTTTAATTAAAATGCCTTAGAAAGTAAGAGGCATATATAAAGTAATATCAAAGAAAGTAATTGCTATGTGAAATACTGGCTATTATAAAAATGCAAAGCTAATAATTATCACGAATACAACGATGAAATGGAAAATAAAAATAGCGAAACATCAAAAGCAGCCCTCTAACTATAGTAATTAATAGGGTAATGCCAACTTTCAGAATAACAATTTAAATAATTCTTTACTGAATTTACTGAAATAAATCCGTCAGTAATACTTAAAGCTAGACGACAAAGAGATATTTTTAAGACGATTAAAGATTTATGTGTCATATATTTGAAATGGAAAAAAGTAATGAAGAAAGATTTATTCTACCATGAATTATTAGAATTGGAATTACATGTTTCGAAATTTCAGAAGAGTTAATTCATAATTTTTCTATATTCTCTTAAACTGTAATAAAATAACCCCATGCACAAATATGGAGAACAAAAAAGTTGGGCAAAAATGTGCCATTGTGTTTTGTTAACGGTAAAAATCCCCGAGACTGTCATAAATTTTGTTTTCAGGTATAGAGATTGTAGAACGCTGCTGTCATAAATTTGACGGATCCATCGTGAGAAGCTGCTGACAGTGACGAGAGTCATCTTTCTTCCAAAATGACACATCACAAAGTTTGGCTCTTTATAAGATTCGGTAATCGGATCGTAAATATAATGCGTGCTCCTAAAATCCGGTGAAACTTTTATAAAACGTCTGACATCTCCTTTTCATTCAATTTTTTTATCCCTCAAAAGGAATGTTTTATTTTTATCTACAAATAAAATTTCACATATTAAGATCAACGTGGTATTTGCTACTGTATTATTACTATCAGTGAATCACATTATATGCATTAATTAAATACAGTATAGCACGGGAAAAAATGATTCTTTTCTTTAATAATTTATAACACTGAAACGACTTTAAATTTATGATTAATGAAAATTATGTATTATTCAAAAAATAATATAGAGGAGAAATCCACGGTTTCGAAGTGTTAGCAATCTGTAGTTATTAATTTTTTTATAGATGAACGTGTAGAGTCGGTAAAAAACTTAAAATACGATATTCAAATGGAATGTTATTATTTCTAATTGGCTAATTGATTCAGCTCCTTATTCTCTATAAACTTATATGAAGCTATTTATATCGAAAAATCATTAGTTCGGAGATACTTTAACTAGAATTTTGTAAAATGGTAAAATTATAAATATTAGCTGCTCTGAGGTGATTGTAGCATATAATATTTATTTAATTGGTATAGAATTCTTAATGGACGTTCTTAATAAATCATATATTTAGCTTAGATAGTACACTTACTATCAAGTGTTGCCCCTGAGAAGAAAATTGTCTTCCGAAAAAAAGCTCGAATTAAGTCTATTAATCACAAACTACGTAGATATTTCGTGTTATTTCCGGAAATACAAAGTTTTTATCTAATTATACTTGCTGCAACTTAAATGACAAGAAAGGAAGAGTGTTTTCCTTCGCACTCAGGGTGGTTATATCCTGATCGGCAGAAATGGTAAGTGAGGTGGAAATTGGGGTAGATATGGGACTGACATGGGAGTGATGTGTAACTGAACTTTGAAGGGAAAGTGATCGAGCGTTTCTAGGATGACGGTCTCTGGACCCTGAAGCCTAATTCCACTTTACTTCACTTTTTCCCCATATTATGTCTTTCATTCGTAGCCAATAACATTGACTTAATAACGGAACAGTTATTAGATATAAAATCCCAAAAAAAAAGTATTCTAAATTAAACAAAATTCGTGGCTCACCCAATGAATTAATAAACTTGCACCGTTTACATGTACGTGTTACGTTGCAAGTTTTAATAGGAATGATATATGAAAACGTTGATAAGAATTAAGCAAGAGGAAATAACCTCTACGAAGTACGCTGTACGAAAATTCTACGGCTCGGTAGATTTCCCATGGGAAGCCTCGGTAACATTGTCAGAGGTTTAACGTAACAGGTTAAGTCTTAACATCCGAACAAATAGCATCTTGGATTTCTTTTAACGTTAAAACTAATTTAAGACTAACAATAGACTTATGTAGAAATAACTTGTACTATTTGTAAACGATATTAGACTATTTTTTTTTTATAATTTAATGTGACGCAATACTTTGCATTTCAATTAGCTGGAAGGATATCGTGACTTTCGTAACCGCAAGTAATTTATACGATATACAGTTCGAGGGAAATCAACCCGATGAAATTTACTATTTTCAAGGTAAATATTTTTCAAAGCTAATATGATTAATAATTTGATTTTAATTACATGCGTAATTCCATGATAATGAGGAAATATACTATAAACATAATATCCATATGTCCCTTTGTTATTATTATAAACTTTTATAAAATGATTTCGTACGAGTTTTAAAAAATTCTCTACGTTATATTTCCGTATTCCTTTTTCAATTTCAGGCCATACTTGCCGGATTTTATTATAGGGAGGTTGGAAATTATATAAAGTGTACCAGAAATTGCGACGCAGCCGGGAAGGTGATTTTCCATGCAATTGCAAGTCGAAAGCGTAACACGAAACTCTTTCATATATTACACCAAAAGTATGAAATTTTTCTTTAATACAAAAATTGCTAATTTTCAAATACTTAAACGTTTATTAACGTCCGTCACTGCAAATTTTCACAGCACGGTTATATTCCTTTTTACCAATTGTAAAATAACACAGATCTACAAAATTGAATTCTTTTTTGCCCAAAGAATACTTATGCTGATTCTTATAGATTTTGTTGCGCTGAACACGAATTCGAAATCCGTTTGTCCATTAGACTCCATGTTTGAGAAAATTAGTTTACATTCACAGTACCCAAAAACTTTTTCTTCATGGAGGTAAATGATATTAAACAATTATGTTACAATTTTCTGCTGATATCTGACAATTACTCATGGATTTTCAAAATGTATGAAATAACTGAAAACTGTTTTGGACGTGAAAACCTCCAATTTAAATGAGATACAAGTTTTGTCATATAATACTTCACAACATTTGAGATACGATTCTGCAAATACAGAATAAAGTATTCAACGTAGTTGAAATACAAGACTCCATTTGTGCTTCACTCAAAATATGAGTTTGAACATTTCGTTTCACCAGGTCTTCTTTTGTAGAATGTGCTTTATCACAGTCTATACTTGAAAAGTCTTATGCTAATTTTCAAATTAACCCCTTGGCCTATAACAACGAGTGGCACTCGTGATGCGGTAGATAGAATAGGAAATTTTGAAGCTTCCCAAAAATAATGAAATTGAAAGTATCAGTGTAACACAACACAATAAAATTATTTCTGTTATTAACATTGCGTTAAATTGTAAGATATATCAGGAATCACTGATAAATTTTCATTTATCAATTCAATTCTAAATTATTGCACGCATAGTCGCAAAAGAAATCGGAGGGCAAGGGGTTAATTATTACCTTATACTTCTAATGTATCCATTGTTCCGTTTGTATGCAGTATTTGATTACAAAACGTTCAGTTACCAAATTCTGTGGTGTTTGGTTGAAAGGTATATATGTAAATACTCATGTATGGCTTCCCGCAGCAGGCAAATTTATAACAGCATCAAACGAACGATAGTTCAACCGACTTAACCGCACAGTCATCGTAAAAGATATAGCATACTTTGGTTTCAACGATCATTTACAATCGCCGGGTCATAAAATGTAACTACCATGAAATTTCAATATACCGAGCCGTTCACCCGTTTTTCACTTATGCTCTTGAGAGCATCAACGGAGTTATAGAGCCTCGATGGCAATAACAAGTTTATTGCATTTAAATTGTGAAATGGAACGCAAGGTGATCACCGATTACTGAAATGTTCAAATATCTGTCACAATTTACAACAATTTTACGTATAATGCCGCAATTACATTCGGTTAATGTTTATTTCAACTGTAGTTATTTAGTTTGGTAAAATTCATTAATCCAAAATTTTTGAATATCGTTTAAATTCACTTCTGTATCTATACTAATTTTATCAGCGAGGCAGTTGTTTCGTGTTACTTTCATTTTCATTATTCTGCTTTTGCGCAATAATTTTTACATCCTGCACTTTGAAATACATATATGAAAAATAGAACTATTCACGTTATATATATTCTACAATGTCATTAATGTTATAAGTCAATCGCCAATACAGCTACTTTTTCATTGAATTTTACATCGGAATTATTAAACGAGCTCCAAAAATAGCCTATCAAAATTCTCTTACACTATCATACGGAGATTAACACGGTGAACGCCACGGCGCTGTAGAATTCGATAAAATTTTATACGACTTTTCAACTACAATATTCACGGATTTGCCAATATACTCCATATTTTTTGAAACGTGAAATATCGCCGAGTATAGACCTGTTGTTATCTCTAATATTTCTATTCTATAAAAATATGATTTTAATAGGAAAAGTTGCAGAAAAAAAGAGAGACTGAACGTCAATTTACTAACGCGTTTAATTTAAGATAAGATGTGACATTCATTACTTGAACCCAAACAGCATTTTGTGGATCAATGTAACGTCACCTTTTAGGCGATTATACATCCATACAAAGAATATGATATATACACGGTGTTAAAAAAAATCATTCAATATTTATATGGTGTATAGGATACACTGTACTGAGTAAACAACTTTAGTAAACGTAGGTCGAAAGGTCAACCGTATCTGAGATATAAACATTTTTGTTTGCTACTATCATGATTGACTTATAGTGAGGCACCAGAAACAAGGCACTTGGGACGGAAGGGGAGATTGCTCTCGTACCGCCTATCCCCGCCATGTCGGTCCTGAAAACCTGAGATCGAGGAGTGACAACCGAAAATAAAACACTACTTTCGTCGTTCACATGAGGACGCGACGAATGTGCGGTTATCTCGACCAATAGCGCGTCAAAATCGAAAATGTGTGAGGGAGAGGGATGTCCCTATCCGTCGGGCGAATCAGAGCAAATTACCCCTCAAGTGCCTTGTTTCTGGTCTCTCACTATACTTGCTTCCATTTTTGTTTTTTAAACCGCGTTCTGAATGTTCTTATTCAAGAGCCGACAATATATTTCATTGAGAATCAGTCAGTTGTGGATCGGCGATTGTAGATATTACAGAGTTACAAAGTATCGTGAAAATGTCAGCGTATTATTCGAATGAAGAAATGGCAGATATGCATTTCATGTATGGCCGTGCTAATGGAAGTGCTTTAGCTGCACGACATCTTTATGCGGAAAAAATTCCCAATCGAAGGGTTCCCTCTCACATGAGGTTTCAAAAACTTCACCGACTTCACCAACTTCAGTAGTAAGTCAATTATGATAATAACAAACATAAATGTTTATATCTCAGAAAGGGTTGACCTTTCGACCTATGTTTACTGAAGCTTTTTTACTCAGTACAGTGTATCCTATATACCATGTAAATATTGAATGGTTTTTTGAACACCCTGTATAATATATACCACTCAGAAAAACTTTCCCAGAGGTGATGGTGATTCAGACTGAATCCCCTTTGACCTGATGACCTTTTAATTGTATAACCACAAGAACCTTGAAATAGATACTAAAGTGATTTAAACCAGAGTTATTCCAGAGATCTTGAAAAGACTTGACACCATCACCGTACAGCTATCTTTAAAATTACGTATGCAAAGATCCATGCACCACAAAATAAAAACGATCTATAACCATGAACTGCAATTAATCACATTCAACGGGTAATTATAAGTTTGATATGTATCAATGAAATTTAACCATCATACAACAGTGACTAGAAACCAATATTTCCACCATTCGTTTCAGAACATGTCTCCATATTTGAGAACATCACATCCATCTTTGACTTTCCTATTTGAAGATGCGCTTTGTTAAGAGTTTGCGCAGACACGAGCAAAGCTTAAACGTCGCAGGAGCGAATACTACAGCTGGTCGTACGGCCAGCAGGTTCCGTCTCCCAGTAATATTTGATGTACGAGAGCTAGGCTATACGGTTGCCATATTTCTGCCGACTTTGCGAACCATTTTAGTTTTTCGTGTTAGTTGGAAGGCTTCCAGTAGCCAGACGCGAGGAGAACCCTTCGTAGCAAGCCCGGCAACCTCCTCCGTTAAAATATACTCACCTCAATATGTGTGAAAACGTACGGCTAGGCCGTATGTTACTACACGTCTGACTAAGGACGCCACGGCACACAAGTGTGAACAAAGTCGCCCGTGCACACCCCACATCAACGTATATATACGTGTCTTCCACGTAAAGACTCGGCTCGATTCAAGTCGACCCGATTCAAGTCGACCCGATTCGACTCGATCCGACTCGATTCGACTTGGTGCGCGACGACGTGCTGGTAACTTGGTGCCAAAACTTCTTCGTCCTTCTCGCACGTCGACTTCTTACCTTACTAAACACTTTCGTCCGTGCTGCTCCACCGACTTCCTGCGTCGGTGACTTATGGCATCGCGCTTGCGGGTAAGTTCATTTGGACCGTACGGAACGCTGCACGCTCCGAGAAATCCTGTGAACTTTCTTAATGTTTCTCAGATTTTTACTGTAATCGTTGAACGCTCGCGATTCGAGGGACGTGACGGAGATTCATCCGGATGGTGGTTTATGAATGGAGTAATGAGCGAATAAGACTGCTGTTAAAAATTTCGAAGGTTTAGAAACGTTGATGTGTGGTGAAAATGATACGTAGATGTCTTTTAACTTGAATGTTATTAGTTTCGTTATTAATATTTGACTCTTTTTTGTGTATCGATACATATCGATAAATTTTCAATTTATCATTAATAACACTGTCCGACAAATTTAATACTTCTTTCTGTTTTTCAATAGGCACTGGGTGATTCTTATAATGGTCGTCGTCCTGAATACGAATCCGCCAACGAAATATCTGTATCACCCTCTGCTTTAAAGAAATAACATCAGTTTTTGTAAAACCGGTGGATTCCGACAAAGAAGCTGGTATTACGTGAAAACTAAAAACTGTAGGCAGTTCTTCTTGGTCTCAAAAAATAGTGGAGTGTTTCCTGAGTATACAGGTGTGAGCAGTTATAATATTCCTTACTTATTATTGGTAGTAAATAACTGCCAAAGTTTAAAAACGAGCGAATTCGCCAATTTTCTGTGAATTAACTTTGCATTTTCACGTAGATTACTATTGCTAACACAAATTTACTGCACACTATTGGATTCCCCAGACATTTCTGAAGAAAAATCTATCCGCGGAAAATGTCATAACTGTTTTCGTTTTGGCACAATTTAAGAAAATATCCGCCAACAACGTGTGCCGACCGTTTTCGCGCTATGACGCCATCGCTCGCCGAACCGGGCTCGTCAGTAGTGTAGATAAGCGTAATACTTTCATGGGCCCTGACCGTCGATGGATCCCGTTGTGGTGGCATTTTCAATTTCTTTACTAACGCGGTGGCAGAAAAACACTTTTTTTTATAGATGGAAAATGCTTTATACTGCTTTTTGCGGATAATGAGGGACTCCGTAGGCCTATTGCTCACGTACACCCGCTAAAACCACTATCTCAGTTCACTCTGGCTCTCTCTTATATTTAATTAATAAAACAAAATTTGCTTCAAACAATGAATAAGAAATGTCTTATTTGGGGCGTTCGCGATAAATTCGGACCTAACCCAGACCGTTTCAAACTCATCCAAACTAGTTACAAATATATCATTTATTAATCAAATAAAAGTACTATATCAAAAATCTAATATCTATAAGCATTAAGAAGTAAATCGTCCATTATAAACAGACGTAATTTCACTGATATAACTTTTATTCACTGTAAAGTTTATTAAAAATAAGCAGAAACACGTTATTAAACAATAATAATCCCATTTTCAATAAAAAATTATTCACGAAAATTGTTATAACTAAAATTTTCAAAATTATCCATGGAGGGATACTGCGCATGCGCCACGTTCAGTGCTAGGCTATATAAGCAGCACGTTCGGCGCGCTCCGCCACTATAGACCTCCCGCCAAGCCCTATACGATCGAGTGACAGGATGACATTTACGTATTCGATTCGACTTGACTATCGATACCTGGTCAGTCCTACCTTCAATTAACGACTATTAGTGCATGTGTCCGATAATATTAAAATGTTTAAACAATGAACTACAAGTGATTTTAAATAATTTTAATAATTAAATGTAATGTTTTGTGGAAGTGTCAGTGACCTCAAGTCACAGTTACCTGCAACTGTTTTTAAATCATTTCGACAATTAAATAATGGGTGAAGTAAAAAGTTCTGAGCGTTTTTTCTCTTTATTTTGATGATAAAATTAACAAACTTAGAATTTTCGGAATTAAATCAAATAAGCGCCGTTTTGTTCAATAACTTTTTCCCATTTTGAAGGCAATTTCATAATTCCGCGATTGAAGAAATCTTCGTCCCTATTGTTAAAAAACTCGACCAGCTCACTTTCACAAGCCTCTCTTGAGGCCAGTTTTTTGCCATCAAGAAAATTTTGTAAATATTTAAAAAGATGATAATCGCTTGGTGCCAGGTCTGGGCTATACGGCGGGTGCGATATAACCTCCCATCCAAGCTCTCGGAGCTTCTGGCGTGTCGTTAAAGATGTGTGCGGCCTGGCGTTGTCTTGATGGAAGACAACACCCTTCCGATTGGACAATTCTGGTCGCTTCTCGTCGATCGCCTGCTTCAATCTGGTCAGTTTTTCACAATATAGGCCCGAATTGAGTAACTGGCCCGATAGGAACAGCTCACAGTGCAGGATTCCCTTCCAATCCCACCAAACACATAGCAAAACCTTCTTGGTCGTTAATGCGGGCTTGGCTATCGTTTGGGCCGTCTCACCGCGCTTGGACCACGATCTTTTTCGCCTGTCATTCTCGTATGTGACCCATTTTTCATCGCCAGTCACCATCCGCTTAAAAAATGGGTCCATTTCGTGACGCTTCAGCAAAGAATCGCAGGCATCAACTCGCTCCAAAAGGTTCTTTTGCGTCAGTTCGTGTGGCACCCATATATCGAGCTTCTTTTTGAGACCAGCCTTATGCAAATGGTTCCAAACGGTTTTCTGGCTAATCTTCAGTTCCTGGGCAATGGAATAAGTGCTCGCATGCCGGTCTGACTCGACGATTTCCAAGATTTTATCGACATTTTCAACGATAGGCCTACCAGAGCGTGTCTCATCTTCGACGTCCATATTACCAGAACGGAAGCGTTGGAACCACCGCTTTGCTGTTGCATTCGATATTGTTTTGGGTCCATAAACAGCACAAATTTTTTTGGCTGCCTGCTCGGCTTTTTCCCCTTGATCGTAGTGGTATTGTAGAATGTATCGAATCTTCTCTTTCGTTACCTCCATTTTGATACGCTCTAACAAACAACTGGCTTCACAAAACAAAAGACTGTCAGAGAACTTTTTTTAAAGCGTTATGTTGCCTTTAAGTCACAGTATAGAATGACATGATGCAACGTATACATTGTGAGATATGGCTCACTAAATCTATCTAACAAAAAACGCTCAGAACTTTTTACTTCACCCATTACAATGTTTTGTGGGTGTGTCAGTGACCTCAAGTGACAGTTACCTGCTAGTGTTTTTAAATCATTTCGACAATTAAATACAATGTTTTGTGGATGTGTCAGTGACCTCAAGTGACAGTTACCTGCAACTGTTTTTAAATCATTTCGACAATTAAATACAATGTTTTGTGGGTGTGTCAGTGACCTCAAGTGACAGTTATCTGCAAGTGTTTTTAAATCATTTCGACATTTAAGTACAATGTTTTGTGAATGTGTCAGTGACCTCAAGTGACAGTTACCTGCAACTGTTTTTAAATCATTTCGACAATTAAATTCAATGTTTTGTGGGTGTGTCAGTGACCTCAAGTGACAGTTACCTGCTACTGTTTTTAAATCATTTCGACAATTAAATTCAATGTTTTGTGTAAGTAGCAGTGATATAAAGTGATAGTTTTGTAGGTGCCAAAGAAATACTTTACACGTAATTTTTTTTATTCGTCTCTATCTGTATTGAGGCGGTGAAAATGACTCCCTCTACAACGAAATCTTTCGATGTAATTTTTGGAGGCTAGGAAGATTTCAATGACCTGCGTTCGGTGTCGGGTTCGCTCAAGTGTCCTCCTGGGGAGAATTTTTCTTACTAGTTTAGCGACCCAGTCCTCCATTTTCTAATTTCGTTTAGCACGCCTTTCTTTTAACTATTCCAGCTAGTAAGGATAGCTCGTGTATATTTTTCCGAAGGGTCGGAGACCTGCAAGCCTGACTTACTCAGCGAAAATTCAATCACGGAGACACAGTTAAAAGTTAATTTGCGAGAGAACGGGTCGTTTCTGACCCATGGTTCCTCTCAGATATTTTACCTACGTAACAAGAGCAATGCGATGGGCCAATAAAAAAAAATTTGCAACCCTTTCACGAATTTTACGGCGGTTTTTGTTCCACCACTCTCCATCGATTCAGAGGTGTAGAACAACGCCAGAAAGCCGTGACCATTAATTTTTTTACACCTTGTACAGAGATTCTTGTAACTCTGAATGTTGCTACAACTTGATGTAAAAGGAAGTAGGTATGTTTAACATTACAAACTTCCTATTACATAGGAATATTAAGAGCACACGTTGAGACGTTGGCTTACATCTATAGCTTTCTTTGAATCTGCATATCTGCATCAAGTAGTCTACTCGTCCATGGCAATCGTACTCCTAGACAATAACCTTACGTCTCTCCTCGCATCATTCTTTCTCGCTCGTGCGCAAGCTTATCACTGCTTAATAACGTTGAGTCTATTATCATTGGCTTTCCTCACGAAATTACAAGCGAGTTTCCTTCGGTTTTCTCGTGTTTCAAGGCAGTTACCGGTGGCTCACTTCCGCAACAAGCATGCCTCGAGTAATCGTCCCGCACGGCCCGTTTTTCTCGGCTCAAAGCCATCGATCCGACCGGTCTTCCTTGTCAGGATCATGAATCGTCGATGAGCACAACCCTATGAGATATACCGTGTACACGAGTCGCGACAACGTTTTACTAAAATAATCCAGGAATTCCGACAATAATTGTTCGATTCAATAATGATGACGTTTTAAATGTAACCGAATTTTAATTGTTTATTTGTTTTTGTAATTTACAGCGAGGAAGAAGATTTAAGAATTTTAATGCAAGTAGAATGAAATGAGATGAAATTTCAGAAATGAAAATAGTCAGAATATGCACTTTCTATCAAAGAAATTCGAATTGTGGTACCTGACAACTATGTTGCCTATTTAACTCAAGTGTCCCGCTGCAATCTCAAATAATTAAAGAAGTTTATAGATTTAGCACTAGACAATACTAACAAATTAATTTTAATCAATTGGCAACATAAAAGTTACCTAATTGACAACAATTACTTCAACCGTAAAGTGTCAACGGAATGATACAGACTGCAATACGGTCTCCTACCCCACGATAATTTTCTTCTGAAAAGAATCCGAAATTTGGAATAAGCTTTCGTAAAACGACTGCTATTTCTCTCAGCGATAAGGTATTTTGGTAAAGTGTTGGTCCGCGTATTGCATCGGATGCACGACGTGGAAACAGAAATTTCTCAGCAGCCGATTGGATTGCAAGCATCGGACCCCAGGTGGATGCACAGTGCATCTATTATCGGTTCGGTACATGTTACTTCGCCCTAGTAGAACCGCCTAGCGTCGATTTTCAGCAACGCTGGAAGCTTCTATCCTTAAACTTGCCAAGGCAGTAGTCTGGATCCACACGAAGGCATCCTTGCACGCAGCACGTTCCCGAACGTTTGTAGTCACCCCTTTCGTCTCTCTCTTGGGCGGGCTCCTTCGGTTTCAACCCCCGGGAAGCCCAATTGTCTATCGGAATTTGATAATGGCTCGTCGCCTCCATGTAAAATTCATGAGACGACACTGAGGTGTAACGACCAAATATCTCTGCGACTTTCGCGTGCAAAGTTAGGGTTTGCGGTGACTCTCACGCGACTGCTTCTGCCTTTAGCCACTACCCTTGGTCAGAGAGGCTACTTCTTTTCGTTTCAACGTACGAAGTTGAGTGTCGCTTCTGTTGGTCCTTGTTATCAGCCCTTTGAACTATGCACGTGCTGATTATTGGAGTAGTTTGTTTGATAAGTTTGTACATATAGGATTTAGTGAAAACTATTATATCGTGGAAGCGTGCAGGGTATAATGCTGGAACGGTAAGAAGGCAGCTGAGGGGTAATTTGCTCTGATTCGCCCGACGGATAAGGACATCCCTCTCCCTCACGCATTTTCCATTTTGACGCGCTATTGGCAAGAGAGACCCGCACATTCGTTGCATCGTCATGTGAACGACGAAAGGTGTTTTATTTTCGGTTGTCATCCGTCGATCACTGATTTCCAGTGCCAAAATGGCGCGGATAGGCGGTGCGAGAGCAATCTCCCCTTCCGTCTCAGCTGCCTTCTTACCGTTCCAGCATTATATAAGCTTGTAGGACCAAGTGAACTTAGGCCTTGAGCTTACATTGTATACAAAGAACTCTGATACGCCAATACTTGCGGCTACGCAGCTTCGTGATGCCACGAGACAGTTTGCTTAGCGACGAACAGCCAGTCTAAATTGGATTGAGTATCAGAACGGCCGTATATTTTCAGTGACGAATTTAATTACACCCAATTCTGTTTTTACACGATTTTCATTTAACACGGATTAGAAAAAATATTAATTCTCTTTTTACACGAATAATTTTGAGTTAACACGATCGATCCAAATTCTAAGAAGAAAATTTTGCTTTACTGTGGCCCAACCAAAATACAAACACAACGATTAATTACTGAATTCGTTCTTAAATCCACTGAGAAATCGGCACCACAGGAGGCTAGTCCTAATTTTGCTCAAGAAATTACATAAAGAATTTCACCAATGGAGCACGACGACGACACCAAGAAATTTCTAGTGATAGCAGTAATATTGCAGTCTTACGCAAACGTATGCGTTTATTGTCAGAAAGTTCATTGTCACAAAATTCTTTTTATGCGTAACCCATATTATTCTGCCTAATTTTTGTGTTCATGAATTAGTGACACGTTTTTATCCCTTTCAAATGATAATTTACTTTGTATGATACATGTGCAATCTTCATGAAATAAAATCTTTAATATCCTAACATGAAAACTCATGGTTTATTGTATTATTTTTGCTGATTTCTTAGGACTGGAACCAATCTTCTATTTTTCCATAGACGCAATATATTTTTTTACACGTATTCTTCAGGAACGTATCTATCGTGTAAAAACAGAATTAGGTGTACTACATAAAGTTCATGTTACAACTAAACTGTGTTTCTTAAATAATAAACCCTTACAAGCTATACCACGATATAGAGAAGTCGTAAATGAAAGTCTTAGGAATCGGCATCGATTGATGGTGGAACACGTACGGCCGTATAAATGATCTGGGTTAGGTCCATCGTGCTGCTGAAGTATGTTACCATTAGCATTCTCTATTAGAATTATCTTGACACTGAGTCAACGATTTTTTCCTGTCGACTTAGTTGCGATACTAACTCGCAATGTAATATCCACTAGCACACTCTTATCGCATAGTAATAAAAAGTAAAAAACGTGAAGTCAAATCAATCTTAAAAGATGAAGATCGTTATAAAAGAATAGCCGATCCTCTGTTCATGTAGTACTTGCACGATCAAGCTTGCAAGTCTTTCCGTATGTGTTTATAATGGGTGAAGTAAAAAGTTCTGAGCGTTTTTTCTCTTTATTTTGATGATAAAATTAACAAACTTAGAATTTTCGGAATTAAATCAAATAAGCGCCGTTTTGTTCAATAACTTTTTCCCATTTTGAAGGCAATTTCATAATTCCGCGATTGAAGAAGTCTTCGTCCCTATTGTTAAAAAACTCGACCAGCTCACTTTCACAAGCCTCTCTTGAGGCCAGTTTTTTGCCATCAAGAAAATGTTGTAAATGTCTAAAAAGGTGATAATCGCTTGGTGCCAGGTCTGGGCTATACGGCGGGTGCGATATAACCTCCCATCCAAACTCTCGGAGCTTCTGGCGTGTCGTTAAAGATGTGTGCGGCCTGGCGTTGTCTTGATGGAAGACAACACCCTTCCGATTGGACAATTCTGGTCGCTTCTCGTTGATCGCCTGCTTCAATCTGGTCAGTTGTTCACAATATAGGCCCGAATTGAGTTACTGACCCGATGGGAGCAGCTCATAGTGCAGGATTCCCTTCCAATCCCACCAAACACATAGTAAAACCTTCTTGATCGTTAATCCGGGCTTGGCGATCGTTTGGGCCGTCTCACCGCGCTTGAACCACGATCTTTTTCGCCTGTCATTCTCGTATGTAACCCATTTTTCATCGCCAGTCACCATCCGCTTCAAAAATGGATCCGTTTCGTGACGCTTCAGCAAAGAATCGCAGGCATCAACTCGCTCCAAAAGGTTCTTTTGCGTCAGTTCGTGTGGCAGCCATATATCGAGCTTCTTTTTGAGACCAGCCTTATGCAAATGGTTCCAAACGGTTTTCTGGCTAATCTTCAGTTCCTGGGCAATGGAATAAGTGCTCGCATGCCGGTCTGACTCGACGATTTCCATGATTTTATCGACATTTTCAACGATAGGCCTACCAGAGCGTGTCTCATCTTCGACGTCCATATTACCAGAACGGAAGCGTTGGAACCACCGCTTTGCTGTTGCATTCGATACTGTTTTGGGTCCATAAACAGCACAAATTTTTTTGGCTGCCTGCTCGGCTTTTTCCCCTTGATCGTAGTGGTATTGTAGAATGTATCGAATCTTCTCTTTCGTTACCTCCATTTTGATACGCTCTAACAAACAACTGGCTTCACAAAACAAAAGACTGTCAGAGAACTTTTTTTAAAGCGTTATGTTGCCTTTAAGTCACAGTATAGAATGACATGATGCAACGTATACATTGTGAGATATGGCTCACTAAAGCCATCTAACAAAAAACGCTCAAAACTTTTTACTTCACCCATTATTTTATGTACGATTTAAAATTGCTGGATAAATAATGTTATGTATATGTATTACACAATGCAATTCTCAGTCTCTCTTCGATGAAGACCTCATCGACAAAGAAACGACGCCAGAGGCGGTGATTGAGCGTTGTTCAAGGGATGCGGCGACAAGACGCGAGTCGTGATTGGAATAATGTATTATGTATTAGAATTCATTATACCGGCCAGTAGTGAAATATTACCGCCCTCCTGATGTTCTTTTGGCGGTATTCCTGGGGTGCACTGCTACCTGGTCGGAACTAAGGAGTTACTTCACCAGGAAGTTAGCGCTCTCCTTGAGGGCTGCACACTACGAGGTCTCTGTTCGTTGAGACTTGTCCACAAACTTTACGGTTGCATTTACTAATTTACAAGGCGTGTAGATACGGGTCGATAATGGTGGGCCCATGGAGAAAGGGTAAAATTTCTAATAAAAAATCTTACTAGAGATTTTGAAGTAGTGGTGCCGAAAAATGCTTTAAGTATTGTAAGAAAAAAGTTAACAAATGTAGCCGAACTTTGACAACTTCCTGTTATACGATGCGCGGGTTCTTCTCGTTTTTTAGTGGAAGTTTGAGAATGTGAAAAATGTACGAAAGTGGTTAGGATAGTTGAGTTACCGCTAAAAAATAATAGTTTTCGTGAATCTGTCTTCCTGTACATTTACTCCATAAAAATAATAGAACTGCAGGAAATGTTTGAGGAAACGTGTAGCATACAAATGAACATATGTGTACGTTTCGCAAAGAAGATGTGATATCTTCACTATAATCTTGAGCAAAAGAAATTTGTGTATTTAAACAATTGTAAAACATTTTGCGTCGTGTACTGTCATAACAAACTAGAGTTCTAAACGAACACAATTTTATAGTAACTTCCTCTCTCTAATGAAGAGTTCATCATTAAATAAACGATGTCAGAATAGAAGAGCAATTTCACAGCACAATTTTAAACGTTAATTCAAATATTTCATTAAGAGATCGTTAATGCAAAGAAAAAGCGGTGCAAATATTTATTTCCATTGCACAATCTTTCACAGATGCACCGACGACGTTAAAGTATCCACCAAAGCAAGAAGACATTCCCGGAATGCGGCTATAAAATTACCAGCAATGTTTAAAGCACGCAAAGCATCTTGATTACCGTTTCTTGAGACGCTTTTCGGAAAGAAGGGTGGATCGATCACGCGGCGAGTAGAATTGATGCGGAAGAGAAAGTAGCTCGTGGATGAGGAAGTCGGAAAATGCGGGAAAATTGCGCTCTAGTAGACACAGACCGCTCTGTGCTAGTAGGGTGGAAATAGCATGAATACCAATGCGCGAAGCAACGAAGCCCCGAAATGGCGAGACTCTTTAAGAACCGCGAGATAGACGACGAGAAAGCATTCGAGACACGTAGGAAGGCAAGGCAATAGTTCGCTACCGACGAAACGAGGAATTTGGCCAGTTTGCAAGATACCTCGTGCCAACGCACGTTCTTCTTCCTTCCACGGCTAAATGCTGTTCGGCGGTTTCATCCTTTGATCGCTCACCTGTGGATCGCTTCGTGAAATTCGACGGACCGTGGTCTCCCGAGCGGACGATTGAATAAATTACAACAGGTAGCGTGACGGCTGTACGATATTATTCAGAGTTCCGTGAATCGTCAACGTAATTTACAATCAGTCGATATCGAACATCTCGATTTCAAATGAAACCGACGAGTGTTTGTTTTTTATTAAATTATGTTTCGTTTGGCCAGGCCGCTACCGATCTGAGTGTTCTGCAACGTGTGATGTAAACGGAACGATGATAATTCTGCATGAGAAAATAAAGCAAATATGTAGAATAATATTATTTCCTACGTGGCTTTGGCGTTGAAAAGAATGGAGCTAACTGTTAGCTTGGTAAATAGTTATGCCTATGCAATTGCAAACGAAGTTATAACAGCTTCATACACACGGCTCAATACACCTATGCTGCATTGTTATTTTTTCTTTCTTCGATAAAACTATACACTCGTTAATTTCATACAATACAGGTACAACATCGGGGTTTCGAGAAAATTGAATTTTCGGTAAAATTTTGAAAACTCTTAAATCTATTATTAATGTAAGTCTAAGCATACGCTCTTGTAAATTCTTTGGATTTCTAAGCATTCCATTCTTAAATATTTCCGACATATTTCAAAAATATTGTTCAAATATTGAAGTGCCAACTAAGATTGAAACTAAACTTTTGAAAACATGATTTTCTCCATGGAACAAGTACCGCTATAGATAGAAGCTCAATCGACGCGATACTCAGAATATTATCTTCAGACTGTTGTATATAAATATTTAGTAAATAAGTACCTATATTAACAGATTGGAGAAGAATATTCCTTACTCAAAATCAACTGGCGTTTTTGTTGTTACCTGTGTGCATTGAGAAATTGCAAAAAGAAGTCTAATATCTTCGTCGAGGATTGAATATTCGATAATATTGATCCGCGGTATGGAATGCCCTACCACTTCATTTTACCTGCAGATACTGCGAAACCTCCCGTTTAAGTTAGAAACCATGTAAAATATGTAAAATGAAAACTGTTTTAAGGTTCGAGCAATGATTTATCGATATTCTATAATCTATATGATCAGATTGTAATGACTAGTAGAAAAGACTATGGGTATTTCCAATACATTTCATACTTTCATTAATGGACACTAAACGAACTAAAATTCCAAGCTTAAAATCCTTCCACTAAACACTATTTGGTCAAGTTTACATTAAAAAATTATACAGATCTGTAGAAAGAGTAATTTCCTTCTATTTAATATAAATACTATTGTACACCGATGAGCTTGTATAGTATAATAAAAAAAACATTTGCACTGTCTTCGCGAATAAAAAAGGACGTAGAATGATTTGGCACGTATTGCGGAAAACGAATGGGATCGTTGAGTTTTGTGACAGTAACCTGTGATGTAACACTCAGCCTTCTCGTATCGTTGTCTGGAAAATGTCAAGAGGACTTTATCCCCGGAATCAGTGTGGTCGGTTTTCACCCCCATCGTAAATTACGGAGAGTCTAGGATACTTTGGCGACGACGAGGCGCGACAGGAGCAGTCTATACAGAGTCTTCTGATGTCTTGCGTGGCGTCAAAGTCGTTTCGATTCTATCGATATTCTATTTACCAGGGGCTGCGGAGAACTTTGGTATATATGTACATCGTGTCTTTTACTGTCATCGCATCCCACATTTTTTGCGTGTTCTACGATAACGTAAACGATTAGCGGGTAAAACTTGACTAAAGAACGACCTAAAGCTTATCGATACTTTACTTCTTCACAGGTTTTGTACTACGAAATCTTCGTTTT
This sequence comes from Cerceris ruficornis, assembly GCA_963989415.1. NCBI lineage: Eukaryota > Metazoa > Arthropoda > Insecta > Hymenoptera > Crabronidae > Cerceris > Cerceris ruficornis. The sequence goes on along the minus strand of OZ022517.1, from coordinate 39,515,902 downwards.
CTGGTTAAAGTGATCGGTAATTTTTCATCTTTGAAATTATACGGAATAGTTTACTTTTTATGGCAATGGCATGGTGAAATCTTACTGACCAATGCAAACAAGAGATCCTGTGATCGAAAGTTAAGAATTTGGGACTCACAGACACTTATTTCATTATTTATTGATTGATTAATTTTGAATCTCACGTTTGGGCACAAATTTTGTATGTGTATAAAATTTGATGGGATTGTACCCAGATTTTACAACAATGCCAACTGTTTGTAGGAAAATAATTCTTCGGGAATCGATGATAACAATTTATTGAAGTTGCAAGGTACCACAAAATATAACAAAGATCCGAATCAAATTCATACGTTAAGTTACCCATCACGTGTTCCAAAATCTAAAATCTTCTTACAAATTGCACTTTTATGGCAATCCTCCTACAATTTGTCCCAAATGTGTCAGAAGTGCAATGGGAAACAATATGCTCTTATCCACAACCATGTCATCGATGCAGACCTAATACTGATAACTTTTAACCATACATGAACTGGACGTACCTTTGTTCATATTGATCACTTCTATAAACGCGGTAGATACACGTCTCTAAATCACGGACCATCACGAGATTCAAACCAATTCTGGGATCATGGGGTGGCTCCTCATACAGACATATGTATACCTTGCCCACAGTACCAGGGTTCTACATTCTGGACCACCATTTTGTCAGGACATGTCTTGCCTATCAATTGGATGATCTCAAATCCAAAACGGATAGGAGTTATATAGACTGAACACCTAACGCACGTTTCATAGGATAGACACTCTTCGAAAGAAGGGAATCAGGCATACTGTGTGATTATTTTAGCGTTTATGCCGTTCGCGCGAGAACGCTAATGAAAAATAATTGTCTGATTGGCACCATACGGTCACCGTGCGTAGAGTGATTTCAACGCTTTGTCGTCTTAAATATTATACTTTTTCAATCAATGTTTTATTCTTTCCCGTGAATAGTCATTTACTCATATTAAGGTAAAGGCACCAGTCATTGACCATGTGCCAGAAGTTGACCACTTTCAATTAAAACGTTAAAAATAAGCTTTTTATAAATGAATGCCTCTGAAAACAAATAAGATAGACGCGCTACGTTCTTTATCGACGCGATGCTCATATCTTTTTTCTTGGATACGATTGTTTATCAAAACTACAGACGATTAAACTTGGTAATGTCAGTCGTATTGCTCAACGCTATAACCTTCTTAACATTTTCATTAAGAAACCGTGCGCAGTTGGCGGTAAGTAATTTCTCAAGTTTTGAACATTTATGCTTGAAACTTTAACAACTTAATTGTCATTAAATTTTATATTTATTAAGCAGATTGTTTTTCTTATTCTACTTTCAAAAACTTAATTAACCGGTAGGTCAACTACCGAATCTTAGCGTTCTGGTTAATTTTAGAAGTTGACATACATGATCAATTATTAGCACAAATTAACCAACTTATGAACAGCACTAAATGGCAAACTGTAAAGAGAACTATAAACGAATGTGTCATTGTTCTATATGAAGGGGAATATTTTCCTGGCAAAATTCTTAACGTTACTAAGAGCAAAGCGGCTATATCATCTATGCAGAAGCATGGGCGATTATGGAAATGGCCAGAGACGCCTGACGTGCTCGAATGCGATTGGGAAAATATACTCTCTCATATCGAGGAACCCACTAAAACGAGTAAAACTCGAAATGTTTATTCTATTCCCGAGTTAGATGTCATATGGAATCAATATATTTAGATATAAATGTTTTTGTGGTCATGTTTATCTGTTTACTTATTATAATTACATCTTACGTCTGTTTACTAGTGATAATTATTGCCAATAAACAATATGAAAGCAATTGATTCTAGTGATTTTGATTCTAACATAAGTGGTCAACTACTAACGAATAGAAAGGTCAATTACTGGTTTTTTCAGGTTCGCAAATGGTCAACTACTGATGCAGTGATACAGTGATATCGATAAACGTTTATAATTTTTATGTCACGCTTTATTTTTCGAAAAAGTATGCTTTGTTATATGATGTCTGAAGTTCAAGGAACATTTTCACGCATTGAACCCCACTATATAATAAGTATACATAAAGTTACAACTATTTACGATAAAAATTTGTCTTAACTGGTCAACTACTGATGCCTTTACCTTAAATCCCACAAGATTGAAAAAGTATAATATTTAAGACAACAAAGCGTTAAAATCACTCTGGTGATTTTATAAAACAAAGTATAAAGAATAATTTAAAAACACACACACACACACACACACGATTCACCGCACCTCGCAAGACCAATCGCACGTAATATTCTAAAGATTCGCTTAAACCACAACTCGGAGGTGAAAGTTTTATTTCCCTCTATTCTCTTTCGACGACTGTCGTCTCTAGGAAAAGACGTCGGGCTCGAACCCTTCGCACCACACACATTCACACACACATAGAGATCCTTAAAACTAAACAGTCTTGTGCTGTATCTTAACCTAAACAGTTTTCAAAAGCATCGGCTCGGACGGCGCCGAGGTCGCACAACGTGGTGTCGCTTGCATTTCGTCGCGATTCGTTACGCCTGACACTACAATCTTATGCCTGTTAATTTTTACAATATTCTTTACTAATTGCTTGCACTTAATGAGGACTAAATTATATTTTTATCAGTAAGTTAGACTGAAAATTCATTGTCTTTAAGACCGGAACTAACGGCGTTAAATCCATTATATTTAAATACATTAAATAAGTAGTTTGAAACAAGGAAAATTAAGAGGTGGAAAAGCTGATCGATTCGGTAATTTATGTTTTATGAGATGAACGTAGAATATATATTCTATGTCACTCCTATAAGCTTGAAGAATTTTTTGGAAAAATTGTGTACAAGTCATTTTGACTTGTTTGGTAGTTCTAGTGCTAAACAACAAAACGTAGGATAATTTTAAATGATTTTAAATTGTTTATGATAGCATTCTTTGCTTTAGTTTTTGGCGAAGTCGCAAAATTAACTTCTCGTAGTCACCGTAAGTATGAAGTGCTTCTAATAATAATGGACACTCATGACCAAGCATGGTATTTTCTGGGAGTTGTATGCCTCTAGAATTGGTGGATTAACGGAACTCCTCACATGGTGAGTAAATGGACAATCGTGACTGTCTCGTCTCTTCGTGGGCCAGTGCAACCGACATTAATCTGGACATGCTCCGACGATGGTGGTACCAACCCTCATCTCGATTTCTCATATGGCAATTAGATTCCAGTGAAACGGTAAATATGTTTCTACATAGCTTTAAATGTATTATGAGAAAGGATTCTAGATGACATTAATTATATACGTCGATTTAAAACAAACAACTTCAAAGAACTTCATATTTAATTAATATGCTTTTACATTTAGCTTGATGTATTTCGAAGGTGTAACTGTGAATTTCAAAGTGCTTCGACAATGTTGTTCTTGTTGTTAAGATTTCTTTTAATTTGTCTGTATTTGTTGTATTCGAGAATTGTCTAATTGATTTTTTGCAAAACTTATGACATTTGGAATATATTTCTATTTGAACTACGGAAGAAATTATTATTGGCTGTTTTACTGTAAAAATAATACAGACTATATGTCACTTTCTTAATTCATGTTAATTGAACTAAGTTATTTAAAGTGTATTTTTTAATACTATCTGTGCAATTAATTTACCTAAAATTTAAATCTTTGTTCAATTTAGATGATAAATTTCTGAACCGCAGCCGTGTTGTTCAATATTACATAATGGACATTAAGTGCCCAAGAAATATTCGATATTCCGAGGATAAAAGTCGCACAAAATGCGTGTTGTTCCGTGAGTCCTCGTAAACTCACATCAATCATATTTTTCACCGGACACGAAATGCGTATTGATTCAGACATATATGCAGGAGCATAACGCAGAATTACATTACAGCATTAGGGTAAGCAGCAGTAAATCTATTTGCATCACGGTGCAGCGCTCGAGCTTTCATGTAATTAACTCTTCACCGAGGCATCATAATCCATTGTGCGGGGACTATTTGAATCGGGTTCTATGTGAAATCAAACGTTGCATTACGCTTCGCCAATAAAATGTCAGTGATGCATAAGTGGCAGACACCCTCTAATTTTAAATTGCCTGCATTATCGATGCTAAAGTGAACGCATTTAAACGATATCGTCTCGTGATGCAATTAACGAGGCTGCTTAACCTCGTCATTTTTATGCAGCGTAAATGGAATTTACGATGCGATATTAACGCTTCATAAAAGTGCCATAGTACTCCAGGAACGCGGAATTCAAATCGAATCTGCTGCAAGCGCATTCTTGTTTGAAGCAATTTATGCTCCGTGTAATAAAATGACAATAATGCATAATCAAGACACGTATTTGCAATTTACATTTCGATAAACTGTTGACATCAGACCGCATTTGAACGACATCGTATGAAACATAATAGAGTTAACATGTTCTACAATGACGCCATTAATGCTTCTGTAGCTGTACAAATCGCATTTGAAGGACGTAACTGTTACTTCATTATATCATAGTTCATTGCGTACGACGTATTGAAATTGAAGCAATATTATTCCGAAATAAATGTGCAAATAAATTTCGAGCATCGCATTATGATCAGAATGTCGACCAATTTTAATGAAATATAATATAATGGAGATACCTTCCAACGTTCGATTGTTCTGTTCAACATGAAAATTCACTTTTCAATGTGAAGCATTCATTTTTTCTTTTGAATGTATGAACAAATAGTTATACGTGTCATATTTTTAAATATTTATTCTTTATACATGTAGCCCTCCTACAACACGGCATCCTATAACACGGTTTCACTCTAACACAATAGAATAAATTGTAGGAACCCCCCGTATATTCTGAGGGACTAAAAACAAGGCACTTGAGGGATAATTAGCTATGATTCGCCCGACGGATAAGGACATCCCTCTCCCTCACGCATTTTAGATTTTGACGCACTATTTGCAAGAGAGACCCGCACATGCGTTGCGCCGTCATGTGAACGACGAAAGGAGTGTTTTATTTTCGATTGTCATTCGTCAATCTCAGGTTTCCAGGACCGACGTGGCGGGGATAGGCGGTGCGAGAGCAATCTCCCCTTCCGTCCCAAGTGCCTTGTTTCTGGTCTCTCACTTTAGCAGTGCAAGATATGATACTGGTTCGCTCTAACACGATAAGAAAATAACGAAAACGTTTGTACAACACTGTACTTCTACAGCACTGGATAACATGATTTTTGTTTGACATATTTAAAAACTAAATTACTGGTCGGATATGGTATTAAAAAAAATGTTTGTTTTTAATAAGTTTTCGGAACGTAACCCTCCGCTTTGTACTGGCTTTGGATCTCGTATAACACGGCATTTTCTAGGAACGTATTTACCGTGTTATAGACGGGTTACCTGTACTTTATAGTCTATTATATTTATATTTTACCTATTTTTGTATCTCGCGCTATATTTCAATATTGCATCATTTTAAGATACATAAATTTACTTGTGTTAACACATTTATTTATTATAGGATGAGATGTTGGAATATTAGCTATGAGCTAAAACGGTACAGCGAGACAGGAATGTTTCATATGCCTCATCCAATCCCCTCTTACAATTAGAAATGTTTAGTTTCTAAGCACTTCCCTTTTACTCTATGGACTTCTAAACATGACCTATCCAGTTAATAATGACAACGTGTCTGAATAAGGGTTACTATTATAGTTTAAAAATTTAGTAGGTTTGCGAACGATTCCGTATTCTCTATACTGGTTCAGCTTGTGGACAGTTCACCCACATCTCATCTCCCTGCGATACTATGATTATTTCACCTACAACCCGCAGTATTCTGTGGGTTCCAAACTACTAAGGCTATGAAACGTATGTTATATATACAAAATTCGCCAAATGCTGATATCAACCAGTCTGGTTCCAATTAGACATCCCCTATCTGCAATTCCGACTGTTTAATCGCACAAGTTTCTCAAGTTTTACAAATTTTCCTCAAATATTTAAATTTTAAAAATATTTTGATTTATTACTGTGGCAAAATTGACGCCTTCAATTTATTAACATACTTATAACTTCGACATTCTCCGATATTTCCAATTGTATTTCATAACTTGATCCTACCATTGAAATAAAAGTTAAGAAACATTAAAGAATCACAGCAAGAAAATGTTATATTCACTTTGTATCCGACAAAACGTAAAGTAATATAAAATCAATCACACAAGTACAAGTACTCCATGAACCTTATAATTCTTCGGCAATGTACAGGGTGTTTCAAAATTATTTGTCATGGCTTGGAGCGGTTGTTCTACACCTTCGATTGGATGGAGATTTGTGAAAAAAACCTGCCGCAAAATTCGCGGTAAGCGAATATTTTAGCTTATTTGTTTGGCCACCTTGTGCATTCATACAAGACTTTATAAACCTCACAGAGCATAGGTGCAAGTATCTGAAAGGGTCCGTTTATGAGAGCGGACTGTTAATAACGCGATTACTACCTCATCAAGGTGTCACGATTCTCAATGCGGTAACCAGTCAAATTAAGCCCATATCGTCTGTGTCTAAAGCTGTGTGTGGCAGAGCATGACGCTTGATAATGCTGTCAATTATAGTACGGCTTTGGTCCATCGATCACCTACGGTCTTTCCCAACTAAACTGTGTGTTGTGTATGTAAACCATACAATACGCCTATGCAACTTCCCACCCTTCGTGCGGTTGTTAATAACTTTATCGTTGTAATTATCTAGCGCGTCTGTAATGAGCATAGATTATGCTACTTGCGCCACAAGTATCGATGCGCGTATTTCATTGCGATGTAGTAGAATAATTCAAACGTGCTTGCTATTTATGCGACTGAGGAAATTTTCGTGTATTATCTATACAGCAACGTCTACTTGAATGTTCAAGGTAATTTTTAATGACTGAGCTTAACACTAGCCGTACCGGTACTTTAGGTGTATCTATTCTTACCGGGGTCGGTCATTCGACTTATTATAAAATAACGATAATATTTCCCTAAAAGATGTGCAGGAAATTGTCAATTTAATATTGGAAATGTCGCAAAAAAACAGCCTTTAGTTAATAGCACAAAAAATTACAAATTTCCGTCCCGGTGAACCGGTCATTTAGACCGTGGATGGCACGATTAGTGTTATCACGTTAAGCGCCTAGCCCAACCTGTTTCGTCTTTCTTTTCGTTTAAGCCGCGATATCCGATTTTACCGATATGCTGGTGACCGAAAATCTGTTACTTCGTATTCTTTTAGAAATACTCCGTAGTTTAAAAAAATGTTCTTTACCCGTAACGAGATGTATTGTTGATTTTTTTTTGGTAACAAGCAATATTTGGATATATTCTTTTATGACCTCCGAATCATTTAAAATTTAGTAGTAGGAGAATATATCGTCACTCAACAGTGACCGACACTTTCTGAACGAAAACGATAGTGTCAGTCACCGGTGACTGACACGGCACTTGACGTGTTAAAGTGGCATTTTGAAATATATGTAAAAGTAACTTTGTATCGTAAGATGTAGTACAATTTTATAAAATTTTGTGAGATAAGCTTCTATATTAACACATCTTAAGCGGGAACGTCTAAACTCGTTTCGCGCATATTATTATTAAAGCGCGGGAGAAGACAAAACAAAGTGAATGAAGGAATTTACTTTTTAAAAAGGAACTAAAAGTATATTAAAAAATAACACATAGTTCAAAAGTTATGGCTATTTTATGCAGAAGTAATTTTGCACGCGAATTGCAGAAAATCACCCGCTATATGGTAAGAATTTGACGAGAAAATATCCGCTTAAGATGTGTTAAGACTAGATACGACAAATTAGTCAAAATGGTTCTTAACTTTCTATCAGAGCAAGACATTCAAAGTAACTTCTCACATCTCCAGCGATTTTTATTCTTTGATTCTCTAAGTTTGTCTTGACGTATATAAGGGATGAAATGGTATCAGATTTGTCTTCCCTTTGTTTACAAAGATTTTTATATGATTTGTTTGTCTTAATTCGCAGGGTTAATTGTCAGTAATTCAAGTATTATAGTTTTGAGATGAAAAATGCAAAACTTAGTCGTGTCTTCTAAATCTTAACATCTTGATTCTACTCTCGACAGAGCTGCACTGGGGGATTTAAAAACTGCAGTTCTAAAGCACATCCGGCGGAAGTTCTACCGAAACGTGACTGATTCTCAGAACCTGTCCGCAGTGGCGCTTCCGGCATCATCTCCAATTGTGTAATAAAGGGAATTGAATGTGACACCATAGGCATTGCCTTAGTGCGGAGAAAAGGCTTTTACTATTAAACTCAGTCACGTGCACAATACGTCTTATGCTGTAAGAAAAAATGGTGTATGGACCATGTAACTGACAATGAGCTAAATGGAAAAAACATTTTTCCGTCTCTTAGTACCTATTGTACCATAAAATTTTCTTTTTCATTTGACTTGATTGTTACGTACTTCCGGACTGATTAAAAGATGTGGTAATATTTAAATTGTCGTCAATAAAAATTGTTCTTTTTTCGCATTAGTCAAATTTTGAGATTTATATGTGGTAATCCGGTTGTAGAATTATACGATCTAATTAATTTTGCTTTCCAGAATGTAACGGTGACTATGGAGCAGTGAAATAATTAGTATTTTGTAAGTGCGAATTAAAATAAATAACGATACACGCAAAGAACTCTTGAATTTTTGATGTTCGTACAAGATCGTAACAATAATGTAGCATCTTAAATTGTTCTGACTTAAGATTTTTCAAAATTTTGTCTTTTTTATTTGGAATGATCACCGCGTAAATTATGATTTAGCGAAATGCTTCACATATTTAGAGTTTGTGAATTATGTTCTAATGACATTCATTTATTTTTTAAATATATGAACTAATTACTTCTGTTATTTTTGTTATTTCTGCCCAGTGAAATGTCTCTTTCGAGTGTCCAGTAAACTGAGCTAGCATTGCCGGACTGCATTTTCCTTGATACCTCTTCTCCATTAGAGAAATATCTTGGTGAAATAGCTCTCCATGTTCGTCGCTGATTGCACCAAGATTGTTAGGAAAGGAATCTAAATGCCAACCCAGAAAGTAGATTCTGAGTGGCGCGTTACTTCTTATTTTTGCGAAGGCTTCCAGAAGATTCGGCGTAGTTAACTTGTAAGACTTTAAATGCCTTTCATTTTATATAGAACGTACCAAATCTCCGAATATTATCTCAAAGAAGAATCTTGGTCGCGGAAAATTTTTCAAAATTTATGCACAAAGAAGAATTAAGATTATAATGAAAATTCTATTTAACGAAGTACAAGCTGAATACTCAAGCACATTTGTGTATGTTAATGTTTGATACTCGAATGTGAATTATTCTGCGCGAAGTATCGGTAATTTACAATCAGCATGAATAATTTCTATTAAAATAATAGCCAATAAAAAATATATTTCTTCAGAAATTGTATTTTATTGCTGGGTTGAAATTTTCTGATGTACAATTTGTGAAGTTTATACCTATGCAATACAAACGTACAAAGTGCCTGAAATATGCAAGATTTAGGGTGAATGACAAGGACCCTTGAAAGTCTGAAGTTTACGAGTAGCGGTAAACGAGCTCTCAGAAATCATCCGAAGCCTATGAAGCCCTAAAGTCAAGTATGTTTATGTTTTTACCTGCAACTTGTTAAGAATAACTTGTGTGTATACAATAAACCGATGTCCACAAAAATCAGTAATTAATGCTTTAGTTATTAAAAAATTGATTATCGTAGCTGCAACAACGTCGACAATGAAATAAACATTAAATTAAACTTTTCCAAATTCGGGGAACAGCGTATATCACTTAATTCGTGGGTCAGTGTAGTAAGTCAGAGAAACCATAACTTTCTGCAGCTTAGAAACATTTTCTGCAAGGTCTCTCCTCAAGTGTGACTAGACATGGAAAGTACAGGGATGAAGCGCTGTTGCATATCGAAAGTTTTCTGAGTGGAACATTGCCATAAAGTAGTCAGATATTCATTAAATACAAATATAAGATAAAGGTTAAGAATCACCTTTTTGAAGATAGAGGAATAGTAACTTTTCATACAAATTGTTAAATTTTTTTTCCCGAGAAACATACTTTTTATAGATGAGAAAATTCTCTGGAAAACTGAGTTTAGGATTTTTAATATGAAAGAAAGAAACAATATTCCAAACTCGAAATTTTACTACAATTTTAAGCGTAGTGGTTTTAGATTTAAAAAAAAACAGAAAGGTCTAATACGAATTTTCATTTATACACATATACTTAATATATAATATAGGTTTAAAATTACGAAGCGTCTGAATAAGCATACGCATGTTATTTCGCATTTTAATTAAAAAGTAAATGCATTTGTATGCTTTTTCGATTGCGTTGTGTAATTGGATATTTTCACCGTACTGTCATTGCAATGAAACAATCTCATTGAAATTATGCACTTCGAAATTCAAACTACAGTTTATACAACTTATGAAAAACATACGAAGGAATTAATAAGAGATTAAGCTGCATACATAATCAGGGAAATGCGATAATATTGCAAACGTAGATATACAATGCTAAAACTCTTAATATCGAAACAATGTATTTCGTCCTTCACCGAGCACCGAGAAATAATGAAACTGAAGGGAGGTGCGGACAGTAGTTGTTTGTAGAAAAGCTTCCGAGAGTCGATTAATATAATGAGAGAAAGCTGTTCCTTTATTTCTCGGTATTCTGGATACACTGTTCTGTTAAAATTTTTGCATTAATTTATATGCATTATGAATTGTGTGCGTCGGAGTGGGGGGCGTCTACCTAAACGTCGGGACGTTTAAAAGACCACCAGTCTGCCTAACCCCATTTAAATTTGTAACCCGATGAAATAAATATATTATTTCGTATATTACCAGAGTGACCGTGCAGCAGGATTAACAGTATTCATTAAGTAAAGCACGATAGCCCGGCCCTATGCCATAAATGCGTCTCCCCGCGAAAGGCGCGCGCAACAAACAAATAACAGTAACTCGTGGAGTAGCAAAAAGTAGCAACAAAACTCAACTGGTCCTCCTTCTGGGTGCTCCAAAGTTTATTTAAAAAAAATCACCGCGGAATCTTGGGTTACTCACAACTATTTCCTTAGGAGAAGACAAAAAATGCATAGGTCTTACATTCTGTACCATCACAGTTATAAAATATTAAATAAAAAAATGAAACCGAGGTGTTTATAAATTTAAAGCATGACAGATAACTACCAATGCTGACAAAGGGGATCATACTTTGATATCACATCGAAAACGTATTTTCAAATTCCGACTTGACAACGTTAAACTATTCAAGTGCCAATTTTGTGATCGCATATCTCTAAGAGTGTTGTGCAAAAAAAATTATTATTAGTGGAAAAGGATGCTGCGATGTGTTATAAATCCAACGCAGGATGCTAGATTTTGAAAACAGTGAAAAAGATTTTTGGTTTTTGGCCAAGATTTCGGCGAAATCGACCACTGTGCGTCACTAGACGTGTCCCTTCGACGCTCATAAATGGTCAATGAGGTAATGCGGGGGTAATGCCCTACGCAGGTAAATCTATATTAGGTACCTCGAGTCATGAAGTACCTCATTTGCTCAATTTCCGCGGGTTTGAAATGACTTTACTAAATAGCATGCAGGATACTTATTAAGATAGGCTTGTTACGATTTAATAAACTTCATGAAACGGTCGGCACAAAACAAATACGAAAACTGACAGTCGCTGTTGGAATATCGATTTGGTCGAATAAATAATACAGACTGATAAAATTGAAAGGACATTGTGAGTTTCAAAAGATGAATTCATAAAAATTTGTATTATCAGGAATCTTTATCTAGAAATACTTTTATCGTAAACTCGATACATTTAACACTAGATCTACGACCGCTAAATCTGGTATATTTCAATATATTAAATAAGTATTTTGAAAAAAGATAGATTTAGCGGCAAAAAATACAATCAGTTAAGTAATTTGTGTATTATAAGATACGCGTGAAATATCTACTGTACCGCTCCTCTATAAATTTGAGAAATATTTTTAAAAATGTAGGAACCCGTCAATTTGACGGCTCCCGTAGATCTAGTGTTAAACTCGCACAATAATAATCGCAGAATAAAATCCGTCACTAATGTAAGTATCAATCTTTGGGAATTCCCCTTTTAATTATATTTACTACTAGCTGTACCCTGCGCCCGCTGCTATGCCTACAAAAATCGAATTTAAAGAGAACTTGTTGTAACAATTCTGTGCTCATTTTTTTGTTGAAGTGCTTTGGGATATACAATATTTTTTTTTGTACTAAGTCAGAAATCTTCGCAGGCATGCGCACAACACCATATCAAAGTTTCATCGCAATCGGATGATCGGTTTAGGAATGCATTAGGGACAAACAAACAATCATTCATTTTTATGTACAGGGTATTTCACCTAACTTGACCACGTTTAGTATATATCGCTTATTTGGTATGATAGAAAAAATGTCAGAGGTAGAAAATATTTTGTTTGATGGCGCCAATACGGTGATGGGCCGAATTTTTTTTCAAGGTAATTTTTCTCGAGATTTCAACGTCATCGTATTTTCTTTAAATGGGACTGCATATTTTCATTACGACAGTCTTATAAATTATAAAAAAACGAATCCAACTAGGTGCAATATATTGACCTTCAACATGCTTACAGGCACCAGGGACAATTACATGGTACACTGTTTCAATGAAGTTGAAATTTATTCATTTACCGTCCCCGAACGCGTACTGCAGCTACTGACAAACATTTCATAATTTTCTCGCTACAGGTCACGTGAAGGTCAACACATTGCACCGAGTTGGATTCATTTTTTTTTAAACTTTAAGACTGTTGTAATGAAAATATGCAGTCCGATTTAAATAAAATACGATGACCTTGAAATCCCGAGAAAAATTACTTTGAAAAAAAATTCAACCCATCACCGTATTGGCGCTATCAAACAGAATATTTTCTACCTCTGACATTTTTTCTATCATACAGAATAAGCGATATATTTAAGGTGGTCAAGTTAGGTGAAATACCCCGTATATAGATCAATATCGCTAAAAAAATGCCTTCCAAAGGTATACCATTATTTGAAAACAGAACGTGGAGACACACATGGTAAGTAGATGTCGTATTGTTTGGGAATCGCGGCAACATAATATTTCTTTCATTTCCTTAGAATCAATTTACTGTAACCACTCGGCGAACACTTGCCTCGATTACATGAAACAAACATTTTTCTCGATACACGGAGTATCTTCCCTCTGACAGAGCAAAGCCTTTCCCCAGGTAGAAAATCGTTTGACGCTGTGTCAAGAATGAGAAAACGCGATTACGATCCTTTCTTCCAACTACTACGGCGTTCGTGGAATCACCCTTCAAATTGAATTGCAAAGGGCAGCCCCGTTCACATCCATCGTTGAGTACTGACACGTATGGCCATTTCCAGGTACCCGCACGATTGGTATCGAAAAATTACACGGTCTCCATTCTACCTTCGCCGTAAACGCAATCCTTTATTTTCTTATGCTTTCTCCTCGATTCCCTGCCCTTTCTATCTCTTTGCCCGACTCCATTACGGAAAATGGTGTTCTGGATTTGATCAGACGGTATATCTTTCTTAGAACCAAGTAATTTTCACCGTACTGAGTTCGAATCGTGAAAATTTTATATGATATCAAGCACTTTGAATAAATGGGATCCCCCTAAGTGATTTTAAAGTTGACGCTTTGAAACGCCGGAGAAAATTTCTCCCCACTGACAACCGTACTTCTTCGTTGCGGAACGTGATTGGTTTCTTGCGTTTCACGGCGATTTTGTTTCGCTGAAAAGTATTTGCTGGGAGTTTTATAGCAGTTTTAGCTACTTTCTTTACAATTAAATCATTTTGTAGCTTGGAAAGGAAGTTTGGATGAGATGAAGTGGCAATTTTCATTTTAATTAGAAATTCTCTTGAGACTGACGAACGCGAAACATAATTTTCAGAATGGGTGAAATTATTTTTACAAGAGTTTATAAAATGTCAATGAAGTTTTAACAGAGACTGATCAGTCTTTCGCTTTCTCAAGCCAATTCCATTATAATATAAAAATTCCAGGAATTGATGATACTTTAATCTGCCGTTATCGAGCACACTTTACCTCATTTCTCAAACATCAAGAACCCGATAATGATAGGTATTAATCAGCACCAACGAAAGATCAATTACCAAACGGCGGTAACCTTAAACCAATGGCACCAGCAGTGACGTAGAGGCCGATTACAAAAATCCGTAAAATTTCCACTGAACCACGTACTATCTCCAGCAAAGAATTAATTTTCAAACGTTGCTCCATGTATTATTACAATCATAAATTTACTTCACGCGTTACATTCGAACCTTAAATTTCCTTATTTCGTATCTAATAAATTCACTTCAATTTATCAACTCTAATTTTCTCGAATTTAATCCAATTTGTCTTGCATTAAAAGTACTCCTGTTGTAAAGAGGAATACTTAGCAACTCTACTGAAACTACAATTAAAATATCCTAAACGGTTTGATCCATTTAACATATAAAATCGATAAAATATCCTCTACAATTGCAAGCAACATTTTCAAATTATACTGACAGAGCGTAGTTAAGTTTGAAAAAATTCGAAACGTTTCTCTGTGAAAGATTGTCCGTTAATTACGATCTGTAAACGATCTCTTGTATCGGGTAACATTCTGTACGTAACACGAAGGATTCGTGGTACACTTATCCGTTGGAAGCCTTCCTGTCGTAGAACAACCCCCTTGCGGGTACCATGGTGGACATTAGAAGGGCAAATTCGGGGCAATGATCGCGGTATCTAACCAGCACATACGCGCAGGAACGCACAACAATTATGCAAGATTAATGGCACGCATTTCCCTCTGTTGTAATCGGCGTCATCGAGGCAATATAATGCTGCTCGGTAGACTCCTGACAACCTTTGTTGCTGGGATGATCGGTTTTAGGGTACACCGATCGGTTTTGTCAGTGTAGATCTAGCACTGCAGAATCGCGATAGGAAAATACATTGTGATAATGTCCGGTTCGACATACCGGATCGTATGGATATGTAAAAATCGTGAAACACGAGGATTCCTGTACATCAATTAATTGGATTGATGGGGAAATATGTGATTTCTATGTCGGGAATTTTTGTATATACTTTTTTTTTAAAAAATTCAAGATTTAGTTTCAATTGCTTCTGATTTAATTGCCGTGATAATAACTTCTGATTTTTATTGGATGGTTCGATGCATGGGATTTTTATCTGCGACTTTTTTTTTAATTCTGCGCGAAATTGTAGCAGGAAATGTGGAATAAAATGTGAGAGATCTCGATGAGACAGTCCTGGCTGACGTGCAGTTTGAACGGCGTGTCCAAGGTTCTGTGTTAATTGGATGCACAAGAATTAAGTTCATACATATTTTCCAGAGACCTCTGACGTTCTAACGACCTTAGTTTCTTTATCAACTTTTCCGACGACTAAGGCGTACTCATCTGCGTAAATGTGAATTATATATTTACATAACATATGCGGACGTATATTTTTTCGTCCTCATACTCATTAAGAATTAAAATATGTATGAAATTCTACTAAACGAAATAAAAACATAAACTTTAAATTATTGATGAAGAAAGTATATTAACGAAAAATACCATGTACTCAATAATACAAAATGTTATATAATTTATTTCTTTCACAAAATCAAATTAGGAATTTCCATCATTACAGTCTTACTCCTCTGAGTTTGAGGCAAAGAATCCTTTTTTTTTAAACTTACTATTTTCAACGAGGAAATGAGTAAGTAAATCAGTGAGTCAGAAGGAGAGAGAGTGCACCTACATCTTTCGCAATTATAAAGTTTCATGTGGTTTTCCCTTACACATTTGTTAATTTTCTATTTTTATACATATCTGATTTCACGCGAACGAGTTTTCTTTCGTTTCAAGGGATTGATATTTTCCTTACTGCTAAACCTCGACTGAATTGTACAAAGGACCAACAGCTAACAAGTAAGGGAACACAGAAATAGCAGAAGAGGTAAAGTTCGTCTCAAAAACACGCGAAATATAGCGAACTGGAACATCGAGATAATTAGCCAGCACGGAAACTTTAACAGTAAAAGTCTGCACAACAGTATACAACGACTCGTAGAAATAAAAGTTACTAGTTCCGACGAAAACCCCCCAAAAAAGCGACTACCTATGGCGAGCTGAAATAGAGCTATCATCTGGGCATGACATCGAATTCTCATCCGTTTTTCTTCCTCTTTCTTTTACGGGAAGGAACGCAAAAGTGTTCCGGGTAGCATTCTACGCACCCGGAAGAAACGAAATACTGGAAGCAACAACTTACACGGGAGGATGAGCGTGAAAATAATGAAGCAAAAGGAAACAGAAAAGTGGGCTACCTTCGCGACGTCTCGAGGTTCATATACAATCACCGCTCTTTTCTGCGTCTGCATTTACTACACCTTCAATTGTCTCCTCCTTCTCACTTTTCTAGTCACGTTCTTTCTTTCTTCGTATTTCTTTGCAAATTAGCTTCCCCTTTTAACACTTCACATTTCCTTTTTGCCGGTGGAAATTCCACGGTCTCCTTTTATACGATGTTTTTTTTTTAACGCGAAGTGAAAAGCACATTTAATTTGTTTATTTTTTACGCAATTTACTCTGATTTTATATGACTCAATAAAGTCATTGCTGCGAGAAGTTTTTTTCTTTTACCTTGCAGTTTAAGAATATTATCGTTGCATATTTATTTCAGAAACGATTTTTTATTTTGAAGATCAGATTGCGAGAAAATAATGCAGAATAGAAATTAAAGAGGTAGTAGCGTATTTTCTTTGGAATTTAAATTTAATTCGGAGAAATATAAGAAAAAACACATTTCAGTGAAAAATATGAAAGCTTCCATGCAATTTATTTTGGTAAATCCTTTTATATTAATTGTTTCCCCGAAATAACTTTACTCATGTTTGAGGACTCGGTGCAATTTGAGATTTTTAAAGTGACATTCGCATATGTGTGTGAATATTTGATTTCAATTAAATTAATCTTGTATACGCCCATGAGGAAACAAAGCGTACAAGCTGGTATTTTACGTTTTATCAATACTTCTATATGAAATATTGCTAAAGGTTTTATCATAATGAATTGCAAATTTTGATATCGCTGCATCGTGCCACATTTAACTAATTGTAAGTTTAAGGGCAATTTGAAATCTATTCTGAAGTGCGGACGGTATGTTGTTAATAAGATATTTCATTATCATGAGTATGTTATCTATTTCATGTATTTATGTCAAGTAAAAAACATATAACGATTTTGCGGATATTTAATGAATAAAAAAATTAATACCGGGTTGTGTTATACATTACCAGATAATCGATATTTTTTCTTCTTTATGTTTTCATCTCTGTGATTATATTGATAAATGAATAATAAAAAGAATGAAAGAAATCACATATAATGTGAATCCCTATCTGTGATTAATTCTAAATCAGATTTGCGCAACGTGTTTGATAAATAAGAAATATCTTTGCATTATTTATAATCACAATTTTGTGATATTTTTCTATGTAATATTATTGAAATTGTCTAAGGTTTTACAGTATGTTACCCCTCAACTCACGTATTTCTCTTTATCTCCCGGTTTCTTTGTGCTATTTGCAACCATTATAGTAATTCTTTTGAAAAATATTTCCAGTTATACTTGTGCAACAAACGTGAACGGCACTCTCTGCTTCGCCTTTGCCAAAGATATTTCCCTCGTTCTCGTATCATGTACGATTTGTTAACCTTTACGATATTGCGAGTAATTTTGTGCAGAGTGCAATAACGAACTGCAAATTGATCTGAAATTTTATCGACCATGACCGTCGATTCCATTTTAGTTCTATAACGAACTGTGTAACATTCTCAATACTTCTGTTCGTGGATGTTTCTAACTTGCACGAATATTATTCACCTACTGCCATTATTTTTCCCTTGCTCATAAACTTCACTTGCAAAAGGATATTTTCTACGTAAAAAGTCTAATTTTAATAAAAATTGGTGGACTTGTGGAATACGTTAAGTAAAGAATAATTTGCTCGTGCTGAAATTCATTCTAAGTAGTTTTAATTATTATTGAGAGATTTATTCTCAGAAATGTTTTATATAATCATTACGTTACCTTGGAAGATTTGTCAAATGGAAAATTGGAAGAATGAAAGTGTGAAAAAAATGACTCACTTCACGAAAAAAAATATCATTTTTGACATGCAAATAAAGCTACTTGAAATTACCGCAATGTAAAAGCTGATTGCATTCTAAAAAGTATAAAACTTCCACAGTTTATTTAAACGAATATCTTTTAATATGAAAATAATCGACACAGTTATTATCAATAACGTAATAAAATACCAGAAACAATGCATTACATAAAATTATATTTAAATTGCTTTCAATAATAATAAAATTTGTGTTATTAAGAGAAAATTATATTGCAAGGTTGCGAACCGTATAATTCCATTAAACGTACAGCCTCGGGGCAAACGCTTGGAAGCAAAAAATCAGCAGTGAATAATCACAAGACATCTCGATTCAAAGTGGCGAAATTTGCAGTGGTTGAAGATGCGGCTTTAAATTTACATTTCAGAGCTCCCTGTCGCGCAAAACGGAAGCCAAACGGTGCAGCATGTCGGCTAACTTTTCCGCCGCACTGACAGCTCGACGTTTGAATCCTAGAAAATCCTGTGTAAACCTTCCGACTACCTTCTAGTCAAGAACTCTAATACCCGAAAGGCGGTGAACTGTTAAACTAACTAACATTAATACGCCTAATATACGAGTGATCCTGTTTTCATTTGGATTTTCACAGATAATCTCGAGGAATGGTAATAACTGGAGCATTCACTTTATTGATAAGTTCTGAAATCACTTTTAAAGTTCAATTTTTGATGGAAGAATAATTAGGTTTATAAAGCTATATCCTTTTGATCTAATTCTTCGTTTCTTGCGAAATAGAAATTATTGATATAGTTGAATGTTGATATGTCATACTTTTATAAAACTTTGCAGTTGTAATATTGATTTTCACACAAGTAATTTGAAATTTAGATAAGTATCAAGTTTCTGTCTGTACATTGAAGTAATGCATTTCAAAACTATGGAAGGGTGAAATATGAGAAATGGTAGTAAGAAATACGAAATTTTGCAAAGATAGAAATCGAAATATTTTGAAATCTATTTACGCGTGTACATTTCCTTGGCTCATTCATTTACATTTTCGACTTGTATTTGGACGACAAAAGAATATTTTTAAAATTTTGCCATAGAACATTAATAATGTAATTTTATTTCATGCTATAATTTTTCCTCAAGGAGTTATTTTTTTTATACAGTTCGTAAAAATTGTATGGAACACTTTTTATATTATTTTGTAGATATTAATACATTCTCTGTTATGTGAATATCATTTGTTACTTGGCAAATTAATCAAACAATTCCTGATTACTAAATAGCAATATGTGCAACACTTCTGGCCCTTAGTATCGTGGTTTTACGTAAAGGGTTGTTACAGTTGCTACATATCAACGAAACGATCCTTGTAATTATTGCATTTATGCGTCTACGATAAAGTTTTAATGGAAACCATACACGGAACACCGTAGAAGTTTCGATACCCACAAACTTGTATAGTCAGAGCTAATCGCAGCCGGGAACAAAGGTTGCGTAATAGTCACTGAAACTAGTTACTAATTTGACTAATTTTTTGATTGTATTCTAAATAGTTTAAGTGAAACAATAACATTGTTTTAATATGCAAAAGAAGTTTATTTTTTGCCATCAAATGCGATATTATTAACCCTTTGCGGACGAATGTCGCCGCACAAGCGACATCATATTTCAATTCACTAAGTCGAATGTCGTCTTTACGGCGACAGAAAATAACTTTGTTATTTGTACCGTCAATAGTTTTTTTTCAATTTGGTAATATTTTGTTGTTACTATTGTGTAAGTGGTACGCTTTATAAACCGTTATTTCTTTGCTTTTTGTTTTACAGGAAATACAATAAATAACGATTTAAATAAATGTTACGCAAGCATAGAAATATGGCAGTCTTGCTTTGATTAATGACTTAAGTTTACAATTGCTAAATCAAAATAAGTTTCCTAGTCTTTTTATAAGCTGAAAATACGTCGCAAAATAAGGAAAAAGAAGATTTTATTGACGATAACTGTGTTAGCAGCAGTAAAAACGAGTTTGTGTACATGATGTCGCTTTCTTCAATAAAATTTGTCCGACCCAGTGAGAAGGGGACTTGAACAAGCGCTCGACCGCAGAAGGTTAATACTGTAAGTACCAATGCGGTCGAAATGATTGGTTCCGTATTTTTTATAAAAATTCTCCAAATTTATAGGAATACCGACTACTCCTCATAAAAATCTCACCTAAGACACTTCTTAATGAAACTTTCAAAAATATACTTTACATAAGTACTCCAAAATGGAGCACAGGAATGCAAACATTTTAAGAAGCTCCATAAAACAGTTGAAACTGTAGTTCAAATAATCTCTTTGTCAAGATAGTATAAAAATTTTAATATTCCACACTAGATTTACAGATGTTTATTGTATACCTATTTTTACTGAAGTATATGAGCAAGTAAGTTTTTATATACATATATAGCAATAAAATTCCTGTTAGTAAAAATGGCGAAAGCTGTAAATCTAGTGTTAAAGTATAACTTGATTTCTGTTTTGCAGATATTATAATTACCTAAGCGTTGTTTTCTCATCGCGCAATATTTAACGGCATTGTACAATATCGAGTTAAATAACAAATCAGTGTTCTTGCCAAGTTTGCAGAATTGAATAACTCGTGCTCGTAATAAAGGTATAAGAACACGTAAGTGTTTGTATGACTGACTATTTACGTTCGTCAAGCGCGAGAGCGTATGATTGCATACCAACGCGGTTAGTTTTCCGATCGCACAATGTGTAAAGCAACACACGGATTTACATTGTCTTAATTTCATTTCATATCTTGAATTTTAAGCTCCATGTTTTCTTAGTTTCAATAAACCAGTACCTATTACTAAAATCTTTTCATATAGGCACCTTTAGGATTCCAAGTTCGTGCCATAAACGTTTATGCCCATATAACCGGCACTCGCAGGGTGAAACGTTAACGGATATAAATAATAAGCCATTTGAATATACGACTTACCAAAAGCACAACATTTTCTGCAAATTCTTCTACGTCTGTCAACTGCAACAATTGAAGCCCATTTCATCTAAAAAAGAAACCAAGAAATTCTAACCTCTCCATTTAACTGTAAACAAAAATAAAATTGCAATTGATAACGATTGCGACGAAGAATGATTAAGATCTACATCATACTTCTCGAATGGAGCAGGCAAATATTGCAGATATCCAGGAATAGAGAGAAGATGTTATTGTTTACACAGACTTCGGAAAGTGGCATTCTAGGTCTTCTTGCCCTCGCGGTCGTACTCGTCCCTGCGGTGCTTTCCAATGCGCAAAGCAATTGCGCGTCGTAACCCCGAGTCGCGTGGTCGTACTTGAGAGTTAGTCGCCGCCACGGCAACGTGTCGTGAGATACTCTTATTGTTAGATCATCGGCTTAATTCGATCGAATTTCCTCGTAAAAGCGTATTTTTCAAGACGACCGGTTTTTTAACGTGATACGCGGGTGAATCTAATCATGTGACAAATGTAAAACATCGAATTAAATACTGCATACTTTTAGAATAATTACAAGAGTGCAAAAGTACGATGTATGTGTTTATTTAATAGTTTAGAATACGTCCATAAAGGGAACTTGTAGGTTATATACTACGTCGGTTGAACTAGTGTGGAAGTAGTGTCATTTTCTTGGACTACAGAGGAGAATGCAGCTGTGACAAGTGCATCGTACGATAAAGGTAAGTGAATAGGTTATAATACGTATAAATACGAACCGTGAGGGGAGAGTCTCGTTCCCTAACAGGGCAAAGAGTGGGTTCAATAATTTTCATCGATCTAACTTCGTCGGCGTGTAGAACTGTAATAATATTTAGCGAGGTATCCGAGTATTCGGGATTCTTCTTCGTTCGTCTTACTTCTTCATAAAATACCTATTGAAAGTTGGGGACGAGGAACGAGCGAAATGACGAGGAGTAGTTGCCGCGTGCGAGAAAATTCAATTTATCGTACAAAAGAATCTTGTAACGAGGCAGTCGAAATGGAATTAAATTGAAACGCAATCCTGGTCCTGGCTGAACTATAAAAAGGAGTAGCCTGAAATAGCTCGCACCCTTTCTCGTCGATCTTCATTCTCATCCGACTGTTCTTATCCATTTTCGCACACTCCACCGTGAATCGTAGAAAGGACGTGAGGGGGGGGGGGGGGGGGGGGGGTGGGCATAACTTTTGTTTCAAGAGTCCGCTTCAATTTACGTAGGATGGTCCGTTTCGAAATTCCCTGTTGCAAAGCTGCTTTGTCGAGAAACGCGTCTCTGTGCCGGTGAGAGGAGACGAAGCGAGAAGAGAAAGGACCGGAAGCAGAAGCTTTCGAAATTCGGCCAATTCGTAAGCCACTGTTCTCGGTATGCCTTTGACACGGTTCTGCAGTGTTCCCTATAAGTGGTTCGGTTCCGTCAAGTTACGTTAACCTCTGGGAAACCGACCGGTAGAACGAACGTTGTCGTCGTGTTGCTGGGAATTCGAGGAGACGCAATGGAATGTATAACAGTGAGAGACGGACGGGACGAGAGTTTGTATGCATGTGACAGAGAGAGAGAGGGTGAGTGGGAGGCAGTGAGAGAGGGGAACAGAGAGAGAGAGACACAATAGTAGTAGAACTGCACGGAAATGGAAACGCTGAGAAACGGATAGAGGTAGAAACAAGACAGTGACAGACAAAGAGACAGAGGGACAGACAGAGAGAGAGAGTGATAGGGACACTAAAAGACTCAGAAAGATAGAGGGAGAGAAAGAGAGAGGAAATGAAGATTGAGTGAGAGAGGAATAAAAGTAGAGAGTGAGAGGGATACGAAGAGAGAGACATAGAAAGGGAGAGGGATAGACAGAGAAACACAGAGAAGAGAGTTGAAAGAGGGAGAGAGACTAGTCGTAATATACCCATTGACTGCTAACAAGAATATTCCGATCTGGCTTCAAATTGCGAAACTTTGAACGAGTTTACATCTCCGTCTCCCTTTATTACTCTCATTTGACCTGTCTTTCTCTCTTCATTCGAGATGAAGGTATATATGGGGTGCCGAGTGAGTTCAAAAACGACCATTCGAGTTAGCATTGCTCTTCACGGAAGTGGAGTGTGGATTATATACATTGTTTTCCAATCAATAATGATGCAACTTTTCCTCATAAGACATTTTAATATCATTCAATCTCTCTATTTCATCGAAGTTTGATAAGACACTTTAAAATTGAGCCGTTTATTTTGAAAGTGGCGTAAGTCACTTTGCCGTAATGAGATATGGCAATTTTTCAATAATTACACGGAATTATTTATACTGAGAGAAATAAGAATCCTGAAGTAAGAAATACAAATAAATCGTCTCGAAAGTTGGCATGAATATTTTTAAGCATGTTAAAACGCAAAACCTTAACTAACCGTACCGACACTTTACGTATGCTGATTTTTACCATAGCAGATCCTGCGACCGGTTATAAAATAACAATAATGTCTTTCTGAAAGAGATGCAGGAGACTGTCAACTTAATATAGGAAACAACGTACAAAACAGTCTTTACTTAATAATACAAAAAATTATATATTTTCATTTCACTGAATCGGCCATTTGACCGCCTATAGTACGGTTAGTGTTAAATATTTTGATTTAAAGACAAAATAACTTATGTCACTGTTAAAATAAACGGATTCATACATACATACGTCTGACAAATATTTTGATGTTATTAAAATAATCAGTATTCATGATAAACCCGTATAGTTACGGTGTAATTATTTTAAATACGTTATTATGATTTCATTTGTTTTAAATAATTATCGTAGTTTTACGTGTCAGAATCAATCGATACGTCCATAAGGTACACGATAAGTAGCGAGGTGTTCTGACTCCAGCGAACGTTCAACTTTCGAAGTGCGTCGTCCTCAAAGAGTTAAATATGTTTTCAGGAACTTTAGACTTAGTGAAAATTATAGGGAAGGTGAGCGGTACTTGGAACGTTGCTCGTGAAGTATGTACTACAGCGGCATTCGAACCTCTTACAACATTAATTTCTGTCCTTTAAAATATGTCCTTAGGAATCGAAAACTTCTCGTTACTTTGACATTTCAGAGGTGGTACTTTAGTTACTATTGATGATATTACAGGCGCAACCACGAACTAGCATTCTTTTTATTTCAATTATTAACAATAATGTTGATATTACTTGATACTTAAACTGACCGATTTTAATTTTAATGCACATAAGGGTGGATTAACTCTTAGATTGAAGTTGACATAACTTTCTATATAAACTGTTTGTATAACCGTCTTACTGCCTGTGGTGAACTGTGCCGCCATGTTTGATTGCGATCGTCAATTCGCAACGCGCTTGGTTCCGAATGTAGCTCATCGGAAGTCATATCAGAGTTTCCTCTCGTAAGCACTATTTTTTTTCAAATAATCCTAAACCACCTGCATAAATTTACCGATTCAAAATTCACCGATTCGATGGCAACAAAGATTACAATTTATTGAATTTACTTTTGCACGAAAAAAAAGAGCAGCGCGATCGCGTCGATCGGCATTTCTCGCAAATAAATGAACGAAGCACTGTCGCGCTGCATGGCACAATCCGACACGGACTCTTAAGAAACCCTGGCACTAAAACGGATAAATAAAGTGCAACATGTGTATCATAGGCAAAAACGAATGATTGCGTGCGGTGTGAGGTATGGAATAAGAGGAGGCTGCCGCTCGCACCGCCTATCCCCATCATATCGGTCCTGGAAATTTATGATCGACTAATGACAACCGAAAACAAAACACTTCTTTTGTAGTAGGCGGCCGAGATAATGAGCGGGTTATATTTATACATAAATTACTAAAAGAAATACAACAACACTAAGAATTTAACAAAGATTATTACTATTTATTTAAGAAAAATATTCATAATACACTTTAACGAGAAACTAACACAAAAACACCCGTAAAACATAAATTACATAGAACATAAATAACGTGAGAGCCGCAGCGTATCGTGGCTGATCGCGCTCTCCTCTAGGCCCAAATGGGGCCGCACTCTATGCGTCGCGACGCGTCGTGACGTCACGGGAATACGCGGAATTCGTCTCGTGTCCCAGCGTCAATGTCGCATAAACACTACACTTTCGTCGTTCCCATGACGACGCAACGAATGTGCGGCTTTATCGCCCAATCACGCGTTAGAATTGAAAATGACGTGAGAACGACGAATGTCTCTATCCGTCAGGCGAATCAGAACAAACCAGAGGCCAGAGGACTTCACATCGTTTGCGAGGTTTACTATTGTTCGAGAAAAATAAGCTTTCGATGGACAAAAACTATTTCCAAATTCTTTTCAACAAACTGGGGACAGCTTAGGAAAAATAATGTAGACCTTAAATGATTTAAAGGGAATAGAAAAATATTAAAGTTTCTTGTACTATTTTTAGTTTATTTAATATACAAAAAAGGGAGTAATTCGAAGACTATAATTCGTTTGCAGGCAATACGGAAGTGTAACTGCTGTAAAACGGAGACTTAATTGTAATTACTGTGAAGATCGCTAAAAATACTTTATCGCGACTACTTCAAATTATGAGGCCATGTTGCAAAGTGCAAAAAACAAAGGCCTTGAAGAGCAAGAAAGTACATTTTTTCGTTTGGTCAGCAAAGAGCGACCGTTAGCTAATAGGTTGAGCGGGTCCTCTATCAGTGGAGGTGTAGGGTATCAAAGCAAGCGTAGAGGAAAAGTATCCCCAATACTTTTTCTGACCAAACATTCCCCAAGCCAGCTTTTCTCTGCAAAAGATTCGCAAATTCCCTTCCTGTGAAATAGAAATGAAATATAGAATCACTATAACTAATATTCCTATGGAAGAATGTAAATCTAGCCCTATTTAATTAGATCTGTTTAAATATTTTGATCTCCAAATGCTCACTTTAGGAAGTTACTGTTCCTTCACAACAAAATTCAATGTTATTCCTGTTTGGAGTTGTATTTTTAGTACTTGCACATAACTTAACTCATGGAACTGATCATTTTAATGTCTTTTGGCACACACGATAGTTTGTATTCCTTTAACCATGTATTTCATGGGGAATACTTCTCGCAGCGCTATACTTTTTGCAGGCTATGAATTTTACAGAGATCGTGAAACCATGTGTGTCGTGTGTATTCGAGAATAATTTGTTTCAGCAGCATTTCCGCACTTTCGCACTTCCAAAAGCCTTTCGTAATTTGTGCCATTGAACCGTGAAACGTTTTTTAATGCGTTTCTTTCGATACCTTTTCGGTGCTTTCCAATTCAACAAATTTATTTTTCGCGTGTTCCTTCGTTGTTTTCTAGAATTTAGTAAAATTTACCGTTACAAAACATATTTGTGACAATGTTACAACGTATTTAAAGTCATATCATTTTATTGTAACTTTATCCGTGCAGAAAGTTATATAATATTGTATTACTTGCTTCCGACTGTAATATTAACACGTTGCCCTACAATAATGAGTGACACTTGTTACACGGAAAATGATATAAAAGTTTGTAAGTTTTTAAAAAACTGTGAAATAGGAAATATTGGTGGGGCACGGCAATACTTGCATCAAAGTATACGGTATATCAGGAATCGCCGATACATCTTCGTTTCAACAAATTAATTCTGAGTTATTTCGCATGTACTCAAAAGAAAACGGGTAAAAAAATGAAATGTTGAGTCGTAAATCAAATATTTAAAATTATATTTCATTCTTTCGTTAAGGGATTATTGTTACTCTGTTCGGTGCAAGTGTCTGAATAATCGAGTCCTTAACACTTTGCGGTCCGAAGTACTTCTCCTATCTTTCGTTACCACAGTAAAATTAATTATGGAAAATTCTTCATCGCCTTCAGAAATATTGGATTATGCTAAAGTGAGGGACCAGAAACAAGGCACTTGGGACGGAAGGGGAGATCGACGAATGACAACCGAAAATAAAACACTCCTTTCGTCGTTCACATGACGACGCAACGAATGTGTGGCTCTCTCTTGCTAATAGCGCGTCGAAATCAAAAATGCGCGAGGGAGAATCGGACGAATCAGAGCAAATTACGCTTCAAGTGCCGTGTTTCTGGTCCCTCACTATAATAACTATAGGCCCTGAGGAATATTTATAAATAGATAAATATGTAAATCCATTGGCAGATCAGAAAGTCGACATTAACGCGATAGAGTTGACTATGTTCTAAGTAATGGTAAGATTATTTTTTAATACAATTACTATCAATAGTAATTAGAATTGCATTATAATTAGTCCGCATAGCTACTAATGTCTTGCTATATCTGATATAAATATTGGCATTTCTGTCCATCAAACAACACTTGAAGAATTACATAATAACTTTCTGGCGAACGTTTTATCATATTCAAGAAGTTGAACTAAACGAGCACGTAGAAATCATTGAATTTTTGAAACGCGGTTATTGAGACCCTAATTTATGAATCCGGTTTTCGAGTGCGCACTTTTGCAACATAATTCTGCTATTAGATCATATTTCAACGTTATGATCTGTACGTGCTTGAATTTAGCAAATGGAGTCCACAACAAAGTCAACCTGAATGTAGGAGCCTTTAACCCATTCACTGCCAGGAAAACTAAGCAAATATTACCTTTGCTTGTTAAAATTTGAGAAGATGACAGAAAGTTTTTAGAACATTGGTTTCATTAATCAAAAATATAATCTCGACATTTGTACTGATCCGAAGAACATTTTTGAACAAAAATTTCTATACACGCTCGGCCATTATTGTTAACTTATTAATTCAAACTTATAGTGCAGCTACGAGATATCTCGGAGGACGTATGAAACGTCCTCCGCATTTCATTAAGCTGTTGCTTTCAACTGAAAATTATTCGTTGTCGTTATTAGAAATTACTTACTGCTAAAACTACGATTAATTAGTAGTTTGCTGTCCTATATAAACCTTTACTCCGCATAGCTTTCGATTATATTTCATTTTCTGTAGATTTAATTTCGATTTAGGAATTGAAATTGCGCTGTTGAAAAATAGGGATTTTTTTTATATTTGAAACTAGTAATTTTTCAGTGCCGTGTTAAATCCAATGGAAAGGGCATTGGAATCGAAAGTAAAAATGAATTTTGAAAAGAAGAAAATTATTATCGCAATTGAGTTAGCGTAGCATCTAATATCAGCGGGAAGTAATTTAGTGATATTAATTTAATTAATTTGACATAGGAATTCTTAGCCCTCAATAGGATGGCTGATAATATCTTTAATTGTTACATGTATCAACAGATTAGCTTTTTCAAAAGACGTCGTATAGTTTTGTTATATTTATATTCCTTCTTTACTATGATAGTCTGATGCAATATTACACGAAATTATTACAAATAAAGTTTAAGATTTGTACCCATTAATTTATTAACAGTTTTTAAATATTAATCAGTCTTACTTCATTTAAAACGAAAAAATGAGTAATGCAAAATTTCTGTTCAAAATTATTTTTATCTGTTTAATAAATCTTCTCTAATATTTCTAAGAGATGGTAAAGTTCAAAATTATAAAAAATATTTGAAAATTTAGTTTCGCGAGAGCTCCACAAATGATTTTATCGAGCGATGTAACAGCTATTACACCTATCGGCGAAATTTCCGAAATATCAGCGATCGAGCGAAACGATTTTTCATACATGTTTGCGGTTTTCCGATAAAAGTGAGCACACGGCCAAAGAGAAACGGGCAAAAAGAATGGCGCGCACGGAATTGCAGCTTTGGCCTAGATGATCGTACGAAGCAGAAGATTTTATTATATATTCGCTCTAACATTCGCGCTCGACATTTTTACGTTTGCATCCGGCACGAGGGAGGGAAATTTTCGATATTAAATCCGCCCGAATTAACGATGGAGCTAGCGAAAATGTTTCACAATTACATTACCGAAATGCATGTCGGTATGCATATTCACGACTAATAACCGAAACTTGAAAATTCAAGTGCTGGCAACGCGCAGTCGGCTTTCCATCTCGAAACCTAAATTGCAGCCTTCGTAAATTCGGCATTTTATTAACAATTCCCTCTGCGTTACATCCGATAGATCTATCCGGTGCATTTATGCATTCGGAATTTCGTTGAATAATTCGATCGTTCTTTGATCGAAAAGGGGAGAAGGACAAATTTCAGATGGAATCTATCAGTTTGAATGGTTGTATTCCATTTTTCATTTTTCACTTTGCTGTGTTCTTTTCTTTTTTATTTACAATTAGCTTTTCCTTTCTTTTTATAAAGTTTGTATTATTTTAACTGCACGAAATATATATTTGAGAGATTATAAACAGAAAATAAGATTTTACAACATTTTTACGCCAAATGTTTCAAAGTTTAACTTTTCTTTATGCATAACATAAAACTGTTGTTGAGATTTGCACAAAATTCAAAATATCCCTATGCAGAGTTTTAGATCTCTATATTTTTTCACAATCAGTTACATCAACATTTTATATTTTTAAAATGCTATATAATGATAGAAAATGAATCAAAGATTAAAGCAAAAGTAAAAATCCTTCGTTTAAACATCATTTTTTTTTCTTTTTTTATTTAAAGTCGCATCAACCACATTAGAGGGTTATTAGCGACTAAAGGTCTCTGTCCACTACAACGTATCATACTATGACCGTAATAGGAACGTGTCGGGTAAAAAAATATTCTTTGTATTGAAAAGTATGAGACTATGCCCACTAGACCGTTCCGTCACCGACCAGCACCGTCGGTTGTTTTTCATATATATATATTATTTTCATAGTGTGTTGCTTTTCATGTCTGATACGTTCCTAGTACGGTCATAGTATGATACGTTGTAGTGGGCAGAGACCTTAAACGTTAGGTTTCACAATTTATCATATAAGTTAGTAAGTTTTAAAAAACGTAATAAATGGTGTGTCGAAACGGTGTCCTTTAGATTGTCTTTTAGGGTATTTTTATTGTTGAGTTGTTGTCTGTTGGCGCTGAATCTTCTGCAGTGGACAATGTGTGTTCTACTGTAAGCTGGGTTTCGCCTAGTTCGCAATAAACATCATTAGCCAGCATCCAATCATTGAATATTTCTACAAACTTTCAATGTAACACGATCGAATCTAACCCAAATAGACTCGTCATGATTTATCCATCAAGTTGTAATCCTCAACAACACTGCTATATTTCACGGCTCGCTAGGAGGCTTACAAGAAATATTCTACCACGCCACACGTTTCAGTCAAGATCGATGATCCTCGGCAGAGGAAGAAATATACGGTACGATTTATCAGATGCTAGACGATTCTTAAATGCTAGACGACGTAAAAAAAAAAGGAAGAAAAGTCTCACAGTTATGCTTTCAACGAGACGTCTGGGAAATCTCAGTGAATTTCCGGAAATACGTACGTGCGCTTTGCATTCTTCTTTTTCTGACGACTTCTTTCCCACCTCGTATTTTGCTCTCTCTTTTCCTCTTACTTTCTTCCTGTTCTTCCTCTCTCTTTCTCTCTCTCTCTCTTGCTCTCTGTCTCTCTCCTATCTTGAAGCATGCAATTTGATTCAAGTCTTGCTCGACGAGCAGTATGAATCGTCTGCGAAGAATCGCGGGGCAATTCAAGGTAAAAGCCAACACACTCGCGTATCGACCTAAGAGTAGCATGCTGCTTGGATTTCCAGTTGGACTACCAGTTCGACCGCGATAGTGTAATGCGGAAATGGGAAAACTTTTAAGCCACCTCGAAACACAAAGTGCTCTTGTATGCAACTTGGATCCGGTGAAGTTCATGCAGGTAAACCTGCCTCTTTCCAGTCTCTTCTTCAATCGGTAATCTCTGCCGAAATAACGCAAACCCATTGTTACCATGAGTTTCAGCTGGTATATGGGAGCCACGTATGTTTGAGCTTCCAGTGCACCATATTGAGTAGCAATGCGGTGGTTTTGCTGAGTATGTGTCGCGGTTGTTGAGGTTGGACAGTGACTGCTTGATGCATTAAGACGTTGTAGTCGAATTTCTCGGCTCATTGGAAACAAAGTCCTCTGTTGTTGGGTACAGCATTTGAATGTTGGATTTAACAATAATGAATGAGAAATTGAGGGTGGTTGAGACGTCGTGAGAGGGAGGTATGGCGAGGTAGTTGGAGGAAATTAGTTATTAAATAGGCGTCGAAGGGAGAGTGAAAGAGCGGAGGAAGGAAAGAGATAAAAATTAATGGGTCGATATAGGGGAAGGATACTTACGGTGTATCTGGAAAAGTGAACGGTTGGTTGAGAATTTCGTCACACTTGTAAGGGAAAAATTAATTCTTTGCGTTATTGCATCCTCATACAGCCGATGTAATTTTCGGTTATAATTGGTTTCTTTTAAAAGAAATTTCTTTGGAACGTGATAATTCATTTACGTTTATTTAACTGAAGTATTTCACGGTAATTCTACTTTCTGCTATTACCCCAGAAAAATAATTACCCAACGCTGGAGAATATTACGAAATTAATATCAGTCATTAAAATTAATATAAAATTTATTTATTACAATACTTTTCCGTATACTTTTATTTATTTCTTATTTTTTCTTCTCACATACTCTGTTTATTATCATCGTAATTTATACGTTTACTCAATCTATAATGGCAGGAGTAATTCAGCAACATTAATAAGAGGTGTATGAATAGAGATAATTAATTCCTGTTCAGATCTAAAGATGGAATCTTTCAGATGAGAGAGTATGAGAATGGAGTGAATGAGAGTATAGCGGATGTATTATAAATTCATGATAAAGATATTAATGGATTTCTCGGTTGAAACTTAGCACGAGTTGTTTCTATAATAACTAGTAACCGAATGAGAATTATTCTTCTGCCGTCTTCAAAAGTGAAAAAATAAAGATATCCGTTTGATAATAAGAAATTCGAATTCACAACCGGTCAAATTACAAGTTGCGCTAAGAATAGGTATACATAAAGTGCCGGTACACAGTTAGTGTTAAAGATATTGAAGATATTTAAATATTCAATCTTAGGTAATCCACAAAGTATATATGTATATCACGTAGAAAAAATTTCCCAGAGAGGACAGGAATTCGTACTCGAAACCTGCAGTTGGGAATCCGAGCTTTTATTTTCGTAACCTCGGCAGAGGCAGAATAGTCCCACCATAACCCTACAGTGAACGTCGCTCGCGAATACAAATATGGACGTGACACTGTACAGTAGCAGCTGGAGAACACTTTTTTGCAGTGTGAACGCGGCATAACGTTCATGTCAGATAATTTTTAGTCAGATATAAAAAGGAATACTGGGTTCGTGATTCTGAGGTAAAAATACTTTGTGAATTGCGACAAACTTTCGGATAAGCGAGAATGAAACGTAGATGTTTCACGCTTTATAATAAAACGTGTGTGTAAATATGATAATAACATCTGCAGACCGTAGATGTAATTAATATTGGGTTGGTGCATAATTATCAGGCGCTGCTTTGACGTGCTATATTTTAATAAAAATTTACAATATTTTATAAATTTATGAATGAAAGTATTCTTCTACTTTTACGTTATAAAAATGCGTGTCGATAATCATACTCATGTTCGTCGTATTATGCTGCACCACTTTGAGAAAAAATGCGCGTCCACATGTTGAGCGTTGCGTTGTCGAATGCATCGCCAATAAGGGCTGGGAACTGCGTTCATATCCGCCATATTCTCCCACAGAAGCGCCTACCGACTACCACGTCAATCGGTCGCTAAAAAACTGGCAGGCGAACAAAGTTTATGACGATTTCGATAAATTAGTGGCGAATGTCAAAGCATGGATTGCTTCCAAGAACCGTGAATTCTTTGCCCGTGGAATCGACCATCTTCCAAGCAAATGGGAAGCAGTTATTGAAGTAGGCGGTGACTAGGCTCTGGATTAATCATTTAAAAATGTTACTGTTGAATTTTTATGTTTCCTTTTTCATAATAAATAGTGTTCAAGAATGCCTGATAATATCCTTTAACACTAGATTTACGGACGCCGTCAAATTGACGGGTTCCTACTTGTTTTATAAACATTTCTTCAATTTACAGAGAGGCTGGACAGTAGATATTTCACGTGTATTTTATAATACAATAATGACTTAACGAATTACCATCTTTGCCGTTTGATCCCTCTTTTGCCAAAGTCCTTATTTAATATATGTAGGATTTTTAAGGACAGCGTAGATTTAAAATGAAAGAATATATTTGATAATAACAGGTTGATACAATCGCTCTCGTTCGCATACGTTTTCTTACTGCCCGTCGTCATGCGTTGCGCTTCTTTCTTCGTTCTCCCCAAACTCTTTTGTTTTCTCCCACTGTCTCACTCTCATACCTCTCTCTCTCACTCACTCACTCAATCATCTCTCTTCTTCTTCCATTCTTTCTCTACCTTTCAAAAACACATGCATTCCTACATATATTGGAATGTAACAGATTTCACGCCCGTAAATCTAGTGTTAAGAACGCCTGATAATTATGCACCAACCCAATACTTTCTTCAATCATTGAGTATTTTTATCCTCAGAAGCTGCAAGTATTTTTGTCAAAGAATAAAAGATAATTGCTCTTATGTACAGGAGCATTGAATATTTTTAGGTATTTTCGGCGAAATTACATAACCCCGGGGTCGTCGCGACTCGGCTAAATTTTTATAAATTTCAATCTTCATTTTTTCAGCTTCTAGAAATCGGAGCAGATAATTTCGTCAACACGTTCGAAGCCGGAGTAATATTCATCTGATTTAAACTGATAGATGTGTGACTTCGACCAAAAACGGTAATTCGTGTGCCTCTTTTCTCTATGTGTCTGCGGGATAAGCGGTCGCACCGATCGGAAACCCAATCATAGAACTGGAACTTTAACATTAATTTGCAAGAAAACGGTTCGTTTCTGACTCACAGTTGCTTTCAGTAAAGATTCTTATAATATTGTTTTTAATTAGTTATCCCCTATTAATTTGACCTGCAGCACTATGATCTAAATGTCTTCAGTTCTCTCTATTGCTTAATAAACTAACAAAATCCTAATCAACTCCATGCAATAGCCATAACTCCATAATGAACGAAGTGCAAAGATACTTCTCAACCCGTTAACATGTAACCGTTAAACCAAAAAACTTCTACCCTATTCCATGTAAAAGTAGATTCCCTTCACTTTCCTGCATCCACAATTCTCAATGTTATAAAACACAGCCCTCCCATTTACGAGTCTCGATACGGTCTCACGAATCTTCCAACAATCTCGTAATATCCGAAGTAACTTTCTCGAACCCCGGGCCATGGCGTTTCCTTTCCTTAAGTTGAAAAAGAACCGTTAAAAAATTTCGATTCAGCCCCTGTAGCAGCCGTAACGCCGAGAAGAGAGGAGCTCGCACCGGCGGAAAAGTTTTCACAAACCGCGAAAGCGCTTGGAGCCGCTTCATTACTTTTCAGCCGGCAAGAGTTTCCTCTTTTTGTTGGTCTCCACCGACCGACACTGGTACGAAGACATTATTACGCACGCATTTTAATGAACGTACCCCTCGACCGTGACCAGTGTAGCTTTCATTAGACCAGCGTGTTCGTACTCGCTTGTGCAACAAGCGTAAACGTTAAACCAGGAGTACGCAGCGAATTCACCTGTTAGTACAAAAAGGGAATCAAAGGCTCCTGCTTGAAACCGTTCGTCTCGCTTGTTCTCTCGCTGATTCCCTTTCTCTTTCTTTCTCTCTTCTTCCCGTTCGCTCTGTTTTCCTCTCTTTCTCTCTTCTCTTCCTATTCAGCCTGTTTTTCTCTCTTTCTCCGGTCTTTCTCATTCTCCCCCTTGGTGCAACGGTCCCACCGGTTTGCTTCCCTCCGTGCGTTATACTACCAAGAGATCCTCGCCGGTTCGTTGAAGCTCGTAACGCGTGATTTGTTACTTGTGAGAACTGATACGCGGTCGAGTGTGCTTTTTCCTCTTCCCCATGTGAGATTTTTTGCTCCTCGCGAGCTCTGCTGCTCGCGCAAAACGGCCTCCATGGTGCACCGTAACCTGTCAATCGTCTATTTTTCGAAAGCTTCGAGTAACGCAATACCGAGCTATTTCGAGCCACTTGTTATCTACGTGTGCATTAAAGTAGCGGTAATTTCATAGTAATGAAGGCTTGTTGATTTAATTGGATGATGTATGGAAAACAATTTTTAGAACATGGTACATATTATGGTGGAATATTTACTTGGCAGCTGAGGGGTAATTTGCTCTGATTCGCCCGACAGATAGGGAAATCCCTCTCCCTTCACGCATTTTCGATTATGACGCGCTATTGGCAAGAGAGACCGGCACATTCGTTGCGTCGTCATGTGAACGACGAAAGGAGTGTTTTATTTTCGGTTGTCATTCGTCGATCTGAGGTTTCCAGGACCGACATGGTGGGGATAGGCGGTGCGAGAGCAATCTCCTCTTCCGTCTCAACTGTCAAGTTACGGTTCCCCAGCTTTACCATGATTTAATGGTGTTAATGTATTAATATTTCTTTTGTTATTTTTTTTTCTTTATTTATTTAAAGTCGCGTCAACCACATTAGAGGGTTATTAGCGATTAAACGTTAGGTTTCACAATTTATCATATGAGTTAGTAAGTTTTAAAAAACGTAATAAATTTTGTATCGAAACGGTGTCCTTTAGATTGTCTTTTAGGGTATTTTTAATGTTGAGTTGCTGTCCGTTGATGTTGAATCTTCTGCAGTGGATGATGATGTGTTCTACTGTAAGCTGGGTTTCGCATAGTTCGTTTTGTTATTTGTTCTTCGATTTGGTATGTATATTATAAGAGAAGTTTCAAGAAAAAGAGTGCTGAAGTAAGATTATGTTTGACATGGGACAAATTACAGGATTTGAGCAAATTGATGACGAAAGCGCTATTAGAATATCTGAGCAGATAATTTATATACTTATTAATTTATTTATCATTTCCAGACTTTTCTTCATACTTGCCTTAATACTAACAATACAGTAAATATCCAACTTAACGGAGTATTTCCATAAATTTATTAAATTTCATTTATATTCGATTCTTCGAATTGGGAAACATTTGTAAATGATGCATTCAGTCGCACCTAAAATAACAACATTCAAAATTCAAAAAACAGTTATGCAAAAAATTTAAAAAAAATGCTAATTTCCTGATTCAAATATTTCCTTCATGAAAAGCTCCATGCATGCTGCAACATGAATGCACGACATTGAATAACGTGCCATTTTTCTCGAATCGTTTGTGTCGCAATTAATTCTTTCCATCAGGCAAAGTCTACGGTACGTTATATGAGTCGAACGTGGAAATACTGTAAAACGGTTTTCTTTCATGTTGCGTCGATCCCATTTTATCATCTTCGGGCTTTTCTCTCGGCATCGGCCAGGCAACTCCCGGCGAGGTTTCTCTTTTATTGCTAAATATATACTGGGTTGAAAGTAAGGGTGAAATTACATAGGGGATCAGAAACGTATAAAGGCTAAGGCTAGGATCAAAGTTTTTCAAGTGGTACGCAGCAAGGAAAGATGGAAGCAGTGAAATGAAAAGTTAATCGGATTCTCTTTTTTTGTCTTTGTTTTGTCGCTACAGTTTAATCGGCTGGGTTATTACTCCAGCGATGACTGGTATACTTGCATGCGAAGCTGGAACGACTTTAAATCTATTATTTCAAACTAATTTCCTGTCGTATTCGGGAACAAATGAAAAAGTTATACTCTCAGCTGCAAGTTTTATGAGAACTCCTTTTGAATTTTTTTTTAGCGATGTTTAAGGTAATGGATAATACTGACTGTGGAATTGGAAAAGTAGAATAAATCGAAAGTTGAGATAAAATATATTGCAAGGGTGCAGAATAGATTAAGAAAGTAAAAATTAACTCTTTGCACTCCGTTGTCGCCGTAGCGGCGACATTGTAATGGAAACTGATAAGTCCGTTGTCAGATAAATCCGGTGTATTTTTATATTTTTTTATATTGTAAAACATAATTTTAAAATATAAATGCTTCTTTTTTAGCGACAAGCAACATTTTCAATTTTCTACAGATGTGTATTCGCATCGTGTAAACAGTCCTGGAGTGGTTAGCAGCTCATAGTAAAAATTACTCGGAGTGCAAAGGATTAACGATGTACTTCGTCCAGAAATATTGTTACTTTACAGAGAATGTGTTTAGGTAATATATATTTACGTTGTAAACAGAAATATTATATTGTTAAATCCCCTTCAATACTATTGATGATTACGTTCATCGTGACGTCATCGATGAAGGTGCACAGTTTCAAATAAAGTTTGTACCTTTGCTTTGATTCTGTAGTTAATATTCCTTGTTGCCTAAAATTAATGACGTACTTGGACGCATATTTTTAAAATACAACGGTGCGCACAAAGGGTTAACTGTAAATTCGCGTATTAAATCTACTTATGAAAAGGAGCTTATGTTATCAGATTGACCGGACAATGTAATTTTTCCTACATTATTCTTCATCGTCACCATCATAATGAACAGTAATTTCATAGTCCTATCTTAACACTAGGTTTACGGAAGCCGTCAAATTGACGGGTCCCAATTGTCTTATAAACATTTCTCAAATTTACAGAGACGCTGTACAGTAGATATTTCACGTGTATTTTATAATACAATAATTACTTCACGAATTACCATCTTTGCCGCTTCATCCCTCTCTTTCCAAAGTCCTTATTTAATATATTGCAGTTTAAGAGATTTCACGCCCGTAAATCTAGTGTTAAACTAACTATAATCCCAGTCATTGATTCCATTTTTGTAAAAATCTGTGCAACAATCTCTTACCTTCATCCCCGGGTAAATACAAACCCTTACATTATTTTTAAACAGCAATTTAGCTTTCTACAGGTATTCCTACTTGCACGAGATCTTTCATTACGCAATCAAACGGCGTTAGTAAAACGGCAAAAATAGCATTTCTAAATCTATTTTCATACATTTCTTCTCTAAAGCATAGCCTTAATCCTTTGTCAGTTATTTTCGAGCCACCTTATACATCCGCTTCTCGATTACTGTGATTGTCCCAATGGGACGTTTTGTCTAGGGCAAGGATTGCTCGTTACCGTCACTGACGAGTCTTCGAGCACACCTAGAATAAAGTGCAATCTTCTTTCTGATGGTAGGAAATTATTCGGTATAGTCACACCCAAGCATCAGAATACCTTCACCTTTGCCAAGTCAAAGGAATTCAATGGAATTATAAGAAAGACTAAATCTCGTTCCCCTCCCATATTAGATTTAGTAGTAAACGGCAAGTTTGTTCTAATATTGCTTCTTAATTGTTTGAGTGCTGAAGAATTTTCTTGTATATATGCCAAAAGTGCGGAATGAAATGCGTAGTTATTTTTTTTTGTAAAATAATAGAAACTGTTATAATTAACTCTAATTATTACATAAAAAGTAATTTTTACCAACAATAATATTTTTTATTCTCACTTATTACAAGAGTGTTTTGCTGCACAAATTCTATCAATTCCTTTTTCATATATAGCGCAAATTAAGTTGGATCGTTTAATTCCACCACCATTTTTTTACTGCATACCTCACACTGTCGCAAGTTGTCTTATCCTGCTCTTAATTAATCCGAAAATTATACCGGAGTAACATACAGCAGCGCGATCGCGCTTCTACGCATTTTTGGTAGAACACAAGAGAAGCGCGATAGCGCTTCGCTGCACTCAAACGGTTAATATGATTCGTTGCTGATGACAGCTTATAGTCAAACGACGTTTAATAGGAAGCAGCAGGCTTCTCCTAATATTGCTTTTTTAACGGTTTCGTTGCTCAAGATAGGCTATAGTCAAATTACGTTTAGTTGGAAATAGCAGGCCTCTCCTCAGTTTGTTTTTTAACGGCTCCGTTGCTTATGGCGGCATATTGTCAAACGACATTTGATAGGAAGTAGGAGGCTGCTCCTAAGATTGCTTTTTTAACGGTTCCGTCGCTGATTATAGCTTATAGTCTAACGATGTTTGGTGGTAAATAGGAAGTTCGTTCTAAAATTGATATATTTTTACCCTTGATCTAGAATTTTGCATAGTACGAGTTATAATGACCTGGTAACACAATTTTTCGATTATGGAGATTGAAACATTATTATTCGTGACATCTATATTCGCACTCTCATTGCATTTCTTTTTAATTTTGTCATAGCGACGGTTACTTGACTCGTACGAGTACATTGTACATGCATGTTATAATGTAAATGGCAGGCGGTTAATTTCTGCTTTTTAGAAAACATAACTCACTTAGAGAGTACGATGTGCTCGTGACAAATTTTAATTACAGTTTTTCATTAAGGTTGACATGCATGTGTTAAAGTTTCCCAATAGTTTTATGGAAAGCCATTAATAAAGTTTACTCATTTGTGCAGAATTTAATTTTGTTAATTATTGGACGTGATGTACAGATTATGGAAGATTAAGTGCATTTGTACAGGCTTGGACAAACATCGTGGTACTAATGAGAAATGAGTGATTCCTCGTACGAAGATAGACAAGTGGTCAGAAAAATTAAAGTACAGTAAACCCTCGATAAATGCACTCATTTCGGGGGCAAAGCAGTGCTCTTATCGTGTACCGGTGCCGAATCTGTGTTTACATTAGGGCTCGAGCCGAGCGCGAGCTTAAAAAAAGACAGACTGTAGAAGAAACAGTGAGGTCCAATCCACAGGGGGACCGGCCCGAAAGTATTGGTAAGGCAATACTAATTGGAGGGTCGGCCGTTTTCATTTTTGATTCTTTTTTTTTTTAAACCTTTGCTCACGTATTTGTGAGATTTTTCTGATTAAAATGATACCAAACACGATATAGTTTGAATTATATTTTTTCAATATTCAATATATTTACTTAGTATTTACATGATTAAAACATATCATGTTTGGTATCATTGTAATCAGAAAAGTCTGAAAAATACATTGGGAAAAGTTACGTTCAGCAAAATTAATAAACGACCAAGTTTTTTGTTGCATTAGCAATGCGTCGCCCATACTTTCGTGCCGCTCACTTTGTTTGCTTCCTCTCTCTGTCTCTTCTACTGTCTGTCCTTTTCTAAGCTCGCGCTCGGTTGAAGCACGAATGTAAACACAGATTAGATGCCTCTGCTAACTAAAAGCAATATTCGATCACGACCTGTGCATTTATCGAGGGAGGTGTCTATTCAGTCTTTTTATGCGGCTCAAGCTGACCGCGAATGTAGAAAGGGTCAGAATAAGGAAAACCACCCCCTCGAAGATGCACAAGTTAAATGTAACAGGACTCGTTTGACTGTAGTATAGACCGGAATATGGATTCTGGATTCCGAAATACGGATTCTGGATTCTGGAATATTGATTCTGGATTCCGGAATATGGATTCTCGATACTCGAATATTGATTCTGGATTCCCGAATACGGATTCTGGATTCTGGAATATGGATTCCCGATTGCGGAATATGGATCCTGGATTCTGGAATATGAATTCTGGATTCCGGAATATGGATTCTGTATTCCGGAATATGGATTCTCGATTCTCGAATGTGTCGGTATCTAAACGAGATAGCGGGGTTTTTAAAGCGGCATTTTGCGCAGAATTGACTAATCTTGCGTGTAGATGCGTTTAAAAACGCCAGGCGAAAAATTTTTTTTTTGGCGATTTTCCGCAAAAATCGACGACCCCCTAGTGGGGCGAAATTTCAATATCTTCAAATATCGATATCTCGAATTCTAAACGAGATAGCGGGGTTTTTAAAGCGGAATTTTGCGCAGAATTGACTAATCTTGCGTGTAGATGCGTTTAAAAACGCCAGGCGAAAAATTTTTTTTTCGGCGATTTTCCGCAAAAATCGACGACCCCCTAGTGGGGCGAAATTTCAATATCTTCAAATATCGATATCTCGAATTCTAAACGAGATAGCGGGGTTTTTAAAGCGGAATTTTGCGCAGAATTGACTAATCTTGCGTGTAGATGCGTTTAAAAACGCCAGGCGAAAAATTTTTTTTTCGGCGATTTTCCGCAAAAATCGACGACCCCCTAGTGGGGCGAAATTTCAATATCTTCAAATATCGATATCTCGAATTCTAAACGAGATAGCGGGGTTTTTAAAGCGGAATTTTGCGCAGAATTGACTAATCTTGCATGTAGATGCGTTTAAAAACGCCAGGCGAAAAATTTTTTTTTCGGCGATTTTCCGCAAAAATCGACGACCCCCTAGTGGGGCGAAATTTCAATATCTTCAAATATCGATATCTCGAATTCTAAACGAGATAGCGGGGTTTTTAAAGCGGAATTTTGCGCAGAATTGACTAATCTTGCGTGTAGATGCGTTTAAAAACGCCAGGCGAAAAATTTTTTTTTCGGCGATTTTCCGCAAAAATCGACTGGAATCCAGAATCCATATTCGGGAATCCAGAATCAATATTCGAGTATCGAGAATCCATATTCCGGAATCCAGAATCAATATTCCAGAATCCAGAATCCATATTTCGGAATCCAGAATCCATATTCCGGTCTATACTACAGTCAAACGAGTCCTGTTACATTTAACACCTGCAGCTTCGAGGGGGTGGTTTTCCATATTCTGACCCTTTCTACCATCGCGGTCGGTTGGAGCCGCATAAAAACACTGAATAGGTACCTCCCTCGATAAATGCACAGGTCGTGACCGAATATTGCTCTTAGTTAGCAGAGGCATCTTATCTGTGTTTACATTCGGGCTTCAACCGAGCGCGAGCTTAGAAAAGGACAGACAGTAGAAGAGACAGTCAGAGGAAGCAAACAAAGTGAGCGGCACGAAAGTATGGGCGAGGCATTGCTAATGCAACAAAAAACTTGGTCGTTTATTAATTTTGCGGAACGTAACTTTTCCCAATGTATTTTTCAGACTTTTCTGATTACAATGATACCAAACATGATATGTTTTAATCATGTAAATACTAAGTAAATATATTAAATATTGAGAAAATATAATTCAAACTATATCGTGTTTGGTATCATTTTAATTAGAAAAATCTCACAAATACGTGAGCAAAGGTTTAAAAAAAAAAAAGAATCAAAAATGAAAACGGCCGACCCTCCAATTAGCATTGCCTCACCGATACATTTGGGTTGTATCATGTTACACTGCTCCCTCGTTGAGCGTCTCAGCTCGCCGAGGGGGATCCCCCTATGTGGAGGGGATTGTCATGATGCATTTATCGAGGGAAACTCATGATGCCTTTATCGAGGATTTACTGTAATATACGAGCTAGCGCAGGTCAAGTGTCGCAAACCAATTTCTCGGAGACAGTAGTAGCTACTGTTTCAATCTTTTTTTAATTTCAGTGGAATTACGATTGATTACACTCGTCAATACGATTTTTTGCCCGAAGAATATTTCTGCTGATTCTTACAGATTCTGTGGCGCTGAACACGTATATGAAGTCCATTTCTGTCCATCAGAAACCATTTTTAAAAAAATTAGTTTTGAAAGAAAAATCAAATTTTGAATTCCAGTAGTTTTGGCGTTTTAACCGTAAAAGTTATTTATGTTTTCTTTGCACGATATTATTCTTCAAACCATCCCGTATATAATGATGCATATTACTTTAATCCTATAAACATTTAAACATGTTTAAACAATGCTCAAAGCGAAAACGATGCCCAAAATGCTTAAATTGTGGAGATTTTCCTATTCGTCTTAAGGGGGTGACAGAGCAGACATTTTTCTTGAGGAAACCATAATTGAATTTTGCAATACAAGTTTTGCTTTCGGCTGAGAAATTAAAATATCTCAGCAAGACATAAGGTACATACTGCCAATAGTTTTCAGCGCATCCATTTTGTCCGCACTAGTATGATGACATGTAGCTTGCAGTTATTACTATACAAATACATTTATTGTTTATGAGTTACTTTCTGACAGTAACGCTGTACTAAACAAAGTATTATATTTTTAACATTTAGTCATATAAGTAAACAATATTGTTCAATTGCATTTTCAATATTAAGATTCATTATACGAGCAGCGGAAGCAATTATTTCCACTTCACTGGCCAAGGAGTACGGCGACCTCCGCGTGTTGTCAAAACATAGTCGGCCGTCCTCGGCGATCGCACCTTCCAGGTATTTGTCTCGTTGGTCTTCTAACAATAACAAGTCGCTTCGATGCTCGCCTCGCTATCTGTTTGCCCTCGTCCGCCGACGAGAAATCAGTGCACCGTGATCGAGTTCAAGCATTTTCACCTATTAGTGCGTGTACACTATCGGAGACGAGATTCAGAATCATCAAATATAGTGAGGGACCAGAAACAAGGCACTTGATGGGTAATTTACTCTGATTCGCCCAACGGATAGGGACATCCCTCTCCCTCACGCATTTTCCATTTTGACGCGCTATTGGCAAGAGAGACCCGCACGTTCGTTGCGTCGTCATGTGAACGACGAAAGTAGTGTTTTATTTTCGGTTGTCATTCGTCGATCTGAGGTTTCCAGGACCGACATGGCGGGGATAGGCGGTGCGAGAGGAATCTCCCCTTCCGTCCCAAGTGCCTTGTTTCTGGTCCCTCACTTTACCTCTCTTTTCGTGGGCTACTCGGTAATTCATCCTTCGAGTGGTAGTAACTCTCAGTTAGCCATCGAACGTCTGCTCTCAGCCACCACAGTAAAGAATCAACATGTTTCTCAGGTATATATAATATAATATAGTTCTTTCTAACAGTAAGATTTTACTTGTTTGCTTTTAAGTGCGATTACACATTTTGTTTTTAATGAAATGCGACCGCAAAGGGTTAATGAAATGTACTAGAAGAGCAATATAAAGTATTTCTTTTGGCACAAAAGCTTTAATATGTCATTCTAATAGTGTTCCTTGTGCTGAATTCAGATGTGGCCCGTTTATCTGTATCGTGTAGTTTCTTTTTGTGACAAGCACTTTTATATTTAGTAAGTCGTATAATCTTAAAATTAAGAATGCAGTTGAACAATATTGCTTCTCTATATGACGAGAGTTTACAAACATATTTCTTTGTTTAATGTAGCATTATTGCCATGCTGTAACTTATAATCAATAAATATACATACTTATAAAGCTAGCCATATATCATTCTGCTAGCGCACTACCATAATACTGGGTGAACCGGCTGCGCTGAGAATCACTGGCAGTTCCTCGTGTCTTGTGGAGATATTTTTGTTTCTCAGACGAAAACAAAACTTGAGTTGCAACTTTCAATTATGGTTTCCTCAAAGAAATGTTTGCTCTATCTCCTCCTGCTATTAGAATTCCTCCTGGGCGTCTAGTTTGTAAGATAAATAAGAAAATATCCACAATAGGTGAGGCATTTTGGGCATCGTTTTCCCTTTGATCATGGTTTAAACATATTTAAATGTTTATAACCTTAAAGTAGTATGCATCGTTACATTCGGGAGGGTTTAAAGAATCATTTCGTGCAAGAAGAGCGTAGTTAACTTTTACGGTTAAAATGCATAAACTACTTCAATTTGAAAATTTGAATTATTCTTGAAAACTGATTTTCTTAAAAATGGATTCGGATGGACACAAACGGACTTCATATTCTTTAATAGTCGCGCACAAGTATTCTTTGGATCAAAAAAGAGTTCAATTTTGTAGACCAGTGTTATTTATGAAATTAGAAGCTTTCCTCAAATACCTACTAAA
Source organism: Cerceris ruficornis (assembly GCA_963989415.1). Taxonomy (NCBI): domain Eukaryota; kingdom Metazoa; phylum Arthropoda; class Insecta; order Hymenoptera; family Crabronidae; genus Cerceris; species Cerceris ruficornis. The sequence goes on along the minus strand of OZ022517.1, from coordinate 39,470,922 downwards.
GTCTCAACATGATATCAGCTTTATAACAAAATCAGTCTTTTTAACAAAATTAATCACTCCGTAAATAATTACGTCCTTCGCACTATTGATGTTACGAGAAGTAAGTTAGCAACTGTTATAGTTTCCGAGAAAACAGCTTATGACACATTTAATCCACCTTTCATATGCACTTGACTGAACCATAGCATAGCGTATTTTAATACCAATTCATTTTTTCGCATAAAATAAGAATAACATATTATGATTTTTATTTGCAACCCTACATAAAATCATTTATTTTTTGTAAAACTGTGAGAATCCTTGAACTATAGGATGGAAAGTATTATTCTGGTATCTGAAGAAGAAACATCTAGGATGGATTGAAAAAGTGTTCGCCGTAACTTATAAGGGCTGCTTACAAACTCGAAAGCTGCGATTTTAATTAAATTTTTTGGGAATAAGGAGCAGTTCGGAGTAAGCGAAGTACCATTATTTCTTCCAGAGAAATTCGCTCGAAAGTGTCGAAATTTTTTTGAATTTCTAGATTTTTTTCAATGTAACGAACCAATTATAAGCGATAGAAAGAAATTTCTTCTGCGGAAGTTGCTTCGTATTATCTTTATATCGGGTTTAAAGGCAAAAAGTTCTAACTTCTGAAGCAGTAAATAAGAATATCTATATTATTTTTAAATACGTGATTTATGAATACATGCGACATTGTATGTTATTTATATTTATCTTGAATTGGGACGGATCAATTAGTATAGTAACGTTTGTGTTTTAATAAAATTGGAATTTTCGTATTTTGCTTCAAGCATGATCCACTCTGAGTTACATTTTACATTAATCTTCCAAGTCAGTCAAGATAAAGGGTTCGTAATTTTTTTTTAAACATTACGCTTTATAACGTTGCAATTTATATGGTTTCATACGTTTATTTCGTTAAATATGAACTATTAAATCGCTCAATTTTCTTACTTTCTTAATCTTTTTTCTTTGAAGATGTTTACAATATCTTTAAATACAATGTACCAGTTTAATTATCGACAGGTCTAGTGTTAAAATATTTTTATATCGTTAGTACTTCAAAATATTCTTTCTTTTATACGACAGTTATCTAGAAAATCGTTAAACGCTAATAATGTAAACGTTCTGTACATAATTTACTGCTTTATTTCGAAGATATACACTAAAGGTTCATTTTCAAGATACGCATTGAAAGGTGCATTAAATACATTGTCTGCCGAGCACAGAATATCCGTGTTTTCCGTTTGGATGGTAATCTACGGCTAACGATTATTCGCAGGTTCATTCCTTAGGATAGTAATAATTCGTTTCCTTTGGCGTTGCGCTATTCGATCACAAGCAATACAATTCCTGTTTGGGTTACCATTGAGAACACCGACGGCCATTAGAAACTGTATATTCAGAGGTTCCAGAATGTCCTAAGAAATTTATAGAAACCCATTTGCAATAACTTGAGAATTTATTACTTCGTCGATTGTAAGAACAGCGAAAAATATAAAATTCGTTTGTCTTAATACAAATTATAACAATAAATGTTATTTTAATTGGATAATTTGATTAAATTATTTCTAAGGAAGTTATATAAATGAAATGGAAATAATTTAAATAATGAAAGATTTATGAAATTTATGATATTATAACCGATGGAAACATTATTTGTGTAGTTGCAATTATTTTACAAGAAAATTGTGTTTCTAACAGAGGCAACGTAATGATTGCAAGGAGAAACGTACAGTTTGTTTCAAACTTTAAAGCTCTTGCTCTCTCTCTCTCCCCCTCTCTCTCTCTCTCTTTCTCTCTCTTTCTATATGTGTATATACGTATAATTGTGTATCGATTCGTCCATATAGACGATTATTTGACTTGGAGCAATTTCGAAGTACTCAAAGTTTTTGAATAATGAGAACGGAACTGGGACAAGAGATTTTTACTTCTTGGTTGATAAGTTCTGGAAATTACGCTTCCGTTTAATGAATATGTATATTCCAAGATTTCGACTTCACGAAGTTGGGTTTATCAAGATGGAATATGCAATCAGCAAACTCGAATACTTGATTATAACTGTCATCGTGTCAAGAGCTTTACGCTTAAAAGTGAATTACACGTTGCTTAAATTCCAATCCTACAAATAGCCAATTTCGAATGTCGCTTTCTTTTTTGTAGAAAGGCAAGATTTTTTTGAGACATTAACAATAATTGAAATCAAGAACGACAGATGTTATCAATGAAATTGCTCAGTATATTTACTTAACAGAACTTTTTACGTATATTTTATATTTTTTCGAAAATATTTATCAAACTGGAGCTTATTTTGTATTCATAGAATTAATTTGACTTATTCATATGTCTTACAGATTGTTTTTTAGCCTGCAATTTTGTGCTTGACTATTAATAATATATCTACAAGTTATAATATTTTTCGTTAGATGATAAAATATCAAAATCCAGTAGACCTTAAAGCCTTGGAAAGTATTTGGTTGGCAACTAAGTGATTGCCGATTTTGACGATAGATGGTTTTAGCACTTTTTTTTCGTCAACATGTTCAAAGCACCTAATCTATAGTTTTCTTGTTGTTTGGACTTCCACCTTTGATTAGCGAAAGAAATCGTATCGATGAATCATTTAGTTTCGTTTTTATCCCAATTTGGAAATATAAGAACAAAACGAGCATTTCAGACATATTTTATTGTTATTTTATTTCCGGAAAGGTAACGCATCCCAAGCATAAAAGAAGTTATGTGCCGTATATGGGAATGAAGCCTTGAAAGACAGGCAGTGTCAAAATTGGTTTTCCACATTTCATTCGGGTGATTTTTTACTCCAAAATGCGCAACGATCTGGCCGTCCAGTTACAGTTGATGAGAGTCATATCAAGGCTATTATCGATTCAGATCGTCATAGCATAACACGTGAGATTGCAGAGAAGCTCAATGTATCGCATACATGTATTAAAAAAATTAAAACAGCTTCGCTATTTTAAAAAACTCGATTTGTGGGTCCCTCATCACCTTGAGGAAATTCCTTCTTACATAAAATCCGCAATCTGCTAGTTGCCAACCCAATACTTCTCTGAAACCTCGTCCTCCGTATCTAACCCTTTAACCCTTTCGCTTCGGCAGTCCAGCCCGCTGAAGTGCCGTCACTGAACGGAAGCACGTGCCAGAAATGTGCATTCTAAGTCTTATATAATTACTATGCTCAATAAAACAATTGTTGCTCTAATATAGCACGTATTGTTCAGATTTTTAATATGAAAAGACTTATGCAAAATTATATTAGTTATTCTAAAAACATTAGACCAATTATAGTTGACATGTTTTTAGGTATTTATATATTTACAGAACGTTACAATTAAACGTTTAACCCTTTGCCCTAAAACTTATTTTCTAACTGCATCTGCAATAAGTCAGCTGTAAATGGCTAAAATAAGAATGGATCATTAATTCTTGATATATCGTATAATTTAACGTAATATTAGTATTATAGAAATAATTTTATCTCATTGCGTCTTATTAACATTTTCAATTTCATAGGTTTTGCAAAACTTGAAAATTTCCTATCCCATTTATCGCAACACGAGTGTCACTCGTTATTGTAGGGCAAGGGGTTAATATACTTAATAACGTAACGTAAATTAGTTAGTATATTAATATGTAGAGACTAGCAATATACATTAATTCTGTATGATACGTCAATAAAATCAAGAGAAAATCTTCAGCCGATAACGAAAAATGTTGTCATCGACTACAGATGGTACTTATATACAAATCATATAGATGCCGGATATATCCAGCGCTCGTCCGCACAGGTCGTCGTGTGGACGCCGGATATATCCAGCGCTCGAAGCGGAAGGGTTAAGAAATCTCAGTTTTCATGTATTTTCTTTTTCTGAAATTACATTTTTCAGTCTTACCGATGTAGTTCCAAAGTATATACCGATTTGCTTCATATCAAAACAATAATACGTGAGATTTAGAAAAATGTCCACACTTTGATCTACCCTTATAATTTCCTTACTTTTAGCACTTTTTTTTTTTTTTTTTTTTCCTTTATTTATTTAACGTCGCATCAACCACATTAGAGGGTTATTAGCGACTAAACGTTAGGCTTCACAATTTATCATATAAGTTGGTAAGTTTTAAAAAACGTAATAAATTTTGTGTTGAAACATTGTCCTTTAGGTTATCTTTTAGGGTATTTTTAATGTTGAGTTGCTGTCTGTTGGTGTTGAATCTTCTGCAGTGGATGATGATGTGTTCTACTGTGAGCTGGGTTTCGCATAGTTCGCAAGTTGGTGGTTCTTCTTTATTGAGAAGGTATTGATGTGTGAGTTTTGTGTGGCCCATTATGATTCTTGAGAGTATAGTTTGGTCGCGTCTTGGGAAGGTAGCAGCTATTGTTTTCTTGAAAAAATCGTTTTTGATTACTGTTAATCGTGTTTTCGACGAGGAATTCCATATTTTGTTCCAGTGTTCCTTTATTTTATCTTTGAACTTAAGAAGTATATTTTCTGATGGAAGATTGGGGTGGTGTTTGAGGGGTGTTAAAGATGCAGCTTCCTTGGCCGCTTTATCGACTCTTTCGTTCCCTATGATACCGATGTGAGAGGGGACCCAAACTATTGTTATGGAGTTATTTTTTTTGATCGATGCAGTATAAAAGGTTTGGCATTCCTGAACTGTAGGATTGATTGTCCACTTATCGTGTAGCAAGGAGATGGCGTTAATGGAATCGCAGAAGATGATGAAATTTTTGTTTTGACCAGTGTTAGTGGTTTCAAGAGCATGCTTTAATGCACTGAGTTCACAAAAAAGAATAGAGGAGTCGTGGTGGAGGTTGACTTTGATAGTTCTTTCCTCGTAGACGATTGCGTATCCAGAGCCACTTAATGACTTAGAGCCGTCTGTGTATATATGGATGTAGTTCGCCCATGGTTCCGTTAATTCTTGAAAGAGATTTTTAAGTAGGCTTGGGTTGGTCTTTCTTGTTTCGCTATGTTCGAATAACGTAGTGTTTGTTTGGATTTTTGGAATGGACCATGGAGGGATAGTGTGGATTGATTTTGGAATTGTGCCCGGGATTTCTATAGAAAGTTCTTTCAGATAATTTCGTAGTCTGTTGTGAAATGGGAGAGGCGTTCTCTTTTTCGGCTGTCGGGATACGCGATTGTCCCGTTTGAAGATAGTCTCAAATATGGGATTAAGTGGAAAGGAGGCAGTTTTGATAGCAAATTTAACACTTAGATATTTCCTTCTAATTTGGAGTGGTGGTTCGGATGTTTCGCTCAAAATGCCGTTGATTGGGCTGGATCGGAAAGCACCTATTGCTATTCTGAGTCCACTATTGTGAACAGAGTCAAGTTTCTTTAAAATATTTGAATTTGCAGAGTTGTAGACTATTGATCCGTAATCCAGTTTAGATCTAACTATTGCTTTGTATGACAAAAGTAGAGTGTTTAGGTCTGCTCCCCAATTGTTTGCTGCTATTGTTTTAATTATATTGAGTCGTTGGCAGCAATCGATTTTCAGTTTCTCGATATGATGTTTCCACGTTAATTGAGAATCAAATGTTAGCCCGAGGAGCTTTATGGAAGGTGATTCTTTGAGTGTCTGATTGTTGAGGATTAATTTTATTTGTACTGGTTGTCGCATTCTGCTAAAGGTTATTATTTCCGATTTGGTGGCAGAGAATTTAAGGCCCGAAGTAAGTGACCACTTGTGGAGTTTGTCAAGTGTTTCTTGTAGAAGCGTCTGGATGGTCTGGGGATTTTTTCCTTTACATATTAAAGTCAAATCGTCGGCAAATAGAAACCCCTTAACTGGTCTTGTAACTTGGTTCAAAATATCATTTATCGCAACCAAAAACAGCGATACACTCAAAACGGAGCCTTGTGGTACACCATTACCTAAGATTTTTTTTGAAGAGAGAGTGTTATTAGCCCGGACTTGGATGTTTCTGGTGGATAAAAAATTTGTAATAAAATTTAAGATGTTTCCGTTTATGCCATGCTTTTGGAGGTTTCTTATAATGCGACTTCTCCAAACCATGTCATAGGCCTTTTCAATATCTAAGCATACGGCGGTTAAATATTGTTTCTTGGCAAATGCATCGCATATGGTTGACTCCACGTTTACCAGGTGGTCCAGAGTGGAGTGAAATTGACGGAAGCCACTTTGGTATTTGGAGATTATTTGCTTTTTTTCCAGGAACCATCGGAGTCTATGGTTGACGATTTTCTCCATTAATTTGCACAGTGTGTTTGTTAGCGCGATGGGCCGATAGTTATCTGAATCAGTTGAGATTTTTTGTGGCTTTAGGATGGGAACAATTATAGCTTCGTTCCATTTATTTGGGAAAATATTGTGAATCCAAATACAGTTGAATAACAGTAGCATATAGTTAATTGCAACTTGTGGTAGGTTGGTTAGAAGGATATTTGGAATTCCGTCTGGTCCTGGACTCGTGTTCGTACATTTCCTTAAAAAATGTTGAAGTTCTTCAAGTTGAAGCGGTATGTTTAGGGCAGATAAGTCTGGGTTGTTATGTTCCATCGTGGAGGATAAAAACTGCTCTGATTCCATTTTATTTTTATAATTTAGGAACTCCTTGGTGTAGTTAGAATCGCTAGAGTTGTTCTGGAATTTTGTAGCTAAAATTTCGGATATTTCTTTGGGGTCTGTGGTAATTTGATTGTTTCCTTTATCTAAGGCAGGGATCATGAACTGAGAGTTCTGACCCTTGATCGATTTTATCTTCTTCCAGATAGTTGTAGATGGAGTGTGAGAGTTCAGAGATGAGACGTATTTTAGCCAGGCCTGTTTCTTGCAGTTTTTTATAATTTTTCGAGATATGGCTCTGTATTTTTTGAAATTGATGAGATTATCCGTAGTTTTTTGTTTTTTAAATCTATTGAAAGCGTGTTTGCAGTCTTGTATGGCTTGTGAGCATTGATCATTCCACCATGGATTGCATTTGAATTTGGGATTGGCAATGTTTTTTGTTCTTGGAATAGCTAAGTTGGCTGCGTTTATAATGTATTCAGAGAATCGATCAAGTGCTGTCTTTAGGGTGTTTGAGTTGATTGGATTTAAGTCTGTGAAGCGAGTGGATGATTCGGTTACTAGTTCGCGGTACAGTGTCCAGTTTGCTTTTTGGAATTTCCATTTTGAATGTTTGTATGGTGAGTTGTTTTGGTGTATCTTATATGTTACCCTTATTGGGAAATGGTCGCTATCATATAGGTCGTTTATTGTACACCATGTGATATTGTGTGCGATAGATGGACTGCATAGCGTTAGGTCTATTGCACTAAAGCGCCCTGTTGCACTGCAGAAATGTGTAGGTTCATTCGTGTTTAATAAATTCAGATTTATTGAATTAATTACTTTTTCGATAGTAATTCCTCTAATATCGGTTTTGTATGATCCCCAAAGATGGTTGTGGCTGTTGAAGTCTCCAAGAATGATGTAAGGTTTTGGTATCTGATTAAGTAAGTTAATTATCTCCTTTTCCTCTAGGCGTTGACTGTTTGGGATATAAATGCTACATAAATATATAGTTTCCGGGCATGTAATTTTAATGACGATAGCTTCCAAATTCGTTGTAACCGCTAATTCTTGGCTGTGGATATTGTTTTTTATTAGAATGGCTACTCCTCCACTTGCATGGGGTGTGTTACGGTTTTTAAAGAAAGTTTTGTACTGTTTTATTTTTCCTGCAGTTTGGTTTTTGAAATTAGTTTCTTGAAGACAAATTATTTCAGATTGGGATTCATCGATCAATTTTTGAAGGTATTCTAGTCGGCTGTAGAAGCCGTTGAGGTTCCATTGGATAATTTGTAGTGGCATGATATGAGAGCAGATAATAGATAGTATTTAGGAAGGGCCATGTGTGGAGCTTGATAGGGTTGGTGAAGGTTCTGTAGATAGTATGGATTGCAGGGAGATGGATGGTTCAGAATTGATTTCAAGTTTTTTGATGAGCCGGTGGAGTCTGTTTTTCATACTTTTGTCTTTGATGAGGTTGTGGATTGAATTTAGTAAGAGAATTAGGGAATTCATATCCAGGGTATAATCTTTAGCGATTTCATTAGGGTTATCCGAGCCGAGGGCATTTTCTAGAAAGCTTTTTAGTTGGTTGTAATTGAGAGAGGAATTATTCGTAGAGTCAATCAGAGTGAGTTTAACTGATTTTAATATATCGTCCATTTCTTCTATAATTCTGTTTAAAGACTGGCTGCGTTTTACTTTTTTGGTCGTGGGCTGGGATGCTGATTTGTTCTTCGAGTTCGATCTTACATTTTCCGGTACATCGATTGCTAAGGTATGATCGTTCACTGATTGGTCCTCAGAGGATGTTGAAAGCGGTCTTTTTTTGTGAGGAATTTGAGAAGTGGTTTGGTTTTGTATCGTTGTTTTATCTATATTTGGCGCCGACTGTGCAGATACATCAATGACACTGTTTCCTTTACTTTTATCTTTGTTGGATTGCGTTTCTGATTCATGTGAAGACCTTAGATTATTAGATGTGTTCGGTGCTGTTTGTTCGATTCTGGTTGATTCTTGGTTTTCGTTAGTATCCGTAATATTCGATGTGTTGTTGATTTGAGATTGAGCGGTACATTTGCTGGCGATATGCCCTTCTTCTTTGCATAAGAAGCAGGTGACTTTGTCAGTGGATGTAAATATTCGGTATTGGGTATTTTCGTGGGTAAGTAGGAATGATTGGGGAATCTTTTGGACGTCATCTGGATTTATATAAACTTGTCTCCTGAAGCTCAAAACGTGAGCGAAACCGGGTTCTTGTAAACCGGCACGGAGAAATGAGAGTTTGGAGCACAGTTTGACATTATGGTTAATTAGAAATTGTTCGATATAGACGTGGGGAATCGTGGGTGAAACGTTGGAGAGGACGATTCTTTGGGCTGGGTTGAGTAAAGGTCGAACTGCAGCATTTACGTTTTTGATGAGTAAAGATTTGTGAGTAGATACGAATTTTGTGGCCGTAGATTTGTTATCCAGGTAGATGCAGACTCTGTCTTGAGAAATTCGGGAAGCGAAACGAATGGCGATAGGTCCGGTGATTTTTGCTACTGCTTGCACGTATTCCTTCAAAGGAGTACCTTCTACAGCTTCAATGATGATAGCCTGTTCCTTACTAGGAAATGAACTATTTACTGTGGCTGATGCGTAGGATTTCGTTTGTTGGACGGAGGAAACATTGGTTATAATTTCGTTCGGTGATATATTAGGATCCATGGTTGGATTTCTGTCAGTAGGAGTCACGTCAGTGTTACACACACTATTGTACATTCCACCGTTAAGGTGAAATGACAAAGCTTCACAGTTACGCACACCGACACCGACACCGATTCGGTGTGATAATTACACGAGGAACTTGTATACAAGATATGTACTACACTCTATTTGGCACTCGCGAGCGATGGTAAACACGTCTGCTCTCAACGATTGCTGAAGAGTAACTGTTTAGCACTTTCTTCATAGAACATGCAAAGAATTCCTCATAAATTCGCCACTATCGGTACTTCAATTTTATGGTTGCTATAACCCATCAAATCTACCTGTACTTTGGTCAGTAAGGTCAGCGGAAAATTCCGTAATACTTACCCGCGCGAATACCGGGTGCCTCGTGATACAGCCTATTATCGACACCGGCTGGTTTACAAAGATGAATCGGACATTACGATCCGTTCGGATGATCGAAGAGCTGTCCACCGTTGTACGGTATCTTTTCGGAAGTTTCGGAAATATACGTATTCCCCTGCTTATGCCGTAAGTGGCAAGGAGTAATATCGTTCGGGACATAGCGAAATATCCGAAAAGCGGGTGATGGATCTACACCTTCAGCCGGTACTTCGATTACATATCAGAGAAGGGCGACAGCTTTTTTCCGCGAATATGCAGTTGGAAATAATAGTCGGCCGTGAAACGTCGAATCGCTGACGAATGCTCGATGAGGTCTCTCAACGGGAATGAAGCTTTGAAAGGCTTTGTTCGAGCGTTGCTTTAGATAACTCGATGTTCAGAGAGATATTGTCTCAGTAAAAGAAATGATTGCTCCGGACCAATTGTGTCATTGTCCCCGTGATCTGCTTGCACGTGACGTTATCGAAAGGAGCTTTTGTGGGAAACTTTTCGACGTCGAAGTTCGAGCATCAAAGCAACGAGAGGTCTTTTGATCGTTGTCAAGAGAGGACTTTTCACTTTTTATCGAGATGATCCGGTGGAAGGGATACCATTGATAGTGTATGCACTTGGTTATTGTGTATTGAATATTACTAATAATTGATTATGCGTAGCATTGATGATCTTGATGCTTTGATCGACGAAGACATTGGTTATACACTCAAACTTGTTTTTGTGCGATTTTTTTTTGTGCGGTATATGAAAATTTCAATCAAATTGAAACATAATTGACGAAGTTATCAACAAATAAGTGCATAGTAGGTTTGATTGGCCATATTTTTCGATTTTTAATATGTATTTCATCACATTACATAAGTATTGCGTTAGCCGATTACATTGTATGTCATTGAACTCTATACATATCTTCAAGTGACAAAAGAGATTTTGTACCAGTTTACCACAAGACAGTTCGCGCATTGTTACACTACGAAGGATAATGGTTATACGTTTTGAAAAATTTTGTATGTGTAAAATAAGTAAATATTTAATTAAAATATTTAAAAATGTTCGCATGTGTATCTTCTAAATCAGATTCCAAGTAGCTACCAAGCCTCGTGTCTTGATTTCGTTTAAAAAAACAATTCCTAGTTATTTCGTAAGCTTTGAGTTATTTTCTACGTGAGACTTTTTTTATGCGGTCCCTATTCACCGCACAAAAAAAAATACTTTTTAATTGTGTTGCGAAAACTATTTCTTATAGCTACTCGTGAAGTTTTGTGCGATTTTTGTATGCGGTCCCTATCCACCGTACAAAAACTGCCTTCGCAATAATTCAGAATTTAATTGCAATAATAAAAATTGATCAGTGACTCTTGATGTATCGTATAATTTAACGTAATATTAATATTGCAGAAATAATATTATCGCGTCGCGTCTCATTAATATTTTCAATTTTAGAGGTTTTGCAAACCTTGAAAATTTCCTATACCATTTACCTCATTACGAGTGTCACTCGTTATTATAGTGCAAGGGGTTAAATATCTTTATTTTAAAATCAGCTGTCATATTTGTATCTCTCTTTTGCAATTATTCTTCAGGAGTAGTGCAATTATCTAAAGTATCGGTAATAAGATTGCGTTTGCAACAGAAATAAAGAAAATGGAGAAAAGATACTTTGGCAAATGAAACTTTGAAAAATTCTTCGAAAATTTTGCTCTTTTTTGTACATACCTTTCTTTATCTTCCTTTTTATGCTAGTTATTGCGTAAACGAACACGTACCTGCATTCTCCGTCTCAGATTGGGCAAAGACAAAAGACTATTATTTTAGGTTATTTTACAGTTCACCGCGATCCTTTATATTACAATTTAGTATATTTAATATTAATAAAATTTGATTTCGAATAAACGAAGACATTCTATCCCTCGATCTGCGCACACGAACCACTAAATGTTATTTATCTTACGAACGTCAATGCATCGTTTATGGTTTCATAATTATCTCATTATAAAATACGTGATAATAAAACTATTAAGTTACTTCAGTATAAATTACTTCATTACTACTGTTATCTTGGAAACGAATAACTCTGAGGATCATCTTTGCTCGTATTTCTCGTTAATTCATTTACATTTAATTTGAAAATGTCTGCAGCTCTGAAAAGGAAAGATTTCTCTGAAAATATAATGTAAAGTAGGAAGGCCGCTTAGAAAGAGAAATCTACTTGAGAATTGTAAGATTAACGAAGCACTCCTCGTTACTTTCCTTGTTAATACGTCATTAGAAATGAATTAAAATGGCTTAAAAGAGATTGAGGAAAGTTAGTGACCGAAAGGAGAACTTAGAAAGGCGTATAAAGAATAATTACAACACTTATTATTATATAAGTATATTTCTAGCATCACCGTGCGTCATGTTTCAAAAAATATATTTCAAAATTATTTACTTAAAAAATGTGCAGTTTATTTGCAGTACTGAGTTGATTAAAGTATGTAATAAAATTGATTTATCGCTCGCTGATAAAGCTACTTCTTTTATGCATACTTTTATAAGCTGTGGAAACTAAAATCGGCGGGCTTCAGTTATTGTTTGCAGAGTTGTAAAAGATCTGGAACATCGTTGGGCTCCCTTCAAAGACCAGAATTCCCTCGGTCTCAAATCGATATTTTCAAAAAGCTCTCTCTGTTTGAATGTTCGTGGCACGAAAGTTTCTCGTACCTTGGATAAAGTGTAATCGTTTACTTTAACGGTTAAAATAAACACATAATCAAAAAGGAAAGATAAAGATTGCGTAACACTGAATAAATGAAAGTCTTAGGGAACCGAATACTTTGTTTTTAGTTAGAAATTTGTTAATTCTTCATAGATATCTTCTGAAGATTTTTTTTATACTATGGTAGAATATTTTTCTAATATTAAATGCCGATGTACATGTTAATTATTAGGGCAGATTTTCTCGATAAGCACGTCATAAAAACGAAAGTGGACGAAGCTCCGATATTTTTTGCCAGAAATACCGTTGCTCGAATAAATATTCGAAAGATTAACTCGATTTCAATGCGTGAAAGTATTCTTAATATAGCAAGATAGAATTTTTTAATCTCTAAATTAATTGTCAAATTAATGTAATTATTTTTTTCCACAAAAATTTCCGATTTCAAGTATAAGAGTTTGCAATAAATATACTTTTTTTTCAAATAGACAGAATTTACAACATTGTTACGATTTACAGTGAAAGATAACGAATTAACATTCATTTTACTAGAAAAAAAAATCATGAAACCAATTTTCTTCTAAAATGCGGATATTCACTTACAAAATTATGATCAATATTCGAACTATTGTTTTACAATTAGCAAGTAACACTGGTCTACAAAATTGAACTTTTCTTTTTGCCGAAAGAATATTTATGCTGATTCTAATAGACTTTGTGGCACTGAACACGAATCTGAAGCCCGTTTGTGTCTATCAGACTCCATTTTTGAGAAAATCAGTTCTGAAAAAAAATTCAAATTTTCAACATCCAGAATTTTTTGTATTTTAACCATATGAGTTATTAAAATTTTGTTCTTATAGAATGATTGTATAAACCCTCCCAAATATAATGATGCTTATTACTTTAATGATATAAACATTTCAACATCTTTAAACAATGGTCAAAGCGAAATCGGCGCCCAAAATGCCCCAATTTTTGTGGATATTTCCCTATTTATCTTAAAAACTAGGAGTCCGGGAGAAATTCTAATGGCAGAAAGGGATAGAGCTGATATTTTTCTTGAGAAAACCATAATTGAAAGTTGAAACAGAAATTTTCTTTTCGGCTGAGAAATTAAAATATCTCAGCAAGACACAAGGTACCAAATATTCTCTGGGCAAAAAATCGTGTTGAGCAGTGTAATTAGTCTTAGGACCAATTATTGTCTCAGGGACCAATTGTTCCAAAATAGAGTAACTAAATAAAACTCTTCAGAGATTTAAAGAAACTACCGTCGTAACGAAGGATTTCGTATGCGCACCTTAAAAGAGCCTTCTGACATAGAGCATCGTAGAGAAAGAGTTGAATGCAGGGGACTTCTGAAATTATTACGATTGTTACTCAGGAAGTTAGAGGTAAAAGGACCTCTTTCCTGCATATTTCGTGTTCCCGAGTATAATTAGCGGCAGTATTTCGTGATGACACCCTGTCACTAAAGGAAAAATAGCGGAGATTCAGGAGACGGGTAAATAACGGGTGAAAATATGGCCATCACTTTATCCGTCAACTCGCAAAACAATTTTAGGCTGATGCATAAATGCAAGAACAATTCTTAGGCAGTGTTGCATTGTGGAGGAAAGACATATAAGGTGCTCGTTGAAACGCAGTGATACATACATGTGCATAAATAAACGGCTGCGGTATAATTACTGTATGTTGCAGTCGAAAGATGATATTGCACGTAGTGAAATCATAAATTAAACACAGATAATAAATTTAACTGAGTTACGAGAACAATTGGACGTTTATATTCATATTTATGTTATTCATTTAAATATATTTACAGATATTCATATCTTTATTTGAAGCAGTTCTTTTCTTCGTGCTGAGAATTTAGAATTTATAAAATATTATTAATCTTAATTATAATTAATGTTATTTGTTACGACTGAAAAGTTTCCATCAGAAAATTATACGATTTTGAGGAATGGTGAAACAGGGAACAATCATACTCAGGGAAGGGAATGGAAATTTGTAACGAATAACAAAGCTCCGAAGTAAAGTGGCTGTTATATGCAAATGACAGCGTGTCCGTTAATGCAAATATTAATTAAAAAATGTATTTGTTTATTTTTGAAATGCAACAGTGGAGTGCATGTAGGTATATCTTATCCCAGGGGTAACGAGAGAACAAAAATTATTGTGTCAGTTATAAATTAAGGGAATGTAGTCCTGTCATAATTTGTGTGCCCGAGCGACGCAAACCTGCAGTCATGCCTTATCACTTTGAGCCGAATTTTTCCGGTATAATGCATAATACACGCCGCTTTGTTTCAGCTAATTTACCTAAAATTTTATGAAAGTCCCACGAATTTCGGGACGTGCCAGAAATAAATTCATCGTAGTTGGTATAATGTTGGTCGATTTCGTGGATAAATGTAAGAATCGAGGTAACGGTATCGATATTTTATCTGTCGGTGAAGCTCTTTTGATACGTTACGATTAATTGTTCCTCATTTGACAACTGTCGGGATACAGCCCTCGCCAAATTGAAATAGGATTACTTCTTAACTTTATCGACGTATTTCTGAATCATTTTTGTTACTTGAGAATTGAAAAATGAGATAAAAATATAATACATGTTAATATAAAATTAATGAGGAAGAAAAATAAATCCTAATGAGAGAGAAAAATGAAAATGAGCGATTTAACCGTAAATCCTTAACCCTTTGTATTGCAATGAATTTTGTGCGAATTTAATTTCTACCTTGTAATTTGAAAGTGATGTTGTATTTTATCCTCAATAGCATTCAGTGACTATAATTATTGAAATTGTCGTATTACACTCTTACCGCGAAATTAATTTGAATTAATTGACGAGAAATTTCAAAAACTTACTCCTAGTGTAAAGGTCGATCGAATCTTCTAAAACGTCTTTAATTCTCGATTTCGGAAATTTCATTAACACATTTTTCGATTTTCCCTTAACTTTTCTCGCTTAACAACGTTTCATCATGCACATTCAATTCGAAATTAATGATTAATCAGTCCAGTTTACATAATGTTAATAAAAATACGCAACAGACTTTTATGAAATATTAAAACATGTTACACTTCAGAATTATAAATTAAGCGAATAGTAAATTTATATTTACAGAAGTGTCGATGAAGTCTCTTTGTAAATGCCAAGGTATTTTCGGACGTAGGGTAGATTTTTGAAATGTAGGAAAAATATTTTACCCTCCGCTTGCTGCAGCGCAATCATAAATTCTGCAAAGTGACAAGGAGAAAGTTGAAATACCGTGGTCACAGCGGATTCGGAAACTGGAAAACAAAACACTATTTTTGGACTTAACTGCAGTGCGTGCCATAAATTTCTAACACGTGTCGAGAAGACGTGTTAGTAATTCGGCACGTACTAGCAGTTAAGTTGTAAATTATAAGTAGAACAAAGGAATTAGGAACATTAACCCGTTGCCTTAAATCAACTAGTTGCACTTCTGGCACAGATTATAATGCAAAAACGATGAACTCAAGCTACTCCATTGGACTATGATTAAAGTATGATAAGAGCCGTTCAGTGCACAAATTGATTAACTCCTCTTTTTGCATTTTTTTAAATTTAAGTCTCAAAGCACTTGATTAAATCCTAACTTTTTATGTTTAGAATAAATTTTCGTAATAATAACGATTAACACCATTAAATGACGAAGTTTGTTTGGCCATCGAATAATAAATAATTGAATTCGGAAGTCAATCTAATTAATTCCAAGGCTATTCCACCTTATTCATTTTGTACTTCGTTAGAGGAAAGCTAAGTGCGATTATATATTCTACAATACTTATTTGTATTTATATTTTGAAGGGAATTTTGAAAAGGAATGTATACTATTTCATCACGTTTCTCCACTTTAGGTTTTATGCAGTTAATCGATTTGTGCACTGAACGGCTCATATGAAGGAATCAAAAATAATAAGACAGGATATAATTTCGGGAAAGATAAACTTGCAAGTGATATCCATTTAATAATAAATTAAAGTGTCAAATTCCGTCAAATGGTTTGCTATATGAAATGCTAATGCTGCAAGAGATAAATAAGCTCGATCAATTTCCGTTACAATTATACGTGGAAGATTTGTTTTGATGAATTAATAATTATTATGTGAAACTAATGTTCCTCTCGAAGGCCATGAATGTTTCATAAATTCAACTTGAATAGTAAGATCGATCAAATATGCATAGAGTCTATTTCTGAGTGTATGAAAAATGATAACTTTCCTCCTCTGGACGAAAAATACATTAAAAGCGATGAAATTAGACGATGCAGTATACTGTCAGCCTCGTTTTGTGCACAATGCTGCTTATTAATGAGAGAGGCTTAGCCAATGCATCGCCGCACACCATATTTCGCGACGAATGAATTATAATATTTGTCTGGGACTCTCTCTTTCTCTCTCTTTCGCTCTTTCTCTCGTCTCGTTTACAGTCTAGTCCCTTTGTCGACGATGCGAAAACCATCATTGCTCCCCGGAGTATTTATTTAACGTTTACCACGAAATCGCTGAACCGGAACTCGGTCATCGGGATTCATTAAAACTGTCATTCCGTTGAACGCTTTGTTATCACAGTGATATACAGTCACAATTCAGAAAATATTTGTCGACTACACCCTTTGTCGCGTTTGCCAGATGGACGAATTATCGATGTGATTTTCCTGTTTTGGAACTATAATTTTCTATTATACCGTAACGCGTTATTCTGCAAGGTAATTGATTTCGATTCTTCTGTCACGCGGAAGACAGTTGTTAGCATAAATTATGAATTCAGTGTCAATGAATGACGAGACGTATTCAACTTCCCTTACTATATGTACGTACCATGAGCAACAGAACTGAATTCTATCGAGACGACACAGGGCAAAAGGGGCCTTTCGCTCGCACCGTCTATTCCCGCCTTGTCGTTCCTGGAATCCAAAAGCTCAGCCTCTAATTGCAAACACAACACTTCGTATAGTAGTAGAGTTTCCCGTGTTTACACCATAGGCACCACCTTGGCACGTTTAACCAGTCGATAGTGTAGAGTTGTAATAACATTTTATTAACACGTTCGTCGCCGCGTCGCCCATATCTGCGTGACGGGTATGTTTCCGTGGGGGCCCGGTCACCCAAATATGGGTAACGCTCTTCTTGTTCAAGTTAATTAGGATTTTCAGTTGGATTTTTAAAGGAAATTTAACATAAAATACAACATAAAATTTTTAAATTTAAAGCACTTCTATTACTTAATTGCTCTTATTGTTAGTTTACAAGCAAAGAGGCACGAGCTGGGTAATCTGGCTGAAAGGAAATCATATTCTCAGCGGTACATGGTTTACTTAAAAATTGAATAACTAAAAAGTACCGAAAGGTACCGGGTTGAAACTTCCCAGATATATTCCTTAGACTATATACAAGTAATTTCTGCAACGATTTGGTGCGTCTACCTGTACCCTTCTTTGTTATACCTGCCGAAAATTAGGGAGACAGTCAAATAAGTCCAACAGGAAAATGACTTATACAGAAGTTTCTTTATTTCTTCTGTAGAATGAAAATCTGAAAAGAAAGATATAGATTTTCCTATAAAACATGAAGATGATAGCGCGTTAGATTCGAAAATATGTTTGAGCGAAGGCACGACTTTTGCCGCCACGAATCAGATCCGTATTCTTTCCGCTCGCCTTCTGTCAGTATCCCATTCTTACCTGTAAGAAAAATCAGTAAAACATGAGTAAAAGCGTGTCTTGGTGTCCAATACTGGTAATTAATATTAATAATGTTTGTTAGGAGTTCAAAAAATAAATTCGGGCAATTTTTAATATTCAAAGTTGGAGCTCTGAAACTGGCATTTTTCCATTTTGTTCTGTTACATACTGCATTTTTAGGAATATTTTAAATGATATTATGTGGATATAGTGTTGTTACCTATAATTAGACTGCGGATCTTTATACATTAATGAGGTATTTATTTAAAAATACAAAAATCTACAGAATACTGTTGGAGCCCCAATTATGACAACATTTTTATGTTGGAGTTTGCGTCGGGAATCGAGTGGAACACTTTTTACAACTAGCGACGAAGAATTTTATTTCTGATGAACCAGAGTTCACACCTGGATGCACGTCGATCGAGATTACTGTGACAGAGGTTTTCTGTAGATTGTGGAAATCAGGGCTTGACCCTGAGTTTTGGGGTTTTTCTAAGTGTTGTGGAAGGGATGGATGACGACTTGCACGTTGCATCTTGCAACGCAAGTACGACTTTTGCTCAGATGACTAATGTCTCACCTTCCTACATATATTATATCAAAAATTAGATATAAAACATGTAAGTAGTATTTAGTGAGTGAAATAAATCTTTGCTTAAGTTGTATTTTTTCAGTTATGTAAATGCAAATGAAAAATTGCATATCTATTCCCAGCCTGCTTTTAACATCTTTCATCAAGATTATGATTGTAATATTTTTTATTATCGGTCACAGTTAATTATACGATAATTGAGAATATATGAAGCAACGATGAAACTAGAGGAACTCGAAATTTACAGATAGCTTGAGATACATATCTGTATATCGAGAAGTGCTTGCGTACCGAGGGAATATCCAAAGTCGAAATGCGTGTTTGCTCGTAAATCCAGATATTATCAGCTGGCGTTGCACACGCTTGATGGTCAATCAATCGTGATGTACAGGCCGGATGATTATAAATCTTTGATAATTGCGACACGCCATTAAATATCTCTCCGTTGGAGTTTCTAACTTCAATTGCTATGTTTTACAATACAAATTTACAGATGTATCTTATGTTGTTATTTGTTATATGGATGTGTTCGAACTCTGGAAAGAGAGTTTGAAATTAGGCACGCATATATCTGAAGAAATGTTTCTCACTTTGAGATTATTCGATAAACTTTGAGCATAAAGCAAATTAGAGATTTTTACTACTATCTGGACATCGATAAACTTACGAGTAATATAAATTTGATTCCCTAGCCACTACTAATTAATTGCTTTTTAAAATATATTAGCTTCTCTAATAGAATCGAAATCCTTGTCTTAACGCTCAAAGGAGAAACAGTCAATCTTTGATCAGACGTCACGGGAACGCAGTTTAAATTGCTCATCAATGACAGTAAATGAAAGTTTTGTGAGGTCAAGTTGGTAAAATTACATAGATATTAATATCAGTTTATAGACATTACATTAATAATTAAATAGTTAGCCGCAATGGTATATCAGTAATTAAATGTGTATTGCCCGATGGCCGCGAACTAACAGATATTAACCGGTGGTGGTAAAATATTTATACCTTCAATATTAGCATGTAATATTAATTTTAGTACGACAAGTCTCTTCATGCGACAGAATGATTGAAATTTTAGACGATTGCTTGAACTAGAATTTCGATTGAGTAACTAATTGAATCATTCTTAAAAACTTCAGTTCTTGCACAATTGTTAATGGAATTAAAGTTTATTTATTATTTGCATTGATCATTCTTTTTTTTTACTTAGTATGGATCTGATAAAGAAATTATGTTGATTATGTTGGAAAATAGTCATCGTATTCAGGAAAGCCATTGAAATTTGCTTGCAATTACTTCGGCTATTTTCCTACCATCGGTTCTGAATGAAGGAGGGGGAGTAGCTATATATGAATACACAAATGAGATCTTTAGAATACTCAAGGCACTTTATCTTGCCGGTAAGCGGAAACAACGGCCTATGCACTGACGGAAATTATTAATGCATGAAGCAGTGTCTTCACGGTAAATTTACTGGCATTTGACACTTGATTCCTGTATCCTCTAAGTTTGTAATTTATGGCACTCTGTTTAGAATATGTGCAATAATATATTCATACTTTTCGTGAAAGTTCATTACAACAAATTTCAATATTTTATGCAATGAGACGAACTAAACGGTAAAAGTGAATGTATGTCTGGAAAGAGAAAAAGGGACAAGATAGAATAATCAGAGATGTGAATCTCACGTAATAATATTTGACTTTACGAATAAACGTGCAACATTATCTTCAATTTTTTTATTACAAATTTCCCTTACCAAAGACTAAATATATTTAATATTGTAGGAACGGAATTTTTCCTACGCTCAAATAGTATTAATTTCTAGAATAAGTGAGTGTGGATGGTTTGTATATAGGCGAGAGTGGCTGTTTAGAGTACGTGATTTGGAAGGCGACGGATGTCAGGGCTAGCATGAATGTTTAGTCTGTAGAGAAAGAGAAAATGAGTGAGTGCAACGGAGAACGCATGCTGTGAGAAAGACGAAGAATGCATGCTGTGAGAAAGAGGATCGAGGGTGGATGCGAGCGAGGATTTTTGGGAAGAGACAGTTGTTGAGTTGAGTTCATAGAGTCAAGTTGAGTGGAGATATACAGAGTGGAGATTTAGAGCGTTAGAGTTATTTTAGTATTGTTTAGAGTATTGTATTTTCATATATTTAATAAAGTTAATCATTTGTTTTTAATTACACGCGTTCAGTTTAGTTTCTAGGCTTCGGTATTGTTAATTAGTTCTAAGGGAATCTGTTCCGTTTATTCGAAGACGAGCATCGATAATCTTTGATTTCTCGTCTCAGATTAAATCTGAATAGGACCCTATAATATTTGTACATCAAACATATCATTCATTAATGATGTCACAGTATAAAGAATTTTGACCACTTCCATGGCCCATTTTCTCCATCTTAATGAAGGAAATTAAAATATGACATGCTCCACAGTGTGGACAGTGAGATACAACTCAGCAATTATGCAGTTTTTCGTACCTTAATTTACAAGGTTGAGTGTGCCATCCTTTCAAATTTCTCAATTACAAACTTTCATTGCAAAGTGCCACCAAAAATATTCATTAAAAAATAATAATAAGTAATCATTACGGGAGAGTACACAATTTTTCCGACTTGCGAGGCATACTTTTTCCGTTTTAATGGAAGATCTTAAAATATATACAGGAGTATTAACAAATAGTAAGATACATCCAAGGGATTATTCAATTTCTCGTTGGCAGACCGGTGAATATCCTTCAGCCATGCGGCACTAGCCGCCACTTAATGACTAACCATAAATAACAGTTGTACGACTTACCACGCAAATGACCAACCTCTCATTTCCTCGTAGGGGAATGGCCAGTAACGGTCGATAAGATCGAATTCTCAACTGCGAGAACATATCAGTATCATACCGCAGAACGTCCGATTTCGTTTTAGCATCGAGTTAACTCGAAGGTACAGTAGGAATTGTCGTTAAAATTTCCGGTACGACGCTTTCGCCTGTATCGTGTGGTCCTATTTCACAGATAGGATCTTGCTTTACATAGGACATAAATTTTAACTTTAAACACTTTGTTATTCTTAGATGTATTTCAACCAAAGTGTACGTTAAAACTTTTAATCAGTTGTTTTTGCGCGGGGATGGTGCGAAAATTCCATGCTAGATATTTGTTTTAGTTATACAGGAACGAACAGCAATTGGTATTTTAAGGATTCAATGTATCGTTTAGAATTCTCGTCTTTTTAGACTTCTGAAATAACTTTGTAATTTTGAAGGAGATACTCGGTTTTATTATTGCCATTTTATTATCAAATAATAGTATTAGGTACAAATAGACTTATGAATATCTAGATGATACAAAACACTGCCACACTTTCTAGGCTTTATTTAAAAATAATTTTTTTTTAATTAATACTCGGTTTTGTTATTGCTATTTTGTTATCAAATAATAGTAATAGGTACAGATAGACTTATGAATATCTAGATGATACAAAACACTGCCACACTTTCTAGGCTTTATTTAAAAATAATTTTTTTTTAATTAATGCTCGGTTTTGTTATTGCTATTTTATTATCAAATAATAGTAATAGGTACAGATAGACTTATGAATATCTAGATGATACAAAACACTGCCACACTTTCTAGGCTTTATTTAAAAATAATTTTTTTTTAAATTAATACTCGGTTTTGTTATTGCCATTTTATTATCAAATAATAGTAATAGGTACAGATAGACTTATGACTATCTAGATGATGCAAAACACTGCCACATTTTCCAGTTTCTATTTAACTTGATACAAAAATTTGCTATCACTGGAAGTTGTGGCGGACGCGCATGGATATAAGACTACTAGAAGTTAACTTTACTTTATGCCGATCAGAAAATGGAAAGACAGAATACCCAGCGGAAGTCGCGTACATCAGCAGCGCCACAGACTCAGCGCGCACCAGCTATTTGGCGCCGTTTCAATTTTAAATCCCCAACATTTATGAATACTCAACATGGTGTTTATGGTGTATGCGATTGCTGAACAGTGCTAGGGAGTATATTGCTATATTCTTTGTATTCTACGTTTTGATCTTAACTTATGTTTACTATTCACTTTCAGAGTATTTACCAAAAGATATACCATCAATTATTTTTTTTTCGTGTGACTTAATTTACGATATATCTGCATAAACTTTTATTTTCAAGTAAGCCGGTAAACATTCGCATTCGCGGATTTTTTCCGAAGATAAAAAATTACAATTTTGATATTATGTTTAACCATAAAATATTCCTTTTCATATTCGGAATACATGAGCCGTTATTTTTTAAAGTGGTACAATTCAAGTTTTGAGAAAAGCTTGTTTAAGTTAGTTTTAGCTAAATATAGATGTCTTCTTTTTTTCGCACTTCAAATAACAAAGTAAATAGAATGAAATACCCTCATGATTCCGTCAAAAAACGTTCAACTGTTATATATTATAACATGAGAGCTTTTATACGAACACTCGTATACCTCAGTATGAGAAGAAAGGGACTTATACCACTTTCAAATTTAACGGCTCATGTATTGGGTTGGCAAGAAAGTAATTTCGGTTCTGTAATATGAAATGAAACTCAATTTTTTTTAACAAAGAATGAACTTCAGTCAATTAAACATTTTCCATTTTGTTCGATGACTTCTTGTCATCTTTTAGACCAATTTATGATTCCGCTCTCATAGAAATTCTGGTCTTTATCAGCAAAAAACTGAACCAGGTGCGATTTTAGACTAAACATTTGAATTAATTAAAACATTTGAAAATCCCACCAAACAGACAGCATAACTTATTTTTGATACAATTCAGCTTTCGATGTGGTTTGTATAAAAAAGTAATGACAAAGTAAAATATGTCGAAATTGTTCGTTTTTGCACAACATATTAAAATTCACGCCAAACTGACAATTGCAAACAAAATGCAGCACAATTTGTTTCTAAATCCTGCCAAAAGTGACAACTTTCAATTTTCAGAAGCAAAAAATGATAACATTGTCAGAAGTCCTTCAAAACAAACGCAACGTTAGCTATCGACGAAAACCGAAATTACTTTCTTGCCAACCCAATGTACTCAAACCCCAGAAAAGTAGAATTAAATGAATAACAAATAAGACTAGTGTCAATGTTTAAACCCACGAGCAAACCTGCATACCTCTATACTTTCCTCGTAACATACTCAAAATTCCACCATTACTTTTCTACGCGAAACGTGTCCATCCGATGTTGATTTTTCCACCTTTAACTAAAAGTTGCGAAAGAATCTACGAAATGAAGGAGTAAAATTCATCGTATGAGCTCGCAACGTTGACACCTGGCGTCGGCTACGTGCTTACGAAACTTTGGTAGGGTTGCCTTCGTCAAGAGCTACTCACTCTGGTGCTGGCTTTCAGACCGATGGAGTACATACTCTGCAGACTTTGCGATGCATATCTTCCGTTACAAGCGTTTGCCTCAGCTTAGGCGATACATTCCAAAACATTGTAAACACGATACGATCAAACGAGAAGAGTTCAAGTTATGTCTTCGACGGATACCTTGATTGGATTTCAATTTGTGGCGAGAAAAACTTCGAATCTTCTATCTCAGTTGTTATTTAGGTGCTATGAGTTGCACACTGATGCGATGACGATTTGGACGAGAGTATTTAGAATTTGCAAATTTTAACCCCTTGCCCTACAATTTCTTTTGTGACCGATACTTAGAATACGATTAGCGCAATAACTTAGATTTAATTGTTGAAATAATAATTTATCACTGATTTCCGATGTACCGTGTACGTTAATGCAATATTAATAGCATATCACTAACTTCAACGTCTCCTGACCCACTGATATTTTCAACTGAACAGTTTTTGAAAAACTTAAAAATTTCCTATTCCATTTACCGCGTCACGAAGACTATACGTCATTTTAGGGCAAGGGGTTAAGTTTAACGAATTTATATGAGAATGAAAATATCTGCAAGACGAAACATGTATAAAAATAAGAATTTCATTAATATAAAATTCACTATGCAACAACAGAAAAGAAGCAACTTAAGAATACGAAGAAGTTTATCCACCAAAAGCTGCCCAGTCGAAGCGCCAAGTCGTGAATCTCAACGATACGATAAGTCCGGAGAAATTAACGAACTTTTTTTTCGATCGTAAGATCTTACTTAAACTTGGCAAACAAGAATGTACAAACAACACTCGTACACCGAACGAACGAACGGAGTTTTTAGTTGGACGAACACCTATCGTCACTGTAGAGAAGTTAATTGGAATTCCAGTAGCCGGAGATAGTAGTTTCATAGCATCGCCTTGGAAAATCGAGATGGTGCCGGTGAACACCTCATTTCATCGGGTTCGCCTCGGTTCGCAGAGTTCACATCTTCGAGTGGTCGGCAAGCTGCTTAAGGAGCTTGCCAAGTTCTAGACGGTTATTCCTCAACCTGCAAATACGGAGGTAATCATCTCACACTCCGGAAGGCGAGGAAAGGACCACCGCTTCCGCAAACACACTTCCTCGACGTCCATTGGCGACGGTGCTGTTAAGACTGGAACATCTCGATCGGCATAGGAATTCCGTGACATCGTAACAAAATTCATTTTTAGTTTTATTTTCACGTCTTACTTAGAAAGGATTTCACGGCTTGTCAATCGTGATGTTATTAGTGATGATACAGATGATTATTAACCTTTGACATTCAATGGGGAATTTTCGGAGATACATGCTGCTTTCGCTGTAACTCCGCAGGTACTGTATGGAGACGCTAGCATATTATTAGGACTTTAAAATAATTTAGAGAAATAATTTAGAGACTGAGAAATAATGTAATTATTTATTATTAATTGATTTTGATTTTTGTTGGAGTAATAATATTACATTTGATCAGACAGATTTCTTCTTATTGTTGGACTTCTTGGAGGAACTGAAGCAAATCGTGGATTTTCTTCTTACTTATATCACTGTTTAGATAGGGTTTATTCTATATAAGCTGCGAAAGGCTTGAAAAAAAGCTGTTGGCTCAACTACATGAAGGTTTCAGATGAAATTTAACACAGCAATTCTTCTTAAAAATAATTTAATATTAGTACAGTCTCACAAGAAATGCATCACTTTAACAAAATTCTCGTAGTATTAATTACAGTTGGAAACAGGTGAAAGAAATGTGAAACATTTCAACTGTAAAAAACTCGATGAATGTTTTATTAAGTAGGACTGCATGCGATGCACTCGATGCAGTAGTAATGTATATCATACGCTCTCCATCTGTTAGAATGACCGCGCGTGCATGCGTTTATGCGTATCGTGGCCTTAATTTTCGTTGAACTAGTAAACTGATTTCAATTTTTAGTAGGAATTATGCGATTGCGCGGGAACATGCTACAAGTCTTCGAGTTATCGCATCTATATAGAAATACAGGCTGCACTTTAAGTGAATACATGCACAATTTAAGGAAACGGTTGAGCAAGATAATCTATACTGTTCTATGTCAAAGAAAACGGTACAAATTTTAATTAGACATAATCAGAAACGCGATATATAGTAGAAGGTGAAGTAATTAATTAATTGTTTGAATAATTATATTATAGAAATTGCAATTTTTGTTATGAGAACGTGTTTATTCATCACAAGCGAATATCAGCAAAGGTGTCCGAAGATAGAGTGAGGGTGTTGTTTTTGAAGGCATCGGTTCTTGATATTAGAAATTAAGTGATATTGTGGTGTAACAGTAATGATTATTCTAAAATTTACAAAGTTTATAAGGCTCCTTTGAAATAAGATCCTTAGAGTCTTAAATCTTCATTTGCTGACACTTGACCACACAAGAGATAACCCGATATTTTCAGGTTTGGACTACACTACCCTTTCGTTTTACAATAAAAAATATTGAGAACTTCAATTTAATTTTGATGTTAACATTTTTATTATTAATTTTACTCAGGAAGGATGTTTGACAGTTTTTCTAATATATTTATTAATAAGCTTATAATCTTGCTCATTGTGATCATTAAAATTTCTGGTTTGGCGAGCCATTTCAGAAGAAAGCCTATTATTTTGAAGTTAAAACTTGTTGAATCAAAGCAAAATAGTAAACACTTCCATCATTAAAAAAAAGGGAAAAATAATTTTTCTTAACATCGGAGTTATTAGTAACGATTCACCTGATTAGTAATTAAACAATATCGCATAACATTTTGTCTTTTATTTCGCATAGGAAATATTTATTCTGGAAGCAATACCATAGGTGTCGACTGAAAAAAAACATTTACCCAATTTGAAATTCAATGTGTTTTCTTTTCCTTCCGAATTGGAATTGTTGTTTGCTTAAGAAAGAGTCTTTTGAGAGGTGGACAAGCGAAATTTTGATGTGGAACTCGATTACATCAATTTCACGTACTGAAAGGATCAACCAGCGTGGTAATGTAACTAGTTTACTGTAATTAACCGACAGTAATTAGCTAGTTTGCTTTGTATTCTCTGATACATTAACCGCTAATTAACTAGTTTACGGTTCGTGGATTCTGCGTGACAATAAATTCTTCATTCTTAAAACGAGACACTAAATGATTACATGTCCGTACATAAAATGGATATATATGTACGTACATATACAGAAGGGTTGCGCTCATTCAAGCTGCAAGAACAATGCAGGAGAATTGCAAACGTTTATTTCAGTCGGTATGATAAAATATGGCACGATTCGTTCCTTACATTTTCTTAGCAATTCGTTCTGTGATATTAATGTAACGGCATAAATTTCGTGAAATTATTCCAACTAAAATAGTGAAATATATTTAAACGGTGCTGGCATGAGTTACAAGCATAAAGTTTGGAATATTTTTTTTCCGGTTAAAATTTCGGAAAGAGAGGAAGGATTATTTCAAAAATGTAATGGATCTCGCGAACGTAATTTATATCTTTGTACCATATACTAAGGCCAGGATCAAGGACTTTAGCTTCAGAATTTTATAACGATATATAACTTATGACTTTGTTTCAAGGCGTTCAAAATGCATCTTGCAATTTTCTATTTAAAACTTATTTTCGATTCGAAGTGATAAATTAAATTTTTCAAGCTGATGCACTTAGTTTGTATTAATTAACATCGGCACAGCTTGGAAATTAACTCTTACTATTGTAAATACTAAAACTCTTACAGACCATTCCGACTCATGTTTAAGATTTATGACGCGTACTTCAGTTAAACTTAAAAAATATATTTGTTCTTTCCTAGTATTCAAATGCACCACGGCTACGGTGTTTTAACTTTTTCCATGTCACTTTATACAATTTATCGTTACGCTGCAACAAGCACGGTTTTTGTGTTCCCCTGAACAAACAACGCTTTAGACTGCTTCTACCTCGTGAAAATATAAGTCCGAGGATGTAGAGTTTGTTCTAATTTGTATCTTAAATTGCTAAATCTTTCTTCCAACAATTTACAATTTTTCTCGATGAATATCACCTTAATTTCCATTTTGAAACTCCAATATCACAATTTTCACCTACAATTCACCGTTACAAAATAATATCAACGAACCCTTTAATTTGACTCTGCAGAGAACGATATGATTTTCGTGTACATATCTCGTTAGACGTTCAAAAATCGTATTTGTCACCACACGCAATAATACGTTCGACTTGCAATCATAAATCAAAGGGGTAACCTGTAAGGATAATTCGAAGTCGAAGTAAGCCGTCATTACATATTAAAATGGGGTCGTGGGCCTCGTTGGAGGAGGTTAGCCTTATCGCGGTAATTCGCGAATCGACCCCTTTTTAACCTAATTGCAAGAAACGCAATCCACGCGACCGCGATATATTGTCCTCTGCAACGTAATACATATTTACGAGCCACTTCTACGTGATGTGCTTTATGAAATCCTAGGATTTCACGGCGTCAAGTTAAATGTGCTTTAGGACAAGGGGGTGCCATGACACGTGGCTTAAAGCGGCCTTTCGAACCATATACCGGAACATCCATACGGCAGAAATGATGGCGAACTGTAACCGTCGGACATTAAAATGGATAGTGGATATCGTTTGACCAACACCCTACGCGAACATCTGGTTTACGAGATTTTGCACGAAAGTACCACTATTGTTTCAATTCTGGTGGCCAGGCGGACACGAAACTACAATTGATTTCCACCCTCCGCGCGCTCGGCCACGTGCACCTGACAGTTTGCGATTTTTCTTTTATTTTTCAAATTTCCTCTGCCATTGCTTCCGATCGAAATACAGTTTGCACTTTGACTTTGTACTTTTTACGGTTGTTCCTCAGCGTTTGTAACTGTTAATGAGTTTAAATTGTTGATATTTGTCGGTCGCTGCCTAGCTTCTCTCACGAGAGTTCCTTCCGATCGATACGGTCAAAAAGTCAACAGAATTACTGGCATGTTTTTTCGGCTACTGAAAGCCGTGTCGGACAAATAATACGTTATTTTTTTGTTTTTCTGTCAATCTGTTGCGTTAGTAAATATTAGCTGTTTTTGTTTTGATTTTAATCAGTGTTAATTAACAGCTCCTTTAACAAGTAAAATACACAGAGTCTGTATAAACAAATTTATAGTCATTAACTTGAAATAATTATGTAGTAATTTCTTTTATTTCAGATAAAAATCAACAAATGCAATAGTAGAGATAGTATACTGCTATTTTTAGTTTTCATTTATTAACAAGTTTAGTAGGTTAATATTCGATGGATTTTGTGAAGTACTGAAGAATCTTTAGGTAGCCACATATTATCTGGATACTTTGTATCTATTGTTATTTATATATTATATCGATTGCTTTTCTTACATGATGGAATAATTTCAATGTAATAAATTAACAGTTTATTTGGAGGAAGATTAATCGGAAGAGAGTATTTGTTACTGTTACAGCTATGTACGGAATTAATATTAAAGATGTGCAACGATCCATATTGATTGACATCTTTCCGCTGAAACCATGTTGTACGGTTAGTTCTGGCTTATCATGATTGATAGCAATGATCAGGTAACATTCAGTTTACATTGCACGATATAGGAAAGACTTTTTGTTATTCCCAAGAATTATGTATAATCCATTTCGCTGAAAGTATTTTTCCAACAATAAATTAAAAATTCACGTTTAACACGAAGGAACCAGCATAGTACGCTACATTTCCCTTTCTTTTAACTTCACTTTCAATTCATGACAACGGGCACTTTGTATAAATATGTAAATTAATTCAAGCGGATTAAACGTGTCATCCTTAAATGTTCTCACCGTTTTTCTTCAACTTTTCTCCCGCGGTTACATACCTTTTACAAGGTGTAAACGGGAACTTGAATATTAACAGTCGGAGTAATTTTTCGAGAAGACTCCCTTCAAGGAAAACGTACTTCGATTTTGCCAGTCTTAGCTATACTTCGTCATTGGAAGTAGTCTCCGAGGATTATCTTCGTAAATGGCGAAATTGCATCACCAAGGTATTAAAGGCCCATTCCGGTGCTTCTCGCCCTTAATACTCCATCTAAATGCTGATTCTTTCAAACGTTCATTATTTCCTGTAATTTGACGCTTAAATTGTACTTACTGGAAAGTTAGATGCGAAGCGAATGTGAAGGCTCCTAGTGTCTTTCCTATTCGGAAGGAAATTCTGCCAACGGTGATTCGTAATACGGAGTTCTTACCAATTTTAAGCTCGCACTGTTTTCTTCTTTCCCTTGTATTTTCAAAATTTCAAAAATCTTGTTCTTATAAGTTCAAAAATATCGTGACTCTTGACATCAGTTCATTTAAAAGGTACATAAAGTTATTTTCTTCCGTTTCTTCTGTCATTACAAAAATATTTGTATACACGTATGTAAGATTAAAGTGTTGAAAGATCAGACTTGATTGAATTCTGTATGTAAATGAGCGCAATTACTAGGTGGCGCATGTTTATGCAAATTGAAATTTGTATACATGCAACTAAGAAAGTAAACGTTAAGAGGAAATATCCTTTACTTGAGAAATGTTGCAATGCCTGCCATATTTTATTTTTTATCACTTCATACATTTAATTTGCCGCTTCGGAGTGTCTATTTCTTACAATTTTACAGTTTTGAATTTCTTATAAGTGCTTAAAACTCCGTATTATTAAAACTACATTAAAAATACGACGGTAGGTTTATCAAATGCTGATTTATCATATAGATAAAATCAAATCCCTCGAAAGGCGGGTACGATAAATTTCCCCAGTTTCTCAATTCTCAGGGGTACCATGAGAGTGACAATGATTGCATTTACTGGTTACAAAATAAAAATAGAACATGTCCGTACGTAATTAAAACTGGAATTAATCGAAACGTCACATATCCGATCCTGCTATTGATCACAGCGACGATTTCGTTTATTGGTTACGGAATAAAAACAGTCGGACATTCGTGATCAAACATTTCTACCAAGCAAATATGGAAAGTATATTGAGATTTTGATTAAATTCTACAGAGAGTAGCCTTTAATCAAATGTATTTCCCGTAATTTTTAAGATTGATTCCGTTGCAAATTTATTTCGGTAGAATAAATAATGCGATTAAAATTATTGCAATGAAACAGAGTTTAAACGTGTTCAAAGGAAAAGAAATGTAATATTTCAATCCAAAGGTATGTCAATTTAAATGCAACGCTAAAGGTAAAATATTGGTTGAAATTTTACGGTTGCAATTAAAAAGAGTAATAATAAACATAAAACGTGTTGAACACAAACATGGAAATATATGAAAAATATTTCATTTAAATAACAATATTAGTAGAACAATATAATATTTTTATTCAAGAATTAAGTGCATTAAAAAGCTGAGAGACCAAACCCTTCAATTTATATTTACATAAACAGAAAGTTTCAAACCTGTACACAAGTACTAATAATAAATTTTAATTAAAACCTCTCTTTATTCCTCGATCGTTGCAAATAAATCACAGTAATTAAGAAGTGCATGCAATTCTCTCATTTAATATTATTTAACATAAAATGATGTTTTAATTCTTAAATGATACACAATTCAAAAACAAGTAAATCATACGATTTTCAAGTCTTAAGCCCAATCAAAAAATAATGATCCCATCTGTTATCCGTCAAATCTTTATAGATCATCGTAATTGCTGGTATGTTAGTATCGATCACAATTTGTGAATAATATCAATGTCGACTATACTTTTGAAATATCCTCTAAGAATGTAACAAATGTGAACGGTACGGCGATAGCAGTGAAGGCGGTAAGCTATACAGTCGCCATTATCATCCCTCCGTACCTGCTTCCGCATAATATTAGCTGCACGATTCTTAACGATTTACATTCCATGCTGGTGCTCGTACTGCTCAGTTACTGCAGAAATTCTCCCGTCTAACTTGGATGCGAAGGTTAACTTTATAGAAATGAAAATCAATGTTATGTGGACATTTTAACACCGCAAACATGTAAAGCGGCGATGAGATACATTTTGAACTCGATCCCTCTAACATTAGAACTATCTGGCGTTATATCTATTCCATTTAAATATGCTGAATAAATACTTTGGAAAAAGAGAAATTAAGAGGTGAAAAAGATAATCAGTTAACACACTCGCGATCGGCAAATATTTTTCCGTTTCTAATACCGAGTACCGGCTAAAATAATGAAATTCTGAAGTTAGTTGCCGCAAACTTGTATCGTTAAAACAAGAATAAAAATTATAAAATTTGTTTTGAAATATCAATGTTGCAATTATGTGTTGTTTAAGATAAAAAGATCTTTATAATTTGTATGCTTGCAGGCTTACATTTAGTGAGCCAACTGAGACATTCTCACTTGTCTCACTGAGATAGCGGTTATTATCGAAAGCGCCTAATGTTGCCGCATTCAGAAACAAAAATTGCAGGGCGTGAATTCACGTCAGCGACAATCAGGAATAGAATTTAAAATGACACGAATTCACGTCAGCATTAACCGGGAAAATAACTTGAAAAGACGTGAATTCACGTCGGCGGTTGCAAATGTGTTAAGTAATGTAGGTCTTACAGGATAAAAGTGGAATATTTACTGCATGTTTACCCTATCAATTTGACGAATT
This sequence comes from Cerceris ruficornis, assembly GCA_963989415.1. Classification (NCBI taxonomy): domain Eukaryota; kingdom Metazoa; phylum Arthropoda; class Insecta; order Hymenoptera; family Crabronidae; genus Cerceris; species Cerceris ruficornis. The sequence goes on along the minus strand of OZ022517.1, from coordinate 39,438,174 downwards.
TTTCGACAAAATTGGGAACCGGTCATTTTGACTGCCTTAGTAGTTATAGTGCTAAAGTTTTAATACTGATTGACGACGATCTGTGAGTTTAGTTAAGTCTGCTTATTGTTTAAAATTTACAGAATGTTTCCATACATATTGCACAATATACGGCAACTTTCATATTATATTTATTCATGTTATATTAAAGCGCTTTTTTAAAAGTATGTTTTACAAAGGATTACATAATGTTAGGATTACAATTGAATTCAAGTTCAGAGACAGGAGGACAACTTCAGTTATTGCGACGGAACTGCGATTAATTTTTATTGTATCAAAGCTTTCACTGAATTATGTAGCTTAAGTTAAATTGCCCAAGGGTATATTTTCGAATTTCCGAATTTTTGGATTGTAGCACCATAGAATCTTAGAATACTAGAATTTTAGAATTGTACATTTGCAACAATATGTAGATGAAAGTATAATTGATCACGAAATTCGTTCATTTATTTCCTTGACTCTCAGCATCGAAGATTAGAATGCTAACATAGCAAAGAATCTCAACGAATAGAATACTTTCAAAACTCATCTAGCTAAATCTGGCATGGTCAGGTTAAATAAATTTTACTTCACCAGCATCGTAAAGCTTGAAGCATTAAGTATGACACCGAAGGCTCGGTTAACAGATCGTACCACTCCGTCCCAATCTCGGCTCGCACACGACAAACAATGGGGTGCACGATCGCGATTGTCGCGGGGGATGGCAGACTCGAATGGTACATGGGAATCGCGGATCAACGAATGTTAATTTCATGACCGTAAAACTGAAAGTTTTTATTGCACCTAAACGTATCGTTTCGAGCTATATCGTAAATAACCAACGTCAGATATGGCCTGTCGTAAAACATCGTTCTATTATTCCCTGAAAGTTTTCGTAATCTAGCAAGTTTCTATTTTTTTGATTTCAGGTAAGAGAATGTTCTTCAGTTTCAAAGCTGGTGCAGCGTAATGAAGACTTCAAATAAAAGGTAGAAGTATAAGTATATGGTAGAGATTTCCGAGATAAAAATTTTCTTGGTTGTTAGAACGTAACGCTAAAGATGATATTGTAATTTAATATTAGGAGAGTGCTATGTATGAGTACATTTTTTGCCTGCATCTTGATGGAGAATTGAATTAAATTACATTAACGTTGAATATTTAAATTAATTCCTGCCTCGAGGATATTTAAATAACTGCATGCAAATCGTTATTAAGATACTCTGGTTAAATAATTTGAAAGGACGGCGGGAAGGATTTGAGAGTGTAAGAAACGCGGGAGGAAAATTAAGGGTTGAAAGTTTTCTTTCCCGTTATTGCGGAGATGGTGAATTTTTAGTGTTGCAGAAAACGATATAAATGCTGCAAAAGAATTGCATAAGGAGGTGGCAAAAAAATATTTTTTTTCGATTTCAGTAATTGAAGTCCTTGTTTTTCTAAATTTTAAATATTATTAATTTATAATTTGTCCTTTTATCAGTAGATTTATGACAAAAGTCTTCATTAAAAATATCCTAATTTTATCAAGCATTGAACATTAAATGTTTATAACATAATTATAATTGTCTTCAAACCCGTTGCAAGCCTCTATAATTATTTGAAATTTCTGGAAGGGTAATAATGACGCAAAATCGTGCAGTTAAATTACATTAAGAAAGAGTCAGTAATCAAAAATAGAGTGTAATACCATTCTGAACGTCAAATCCCGAATTGCGATTGTAACTAGCATCTTGTGAAACGTATGCTTTGGAAAACCACATTTTCTGCAACAATGACATAAATCGCTTAAGTGGTTGAAAGCTTCGTTCCTATTATTGTCGGATGAACAAGCAAGTTCTTCTGGGTATAGCGTAGCTTCTTCTTACTGCAAAGAGGTAGCGTTCCATATCTCAGTTTTCATTCGCACAATGAAATGTTTATTATAGTTGTAGCGTTACATCGACAAATTGCAGGACATTACCTGTACAAGATGTTTCAAATATATTTCACACGATTTCCAGGTTATTCTATACCTTTGTATCAATTGCAAAAAAATACCGCCACAAGACCTTGAAATTTACGGTTATTTTTTTGTATTAATTTATCATATTTGTCTCCTTGCGACGGTGAAAAGTCTGAAGCAGCCCGAAATCGCCCGTTTCCGTGTTAATCAATATTAAAGCTGCAATTACAGTAACTGAGAAGAGCTTATGAACAATATTCATTTTCATAATAATCCGAAATCACTCATAGATTATTGACATCCTCCAAATATTAAAATGAATTGCTCGTGCTTGTCAATAATCTTCCGCATCTTCGCTAATTGTATGAAAACTTTATGACTCTTAATGCTCGACGTTAATGTGTAAAATGTTTCTGTCAATACATTCTGGAATGAATAAAATATTGGGGAAATTTCATACGGTAATATAAAAATTAATAAATAGACAATGAGGTATCATACATCTTTCATATCAGTGCAGATTAATCTAGCATAATTATTATCAAAATACATAAACTATTGCAACGTGAAATCTTCTGAACAATAGTTTCACATTATGGCTCGTAAAATTTTCGAATTCACTAGGGCTTGCATATACTGCAGTTTCTAATAACTATGGAATTAAACAATACCTTAGATTAATAAATACGAGATAACGGGTTATTTCGATAAGCCGTGCAATCACATCATTCTATAATACTGATAGGGGAAAATTGCAACATCGTAAATATCGATATGTGAAGAGAACTAGACCTTCTCGTTGCACAGCATAAGTTAATTGTTAAACATTCGTTCTTCGAAAGTAATATAATTATACAAAATGTGCTATTTGTGAAATCTTATTTTTGCTGGTTGACAACAGCTTTGTTTTTGGGCTTTCGATCAACCAATTTTATGTAAGTTGAGTGGAATTACTTTTATGAAATTCTTTGCTATTGGATTTTATTTTTATATCATATCAGCAATAACTGAACGTGCTAAAGCAGATTTTAATGTATTTATAATATGTAGAAAAATCATAATCAAATTTCAAGTTCAGCCAATAGAAAATTAAGTAGAGCAGAAAGCTATGTCGAATTTGACTCGAGAGAAGCTGAAACATTCAGATTCCCAATTAACGAGCTCGAGACTTCGTAAGTTTTGGAAATTATTCTTATTTAATGGATATGCATATTGTAATTTCCGTCATGTGGAATTTCCCTAGAACTCTACGTCTCTCTGTGCACTACACAAAAATAACTGAAAATGTAAAAGATGACTGAAAATGTAAAAGACAATTGATCGGTTCAGTGTCGACCGGTGAATAAGCAAGTTTACAATCTGTAACGCAGTTTATCTGTTTCTCTATTTACTACAAACAGGAATACTCCTCTGAAAGTTTCATCAAAGGTACTCCCCTCGTGAAACACAAGGGACACGATCAAAACTAGGTTCAAGTCGTGCTTGAAACATTATTCAGTAATACTCAACAATTGCTGTTATTCAAATATATTCTTACGTTATTAATTTATCATACGGCAGAATATTACATGTAGTATAACATCACTACGACGACTTAATACTTTACACATAGCATGACATTACCCACTAACAAAAGTTTTGTTAGCCATAAATTCATTGGCGTTCTCCTCGAAATGTCGAAAGCATTGTCCATGAAACATTTATTGCTTCGTACGCGTTCCAGTATTTGCGTCCTATAGAAACGAGTTGCATCGGGGGACACCGGTAAATTCCGGAATTCTAAACAGCGTATTTTACTTGAGTCTAGAATTTGTCCCTTAAAAGTCTCGAAGCTCGAGTGGAAAGGAGATAAGCAAACATTCCAGTAAATAGAGACTCTTGTGGCACACGAATAGGAAGACTTTCGTCGTACGTAATAGCGGCGCAACCGTCCGCAGCATTTGTGTCATTCGTTTCGAGCGTGACTCGATCGACGAGTTTTCGTGCACCAATGATTTCCCAGTAACGATCACCAGTTCTTATACAGACACGCATGCACACTCTACATCTATGCAGTCATTGTGCACGTTCCTTTTTGTACGGCATGCCACACCGAAATCATTCGAGCTGGATGCTTTGGAATCGTGTGGAACGTATTCTTCCATGCTTATCCTTCTAACGGCTGAAGGACTACTTTGTTATAAACCTCATACAGTGCTTGGGTGAAATTTCACCCATCTCCTTTTCTAGATACTGTATGACATGATGTTTGATTAGTTTCAATGAAATGTAGTACAATTGATAACACACAACATTAATTAAAGCGTATTATACAGGGTGTCCCGTAACTGGTGGTACAACCGACCAGGGGATGATTCTACATGAAAAACTGGATCGAAAATATAGAATTAATTTTTTTGATACGGGGCTTCGTTTTCGAGAAAAATGAGTTTGAAAATTCACCGTTAGATTTTTATTTGTGCGGTCAGGTGAAATAAATTGTGTATCGTGATGACATAACGAGCATCGAACAATTACAACACAAAATTCTGATAGCGTTTGAACATTTAAGCAACATAATAATTGTACATTACAAGAGATTCGAAGGAATTTAATACGAAGAGCACAATTATGTCTACAACAACGTGGACAGTACTTCCAACAATTTATGAATTAAACGCATTCCTCAAAGGCAATTCTAACATTTTAACTTCGACCTTTGATTTACTCGATGTATACAAACCTCGAAAACCTTTGCGAACAAAGGTTGAGATAACTCAGAATAAAGTCCGTCGAGCCGCAAGTAAGCCTACTGCACGCACAGTAGACAAATTTTCAAACTCATTTTTCTTGAAAACAAAGGCTTGTATCAAAAAATTGTATTCTATATTTTCGATTCAGTTTTTCATGTAGAATCATCCCGTGCTCGGTTGTACCACCAGTTACGGGACACCCTGTATATATCAGCTGTTTATTATGGTGACGACTAATCGCCCGGAACGAAGTTACTGACCTCCGTGTTCATAACAATCGTCAAATCTACCGACGGATCATTCCAAACAGTTCCGTACATTCATGGCAAACGGCTAATGCACTGCATTCACTCCAGAATTGTCCATGCACCCACAATATTAGGTGTTTTCGTTTATCTAATCTGTCAATGAACAAACTGTGTCTATTAAAATATCACAATATTACAATTAAGTTATCATCAGTGGTCAGAAAATGTACAAAAATTCAATCTTCTTTCAAACTCTTCCGGATGTGGTACTTCAAGAAGTGGAATAGAAAAAGAAAAGAGAGTATCTTGGAAAGAGTCTTAATTCTCACTGTGGAAATGCGAATGAACAGTGGCAAAGGCTGGCCAGTGCAGAATTAGACCATTTTCTCTCTACTTCACAGAACGCGAAGCAATTTGAGGCAATAGACTCGGAAAGAAAGGATGCATTGTCACTAGCGATAAGAGCCGATGTAAGGCAGTTTAGAGAACAGCCTCTGGAAAGCGTCGGGTATACTTCCCTTGGGTGAATTCATCGCGAAGGATTATGCTCCTTCAAATTGTCTTACGTTCTTTCCCATTTCTTTTATCCTAACATCGCGCGCATTTAACCCCCTAAGGGAAGAATGTGTACCTGCATACGTGCATTAGAAACGAATAAATCAAGGGATATATAAAGCATTTGAGCTCGGAATCGAACGACCTCGTTTCTACAATGGAAGTTCGATCGTTGCTCACCGCCCCACCTTGTGAAATGTGCACCTTGCGATCGTTGCGTGCCAGCTTGCTTCGCGATAATCGCAGTGAACATGGCAATTTCCATAAGCGATCTTGCCGAAGTGTCATATGAGAACTTTTCATCCCGTGTATGCGCATCTATAATTTCGTGTTGATGTGGAGTAACTATCAATTGACTTTAATAATTCTATAGGTGAAATGTGACACGATCGTTTACGATGTAACAGGGGTTAACTATAACGTGTAGGTTTACGGAAAAGTTCAATAAAGTACTTTTATCGTCATCGTTTCAGGCCAGAAGGAAATAGGAGAGATTGAAGATACATATCAAGAAGGGTTGGCAATGGTAGAAGTGGAATTAAAGGATCGTATTTTTTCTTTTGTACTTTTTTACTTTATCTCATGTAACTATTTCGTCTAGGACTTACAATTTGGCATGGGTTCGAAATCATAGTGGTTATGATGTATAAGACCTTATGTCACTTAGAAGAAATATTCCAGCGATGAAGGGTATTTTACTCGAGCCCCTTTTTGAGTCCGAGGATTTAGCTCTTCATGAACAATTTTTTCTTACAATTAGTGATATACAGGGTGTCCCAGGGTTTAATGTTCAAACTTTGTCATGGCACTAAATAAAAAACAAATGTTATGTAAACATAGATCACATAGAGCTTTATTAAAAAGTTATAACAAAAATACAGAATAGAGTAATATAGGAATAGTAACCGACTTGCTGTTACTGCAATCATTAGCTCAAATACATCAATGTATTTACTACTTGACATCGTCACTTCCACAGTTAATTAATACTCCATTTCAAAATGTCTACCGTTCTTGAAAATACATGATTAACAGCAATCAAAGATCGAATTTATAACTGTGCGAATTTCGTTTCTATTCTGTTTTATATCATTGAATGCAATCTTAAGTGACCTCAGACAGTAAACACAGCTTACATAAACACACTGAATGTAAATATTGCTGATCTATTTGAACCAATGCTTGCAGTAACAGCAAGTCGATTACTATTCCTATATTACTTCTTTTCTATATTTTTGTTATAACTTTTTAATAAAGCTCTATGTGACCTATGTTTACATAATATTTTTTCTTATTTAGAGCCATAGAATATACTAACAAAGTTTGAACATTAAAACCTGGGACACACTGTATGTAGTACATATTCTAAAATGTATACGATACAGATAGGTTGACAGTACTTTTTTTAAACATAATTTGAGCGTGATGAATCTGTAGAAATATGTGGTTTAGAAAGGTAAAAGACTTGCCCGTCGTGCTAGTCGTGCGGGCGAGATTTTCCTAAATATCTTCTCTGCTGAACACAGCAAAAAGTGAAGGGAACTTTTCTCTACTAATCATTTGCATAAAGCAATGATGATGCAAAGGAGAAAAAGCCTGTCGCGACGAAATTATCGCCGGAGAGTGTCACTTAATCGAGAGCCGTTGAGCACAGTAGTCAAAGCCAGAAAAAAATAAATGCACCTTTGCTGAGACCTTTTACTCTTTCCATAGATTTATATACCGAATATCAAGGATCAAATGTTTAGCAAAGTATATAAATTCTGTTACGTTCAATTGCACGAAACATCTGAAATGGTACTGCTTGCACTCATCGGTAGGTTTCTCAAGTGCACAAACTAACTCGCTCTTATTTTTCGTCTTTCTTGCAATCTCAACGGCTTTCATCTCTACCGTTCTGCCTTTTAGAATCAATTTGTTTATCTCCTTCATTTCTTTTCTTTCAACGTATTGAAAATGTTATATTATTCATGAAAATATCATAGTATTAATGATTTGGAGGTCACTTAAAGCTAGAAATCCGAATAAAAATAAGCACACTGATCGAAATGTCGAAAGGAAAAAAACGTTATCATGTTTGTATTTAACAAAAGAATTTGGAGAAAATGATAGTTTACTTTCCATCTCATCCCGCGTTATTACGAGATGATGACGAAACGAAGAAAATACGAAGATAATGAAGCCAGGAACTGTCTGTTTGGAGGATAAAAAAATTTACGTAACAAAAAGACTTCAATGTAAAAGCACGATACGAACTGTCAGCAGTATGGACGAGCAGTTAGACAGAATGAATGTGAGAGGAAGCGAGGAAAAAGTTTAAAAATCGAAAAAGAAATCTTCAGCATTCATTGTAACTGAAATGTACTTTTAGCGAGAGATTTAGGTTTACAAGAATATAACATAACACATTAGTAGTGCAAAATAAAGTTAACTATGTTAACTATGTAGAGTTAACTGAGTATTGTTAACTATGTTAACTTTATGAAAGAAAAGTTTGCGGGTATCATTATGTAAAAGATATTTACTATATTACACCCTAACAAACATTCAAAAGTACATTTTACAGCGCGACCAACATAATTCCACGTGGATTCAAAATCAGATCTTCCAAATACACTCGACGTATATTTTTTCGTCGTTAAAATTTTGCAAAGTAAACGTGAAAAATCAGAAGAATCTCATATCTAAAAATTGAAGGAAAACAATAAACATTTGAAACAAATCAAAAACGCGTTATTTTTTATTATATCGATGTATTTAATGTTAAATACACAGAGTTGTTCGTGAACTTCCGTGAAACCGCTCGATTCTTTTGTGTAGAATAATTTCTGCAGTATAATATAAGAATCACATTTTTATTTTTTTCTAAAACGTTTATTTTACCCCGGAAATGCATCGTGGCACGTGCAATCCACACAACAATATAATATCCCGCCAATGCTTTACCCATCGCGCGTGAATGAACTGCATACACACCACAGGCCAATTCATTTTTGTATGAATAAACTTCTCGTGCCAGACCGATTTGTCGGGTTGCAGACCATTGGCAGCAAAAAGCCGATTAATAAGTTTCCGGTCGATAATCACTGGCGGAAAAACAACCGATTAATAGGCTGACAATCAATACGCGCCGCTGATGAGAGCCCTAAAAATACGGTTTTCGTATGTAAATTGTTAACTGTGCCCCCAATGAATAAGATTTTGTTAAATTCTCTTTGCTTATAGCAGTTACATTATTGTAACAATTATGTATATTCACGAAAAGCATTCCACAGCGTACATAGTGCGTTCGATGTACAATATTTATTAGGGGGCTTTGGGTTTTCTCGATGGACTCATTACTAATTATTTGGGCCCAAAGGATTTGCAGACCACAAATTACAATTGGAATGAATGTAATTATAAATACCGTATGGAAATTATTGACCTTTTGATGAAGACACTTTCTGAGCAAATATCGATGTTCTCGTACAATATTATTTAGCTGCAATTTAACATCTACAGACCAACAATATCTGATTCGTGAGTGATGTAATCAGGTGTAGCACATGTTAAATTATTCTAATCACGACCCGATATCTTGTCACCATATCCTCCGAATGGCATTCGATCACTTATCCTGCCTACACTTCCTCATCGATGGAAAGTCTTCTTCAGAGGAGAGAAAATAAATTAGAATTAAAATTGCAAACACGTGGCAGTTAATTAGTACCGGTCATATTGTATACAAGTTAGAATATATAGCATATATTGGTATTTATTCAGCAATCATAGCAATATTTGGAATATTTGCAACATGTTGCTGTTCTTTTGATTGGTTTGTTCTATATTTTGGCTTCAATGCTGTGCTGGTTTTAACTAACAATAAGCGATACAGCTTTGGGTGGATGCTGAAACATCATAGTTGTGTAGAAAATATCACATAGGAAATATTTTTTAGAGGTGACGGGGATTTCAACAGGCTCTCGCTAGTTGAAAATTCATGTCTTCAACTTCGTCTACAAGAATAGCAGTTCTCCGTTGCCTTTCCTTTGCAAATTTCAGAATTATTTGCATAAACTGAATTTAACGTGTCACAGTACAGCCACAAATACCTTAAGGCGTCACAACATTGTCTTGTTAAATTTTGATTCAAGCCATCCGGTTATCCTATTAGAACGCTGATAATCGGCTGTCTGTTAGAAGGACGGATCTTAGACTGTTATCTTGTTGAGACTTCCCTGTTATCCCGTTAGGCATTGAGCTTAGATTGACATCCTATTAACAGCTCTAATCTTAGAATCATATCCTGAACACGGACGCAATTGATTTCCCTTTTGTGTCTAATTGTTATCTTATTAACTGAACCGTTTTTATTCCTGCAGTGAATGTTGCTTTTAAACGATATAACATTAATGGGAATGTCAGAACTTTTGGAATTAACAAGAGTGTAACAGGATTTTGCATGACGAAAAAAAAAATTATTCGATCCACGTCGTCGAGGGGAGCACAACTCCGTATTTTCTGAAAAGAAAGCCGTCGGATACTAAATTTATTCGGTAGACTTGATGCGAGTTTGAAACATCGTTAAACTACGTCACGCACCACGCAACATAACCTTTCTACAATGCGATTTGTGCAAACTGTGAAAATTGTACGTTGAGCATCGCAGTAAAAATTGTTATTGTGATCCTCGCAGTAACGTATATTTTTTATTGCGAATTGGCCTATTTAAAAATATCATACACCTACATTTTCTCGAGAACGGAATAGTAAAAAAAGAAAACAAGTTTTCAAAAACTTGCCTACGTTTACGTTTGTCATTTGATTATTTGTCGTTTTATTTCCATGTTATCTTTACGATTCCATCTGGTACAGTGTTTTTTAGCAGACATTTGTAAACATGTTTGGCAGAAAAAGGTACTAAAAGTTTCGAAAAATTGTTCGGTATGCCATTAAAACATACAATTGAAATGTCATGTGTTATTTATATTTTTACAAATCATTTATTGGTGTAAATTTTCATTGCGATAATCAGTTACCTGTCACACAATGTTAAACTTTAATTTCGAGAGCTATCGACTATATCGAAGGCGCTGGCTTATGCTTCTTACATTTCGAAAAATAACGCAATTCATTTGCAAGTACTCGTTGCTTAATTAACTGAGAGGAGATGTATCGAGCAAGGGATGAATGCCATTCTGTTTCACGTTTTGAAATCATCCAAGGTTAGAGAAAGCACGACCTTCCAAAAATAGCCTTTAAGAAAACTTAGCCTTGAGAGAATAGAGTGGCTTCTAGAGAAAATCCAGCAGTGCAAAAGGCTCAAGGAGTGACTCGTGAATGACACGAGTTTTGTGATTAAAATGTACTTCTACTATTCCAGCTTTCATGAAAAGACTTGTTTGCATATCTTTTACATACTTTGCTATACAGCACATTTAATATCATACCTCTGCATAGAATATTTCGATTATACATTTTTGTAAGAAACGGTGATTTCTTCTTAATTATAAATTGTAGAATATTTTATGTTGTACATCCACAAAATTTTCATGCTCGAGTACTTACAGTTGATTAACAAATGACTTTGTTCGAATTTGTATTAAAACATATAACATATCTCTTACAGCAGTACTCGCAGAGGGTTATTGAGAGAAGAAATGTTAGGGGTGATAATTGTTCTTCGGTAAAAAAGGTATTTATATCTTTCACATATCGAGACATAGGTCTATTTTTACGCTTCAATTACTGGCAATTAAACCATAGTTTCGTTTACGCCATTTCCACCCTGCAGAAGCAATCTCAACGTTTATTTTTCTCGTAGCTTTAAAGTGTACTGTCTTCCTCAAGAAAGAACCACCTTCCTCAAAAAATATATCACTATATTATTATACTTGTCATCCTCAATATAAACCGAATTTGTAAATATCTTCTCTTTATACCGAAAATAAAAGTAATTGATCCAAAATGATGCCAACATCAGCAACCAAAATAACGTTGCATCTCAATGTAACAAGCCGTACCGTTCCGAGTAGAATCCTTGTCGTGGTCAAAATTGACCTACATTATGAATAAAATTTCAACAAATTTGCGCCGTGCCACGCACACGTGAACATTAATAACCGTAATATTCAAGCATAACTCAATGACGAAGTGGAAGCGGTTAAATCTCAAAGCTCTTCATCGATATCTAATGCACGCCATCTAAAGCAGCCATCGATCCTTCATTTCGTTGGCGATGGCCATTCGAGAAATAAAAGTAAATCGTATTTTTGTATGCAAGTCGACCGCTACATCCAGCGTGGCTGTAAAAATGCTAGTCACTACATAATGCATGGCCTGTTAACGAGTTGCTTTAGGTGACTTCCGTTGAACCGCGTTTATCAGCCGCCACTGATTTTTCTGTCGCGACATTGTGTAGTGTTTATGCATCGTAGTTTGTATTCACGGACACGAAAAAATAAACCTATAGTGCACAGGCCGTAGGGTAAAACTATGTATGTACATATGTAGTACGTACTACTTTCGTGGCATTCGCTTCGGCTGATCGATACGTCGGAGGCCGTGACACTTTAACAGGTATGCGAGTCTACGTGGCCGCATGAGAATCGTTTCACGGCTGTCACGGGAAAGCACTGCTACCAAGAGGTGTTAAATTTCGCCTTGCGATGACGTCAACTGTAGTTTTTTTCATTTTGAGGAAAAGAGATGGAGGGTGAAGACTATATTTGCGTATGAGGGTGAATGGGCAGGTGTACGATTAAAGTATGGGGCAGGTGGGTTATGGACTTAAAGGGCTGAACTCTTAATTGTTGGAGCCGAAGTGAGATCTCCATTATTCCTGGAAGATTTCTTCCTACTTGGTATATATTAGGGGGACCGGAAAGTAATGTCGTTTCTCCAGATATTTTGCACAAAAACCAATTAATTTTTGTCGATCCGGCATTGAAAATTTGCACACTAGATGACAAAAGGTTGTTGATAACGAGGGTGGTTACATCATTCATTAAAAATAAAAACTTCTTTGAAACTTATTTGTTTGAATTTAATTTAAAAAGGCGACATTACTTTCCAGTGCATCTAATATAAAACTTGTGATTCTGACTCTTCCACATATACACTTCATTCCTTATTATAATCTTTTTTTCGAAATTGTATAATACTTATAAATTCTAACTTTAATATTCCATTGGCTATTGGGTATTATTATAATTACTACTGATTATAGAAAACGATGGAAAATAATGAAAAATATTAATTTTATCTTACGTGATTATATTTGTGGTTTCATAGTGGAAAAAGAAATGGTCTTTCGGTTAAAGTACTTTTTAAATTAATTACCTGTTTACCGCGAGATATATAAATATTTCGAAAATTCTTTGAAATATTAGGCGATATTTAATTAGAGAATTTCGTTGTACGAGTTAGCCGGCGGATTTTATAAACGGTAGTTCCTGAATTACCCTCTTGCCACATCGCCAATATCGGGAGGAAGCGAATAATGCGATACATTCCGACAGCTCTCACTGCTGTGTACACATATTTCCCATAGTGTAGGTGGAATATATAAATAGAATACAGTGTAAATAGAGCGTAGAAAAATGTAAATAGAGATATACTGCATGCAACACCGGCTGTGTTTGTATATATACTGAAGCCACCAAATAAAACGTGCTATCGCTGTATTAATGGAGGACACGAACTCCAGACTTTTTATTTGTCGGAAAGCTGATCTTACGAACAATCGAAATTAGGAATATTTATAGATGAGGCAAACTTAAAGGATTAAGGAATATACGTTTTTTTTTATTTGCCAGTGCTGTGAATTCTAGTGACGAAACTACCCCCAATGTTTGAACTTTTTCGTGTTTTCTGGGGAACTATAATGGATCTACAAAACAGTTTAGGTAAACATTGCAGGATTTTTGACAAAGAATAACGTAGTCTATTTTTTCATGGATAAAAATTGAGAAGTCGTGATTTTTTCTGTTATTTTGAAAGTTACGGAAGGCTGTGTAGAAACATGGAGGTAGGGATTTTTATCTTTCATTCGGCCATGCATGTGCACTTGTTGTTTAGCAGTATGAACATACAGTTCTTAACAACCGGTTGTGTAAGCTGTAAATTTGCATATTTTCTGCCAAACTTATCGCATCTGAGTCATCAAAAAGATGACTATCCCTGAACAATATATTTTTCGCGAAGAATCATAAAACTTTTATCTAAAAACTTTCGACTTTAATTGCTTACTTCACAGCGTATTCAGTTAATGAGAAATAAAATCACTTTTCTGGTATGCCGCACTTTATAATTAGATTTCACAATTTTCTTTCTGTTCCTATAACCTGAATCTACAGCTTCCGGCGTTAAAAATAAAGTTCTGTAGTAATGATATCAACACGTAGTTCAATTCTAATATACAGAAAATTCTGTTCTTAATAGATCCTTTAATCGCTTGCGGTAAAATGACGAATCTAACTCGTCATTGGTTTTCATGCCATACCGTACAATGTCGAGCTACACTCGTCATGCGACTAAAGTTATTGTCGAATATGATAATAATTACATTAGTTAACAATATCGTATAGATAACGATATGTATGAATAAAAACCTGAAACATGGTTTTTATAAATAAAAATGGAATGGTTATTTCATGCACAATTTGTCATCATTAAATCATACCGGAAGGGGTTAAATATGATGAACTTATGATCTTCTTAACACCATCAGACAGAACAAATTGTCTCTTGATATACCTTCTGTCTCTATTCATTTTCAAATTGTATAATCTCTGTGAATAATTTCGTATCTACATTGCGTTGTTATTTCATATACATGACGTTCTGTAAAAATGTGAAGCACCCTTTTCTTCATATTGCTTAATTCTATTATAATGTTGCTAAGACAAAAGGAATATTCTGAATAGTAGTTTAACGTCACAATGATAACAGCAGAATTACGAAAACTAACTCGTCGAGAACGAGTCGGAAAAAAAAACGAAGGGTCGTTTTTTTATGAAAGAGTTTTTTACCTGTGTTATTTAAAAAAATTCCAGTTTATTCGAAATAACTAAAACAATCCGTTGCTTTTTACGCGATTCAGCAGCACGCATTATTTTTATATTCCACTACTGTATATTACAATTATTCGTCGAAAATGATACTAAATATGGAGAGACGTTGCAACACGCGCTTAACTACTTATTGTAAGGTGCGTTTTCAAATATTTATATCGTACGTTAATGTGCACTCGTGTGTGTGCACATACATAACGTGAGAATTATAAAAATGCATATTTCAGTTATTGTGCTCGGAAATAAAAAATCATGATACACGTCGAAAGAATGGTTGAAAAAATGCATGGTTTATACCCCAGGAGAACATATTACCCCTAGATTTTTGCGTATCCTGCAACGAACAGAGCTGTTAGGAAATTTGGGATTTAAAAAAAATGGCCTGGATTTTTTAATTTTCTTCGCTGCAGTGCTACGCGCAGATGAATGCAAGCTGTATTTTTCGTGAAGCCTTGATTTCACTCCTTCGAAAATGCATGTTTTTATGTGAAACATACCGTTAATATTCCACGAATCAATCTACGGTATTATCAAATTTCCCTTTTTTTTTCATTTACGTTCTCTCTGATAAGTATCTCAGTGCTTTGAGTTGCATTTGAAATTAGAAAATACCTTTAAAAGGTAAAAATGAATTTTAATTAGACTCACTCTTTCAACTTCATTTTATTATAAGTTATTAAATACTATTACGAATTATTATGAGTAACGAAACTGTCTCCCCTTTATATGTTAGCGATTGCTAGAGCAATAGCAACGAGATGCGAATGTTTATAATATTATGTCAGAGTGCTGTCTGTGAGCTGTCAGATGGCCGGACTTGCTCAAATAGAATTTCTATTATTATAAACGATTATGTTACGAATGCACGCCTCACGAGTTATACCTGCTCGGGTTTTCCTGGCGACACCTTTGGAGTGAGCGTATAATTTAACACTATTCCTACCACGACCGGTCAAATGACTGTTTTTAAAATTTTGATTAGAATTTCCTATATACAACGTAATTGAATCGCCTTTAAACTTCACGACTTTTCCTCAAATATACGTATAATACATTCACATTATAATACATTTTTCAACATTCACTTCTTTTTTTACTGTTCATTTTCTGGGAAAAAATTATCATTTGACAAATTCACCGGTTGCAGTAGGAAAAGGTATACGTAAAGTGTCGGTAGGAATAGTATTAATAGGCTCACCCGGATTGAGCCACGCACGGAGGTATTGGAAGTTGTAGAAAAAATTAAATGAAGGCCGACTTGCCTTACTCTAATCAATTTATTTACACTTTATACAGTGGATGGATAGAACACTCACTTCTATCCGATTCGAAGGACCAATGTCCCGAGCGATATGATTTAATAATGGAGATTGAGATTACGTCCGGATCTTATTGTTAGTCTCGCAGACGGAGCTTCTATCGAGAGCGCTAGGTGTTGTTCTGTTCGATATTTTACGAAGACTAATTTGTTTGAAGCGCGTAAAGACGCGCTTCCGTCATGATTTAGCGGGGGCGGTCACTGTTGCGAAGCGGGAAAGCTGCTGATTGGGAGACTCTTTAGTTGACGAATATTAATTTTGCCATTGGTGGGCAAAGAAATCGTCCTTTGCCCATTGGCGAAGAGCCTTGCCGATCGGCGGAGCCGGAAAAACCTAGCTCGCATGGGGGAAAGTCCCCGGTCAATACTTCTTGCAGGACAAAATTTTTCCTGAAGAAGTATCGACGACAATAGACCCATAAAGCACATTGATTTTAAAGTCACAAATAGACGACAATGTGCGACTCCTATCTTTTCTAAGAAATCTGTGAAATATTAAGAAAGGTAAGATGCGAGGTTGGAGGATATAGGTCTGGAACGGTATCTTGGCAGCTGAGACGGAAGGGGAGATTGCTCTCGCACCGCCTATCCCCGCCATGTCGGTCCTGGAAACCTCAGATCGACGAATGACAACCGAAAATAAAACACTACTTTCGTCGTTCACATGACGACGCAACGGATGTGCGGATCTCTCTTGCCAATAGCGCGTCAAAATGAAAAATGCGTGAGGGAGAAGGATGTCCCTATCCGTCGGGCGAATCAGAGCAAATTACCCCTCAGCTGCCTTCTTAGCGTTCCAGCATTATACATCTGTGAGCTTCAGGGGCGTATTTTTGCTCCGCAACAGATTAGTTGTTTTATTATGTCGCGCCGCGAAACTCGTCGCAACAATATACTATTTAAAATTGTGGCGGACAATAACCCGTGTTATTCATGAGTCCCAGAACGAGGGAGAAAGGTGTCTGGCAGGTGCCAAAGGTCGAGAAGTCCGGGTCCCTTGATCGCTCGGGCCCGGGCAAGTAATAATGTTGGAATCTCACTTCTGACACCAAATGTACATGGTGTTTCCGTGATATGTGTCCAGCCATTTTATTATAAGAAACAAAAATCGAGACTTTTCGGCTACAAACGGAATAAGAGACGCAGGTCGACGGTAAGACCTCGTGGCAGAATTGCTAACTAAAATCTGTCTTGTCTAACAAGGGAACATCCCGAGGTGTAACTCACCGATTTTGATGAAATTTTAGTATGATATACTCCTCGCGGAAATATTTGACACGTATTTTTTTTTATCGGCAATCGTCCACGTTAAAGGGGTGAAAACCACCCTCAAAGTTGGCACCCTGAAACTTATTTATTGAATATCTGGAAAACTATTAGAGATACGAAAATTTCGCAAAGAGCGAAAATTAACGTATTTCGACCACAAATCTAATGATATAAATATATTTTTTTTAAACTCGTTTGTTTAAATAATATGCTTAAAAATACAACTTTTTTAATGATTTTGTAAGTCAAATTTCAATAAATTTTCTTGAATATTTTTCTGAGAATACCATATACCGAAACACAAAATACGGATAAAATGGAAATTTGAAATTTTGTTTGTAAAAAAAGTTATTGCATTTTTAATTTTTTCTCTTACGTTCTTGTTAAGGTATGCCTTCGTATATACATGTATGACTGCTTTAAAAGGCCAGATTTTATTGCCAGACACACATATCGTCTTTATATAAATTAAAAAAATTTGATTGATCAATTAATAATTTGTAACAATTATTGTAATAATGGTATTCATTGTTATTCTTATAACCAATATTTTCTTACACCACGAGCATTCTAAAGCATCCCTGTAATCAATTCAAGCATGTAACGTCCGAAAATAGTAAATATATAACGCATACCTCCCGAGAATTAATTAATTTATTTGGCCTGTCGGCGGATTCACATTGATATCATAAATGACTATCCCGAGGTGTAACTCACCAATTCTTATGAAACTATAGTATAAGGTGCTTTTCGTGGAAATATTTAATATCTACTTTCATTTATCGGCAATCGTCCACGTTAAAGGGGTGAAAACCACCCCCAAAGCTCGGATAACGAAAACTGTTTTATCGAATATCTCGGAAACTATTAGAGATACGAAATTTTCCTAAGGAGTGAAAATTAACATATTTCAATCACGAATCCAATGCTATAAACATTTTTTTAAAAAACCCGTTTATTTAAACAATATGTTAAAAAATACTTTTTTTTTCATAATATTTTCAGTTAAAATTCTTTCAATTTTCTTAAATAATAGTTTGTATACACTATATAGTCAAACAAAAAATACGGATCAATTAGAAGTTTCATATTTGTGTTACAAAAAAAGTTATTGCATTTTCAATTCTTACGCTTGATGAACTTGTCAAGTTTTCCCGTCGTATATACATAGTTGATTGATCCGTATTTTTTGTTTGACTATATAGTGTATACAAACTATTATTTAAGAAAATTGAAAGAATTTTAACTGAAAATATTATGAAAAAAAAAGTATTTTTTAACATATTGTTTAAACAAACGGGTTTTTTAAAAAAATGTTGATAGCATTGGATTCGTGATTGAAATACGTTAATTTTCACTCCTTAGGAAAATTTCGTATCTCTAATAGTTTCCGAGATATTCGATAAAACAGTTTTCGTTATCCGAGCTTTGGGGGTGGTTTTCACCCCTTTAACGTGGACGATTGCCGATAAATGAAAGTAGATATTAAATATTTCCACGAAAAGCACCTTATACTATAGTTTCATAAGAATTGGTGAATTACACCTCGGGATAGTCATTTATGATATCAATGTGAATCCGCCGACAGGCCAAATAAATTAATTAATTCTCGGGAGGTATGCGTTATATATTTACTATTTTCGGACGTTACATGCTTGAATTGATTACAGGGATGCTTTAGAATGCTCGTGGTGTAAGAAAATATTGGTTATAAGAATAACAATGAATACCATTATTACAATAATTGTTACAAATTATTAATTGATCAATCAAATTTTTTTAATTTATATAAAGACGATATGTGTGTCTGGCAATAAAATCTGGCCTTTTAAAGCAGTCATACATGTATATACGAAGGCATAACTTAACAGGAACGTAAGAGAAAAAATTAAAAATGCAATAAATTTTTTTACAAACAAAATTTCAAATTTCCATTTTATCCGTATTTTGTGTTTCGGTATATGGTATTCTCAGAAAAATATTCAAGAAAATTTATTGAAATTTGACTTACAAAATCATTAAAAAAGTTGTATTTTTAAGCATATTATTTAAACAAACGAGTTTAAAAAAAATATATTTATATCATTAGATTTGTGGTCGAAATACGTTAATTTTCTCTCTTTGCGAAATTTTCGTATCTCTAATAGTTTTCCAGATATTCAATAAATAAGTTTCAGGGTGCCAACTTTGAGGGTGGTTTTCACCCCTTTAACGTGGACGATTGCCGATAAAAAAAAATACGCGTCAAATATTTCCGCGAGGAGTATATCATACTAAAATTTCATCAAAATCGGTGAGTTACACCTCGGGATGTTCCCTTGTAAGAGCCTTAGACCGTGCTTTTAAGGACTTGTAGCGACCACCTACATTGGGAATTTTTCCGTTCCCATGCAAACGGTTCGTCTGGTTTATGTCATTTGCAGCGACACAGCTATTTTTGAGAAAACTGCCTTTTGTATATATTTCTTAGAATCACTTCGTACAGTTTCTTCGCAGTCTCAATAGCTCTTGCGAGTGCCATAAATTACGCGTTTCCGTTGGCCCCTCGAGTGCAGGCCCAACGCCAACCTTGGGCCGCACAAGACGAAGCGGGGGCGCGGCGGAAATGCGTACGTGACCGAACCCTTGCCAGCGAAAACTTGCCGCCATGACCTTTCTCTCTTTTCCCTAAAAAGCGCGCCAAGGGCGCAAGGAAAAGAGGGCGCAGTCGGTGATTTTCTCGTCTTCCGATTGGCTTAAGCGGCCGCGGAAATTCACCGGTCTGCGGGGGCGCGGTTCCTTCGAGCTAAGTCAGCGCGTAGTTAGATTATTGTATTTTGAGCCGCGCTACACACCACTTCTAGTCACTAGCCTTACAAATAAAGATAAAGTGTTCACGGTGATTGAAATATTTACTATCACCCCGACCGTCCCGACAGACTCTAAGTTAGTGTGGTGGGAGGTTAGGGAACTCTGACCTTTGTGACTCGGATTCCGAAAAGGCGGATGTTATTTCTATGGCATCTCATTGATAAGTTTGTAATATTTGGAAAAAGCGATATATGGCGGAAAATAATTAGTGCATCCTATTTGGGATCAGAGTAACTTCGGCGTATAACTTACGAAAATATTTAAAATGAGTCGGTATCCAATAATAAAGCCATTAGACAGGCACGGGTATTGGAGTTTTCCCGGTGTAGCTCAACTCGGAAAACTGTTTTCCCCCTCTCGGGTATTCTTCCTGTTCTGGACGAATCCGAGCGGAGGCCTACGGGAAAAGCGGGGTATAAAGGACGAACGTTTTGTCATGAAAGGGAATCAACTCCGCGAGGCTATGTGCTACGTTGTACCGACGTCGACTGGAATTATTGTATAAAGTTCCCACCGAAAATAAATCTCGTAAGTCTACGTAAGACTATTTGTGCCAAATCATTTGTGACCATCACTTCAGTCTATAAAGTAAAAGTTCAGATTTAGCTTTTATTATACCTTTAAATTTTTTTGCTTTTCAAGTATGAAAAATCGTTGAGTTAATCTATATGATAGAATAAAATTATTATTTTAGAATATAGAGATTCTTTTAGACTGTGCGTTTTTTTTCCGAGCAGTATTTAGATACGAGTGCTATGTGGCTCCACAGTTATTTTGTAAATCCGTGCGTTTTTCGACCTTTTTTCGACGGAAACTACGAAATTGAATAAACGCTATTCGTTTCCATTGTGGAGGATTTTTATTTTACTTCAAAGTTGCCTCAATGTGCGAATAATAATAGCAGGAGATTACCAGATTGTACAGTAGAGCATATAAATACGCAATAAAATGTTTATGCTTGCAGGATAAAAAAATTGTGGAAAATAAGCATACGGAAAACAAAACACAATTATTATTTAAAAAAATTAATTCTATGAGTTGATACTAATTGCATAAACACTTCATACAATTGTTGGATATCGACTTAATTCTATAAGATAAAATACTAAATATTTACAAACGTGATTCAGGGTCCAAACAGAAAATCTTATTTATTTGCTATTTTTGTCATCGCTTTCCCTGCAAAACATGTTTTGAAGACCTTTAGTTTTGATAGAAGTCACAGGGAAAGCGGTCGCACTTTGGAACCTTAACCCTTTCAACACTGAATTTTATTTCTTCAGAAAATGACTAATTTTTAGCAGTGTATATTTTGTGACACAGGAAATGGAATAAAAATACGACTAAGAATGAAATATATTTTTTTTATTTCAGGAGTTTTCAGATTTTCTGCTGGGATAAAAATATCCCAGCAGTAAATATTGTCATATGAACAAAATAATATATGGAAATAAATTGCACAATAATAACATGAAAACAATAATAACATGTTTGGGATATAAAATATCCCAGTAGTGTTGTAAGGGTTAATCACGAGAAGTCCGGGTCACTGAATTGTGCAGAATCACTGACAGTCGGTATCATGCGACAACGTTATGCTAAATTAGTAAACTCCAAACGCGAAAGTAGTTTCTTCAAAAATAAAGTGTTGTTAAACTCTTCACTGAAAACAACACAATTTTATAACACTGTTTTTATAAAAATCGAGTGCGAAACTATCAAGTAAGGAATATAGAACGTAATCGATTTCTTAATGTTCATTTATTTAAAACAGTTAAAAACTATGCAACCATTATAATTTAATTAACATCAAGAGAAAATACGCAGTGGGTAGAATATAACTTTATCATAAAAACGTTTCGCAAAGACTGTTTTATATCCAAAGCGTCATGCAGTCCGCCAAAAGAGTAAGATTCAAAAATAATAATTTAGAAGAGAGAAAATGAAGTGTTCAGTGAAACCGTAACCAGTACTGTTGGTTTCAAGTCAAGGTGATGTACAGTAATAAAAAGAAAATGGAGAATAAAACATTGTAAAAGTGATATGATCCCTTAAAGTCATAATAGGTTATGGAGCGTTAACTGCTACAAAGATGTTGTAAACATAAAAAGAGTTCTTTGTATCTTGACTGTTGAGCCACTGTCGGAAAAACGAGGTTGAGAATCTGGCACCATCTTCGGCCCAGAAACGCCTTTTCACGAGCAAGATAAAGTTTAGGAATGGTTGACGTCACGTGCCGTCACATCGACATCGGTGAGATATTTTTCTTCCGTTGCCTGCCAAGAGATATCGGGCAACAATAGGGCCATCCTTATCGTTCTTCTCACTGCGTGTCACACTGAGGACCTTGGTTTAATTTCTCAGCGTCACAAGTCTTCACCGTAGATCAGCTTGTAAACATATTTATATCGTTATCACTGTTGGGTACGATGATCTAATACATTCTGATATACAGTAAAAGTTGGATAAATGCGACACAGTTCGGGGCTCAAGGGCTTCTCTTATGAAGTAGCGGTGTCGAATCCTTGTTTACATCACGGCTCCAGGCAAGCGCGAACAAAGAAAAGGACAGACAGTAAAAGAGACAGAGAGGTCCAAGCTATAGGGGGAGCGGCCCGAACGTATCGGTGAAGCAATACTAATTGGAGGATCGGCCGTTTTCATTTTCGATTTTTTTTTTTAAACCTTTGCCAACGTATTTGTGAGATTTTTCTGATTAAACTGATACCAAACACGATATGCTTGAATTATATTAAATAGTAAGTAAGTACATAATAAATAGTAAGCAAATATATTACATTTCAAGTAAATGTAATTCAAACTATGTCGTGTTTGGTATCATTTTAATCAGAAATTCTCAGAAATACTTTAGCAAGGGTTTCAAAAAAAGAAAGATAAAAAATGAAAAAGTTTTATTCCTGAATTGGATGAGTTACTCTCTTGTTCCGAGTTGCATCACATTACACTTTTCCCTCGTCGAGCGTCGAGGTTCGCGAAGGGGGATAGCCCTATGTGGAGGGGATAGTCGTGTTGCATTTATCCAACCAAGTTTTTGTCGCAATTATCCAGCGTTTACTGTAGTATATCTTACAATTAGATTGACGCTTTTCCTTTAGTATATGTCCTGTTAGTTATGAAAGTGGGATTTATGGTAGGTACGGAGTTAAAATTTCGGACTTCTAATTAGAGTGGGCTGGAGATAATATTCTCATTACCTGTGGGGAAATTTTACCTGCGTGATAGGTATATCATAGGCAACCTTTATGTTGGTCGGAATCCAGCTCGTTCGAGATACTTTAATTTTTACCTTTGAATTCCAGTTTTCTGGCTGTTTTGCAGGAACGGTTTTTCGATATTTTAATTTAAACCATTTTTATTTTTAGAAATTTTAAACTTAGGGTACTTTTGCAATCAGTGGCTTAGCAGTTTTTTTTGTTCAAGTTTAAGTTTCTGACGGCTTATACAGGAATGAGCAGTTTTGTTGAGAATAAGAGCTCTGTTTAGAAAAAACGCTGAATACAGAGAACACTTGTACATAAATGACGAGCGTAGGTTAGCAAATTGTTCCGGTTTTCATACGTTAGGTTTACCTTCTTTGTTTTATGGTGCTGAATCTTAAATAAACGTTTCCGGAGAATCTACGCATTTTTTATGGCAGAACGGAAAGTGTTTAATTCTTTTAATTCATGTGCTTCGTAAATGTTGGCTGGAATTTCGTTCTTTCAGTATTCAAGAACTAAATTCAGTGAACAAAGTATTCCCATATTCTTATACCTTTTGCAATAATTTAGTACTTCTGAAGGTATTCAGGATGTCAACATTATAAATATATTCATAATGATACTTTGTTTTATTACAATTTTCATTACAACTATCTGTTATTGGCATTACCATCCGTTTTTAAAGGTTCTGCTTACACCGATATAAATTTTTAAAATTAATTGTTTTTCACACAATTGTGATAAAATCGCTCGAATTTTATTTTCGTTCAAACAATAAACCGAAATGTACTTTATTCACTTTTTCTGCATTTTACTAATCCGGAATATTGCTAATTTTCCACAGTTTAACTGTGTCTTTCAGAACTATAAAGTATTTAGACTATTTAGTAGTATGATCCAATTCGGATTTCCACTTTACAATTTAGATTGACGTTATCGAAAAATTATTTTGAAGTGTAGCAAAGCCCGCAGGTATTCGCTGTCCTTTAAATCATAATTAGAAAATTCACGTGTATGGTGGTTCTCAGACTTTCGTCTTTCTCAGATAATCGCGACATTAAATGTTTTAGTGCCAAGTTGCGCTATCTTGCTTTTCCTCTTTCACGTTGCATTTATGCAGAATTATGTATGTGACTTTCCATGAAATGCGAAGACAAGGATAAATTTACATTCCTTAACAAAGTAGAGTATCGACGGTGACGCAGCTTTTACATTTGTTTGCTGTTAAATTCAAAAAAATTCTCTTCTCTCCTATTACAGAAAAATCTCTCTTTCTATTTCGAATAATTCGTATTCATTTTGATTACTACACATTATAAAGTATACCCGTAAATTTCTTACGTGCTTTACGAATGATAAAATAGTCTTCTATACTAATATAAATTACTCTACTATAATATTTACTTCATAAAAATATTAAAGTACCGATATAATATTTTCCTCATTTTTCTACCGCAGGATGCGCGCGCTAAGTACATGAATATTTTAGTAGTTTAAAAAGTACCAAATTAAAGTTTCTGTAACGCGATTAAAAGTAATTCCAAATTGCAAGAAATTTCAGCCGTTTAACCATAACAACTTTAAATAATGAAACACGAAATTGCCAATACCACGCTTAAAGTAAAAGCATGCAATTTTCTGTCAAACAATACGACCAAAAGTGAATTTGCTTTATCCGTGAAATTCTTTCGATTTGTTTCGGCGTAGCCTTGTAGGGGAGCAGTACTGTCTGGTAGCCAGGTCGGTCTGGCTAGATACAAGTTCCAATTTTAGGGATGAGAGCACTGCAATGCGACACTCTCGTACCACCTTTAACCACTGAAATACACGCACTCGCTAGAAACAAGCGATCGAACACGGCGTTGAACTGTTGCGACTCTTTTCGTGAAATTGAAAGATACGAGCTGCCGAAATTCATCGTCCAAGGAACGATGGATTCTGTGATGTTTATGTCGCTGCTCTATACCAATGGCATTTCCCTATGTGTACCGTTGAAACACATTGTTATTTGCAAAGTCATGATCATACTGATGAAATTTGGCAAAGTATCGATACTTTATTGGAGTAATGTAGGATTATCTATGTGGAGAAAAAATAATTTTTGCGTTATTTTATTTCTTATATATTATACATGTTATTACAAGATGGTGTTTCTTTTGAATTTTTGAATTTTTCAGTCTTGGAAATATTTATGATGGTATTATAAAAGTAAGCAAAGAGTGACATTTCATTATAGATTGTAATAATTGAATGGGAATTGCTTATTATGACAGAAATATAAGTCGTTTATGTGGATAAAATTGAATTTGTATTGAATATGGATAAAATGAATCCTTGTTACTAGAATTTGAAGTGCATATTGTTATTTTATTATTGATCTTGCTTCTTAACTCAATGGAGCGAATTTTATTGATATGACTTCCTATTATATTATTCTTTTATTCACTGAATATCTCATTACAGTAAGAAATTTATTATGGTGTATTTTATTCCGAATAATATCCCCTTTCGTTCTTATCTCAGCTGAACATCATCTTCCCGCGTTTCTCAGTCTGATTATACATTTTTGACAGAACAGCTACTCGCATTTAAGCAGGAAAGTAATTAATATCAATATTTTTGATAGAAGAAATAGATCGATTCAGTGAATAATAAGTAATACTAAATATTGGGGTATTTGTAACAGCAGCGTTGACAACTCGTTAGTCGAGGGAATTAGAGAACAACGCTAACTTTTGAGCATTTCACCGATGAGAGGCTAATCCAATGGCTGTAGATAATGAAATTGCAAACTTACGCTAAACTGACAGCAATATCGAATATCCATTTGTTTTCATACGCTGCGTCCTAAAGTTAAAACAGCTAGGAATGTATTAATTTTGTGGTAAGATAGAAGAGCAAGGCTTCATTCTACACTGGAAACCAAGAATTTGTCTAATTTTTTAGAAAAAGGGAAAATAATTCGTCCCTTATCTTCGATACGATAATTAAAACAGTTAGACAGCAGCCACAAGTAACAATGACACTTAAGTTCGTTGATGCTACATCTATGGAAACTGCATTACTCAACTTTTTGCATTTTGTGCTTCAAATTGACGATCCATCGATTACAGTCAACAGAGTTCGATAAAATTGCTTATTTGAGCTTTTCCAACATTATTTCTTTCATTTCAAGAGATATTAAATTTTCTGTAAATCTTCCGTCCGTAGTGCACTTTGCCTTGGCTGATTTTTCAGGCGGAAATCATATTTCAAACATTATTCATATACGTAACACACTAAACTTTTCCCTTCGTCCATTAAGTTATACGACATGTTCCAGAGCGGAGCAATCTTTTTTTACATATTAATTCCCCTTTTAAACTTTTGTCCTTTTTATCTCCTTTAAGTCACGTTATCATACTGCATTTAATAATCTACATTCCCTAATGCTCTTCATAACTCCACCTCCATTATTATGGTAATTTCATTACACTGTATCTTAAAGCTTTTAAATATTTAATATTCCGTTAAAATTCAAATTTCAAAAATGCCAACATCCTCACGACCAACGACAGACAAAGAATCTATCCATAACCTACCCTTCCATATCAAACAATGACATTTATCGTGTAACCGTCTAAAAACATTCTTTAAAATAATCTACGATAAAAGCCACATTCAAACGGTACAGAAACCTTCCACGAAGTTGCACGAACTTTTGCAATATCCCACCTTGAAAAATGTCGTTAAACGAATTCACGAAGCGATTCCCATTCCTGTATTTTATTCTCTTCGTGTTTTTATTGTCCAAAGAAATTATTGTCACTGAAGCTTTCTTATCCGTGCGTAATGGAATACGCTTTCTCCTGATTCCACAGAGTTTCGCCGAGGTCTCAGCATTCTCTTTTCACCTGGCAGCCACGCTAGGTTTAAATCGAGCCATCCGCGGAAGAAAACAACCTTTCCCACGCGACGTCGAGCAATTTGTTTGGCATAACAAAGCCACGTGCAGGCTCGACACGTTAATTGTTCGTTCCGCCACCGCTCGTTCGCACTTGATTTATTTGACTTTCATGCTCGAATACGAGCGAACGTTTATACACGTACACAAACGGCACACGATGGCGTTCATGTACTCGTGACTGGGACTCGGTCAGAATACAAAACTCTTCCAGATGAGTTCGAACCACTTTTATTTCAGCTGAAACTCGCGCTAATTTAAAAAATCGTGGAATATAACGTCGCATATCGATCCAACGGTTGCGTTTCGGCACCATCGATAACAAAAAATCCACGCGATTGTGATGGAATCGTAATTGCCGGTTCCTAAGTGCTACCATTTCGTTAATTAATTTCGTACGATGGATTTAATTCCGACGAATTTCTTTTGTTATAGAATCACAGACGACTGATGTTTTTGGAGTAATTAGAGGACTTGGAGAAACTTGTGGTACATAGTGTACGTAAGAAGTGTGCGCTGTGATATTCTTAATATCGTAATAATTTTGTATTAATATAGAAATTGACGATCGATTTCTAGGAAAAGAATTTTATGACAAAGGAATAACAGAATTTAATGCGAGAGGGGAAAGGGACTTTTGAAATGATGGTGGAAGGAGTTGGGACATCTGGAGTTATCACTAGATTTATGGACTGAGCCAATTTGACTCATTAAAAATTTGATTGCTATACAGGGTGGTCCACACAACGTGTGCACCTCGAATAACTTTTAAAGTATGCGTTGCACGAAAGAATGTTATATACAAAAGTTACATGGCTTAAAAGGGTACACTATATAGTGTGTTAATTTTTTTTATAGGTGGAGGCGTTTCGGAAATTTGAAGGTCAACTTTGTTTTTTTAAATGGAATGATATGTTTTTTTATTAACCATGAAATAGCACGTTTTCAGAAGAATTCAATGACCTATGGCTCAAGGTCATTCAAGGTCAAACTTGCTTGAATATTAAGTAACTATAATTCAAAGTATGTCGTGTTTGGTATCATTTTAATCAGAAAAATCTGGAGGATCAGCCGTTTTCATTTTCGATTTTTTTTAAACCTTTGCTAACGTATTTGTGAGATTTTTCTGATTAAAATGGTACCAAACACGACATACTTTGAATTATAGTTACTTAATATTCAAGCAAGTTTGACCTTGAATGAACTTGAGTCATAGCTGATTGAACTCGTCTTGAAACGTACTATTTCATGGTTAATAAAAAAAACATATAATTCCATTTAAAAAAACAAAGTTGACCTTCAAATCTCCGAAACGCCTCCACCTATAAAAAAAATTAACACACTACATAGTGCACCCTTTTAAACCATGTAACTTTTGTATATAACATTCTTTCGTGCAACGCATACTTTAAAAGTTATTCGAGGTGCACAAGTTACGTGGACCACCCTGTATATATATATAAAATTTAAATGTCATTTTTTAAAAACATGTTGGTTTTTAGTTCCGTAATGAAATATACGTAACTGTTGATTCCTCTCCCCCGCAGACCCCTTCATTTCGCATTATCGAATGTGGTACATCTTTTTTTACGGTTGTGAGCCAATTTGACTCATAAAATGATTTTACAGTTAATCGCATAACACATGAAATTTACAGCTTACATCAGGCCTGGGCAACTTGCGGCTTGCAATCCGCACATGATTTGTTTCTCCTTTAATTTGTTTCTCCTCATATACAAACAATCATCCTCACTTCTTTTCGCTACTCCGCTACATTATCTTTCTTACCCACCCACTTCTATCATCATTCCGATTAATACATCGCGCGTGAACAGAGCAGTTTTAGTGAAATAATATAATTTTATAAAATCCACTTTTTGAAAAAATGTTTTCAATAAATTTTTGAATAATAAATCTTTCATTAAAATAGATTTAGAGAGCTATTTTCATTGCAGAAAACTTCAATTTTCTTGTCTGAGTGAAATTGGCTCACTTCAGGAAAAATAGGTATATAATCAACATCCATAAATCTAGTGTTAATAATGAGATATAAAAAGTTAGTGTTATTTTACATGTTTTTATGTCTTACTACTAAAAAAGTACGAAGATTCGAAGGATCAGTTCAGTTACCAAAACTTTAAAGATCGTTTCCGGAAGATTCATTATTGTCTATTGTATCACTCTTTGTATTTGTCGATAGTGCAAGTAAACCGATCTTTGAACGACGTCCAGTGTCCCATTTGCCCATCGGGTGCCGGCAATTTTACCATAGGTAGCTGCATGGTGTTATCGTTACAGAACTGAACGGGCGACGTTGAATGATTGTTCGTGCAAATACGGTGGATTGAAATTCGCGGCCGTATAGGATGAGATTCTGCATTGATCAAAATATCGATAGTTTCCTTCTATTTCCATTCGATCTTTCAGATAATCGAACAAAGCCACAGAAGTGTTAATTATCACTCTGCTGGAATGACTCTTCTGGTAACTTCCGTAAATGGATCAGTCAATCTTTTCATTTTCACGTATCTCTTTATCTGACATTGATAATATTTGGTTTGCCTCGTCCCGAATTTCGTATATGTAGTACGATAAAAATAACTGATATTCTATATTTGTATGATATATTTCCAAATCAGTCTTAAGAATAACTTAATGCCGCTCAAATTCTGTTGCTATTGATACAATCATTCTTACCATATAAATGAATAAAATGGTACTCAGATATTTATGAGGGTGGCAACGATCGCGATGGTATCTATTGATCCTGAAGGGCAATAAAACAAAAGACTATGTATCTCGAGCATTCATTGTATGCCTGAAGTTATTTTTTCATTTCTTTCAACAAGAGTTCTTTTTTCACTGACTTTTAACGAAAAGATGCCCTAACTGTTAGATAGAGCATATTCTGGCGAAATGCGGTAACAAAATGCTGTACTGATAGCACGTGATTTGGATAAAGCTAAAAGCAGTGAATAGAGAGTTTCTGTGCGGTCTCGGTTTCACACAGTGATTCATGAGTGATGAATCTGCTTTGGTTGTAAAGCTGAATGTGTTGTTTTTGAACGAATCGTCGATGCCAGTCGAGTCACGCTACTGTTCGATTTAATGACTTGAAGCTAATTATTGGTGGTTGTGGATGGGAGAAGTTGAAGACTGTTGGAATATTGATGAGGAAAGGAATATCAAATGATAAACGAGACCGTGGGTTTTGGTCTTCTACCGAATGGGCCTAATTTCAAATCTTCGTCACCTTTGGGAGATTTTTCCTAAATTATTATTTAACACATTCGTGACCGGCAATTTTTTTTCCTTTACTAATACTGACAATGAGTACCGGCGAAAATAATGAAATTCTGAAGCTCGTTGCCGCAAACTTGTATCGTTAAAGCAAGGACAAAAATTGTAAAATTTGTTTTGAAATATCAATGTTGCAATTATGTGTTGTTTAAAATAAAAAGATTTTTATAATTTGTATACTTGCCGGCTTACAATTATTGAGTCAACTGAGACATTCTTATTTGTCTCACTGAGATAGCGGTTATCAGGAGCGTATTGCGTCTGCGGCAATCAGAAACAGAACTTGTAAAGACGTGAATTCACGTCAGCTGTCGCGAATGTGTTAATATACCATAGTCTCAGTAATTTGGAAGCCATATAAAACTGTAGGTCTCAGGCGAAATTATTATAGATGTTAAAAGCGAAAAATATAAGAAAAAGAAAAGAGTTCAAATCCCTCATCACCTCTGGGAAATTCTTCATATATCATAGTCTCAGTGCTACAAAACTCATCAGAAAGTGCAGGTAGCAGACGACAAGACCATAGCAGTTAAATATGAAAACTGCAGAAAGAAGAAGTAGAATAGAATAACATGATTGTAAGTTGCACTAATATGTTTCTTTGAAATCTACGAAGCTAGTTTAATTGCACGAACTTTTATAAGCGTGGCGTGTAACTTCGTGTGTTTCATGTGCTCACACAAATGAGGGGTAGTTCGAAAATTCTTTTATTAGCTCCCTTTAAAAGGTTAGACTTTGAAATACTTTGCAATTCCAGAAACCCAGGCAGTGATGCCTTAGTTTTCGAAATGTAAGCTTTACTCTAGTTTTTCTACTAGCGTCATAAAGGAAGGAAGCTATTGCTATCGACAAGTTTAAAGCTGATGGTTTAGTTTACCGATCTTGCAAAGTCTCCAACCTTGCTCACACAGTGAAAAAATATATTATATAGTCGTGTTTTTTCACAGTTAGGACTGTATCCTCCAATTGTTCACCAAGAAGTTAATTTTTAATCGATAAAATTTAAAAACGCAATTCATTTGAATTTTTAATTGCATTGCAACAGCATCCACGCAATCCTTGAGTTTGATCACGTAATGGTTTATGGTTTGGCATAGTCTTCTTCATTGTTGTCGCCTTTATTATGTATTGGCTCATAACTTATGATTATACAACTGATCAGTCAAATCTTGAGATTTATCAGTCCCAAGAATACATAGAGACAGGAATACTTTACTTCTGACGAGCGTAGTTTTTTTTGTATAGCACGACATTATATTCTAAATGCTGAAGACCTGCATTCGGCTTGAAAGGCCAAGAAATTGTTCCAAACACCGCGATTCAATGTAAATCTATTGGGTTATAACACTGAAGCTATAAGACACTTCTTTTAACCTCTTACCGTACCATTTCTTTTGTGACTGAATGCGCAGTAACACCGAATTAATTGCTGAAATAACAATCTATCACTGATTTCTGAAATAGCGTATAACTTAGCGCAATATTAATAAAATAGAAATAATTTCATTGTATCGTGAACCACAGATATTTTTAATTTAATAGTATTTGAAAAATTTCAAAATTTCCTATTCCATTTCACGTGTCACGAGTAGGTATCACTCGTTAATGTATGGGAAGGGGTTAATCACAGCATTGGCGTTGTTGGAAAGATTATTTAAAGACTTTTTAATAAAATGCCACGTAAAAAGTTAACGAACGATGAAGTTTGACGGAATTTCGAATTTTTAACGAAGTCATTGCTTGCGGTGTTAATCAGATGTTAAAATTTCTCAAATATTCTTTTGACCGAAATATAATATTAGATAGGCATCGCAGTTGGTGAAAGCCCAATGAAAATGAAAATATATTTCTTTAATTGTAAGGAAGTATATTCTGATTTTTGAGAATTACCAGGCGAACGTATTGCAACTTCAACACTAAACCTGCCGACGTTATAATTACATTATTTACGAAAATTTAGATATACTGAACTAGGATTTTGGAAAAAGAGGAATCAAGAGATGAAACAGATGATTAATTAATTTATTTAGGTTTTATAAGATAGAAGTGGAATATTTACTTCATGTCTGCCCTATCAATTTAGGTAATTTTCAGAAAAAATTGGGAACCGGCCATTTTGACCGGCTTGGTAGGTTTAATGTTAAAAAGTCAGAAGAGACGGTGAAAAATATACGTCGTATGATTGTAATTTTACTGAGAAATATCACAAAAATTCTGACACAACTGTACGTTAACGATAATGCCTTTCTGGGACCACATTATTCGTGTCGTAAATACGTCGATAAACTTAAAACCACCGAGTAACAAATGCGTGTTAATTTTCTCCGTGTCGTTGCTCCAGGGTCTTCAAATTCGAAGCCAGATCGTACTGTACTCAAGGAGCACGAAACTCAGTTGCAAACTCGCGCCAATTACTGAAAGTCTCGGTTAAAAGGTACTTCTCCTCTACCGCTGGCCAGCAAACTCATCCATTGCGGTTTTCTTCAGTTGGGCATAACAACGAACTTAGTGTTTAATGCACCATAACTTGGTGTTATTTGTGGGTGATATAACATAATGGAGTACGCTGAAATTGTAAATAGCTTATTCACAGAATCAATGATTAGTCGTAACTTTTTAATCATTGATAAAAGGATGCTACTCGGCTATGGGTATTTAAACTGAGAACTATTAGGTTGGTGCATATGAAATATCGGATTGTATACGGCGAAATTAAAATACCACAGTTTTTGAAAAATCAATGTTTATAAATGAAAATAATTTCCATCGACATCAATACACTTCTACCAAAGATACGCAAGGGCTTTTATACGATTTTTAATAAAATCTGAGTTTTTAGAACCAATGAAATTGGTTGCGACTTTTTTAAGGTAACCTTCATATTAAATTTCTGTTCTGTAATGAAGTGGCTTAAGTGTTTAAAAATGTTATAATCCGTTGAAGGAAGATCAGGTGAATAAGATAGGTACTGTAAAATTTCATATTTCAATTAACGACATTTTTTTAAGCTCATTTTTCACGGATATGGTCTTGCATTGTCGTGCAATAAAGTAGGCTCCCGCCGATTAATTGACACCGAACGCAGTATTTTCAATTCTACGAGCATTTATTCAATTTTTTTTATAGTATCTGTCAGTAGTAATGCTTTCAACGCCTTGGAAAAAAGGAAGTTCAGCTTTCCCTGTATAGATAGGACATTATTATGGCATACGGTTGTAGGTCTACCACGAGGCGCATTTTGAAGATATTCATATCCAGAACGAAACTTTTTGAACCATCGTTGTACGACTTTTTAATTAAGAATTGCCTCCCATATGCTCTGTTTATGTTAAGACTTGCAGCTGCAGCTTTATTACCAAGTTAAAATTCATATCGGTTTACTACTCGTATTTCACTACTATTTGCGTTGCACAAAAAAGTATATTTTTTTAAAGAAATTAGGAGTCCTCCAAATAAAATACATCTCAATATTGAGCATATTGACCAAACAACCTGTTTCAACTGTAAAAGTATTAATTTTACAGCTACCTATTTACAAAATAAGGCTAAAATGTAGTGTATAGACCTAATCCAACATTTCATATGCACCAACCTAATATTTATTGGATTAATGTAATTTAACATTTTTTATCAGTATTATGAATTATCTTTCTTTATTTATAACTTTATTGAATATACTTACGTGGATTCTTCAGATTCCATTCGACTCCGGATCAATTGTATGAATGCTTTTGTTGTGAATGTCTTCGATGCGAAGTTTACACGATTCCTTTTAAAGAATAAAGGACGAAATGGATTTAAAAACTCGAAATTTTCGCATTCTCGGTGAAACCTTTGAAATAATTATTTGTTCCAGTATTTTAAAGCTACCGCTAAGTATAATCGTGCAATTGAAAGCAATGGTAGACCGGAACTCGAAACCGGGAGCTTTCGTTTGTCGGACAACTGCTCTTAACATCTCGACTATTCGAGATCCTCATGAACCCAGTACTTTCCTAGACGCCCTGAATCTGCTGAAATTACAGCTAAAAAAGTATGAAAATAATTTAAAGAAAATACAAAACTATTACGATATTGTTGTCAACGTAATTAATTACTATGTGCAATTTAAATGTTCCCCATCTACATTACGCGCGGCAATAAAAAAAAACTTTTATGATGAAAGTGAAGGATCAATATATTATACATTATATTGTTATAAATTATTGAGCTTCACTTTATACACACAATTATAATTTGTGAAATATCTAAAAACGACTCCTGATTGTTACAGAGAAAATCATAAATTTGAGGGGAGCTTTAGGCCAGCTTTAAGTCTGCGGTCGAGTTTTGTAACAAATGGTTCGTAATTAGTAATTAATATCAAGACAATATCATTCGTCGAAAACTCGAAATACTCTATTTCATCATATTTCGCACGAAGTGTAGTAGAGAGAAGATCGTACTTATCAGGATCATTTCTGTAGTACATCTTCTTTTTCCGTTTTACCTCAATGACTTTTTTTATTTAATCCTCTCATCTACAAAGAAATCACCCTCCATTAACTGCAACAGATACACTCAATTCTGTTTTTACACGAACTTCTTTTACACGATTTTGATTTAACACGAATTAGAAAAAAAAATTAATTCTCTTTTTGCACGGCTTATTTTGATTTAACACGATCGACCCAAATTCTAAGAAGAAAATTTTGCTTTTTTGTGGCCTAGCCAAAACACAAACACAGCGATTAATTACTGAATTCGTTCTTAAATCCACTGAAACATCGGGACCACAGGAGGCTAGTCTTAATTTTGTTGAAGAGATTACTAAAAGAATTTCAGCAGTGGAGCACGAAGACGATAACCAAGACATTTCTAACGATAGCAGTAATATTGCAGTTTTACGCAAACGTATGCGTTTATTGTCAGAAAGTGACAACGAATAAAATCTTTTTACGTGCAACCCATATTATTTTGACTAATTTTTGTGTTCATGAATTACTATAATTTACTTTGTATGATACATGTGCAATCTTTATGAAAAAAATTTTTAAGATCCTCACATGAAAACTTATGGTTTATTGTATTATTTTTGCTGATTTCTTATGACTGGAACCAATCTTCTATTTTTCCATAGATGCAGTATATTTTTTTACACGTATTCTTTGTGAACGTATCTATCGTATAAAAAAAAGAATTAAGTGTACACCTATCGGCGAAATACATTTCCCAATTTCCTCCGTTAAAAATATTCAAAATTCCATTTCAGAGATATCGACGGACAGAGTTAAAATCATCTACAGATTTCGTGCACAAGCTTCTGTAAAATGCAGCATCAATAACCTTTCTGCAAAAGTCGAACAATTACATACCCGATGTTAACATCGTTATCCCTTTTACCCAAAAATTCAGATGCCCTTACCGATGTCGCAGTCAGTCGAATCCGCTTCTATGTTAATCTAATATAAAAGTCATCGAACCGAGCATAGCGAGCATCGTTAGCAACCATTTCACCGTGTTTCATAAATCCAATGAAAATCTAATTTCAGTATCGTTTTACCGTTACGTCCAAGATAAAAATGGAGGAGTATGCTTATCGATACATGATATTTCCATCGTGATCCAATATCCCTCGTTAAATCGTTCTTTACTCATTTCGCGGTGCAAAGCCGCTAATTGCTTTCGTTTCATTCGCAAGAACAAATCCGGGAGGGGTGGCGGAAGTATACGCAGCGCGAGAACTTTCATTCCCGGCAGGTAATCGAACAAAGAGGACGGGCCGAATAGTGGCAGCAGAGGATTGATTCTGCTACATACAAATAGCTTCGTTCTGCATCATTTACTTGATTCCATATTGCGCAACATAATGTCGATGCCACGGTGGTGAAACCACACGCGTATCGGATACCTGTCTACGCTCGAGTTACCATCCAATTTTACTGTGAGTTGAATATCACCATTATTTACTGCCGGCATAACGTACTTAGAATTGACACGTTATAAATGATCGATGGTATCGCGTGTACTCACGGTGTGTATGCCAGATTGGAAATTATTTTTTGATTGGAATATTATGAGGCTGTCGTTGGTGCGATGAATTTTTAGAAGATTTTCGGTGATCACTCTTTGTAACTTGAATTTTTGCCACATCGTAACAGTAGGTGATGGTGTATTGGTAAACGTTTTGTATATTGAATTGGTAAATCTTTTATATTTGACCGAATGTAAATTTACATTTTGAAACGCACATATTGATTTCGGTATAACTGTATAGTATGATTAAATATTATTGTAACTTTATATTTTTCATCTACAAATAGCGTCAAATTGAAGATGAAGTAGTTTTTCAAACTAAACAATTCTTGATTGCAACTGATTTCAAGTGCGCCGAAAATGAAATCCTACAGTAATTTCAGATTGACGAAGGACGATTTGCAAAGCGCAAAAAATGTGATAGAAGGACTCGAAGAGTCAGAAAGTGTACTTTTGAGATTGGTCAGCAGAGAGTGACCGTTTTGCTAATAGGTCGAGTGAGTCCTCCATCAGATGGAAGTGCAGGGCGCAGAAGGAGATGCTCGGAGCAAAAGCATCCTCGGTCGATACTTTCTTGTACTTTTCCGAGGAAGCATTTTCGTGACGATAGGTTCATAAAGGTTGCAAAAATCTTCAAAACAAATAATGTAAATTTACGGAGCCTGGATCGGTACTTTTCAATAATTTCATATCGCTTTAAAACCGTATTGTTTTTATAACAAAATAACTGTTATTGCATTAAACGCGTGCCTTAATTATACATTATATTATATATGAAACGATGTCGATATTATAAGCATTTTCAGTGTACAAATTTATTAGCAACAATTTACTCAAGTTATGTTTAAAGACTATGTCTAACAGCTATTATTAATTCACATATGATATTATTTCCTGATTTATAGTGTGAAATATCATGATCATGCGTTCTGAAGAAGCTTTCGAGGTATATACGTTTTGATTAAATTTTAAATACCTGCAGGCACAGATTGTGATATATTCGATTTCAGCTACTTAAGAGCTAAATATAACGTCTAAAAAATTTCTCATTCATGTTCCATCTAATATAATCTAAACTTTTTTTAAGTTTCTTAACCGTTATTTTCAGTTTATATTAATTCAGACAGATATTCGAATTTGTGCAACATCTCATGATTTATAAGATACAAGTAATTACCTGCTATAAATACATCAGCTGGTATTTATCGCTCAGAGACAAATTGAACACGGGTCTTTATCTAAGAAACTTTTCTATGGAATCAAACACCAATAAATTCTAGGAAATGCAATATTATTCCTTGCATAAATGAAAGAGCCATTCGGTCGATGATTCCCCGCGGTGCGATAGGGCAGACATTTCTCTTGGGGAAAGCATAAAAAAAAGTGGCAACACAAATTTTATTTTCGGCTGAGAAATTAAAATAGTTCCGCAAGACATTTAGTTTCGTCCGCTCACAAGACCCAACACCCAAGACAATACTCTTTCCCGGGAGCTAGAAGTCGCATCCGTCCGTTAGGGACGGAACAAAAAAAAGAGTAAATGACATCCTTTGTGTACAATGGTTCTGCACATTTTCAATTGTTTATACCTTCAGCTTTGAACATACAAAATCGTAAAAGTGTAATAAACAGTAGACTGTGTCAAAACTTAAATAACTTTCCGAAACGGAACCGAAATGCCGAACCGCGTTGAATAAAACAATAAAAAAAAGATAGATGCCCTCATTTGTCCGCAATGGCTCTTCACATTTTCAATTGTTTATACCTTCAGCTTTGAACATACAAAATTGTAAAAGTGTAATAAACAGTAGACTGTGTCAAAGCTTAAATAACTTTCCGAAGCGGAACCGAAATGCCGAACCGCGTTGACTAAAACAATAGAAAAAGGTAGATGTCGTCACTTGTCCGCAATGGCTCTTCGCATTTGAATTGTTTATAACATCAGCTTTGAACACACAAAATTGCAAAAGTGTAATAAACAGTACACTGTGTCAAAACTTAAATAACTTTCCGAAACGGAACCGAAATGTCGAGCCGCGCGGAATAAAACAATAAAAAAAAGGTAGATGTCGTCATTTGTCTACAATGGCTCTTTGCAGTTTCAATTGTTTATACCTTCAGCTTTGAACACACAGAGTTGCAAAAGTGTAATAAATAGTACTCTATGTTAAAAGTCTACATGTTAATTGTTAATTCTTACATTATTAAAATACATATTAATTGTTAAA
This sequence comes from Cerceris ruficornis, assembly GCA_963989415.1. Lineage (NCBI taxonomy): Eukaryota > Metazoa > Arthropoda > Insecta > Hymenoptera > Crabronidae > Cerceris > Cerceris ruficornis. The sequence goes on along the minus strand of OZ022517.1, from coordinate 39,399,479 downwards.
GGGGATTAAAACGGTTATAAAAGATCGTTTGGAAAAATAAGAAATTGTAGACATATCCTAAAGGAGTGAAGATAACAATCCATATACAGAAATACCATTCTCACCTACCATTACGAAACAATTGTCGAACGTATCTAGGGCATGATACGAGCTTATAAAAGCAATGTACGGAAAGTACAACTTCGAGGCCTACTAATTAATTATTACAGATAATTTTTTGGAATAATTTTTACATTTTCTGTTTATATGGACATTCTACTACTGATTTACAATAAAATGTTATACATCTGGACCATTACGAAAATTAACTTTTGTCCAGCTAGATCAACCAAATTACATACTGTGCGTCGCGTCGCAAGTTGTTCGATCAATCCATGGCTCCGACGATTTTCTAACTCGATTACGTGAAGTCTGATCAAATCCTTAGATCCTCGTTATCTGATCAGAGTCTGTCCGAATTCCATCGAGACGTCACAGAACGAGATTTAGTCGATCCATAGGACGTCGTAGAATCTTCCCGTTGAATAAGAACCCCTTGAGATTTTAACGAAGAGACGGAGAAACAAACGGGACAAATTGAACGAGTGAAATCTGACTACAGTAGATCGGCTCGAATAACTTGAAATTTAATTCACCGAATACATCCGATGAAATTGAATAGCATAAACGCGTTTCGCCGCAAACTCGTTAAACCTTTGTCCGATGAGAATGAATCGTTATTCCAATCAGCTCGATGACAGTTGATGCTTGTTTCCATTATCGGTGAATTTAAACAATAGCGTCGCACGTTCCATTGTGCTTTCTACATCGACGATGCAAAATAAGGGGATTAATTATTTTCGCAGAGAAGTACACACACATACGCCGACGAAAACTTTCAATATCTTCCTTAGATTCGCCCGCCGTCAAAATTCATATTCTACCACTTTCAAACGTGCCCTACTTCCTCGTATTTTCACAAACCATGTAAAATAGAATTAAGGGACAATTTTTTCGGCGTTCCTTTTTTTTTTTCGCCGAGCGTTTATGAATACTTACGCGAACCGCGAATACTCGTATTCACATGCGAGGCTCTCACCGACAAGGGTTTCGAAGTTCCATGATTTTGCATAATTCTGTTAAGCAAATGACCAGAATAATAGCTCGCTGCGAGGCATATGTGACATTCATGCCGCGCTTCGAGCGGGCGTTGAACAAAATTTAGTTTCGCAGTTTACACGGTGATAGCGGAATAATTATAGGAGCGCGTAGGATGAACATCTACTTCCTGCGTTTAACTTTCCTTCGCATGGTATACTTCACGATCGAATTAATTTATATTATACTCGGGCAATGTTACGGTTTAACGTCCGATAGTTCGATTAGCGCATTTTTATTTTCTGACTGCATCCCTTTTGTTTTATGTGGAAGTAATTAAATATGAAATTAATAATATAGAGGTGTACTCGATATTTGGATTTATCCCAGCTGATATATATATATATATACAGAGTGGTCCACACAACGTGTGCACCTCGAATAACTTTTAAAGTATGTGTTGCACGAAAGAATGTTATATACAAAAGTTACATGGTTTAAAAGGGTACACTATGTAGTGTGCTAATTTTTTTTATAGGTGGAGGCGTTTCGGAGATTTGAAAGTCAACTTTGTTTTTTTAAATGGAATGATATGTTTTTTTATTAACCATGAAATAGCACGTTTTCAGACGAGTTCAATGACCTATGGCTCAAGGTCATTCAAGGTCAAGCTTGTTTGAATATTAAGTAGCTATAATTCAAAGTTCGTCGTGTTTGGTATCATTTTAATCAGAAAAATCGGGAGGATCGGCTGTTTTCATTTTCGATTTTTTTTCTAAACCTTTGCTAACGTATTTGTGAGATTTTTCTGATTAAAATGATACCAAACACGACATACTTTGTATTATAGTTACTTAATATTCAAGCAAGTTTGACCTTGAATGAACTTGAGTCATAGCTGATTGAACTCGTCTTAAAACGTACTATTTCATGGTTAATAAAAAAACATATCATTTCATTCAAAAAAACAAAGTTGACCTTCAAATCTCCGAAACGCCTCCACCTATAAAAAAAATAACACACTACATAGTGTACCCTTTTGAACCATGTAACTTTTGTATATAACATTCTTTCGTGCAACGCATACTTTAAAAGTTATTCGAGGTGCACAAGTTACGTGGACCACCCTGTATATATACAGGGTGAGTCTTCTAACACGACGACTTCAAATAACTCGTAAGTTATTCGTTGTGCGAAAAAATGTTTCAAACAAAAGTTGCACAATATCTAGGGGGACATACAGTGCGCTAATCTGTTTTTTATTGCCTTACTTTTTTATTGAGATATTAGGGTGACCTTCAATTTTTTAAATGGAATGTCTAATACTTATTTTCGAATTCGGATAAATCATCAAATTTTACGTAAAAAAGTATTATACAGAGTGGGACTTCAAATGAATAATTACTGACATACTTCCACCGGGGCCAAACCAAAGAATCTTGATTCATCGCGCGGACGGCATAGATTATTAATTTGAAGATATCTCAGTAATTATTCATTTGAAGTCCCACTTTGTGTCATACTTTTTTATGCAAAATTTGACGATTTATCCGAATTCGAAAAAAAATATTAGACAGTCCATTTAAAAATTTGAAGGTGACCCTAATATCTCAATAAAAAAGTAAGGTAATAAAAAACAGATTAGAGCACTGTGTGTCCCCCTCGATACCATACAACTTTTGTTTGAAACATTTTTTCGTGCAACGAATACCTTACGAGTTATTTGAGGTCGTCATGTTAGGAAACTCACCCTATATATTTTTTTTAACCGTATCGCTGCGTAAAAACTAAACGTGTGCAAACAGAACAGTGAATAACTTTATTAAAAATATATAAAGCTATAAAATAAGAAAACTCACTAAACATTGGCTAACTCTAACTAAAAATGACTCAAAACGCCCTCTAATTTTCAAAAACTCACTCCCTCAAGCTATGTTCTCCACTGCCGACTTATTCTCAGCTGTCTCGCTCTCAAAAATCACGCTCACATCCACCCGCGATACTTTTTCTCACCCTCTGTTCTTCTTCTTTCTCACAGCGTGCATTCTCTATTGCACTCATTCATTTTCTCCTTATCCGCAAACTGAACATTCACGCTAGCATTCCTCGTCTTCCAAATCGTCTAAGCATCCACTCTCGCTTATACACAATCCACCCACACTCACTAATTCTAAAGTTAAAACTATTTATTAACTATAAAAATTCCGTTCCTAGAATAATGTATGAAGAAACAAAAATAGAAATATGTTACTGTTGGTAAACTTATGAGTAAAAGTAAACTTAAAAAGTATCAAAGTGAACTTATGATATAAAGTAAATGAGATCTTTGGTGTGTTGACCTGAACAATAGATGGAGGAAATTATTTAAATTATATTATGAGGAAAGATATTTTCATGGAGACTGCTGAATTGGCCATGAGTTATCTTATTAAATTATATAGAAGTTCTTCCTTCTTTTTTCGTATGAATTTATTTCTCGAAGTATATTTACACATTTAAATAATAAATTATACGTGCGCGATACGTGCCAATTTGACACAAATGCTTATTAAGTATTTGTTAAATCAAAATCCTTGGCTATAAGGGTGAAAAATAATATTTTCTCTGTCAAGCTTTTCTCCTATAATTCTTGTTAATCGCTGAAAACTTAAATCTGCAGAAATCCAAAGCGTCTGATTTTTTTACTAACCACGTCACGCAGTGCTGGTAAAATATCATAAAAGATTGCCTTTTCTACTTTATACACGCAATTTCGACGTTACTGTTACTACTTATCGTGCTTCATAAAATTGTTTAACGGCGTGAGTTTATTTGCAGTTATTCTTCAAATATTTTGAAAAAACATCACGTACCGGGCCACGCAGCTTCACATTGAAGCTGACGAGGAAGTTAAATTTACCCCAACGTGCCTCGACGTCAATGTTGATTTCAAACCTCATTTTCATTTTATTTGTCCACATTTTCCTTAAATGAACTTTTACTTCTATTATGGGGTGCAAAAAACAAATAAGTGATTTATATACAACTTGCTACTATCAACACTTTAATGGCCGCACGTCGACGCAGTTAAACTTCGCCAGGGGCCGGCAATATCTTTAAAGAATTAAATTAAAAAAGCTTCATATAAATTCACGAAACAATTGAACATGTGCGAACATACACATTTTTAATAAAAATAAACACAATAAGAATTAACTAACACTGCCGCTACAGTTGTTCCGGCTATCACACACATATGTGAGCACCCATTAAAGTGTTAAAAGGATATCTGAACGAACAATTTTGATAGATTTAAAGTACTAATAATCAATAACAGAAGACATAAAATCGTTTTTATCCATACAGATATTTCTGTTTCGTCTTATTTTTATCTACAGAATACATTTATGAAAAGTGAAGTAATTAATTGCAGCAGAAGAACTTTGGGAGTATTAAATTTGAGATAATAGTTAAAGTGATTTATTGCAAAGTTCAAAAGCTAGCACATGAAATGAATTTAATCATGCATGATAAAATTCATATAGATACTTGTTATTTTCAATCTTAAATTAAATATCAAAATAAGACAAGTGTTATAATTCTACCTGGGTTGAAGCGATATCGTAAAATGAAAATAAAATTAAGTGGCGCTGAAAGATCCCCGATAATTTCGGACCGAACATCTTCTCTTGCCTCGAGGAGTGCTCCTTTCAAAGACTCTTTGATGTGTTCACAACGAAAGTGGATCCTGCTATCTTAGAAAATCCGGTCGATATGCATCATTCATTCCCGGTAATCTGCCGGTGGAAGTTTCAGAAGTTTGAAGCAGGTCGTCGTCATCAGTTCGCGCTAGATTCTAAGTTACAACCTCGTTTAATTGCTCGATGCTTCAGACTTCAGCTATAAGACCGTCCTTCACCAAAAGTTTCTACGCTTCGACAATTCCGTTCAAAACGGAAAACGTATCGTTTTCGGCACAGACTTCGCGTAATTCATTTAACGATTTATTCCCCTCGGGTTAACTTAGGTAAACGGTGGAATTTCAATAAGTAAAAGTTCCGACACCTTTTAATAAAGTATAATAATTGTAATCCAAATACACATTATCCTTAGCCTGTCCATCTTATCGTGCAACAAGTATTTCTAAATTGGAACTTATATCATGGATTAAATAAATTGCTGGTACAAGTTATTGTGGGACTTCTTCTTTTAAATTACTCATTATAATGAAATTTAATTTTACATCATATATAAATTTCTATAAAGAACCTACAAGTAATTATGTAAATGGTATATATTTAGCATTGTTTATTAATTGTGGTAAAGCATTGAAAATTTCTTTCTCTCCTGAAAGTTTTCATTACACTCTTCGAAGAATTCAACTAAACTATTACAAACTGTTTAACGAAATTTTAGATAAAGTTTCTTCGGTAAAAAAATTGATCAATCTATACTGTTTAACGGACTAACTATATCAATTTCCATCTAGTGTTAATTAAATTAGAAAATTAATATTCACATGCACTATGTCACGTTATAGTCTCTCGACAAGGTACTGACTATTAAATCAGGTAGTTTCTACGAGGATCATAAATTTCTCAGCTCTGAAATCTTCCGTAGCCTTGGACTACGTTGAATGTTTGAAACCAGAGTACAGTAAACCCTCGATAAATGCACTCATTTCGGGGGTAAAGCAGTGCTCTTATCGTGTACCGGTGCCGAATCTGTGTTTACATTAGGGCTCGAGCCGAGCGCGAGCTTAAAAAAAGACAGACTGTAGAAGAAACAGTGAGGTCCAATCCACAGGGGGACCGGCCCGAACGTATCGGTGAGGCAATGCTAATTGGAGGGTCGGCCGTTTTCATTTTTGATTCTTTTTTTTTGAAACCTTTGCTCAGGTATTTGTGAGATTTTTCTGATTAAAATGATACCAAACACGATATAGTTTGAATTATATTTACTCAATATTTAATATATTTACTTATGTAATGCGAGGTCAAGGTCAGGATATTAAATAAAATACACTGGGAGCTGTATTAAAAGCGAAATAAAAGGTATATTTAATAGGTGTAAGAATATTCTACCGTTGCTGCGTCGAGACTGCATCGTGCCGCAATTGCCACGGTGTTACCCCGAAAAAACAAAACGCACGTCGACGGCAATCGACGTCTTGACAACGAGATAAACATATTTCTATTAAAGGCTCTTACACTTAGTATTTACATAATTAAAACATATCGTGTTTGGTATCATTGTAATCAGAAAAATCTGAAAAATACATTGGGAAAAGTTACATTCAGCAACATTAATAAACGACCAAGTTTTTTGTTGCATTAGCAATGCCTCGCCCATACTTTCGTGCCGCTCACTTTGTTTGCTTCCTCTCTCTGTCACTTCTACTGTCTGTCCTTTTCTAAGCTCGCGCTCGGTTGAAGCCCAAATGTAAACACAGATTAGATACCTCTGCTACCTAAGAGCAATATTCGGTCACGACCTGTGCATTTATCGAGGGAGGTGCCTATTCAGTGTTATTATGCGGCTCCAGCTGACCGCGAATGTAGAAAGGGTAAGAATACGGAAAACCACCCCCTCGAAGATGCAGGAGTTAAATGTAATGGGACTCGTTTGACTGTAGTATAGACCGGAATATGGATTCTGGATTCCGAAATATGGATTCTGGATTCTGGAATATGGATTCTGGATTCCGGAATATGGATTCTCGATACTCGAATATTGATTCTGGACTCCCGCATATGGATTCTGGATTCCGGAATATGAATTCTGGATTCCGAAATATGGATTCTGGATTCTGGAATATGGATTCTGGATTCCGGAATATGGATTCTCGATACTCGAATATTGATTCTGAACTCCCGCATATGGATTCTGGATTCCGGAATATGAATTCTGGATTCCGAAATATGGATTCTGGATTCTGGAATATGGATTCTCGATTCTCGAATATCTCGAATTCTAAACGAGATAGCGGGGTTTTTAAAGCGGCATTTTGCGCAGAATTGACTAATCTTGCGTGTAGATGCGTTTAAAAACGCCAGGCGAAAAATTTTTTTTTCGGCGATTTTCCGCAAAAATCGACGACCCCCTAGTGGGGCGAAATTTCAATATCTTCAAATATCGATATCTCGAATTCTAAACGAGATAGCGGGGTTTTTAAAGCGGCATTTTGCGCAGAATTGACTAATCTTGCGTGTAGATGCGTTTAAAAACGCCAGGCGAACAATTTTTTTTTCGGCCATTTTCCGCAAAAATCGACTGGAATCCAGAATCCATATTCCAGAATCCAGAATCCATATTTCGGAATCCAGAATCCATATTCCGGTCTATACTACAGTCAAACGAGTCCCGCTACATTTAACAGCTGCATCTTCGAGGTAGTGGTTTTCTATATTCTGACCCTTTCTACATTCGAGGTCAGCTGGAGCCGCATAAAAACACTGAATAGGCACCACCCTCGATAAATGCACAGGTCGTGACCGAATATTGCTCTTAGTTAGGAGAGGCATCTAATCTGTGTTTACATTCGGGCTTCAACCGAGCGCGAGCTTAGAAAAGGACAGACAATAGAAGAGACAGAGAGAGGAAGGAAACAAAGTGAGCGGCACGAAAGTATGGGCGAGGCATTGCTAATGCAACAAAAAACTTGGTCGTTTATTAATTTTGCTGAACGTAACTTTTCCCAATGTATTTTTCAGATTTTTCTGATTACAATGATACCAAACATGATATGTGTTAATCATGTAAATACTAAGTAAATATATTAAATATTGAAAAAATATAATTCAAACTATATCGTGTTTGGTATCATTTTAATCAGAAAAATCTCACAAATACTTGAGCAAAGATTTAAAAAAAAAAAGACCGAAAAAGACCGAAAATGAAAACGGCGGACCCTCCAATTAGTGTTGCCTCACCGATACATTCGGGTGGTATCTTGTTACACTGCTCCCTCGTCGAGCGTCTCGGCTCGCCAAGGGGGATCCCCCTATGTGGAGGGGATTGTCATGATGCATTTATCAAGGGAAACTCATGATGCCTTTATCGAGGATTTACTGTACTACTTTGTATCGTTTACTGTAATAAACCAAGTTACCTAGATCATCACTGGATTTCTGGCAAGTTCCGATCTACTTCTACCCGTAATTATACCAAATAGTTAAAGTGAACATTTTATTTTCGATGTTGCATGAAAATGACGCAATTACGACGTAAAGCAGCAATAGTAGCTAGGTGCTAGAGACGTCTTGAGAATTCGTCGTGGTGAGTTGAAACACCTATTAAATTATCTACCTATTGAACACCTATTGAATTTCAAAGATTTCTCATGTCAGAGTTCAAATTGACTGCTTTCCTAAAAATTTGTATACCTCGCAAAAGGTAAGATATCCTCTGGTCTGTGGTTTGTTCTGATTCGCCTAACGGATAGAGACATTCCCTCGTCATTTTCGACTATGACGCGTGATTGGCCGATAAAGCCGCACATTCGTCGCGTCGTCGTCGGAACGATGAAAGAAGTACAGTGGGCCCTCGACTTTCGCATACAATTAGTTCCTGAAAGTGTGTGCGAATGTTCGAAAGTAGAGGGATGTAAAAAAATATGCAGCAACAACTGTGTTTTAAAGTATTTATTTATCAACATATATACATAATGAAGTTAAAGAGGCGTGTTTAAATGATTTCGGGTGTTTTCTTTATAAACTCGTCAAGAGTTAATTGAATACCTCCCTTTTTTTTTCTTTTCTTGATAAAGATTTCTATAACATGCTGTGTCTTTCTAAGGCAAGACAAACTGTTTTGTCCTCTTGATCGGAACAACATTGCAGTCTGATGACCAAAGTCTGATGTCCCCTGAGAGGCGGCAGTCCATTAGCCTGCTCGACTCACGATGTCCCTTTAGAGGGAACATCCGACCTTAAAGGCTTAAAAAGTTGAATTTTTAAAACTGTGCGGAATAGCGAATTGTGCGAAAGTAGAATGTGCAAAAGTCGAGGGCCGTCTGTATTGCGTTTTTTGTTCTCATTAGTTGATCTCAGGTTCCCAGGACTGATATAGTGAGGGACCAGAAACAAGGCAATTAGGACGGAAGGGGGAATTGCTCGCGCACCGCCTATCCCCGCCGTGTCGATCGTGGAAACGTGAGATCGACGAATAACAACCGAAAATAAAACACTCCTTTCGTCGTTCACATGACGACGCAACGAATGTGCGGGTCTCTCTTGCCAATAACGCGTGAAAATCGAAATGCGTGAGGGAGAGGGATGTCCCTACCCGTCGGGCGAATCAGAGCAAAATTACCCCTCAAGTGCCTTGTTTCTGGTCCCTCACTATACCGTTTGGCTACGATAAAGGAGACGCGCGGTATGAGCCACGGGGTAAGGGGAAAGTGCCGCTCGCAGCCCCTATCCCCAACATATCAGTCCTGGAAATCTGTGATCGACTAATGACAACCGAAAACAAAACAATTATTTCATTGTTCACATGACGACGCAACGAATGTGCGGTTCTTTAAGCCAGTCACGCGTCAGAATCGACAATGATGTCAGAAAGAGGGATGTTTCTATTCGTCAGGCGAATGAGAACAGGGCAAAGGCCAGAGGACTTCTTTTGGATATTTGGCCTGTATAGTGGGGACAGGCGGTGCGAGTGACTCTGCCCTTACCCCGTGCCTCATACTGTGAGGCTTCATATCGTTTGCGTGCTATACCTATCGGTTGGTACAATCAAGTGGTACTCTGGTGGACCCACGTTTTCCTGTGAATATGCGCGCATGTGCTAAAAAGGATGCGAATACATATATGCAAAAGATATATATGTATATAATGACCAAGATGGTGTGTGCTTTAACGAGGTAATGATACAAGCATGATTTTGTGGAAATTGCCTTAGGTCGCTTTCCTAACTTAAGATCGTTGGGCTACTTACAATAATTAATGGCAATCGATGATTCTAACCTTTTCCAACAAATGCGCTTTAGCCATCAAACAATACACACCTTCAATTGATTACATTCAAACATGACATTCAAAATCTTAGAAACACCATTGCGATTCAAATACATATCTTACGACGTGATACATTCATATCATTAACACTAGATTTACGGGAGCCGTCAAATTGACGGGTTCCTACTTGTCTTATAAATATTCCTTAAATTTACAGAGACGCTGTACAGTAGATATTTCACGTGTATTTTATAATACAATAATCACTTAACGAATTACCATCTTTGCCGCTTGATCCCTCTTTTTTCAAAGTCCTTATTTAATATATTGCAATTTAACAGATTTCACGCCCGTAAATCTAGTGTTAATTACCGATCCTCCAGACAATCAATCCCCTAACAGTCAGCTAATATGAAATTCAGTGTCCACCCAGATGCTATAATAGATTACGATTATCCTTAATCTAATATTTCATCATTTTCCCTTTGCAACCATATCATTACATATGTATTTCCCCGTGAACGAAGTAGCGCTCAGCAAATTAATACTCATGATAAAAGTAATGCCATGAAAGCACGGCCGTTAGGAAGAAACCTCATTTCACCATCGTTTCTCATCCAGTGAGCAATTCCGATGGGACGTAAACCGGTCCCTTCGTGAACGCATACCCTTTCAGGCATTCCTTCCTGGTTGTTCGCACTTTAACGAGACGAGCATCGTAATACTCTGGAAAGTCCGGGCAGTGCACATGCAACGTGCGCGCGATGCAAGTATGCGTCAGTGCTTGGCCTACATGTCGAGGTCGGGCCGCTCATTATAGCAACCCCTTGTGTCGCGCTGCTGCTGTTGCTGCTGTTGCTGTTGCTGCCGTTGCCGTTGCTGCTAGTCTGTCTATATCATTTCACCGTGCGGAGTACAATGTACACATTTCTAACGTGCGCTCGCTCCGCTTTTGGTATGTCCGGGTAAATATCTGTATTAAACGTCAACGTCCGCGATGCCTGGGACTTTATGCGCGATACATAAACGAATAATATAAGTTTCGTCGTCGTGCCGACGGAATATACTATCTGAAAGTGTGCCCGCTCTATTTGGGCGCTCACGTTCATCCCGATAGGACGGTAGAAATATTATTTAACAGAGGGTCGACGTGGATAATTTCGTGATTGAGACGGGGAAATTGCCTTTGTGCCCTCTCGAGTGAAAATGTTCATTATTGGGTTGATAGTTTTAAGTAATAATTGCGCTGTCTGCGGGAACGGAGAGGATGTTAAAGTAGAAACGAAACCATTGTGGTAGCCCTCGTGAGTCATTGTAGCAAGAAATTGGAACGCTAATTAGAAGAAGCAAGTCCGTGGCTCGTGTTTAGCGACCGTGTAATTTTATGGTCTTGGTGTTGCTGATTTGTCTATAAATGTAGTCGGAGTTAATAAGCTGCTTGTTTTTCTTAATACATATGCTATTTTGTTGCTATTGGAATATATTGTCGAATAAAAAAAATGTATAATTAGAAAGAACTGATACTGTGAGGGAATTGAAACGTTTTTAGGGTCGGTAGTGCCAATAAAATCTTGCCAGAGGCTGTGTTCCATATTTAGAGTAATCGATATTACAAAAACCGGATTTGCCGATAATTGAGGTGTTAACGTTTATGTAGGATCGATAGTGCAATATCCAGGTATGATTCATTAAGTTGCACCTTTGTTATTCACGCTATATTTACAATGTTAATATTCAATCCAATATGCCAAATATTAGTTGAAAATTTATAAACAATATTTGCAAAGTAAATAAAATCGATCTCAGGGAAACTTAGCATATTTTTAGAAGTAATATTAAAGAATGCATTTGTTCATTGAGCAGAAGTTAGAAGTATCAAATTATCTATCAAATCTGTCGGTTCTGCTGTTATGCTACGTTGAAAATTTCGAAATTAAAACTTAAAATAAAGCATCATAGAGTTGCAAAGTATCGCTCTGAAATAATTAAGTTAACCGTTAGAGAAGATTTGTGCCGCTCTTCTTCCTTCATATGACAATGTGCTGCAACTTGTACATGCATCCCATTATTACTCTCATTTTGTTCTTAGCTCCAATATCAAAAAAGAATGAGATACTCTTCAATTTCCTTCGCAAACATTCTTCTCCTTCTCTGCAAATTTTATTAGCAACACAATGTCTGTTTATCATTAAAAATCAATTTTTCGTTTCCCTAAACATACTTTTCGAGTTACGACGTTTCCTTTGCTTGAATAAAATATATACAATAAAATGAAAGCATAAATTGAAAACTGTTCCAACTCGATTCAATCGTTAAGATAATCATAACGTCTCGTGCACTGCGTGCAAAATGACAACGCGATAAACCCGTCACCTAAACATCCCTTCCACCGACCACTTCTGCAATCCGTCAGCCCGTTACTTTTTTCCCCGCAGCCAACGAACAATTTGGATCTCGGTTGATTAATTCCGCGCAAAAAAAGTATCCGCAATGCGTCGACACTGTTTTCATCGTTCTCCGAAGGCGCATTAACGGAACATATCTGAAAACAAACACGTCGTCCGATAGGTGAATCGCGTCACGCTAAACGAGGCGCAACATCGAAAACCAGAAAGATATAATGGAACACCGCCGGATAAAATATCGCTTCCGTGAAGATTTCGTCGGAATTACCGCGATTCATCTATCTCCGCTGCTCATTTGATACCAGCCGGCTGGCCGGTATAATGCATTTCCGTCGGGCGTGTCGTTGAAGACGATTCTTTTTAAATTTCATTCGTCGGCGACGGTGTACGTGACACGAAGTCGTCCGGCATTTTTGAAGCGCGCTAGATGAAAAATATCCCGAAAAATAAGACGAAGGGGGGAAATGGTGGGTGGTGGGGTATTCAGTAGAAAATGCAAGATTAAATGATGCGCGATATTTTATTCATGCCCTCGGAAAAGCGATCAGGGAAATTGGAGATGTCGATCGAGACTGCGCCCGGCATGATGCCCGGCTGACGTATCGAGGAATATCGCGGGCCGCCCGCGAGGCGGAACGTATGAAAATTCAATTCCCAGGAAATGGGAAAAGATGCTCGCAGGATCGGCACGCTTCCGTCTTACCTGCATCTCCTACGTGCCGTCTTCTGCGTCTGAAATACGTAAATATGTACCTGCTATACGTACCGATGTATGTATCTATGTATATATCCATGTGTGGGCGTATATATGTACTTACAATAGCTTCGAAAATTCCGATGGTTCTGATGCGCAACGATAACGGAATATCGTGTTTATTTATAAAAGCGGACACCGTCTTTCCGAGATCCTAGATTTTTCTTCGCAGAATTCCCTTCTTTTCGCGATACACTGCAGCGTATACGTTTCCTGTTATGTTGCATTCTTGGTTTTACGCTGAAAGTTGAAAAACGACGGATTCTCATTCGTTCTGCGGAGAGTTCTCGTTTCTTTACAGAGATAAGAATGAGGGAATCGGACACCTCAGGGTTAGAATTTTGAAAGTGCATTTTTAGGATAGGGATTAATTTTAAGAATGAATTTTCTCCGTGTTCAAAGGTGTAGATAGTATTACTCGTCCATTGACAAAATTCAATTTTGCGCCGTGAAGTTTATGATAATTTATGTTTTTAACACGTTGAACGCCATGGGGGTCACAGATGATCGACGTTATTAAATTCAACGAGATTTCATGTAACTTTTAAAATGTAATATTTACGAATTTTCTGATACATTCAATATTTAAATATGGGAATTAAAAAGATAAAATCCTGCTGACTATATATTAATTTGTGTCTTTAAGGTTTCTGCTTTGTAAAGGTGTGATTTTAATAGAAAAAGTTTCAATTCAGTAAAAATGGTGAAACTAGCGAAATACCGATGGCGTTCAACCTGGTAAGGATTACGGGCCCAATAATTTAACATATTGGAATTTAGAAGCTGTGATGGCTTTAGTAATAGTTAATCAAGTTTTAAGTACTTCTCGACGTGTAAGGAGTAAGACGGAGCGCAGATTTTGTGAAGACCTTTCTCCTTTTTCTTCTAAATTCTTATTTCTAAGATTATAAACTCTCCGCAATGGATTTTCTCTTTTTATAATGTCATTCGCACCTTATGCATTTGGATTCATGCATACACATATTTATATACTCACAGTGATCGGTTTTCGCCGAAGCCGGATAATCGCAGGCAACAATGTCTCTTGAAGCGGCTACTCTGATCGGTGAAGTGCCTTTTTCAATTCGTTTCTATGAGTACTGTTTTTTGTTAGTCTCATCCAAACGTCAGCTTATAAAAATAATTTTATGGATTTGTCAACCTAATATTGTTAGCTGTGCTCATTAAACACTTTAGACTTGGTCTCGGCGGTAGAAATAAATTAATTACAATCATAAATACCGCAGTAAACTGCTTTTTGTTATATGTCATTAACCCTTAACGGTCTCATGTCACCACTGACGTGACAACAATACTTTGTCAAGATGACAAACAATACTGTGACAAGATGAATCAAATCTAAACTCGCTATCTGTGGAATGTGTGGACAATTGTCTTATCAATTGAACATTACCAACGAAGTGATTAACATGTTCAATGATATAACAGCGCCTTTTTTAATCAAATTCTAATATTTTGGTCCCAAAAAGTGAACAAAGAAATTTTTATGAAATCAGATAGTGATACTGGCGGTGTATTCTTTGAAGACAATTCTGAAAGTGTTTTTAATTCTAGTAATAAGAGTAGCAGCCATTTCTTATTGCATTCTAAGAAAAGAAAAGTTGTTATACCTCACACAATATTCAAGTGAAGAAAAACATTATATAGAAGGAGAAAATGTTGATAATTCAGACGATTTATTCAGATGAATTATTTGAAACTCATACATTTTTAAAATGCCTTCAAAAAATAAATAATTTCTAAGCAAAACGTTGTTCTTACAATACTTAGAATTTATTGCACATTTACTGAAAACAACTACAACCTAGTGATAATCATTACAAAGCTAGCGTCCGATAAGGGTTAAAACTCAAGATAAGCTTAAACACTAACACTCTTTAACACTAGAGCTACCAAACCAATCAAAATGACTGGTACACAATATTTTCCAAAAATTCTCCAAGTTTATAGGAGGGTCATAGAATAGATATTCTACGTCCATCTCATAAAATATAAATTATTAAATCAATCAACTTTTCCACCTCTTAATTCTCCTTGCTTCAAAGTACTCATTTAATATATTTAAATATAATAGATTTAACGCCGGTAGTTCTAGTGTTAAATATTCATTTTAGATCGCTGTAATGTGTTAAATATTGGTGTCTCTAATCTATATATTCACATCATACCAGGAAGTATACCATAAGTTCTCCATGCAGAATATGTTTCATTGTATGCAGATTTTTCACGGAAACGATCGGTAAAGTGGGAGATTGAGAACCCTGAACCAGTTGCCGAGGTAGATAGCATGCGGAAATGCTGCATTTTACCATAAAACCTAGGATAGTCGAAATCCTTTTGGGTTAGCTGTTTACTGTGTTTTCCAGCGATCGATTTTGTTAGAGACATATGGTGGAAGAGACGATAGAAATTGCAAATGTGAGATTGAAAGAGGATAAAAGAAGTGCAATGAGAGGTATGAATTCTTTAGAATATCATGGATTGAAGATTATCAAAATCAAATAATTTTAATTGAATTAGTATTGGAATTTGATAGAATATCGTCCGACCTATTCTTGTAACAGTTTAATACGTTATTATTATATTTGTTAAAAATGAAAGAAAAATTTTGTAATTAAAAGTATCATGCTATAAAAATGTTGAACGACAAAACTATGGCTAGAGGAGTACAGTGACAATGGGCCCAAACCTTGGACTCCCAAATGGTTAATTCATGTCTGGTGATTTTTTCATAGTAGTTAACGCTGGCGGGAGAAAAGGTATTTATGATTATAAAGTCCAATCACGCGTACTCAGATTTGCAAGATTTTATATAAAGCTAATAAATATTAGCAAGAATATTAGTCATAATAAACTGGAAATAAACAATTAATTTTATATGCAAGATGGCCCATTTAACTTGATGAGATTAAACACATCCGTTATTTTTGATGTTACGGAAATATGTTTCTGCAGCAATGATTAATACCGGAAGAGAAAAATATTCTGTTAACAACAAAACTTTCATCGATGTACGGTCTTGCTTTTTATTCGAAAATTAAAAGTATTAATTGCGTGAAAATGTGAGAGGAATTGTTATTACTGTTATCGTGCACGCGATAAGTGCATTACTACTAAATGAATAGTAATATATTTCCTAGTTCCTTTTAAATCGATAATGCGAATCGGAGGCACGGTACATTGGCACCGGTGCCAAATTTGGTGTGGACTAATATTTTGGTTGGCACCGTTCATCGCAGGTTTTCTTCAAAATGGAAATTCAGTCGTAAAAAATATTACTATTGAAAAATTCAAGACGAGAATCAGTATTTCGTCACATTCTTTTAGGGTTATATGAGAAATGAATACTTTAAATTGTTGCTTTGCAAATGAATTGAAATTCAATTGATTAATGATAAATTAAATTACATTATTTTAATGACATTATACAATATGAATCTTCGGGATGATATCATCACAGAAAATCTAGATAAATATTTAATAATTCTATCTGGCACCTATAAACATATTAAATATATTGCTTTCAATACGATATAAGAGTAATATCTTTTTCATATATTCTGATTTTTGTAAATTTTACTAAAATAAACTTCATTCTATTAATTTAATAGAATAATTTTATAGAATAACCTTCATTCTATTAGAATTTACAAAAATCGGAAAATATCAAAAAAATGGACTTAACTGCATTGGCTTCTGAGCGACTCATATATGAACTTAATATTTCTCAATTACGGCGAAATACAAATGTAGTTTGCACTATTATTAGAAATGTCTATAGCTTTGCCTTTCATACATAAAAATTCCATAACGGAGACTCAAACATTTAAGTGTTTATATATTCTATGACAGAAAACAGTAATTAACAGTGCATAGGAATCGATCAGGACACTACTGTAATTCTTCAAGCAGGGTACAAAGACTGTTAATCACTCCCTGTAATTATATTACAATGAAACCCCTTATCCATACGATTTATTTAATTCATGTACAATATTTCCCAATAACCGTTGCTATTATTGAAATTCTAAGCTTATAAAGAAGAAATCCTCCTAACAAATCCTTATTCTCATTCGATACCCCATTAGCTCGGATGGTTTGTGCCATCAATAATGATAATTCCATCCGCGGCCTATAAGCGGAAGTATAATAAAATTAGGATGCAGACACCGCAAACGATATTCCTTACTTATTTACCATGATATTCGACGTAAACGGCCGTTCTTAGGGGCGGTTTTCACGACGTTACTTGGAGCGAATTTGCCGCGCAGCGGGAACGGTTTTTGCGGATGATCATAATTTCTGAGTCAGCTCGAGTCTCCGTTGGTCTTTTCGTCTCCTCTGTCTACGTTAATACCGGGCTGAATTTGGGTTATCACGAAGTGCGGTTTTGCTCGTACAATGCACTCGAGTTTTCCGGCGGTAACCGGCCCCCAGCTGCACCAGCCAAATTGAGTTCATCCTTTTCGGGCGCGCACCGCAAATTGAACGGCGCTCTAATGATTTCGCGTTTTCCCTCGACGGTGTTTATACAATATTTATGGAGAACACGTGTCTGACAATGTTCCATGGATTGCGGAGCATCTTGTAGGTACACTACCTGTAAATCATGGAGCTTTGATTGCTACTTTCATGTACGGTTGATGTTTCTTTAGAATCAGGTTTAATGCATCCACCAAGAGTTTGCTAACTGGAAAACGAGCAATTCACGATTCATTTTTATGCCACGGCAGAATGTAAATTATGTATGTTTTGTATTTTTCTCTTTATAGCTTTTGAGCTCAAAATTTTTTATCATTTTATTGCAGTAAGGATTATTAAAATATGTAGTAAGGTATTAAATAAAAGGAAACACACACACAGCACAAATTAAACAAAACTAGAGTATATATATTTGATGATAATGATATGTAGTAATAAGAGTAATAGTAATAATATTAATAATGGTAATAATAACGGTAATAAGAGTAATAAAGGCACGACATCCGTCTCACTAAGGTGATCGAATCAGACTGCGTAAAAAAGCTACGCATCGGCGTTTGTCGCTAGGCAGACGACACGTGGGTACAGGCCATTCAGGCCCGTGCCTACAAAATCCTTTCATCTAATACAATCTTTTTTTTTTTTCTTTTTTGAAACGGGGCACTATATTATCAAGGAATTATAATTTTGCATGAATTTCGAACCACCTGGGCTACTATATACCCGTTGAAATTACCTGGACGTGACAAGTGGATTAGCTATCGAGTCTGTGATTTAGGATAATCTTTTATCCTTGTTACCATGGTATTAACCAATCGTCGGTGGAACATATATGACCTGTTTGATATAAGGAGCATAAGCAAATATACTAGTTTAAATTAATGCATAATTTTTGTATGGACCCTCAATTACGAATTATTAAAGGCTGTAGAATCTTCTTGAAAGAATTTTGGTGAAGGTAACTAAAAAACTGATATTTCTAACGCCCGATAAAATTACGAAGGCATTTACGATGCCTTTTATGTCCTTCGCCGGTTTTATTGCGTCAGTATAAGGAACTGAATTTTCGTGGAAACTTTTTTACGTTGATTACTGCAATTAAAAGTGAAAAACTATTCGTCCGCTTTTAATGCCAGGAAAGGCAAAACTGGCCCGATTCGTGCTCCTCCCGGTTTCAAATGGTCTCATTCATTTATGATTTCGCCAACTGATACAAGATGTTGATCGAAATTAACTTCTGGACTAATAGTCGGAAAAGGCTATAAAAAGCGCCGAGGGGAAGAAAAGATGAATGGACATCCTATATAAAAAAATTGAACACGCATTAATATAATTATATTTACAACTAAATGTAAATTTTAACAATGTATCTGAAGCTGACAATTAACCGTTTGAGTGCTGAAGAGTTTTCTTGTGTATATGCCAAAAGTGCGGAATGAAATGCATAGTTTTTTTTTGTAAAATAATAGAAACGATTATATTTAACTCTAATTATTACATAAAAAGTAATTTTTACCAACAATAATATTTTTTATTCTCACTTATTACAAGAGTGTTTTGCTGCACAAATTCCATGAATTCCTTTTTCATATATAGCGCAAATTAAGTTGGATCGTTTAATTCTATTTAATTTTTTTTGCATACTTCACACTGTCGCAAGTCTCATCCTGCTCTCAATTAATGCGAAAATTATATCGTAGTAACATACAGCAGGGCGATCGCGCTTCTACGCATTTTTGGCACAACACAAGAGAAGCGCGATAGCGCGTCGCCGCATTCAAACGGTTAAACAGGTCATTTGTATTATTAGAGCATTTGAAACGAAAGGACAACAGAAGAAAGATTGCAAAAGCAAGGATGTGCAAAAAATTAAAATACCATAATGCGCCAAAATAAATGAAATAATTATTTTTAAATTCTTATACGTTTTGCAATATGTATAAATTTTTATTTTTATGACAAGCTTTGGTACCAGTAGCCTAATACCATCGTTGGTAATAATCTCCGTGAGAATCGATGATCATGAGTATTTCATTCAACGTGACAATTTAAAAAAAAACGGTGAGAAGACAAAAGAAGTCCGTCAGATCATTGCAAAGTCTGAAGCATGGGGGAGATCTATATAACACGGCTTGAATTAATTCAAATCCTTCGCTTCGCTTACGGATATAGAAAGACAGCCATCGAGATGTCTACCCCCATCAAGGGTCTTCTTTCTTAAAAACTTCTCTCGTGAGCAAATCTGCATTATTCGATCTTATTAATACGCAAGAAGAAAAAAATAGGACACGTCCCATCTGATGTAAAATTAATTTCGCTTCTGTAAAGGAAGAATCAGCAAACCGTGAATTCGTACTCTCGGAAAATTCGCTTTTGTCCGCAAATGCAGTGAGTTTTTGTTTCTTTGCGAATACGAGATTTTCACGTTCTTTTTATCCAGGTTTGCAACGTTATACAGCATATGCATTTTCAATATACCGTGGCTTTAATTCGTCGTTTCAAAGACGCAAATAATATTAAAAAGTATGTTAAAAAAGAGATATTAGTTTACTGCAACGTATAAAATTAATTAGTGTGTATAAAATTATTAAATTATTTATAATCCATTTCTACTGATAACTCCTTACATAGATTGAATTTAAGGCGTGAGAATTTTATGTACAAACTTGTAACGGTGGTTCAAATTCACTTCCGCATTTCTACCACGGTTTTTCACAAAATAGAACTAAGTTGTTCCTCTGACCATCGATTGATGCTACCGTGTATAGAGGAAAATACACACCCCGCAGAATTCCATTCATTCCTTGCTGCTCGTGTTTGCACATTTCTGTACGTTTGCAGCTTTTCACCGTGAATCCCCACCGATGAAAACCCTTTTTAAATTTTCAAGAAATTCGATGTAACTTTCGTGCGGCTTATGGCAATCGGAAAAGGATTAACCGCTTTAAAATATCAAAATTATAACAAAATAATACGTAACGCAAGTTATTTTAGCAAGAAATATGAGTACACTCAGTTCTGTTTTTACACGAACTTCTTTTACACGATTCTGATATAACCCGAATTAAAAAAAAAATTAATTCTCTTTTTACAGGGCTTATTTTGATTTAACACGATCGACCCAAATTCTAAGAACAAAATTTTGCTTTACTGTGGTCTAGCCAAAACACAAACACAGCGATTAATTACCGAATTCGTTTTTAAATCTACTAAAACATCGAGACCACAGGAGGCTAGTCTTAATTTTGTTGAAGAGATTACAGAAATAATTTCACCAATGGAGCACGAAGACGATAACCCAGACATTTCTAGTGATAACAGTAATATTGCAGTCTTACGCAAACGTATGCGTTTATTGCCAGAAAGTGACAACGAATAAAATCTTTTTACGTGTAACCCATATTATTTTGCCTAATTTTTGTGTTCATGAATTAGTGACATGTTTTTTTCCTTTTCAAATGATAATTTACTTTGTATGATACATGTGCAATCTTTATGAAACAATATTTTTAACATCCTCATATGAAAACTCATGGTTTGTATTATTTTTGCTGATTTCTTATGACTGGAACCAATCTTCTACTTTTCCATAGATGCAGTATATTTTTTTAGACGATTTTTTTACACGTATTCTTCGGTAACGTATCTATCGTGTAAAAACAGAATTAAGTGTATACCATTGCTACGATCAGTAACATCTTTTATCAATAATCTTTTAATTCGGTACAGCTGCTGTACTGTTCATGATTCACTATTCCTAAAATTTGAGTATTCGCGCTAAAACTTCTTGCAAAATTAATATTAACTGATACTGTTTCTTTATGTGGTCCTAAAATATCATGTATTTTTCTCTTATTTAACCTAACATTGTAGAACGCATGCAAATGTGTAGATTACACACAGGCCTGTACCATTTACCTACACTCAAACAATTTTATTAAGTCCTGAGCTGTAGATAAAACGGGTGATGTTGCTTTTTCAAATGCAACACCTGTGATATCCATGCAATTCGGTCTATAAAAAAAAGTTTCACGAGTATTTTTATATCTGACTTCCCCAATAATATCGAAAAGTGTTATGACATCTAACAAGGCATGGCAATCATTCCACTTTTAAAATTCACCTTTTCGACCTTCCAAACTGAAATTCTAGCCTGGCATTTCATTCCGGTGGAAGTCTCATTCGTGAACCTCGTAATATCGGTTTCGCAGACATCTTTTCAACAGTGAAACACAAGTACAACGACGGAAGGTACAGAGCGATAAAACAGTGAGGTTCGAGCCATCAAAAGGCAGAAAATAAAAACAGCTAGCGGGACGTCATCGGCTCGGCGTAGCTGCAGTTACATCACAGGGGTTAACTATCCCCCCCTTCCCGTCCCTCGTTCGCTACATGAACAATTTTTCTTTCTCCATGTACCAGTGAATTTCATTTTATTTCTTTGTTTTTTTAGAAAATCGCTTTTCCGGGAACTAGCGCCCATAAAACCGAAAGCATGTTGCACGCGGATTCAGAGGGTTGCAGAGCCATTTTGATCGCGCCAATTGTCGAAATCCTCAGGCATTGTTTGCGAAGCTTTGTACTATTCCGCGAAAGTACTTGGTATCCGTTGACAATCCCTGTCTTCCACGCTCTCACCTTCTCTATTTACACGCACTATTCTCATTTCTGCCTCTCACCCTTTCTCACCCTCTCTCACCCTCTGTTACCCCTTCTCGCTGTCGTGTTCCTTCGTCCGAGGTTGCTATCTTCTTCCCGTAGATGTGTTTCTTCGTGCTCTCCGGTGAGGCTATAAGCGCGATACAGGACAGGACTGGCGACAAATACTGGAAGGGTGGTTTAGTAACCGGCACTCGGGCACACTGGAGATGGAAAGGGAGAACGAGTAAAGCGAGGAACGGAAGAGGGTAGGAAGTGGCGTTCAGGACAATTTCGCGGTCGGATAATCACGCTTTGGGTGTCCCTTGTTACGGCTAGGGGAGACTGTGACTCTCTTATCCTTCCACTGCATCCCCTAACCCTTTAACAGTATGGTAAAAAGTATCTTTAAGCCACTGGGAAATAAGTTCACATATCTGCGCGATTATGGGACTTTCGATGAAACAATAGAATATGCTGGTGTACGAGTTAACTGCTTCTTAGCACGGAAGATTCGCCTCCTGAGACGTATGTAATACGAAACAGCTTTCAGCTTTTAAACTATGTACAGTACCTGCTAAATATATTTTCTTTCTTTCTATGGGCGATAATAGTTTCTGTGTGTTAAGTAGCCAAACTTTTAGATGTCGTTAACTGTGAAGTCAATAGTAATCATGAGTTGTTTTTTAAGTTTATTATTCAATGGACAATTTTATAATATGTGAACGGGGAAAACACTTGTGGAGAAGAGAAATGTTTTGAGAGTCGCAAGCTCCGGTGGATTTAAATTTTGTAAATGTATAAAAAGTTCATTTCAAAACAAGAAATTCAGAACACTAATTTGATTGAAAATTTGGAATGAAGGATATATGTCGGGAAAAATATTCCCGCGGCGGTAAAATATTTTATAAGAACTGCATGATACTACTACCCAAAAAATATGAACGGTCTTGTTCAATGTTGTATTTTTATCGCAGCTTCGAAATCCGAAAACGTAGATGCAATGGCAACAGAAATTGCAGTTTGAAATTTTAATTTCTATTTCCCCGATCTCGTTGCGCCTAACAATCTTCTGTTTTCTCATTTCTACTTCGCACGGAATGATATTCAATTTTTTTTTAAACTTACAATTTTCTCAGTAATAATATTTAACATCCCGTACATAGACTAATCGAGAAGATACTTATAATATATTTTTCGCAATTATATATGAGAATATCACATTCATAGGAGAATTTTTATTTGAATGAGACACGTTCTTTTCGGTTTAAGAATCAATTTCAATTTGTCATAAAATAAATGTTATTGTCCGGTGAATTTTTAAATATCTAAAATTTTTATTGAGAAAGTTGTACTCTGTTTTAGAAATGTCGATGTCGTACTACTACGAATAAAACCACTTTCGTTGCGTTTTCCGATTGGATCTGTAGTTAGCAATTTATCTGTGGTTTGTTATCAAGTTTGTTTTACAAGACACGCGAGGAATTATATATTTATGTAAAGATCGACCTACTTTTTAAAATCATATATAATTGCAGCATTACACTTTGTAGTTCATAATTATTAAATATTCAAGCGCACGTAGGAAATTTGCAACACGTAATAGTCTAGAAAATTATATTGGCTATCCCGCAAATACTTTATATTACATCTTTTTAAAGGAAAGTTCATTAATATTTGAAATTGCTTCAAAACTTTACAGGAAAATTTCCAATTGCTATTGTTGAAGCCGTTTCACCGCTGGTAATAATACATTACTTAAATAAAAAAGAACACGCAATTTTAAATGTAAAATTGCACGTTTCTAGACTTTCTCGTTTTTAATCTTGTAACACAATAGGTTTGGAAACCCAGACTTATCGTGTTCATCAGAAATCAGCATCGTTTTTAAATGTATTATAAATCGAACTCTGGCCAACACAATATTTTCCCCCAGGAATGTTTATACGGATTAGCATAGATTTTGTGGCGTTGAACACAAATATGAAGTCCGTTTGTCTCCATCAGACTCCATTTTTGAGAATATCAGTTTCGAAAAAAATTCAAATTGCAAACTTGCAGAATTTTTGTTGTTTTAACTGTCACAGTTATTTGTTTTCTTTGCCCGAAATGATTCTACAAACCCCCCCGAACTATTAAAATAATATACACCGTTATATTCGGGAAGGCTTGCCGAATAATTTTATGGAAAAGAAATTAAATAACTTTTACGGTTAAAATACAAAAAATTCTGAAAGTTTAAAATTCGAATTGTTTTTCAGAACTGATTTTCTTAAAATTGGAGTCTGTTGGAGACGAACGGACTTCATATTCGTGTTCAGCGTCACAAAATCTATATGAATCAGCACAAATATTCTTTGGGTAAAAGAAAAAGTTCAATTTTGTAGACCAGTGTAAAAATATCCAGAAACTTTACAGGATATTCCATAAGAATAGCTATCTTTATTTGATTGGTATAGGGAAATGTGAACGCAAAGATTATCAATATTGAATATAATAATGACAGAATCAGTCGAAATTCAGACCTTAATATCAATTAGCATTACCTTTATAACTTCGTATAAATTATCACAGTTTCTCTGAACACCTATGATATTTTCTCCAACTTTTAACAAATTAACACATTCTGAATTTTTGTAATGCTTTCATTGCATTTTACCTTTGGGAAGGGGCGGTAAAGATTCACCAAAGTTACATAAAAGCAAAGAAAAGGATCGTCCTGAAGTTCGCTCGTGAAAGAAATATATTCACAAAGTACTGTATAAGTCTTTGGAAATGTGTCTTGAAAAACGAGGGCAATGTTGCCGATCTAGGTATTATTTTGTTCCGGAGAAGTTTAGTTCTTATTTAAAGCGTTGAAGTTTCAGATCGATGTTGAACCGAATGAAACTGACTTTGAAGTTACAACAGATGTTAGAATTTATCTCTTCAGTTGGAGATTTTCTGCTCGATTTTTCCATTAAATGTTTCAAACTGTAAAATATTTTTATATTAGTTTACAGTGTTTGTAACTTTGTAGTATTACAGTTCCTATGAAACATATTAACTTTCGTTGATATCAAGTATAGAATAGAAAATGGCATGCGAACAGAAAGTGTGTTAGATAAATACCCTTTCGAGCTATAATTTTTTGATTCGAGTTTATATATAAACGAATTATCAAAGTATAGCAAAAGTATTTGAGACTAAAAATGAATATAAATTGAGGGGAATCTGTCTACGAAAATTCAGTTATATCTGGTATCGCTGAGAATTTATAATGGAATTGAAAGATTTAAAAAGTAGGATCGTAATGCAGGTATTTAAGTTACAATTAGTTGTTACTTTCTGTTAATTGTAAATTTCATCCTTATTCTAAATATGATTATTTTGAGCTTACATTTCTGTGTCCATAATATTTTCAATTCACACAGTATTCCGTTTCAATTGATATTTAAATTTTGCGCCATTCTTTGCGTGGAGTAATATTAAGAGGTGTAAAATTTGCAATTTTCAAAGTCAATGAAGTTAAATCATAATTTTCAATCCTCTGAGAGATTACCAGGCATTCGAAAAATGTCTTCTGTTCTGCAGCATTTTACGATTATTCTGCGTGCGTTCTTTATATAACAAACGCTCTTAAGCACTCCATTTTACATTTTCCAATAACGTTACCGTTATATTCTTTCATTCAAATAATTTGATATTGAAGACATTTCGCGCGCATTATCCACAGTTTTCGCACCGCGTTAAACGTGAAAAACGTTTAGCTGTACTACTAGTATTACAACAAAATTTCTGTTCCTGTATGGGTTAAGTGTTCAATGCATCAGTCTCCTTAATAAAATAGAATATAATACCATACACCTCGTATTGAAATGAAGTAAAAAATCGCGGAACCAAAAATAGAAGGCTATAATTGTGCGAATCAATTGCAAGAATTGAATCAATAAAGGGCTGATTGTTGTATTCTTTCTTAAAAATTCAACGTAAGGTAGAGTTTTCGAAGAGGTAGCGTTTCTGAGAGACCGCAGTTAGAAGTGTGAAGTGGGAACTAAGTATAATACACTTATTGAATATTCTTATTTATTTATTCTTATTTAATACTTGTTTAACTTCTTTTTTGATATTATATTTACTAATTCTAATTTATTTTTTCCCATTCTTTGTGAACTCAATGATCATTTTGTAAAGACAGTCCTCGGACCGCTTTTCCGAGGAGTTTCTCGACTATTGGGTCCTTGTAGAACTTTATAGTTGTCAGTGGATCGCAGAGTACATATAATGCTGAAACGGTAAGACGGCAGCTGAGACGGAAGGGGAGATTGCTCTGGCACCGCCTATCCCCGCCATGTCGGTCCTGGAAAAGTGAGATCGACGAATGACAATCGAAAATAAAACACTACTTTCGTCGTTCACATAACGACGCAACGAATGGCGGGTCTCTCTTGCCAATAGCGCGTCAAAATGGAAAATGCGTGAAGGAGAGGGATGTCGCAATCCGTCGGGCGATTCAGAGCTACCCCTCAGCTGCCTTCTTACCGTTTCAGCATTATACTACCATTCTCCCTTTTCGGAGAGAGGAGATATGGTTGACAATGATCAGACCCAGATTCTTGCCCCTCAAATTTGTATTTTTACGCGATATTCATTTTTCAGGTCCTTTTTCGACAGAATTAAAGCCATCAAAAGTACAAAAATCATTGCTGGAAACGTATTAAAAATACTTTCTCCCAGGATTCAGACTGAATGGATCCTACCCGTGTAACAAAATTAAAGGGCCATCTGCTCTTTGACAGAAAAAATGCGCAATGAATAAATGATTGGTAAAAAATTTATTCAATTTTAGCCATTTTCGCGGTAGTTCTACCAAGTCTAAAGAGAAGTGTTTGAATAGACTTCGACATCAATCCCTTTTACGGATAACGAGTCACGTTCGAAGTTACCGCAAGGCTAGGCTCTCACACGTCACTTTTCGAAGCAAGATCGGCTTACGTGTCGCAACTTAGAAGTAGTTTACCATTACGTTCCTCGAAGGGGACTGCCTGTGCTCCACAAAACGTCACTAGGGGCCATACTTCTACATGCCCGAGTAGGCTCAGCTAACAATAACAAACTTTGGCGCTAATTATTACTGTACTACGATGTCGGGTCAATTTTCATGGCATTCGGTAAATTGGTACAAAGTCTAGAAAGCAAATCAGGGTGTACAGGGTGTTTCAAAATTATTTGTCATGGCTTGGAGGGGTTGTTCTGCACCTCGGATTGAATGGAGATTTGTGAAAAAAACCTGCCGCAAAATTCGCGGAAGGGCAGCTGATTTTTTTGATTGGCTTATCGCATTCGTCTTGTTACGTAGGTAAGATGTCTGAGAGGAACCATGGGTCAGAAACGAACCGTTCTCTCGCAAATTGACTTTTAATTGGGCCTACGCGATTGAATTTTCGCTTAGTAAGTGAGACTACCACCTGGTCCTTCGGAAAGAAACACACAAGATATCCTTGTCGGTTCGAATAGTTTAAGCAGAAGCGTGCTACTCGACATTAGAAATTGGGGGACTGGGTCACCGAACCACTAAGAAAAGTGCAATTGTTTATGTTCTTCTCTCCGGGAGGCCCCTTGAGCGAACCTGACACCGAACGCAGGACATTGACGTCGTCCTAGCCTCCGAAAAGTCACATCGAAAGATTTCGTTCGAAACGGAGTCATTTTCACCACCTTATAGAGACGGATAAAAAAAAATACGTATTAAGTATTTCTTGACCTAATTTTGGCAAATTTGGTGTTTTCAATCGGTCTTTAAGAAATGATTTAACGGTATCATGGGTGAAAAATTATCCCAGATCAGTTTTTTTGTTGTGCAACTAAGGAAGTACATAAAAAATGTGAACTTTTTTATGATAATGGTATCCCTGCTGACGCCATAAATGATTAAAGGAAAAATTAATGTTAGCAGTAATTGTGTTCGTTAATAATATTAGAAAAACAATTTACATGGGGTGATTTTCCACCCGCGATACCTTTTAAGGGTAAAATGACTTATCCTAAAATTGCTAATTCCGCATAAGTAAATTTTGTAATGCCACTTTTCGTTGGATATTTTTAATGACCAAATTCTGCAGAATTCGCGCGGCAGTTAACATATTAATGTGTGAAAAATCAATGAAACTCGTGTTTTCATGTTAAGCAGGCCGATAGGTGAAGTAGCAACATTTTCCGATATTAAAAATCTCGAATCAACGTAACGTGCGGGTGCACAAACATACACGGGGCTGTGTAGCTATAATAGTTCTTGAAGTACCTATACTCAGACATCTCATTAGAAGCGTCACTTGACATTTTAAGAACTGGTAGTTTCGCTCGCCATGTAGGTGTCAATGACCGGCGTGTTTTATGGGCTTCTCGTAAAATTGTAATTTCACACGGAAATCGCAATATATCTTTATAACGAACATTTTTAATTAAATCCGGAACATACATCGCCCGCGCTAACCTTTCGAATAATTAGTATTTTCATGTGAATTTCCATATGGATTGTAATTGCGAAATAGCAGCTTTTCATATATTTTTGTTGAACTGCTGAGTATATGAATTTATTCGAATTCTGTGCATCACCATTTTTGTCTCTCGTGTTTTTGCATTGTTTCAAGTATGTAATCATATTTTGAATTATCTCTGTTCATTTTTGCTTCACTTTTTTTTTCAATTTATACAAAGTTTCGAGAGATAAGCGTGTAATAAATGCACATATCTCATTAACTGTTTTTCAGGATATTACCAGCCTGAGATAAAATATTAAATGTTAAAAATATATTTTATGATTATTACTGTGCTTCACGAATTGATTTTGATTTTTTTTTAGCTTCACGTTCTCAACATTTTCTAAACACATAAGTCCTGCATTTTTAATCGCATTGAAGAGATACTATATATTTCATGCCCTGCATAATATTATATAAATAGCAGAATTATAGTACGTTTCAATTTCATTTTATACGTGAGAAGTTTTACTATTGCAGAAACAGTGATTAAGAAAACTTAGACTTAATATTTCCACTTCACTCTAAGAAATTTATTAAGTTAAACTTTCAATGTGCAAACAAATGCAATTTCATTATTAAAATTGAATTTATAAAAATTACCCGAATCTTGATCATTGCGGAGAAAAAAGGAGGAAGAAAAAATAAGTTAGTAACATTTCAAACTTCGAATTGTAATACGAGATACGCTACATCTCATACATTCAAGAAAGATCATTAGTTATGGAACAAGTTTCCGATTGATCCGGAATAGGCTACGTGTGATGTACATTCTGAAACTATGTAATTCTAACTTCGAAGAGATATTCCTCACAACGAACTTGGTTCAGTGAACTTTGATCCGTAACTTGGCAGGAATCCCTTAGCAATCTCTCAAGAAATCCTGCGAAATTAATCAAGGTTTTGTTAAAAGATAGCATTAACATTAAAATGTCAACAGCTACTATTATATAAAAAATTAGCTTACCTCTTATAATCAAATTAGATCTATCTTGACGTTTAAGAATTGTAAGAAATTAATAACTTATATTAAATGTTTATAACGCAAATATGTAAATTGGGAACTGTGGGTCCTATGAAGATAAAGATCTGAGTTTCAATTAGTGGCTTCACGTTTAAATTTGCATCATTTTTGAAAAGTTCTTATTTAATATTATAATATATCATAACCAGGCAAAACTACTAAAGGCAGAAATATAGAAAAAGCAGGTCACCTCAAGTTGTGCACACTGTACATTACCACATTGTATCCTAAGTTAGTTATTTTCAGTTCAGAACAATAATTTAAGATTTTGATTATATGATCAATTAAATGACAGTGAAATAATATTAATAACTGTTCTAAAGGAAGGAGACGAAATAATGAAGTCCATGAAACAGTTGCATAGAAGTTTGGAGTGGTGCAACGCAGAAAGATATTCAGGCATTTTCAATTAACACTAGAACTACTTACCAGCGTTAAATCCATTGTATTTTGTTATATTAAATAAGTACTTTGAAAAGAGAGGAATCAGGAGGCGGAAACCATGATTGACTCGGTGATTTGTATTTTTTGAGATGGACAAAGAATGTTTATTCTATGACGCTCGTATGAACTTGGATAAATTTTTGAAAAAATCTGGTACCAGTCATTTTGACTGGTTTGGTAGTTCTAGTGTTAAAAAGTCCTTGGTACATGAGTTTATAATTATGTACTTTATTCCTTTGAGATTCTCCACGTACAAAAATTGGAATTGACACGTATCTAATTGTACTTTTCTGTTATTTTCAGTTAATCAAATTTCAAGAATTTAATATAGTCTATTTATTGCATGAATTAACCTAAGCGATTCAAATTCTACACAAAGATAGTTTCGGGTTTGATCTTATATTTTTTTTCGGAGATATTAATATGTCATCGCGTGTAAGTTAATTGAAACATCTTTCCGTAATCAAAATTCCCAAGGGTACACGGTGAATAGTCCATCCACTTGATCTAAGGTAGACGGACTATAATTCCTGTCCATTTGGCATACCAAGAGAATCTTAACAGGTACAAGAGCATGGTGTCTTGACTTTATGTCCATGCAATACATCTGCCGCTTCGAAACTACTGAGGCCAGTCATTGGTCTGAATCCTCCACTTTGCGAAGAGATATCTCGTTAGGGGTTGGAGTACTATAGAATTTAGGTGCGCCTGTACGCATCTACATAGGTTTAGTTAGTCAGTGGCATGTTTATTGTCGATTGTGGATCAACAGATATTCATGCATTCCTGGCCAAAGCACGAAGCACCAATATGATATGAGTATCGTAAGATACGTATATAGCTCTATAATCTAGCCTTGGACTATCAGGGTGAAATGAAAATCTATAAGTTCAAATCGAAATGTAGAAAATGGACTTCGTATTAAGAGAGAAATATTGAATCGTTTAGTGCCAAATATGTTGAGTTAGACGATGCAAGAATGATTTACTTTTCACGTTTAGGGAATTATAAAATAATTTATTAGGAGTAATTCGATTAATAATTTGTTAGTGCTGATGTAATACATTTTTATGAAGTTTTGATTCAACTTAGGAATGTTCAGTTGCATTTGTAGTAGAGTTTTTCACTTTAAGTCGTTGGTAGATTTGTGTGTTTGTAACACGATGAGGTTGATGACCTTAGCCACTCACAGAAATGGGTGTTCGCATAAAAGTTAGGGAACGACAGACTAGTTGCTGGTGTTGGAGAACTGGAAGCGGACAAAGTGGCACCATTGTACGGAAAACAAATGTATTGCGGGTAGCTAATTATGGTGATTGAGGTACACACGATCTTTGGGACACGAGAGCTTACTATGCGTCAATTGCTATTTATACATACGATGCTAAGAATACTTTCTGGCAGACCATTATATAAAAATGAAACTTACAAATTTCCGACACTGAGAACTGACTGAAGAAACAAAAAATATATGAAACGATTAAAAAACAGTTTCTCAACAAATCACTATATTTTCTGGCCTTCACAATTAGAGGGCCCGTGTTTAAATCATCGTTATTTTTTGCAATTCCTTTCTAAATTATCCTTTAATATATTGTTACGCGTTCGTGGATCTCTATCCGACATAGTTAACGCTGAAACTACCAAGCTGGTCAAAATAATATAAAAATAATAATAAAAATTAAAATAAAGATTTAATTTTATAAAGATAAATAATAAAACAAAAATTACTGGTCTGATTATCTTTCTCACCTCTTGATTCCTATTTCTCCAAAATACTTATTTAGTATATTTAAAAATAATATATTAAAAACCGGTAGTTCTAGTGTTAACGAACTAACAACTGTTTATAAAATATATGTAACGTTCATCATGCGATGACAATTTGCAAAATGTTCGTACTGGAGAACGCCATACCTCAGAAACTGTTTTCGTATCATTTACAACAATTGATATGGCTTGGAACTTTGACCCATTCCCTGCCTTTGTCTTGGTTTGATTGTTTGAGGAAGAAGTATTGTTGTAGTGTAAAAATAAAAATAATTTATAAAAATTACTGCTAAAAAAGTGCATCTAAAAACACTGTCATGAATATATTGAATCTCAAAATAATGACAGGTATCTAAATTGAATGCTCAAAGCCTTAGAAAATGAATAAATCCCCAAATAGGGATCATGGAAGGTAATGGGTTAATAACACAACAAAATAATTCTACTGATTGTCAGTGATCCACATGTAAGAGTACCATAGTCTCCACATTACGCAATTAACTTCTCGACAAAATTACTGTAACAGCTAAAATCTATATACATAACAAGTTTCCAAATAATGCCAACGAAGATACTATGTATTGGGCTAGTGCATAATTATCAGGCGCTTCTTTGACGTGCTATATTTTAATAAAAATTTACAATATTTTTTTTAAATTTATGAATGAAAATATTCCTCTACATTTGGGTTATAAAAATGCGCGTCGATAATCATACTCATATTCGTCATATTATGCTGCACTACTTTGAGAAAAAAATGCGCGTCCACATGTTGAGCGTCGTTTTGTCGAATGCATCGCCAATAAGGGCTGGGAACTGCTTCCACATCCGCCATATTCTCCCACAGAAACGCTTACCGACTACCACGTCAATCGGCCGCTAAAAAACTGGCAGGCGAACAAAGTTTATGACGATTTCGATAACTTAGTGGCGGATGTCAAAGCATGGATTGCCTCCAGGAACCGTGAATTCTTTGCCCGTGGAATCGACCCTCTTCCAAGCAAATGGAAAGCAGTTATTGAAGTAGGCGGTGACTAGGCTCTGGATTAATCATTTGAAAATGTTACTGTTGAATTTTTATGTTTCCTTTTTCATAATAAATAGTGTTCAAGAACTCCTGATAATATCGTTTAACACTAGAACTACCAACCGGTCACAATTTTTTCCAAAAATTCTCCAAGTTTATAGAAAACTCATAGAATAAATATTCTATGTCCATGTCAAAGATCATTAATCACCGAATCGATCATCTTTTCCGTCTCTCGATTCCTCTTTTTTCAAAGTACTTATTTAATATGATAGACTATAATAGATTTAACGTCGGTAGTTCTAGTGTTAAAAACGCCTGATAATTATGCACCAACCCAATATAAGTTACAACGTTTTAAAAATCACATATAATATGATCGCGAGTTGGATCGGAAAAATTTCGCAAACTCCAGCAATTACCAAGTATATTCTTGTAACGATCCGAATCCATTGCAGGAATGAATAGAATAATGATCGATAGCGATTAGAAGCGCTTATCAGAATGAGCGTTCCGGGTATCGTCGATGAGCGCATGTACTCGAAGGGCAATAGCGGTCGTCTGGCGACTGCACTGGTGAACGCAACCGCGTCGGTGACCCGTGTATACTTATGCGAACATCGGCCTCCGTATGATTGATGATGCTTCCCTCGGTACCCTATCAACGGTAACGCGTGTGCATCCACTCGCCATTATTATTACGAACCACTTTGGGACCTTCTCCAATGTACGTGGGTATATCTTGAGAAATTGGTGTGTCATAGAATCATAAGGGCGATTGTATTTCTGTGGTGGAAAATAATTGAACGACCTATCGGGAATATCTGATGAGACGGGCGCTGAAATTGATAATGCGGAAGGTATTTAGATAAGCATTAACATGCTGTATTAGAAAAAAGCATTTTTGAAATTGATGACCAGCAGAATTATCAGGGTGATGGCATGTCTACAATAAAAAATTGTAATTGAATGATTTGTGAAGAATATCTGATACGGTGTTGAAATATTTAGGTCATTGTTTACATTTTACTGTAAAAAGGCATTTTCCAAATCGATGTGTCGTAGAATTGAATAGGTGATTATATTTCTACAGTGGAAAATAATTAATGATTGTGGACAACGTCTGATTGGGTGGGTGTTTTAGTTGATAACATGGGATGGAATATGTAATACTATGTAGGACAGTATTTGCATGGTCGCTGATGAAGGGTATTTTTAAACGTGTTTGTTGCATTTGTTTTTACTTTATTTAACAATACTAAATTTCTTTGTTCGGAGAAAATAGAAAATTCCAGAATTACGGTGGATTAATATACCGGATTACAAATTATATTCATTGATTCCAGCATATTATATTATCGGGAGAATTCTAAATTGAAAATAGTTTTCGGTGATATTCATTGGGGTAGAATTATCGTAGAGTTTCCATCGTAATTTACAAAGGGGTTGATGTATCGATTATTCCGGGGCATACAGAAGAATACGCAGACTCATTGACGCTTTCCAGATGAGCGTTCTACTCCTCTATCTCCCGTGTTATATCCTCGTTTCATAAGCTATGTAGGTGAAATTTAGGATGTTATTAAAGTTACAGCTGTTTTACATCACCTTCATGTGAAATTTCAGAGCCTGATAGAACCAAAAGTAAAGTTGTTTGTAACATTTGGTTTATCAATCGATACGATTATAATCATGGTATCGTATTACTTCAATATTTTGTCAAGAAAATGGTGACAAACGGAAAACGACAAAAACAACAATTTTTTGAGTATGATCTCCAGGAACTTGTGATAATGAACAATCTTTAACACGTTGAACGCCACTGATATTTCGCTAGTTTCAACATCTTTACTGATGTGAAACTTTTTCCATTAAAATCACATCTTTATATAGCAGAAACCCTAAAGATCCAAATACATATATAATCAACAATGCTTTACCTTTTCAATGACAATATTTAAATATTGAATGTATTATAAAATTCGTAAATATTGCAATGTAAAAGTCATATGAAATTTCATTGAATTAAAAGCGCCGGTCGCTGATGGCTCCCATGGCGTTCAACATTTTAATTTTCATTTTCAACATTTCTTGTTCACAGCGATGTTTTTTTAACAATATTTCGGCTTAGTTTAAACAACAGGGCAATCGATCTATATTCTGTCTCCAACGTGTTGTAAAAAGTCGTGCAATTATTCATTCGATAATTACTTACTAGTTTAAAAAATGACAGAACAATGACAGTGATACTGTTACCATAAACGTGTACATTTTTTCATCGTCGTGGTTGCGTTAATACGAAATCGATAATTATTTACTAGCTTAAAAAATGACAGGACAATGACAGTGACACTGTTACCATAAACGTGTACATTTTTTCATCATCGTGGTTGCGTTAATACGAAATCGATAATTACTTACTAGTTTAAAAAATGACAGAACAATGACAGTGACACTGTTACCATAAACGTGTACATTTTTTCATCGTCGTGGTTGGGTTAATACGAAATCGTGCACCAATGCTGTTTCTGAAATTGCGTTATGAGTTCTATTGTTCTGTTAAGAAGACTTATGGCTCACCTTAATACCCTCGATCCTGAGATCAACTCATTGATCTCAATGAATCGCTACACAATGAGGATTGGTGCGAATATGAGAATTGCGTGGTTTGTACCATAGTTAGCAGAAGAGGGAGTAACGATCCAACGTGCAACGGTAATCGGTGAAACGATGTTATTTGTTTTTTGTTTGGAATAACAGCAATAGAACAAAGATATGTAACTGAGACGTCTACATTCTAATTTGTTGAAAACGGCATATTGTAATAACAATACTTCCCTTTTTTAGTTTGTAGTCTTTCATGCAATGTTCTTTTAAATAAGTCTTCTTTTACCCCTTTTTTATTTTCTGATACTCTTATATCCCATCATTAACATTTTATCTGAGAATCTGAACAATCCAAAGTTTCTTCATGGTCAAACGTGTGAAGTGGTACTTCCCAGTTTGAGTTCAGTCAGAATTATTCCTGAAATCTCCCTGAAATTACAGGGTTAACGTGTGTTTCAATAATTCAAAGATATTCAAACAGCTTAATATTTTTAATACTCTTGAAATAATTTGTCACCCCTAAAACAAAAAGGAAAGCTTCATATACCCACTGTAGAACAATTATACTATAATTCTTGCAATTGTAATATTTATAATTCACCTAAAAAGCAAACTAACTTAGCTCATAATTTAAATGATCAATATGAATAATCATAACAGAAAATTAGGTATTAATCATGAAAAATTCTCGACATCCAGCAGCCGTGAAACGTTGCTTCACAGCTATACCGAATAATCAGCTGTAGATACTGGAATAATTTCGGATTGGTCGAACTCTACAAATGTTTCCCCACGGAGATTAGAGAGGTGGATTTACTCGCTGCCTAACTATCCTACCGGAACTAGACTTACTCGAGAGCTATCTATCTAACCCTCCTTGCACACACTCACAATCCTTAATTCAGATTCGCGCGGATTAACGTCGAGCTCGCGACTGTTTCTTTCATTCCTCTTAACGCGCCTTTTTATGCACCGAAAAATCTCGTACTCTCAGCTTCGAAGTTCGAAAATAGGGAGATGTTCATTCGGTTCATTTTCGTCCCTTCTTTTAACGTATGCTCTCACGGAATGCATACGAAGTGGAAATCTAAAGTTTCCCTCTCGACTGCAAGATGCTTGCGGGCAGTGATTCCTGTGAGAAGTTTGATGAAATGGTACGATATTAATAAAATGAAATTTCCTAACTTTTTGCTTATGACATAAGTAAACTACGTATATATATATGCTGGGTGGAAGATACAGATTGGAATAACTTAAATATCTCCGCTAGTTTATGGTTTTATGAAAAAAAGTCTTGAGGAAAAAATTATATTTTTTTTGCTCCATTCTGTATTGCGGTATTAACATTTCTTATTATAATAATCGTCCCGAAAATATTACACGATGAATAGTGTGAATTTTTTTCTTCCATTAACATTTCCCAATTTCTATGTGAAGACTTTATCCTTTTTTCATGTTCATTGCTTCTCCTTATTATGAATAATAATGCAATAAATTATATTCGTCGAGAATAATTTGACAGTTGGCAAATTCACGTCGAGCCATCGACGATACATGTGAATTAGTAGTCCGATTGACAGAGAAAAAGAGAAGATACCATTGACAAGCGACAGATATCAATTCAGTTCTTTAGACCGATTATCCCTGCATTATTTTCATAAGTTCAGTCTGTCACGTAACACATCGCTCACGCGACATACATTTTATTCGTAATTTTATCGTATAATAAAAGCATAAAATACGTTTCTAATCTTACTAATTTATAAACACATATCGTATCGAATTGACGCATCGCAAGTTCGTCATTACAGTACATTTCAGACTCAGTAGGTTATTGTGTCTTTTATATTTTACGAAATTATAAGAAAACGCTGGCGATAATGTTTAATGAGAGGATAACGTGCAGATCAGCATTATTCGTTTGAATCTATAATTTAGCATGGGTCATTAAACTACTTCTATCACGATCTGCAAATTACTGCGATGCAACGATCTGTGTAACGATCGCATTATTCGCACAATTGAGATATTTAGAAAGTGCCCAGCAGTATTGACCATAAAAATGTAAAGAATTACTGATTGCAATATGAAATGAATTGTAATCGTTTAGAATTTTGTTGTTAATCTTTAATCTTCATATGTCAATCTATCATACAAAATATTCAACATTAACTGAAATATCTTACCGGCCGCAAAAGGTCTGTTGACAGCGCGGTAAATCAGTGCGGCAAGAGGGGCCGTCGCTCGCACATTCTACTTCTGCCATATAGTTCCTGGAAACCTGAAGCGCGGCTAATAACAACCGAAAACAAATCACTTCTTTCGTCCTTCACATGACGACATAACGAATGTGCGGCTTTTTCGGCCAGTAGCGCGTTAGAATCGAAAATGACGTGTGAATCGTCTGGCGAATCAGACCAAAACACTTGTCACGCGGCATCAGGTCTTTTGCGCCCGGTATATAGAGCCAATTTCACGATTCCCTCGGTATCTTATCCGATTTTACCGCGCATTTTATTTCATAAAAACGATTATCTGTTTCTTTACAAGTAAATGCTATTATGAACATGCTCATTCTACATTAGTATTTAAATGCAGTAATGTGTAACTTTACGAAATACCACCTTCATTGCATGAGTAATCAACGGTTAACACTGGATCCACCGCGATGGTGAAAATGATTGGGTTTTAACTTTTGGAGATCGTGTTGTAGATTGTAATCAGACGTAGTGATTTATTTCCTCTATGTATAAACTTTGTTTTTCACATATAATATAGTCGCTAGTCTCTTGTTCGCTCTTACTGCTTCAGGGACGACCGCGTGTCGCCCTTTTCTACCCCTCGGTCCTCCCTACTCTTTCGTTTAATTTTTCTCTCTCTGCTCTCGAATAACGAGAGTAAGAGAAAGTTCTTTTATCCTTTCTCTAGGTGGGTTCCGAAAAGTTGTTAAGGTTGCCTCGAGACGTCCGCAACCTTGGGGGTGCTTGGTATGGAAAATTCCACATCTGGTGGACACTCCTCAAGGCCCCAGCCGCCTCGAGGCAAAGCACCCACCTAGACAATAGGACTCCTCTTTACCGCCGACTCACGACCAGGCCCCTGTCCACCGCGGACGGTCCTAAACCCGCGGGACCCGAAGCTTCAGAAATTTGCTAAATTAAAAATAGCTAACGGGGCCAGCCGCTGGACCATGTAAATGTGTTATTTCTTTTATCACTAGGTTTACGGAAGCCGTCAAATTGACGGGTTCATACTTTTTTTATAAGCATTTCTCAAATATATAGAGAAGCAGTACAGTAGGTATTTCACGTGTATTTTATAATACAAAAATTACTTAATGAATTATCAGCTTTGCCGATTGATTCCTCTTTTTCCCAAGTCTTTATTTAATGTATTACAGTGTGACAAATTTCAGTCCCGTAAATCTAGTGTTAAAAATGTCCTCTTCCTGTAATTTCTACCGTACTTCCATTGTCGCGGGGGTCTAACGATACCCCATATTTGAGTGAAGTATATACGTTACTGAGGATTAGGTAGTGCGCATGCATTGGGAAAAATCCCACGTCCTGGCATCACTGGCCCAGCGCAGAGTCGGCCGCCCGAAGTCGAGCAATAGCGGAGACCGGATCTTAAACCGTCGTCCCTAGAAACTCTTTGAGTACTGTGGATGCATATATTCGATCAGAAAACGAATTTCACACAAATAATAATATATCATTTTTACACCTTAATTCTCTCTTTCTGATAAAAAGGCAGGTTTCAATCGTAAATAAATTCTGATTTCACAATATTCAAAAAAGTGCTCACCCGCAAAGGGTTAATTTGATCTAGTAATTTCTTAAATTTCTAATGACATTTGTATCGTCGAACTTTTCACTTTGTTCCTTTTTTCCCTCATAGTATTTATCTAATGTATCTAAACAGACTGAAATAATCTTCAGCAATTCCAGCGTTGAAGAATTCGTTTGATCGAAATTGTTATATCGTAATATGCCCGTAAGAGTGATTAAATTTCGAGTAATGTAAACTCAAAGTATTATAAAAATTCAAGATTACTGTACGCTCGTGTAATCAAGGTTTTAGTTAACGGGTATTCGGTTATTGAGTTCTCGCACTTTATAGTCAGCCGTGGCAAATTCAATCGACTGCCGGCAGCATACTCTGGAGAATCGCGAAGTAGAATCCCGCCGAATTTCGAGAAGAGAATGTGGTATTAAAGAGCCCCAGGCATAAGATAGGAAACCCATTCACAAAGAACAGTCGGCAGCCATCAAATCATCTCACTCGACATTGCGGTTTCGCGTGCTTCTGTGACTCCAACTGCCATGTCAGAGGAAACTCTCTACGGAGAAGGATTTTGTATTTATGGAGACATTGCAATCAAGTGATCACCACTGTGTCGACGATTACTTCACCTGGAAGGTCGACGAGATTTCTATTTTACTCCGCTTGTGGCCATTTAAGAGCGTGAGAGCTCTTTACCAGTCTGTCGTTGAATCGACTGCTGTGCATAAATTTTACTGCACATGTGTGGGCTCTCCGCTTCTGTACAAATGTCATGCGAAAAATGCTCTCGTATGTATTGTATTGCCATTACGATGCATGTAATGTGCAGTTTATGGTAATTCAGAAATAGTGAGGCAAAATAAATGTTTCTTCTGTTCTGAAACGAACATGGGTATGCAAAGTCTTCTGTTTTAAAGTGCTCTTAATTTTAGTTGTAATACTTATGTGAAATATTTGACAAAAGATTTTTTAAATTGACGAATACGTGACTCGTGATGAGTCCGTTAAGTGTATCGTAATAAACAATTTTGCGTGAAATTTTGAAGTGAAAGGAGGTTAAAATCAACGGACACCTGCGAATCTCCTTAAGTTACGCAGGAAATGCAAATGTGAATTGTTCTTTCTTTGGGGGAAAAAGATTGAGGTTTAGAATAATATGTTTATAACGATTTTGATAGCGCAACAGGTGTTTTCACTATTATTCTAAACAAACTTGAAATTTTTATCTTACAAATGGATACTGTAAGTAGCGTCTGCAGGAATTCAGCAGTACTTGCAGACTATATTAAAAAAAAATAGTTTACAGAAATATTAACAATCTTTAAAATTAATATACGAAATACTGCTAATACATATCGAATTTTTCCGTATAACGAACAAGTTAATTAAGTAAAAGTAATATTTCATTGTATCTTTCAACTATAATTGTATCCATGAAAGTGCATGTCCTCATTAAGACAAAATCCGTTCCACCATAAACTGTTTCATTGATAAAGTCAGAAAGTGGTAGAATTTATTCCAACATTAATTTATAGAAGTTAACAAAATGGTGATGTACAATCTTTATAAAATACTGTGTAGCTTTCAATTTGCTACTATCAACTTTGAGGGCATGCTAGAAAAAGCAAATAGCAAGCAGGTAACACCGGTATACAGGGTATTTCACGTAACTTGACCACCATCAATATATCGTTTATTTTGTATGATAGAAAAATGTCAGAGGTATGACGTGAAGGTCAACATATTGCACCTTGCTGGATTCGTTTTTGTATAAGCTATAAGACGGTTGTAGTGAAAATATGCAGTCCCATTTAAAAGAAAGACGACGACCTTGAAATCTCGACACAAATGACCTTGAGAAAAAAATTCGTCCCATCACCGTATTGGCGCCATCAAACAGAATATTTTCTACCTCTGACATTTTTTCTATCCTACAAAATAAGCGATACATTTAAGGTGGTCAAGTTGGGTGAAATACCCTGTATATTGCCGCCCTTACTGAAACGGAAGCAGGAAGAAGATTTCCAAATCTAAGAGTCTATAAAACGAAGTATGAGCAGAGATATAGGTATATTGTAAACGCTTGCATCGAAATCAAAGACTTCCGGTGGAGTATTTAGCACGCCAATAGCCGTCGAATTTTTAAAGAGCGCGCGACTGCGTACTTGATTTCCTCTCGTTATGGATCATTAAATATTCCCGTGGAATGAAAAAATCTTCTAACCTCTAAAAAAGCAGATTCTTCATGACCCTGCAATAAACTGGATTCCCATGTACCTTCTGACGGCAAAGGCTTAAACGAAATGCAGCTAAAATGAAAATCATAAAATGAAGAAACACTGTTAAAAGTTTGCAACTTGTTATTCGTATGTAACATCCAAATCACTACTTTTCATTCGATCATAGAAATCGTTAGGAAGGATTCTCATTAGTAAAGGGAAACTAGCATGAAATTAAAATAAAGTAAATTAAATACGTAATTTCGTATCCCTCGATAAAAGCGCTGCAGCCGAAAAGTAATCAAGGAAGAAGATCAAATAGAAACACGCGATGTACACGGCTGAAGGTACAGAGGAAAGGAGGTCAAACGAAATACTGAGATAATCTCAAAAGAGAGATGCAGCGGCGAAGAATCATTACAGACAAGATGCAAGGAACCAGTAATAAATAATACGTGAGTTACAAGCAAGCGAAAGAGATGAATAAACAGGAATAAGGGTACTGAATGGCGTACGTGGATCGATCAGTTTGTTTATTTTTATGTTTCTGGCTGCACCGAACTCTTTAAAGTGGGATTTTCATTTCAAATAGGACTTTCGCCCTTGCATGTAGACAATAAGCGACCTTGGGGCATCCAGGCAAGTTGCCAAATCCTCGAGGATGAGAATCTTTTCGGGACAAGGATCTCGTTTATTCCACTTAATCTCGGGCTTGGTAGTTGCACTTAGTCCTACCGAATAACAATTATAATTGCATTAACGTGATCCTTCGTGAGATAGCAACAAACTTGTTACGGGAAGGCGGACAATCCTTATAAATGACT
Source organism: Cerceris ruficornis (assembly GCA_963989415.1). Taxonomy (NCBI): domain Eukaryota; kingdom Metazoa; phylum Arthropoda; class Insecta; order Hymenoptera; family Crabronidae; genus Cerceris; species Cerceris ruficornis. The sequence continues at coordinate 39,356,944 of OZ022517.1, read as the reverse complement.
GGCTAAGAATAACTACAGAAATCTAGATTGCTCATAATGAATATTTGAATACGGAGATTTTGTTTGTATTAACAATTTACCGAATCGGTTGATTGGCTGAATTTTGATATTATCTTCAAGATTGTAAAGAACTTATATTGTTTTAATATTACGGAATTAACATAACAATTGAACGAAGGTGATAATCGAATGATGCTTAACCCCTTGCACTACAATCACGATTGGCACTCGCGATGCGCTAGATGGAAACGGAAATTTTGAAGCTTCTCGAAAATTATCAAATTGAAAATGTCAGTGGAACACCACACGATTAAATTATTTCTACGTTATTAATATTCCATTCAGTTCTAAGGTGTATCAGATATCACAGATAATTTTTTTATTTTAGCAATTAAATTTTCAGTTATAGCGGTGGCAGGTACAAAAGAATTCGTAGGGCAAGGGGTTAACAGTGAATAGTACTTTGATTAACACTAGATTTACGGGCGTGAAATCTGTTACATTGCAAGATATTAAATAAGGACTTTGGAAAAAGAGGGATCAAACGGCAAAGATGGTAATACGTTAAGTTATTATTGCATTATAAAATACACGTGAAATATCTACTGTACAACTTCTCTGTACATTTGAGAAATGTTTATAAAACAAGTAGAAACCCGTCAATTTGACGGCTTCCGTAAATCTAGTGTTAAAGTATAGTTCGGTAGTAGTCACGACATTCGTGTGCCATTGAGCAATTAATATCATACAATAGTATCTTTCGTTCATGTATTTGTTTGTTCCTTGTCTTTCCTCCTTTGCCGCCCAGTCATCATGAAATGCTTTAAAATACACATCGATTCATGTTAAAAACTAATACGTTTACCTTACGACATAAAAATGTATTAACTTCAAACACTACTTAACTATCGAAACGCTACGGGACACGTATGCGTCAGATCTACTCGGATACATCTCGTATACGTCAATTATTCCGTAAATTGTCTCACGCAGAAAATGCAAAGAGTCAAATGAAATATAAACAATGTTTATCCCTGCGAGAACTCTTAATAGCTAACATTCAAAATGGATTTTAAGTAGAGACAATAGGAATTCAATCTTCGTCAATTTCGATCCAAATGGAGATTTTATAGAAACGAGTTGACGGTTAATAAAGAAATAGTCGCAGTGTTCGTTCAGATCAAGCAATCAAACGCAAGTTCACTGCATCATCAACTCCGGCCGAGCTAGTATTCGAGTCAAACGATGCATTCGACATACGCCTGCACGCAGCTCTGATCAGTAGATATATGTTGCTAATTGGATCGCGAATATTAATTTAGCGTTCATGTTACCTTCTGAAACGAACGCATCTATGTAACAGTATACATAGGCTGTATCAAATGTTCTGATATTAATTGATACTGAACACTTTCGTAGTTGGACATGACCGACTATCATAGTAAATGCGGCTGATTTACAAATTGTAATTAATCTTACAAAATCAAATATTCTCGAAAAATTTTAAACTAAATTTAACTATTTAGAAATGTACGAACAATTTTGAAAGAAAAATTGACCAAAGTCTTAGCTATATTAGAATGCAAAACTGAAGTATACTCAGTGTCAGGAGTAAACAATTTGGGACAAATTATTCTTTTCTCTTTATTCTCGTTCGCAAAATAACTCATTTTATGAATTATTCGTATGTTTTTTATGTCATAAGAATTTATTTTAACTTCGCTACGTGCAAGACTTGCAATAATCGCCCAAGGGAAAGGGTAGGGAGTATAACGTACAAGCTAAATTCTTCGTTAAAAAGCACATAGTTTAAAGAATTCTTTTGTATGTCTCCAATTACCGAGATAACCGAAAAAATTTATTTTCAGCTCTTGGAAATGGGTGTTTAAATAAATCAATATACTTTATATTAATATTACTTTTATTATAAGGCTTTGAAAGAAACGTCTTTATACTGCTAGAGTTTAGAACGAACTAACTGTGGATGCCCAAAAGACGAGCTCGGGCCCACTTATTGTTAGTAATATAAACTGTTTATGTTACTCTGCCCTACGCTGAAGAGATTCTCCTGTTTAGAATAGGAATTTCTAGAACGTAGAGTCGTTTTTGAACTCATTAATATATGTAATATTATATTGGTAATAACAATTCAACATCAGCCTTCAGGATTGAAACGTATTATTACCCTCTTATTTTTACTACCCAAATATTTTTTCGGAAACTACCTCACATGTAAGTTTAATAAAAATAGACTTGTGCGGATACGATATGTTCCCAGCTTACAATTATATTTTGTTTAAATCGATTGTGAACTAAGAAGAACGTCCTGGTAGTGAAACTAGACTCCAGGCAGATCGAAGTGTGCGGTTTTCAAGTTGAGACAGATCGAAGAGTGTGGTCTGCAAGTTCAGACAGATCGAAGTGTGCGGTTTGGAAGTTCAGATAGATTGAAGTGTGGTTTGCGACTGATGTGATTGATTCATTAAATTAAAAATAAATATTGGATTCTGAAGGAGCAGTACTTCCTAATACAAAAGAACGAGATATTGATATTCATTAGTGGAAATGCACTTTATTGTGCATTTATAGGTTTTAATGAACGACTGTAGAGTCACTCAAGAGTTATCCATTTTTCATCAATTTGAAAATACAGTCGTTTTTTAGTCTTCGTTAAATCCACCATACTTCCATTTATTGTCAAATAGCATTTTCCATCGAAAAAAAGCATCCAGAAAATTCTGACTCATTAGACTCTTCTTTTCAAAAATGTTGGCGTATTCAGGACGAATATTTTTTAACGATCATTCGATGTATTCTAAGTGCTGTTATTAAAATACTCGTTGAAATATTTCCCAAGAACGGCTTATATAATTGAATAGCAAAATTGCACATGCATTTGCTGGTTGACTATTAGAAATTCCGTCCTTAACCCTTTGAGGACTAGCGACGCATATATGCGGCCTGAGAAAAAATATAATTATAGTTTATAGCCTCTTGTGTACACAGTGAGAGTTGAAAAATTGAAATACAGCCGTTGAAATTTGATTAAACAAGTAGTAATTTATAATGTACATGGATTAACAGTATAACTTGCTGATAAAAAGATGCTTTTGGATCGCAAAATGAATGGCTACCTCTCAATATTAAAAAATGTCTCCGTCCGCAACGGGTTAAGAATGAAAGGAATCATTATTCGCTGTCATTATCTTCCCCATAAACGCCACTGTTCTGTACAACGGTAAAAGCACATAAAAAGAGCTCCAACGAAAAAATCTATTCCATAAAATAAAACTGCCAAAGTATTCACTCGAGCAATCGTTGAATTTATCTTTCAAACTGAAGCTTCATCCTTCATCTGTATCGCCATTAACGAAACGAACGAAAGACTCTTTTTCAGCTTATTACCACTCCGAGGAGCACACGGCCCCTCTAGTCAGTTTATACGGTAGGTAATTCTATCTTTAGGCAAGGGAGATTGGAAATGGAGAAGGAAAACTGCAGGGTGCCCTTGTAGTTCGATCGCAAAAACTTTAATCTGTTTACCAGGCCAGGGGGCGCAGACCGATACGAGATAATTGAAATCTACGTGGAAAGCTCGAGAACCCTCCGGAGATTGCCATTAATTAGAGCCATAGATCACTCGGTGTAGTTTGTGACAACTGGCCAGATCCTCGACCCTCTCTCTACGGTAACCTGCTTCCTGGCACGTCTTTGCCCTGACACTGCTTATGCAACGAGTATCTCCGGCAACACTGATACTGATGCTACTGCTAGTAACGCCGACCGATAGCATATCTGTGGGATTGCATAACGTATCTGTACTATCGTCTGAAATAGATCTTGAATTAGAGTATACGTTCCCTCGAATCATCAATACGCGATCGTCTATGGGGTTTACCTTCCTCAGTATCGCTAAATGCGTTGTGCATTAGTGATTCGTTAAATGATAATAACGATGGTCATCCAGTTACTGTTGGAATAATACGTTAAGGGGACGTAGATGGTTAAATGCATCACTGAAGATATGGAGTTTCAAGTTGAAGTATGTTGTGAAGGATGAAGAGTATTTACGGGTTAAGGGTTTGAGGGGAAATTGATTTTTTATAGGATTTTATAGGCACGTTTTATAGAATTGAAATTATCCGTGTGTTAGAGAAAATATTAGAATATTTTTTGGCAGTGTTTGATTTAACATTACAACTACCGGCGTTAAATTTGTTATAATAAAATATATGAAGTTAGTACTTTGAAAAAAGGGAATTCAGAGGTGGAAAAGGTGATTGATTCGGTAATTTAGTTTTATGAGATGGACGTAGAATATCTATTCTATGACTCTCCTATAAAATTGGAGAATCTTTGGAAAAAATTGTGTACCAGTCATTTTGACTGGTTTGGTAGTTCTAGTGTTAAATTTTGATAACGTCAGTGTCTTTTATAGCATTATTGTTTACGAAAGTTATATTTGTTTCATAAAAATTAGTAGGAAAATTGGAAGTGTCGTATTGATGCGATATGAGAGTTTTTGCGAAATGAGCTGTCGGTGAAAGCGAAATTCCTGTAGCTTTCTTTCACGAGCTTAAAGTTTGTTCTAACGAGTGTAATTGTGAAAAGCAACGGTAGTTACAAAAACTTTTAAAAGCTCGCGAGATGCACACATTGGAATTGTTTCTTTTTGGAATTTAGTCAACCAAACTCTTTTTCTGCATTGTGTATTAATGCAATCGTGTACTAACTGAACAGAAAGTAAAAGTTGATAAAATTTTAAATTACAGTGTTGTTCCAGTTTCCTATGGAAATCCCTTTCGCTCGGGGAAAAGTTGCACAATTGTGCAAAACAAACCGTAATCATAAAAGATAACGATAGTATTTTTAACAAGGAGATATTCAGCCTGCTGCTAAACTAATTTGTTTTGACTACAGCTCTTCTATTTTCTTTGTTTTAATTACTTTATTTTTCACTTTAAAACTGTTAATTTTCTTCTTTAACCCTTTGTAGTCCTATGACGAGCTATACTCAACATAGCTTTTCACTTTGTTTTATTTTCTAATGAACTAATATCGACTTTTCAAATTCGTAATGATTTTGTAATATCACATAAAAAATCTGTTAGTATCTATAGTTATTGCTAAAATTTTAAAAAATGAATAACCAACGACAGAAAATTTTATGCAATTAATTTCACTTAGCTCGCTACAAACTTGACAAAATAATTCCGACCGCAAAAGGTTAATGTTTCCTGCTGAATTTTTGCACAATTTTTTAAAAATTGCAATTTCTAAGAGACAATTTATATTAAGTATACTAACTGAAACTACAATATCAACCGATAATACAACTATAGACGTTTAAAATATCCAAACATTCAATTTATCTTGACACGTTTACTTATTTTTATAAAAATTGATTATAGGTACCAGTGCAATTTACATGCTCACTTATATAAGTCATTCCTATGAAATATTTCAAACAGTTTAAAGACATTCGTCATTACAACGTTCCTATTCGATATAATACTCTCATTCGTAGAGGCTCGATATCGTAGATCTTCCTTCAACCAAAACGGATCCCTCCTACGAATTACTACTACCGGCGGTACAGCACTATAGAAACGAGCAACGGTTATCCGTATCAAGAGGACGTTTCTGCAGATTTTCCTATTCATGAATCACCCTGACCAATCGCGTATTGTGAATTCAGAGATAGATTGCCGTGTATAAATCTTGACGGAAATCGTTGATATATTTAGTGTCATTTCCGAAAGATATTTATGGTATTCTATGGCGATCGGAGGTCTTCTTTCGATAATCGTTATTCGCTCGTGGTTTGAATTTAAATATAGATGAAAAATTGTTTGAAAGACATGCATGTGCACATTTTTATATTTGCAAGACAGCGACGATATTCGCGATATTAGCCAAAAGTTGACTAGCGCCTCCTAACTACCATGACTTGGGAGTATTTTCATAAATAGAAATCCTGAGAAAAATTTAATATTTTGTTTAACACTAGAACTACCGGCGTTAAATCTGTCATATTTCAAAATATTAAATACGTACTTTGAAAAAGGAGGAATCAAGAGGCGGAAAAGATAATCGATTCGGTGATTTACGTTTTTTAAGATGGTCGTAGGATATTTATTCTAAGACTCTTCTATAAACTTGGAGAATTTTTTGAAAAAATAGTGTACCAGTCTTTTTGACTGGTTTGGTAGTTCTAGTGTTAAAAGTAACAAAACTACTTAAACAAAATTTTAATAAAACAGGAAAGTTATTTTACCATGCAAGTAATCACTGCTGTAATAAGAGATGATTGTAAGGAATTTGCAACAGAATTCTAATGTTTGAATTTCTTAAATTTTTAGTTGAAGATTTAGCAAATCTGGTCAGTTCAAGTACCATTAACTACAACCTGCGAAATGGTCGATGTGAAATGTCCTAAGATAGGGGTATTGTTGTCGTTCATGGTGGTACTCTCATGATCTGAAGGGACTAAATGGGTCAAACACTTTGTATCGATTACAACTCGTGAGTGATAATAGTACCGACTATGCTCGTCACATTGTTCACCGGGAAAATTTAATCGTCTGTTCGTGCTCGATTTGGGGAAACTGGGATTGAAGAGACCTCTTCGGTTTGTGAGGGTGCTACGTCCTTAGAACATCCTCCACTTGCGGTCCCTTTGGACTCAAAACCGTCTAGCAATGCCTCAATTCATACAACCTCCGAAAGTTCCAAGCCAATGAAGTGCAAATTAATTTAAATTAAAAGTTCTTCCAAGAAGGTCAAGATTTTCCATTGGACTCTCTTGCCGGCGAACATTCAAATTGCAATTTCTCATCAAACCGGTAATGTTAACTTTCGATCGTTTCTTCTGGGAGGTATCTCTTGAACGATTTATCTTAAATCTGTTGGAAGTACTTATTGAAAAACTTAAAGCAATTTTTAATGAACCGTGGAAAAGAGCTTTCTAGGGCATTTGATCACTCGACGAAAGGAGATCGAAACAATTTCAATTACCTTCATTATGTAGCTTTTAAGAGATAATAATCCTTTATCTTGGATGGTACCTCGAAATCAGTTTTGTACTTTGTCTTCTGCGTCGACAAGATGCAATTAAATTTCTGTATTCACAAACTTCATACTCTCAGAATTTATTTCAAATTGAAGGACAATTATTGTTGACAACAAAATAACATTTAGTTCCATAATTTGTTCGCGTAATATGCAATATTATTAATAATGAAGGAATAATGCAACTGATATTTGTTTTTCAAATAAAGTTAAATACTGTGCTTAAAAAGCACGAAAGTTGTTAAATTTCGGGAAAATGCACATGTACAAAGACAGTTCAGAAAAAATAATTTGAATTTATAACGAAAGTAGCGCAGCATAACATGGCCACACTGGCAAAAGGAATGATTAAGAAAAGAATTTGCGAATATGAAATGGTATAATAATGGAGAAGTATTTTTGTGGAATGTTTTAAATTGCAGTTCTCCAGCTACGTGTGCCTCATGTGATGAAATGTTTTTCACATATGTAGGAAAACCTAAGACGCTAATTTATTCACCGTGTTATCGTTAATTTAATATCTGTGATAAAAATGTACGTAAGGTGCTATAATGTATTAATAAAAGCATACGATTGAAATGAATAAATTAAAAAAATCAGTAATACCATACGAGATTGAAGATATTTTCTGTATCTTAATAAATTTTGGGTCGTGATGTACAATCTTATCGATCTGTCGCTGTTCTAGAAACAAAGTTACGACGATCGAAAGCTATTAGTCGAGAGTTTCATTACTTCTTAGTGTGACAGAATATTCTGAAATATATAGTACATGTATACTTGTATACTAAATAAAACTTATATCCACGTCTATTAGAAAATTTCAATAATTTATTTCAACTGTGGAAGCTACGGTGGCGATTATAAAATTAATCTTTGCCTCTGTAAATAGTTGCGCCGGAGGAAACAATTTAACTGAATGCTTTTTCAAATAAAATATAACTTTTCTATACCATAACGCACGAGACATGATATATGCACACTATCGACGAAACTCCTTAACACTAGATTTACGGAAGCCGTCAAATTGACGGGTTCCTACTTGTTTTATAAACATTTCTCAAATTTACAGAGAAGATGTACAGTAAATATTTCACTTGTATTTTACAATACAATATTTACTTAACGAATTATGATCTTTGGCACTTGATCCCTCTTTCTCCAAATTTTTTATTTAATATATTGCAATCTAACAGATTTCACGCCCGTAAATCTAGTGTTAATGAAATTTAATCGACGTATTGGGTTGTTCGGAAAGTAATTTCGTTTTCTTTGGTGAAAATGAAAGACGATTTTCTTATAGTATATAAATATTTTATTGAATTATATATTCTCCATTTTGATCCAATACCTTTTGCATCTTTCTGACAGGAGCATGATTCCACGCTCATAAAACTTTTGATCTTTGCTGGCAAAAGACTGATCTAAAGCATTTCTGACGTCATCATTTGAAGGAAAGGTTTTGCCGTCTAAAAATTTTTGTAGAGACCGGAACAAGTAGTAATCCAATCCATTTCTCGTCCCTAGTGATGATTCGCTTCAAAAATGGATAATTTTCTTGACGTTTGAGAAGCAAATCACAGACGTCAATGCGACGGAGAAAATTTCTTTCTGTAAGGACATGTGGAACCCATATGTCGAGTTTTGAAATTAAGCCAAGGCGTTTCACGAGATCATGAACGGTCGAATTCGATAAATTTAATCTCTCAGCGATCTCACGAGCTGTTATTCGTCGGTTTGCATCAATCAATGCCTTTATTTTGTCTTCATCAGCTTCAACTGGCCTTCCAGAACGTGGCGCATCTTCAACATCAAAATCGCCGGAATGAAATTTTCTAAATCAGTTTTGGCACTGGCGTTCTGTCAATACATCTTTTCCATACACATCGAATAATTTTTGTCTTGCTTGAGCATCATTTACACCTTTTCGATAGTAAAAAAGTAAAATATGCCGAAAATGCCGCTTTCGACTTTCCATATTTGATAGGGCGCCAAACAAAAACTATTGTGCAGAGTCAAAGGAATTTTTTCACAAAGAAGCCTTGCTATATAAGCTGACAAAGTATATAATGACAATGCTGCTTAAGTGCGAAGTCGACTGTGAATAAATAAAATTGTCCTCTGCTGGGAAAAACGAAATTACTTTCCAAACAACCCAATATTTTAAATAAAGCCCGTATTGCATCTGTTTCCATCCTAAAATCTTCCACGCTTCTGTCTTCGAAACTAAAATAATACTCGTTCCTTTGAGCTTCTTAACATGCGCAAAGGCAGCAGAAAAAACAGGCAGAGCATGCATTTGTATGAGCTACGCCTATCCATCCTTTCGAAACGTGCAAGCTCGCTGACAGAGGATTACGAGAAGAATTCATAAAAAAGCCAATCAGGCCGCGAACACTGCAACGCCTTGCTATTGCATTATATTCCTTTCAATATAGGATCCATGGACAGTGACATTGGGGGCTGCAAGCTCAGAGAGGCGTCCGCGAAAGAGAGAAAAGGAAGGGAGAGGGCGTCTCGAGTGGCGGCTGTCTCATGGAAAAGCTTTTTTCATTAAAGTACAGAAAATCTTTTTAAAGGATATAAAAGGCCGACTCGAAATTCCTTTGGTCGTCCGGAGTCCAGGGTACTAAAATTACTGGTGCGATAGAAACGAGTTGAGAGCCGGTGCAGGAGGCGAGTTAGTAAAACTGGAGAGAAAAAGAAAGTCGGAGGACTACGGGGAGGGGGAGAAAAAGGAAGACGAAGAAAGGAGGTAAAAAGAAGTAGGTAGAGAAGGTTTCACCGCCCTCACGAAATTCCGTGTTAATGTCATTCACGGTCGATCGCTGGCACAAAAGAATCTCCATCGAATCATTCTCTTTCAGAGGGGTCCAAGGTATATTCCCCTTTGTTCGATGCAGTTTTGTTTTGTTTCGCGTTACCGTCTTCTCGATTGCACAGTAATAAACAGGAAAGCGATGCTTTTTTCTCTCCTCGGGTAAGTATCCTTCTAAAACCGTGATAATGCAAAAAATTGTCATTGATATTCCATCGACGATCTTTGAATTCTGTGCGAGGGGTTTGAAGGATTTTCGTTTTTTAGCATTAAAAAAAAAGGCTTCGTTATAATTTGGAATACGGATGGTATTTGTTGCGTGCACTGAATGCAGAATACGTATAAAATATTGAAGAATTTTAGGATACGCTGACTCCTCATTACTTATAACGAGATGTATCGATTGGAAGGAGTGCAAGCCCGGTCGCGAATATTTGACAATTTAATGCAGAAATAACGTGTGCTCCAAATATCCGAGACGCGAAAAAAAGGTAAATCATTTTAAACGAACGATGTAATTGAATCGCGAGTTGAATTGTGTCGGAGATTTCAAAGAAATTTAAAATACATCAAAGTCATTTTACCAAATTTCTATTCCTGCCATGTCTAAATATTCTATGCTGATATAATACAAAAATGGTTTGTGTATTAATTGTTTGAATATTAATAAAATTTTAACGTCAGAGCGGACGATAAATAATTTACGAATGTGTCTCGAAAAATACAAAAAAGAATTACAATCTTCTATACTGAAAATATGATTCTTCATTGTCCCAAAAAGAAATCTGCCAAAAAAAGGGTTACAAATTCCCTCATTAATTTAAAATTCAAATTGTTTTATCATCTATAAAAGTAAAAATACGTTGTGGAAATATCCAAACGTATGTTCCTTGGTCGACGCGTCAATGACGTATGAAAGAGTATGTTTTATTTTTTACACGTTCAAAATTGTACCATATATTCTTTTGTACATTACAAAGCAAATTTTTCAACTATGCAATTTTTGAAACCCCTAATCCCTTCGTGGAACTTTGGTGCTACCAATATGACTTGTTATCATAAGGCGAGGGATTAAACTCATATCCACCATAGCCTTCCCCCTCCACTAACAATGTTGTCTCTCATACTTGGCACGAAACAACATTCTCTTTGTAACGAAATGCAACATCGTATTCACAGAAATACCGCAAAGAGATGTACGATCGCTGCACTATCAGAGTATAAGCTCAGAAGTTTTCCAGTAAATTTCATGGGATACCGTTGGGCCCTAATCCCACTTCTGAAAACTGTAGACAGAGGAAGAATAATCGGGTCACAAGGTAGCACTCTTGGACCGGACCTTGAGCCTCGAACTTTTGCAGGGTGCTTTTTTTACGATGTGAATTATACACGATCTTCACGAGCCGAAAACGTATTTGGGTTCCTTAACCCCTTGCACTACGATTGCTTTTGCGCCTATGCGTGCAATAATTCAGAATTAAATTGCTAAAATGAAAATGTATCAGTGATTCCTGATATATCTCACAATTTAACGCAAGACTAATAACATAGAAATAAATTCACTGTGCTATATTCCACTGATGTTTCCAATTTCATCATTTTTGGGAATCTTCAAAATTTCCTATTCCATCTATCGCATCACGAGTGCCACTCGTTATTATAGGCCAAGGGGTTAAATAGAAGTCTTGTCGGTGAATGGTTTTATTTAGATTAGTGGACGAAATTTTGATTTTTGGGAAAATATCAGCCGAATCATGACTGCTGCTTCATTGTTGCATTCACATTTTTTCGTAAAAACAGTAAATCTATGCAACCATAGAGTATAATTGTTTTTGTAACAAAAACATATATGTGATTCGTTAAGAATCAAAATATTATATTATCATGCCGTATCATATTTTTAAGTGTAGGCGTGAAACTTCTGCAGTAATTAATAGTTTCATATTGTTACAAGCATCGAGATATCAATGAGCAAACATTAACGTCAATTCATGTTTGCAATAGGATTCATTAATTAGCTAGTATTCAGGAAAGCATTATCATCGATCATAACGCCATATTTTTTATAACAATTCCTGAACTAGTTATACGAGCTTAATTCCGCATGCATCAGTAGCATGAAGAAAACATTCATATTGCACCGTCAATAGTAATTAACAACTTTAAAGAAGCATTACCATTTTTTGCCGCTGAAAGCACTCTACGGGAAAATCTTCAGAATTACCGTTCCATCGCACAATGTATATCACTATGCAAAACCCTCGAAATCTAATTTTCAAAAACCCACCCTCACAAAAGTGTGACAAATCGTCCATTCGCAAACAATCAGAAATCCTTCCTTTAATTAACCGTCTACGTCGAGACTTTACTAAAATGAGACGAACCCTACTTCACATCCCATTACAGATCCGTGCATGCGATTTTTCAGACAATAGAATTTTTCTCCCCCGTCTCTCTTTCTCCCTCTCATTCGCGCACACGCAATTCTTTCGGTGCCTAAAAATTTCGTTCGCACACATATGCATGTCTCTCGTGCACCGTGTTCTCCATAGCCTGCTATAACTCTTCTGATGAGCGCTGTTAAAGGGCATCTGGATTTAATTAATAGCGTCTCCGTTCCCGACCGCTGCATCGGCAATTGCCGTAACGACGTAATTTGACGAGGGTGCGTGATCGATATCCGTGCAATACACGTGGACAGAAACGGCATAATTTCCAGTCGGCAGAACGTTTTGTTAATATTCGTTCGATCCGCGGAGCAATTCTGATTTGGGACACCGGTAGAAACGAAGAGACGAAAGGAGAAAACGCAATGAGCACGCCACGATAACGTCCACCCTTCGTGAAGCATTCTTGCATTTGACAGGCTGCCGCTAATCCGCGAGCCGTGGATCAAATTGGAATCGGCTATGGTTTAATTTAAAACTGTTTCTTCGTAGTCTTTCGAGGCATACGGGAAGCTACGTATGTACCGTCGTATTTATAGTCAACGGGATCGGAAAAAGAGTATTTCCCATTGATGAAAAGGCAAAGTATTCTCGTGGGTTTATCGAGAGCGTCTATCGCTTTGGATATTTATAAGTAATGCAAGAAAATAGAATATGTATAAATATATTAGGAATTTCCTATTTTAACACTATGACGTCCGCGCGATAAATCAAGATTCTTTGGTTTGGCGCCGGCGCTTTTCTAATTTGTCGAGAAATTATAAAACGTCGCGTTTTACTAATCACAATAAGTTATAAGGTAAAGGCACCAGTAGTTGACCAGTTAAGACAAATTTTTATCGTAAATGGTTGTAACTTTATGTATACTTATTATATAGTGGGGTTCAATGCGTGAAAATGTTCCTTGAACTTCAGACATCATATAACAAAGCATACTTTTCCGAAAAGTAAAGCGTGACATAAAAATGATAAACATTTATCGATAGAGTATCACTGCATCAGTAGTTGACCATTTGCGAACCTGAAAAAACCAGTAATTGACCTTTCTATTCGTTAGTAGTTGACCACTTATGTTAGAATCAAAATCACTAGAATCAATTGCTTTCATATTGTTTATTGGCAATAATTATCACTAGTAAACAGACGTAAGATGTAATTATAATAAGTAAACAGATAAACATGAACACAAAAACATTTATATCTAAATATATTGATTCCATATGACATCTAACTCGGGAATAGAATAAACATTTCGAGTTTGACTCGTTTTAGTGGGTTCCTCAATATGAGAGAGTATATTTTCCCAATCGCATTCGAGCACGTCAGGTGTCTCTGGCCATTTCCATAATCGCCTATGCTTCTGCATAGATGATATAGCCGCTTTGCTCTTAGTAACGTTAAGAATTTTCCCAGAATTTTTTTGTTCCCGAATTTCCCAATCGAAGTGGATAATTTTTCGAATTCGGTTTGCGTTTCTCGCCTTAGTAGAAATAGAGATGTATCCTCTTGAGCCCCAGACCACACTTCTGATAATTGACCATGCGGTCATCTACTAAAATACGTTATACTATAAAAGTGAGCGTTATGTTACTTGTTTCTAATGAAATTATATGTAACATAGATACAATATAATTGGTATTTAAAGTTGGCTAATTTGTGCTAGTAATTGACCATGTATGTCAACTTCTAAAATTAACCAGAACGCTAAGATTCGGTAGTTGACCTACCGGTTAATTAAGTTTTTGAAAGTAGAATAAGAAAAATAATCTGCTTAATAAATATAGAATTTAATGACAATTAAGTTGTGAAAGTTTCAAGCATAAATGTTCAAAACTTGAGAAATTACTTACCGCCAACTGCGCACGATTTCTTAATGAAAATGTTAAGAAGGTTATAGCGTCGAGCAATACGACTGACATTACCAAGTTTAATCGTCCGTAGTTTTGATAAACAGTCGTATCCAAGAAAAAATATATGAGCATCGCGTCGGTAAAGATCGTAGCGCGTCTATCTTATTTGTTTTCAGAGGCATTCATTTATAAAAAGCTTATTTTTAACGTTTTAATTGAAAGTGGTCAACTTCTGGCACATGGTCAATGACTGGTGCCTTTACCTTAATTCTGTCTCGCAATTTTCACGAAATTTCGAAGATATGTAGCTTATTGCAGCCTGCACAGGATGCAAGCGATACTTTGCAACAATTTGTGATCGTGAGATAGCCGCGACGCCTTTGTGATATAATAGGAAACTGTCTTAAAATTTTAGCGTGACACCAACCTGGCGACACCGAAGGGCACAGTGTTAATATTGTCATCAATATTTCTGAAATATTATTGCATAATCCTTTAAAAGATATTTACCGCGAATATATTCCTATAATTTGGTATTGCAGATTTCTAAAAAGAATTCACCTCCTGCAATACTCCAAAACTTACGATCGATCAAAGTTCCAGGGCAGCAATCCATCTTCATAACTATTCGTACTACATAAACTGTATTTACGGGAAATTAAAAATCGCAAATATACTCACAATGTATATATGTGTACGATGGGTGGACGGATTTGCAGGAATCACACTTGACACAAGGCTTAAAACAAAAACTAACACGGAAATAACTTTATTCTAATATCAAAACTATGAAATATAATGTTGGCAGGTAATGCGCAGGGAGGGAGTTAAGGAGGCTTGACCACTACGTGCATATAACGAAAACGACTTTAATTAGTTAGTGTGTGGTTTTACATTTGCGAAGCTTGCACTAAATTGTGAACAACTGCGCCAAAAGAGGGCGCGTTCCGCAGACGGTGGTGGCGCTTGTTAGTCCAAAAGGAAGTGCCACTAAAGAGGGCCGCGTGTCGCCGGTGTTCGAAATACACCATATTCTTACATATAATAAACTATAAAAGCTATTATGAATACAAAAAAGCCTAAATACTTTAAGAATAAAATCTTCTACTTCCGACCCGTCTCCCTTGGTACCCCTCATAAATACTAATTGTAAGATTGCGTTCGTCGCAATTTTAGGACATCCGCGTACAATTTGGCAATCATTTATGAAATTTATAACAATATTTAATCAAATCGATCTCAGTTTACTATTAGATTCTATTCCCACAACCTCTTGCCGCACGATTTCTTTTATGACTGAATGCGCAATAACTCAGAATTAACTGCTGGAATGACAATCTATCCTTTATTTCTGATGTACCGTATAACTCAACGCAAAATTAATAGTGTAGAAATAATTTGATCGTATCGTGACCCATTGATATTTTTAATTTAATAGTTTTTGGAAAACTTCAAAATTCCCTATTCCACTTACCGCGTCGCGAGTGTCATTCGTTCTTTTACGGCAAGGGGTTAATAGTATTCGTAAAAATTCAAAGCCGAAAAATCCGCAGTTTGGCAATAACGATTCTTACGTTATTTCCGTAATCTATTGTCACACTATCGCTGAAAAAAGCTTCCAAGTATATAGCGGCAGATATGCGCATACAACCAACAGGCATATACGATGAAATGTGTGATACCGCTGTAGGATTTTTTTTTTAGCCCGCAGCGAAACGTCGATGGTAGACGACGACGACGACGGCACTATCGTCGAGAAATTGAATCGTCCAGATGGAAATTCACGTCTGTACATATCCACATCCGTACACGTAGATCTCATGGATATGTGTCGGTCTCGTGTGTGCACATACGTTCACATACGTCGCACTCCCATACATGAGTGGTTCAAAAAGTTATCGAAGTCCGGCGCGCACGAATCGAATCGTAAAGCTTCTGCTATCCGCAGTCGGGGACATTGAAAATAGGATTTGAGAAGAGATGACGAGTAGAGAAAGTTTTGCCGGAATCCCTGGTTAGATTGCTCCCTTCTAAGACAGGCTGTAGTGGGATCTTGTTTATCGGGTAGTTCTTGATGTGAAATTTTCTGCCCATTGTTTCTTTCGGGGGAAAATTCCGTGACAGAAAGGAAAGAAATCTAAATCATTCGATTCCCTTCTGTAGTTTGAAATAAGACTTGAGTGTCTCTGTTGTCTTTTTGTATTATTGGAAAATAATTATTAATTTTTCTTCAGTTAATAACTGTTATCGGAATGATAATTTTCTGGAGACGGGGAATGTGAGGTGTTTTGTATTTTTGATGAAAAAAAAATAATATAATTGTGATTAAACGAATATACAATAGTTTGTTGGTAAACTGAATTGCGAGTGGGAACAGACATTTGTTAAATAGTCAACAAAGCAGACAGTACGTTAATTATAAAAATAAAATAGTGCCTGGATAGTAACACTTTTTCTTCTTTTTCTTCTTCTATCGATGTAACAAGTATCCTCTCTGTTGTCATGTTCCCTCCTCCTTAAGTCTTAAAAAGAAAATCGAACAGAATTCCGATTCCCGAAGAACCCGTACTCCTCAACAAATTCTACTTTTAAAAGTCGACAGGTCATCCATTACTGAACAGTGAATCGATATTTTATTTTTGATATTTCTATCTATAACTCCTAATTATATATGAAAATTCATTTGATTTTTTAATCATTTTATAACATACAAAAACGTATACTTCATATACAATTTAGAAAATTTCCCACTATTTTAATTATTTTTTCCGAGTTCATACTAATTAAAATTATAAACTGATTTATATCAATAAAATATAAACTTCTCTACAATTATAACAATTCAATTGTGGCCCGATACAATCCCGATTTGTGCAATAATCAAAAGATTATGACAGCAGCAAAACGGAACGGAAAACGCCAAGTTTCTAAACCCGGCATTACTCTTTCTAACATACTTGCCGTGGTAATCCAAGGTAGCCATCATAGCGGTTAACAAGCAAGGTTTGACGCTGCCACTTAATTCACACTCGACATTGACTTGATCGCACGATTGCAGACCAAATCATGGCACACTACAAATCATCTCTCTGCTTTCCGAGATTTTGCTCGAAAGCGTGTGACAGACAGAGCCACCGACTACTCATGGACGAGGACACATGAATTGCGTGCAAAGTTCGTCATGCACGAGTTAACGCCACAGCTCCTAGAATCACGTCCCCAGAAACCTAGGATTAGTGGGCTAGCCGTGCCAAAATATATTCAACCGTTAAACGAAAGGATTTCAATTTTACTTCAACTCTTGCTAAATTTACATATTTATGAGAAATCTCGGTGAAGTATCGAGTAACAATTTTTATGGAATCTTCAATATTAATAGGGTAAAAGGGCATGCATGAATAGTATACAGGGTGAGTCAGACAACGTGACGATTCTGTTGAGGCGTAATTGACAATGCGGGCCTCCAGGTTGCGAGAGAAAAAATTTGTATCTCTATATTTAATTCCGCAGCCGTGCAAACCTGGCCCACCTGGCAAGCACCATTCGACGACCGAAGGGTCGCACGTGGCCACCAGGTTTTGCACGCGTACATTCCTCCGAAGCTAGATTTATGATGACACCTGTTATAAATCTAGCATCCACTCTCAAGCCACGTCAATCTCGTAACCCAAGCCCCCCCCCCCCCCCCCCTCTGCCTGGGCCTTCGGTGGGCTGGCAAAACCAATGCAAACACTGCATTTTGGTAACCACCCCCCACGAACGCCAGGCAGAACCAATAACCTTTTGCACGGGCCCAACCGTTCTGCTCCCTACCAAGTCACCACTTCCTCCTCGGAAGGGATGTCGACGGAGGAAGGGGTGCTTGGGAAATTAATAAAGGGACCGAACAAGCGTCCTGAGACTACTATAACACAATTTTTTGCAACACACACATTCTACCAGTTTTTCCTATACTTTCGTTGTTCGCTTGCTGTTATAACATTTTGTTATCTATTATATTCTTTACCAGTATTGTTCTGTATATACTGAAGGAACCACGGTGCCTGGGGGCCGGTGGATGTCCTTCTGTTCCTAGGAAAGGGTAAAGGTATTGATTAACGCGCTGCGTTTCGTTCTGGGCCTGTTTGTTCGTGGACTCGTCAGTAGGGCTGACCGAACAAGGCCCTGCCCTAGACACTGTGTGCCGCGGATGGAACGATGGTATACTGATGGTATATTACTTAGCAGCTGAGGGCTAATTTGCTCTGATTCGCCCGACGGATAGGGACGTCCCTCTCCCTCACGCATTTTCCATTTTGACGCGCTATTGGCAAGAGAGACACCGGCACATTCGTTGCGTCGTCATGTGAACGACGAAAGTAGTGTTTTATTTTCGGTTGTCATTCGTCGATCTGAGGTTTCCAGGATTGACATGGCGGGGATAGGCCGTGGGAGAGCAATCTCCCCTTCCGTCTCAGCTGCCTTCTTACCGTTCCAGCATTATATAATACATATCGGGGCAGTTTTAACCGCTGTATTGCACCGGCGTGAATTAGAGGAGTTAGACTCACCGTGGATGTTAGAGCGCAATGATGAGTGTAACTCATACGAATTCAGGTATTGTTTATAAGTAATTGTTAAAACTTCCTTCCATATCAACATGTCTGAATAAATAACCATACTTGACGTCGATACAGTACAGAGCCGTGGGAGAGCAATCTCCCCTTCCGTCTCAGCTACCGAGAAACGGTTCCCCAGCTCTATCTGTTGAGCGATCGTACATATAGATACTGATCGTCGTAGGACAACTCCCGAGAGTGATCCATCGGTGGGCACGAGGTCTAGCGGACGATCCTGGAACTAGGGGCGTAGGCGTAATGGCGACCGGTAGATCGGTGGTGGTGGTCGATAGGCCGTGCCGCCACAATACTTTCGTTTTCGATATAATAAACAAACACACCAAAATCACGGAGTGTCAGGTTTATTTCCGAGAGAAGAAGAAACAAAGAAGTTCTGACGACTTAATTGTCCGACGAGTCAACAGATTCTACATAACTCGCAAAATATGTATTGTCCGAAAAAATATTTGGGATAATATTTCCGGGGTTACGAAGGGCTCATTCAACAGCAATATGGTTTTTATGCTGTTTTACTGTTTTATCGAGATATACAGGTCAGCTTCATTTTTTTAAATGAAATGCCTATATCTTCTTTCTAAATTCTAAAAAGCATGAAATTTTACATAAAAAAATATCATACTATATAGAGTCTAAAACAAATAATTACTGAGATATTCGCAAAATAATTATCCTGCATTGCAAGCCTACAACAATTTGAAGGACAATTTTGTGTACGTCGACAGATAATGTTGTTAAACACGATTCTAGGCATTAGATATCGTCAATATGAAATATCAGCAAAGCTTAGTAATGATAACAGTCGTACAGAGAAAAGTACTACATTTATCCAGATGTTCAGTAACAAACAGAAATGTAATATGTTAATTGTTTGCGGTCCGTGCGATGAAAATGCCGGCCACAGCTGAAATAATATGTGTAACAATCATATCATTGCGAAGCTTAGCTAATATTTCATATCGATGATGTGTAATATCCAGACTCGTGTTTGACAACATTGTCTATCGACGTACACAAAGTTTTCCTCCAATTTATAAAAGTCCCGTTGAATCAGCACGCCCTATAATGCAGAATAATTATTTTGTAAATATTTCAGTAATCACTTATTTTAGTCCCTACATAGTATAATGTTTTTTTTGTGCAGAATTGTTGCTTTATGAGAATTTAGACAGAAAATATAGGCATTTCATATAAAAAAATGAAGCTGACCTGTATATCTCGATAAAACAGTAAAACAACATAAAAACCATATTACCTTTGAATGTCCCTTTCGTAACCGTGCAATATTCGTCCGAAACATTTTTTCGTCAAGTACATATTTTATGAATTATTTAGCATCGTCACATTGCATAACTCACCCTGTATATTGATAACCGAGAGAAAGGAAGAAAGAAGAAATAGAATTTGTGGATAAAGTCACTGTTTTCTTTTAGAATTTCACTTTCTCTTATTTTTTATGCCATTTTACTGTATAACTGGATTTACCACACGGAAAGGGGGACAATCTAGGTTACTCTGGAAAAGTTTCTTAGTCTAGGTGCTCTCGGGGAATTATTTTTACATTTTAATTACTTCACTATAGATTAAACAAAAATTAAAGATTCTTGAAAAGTGAAATATCTCTCATTTTATTTGTTATTCGGTGAATAGAAATTTCTCGAACGCATTTTTCAAATAGAGATCATCTCACCACCACCTTCTTATGACTCTGTCGTGGCATAATGGAGACACTCCCTCCTTGATTTTTAAAAAAAATTAATTAGATTTTAATCCTATTACCGCGAGAGTCTCAGCCGGAATCTGCAAAATATGAAATATAAAACACACGGGGTGAAGGTCTTAACGAATCTTGTGGTGACATTGCGGGTCTCACCTCTCTTGGAGAGGGCCTCACCCCAGTTTGCTATACCGTCTCCCCAAGGGTAAGAGTTTTGTTTATGCGTCACATCGGTGGCTAGATAACTTTTACTGTCGTTTCGCCACTTCTGTACAAACACGAAAAACAAATCTAAGATCAGACAACAATCCTCCGAAGGAAAGGCTTTGAGGACAATTTATGTCGATGGCGGTAATGTATTACTTACATATATTTTCGATCTCGAACGTAGAAAGATAAAAACAATAGCATTATAGTCAATGAATATATTTCTGACTTACATTGACGTAGAGGAATAATTTTCAATTAAAATTGCATACGATATCATCATAATGAGTAATAATCGTGTCCGTTCGTCCGTTTTGTTAAAGTGGAAGCGATGGTCATCGATAAATGACAACGTATTAAAAATAGCTAGAAAATGAAAGATTTTTGAAAAAGGAAAATAATTGTGTTCTCCAGAAAAATTCTGATCCTTTCTTCGGACACGAAGTGAGTTTTATTTTCAACAATCACCGTGCACACGAAGGAAAAAACGGTTTTTGTTCGAAATGTAGAGTTTCTATTTGCACTGCATGCTGTGCTCACACCAAGAAACCGTTCCAATTCTATAACTTAAACAGAAATTGATTGAAACCGTTGCTCCCAGGAGCGTTAGAAATTAGATTGGCCAAGTTTCGGATTCGCCGTTTTAACTATTCTTTGAAATATAAACTAGTCGCTCTCTAAATATCCTGTCTCATGCGAAATGTATGCATAGGACGAAGAGATAAGTATGAAACATACACCGGCGAATTTTCGGAATCTGTCACGCGATATGTATACGTCTGCGTCAGCATTTCTCGTCTCCAACTATTTTCAGTAGATTTTCTTCTGCAAATTTCTCCCCCTTTTATATTTTTCACATACCTTTACATATTTTATATTTCCAAAACATTTGCTTATTGTTATTATTTCGCATTTAAATATTCTTAGCATAGAATTTCAAAGATGCCGCAGAATATTGTGAAAAAGATGTTCTTCTATCGCTTACAGCTAGTTAGATATATGTGTACAAAAAAGTTCAGGAAACTTTGTCAAATGCTTTTCACCCCTTAGGAAATGTCTTCAGATAAATCAAACTATTCTTCAATTAAGAATTTCATTATTCTTTCCTATCTTCATGTGTATATTTCCATTTCATTAATTTACACGGTATATCCACTTTTGTGTGAATTTAAGCCCATTGGAAACGTTTCAACTGTAAAATCGGTTATCATAGGAATTTGTTCACTAACTGCACAATTGTAAAGCGGCAACGGTATTGTTTACACTTGGTACATGTGTGAAGTGTAGATAGTAGAGGCACCTAGGGAAATACGTACGAAGTTGCCTAATGATATAACAGATTATGTTGACTTTCAGAAGTTGTTTTAACTCTCATAGAGTTACATGAGAATTAATCTAGCAAACAGGTTGTCTCCTGTTATTTTTCCCCGCTCTTATACTTCCTATTATTAAACCGATGGATTGTTTCTGTACACTTATTGTTAGAGTACCATGAAGGTTGCTTCAAACTTATCGAATATAATGAAAATAATATTAAATTAGAAAAGAATGGCAATATACATAAAATTAGAGGAACCAATGTAATTGCTTATTACAGTATTAAACATTTTTCATTTTTCAAAATGTTACTCTAAACTACAATTTATGAAGATGGTTAAGTGTATCCGCCTTAACCCTTTCGCTTCGGCAATCCAGTCCGCCGAAGTGCCGTCACCGAACGGAAGCACGCGCCAGAAATGTTACACGGTGCGTATGATTTTTGTATATACGTTCTTCTAACTCTTACATAATTACTGCACTTAATAAAACAATTGTTGCTTTAATATAGCACGTATTCTTCACATTTTTAATATGAAAAGACTTATACAAAATTATATTAGTTATTCTAAAAACATTAGACCAATTATAGTTGATATGTTTTTAGGTATTTACATATTTACTGGACTTTACAATTAAACGTTTAATATAATTAATAATATAACGCAAAATAGTTAGTATATTAATACATATGTAGAGACTAGTAATATAATTCTGTATGATATGTATGTCAATAAAATCAACAGAAAATGTTCAGCCGACAACGAAAAATGTTGTCATCGACTACAGATGGTCCTTATACACATCATATAGATGCCGGATATATCCGGCCCTCGTACGCACAGGTCGTCGTGTGTATGCCGGATATATCCGGCGCTCGTACGCACAGGTTGTCGCGCGGACGCCGGATATATCCGGCGCTCGAAGCGAAAGGGTTAAATTCAAATCTTTGAGAGTTTAATTAATAATGTGGAATGGCGTTTCGACTAGGAAAAATTTGGAAATTACTTTAATTATTCGCGTGAACCTCCTTTGTAATATTCACGTAGATTTCTTAATATTAAAATGCATTTATCCGTTGATAACATCGAAACAAATTTCGGCATCTTTGCATTATTTATTCAGACCTCTTTATTTATGTCATGGTAATAATTAGTGAACGTTCTATAGTACTTAGTCCAGCAAAGGGAAGCTCTGTACATAGTACAACTTCAAAGACGGCACACCCTTCACTCCACCCATTCTTCAGCTATAAACGAATCGTTGTTATCTATTACCGGAAATAACGTGCAGCCATAATTGCTTCCTGTAATGCATTGAAAGTGCCGAGGGAGACATCGAGTCCCTCAGGTCTCCCTGAAAGAGCAATCGCTCATTCTCATATGTATGTACATCACGCACCTGGACTTCGTTATAGCCAGAATGCAATCTTAATGAAGTGCATCTTCGTAAGCACAGTATCAAATTTACAACATAATACTCTGATTAATTTTTCATATTTTCGGCTGACTAGGACGAAATATTGTTCATGATTTAATGTATAACGTGGCAACGGTATAGAATTAAGAGAAATTAGGGTGGTGCAAATTTATTAAATTTTGAAATATGACTATAGCATAAAAGTCTAAAAAGCGAAGTTTAACGTGTATACAAGGATTGATGTCGAAATTATCTGACATTATACATATCTGAAAGTCGGAAGCTCCGACTTTTTAGCGCACAACGGGTTGTGTGTTTTGCAATATCCCACTATGATTCTTATTTAGGCTTATAGTTTACACTTTTAACTTACAGTACTTGGAAAAATTCGCTGTTAATAACTGGTATTCTAGCTTTTCCGTCATTTTCTTTAAAGCAGTGTAGTCGCATTATTAGCTTACTTCGCGTTTTGTCGAGAACTGTGAGGCTAATTGAAAAAATTCTGAGCTGAATTTTACATGATTTGAAAAGTAACTTATTATTTAATCGCAATGCATTGTTCCAACTAACGTACAAAGTTCGTAAGAAGGTCAAATTAATTTTTCCTGTAACTATACATTTTATGGGAACTATTCGATTCCTTTCATTATTATCCGTCAACAGTTATTAATTTATTTTTAGTATTCATTACTTTGTTAAATTATTAAACCGTTAAATGACTTATACCAAGGAAACTTGTATGCTTTGAATTTGAATCTTTCTTCCTATTTTTCTCGTTAGCATAGTGGAAATTATAGATAATACCGTGAAGATCAAGTTATAAAATGTGCAATCTCATTCGTTTGAATTGAAGGAGTAAAGAGAGTATAACCCCTCTAATACTTAAACTGTGTTCTAAATGCATTCTAAGAAATAATTTATCATCGCATTGAATTCTATATTTGATTTTTGATATTATTTGGTTCAGATTCGTAATAAGCGACCCAAATTACCCTTGTTTGTAAATTTTCAGCAATATTGAAGCACATTTTGAGGTTTTGGGCATGTTTTAGCGATTTGGGACCACTGTTCTGCGTGTTGAATACTTGCGCGTACTTTCTTCAAAGGACACGAAGTCTAGTGCGCGACATTGGAACTACATCAAGGAGTAATAACGGTCGATAAATCGCGACCTATTCTAAATTGTTGAAAAAATAATTTTTGTAGTAATTGTTTATGGGTACTTCAACATTAACTAACGGTGATAAACTGTACAAAACATCTCACAAAATTCTTAATGGCTCTAATTGCATTTCCTTTTCAGTGAAATATTTGTACATTTTCGCGCCGCTGAATTTCGTTGTTTTTAAGCTCTATCACTGGTCTCAGCAAACATTCTAGATTATGATAAAATTATTAAAAAGCCATCCCGCGTTTTGATTTTTTTCCACCTAGATTACCCATTTCGTTCCACTGTGAAACGGTTGCGCGTACGAGATCGTGCAGCGACAATTTCAAAATCGGTTATACCCAAACGTATCACGTCAAACGAAGGATCTTGAAGGACATTGCAAAGCGACAAAAATTCGAGGCTCTCACATGCATACCTGTAGAGCAATATCAGCTCGAAAGTCCCTCCTTGGTACCTCACTGACCTGGATTAATCTACATTAAAGCTGCACTTACGTTAAAGCAGTGACAGGTAGGTGCACGTTACATGTCTTACATCGTCACGCGTGCGGAATCGCTAGACGTGTTTGCCGGCGTCTGTGTATCCTAATCGAGAGCCGTATATGCATATATCAAAGACCGGTGTGGATGCGGAGCTCAGTAGACCAACCGCGCAGCAATGTATCAAGGCTTGTAATTTATGGCGGGGCGATTAACCCCTCCGCGTCCGTTGGCCTTCTCTGAGAGGAGATCTGAAAGTCAGATCTCCTAGCTGCCGTCTAATGTACACGTGCCAAGAAAATTCTGGCAGCCTGTGCAAAAGCAATTGCTGGATGTATTCCTACGTATTGTTAAATCCTTCGAGTACAAACCACCCTCCGTGTAAAGTTATGACACTGCTTTCAGAATTTCAATGATTTAGGTTCTTTGATGAATAGTCGGACTTGTTGAAATATCTATATCGTCAACTTGGTGTTTTGTAACTCATACTATATTAGATTTTAGATGATCTATCTATAGAATATTTTACTAGAAAATTAAGAAGAAAACGTGGCTATAGTGAGAGTGGAAGTAAAAGCTCGGACTCGTAATTACTGGGCCCGTCATCTCTGGTAAATTTTTCTTATATGAAATATAGATATATTGTTACAATTACGGCGCGGCATCGAAAGACTACTAATATTTCAGAAAAGAAAGAGTTATATTTATTACACGTGTATTCGATGTCACAGTTCTTGGAGAACTCACTGACAACTTGTTATAAACAATTTGAGTCGTTACTATGACTCTCACAATCGATATAACATACAGGGGGAACGATATTATTTACAATCAATCGTAACAATATCACAGCTTTGCCGGATCTGAATCCACTTACAATAGCTTCTAGCAAAATGACCGCAGCATTTAAAATCCAAAAAATAAAAAAAGGCCAAAGAAAGACGAAGTAAAATTTTACAATTATTTCTATCAGTTCGATCCAAAATTGAAAGAACCAACATCACCGATAATCTCTAGAATAATCCTCTGTCACTAATTTCATCCTCTTGGCATATCATTGCATAATAATTATTCCATTGTATGATCAGGACAAAGAAAACGTATACGCCGAATAAGTTATTTTGTCATACCGCCTGTTTCCCAGAGTATCCGTAAAAGCACACATTTGATATACGCATCCGAGAAAGGATATCAGTGGGATAGATATAATTCTCATCTTTGGGTTTCGTATCCCGTTTCTGTGCATTCATCTTCCATTTAGAATGCACGTACCCCGGTGCTTTCCAAGGCTCGGGAGGGTATCAAAGGTCGTACGTACCAAAGCAAACACGTGTGGAACGTTGAGGTGGAGCACACGTATCCTTATCGCCCCTGAGTCGTGCCACGACATCCGGCAATGTAACCCCTTCCGCAACGGGACCTCTGCACGGACGTTTCCTCGTAAAATTTCGTATTTCGCTATGCGACGACAGCGAGCGAGCAAACCCACGATGTTCCCTCGAAAACCGGAGAAATATGATGGCACTGCTGGCTATGATGACTTGCGCGTACAATGAGACACTTTAACGGAAGACTGGAACGTTTACTTCGCGAAACTATGCTATTAGAAAGGTACTTAGGGTACTGGCAGTGTGGACACTTAAAACCTTGAATATTAACGCATTCGCAGAGGGATGAATTTTGGAAAAATTACGGCGAAAAGTAATGCTTGAAGGTAATTATGCAAAGTTGTACGTTTCACATGTATTTAAAGCTGCTTTAACCCTCTATGAGCCCGTGTAACTTTGAAGTAAGACTTCAACAAGACAAATATAAGCTTTTATTCTTCAAAATCAAATTTTTAACTTTGCCAAATATTACAATTTAGTTCTTAAAGATCGTGAAATTATTTACAATTTAATGTTTCAAAATCAAGATAAATGTATTATTTATAATAGTATTTTTATCATTTTCTAATGTGCTATCGTGCAATTGATCTTCAGATGCCACAGAAAATTCGGACTATAGAGGGTTAATTTAACCTTCTTTACGATGTGAGACAAATGACTGGAATATTGATATTTTTTGCTGTCTGTAGGTTAATAACAGTGATAGTATATGGCACGGTAGACACAGTTGAATATTTATGTAATTTGTACAGAAATATTTTAAATATGAATTCTTTTTTTTATAATTGCACTCGCTGTGATTTAAAATATTAAAATTGCAGAGTTTATTGGGTTAAGAAAATCAGAACTTGCGGTATTGATTGTTAGGAATAACGTAGGAATAATTATAACATTAATATTTAAATTACTGTGAAATGAAATCCACCTTTCAGATATCTTTCATGTGGTATTCACAGGGGACGTTTCTAATTCCATATTAACTGGTATGACTGACTAGAAGTCAATATTTGCAGTATAATAACTGTCGTAAAAAAGTCATAAATGTCAATTTTATAATTGTACAATTATCGATAAGAACTTCTTCATTTTAAAAACCTCACAAAAGTTGAACTAAACAACTGTACTTTGCAATCAAACTTAATTTTTCATCACTCAGTATTTCACAATTACTTTATATGTTATTAATCCATTAAGGACATATTTTACTTTAGTATCATTAAATAAACGACGGCTATCCAATTAAAAAAATACATAAAATAGTTACTTAGATTTGAACGTTTACTTCTCAAGGAGTAAAATATACAAAGTGGCACGTTCCTCGAGAAACGTCAATAGAAGTTAGAGGAACTCTGTATGAGGCGGCAGAAGGATTATTTGCTAAACAGATCCACGAAGAGTATCATCGTTGACCATCAACTGCTCGAAATTGTGTATTGAGGGTATACTCCGTGTAAATTGTACATAATTGCAATATGGCGTTTGTAAACTCAGTGGAGATAGTGTTAGATACAATCCCATTTGTATTCCCTTTGACTTCCTCCCATTAACTCTACTATTAGACTAAATATCAGGGTAGCATAAACAAAAATATTTTGTACTGTTGTAGATAAGGCATATAAATTTAAAACTTAATGAAAATAATACGTTTTTTCTTCTCCAAAAGCTAACATATCAAGAGAAATTAAATAGTATGAATAAAAAGACACGCGTTAAAGTTTCTTTATTTGTCAATCTTATCTTTCTCATTGAGCTACTTTAAAAAAACAATTTGTATAACCTTCTATAAGGTCATGAAAATTCTCATCCGGTAAATATCTCCCGCAAAAATGTAATTCTTTTCCTACACGTATTTCTATTGCATTTCTATTTCCTACACGTGTCTTTCCATTATTCTAAATCTGATAAAAATTTCCTCGGATACCGTAACCCGTAAAATGAATTAGATATGCAAAGTGCTCCAGTATGTCAATATCACCGGCTGCTGTTAATTAACGTTCCATTCGCGTTGTATAGCGGTTTCGAAAACGAGTCCCTTTATAAAAAGCCCCTTACAACTGGGTTATCTGCATACTAAAAATGCCATCTTGTGAATCACCGAATGAATGTACCGACTACGCGTATTTTCATCGGCATGGCCTGCATCACAGCATTAAGTAATGGAAGAAGCACTTTCGCAAGAGTTTATAATGCCTCCGGTAAAACACGTATCTCCGTGGTTGACGACTGTAAGCTATGAACTCGTGACGCTTCATCGAAAGTAGTAGCCATGAATATAGAGATACGACTGGCATGAATATGACGAGTGGCTGATACAGAGATCCTGCAGAAATTGTACGATTTTTTTTCCCATTTAGCAGAATTATTTCTCTTACATGTGCTTCCAATAATGAAAATGGCCTGGATCCGATATTAGTATTTTGTGCTATATACTTATCATTGAAAAGTTGCACGTTGGGTTAAATAGCTTGTATAGGTCCATTGCACAATACACACGTGGTATTTCGTCTAACTGAGAATTATGAGGTATAAAAAAACAAATAATTTTTCAATTGTCAAAAAGGTTTAAATATCAAAATTGTGTATAACTCTTGAATATTCAGAAATATGGAGCTAGTTCCTTGTAGCAGATTCAATGTTGCTAATTATACATTATTGCACAACCAAAGTTGCTTTAATATTTCAAAGAGACAGAATTATTTTTAATATGACAATAAATTTTTCATAACAATAAGTCAGAAGTAGCTTTATGTTACTATTATATGATGTTATAGTATGAAATCGATTTTGTATGGGCAGGACTATTTCTGACGTTTCTGTGGTATTTTTGATTGCAGGATCAATGGGCGACCTAATGC
The DNA here is from genome assembly GCA_963989415.1 of Cerceris ruficornis. Lineage (NCBI taxonomy): Eukaryota > Metazoa > Arthropoda > Insecta > Hymenoptera > Crabronidae > Cerceris > Cerceris ruficornis. Next base: position 39,327,589 of record OZ022517.1, on the reverse strand, counting down.
AGCACTACAGCGTGACAAGAAGTTGACGCAGTATAAAACTGGAAAGGTCAGAGTTCATGATAAACGACGATAATCAGTTTTGCATCAACTGGAGAATAATAGAAAGACTACAAAATAGGAACTAACATTTGAGGTATGGCTTGGCCACTGTAATTTAACTTCATCGAATATGCCGAAACTGCAGTTTGCATAAAATTTTGTTTGGGAGGATATTTTAGATGATTTTAATTTCACTACAATCAAAAAGAAAACTTCGATTATCTTTTTGCACGACCTCTTTCACTCCCAGGTAATCTAATTTTGCTTCTTTCGAAAAATTTCAGAAAAACTTTGTTTATACATATACATATATTTTCGTAACTTTATAAATTTCAAAACTGTAAAAATCAAATTACTCTCCTAGACATGAAGTTCCTCTAAAAGATATAAATAGTTTCTCGAATATTTGTGCTACGTTTCTGGAATCGTACAAAAGTCCAAAGAAATAAATAATTGCGCGATTGCCAAAAATTGAATGATGAAAGAATAGTTAACCAGCCGTAGATGAAACTTCAAATTTTCAAGATATTCGAATCGACGATTCATTTTGAATTAACGATTTGACTATCCCGCGTGGTTCTTACGTCATCAACGATTCATTATTAAGATACGGTTTTATTCAGAAAGTTTTCATCTTGGTTCAACTAGACTTTAAAATAATCTTATAATTAGGCAGACAGACAGGCAAGAAGAAAAAATGGCAAAGAGACGAAAAGACTATTTCTAATTTTTTGTAGTTTATTAAATTTCAAGAAGTAAATAGATTTTCATGTTAAAGTTGATTAAATCCTACGAAATTCTTGAGAATTTCGGAGATCTTAAAGTTCCACTCAACTGGTTTACTTCAGAGTGTATAGGTAGGTACATCCTTGCTTTGGAGATTAATGGAATTAATCTTCGGAAGGCGACGAATATTTGGTACACAATTTGCAAGGTGACGAGAATTCTGTAAGGAAGGGCTCTTTTTTTAAAAAAAGGGCAGTGAAGGAAAAAACGTAGAACGGAGGACACAGTAGAAAACACTTTCGTCCTTTTTTTTTGTTTCTTTTCCGGAAATACTCAAGTGTCCGCAGTTTCACTCAGAGAAGTAAAACCAGAGCCTAATTCTTCAATACCCGCGCGCTTTAGTGTGCATATGGCTGCTAAATGTTGGTTTAACAATTTCAAAATGTCCAGCGCCCATAAGCAAAAGAAGGACAGACTTTCGCTTTCTTCCAAATTCCTCTTTCTTCCTAGATATCGCCTTCATCTTCGTTGACCATTTGAACATCGGTTGTTATTAAACTTACCTGAGAAGTAGGTCCCGATGAAATATTTAACACGTATTTTTTTATCGGCCTCTATCTGTATTAAGGTGATGAAAATGACTGCATTTAGAGCGAAATCTATCGATATCATTTTTCGGAGGCTAGGAAAATGTCAATGCCCTGCGATCGGTGTCGGGTTTGTTCAAGAGCCCTCGTTGGGAGAAGAACATAAATAACCACTTGCGCTTTTATTACTGGTTCGGTAACTCAGTCCTCCATTTTCGAATTTAGTTTAGCACACCTCTGCTTTATCCAGTTATGTGACATTTGAGCCAACAAGGATAATTCCTGTGTTTTTTTCTTAAGGGTGGGAGACCTGGAGGCCTGACTTCCTGAGCAAAAATCCAATCGCGGAGACTGAAGTTTGGTTATAATTTACGTTAATTTGCAAGAGAACGGTTCGTTTCTGACTCATGGTTCCTTTTAGACATTTTACCTACGTAACAAGACGAATGCGATCAGCCAATAGAAGAGTTTGACCTCAATTAGGAACCCTTTCGTGAATTTTGCGGTGGAATATTTTTGGGCAAATGTCCATCGATGCAAAGGTGTAGAACAACGCCAGATAGTTTATGACAAATTTTTGTGAACCACCCCTGTACCTTGAGTATATCCAAATTTCAAATTCCGCGGTCAACTCCTTCTAGGTGTACTTTTTTTCAATTTCCGTCAGTGTATGTACGAAGAAGTTAATCAAAAGTAGAATCAATGACAATGTAAGACAATGGTCATGCTATAATTATAGATCGAAGGAGGTCTCCTTATTTTAAACATAGAAATCGATAAACGGCGAACGGGTTAACCCATTGATTCTTCGGAACAAAAGCATTTCACAGTCGTATATTTATAAAATTAAAAGATATTTCACGAATTTCTCAATGACAAAAATGAAAATTAATTCGAATTAAGAGTATTCGATATCAATAAATACTAAAAGGACGGTGTATCATATTGTTTCTATGAAAAAAAATACTCCAGTCTTAGAAATACCGTGAGAGGATAGCGTAGGAGAGTAAAGGGACAGGTGACACGAGGTTGGAGATAGAGTCGAACTTCTTGAAAATGCCGACCACGAATTTACTGTCGCGTACCTGACCGCGAGCACGTTGGAAAATCAAATCCCGTTGGAAAGTGCGGAACCTTTTCGTTCGTCCCGCGGATTTCCGCATTGGATACTTTTGCAAACGCGAGCGAAAACTTTCCCTCGCCGTAAACGAGTCAGTTCGAAGTTTCCAGTCGTAGGAGATGTACGTACAGCTATCGAATCTCTGATGAAAAAGAATCCGATACTGCGTACGAATATTCGTCCAAGTTCTTATTACCTCCTTTTACAAGCTTCCTCAAGGTTCTGTCTTCCTTCGCTGCCATGTGTTTCGGGAAATATATATTGTTCCTGACGATATCCATAGATTTTCATCCGGCAATCAAATTCGTAATTTGAGAGACATTAAATGTTCAATTTTAAGTGCATTTTTAGTTAAATTATTCTACCGAATTACATTATTGTAGAATGCAGAGAAAGGGGAGACTCGTGATCGCTCATCCTGAATACACCCTCGGGCTCAGTTGCTTAATGCGCTCAACTAAGGCGTCGCGATAATCCACTGCGTCACGTGTCTCCTCCTGCTAACTCCTCTTCTTCCTTTCCTTTTTCCCTTACTTGTTGTTCTTCTTACAATTAGAAGTTACTCCAGATTTCATATTAACACGTTGACTGTTTGCCGAATTTTATCGAATTTCTTCGTTAACACTAGAACTACCGGCATTAAATCTATCATATTTCAAAATATTAAATAAGTACTTTGAAAAAGGAGGAATCAAGAGGCGGAAAAAGCTGCTCGATTCGGCGATTTATGTTTTTTAAGATGGGCATAGAATATTTCTTCTAAGACTCTTCTATAAACCTGGAGAATTTTTGGAAAGAATTGTGTACCAGTCATTTTGACTGGTTTGGTAGTTCTAGTGTTAAATATATTAAATAAGTACTTTGAAAAAAGGGGAATTCAGAGGTGGAAAAGATGATCGATTCGGTATTTTATGTTTTATGAGATGGACGTAGAATATCTGTTCTATGACTCTTCTATAATTTTGGAGAATTTTTGGAAAAAATTGTGTACCAGTCATTTTGACTGGTTTGGTAGTTCTAGTGTTAAAGAAATTTAACAAAAATACGAAATATCAGATTGAATTGCGTAGACGCTGATTCGAATTAGAGTTTAAAGCTAAACCTACCGGGTTTATATCTGTTATATTGAAATATACGAAATAAGAACTTTGGGAAAAGGTATTCGAAGAGGTGAAAAAGATGATCGGTTAAGTAATTTTTGTTTTATACGATAGACCTAAAATATTTACAGAATGACTGCCCAATCAATTTGGGGAATTTTGAGAAGAAATCGGAAAGCGGTCTTTTGATCGGCATGGCAATTTTAGTGTTAATAGTAGGTGTTTTTTTTCGAATCATTATAATCTTTGGAAACGTTTTTCTACGTGACATTAGAATTTTGTTTCGTTCTTTCGTCTGTAATTAATTTTAATGATTGAGAAATAAATTAAAATTTAGATACGACCGTAAAATTAATTAATTGAAATTATTAAAACTCGAAATAAACTTGAAATTCTTCAGACAAATTAAGTAAACACATAACATAATTTATTAATTAAATACAACGAGATTCAATATAATCGAGGCCTTCTGCCATGATACAACCTTTTGTTATGTAGCAAAAAATCAATAGAAACAATACACAAATTAACATATGAACATTTCGGATTACTCCAGGGCTGCATCCTCAACAATGGAATTAGAAATGTACAGGTTTAAATAATATCAATTAGATCTGTAATATGTGTAATATTATGTTGTTTAGTATAGAAGGTCGGATGCTATTTTTTTCCACAATTGTAAACCCATCTTTTATCCATGTGCGACTTTTTAGTAATTATCCGGTGTGACTTAAAAGAGGAAAAATACAGTGCAGTGCTAGATTCAATCCGTCGTGTTTTCCAATGTAAAATTGTGACGCTATCTCGCTGGTAGCTCCCGTTCCTTTCTTTGTGAGCCAGATAAATAGAATATGAGCTTTAAAATTCATTCACTTATTTATGAAATGTACACATTGCGCACGTATAAAATGATTTTACATACTAAAGAATCAAGACAATTGATGATCTTGCTATTTTCAGAATCAAGAAGTTTAAATAATAAATGACATCTAAAATTTTTAGTGAATTTTAATTAAGTTGTAATGAAACTTAACTCTATAAAATTTTAGATAAGTTGTATGAAATTTTAGTAGTTTAATACCTCGAAAGTTCGATAACTTTGTTAATGAATAACGAGCTGTTGAAAATGGTTACTTTGCAATATTAAATGTCGGCGTAACTTTTCCTCCTATCGTTCTAGTTCCTTTAAAAGATTTTCCAAAACTACATTTTCTTTGGAAAAGAAATCTTTGTAGTCTGTGATTCGAAATTGAAATGTTTGTAACCTGGTAAACACGATGACTTTGTTGTCCGTCTAAAAATGTGACTATTCTACTTGCAATACTTGTCTCTGTTAAGGACGTTGTCGTGGTACAATATCGTCAATAGTTTTTGGATCATGTGCGTGGTAAGAGTATAGGAGCGAGTAGCGATATGAACGATCACCTTTGTTTCAATACTGTACCCGTGACAACATACACATACAAATCTCATATATATGTATACACAAACACTATGAAACATATTCACGTCTCGCAATTTGGCAACGTCGCTTATGCCGCACAGTTGGACATACTGGGCTTGTATAGTGGATACAGCGCTTCAGTGTATACAGACTCAATGTATGTACAGTATAGCGTTGCCAAGTTGTTTCTGTTCGATTTTCCCGCGTGTGCTTTTTTCCACAATTTTTAATTTTTGCATTATTATAACTCAATAACGGGACGGTCAATATATTTGTTTTTTTTTTGTCTAATTCAGAACAAAAACATTTATGAATTGTTAGTTTTTTGAAAGTTTCTGACTGTTAGTTTTTTTATTAGAATTAATAAAGTGGTAGAACTACTACATAGCGCATATACTCTCCATGCTAATGACCCGAACTTTAATTAAGTTTATCTCGAATTAGAGGCGGTCAATCGATTTAAAATTTTAAGGATAATTGTATTATAATGTCCTCAATGAGTATTCTAAAATTTAGAATTTTCTGACACTATGCCCATCGCACGACAACTACCTTAAGGCAACTGTTTCTTAAATGCATATAAATATTGCGTCATGTAACTCTCTTCATATTGCATCACAATTTGTTTTATTACAGTTCATTCATCGTGCAATTAAAGTGAGTAACAAATTACAAAATATTATCTTACCGGTTTTTTCACTTTGCTAGTTACAAAAGATACTTTTAGACTGCCTCGTCAAGAATTTATTTTCTATTAGAAGGGAAACATTCCAACTGGACTTTGCATGAATTATTAATAGTATAGTGCATCGCTTTCACGGACTACACGGTTTACAAATTTAAAAACTTCGTACTTACTTTAGTTTTCTTTTACAAAAATATCGGTTAGAATACAAAAATTCTGTTTGCAATAAAAATATTGGGTGATATGTGCAGTACCTCTTGCAAGTAAGAACTTGACTATACCACAGCACAGTATTAGGTAATACTTTATATGGAATTTGCACTCGATAAACAGAAGAAAACAAGGATACAGTTCGGGCAAAAACTAAAAGTTTGTTATATATCATAGTTTGGATAAAGTGAATTTCTGGGACTATGTTAACCGAACGTTTTTTACATAGTTTCATGAAGGATTTATGTTTTCTAAAAGTCGTAAACACTTTTCTTTAACAACTCATATATAGAGCTCAGTAAGTGCTAATCACCAAAGTCTGCGCAGAATTGTCCTGTACCAGGAAATCCATATTTCATAGAGAGAATATAAAGTTTTGACTTGTGAAGGTATTTGTTCAAGAATTTTGTAGAAACTGTTCACAGATGTTTACAAAGATGTTATAAGGTATCAACTGAAAAAAAAATTATAAATAGTGAATGGTTGACGCCATTTACCTACTGAACTGTGAAATCGGCAGACTTTAATTTGCATTATTTGCTGCGATATTCCAATGAGTTATATTTCCGTATAATTAATGAAAGAATGACTTTATTTAAAATGCAACACTGGTCAAATATGGTTACAAACATGATTAATAATTTTTTCAAAATTTTCTATATTATAACGGCAATAGGAGCTGTTTAAAATACTGTTTTGTCATAATGTTTTAAATTATAGATCGCAAAAATTCAGAAAGCAATTGAAATCTTCAGTTTAACGGAAGAAATTTAAAAAAAAATGAAAGAATTCGCGTAAGAGTTATTATAACAACAAATTATTAACTGTTAAGTTATAGATCATACATTTGGAACTAATTAATCGATATGACTGACACTTCAGGTCTAACGAGGTGCAAAAATACTCAGGAGTATTCCAATTAGATTTCATTGTAATAACATCTTATTTTAGTACAGCCATTATCTGATTTGTATAAATTTTTGATCGCAACCGTAATAATAGATTCACTTCCTTCTGCGGCAGTTCTGACATCGAAATGTATATTTAATTACTCATTTTTTTAAATAACACCGATATAATGCTCTCAAAATGTAATGTTTAGTTGCAGTATTTCCAAAATTTTCATCTACACCGGTGCTCCTCTCTTCCACCTACAAAATTTTTCATAGAAATTAAAATATTGAATGAGCTATATTGTTTCGCCAAAAACTTTTCTGTTTTTTTCTCTCCCACTCTTAAAAAAAGCATTGCCAATAGCTGCTCTAAGACATTGCGTCCCGATTACTGTGCTTCTACCTGGTTCTTACTTACTGCACTTAAATTTACGTTTAACAAATTTTTATACTAATAGTACCCCCATAGTATCCATTAAAGAGATTCGGTCGAAAGTCGTGAACATTTGGACGAAGTTTAATCTCGTCGCTATGGATAACGGGAAATAGAGATAGGGCGAGAGGGTAAAACTTGACCAAGAGGAAGTAAGAACTCCAAGGTGGATAAGCGGAGGTAGTTGCACATGTATCCTCAGCATTCTATGACGCTCAAGAGTACTTAATTGTAAGTCTGCCCAAAATTTCGCTAGTGCCCTTTCCACTCTGTCCCTCATGCATATCCACGAGTCCGAGGGCTCGTCGGATGCCAGATGCAAATGCGTGCAGGTTGTGTATGCATGTGTGTACGTATGTTATCGGTGTCCAGATTTCGCTCGTTTACCGGTACTGGCCTGTATATCCGTACCACATAACGCATTATATATGATCCGCCCTCTGAAACGCGTGTGAGAATGTTACAATGCCATATGTATAAAGCTGACGTATACACTTATTTCTTTATTATCCTGTTTGACGAATAGCAATTAAGAGATACGTGGCGAAATCAAACTCGATTCGACGTGAATTTGTAATTGGAATAATTAAAATTTTGCGGATGATTGAAGATTTGTTAAAGAAAAACGAGAGGAATTTAATAAAATTGTAATATGTATAATGTTTTATATCGTATTTCATACGTGGCATTAATTTCTGTGAAATTTCAGGATATCCGAGACTATTTCTGTTTAATTTTTAATCCTCGACTGAGTAGAGTTTAACTTCTTTTTAGCTTTTTATACTGTATATTGTAGACTTAGTGAAACAGATTTTACACTAGGAACACAATTTATTTTCGCGTTATCAAATAGTAATTTATATCGCTTCCAGTCGCGTTTCCACGCAAGATGCGAAAGCGTGGCTTTACCAGAATGCTGGATTCATTTTTTTTTGTGCCATAGAACGATATCCAATCGGTGCTCGCATTTGCATGATAACGGTTTGGCTAGATCTCCGATATATCCAGATTTAAATCCGACTGATTTTTATCTATGGATCTATTTATAAACAGTTTTCTTGCGGAAACTAAAAATTCTGCATGAACTTCCCAGTAAACTTTGGTCGACAAAATACATACGTGAATTATTTCTGCGATTGAAACGAAAATTTATTGATATATCAGCAAATAAAATTATATCAAACAGTAGATTCTGAAAATTATGAAAATTACAGATTTCGGTAGAACTTGCAAAATAAATATCATACGGCAGAGCCAATGCAGAGACAATTCACATTGCTGTCTTGCACAGCAGAACTTTACCCAACGCGGTAAATTATTGATAGAGATACGACGGTCCATCGTAGTTTAATGGGTACAGAATTCTCGCGAGGATCTTCCATCTTAACAGTCACCGATCAAAAACCAAAATTGAGACATGATAGACGTAAATGGTGTAGTAAGGTATTAAATATGTAGTAAGGTATTAAATAAATGGAAACACACACGCAGCACAAATTAAACAAAACTAGAGTATATATTTGATGATAATGGTATGTAGTAATAAGAGTAATAGTAATAATGTTAATAATAATAATAGTAATAACGGTAATAATGGTAATAAGGGCACGACATCCGTGTCATTAAGGTGGTCGAATCAGACTGCGTAAAAATGCTACGCATTGGCGTTTGTCGCTAGGCAGATATAATGCTGGAACGGTAAGAAGGCAGCTGAGGGGTAAGTTGCTCTGATTCGCCCGACGGATAGGGACATCCCTCTCCCTCACGCATTTTCCATTTTGACGCGCTATTGGCAAGAGAGACCCGCCATTCGTTGCGTCGTCATGTGACCGACGAAAGTAGTGTTGCATCGTCATGTGAACGACGAAAGTAGTGTTTTATTTTCGGTTGTCATTCGTCGATTTCAGTTTTCCAGGACCAACATGGCGGGGATAGGCGGTGCGCGAGCACTCCCCCCTTCCGTCTCAGCTGCCTTCTTACCGTGCCAGCATTATATTATGCTGGAACGGCAACGTGGCACCTGAGACGGAAGGGGAGATTGCTCTCGCACCGCCTATCCCCGCCACGTCGGTCCTAGAACCTCAAATCGACGAATGACAACCGAAAATAAAACACTACTTTCGTCGTTCACATGACGACGCAACGAATGTGCCGGTCTCTCTTGCCAATAGCGCGTCAAAATCGAAAATGCGTGAGGGAGAGGGATGTCCCTATCCGTCGGGCGAATCAGAGCAAATTACCCCTCAGCTGCCAAGGAAATATTCCAGCATTATAACACGTGGGTACGGGCTATTCAGGCCCGTACCTACGAAATTCCTTCATCTAATACAATCTTTTTTTTTGTTTTTTGAAAGGGGGCGCTATAATGGGGACAATACGTTATTAATATTTAATATACTGAAGTCGAGTTTATTATCTGCAAAGCAGTACTGCAAAAGAGTAGATTAAAATTTAGCACTTTGTTTGAAGAGTGAATTAATATGAAGGCATATTCGTTAGCTCTTCATATTCTATGTATAGTTACATTTTGATGTTTGATTAGCACTTACCGTGCAATTATACATGTAATCTTTATCAAATATAATCAGCTAAATAGCATCACTTAATCATCATTTTTTGCTGGGGAACAATATAATAATTAGTGTAATTATTAAATAACTGTAGATTCATTAGTACATAAAGGTAAATAAAAAAAGAAGGGGGAATAGGAAGTATAAATAATCTTCTTTGTAGAACGTATACTTTAATGAAATGTTCAAGGGAGCAAAGTTCTATAAAACACGTGGAGAACAAATTGTTGTTGTTATCGATCGAATAGGAAATTACGAAGTTACGGATCGACCGTTTTTCCTACTTTAAAAACCATTAAACTGCATGAGTGCAAATAAACATGAATATTTACATAAAATTTACATCCGACCTGCCGTTTCCGTTGATGCAGAGTTGTTTCGGCAAGTTCTAAGAGCAAATTCGTTTGTGTATTTATCAATGCTACTGCTTCCGCAAAGAATAGAAAATATCTGTTCTAATTATTTGTCTTAACACATTGCATTAACAAAATTCCTGCAATAATTATTACATATTCCGACGTACAATTCTCTTATCGAGAGAACGGGAATACTACTGAAATTGCTCGTAGAACAATAGGGGTAGTATTTGCAGGATGGTCAGCGTGGTTATACATGAAATATCAAACATTGCTTGTAAACAATGCGATCGAATCAGTTATGCCAAGTTAATATTTTGTGGCATTTACTGCAGAATATAATTCCCTATAATTCGAAAAGAAAGTTACAGGCTATATTTATATTAACTTGTTTTAACTTTCCTTTTATCGTTTTTCCGATTTATCAAGATACATATTTCTTGAAACCCTGTTGTCATATGAGTTCTATTATACGCACAGTAGTACTAGGATTCACTGTCAACATACTTTCCTCTAATCCGCCAATTCCGCCAAATAATTACCAGATTTTCATAAATCTATCCAGTTTTTGGTTCAGTTGTATAATATTAATACGATATAATGTATAATTGCCTATTACAACTAGTAATTTGACTATTTCCCAACTCCAAGATAGTCATAAATTATTTAAATAATTTACTCGACTCATCCCCTTTCGTGTTTTCATCATCAAGTAACGTTAAGTAGCACAACCCATCAATTCAGGGAAATTTGTCCTATCTTATCACGGTCCTGGAAGAAATGACTATAGCAGTTAAAATCGAAATATCGAACAGCAACAACCGATTCTAAATCCTTAAATCGCCCCAGTGGGACAACGAAGAGAGTCTCCAGAGTGCTGAAAGTCTTGCGAAGGTTCGAACTCTCTGCAAGATAGTACAGGAAGCCTGCTCGAATAGTCCAAGGATCAAAATCCTGCCAGCTATCTGGCGTTGAGAGCTCAAACACTTCTCTGATATTCCAGGGTGACTCCACCCAGCAGAGCTTAGAGATTCGTCTGAAATTTCAGTGGATCGTTCAACTACTGAGATCGACACCCCTTGAGCACCCATTCTCGAATGGCTTCTTTGCCGAAAAGGAACCTTTTTCCACCCATAGAGCAACACGCTAAGGGTTTCTTTAGCACGTATTCTCCAAACAGAGGCAAATCCTTCTTTTCCTGTTATAATCGCAAATTTTGAAAACTTGATTATAAAAGCTTGCACTATATACATTGTACTTAATTTAATTCTTTGGGCTACAGTGGGTATAGAGTTGTCCTCAAAATATCGCTTAAACAATTTTTAACGATTGGTACAAAAGGTATTCATATCCACAATTAATTGATCATAATAAACGATAATGAATTAAATACTAACAAAAATAGATATTTAACACGTTGAATGTCACCGATATTTTGCTAGTTTCATCATTTTTACAACAGTGAAACTTTTTCTATTAAAATCGCATCTTTACAAAGCAGATACCTTGAAGGCACAAGTAGTTATATAGTCAGCAGTACTTTATCCTTTTAATGCCAATATTTAAATATTGAATGCATTAGAAAATTCGTAAATATTACAATTTGAAAGTCATACGAAATTTCATTGAATTTAACAGTGCCGGTCACCGGTGTCCCCCGTGCCATTCAACTTGTTAATTGAAATATCAAGACTGTTACAGTCCAGTTTTATTATACCTTCTTAGTGAAATCTTGATTAAATATTAATTACAGTTATTTCTTTCATAGCTAATATATTTCTTTGATAAAATCATAGTAATTAAATCAATGCAATTGTTGACAGGAACGACGCGAATGTTATTGAGATGACGAAAGTACGATGTGAAAATTTCTGTATATACAAAAGGGAAAGTTTACTTTGAAAATCAGCAAGTGTTGATTGTTTTAGAGCAATCAAGGTCTGCATGAACATAAACCCATACCTTAGGGATGTAAGGAGACAAAGTAAACGACCCCTCCTTGTTTGTTAAGGATTAGTCAAGTCTTTGAGTGTTTCTCTTAACAGAGTTATCGTCTGTATGTCACGTTTGTTTATGTTTAATCTTTGCATTGTAAAGGTGTAGACGTTAACGATGTTAACTAGACGCGTTGGGAATTCAACATCTCATATCTCAATGATTCGCCCTTCTGTTTACTCTGCGTAAACTCATTGAATGTTTCAATTGTTATGTTTGTCGCTGCGGTCTTCGGTACACGCACCTATGTATGTTGCAGTGTACACATGGTTCACCATATTAATATTGAATTAAATTTATTTAAATGTTTGAATTAGCACTACAATATATAGAAGAATAAATACATATTTATTCTTTAATTCTTGAAAAGTAAAGAAGTTTTGGTTGGTCCTCTTATCGCAGATTTTTTTTCTTTTTACACTTCAGAGAAGAACACATTCAGTCATACCACATTAATTGAGCCGTTTATTTCGAAAGCAGCATAAGTCATTTTCATTTTAAATCGAGATATTTAGGGCTTAGGTTTTAACGTGTTTAAAAATATTTATGCCCATTTTTGCGGAGATTTATTTAGAGTTGTTATCTTGGATACCTATTTTTTTCTCAGTATAAATAATTTCTTATAGTCGTCATTTTTACATGCAGGAAGAACAGCGAGAAACTATTTTTTAAACAAGATTTTATATAAGAAGAATGATATAAGAATGATTTTATATAAGAAGGAATTTCCTTCAGCTGATGAGGGACCCATAAATCGAGTTTTTTAACATAGTGAAGCTGTTTTAATTTTTGCTGAATGCATGTATGCCATACATTGAGCTTTTCTGCAATCTCACGTGTTGTGCTATGGTGATCTGACTCGATAACGGCCTTGATATGACTCTCATCAACTGTAACTGGACGGCCAGATCGTTGCGCATTTTTGAGTGAAAAATCACCCGAAAGAAATTTGGCGAACCAATTTTGACACTGCCTATCTTTCAAGGCTTCGTTCCCATATACGGCACATAACTTCTTGTATGCTTGGGATGCGTTCCTTTTTCGGAAATAATACAATAACATATGTCTGAAATACGCGTTTTGTTCTTCCATTCTCAAATTGAGATAAAAACGAAACTAAATGACTCATCGATACGATTTTTTTTAATAATGAAAAGTCTGTACAATCCTTTAGCTATATTTACCATTCCCTTACAATACTTATATGGATTCTTGGATTATCCAAATATCATTAGAGTTATTTTATTTTTATTAAAATTATACTTTTAGCCCATCATGTGACCCTTTAATTTTGAAGGTGGCATAAGTCACTTTTTGTTTTAAATCGAGATGTTTAGAGTTTGCGTTTTAACGTGTTTAAAAATGTTGATGGCAATTTTCGAGAAGATTTACGTGGACTTGTTATCTTGGATACTTATATTATTCTCGGTATAAATCATTTCATATAATTATTAAAAATCTCCATTTCAAAATAAACGGTTCATTGAATGTTGTACATACATACATACATCTACCAAATAATTATCAAAAGATTTCGTGTATTCTTTTATGATCGGGGAATAGCAATATTAACATGTACGTATTTTATAATGACCATTACATATAATGGTGTTTTCAGCTTTTAATTAATTTCTGGTGTATCATTGAACTTATTGCGGTATAAAAACAGAAAGAAAAATGGTCCTCGTTTAAAACGAACTCTTTATCGAGATATATGTTTGCCCTTTGATTATCGTCATTACGATGACATTGTATATATTTTTGGAAAGACGTAATTCGCATCGAAATGGCGACAAACCATTGATATTCAATGTTCCACGCTGAATTCATAATTGATTTGTGCCGAATGTTTGGCCATTTATGCGAATAAATACACATACATAAACTATTGACAAATTGCTACCGATTTCTGCGGCTAAATATTAATGTGAACTAATGCACATAGCGTTAGAGCGCAAACAATGGTAAATGGTAAATTCAAAAGTTCAACAATGATAACGTCCCAGCGTGATAACTTAATAGTAATGACTATTTGCGCACTGTGACAATGCGAAATACATTTAGTTCTTGAATATTAATATATTATTAACTATTAGTACATAATGGAAATAATATTTAATAAGACGGAATGATTATTTAATTACACATTAGTCTTCGGTTAAGAAATTTGATGTGGACATCACTTTTAATATAAATGGTTAATACATCGAATTTAAATAGTTTTTCTTTTCTTTTCTTATAATTATTGTATATTTTTATGCGAGGAACACAAACTTGCAAATATACATTAAAAACAGTGATGTTTAAGCTCTCTTTCATTATTAGTGAACATTTCCCTAAATGTTGAATTTTTCATCCTTCTTTTTCGTTTTACTGGACAATACACTTCAATACTGTATTCCATTAGTCCCAAAATGATCCATTAGACGCATAATCACCGTTCTCTTTGATCATTCAATAAATGGTTCCGACAATTATTCAGAAAAGCGACATCCTCATCGGTATCAATGAAATCACATGTTATTTGTTTTAATTCGAGCATTATGAGTATTGCCAGGAATTGTATTTTGCATATAATAATCGAGGAAACGCGTTTTACAGTATAATATGCGCAGATTAAGAGTATATATTACTTCTTGTTAGTATACCTGGGATTGAATTCTCAACGACAGAATACTCATTTATAACATCTTTTACATACGTTTCCACGTTCACAAATTATTGCAATATTAATGAATTTACTACAGTGCTATCAATATCATTCATGCTGCAGAATTTTTCAGATTTTCATCACCACAGTACTTCGGGAATTCACATACACAGGGAAAATAGAATTAAAATGAGTCGCAATTTCACCCAGCCTACTGTACGTCTGAAAAACTTAGAGAATAATTCTTTAATTAACGCTGTAATTATTTACCTCCATATGAACACTATAACAATGCAAGCGCATTACATATACTGTCAAAGTTTACGACATTAACGTTGAAATTGTTTCCCACAAGCTATTTGTGAGTCTTTATTATTCTTATACAGAGTGGAGCGCCACATTTCGCCATTCAGATTTACGGCATTGTTATTGCGCATATCAAAAAATGATGTACATGATGTTGAATGGTTTTGAGAGCGGCACATTCTAATGGTACTAGCTTTTTTGTAGGCGGACGTGTAAAGGACATATGAAGGTCATTAATGTTTTTTTAAATGGAATCATATATTTTTTATCGCATCAGCTGATACTCCTTCATATTCTTTACAAAAAAGTATTAACCTATTTGTGTAAAAAAATCATTAGTTTAGGAGATATTTTAATTCATATTTTATTATTATACATATTTACAGAAAAGGTTCAATGTGGCGACCATTTGCAACAGAACACTTTCTGAATCGAGAAGTTAATGACTCACTAACATTGCGTTGTGTATCTCATGTTATTTTGTTACACTCATTGATGATACGATCCCTTATATTGGCCATTGTAGTCGGAGGCTCAGCGTACACTTTATTTTTTAAGTAGCCCCACAAGAAAAAGTCGAGGGGCGATAGATCTGGTGATCTTGCGGGAAAATGAATGGGGCCACCTCGGCCCCATTATTATTGAATTCATTCATCCCTCTATATTGAATTCATAATATTGACCAGAAAGTCGCGATTTCCTAACAAATTAGAATTAAAATATCTCCGAAACTAATGATTTTTTTACACAAATAGGTTAATACTTTTTTGTAAAGAATATGAAGGAGCATCAGCTGATGCAATAAAAAATATATGATTCCATTTAAAAAAACATTAATGGCCTTCATATGTCCTTTACACGTCCGCCTACAAAAAAGCTAGTACCATTAGAATGTGCCGCTCTCAATAACCATTCAACATCATGTACATCATTTTTTTATATGCGCAATAACAATGACGTAAATCTGAATGGCGAAATGTGGCGCACCACCCTGTATAGTGTCCCCGTCAAAAACAAAAAAAAGATCGTATTAGATGAAGGGATTTCGTAGGTACGGGCCTGAATAGTTCGTACCCACTCGTTATCTGCCTAGCGACAAACGCCGATGCGTAGCATTTTTACCCATCTGATTCGACCATCTTAGTGAGACTGATGCCGTGCCCTTATTACTGTTATTACCGTTATTACTATTATTATTATTAACATTATTACTATTACTCTTATTACCACATATCATTAACCCTTTGCGGTCCGAATTATTTTGTCAATTTTATAATGACCTGAATGATATTAATTTCACAACAGTTTCTATCGTTGGTTATTCATTTTTTTTTTATAATAACAATAACTACAGGTACTGACGGATGTGTAGGTAATATTACAAAATCGTTACAAAATTGGAAAGTCGATATTAAATTGTTAGAAAGTAACGTGAAGTGAAAAGGTATGTCGAGTGTAGCTCGACATAGGACTGCAAAGGGTTAACATCAAATATATACTCTAGTTTTGCTTAATTTGTGCTGCGCGTGTGTTTCCATTTATTTAATACCTTGCTACATATTTAATACCTTACTACACTGCACTCCCGCTTTCCGACACTTCAGTGAGCGTGATCTTTCGTGTCAAAGTACTCGTCTTTCCCCTAGACTTTATTTTCATGTTTATGGCCCAGACTCAATAACGATTGCCGTATAGCAAACTTGAGCAAACACGAACCCACAGAAATTCTGGAGTTCGGGCTACTGCCATTACCTCGACGATGCAAGAGGGTGAACAGCATCGAAAAGTACCCAACGTGGCCGATGTCTCTCTCATCCCCCTTAAATGTATCCATCGATGTTTTTCCGCCGTCTTAAGGGCTGTTTGAGAACACCTTGGAAAGAGAATCAGTGAAGCATCGAGGCCTTAATGTCGTAAAATTTTACTGACATTAGTGGGAAATTAAAATTCAGAGAAATATCTTAGTCCTTCCTTAAAAATACCCTTATAAGATGGTGTCTCGATGAAGACTGATCTCAGTAACTTCACTTTCTTACTTGTCCTTCAATAGTTCGTTATACTTTTAGTAAATTTCCATCTTTTTCGAAACGACGAGAAAATTTTAACTTTCTGTCGTATACGGAATTCTTTATTTATATCTACTAAATGTTTATGAGTTTTATCTTGGAAATTACGTACAAATGGCGATTACTGATTCGAACTCGGGATTCTACCGTAGGGACGACGCTTTACGATCCGGTCTCCGCCATTGTTCCACTTCGGACTGCCTACATTGCGCTGGGTCCTTTAACTATTTTTAACTTGGCAAATTCTAGATGTTTTGGGTCCCGCGGGTCTAGGAAAAAGAGAAATCCTATTGTCTAGGTGGGTACTTCTCCTCGAGGCGGCTGGGCCTTCGGGGCTGCTCACCACATGTGAAATTTTCCATACCAAAGACACCCCCATTGTTTATGGACGTCTCGAGACAAACTTAACAATTTTTCGGGACCCACCTACACAAAGATAAATGTTAACGTTCCCCTACTCTCGAACAACGAGAATAAAGATACGAAAATTATTCTAAAGAGTAGGGAGGACCGAGGTGTGAAAAAGGTCGACACGCGGTCCTCCTGGAGAGATTGAGAGAATAATCAGAAGAGCGAACAACGATCCACGAGCGATTCGGTAAAAACACAAGTTTGTAATACATTGTATTAAGTGAGAAGAATAAATCACTTTGCAGACAGTGAAAATAAAGAACACGATCTCTAAACTACGAATATCAATAAATCATATAATAACATATCTCAATGTCATTAATACTAATAGGACCACCATTTCTTAAATAACAATCATAGCTAATATCTGATAAATAGGTCCTATTTAAAATTTAGTATACATTCAATTCTGTTTTTACGCGAACTTCTTTTACACGATTTTGATTTAACACGAATTAGAAAAAAAAGTTTAATTCTCTTTTTACACGGCTTATTTTGATTTAACACGATCGACCCAAATTCTAAGATCAAAATTTTGTTTTATTGTGGCCTAGCCAAAACACAAACACAGCGATTAATTACTGAATTCGCCCTTAAATCCACTGAAACATCGGGACCACAGGAGGCTAGACTTAATTTTTTGTTGAAGAGATTACAGAAAGAATTTTACCAATGGAGCATGAAGACGATAACCAAGACATTTCTAGTGATAACAGTAATATTTCAGTCTTACGCAAACGTATGCGTTTGTTGCCAGAAAGGGACAACAAATAAAATCTTTTTATGTGTAACCCATATTATTTTGTCTAATTTTTGTGTTCATGAATTAGTGACATGTGTTTTCCTTTTCAAATGATAATTTACTTTGTATGATACATGTGCAATCTTTATAAAACAATATTTTTAAGATCCTTATATGAAAACTCATGGTGTATTGTATTATTTTTGCTGATTTCTTATGACTGGAACCAATTTTCTATTTTTCCATAGATGCAGTATACTTTTTGACACGAATGTTTTTTACACGTATTCTTCGGGAACGTATCTATCGTGTAAAAACAGAATTAAGTGTATTAAGATTCTGAAACGAAAGTATTCGACTGTGTCACGCTTGTAGAAAATGTTTAGAACAGTAACTTTAAAAGCCCAGTCTGTCCCAAACAAACCTTATTGCATCATAATCTTTTTTGAATTTAGTGAAATATCACTCCATTAAGCTTACTGTATCGAGATTCAATGCGATCCATTTCATAACCAATCAATTGTGAATTATCTTGACACGTGACATATCGCGTAACTATCACGTGTTGACAGTACAATTACGATTATTCAATAATAGTCTACACTATCGTACGTGATATTCGTCCAAGGATTAAGATTTTTCTCTTCTATAATAATTTTCTTATAAAGACGAAGAAACGAAGAAGAAATAATGGAAATTTCTTCGAAACTATATTAGACATTAAGTTATTTAGAAATATAATAAATACTATTTTGTTCATTGTTTGGACTGAATATTTGTTAAAGCACAAAATCTTAAGAATTAAAGAAATAAAATACAATATTTTCTATTCCAATTTAACACGCTTCACTGTCAAAATCATAAAACTTCACATGGAAACGTTTTAATACAGGCAGTTGTGTAAACTCAAATATCGACGTGTAATATGCGACAGTAGTCGATAAATAAAAGTGCACGACTCGGAAACTGAAAATGTTCGCCATTCGATTCGTATATGTTTACAAAAGCATTCGTCGACGCTACGAGAAATTGTGGGAAAATCTGGTGATAAACTGTTGTAACGAATTTCGTGCAAATTTCTCTCTCCTACAAGTTGTATGAATATTTTTCTCCTACAGCTCCTAAAAAGTAACACGTACTATATAAAATCTGCAGCCGTTCGTGCGCTAAAACTCACGTTAAGAATCGTGCATAAAATGTTTCTAAATACGCATTAAAAATTCGCCAACATTAAACAGAATTCATCTGAGCTATTTGAAACTTAATTTTATATTAAATTTTCATCATCTACAAAAATGTTAATTTCTTCAGTTTCAAAAAGCTTATCCAAATCGAAATAAAAATGGGATAGTATCTTCGTTGTTTAATCGAGAGATGCATTCAAATACATTCCACGCATAAAAAGAATACACTACTTTCCCGTGGAGGTTAATAAAAAATTCATGGCCGAGTAAAACAAACAGTTTTTCTAAATTGTACTCATTTCATTTCAATGTTTCATCTTATCATTTCTATGATCGTTGTTATATCCATGTTGCATTCAATTTTTATGCCAATTTTAACCACTTGATGTACCAAAACTGCTACTGCATACGCGTTTAAAGGATAGTTTCATTAAAGAAAAACACGAAGCCTTTATTCCCTTCAGGTAGAAAACGTCTATTCCGTAATTACAGAATCATTAAGTCACTCACTAAAGTAACCCCAATGTGCAATATCGTTTATGTTCGCATACCAATTAAATTTACAACGCAACGTAAGAAACACAGGTGCACGAGGTACAGAATCAAAGTGTATTCTACAATTTGTCGTAAGAACCGCGTACATCTTCAATAATACAAGGTAGACGTTACAACTACGTAAATGTAACATTGAAATACGCGACTGGGGAATGCATTGTTTTATCGTCCGCGGAAAATATCGTAAAATATTCAATGTAATTCTACAATATCAGAGTGTCCGTGGAACATACATTTTTATTATGCGAATCCTCTTCGCTCGTATACCTGTTATTTCAACTACGATTATCGTGAATATTACATTCCATCCGTCAAAGGGTTTCCATGTTCATCGTTCCGCGATCGATACACAGTCAAACGCAATAGGCAATTTTGAGGAACATTGCCGGGCACGATAAATTTTTCTCAACGGCGAAATTTGCTGGCGGCGGCAAAACACGTTTGTTTCTGTCCGTCTCTTCGAATGTTGTACGACCTCACACGAAGAATCACGCTTGACATTTTCCTACGGCAAATTTCAACGATTTCGATGATCAGCGGACGTGATAAATGGCCATTCAAGTGGCGAAATCACGTGCACGCTAGAACGATGCTAGTAGGATGACAATTAATGGGAATTCTTGTAGATTGCATACGTACATACGTGCATGCATGCGCACATGCATGGAATAGTGTTGAAATTCGAATTCTTTTTGATGTAACCGTTTTCGTTGATTCATAGAGTAATTATTTGCCGATGCTGTAGGGTTGAAAGTGATGTATTTTTAGAATCTTTTTAACGGATCTATGTTTTTCTGCAGTTCTGCGAGTTTCCGGATATGTCGGTTAAAGCAACGTCGAATGATATTTCATCAAATTTTACAATTGTTAAGTATCAAAACCAGAAATTTAAAATAAAATTCTGGAGGGATCAGGTACTATTCATATACCTTTTTCTTTATATTTAACACTAGATTTACGGAAGCCGTCAAATTGACGGGTTCCTACTTCTTTTATGAACATTTCTCAAATTTACAGAGAAGCTGTACAGTAGATATTTCACGTGTATTTTATAATACAATATTAACTTAACGAATTACCATCTTTGCCGCTTGTTCCCTCTTTTTCTAAAGTTCTTATTTAATATATTGCAATGTAACAGATTTCACGCCCGTAAATCTAGTGTTAGTAATGCCGAAGATTGAAAAATCCAACCTTAATTTCTATCTCTATATCCTTATAAAAACAGATTTACTAAGTTTAATGCAAAATATTATCAAATCCCTCTTTTTCTAAAATAAATCTCTTTCCCCTGCTAGACTGGAGTAAAACTATGGAATAAAATTATTTAAAATTGTTCTACAACGACAAAAAAATAATGTACCACATTGTAGTGGTAACGGCTTATACACCTAAAGGCAGCGTCTTCAATAACAACGTACAGTTTCCAACATAAACGCATAGACGAGTTGATCTCAAATGCAAAACACCTTAAGTATCAATGTTGTTAATACTCCGCGTCTATTATTAACTTTGAAAAATGAAACTGGAAGATTATGAGTGTAAAATCGAAATTCACGAGCTTACAATTGTTCTCATGCATGCAGCCGATACTGTACATACGTAGATACGTACAGATACGGGATTGCGCACGAAAATATATCGCGGACGAATACGAATTGGTTCGCGCAGGCGAACCAATGCGCCGACATGCTCTCTGATTTATGAGTACGGAATTCGAGCAAAGGAGAATTCCAGTGTCTGCATATTTACAAGGTCCTTGTGTTTCAAATCTGCCAGCAATGGCGTCGGTAGGACACAGGAGAAATACCACGGATTAAAGCGAGCGAACCTCTTGATTTAGGTAGAACGAGCTTTATTGCCCCGTGTTCGATCCCAATTGCTTCTCCCCAGATTTATGAATATCTCACGTCAGAGAATAGAAGTACGGGGAAGAATTTCAGTGTGGAAATTGGGGAATAGCTTGCACGTAAATATGGAATATAGAATACTTTTCTTTGTATTAATAGAAGATTATAGAAAGAGGTAAATGCAAACATATATTCTGATGAAGGGAATGGAGTTGTTTATAGGTTGAATTATGTTCCTCTTTTGCACAGTTTACGTATTGTCTCAATTGCTTATGGCGTGTTGATTTTACTCTGTGATTCATGAACGGCAAGAATTGATGAAATTACCAGCGATTTATTTGGTGTATTTATAAATGCTAGGATGAATAATAAAATTAAAATGACCTCTCCTCTGGACGAAGGAAAGGTACGAAGGGGAGAAAAAGAATATCGGATCTATTTAATCGTCTATTAATGAAATTCTGAATAGCTTTGCTGAAAAGTTGTAAACCTGTCATATTTCGTACCTCGGTAACTTTTTTCTGAAAATTCCTCAACTAACTATTGATTACGAATTTTAAATTACCACAATTAATCGTGTTACTAGAAGTTCAAACTTTGACGGAAGATTGAAGAAGAAGTTACAGAAATGCAACACTGAATATTGTGTGCTTACGAAACAATTAGAGAACTATTTTTGGATAGCTGGCATATAAAATGGAAAGTATAACTCAGCCAGTGATATGGAGCTGTAAACACGGGCTTTAATATTGTTTTGGAATGAAACTATCCGACTTTAGTAACATGTCTCGCAAAGGACAGATTTTTCTTTCACTTTCCCCTCTCATGATTGGTACTCTTTGGGTTTCCGGAAGTTCAGTGATTCGAATTTTTCGATTGATTGCCATGAAAAGAATAGAATCTGATTTATGTGGAACTTTTCGAAATCCGGATATAGGACCCGTGGCAACGCATGACCGCACTGTCTGAGAATTGGACACACTGGTCCCAGCGGAGTCGCCATTTTAATTTTGTTATTTAACTTTAAAAGGGAAAAATTGAAAATAAGGCAAAGTTTAGCTCACTTTAATACCGCCATAACAATGTCTTACTGAATCGCTCTTGATGACCGCCACGGAATTGGATACCAGGAATGAAATAATGCCCTTGAAGGTAGACTAGAAAATAGAAAATATAATGCATAGTAGATCCTTAGATTAAATTATTTTATATCGGAAAACAAGGAAAGCTTCGCGGTTTGAATTACTTTTCCAATTTCTCATCAACTAAGAGAAATTAGTTTTGTAAATCGTCTAAATATCGACCCGATACATTCACTTTTATATCCAGTGAAATCTTTTTTCCTGAAATTATTCAACTGGAAAATAATTTAATTGCATTGTATTCGCAGTGAAACGGAAGTATTTGTGAAACTTTTTGTTAATTATTATCCGGAAAAGAGAAATTAAATTAAATTTCTTATACTTTGTTGTCAATGCATATTATCCGTATAAAATGCAGGGCTTTTTGTGTCAAACAGAAACGTGAATATCGAACGAGTATGTTTATTGCACCGTTGAAAATTAGCTTTAAAAAAAGAGCATATCCAGTAAATTGTATTTGGATTGTTAACAGATTACAGTTAAATAATGTCTATTATAGCGCCTTATTATAAACTATTCCGGGCAGTATTTCCGAAGTATTATTAATCTCTGTGATTGATCGTTAGGAAAGTTTCAGTAGGCGACATTTCTGGTAAAGTCCTGCACAGTGAAACTCCTGACAAATCTTTGTGTCACAGAGACAAAGAATTATTTCAATCGCCATAATAGTTTTGAGGACAATTAATTTTAAAGAAAGCCGTAGAGAAAGAAATATAAAAGTTAAATTTGTTGGTCTTCGTACGATATAATAAGTCAAATTAAATTGAAAAGACTGTTGACGTCAGCATATCATTGGAAGAATGGGAACATTTTTAATTACAAAATCATTTTCAAATTGTCGAGACAAAATTTATAGAATTTTGCCATGGAGTTCACGGCGATACGTGAAATTGAAGCCTTCAGAAGTTATTTCTAATGTTCTGAAATATTTTCCTCAGCAAACAATGTCATAACATTTAATTACTGTGCAAACTGCCTCGTTTCGCAACTGAAATTCTCATTTCCTATCGGATATGGTTATTAACATCACAAAATATTGAAGAAACGAAAAAGTTCATTATGAATGTTTCCCTTGTCCAATTACAGTTCTTTATTGAAGTATAAGTTAACATTCATCTGTAGATATAAATAAAAATGTTTCTGAAAAATTACGGACGGTCCATTTGCATATTCATGTGTCCAAACTCGAAAAATAATAATCAATCTTCAATTTTTATAAGAAGAGCGGTAAAAAAATGAAAATGGTGACGAACTCGCTTACATAACATGACTCAAACTTTTCTGATACATTTCGGTAATGTACAGCATCCAATGTCAAATGAAAAGTGGGAAGAAACTTCAAGAATTTTTTAATATCTCTTACAATTTTGCAATTGGGTAGGAACCTAAATTTTATCCTTATCAAAATGAGAATCCACGTTCAATGCAGATTGCATCCTTTTTAACCAGTGTTTTAATCGAACTTTTATGAGACAATTTTTAATGAAAGTAGAAATCAAATATAGGTAAGAAATACATATAAGTAATTATATTTACTTATATTTTAAAATATAAGTAAGTATACTTATATTTTAAAATGTAAGTAATTATACTTATATTTTATATAAGTATAAAATATAAGCATTATAGAATATTTATTATAGAAGTATTATAGAATATTTTATTTCTTACTTTTTATACTTATACTTATACTTATATAAAATATAAGTAAGAAATAAAATATTCGTTTTTCTGCAGAATTTCTGAAAACTCCAATACAAGATAGTTTCTCAGTTCCCAGTATTCATCTCTAAAATAAGTCTTCATCGTAGATAAATATTTTCAGACTACTGCTTATACTTGTATAATCTATATACATAATTATCTATATAGATATTACATGTAATCCCTTCAAAATGTTTCAGCATTTCGATTAAAATAGGACACCCTATATGGAAGATAGTTGAACCAAAAAGTGTATGTCTGAAATGTAATGATACTGTAATTGAGTATCCGTACGTAGAGAGAAAGTCGTAGTTACAAGAGCCGAAATTCTACACGCGAAGATCCTTGAATGGACGATTTTCTCAAATGTACAATATTGTTAGCAGTTTAGTAGACGGGTTTTAATTACATGAAAGTTACATTAGTTCCACGTGGCTAGAGTGTAACCTCGGACCGTTCAATAATTATCAAAGTAGAGAATGTTCGTGGGAAATTACTTTACTTAGTCCAAACCTCATTCATTGTCTTTGTATATGCAACCTTACATTTCTGTCGTGCGTCAATTGGGATTCATCCTTTGAGCTATCATAACTGTGCTATTGATCAACTAAAACCATTCGCAAATAGCTGTATTGTCTCGGAGGGGTATATTACATATTGGTGCATACGTGAAAATTGTACAGAAATATTTAAGCCGGCAATGCTACTGTGGAATTGGAAATATCGTTAATATTGCAATGTATTACTATTCATAATTTCATTGATCGGGTGTTTACCTGAAAATAAAACGCTGACAATTTAAAAAGATAGAATTCGTTATGCAACGTGACAATATGATTTCGATTTGAGTGAGAGCGATTTGAAATTAACTATTAATTGTTTAATGAAAGGATATGTGTCACTGTTTTTTTGTTTTAATTCAGCATGAATACCTTTCATTGTGCTTTTTATCGTAAAATATTGACACTTGTTGGTACAAGTATTAAAACAAAATGACACATTCAGACATCATTCACGATAGATTTGAATGCTGCTGTATTTTTATAAATATGAATTACACACATTCTGAATTGGCACTTGCGTATAGTTTCTAACAAAAAATGTGATACTGGCAGCTTTCAGTTTCTGAAAATGAAATAACGTTGCCATTTTACAGTTTGCTGATCAGACAAAATCTGATTGTGCAGCTCCATTGCAAAAATGATGCAGTTGACTTTAATTGTTATAAGTTAAAGACATTTAATAACAGGAAACGGAGAATTAAACCACTTTTATGCATGTGTTATTCTTGAATACAATTATAATAGTCCATCACCGTGTGAGAAATATGTAATTTTCATTTGATATACAATTCAAAAATAGTTTCTCGTCGGTCATGAGTCGATCTGGATAATAAATCTATTAAGCAACCCAATAATTGCCAAGTAACATTTAACTCGTAATTACTATCCCCCATATAATTTCTCAGAACGACGCACGCTTACAGGACCGTTGAAGCAATTACGATTAGCCTTTTAAAACTTGAATATCGATTCGAAAACTGTTGAAGTTTGCACGCAATGCCAAGATCGGTATTCAATTTCAACGAGTGTCTCTCTCAAAATATAACACTTTTGCAATTTCAAGCTGAGATAATGTTTTAAACATTTTTGATCGAAGCGCTGAATCAAACGTCCAAATGAAGTAAATTTTAAGAGACACGTATCACCAAAATGAATATTAAATTACAAGGTGAACTTTGTTTATGTAGCATTTCAGGCTTCGTAATTCTTAGAAAATTACGCCTGAAATAAATATTGGCTAGTTAGTTACAACTGCATGCAATTAAAAAGACAGAAAGTTCTAGAAACGCAAAAATTAAGCCTGGCTCAATTTGCCTGATGAAGGCTCCATTTAGATATACATATATTAGCTCAAGGCGAAGCACCCTGTATCATTATTTTAATTCGTAAAAATTAAATCCTATATCTGTACCTTTTCCGGCACAACGCACTATCACAGTGACTTCACAGATAAATACTGCACAATTCAAATACAAAAATTATACAAAATATTTGCATCTTAACACTATGACGTCCGGTGACACCACGTTGGTGTCGTGCGAAAATATGCGCAGAAATTTCGGTGACACCACGTTGGTGTCACGCTAAAATGTTAAGACAGTTGCCTATTATATCGCAAAGTATCGCTTGTATCCTGTACAGACTGTAATACGCCACATTTCCTCGAAATTTCATGAAAATTGCGGGCCAGAATTATAACTTATTGTGATTAGTAAAACGCGACGTTTTATGATTTGTCGACAAATTTGAAAAGCGCCGGCGCCAAACCAAAGAATCTTGATTTACCGCGCGGACGGCATAGTGTTAACCCTTTCAACACGGTACGAAGCAATCCCGGCGCGGAGGAATAACTTTTAATGGCTAGCGGCATAATATAAATAATTACTTCTTTATTGAAGTTGTAATGTATATAATACATGGAAACTAAAAACTTATGGTATTTAAAAAATATCCAATTACAAAATATGAACTAGTAATTAATTCTTCGTTTGGACTTTCGACGGGTGACTATAGTCACCGATAGTACCCAGCCAGTGTTAGGCGGCGGGTAACTATAGTCACCAGTAGTATCGAAAGGGTTACGGGCAATAAATCACTACGTACATCAACATCGAATATACATATCTCAACTATTAGGTTTGAACCTATGAAACGGGCGTTGAATTAGAATAAAAAACAAAAAGCGCAATTTTTCACATTATTTATTATATTAAATCGAAATAACTTCCAATGGCATCTACGACTTTCTGCCAACGTTTGGGCAAGCCATATATGCATTTTTGAAAGAAATCTTTCTTTTTAGAGTTAATAAAGAATTCAAAGTCTTTTATAATATCATTTCGGTTATTGTATTTCTTTTCTCTTAAAAATAATTCATAATTACGAAAAAGATAATAATCGGTCGGTGTAATATCGGGTGAATATGGAGGATGTGGCAAAATTTCATATTGTAGAGAAGTTAATTTATCAACAGTAATTGAAGCTTTATGTGGTCGTGCGTTATCATGCAGTAATATTGCGCCGTGCCGATTGAGCAATGCTGGTTGTTTTTTCATAAGTTTCTCATGTATGACATCAATTTCACGACAATAGGACACCGCTGTTATGGTTTCACCTGGTTGTAGGAAGGAATAATGGATCACTCCTTGGGCATTCCACCATATGGTAAATATAATTTTTTTTTGATAAAATTTCGGCTTCGGAGTGTGTCCTAGGGGTGTATTCTTATCTACCTATTTGCTTGATCGCTTTCGATTATCATGCAAAATCCACTTTTCATCACATGTGATGATTTGGTGTAAAAACGGCAATCGTGTATTGCGAAGCAACAAAGATGCGCACTTGCTCTTGCGGTCGATCATCTGCAGCTGCGTCAGTTCGTACGGCACATATGAGTCCAATTTCTTTACTTTATTTATTGTACGCAGATGTTTTAACACAGCCGTATGGCTAGTTCCTAGTTTAGACCCAAGTTCGCGAATAGTTGTGCGTGAATCGGATTCCACAGTCATCCTTAATTCCTCGTTATCAATATGGGCCGGTGGTCTTCCTTGAGGCTCGTTGACGATACTCAAATTACCAGAACGAAATTTTTGGAACCAATATCGAGCAGTTTTTTCAGTAGTGGATCCATCTCCGAATGCGCGATTAATGTTTCTCGAAGCTTGAGCTGCGATATGATTCAATTCGAACTCGTACAATAAAAGTAGATGTAAATCGCGTTTTGTTTCCATTTGGTTTCGGAGAAAAATAATATAAAAATGGGATACAAACACGACAAAATTTTACGAAATGAGTAAGAAGAATACCTTTAAACTTTATAAATAAAAATATCGAGCGCACGTCACAATGAACCTCTCTCAGTCGCAGCTGAACACAGACTATACAAAAACGCCCGTTTCATAGTTTCCAATCTAATATAAGAATACCCGATTAAGCTGTATTCACGTATTTCGACACACCGATTCATTTGCGCGATGAACTAATTGGACACGTGCACCTTATCGCTCCGAAACTCATACAAATCTTTAGCCGGCATGATTCTCTCATCTGCACGGAATCCGTAAGAAATAGTAATTACCACGTGCGCACTCTTAGTCCCACGCTATTTCCGGCTACCTGTATCATCTATCCGATTGTGTTTGATAGGAATGGTTAGGGTAGTAGATTGGCTGATAAGTGGTAAGCAAAGCTTAAACGTAAGGCCAGCCCTCTCCCTTCTCCTCGCTTTATCCGCAGCTAGAGGCTCAGCAACAGTTACGACCTGTAATCGATACGATCCGTCGTCCTCTAACTCGTCCAAGAAGTACCGTCGTCCAAAGTGGTAGTAATAGACGTACGCTTAGTTAGACCGAGCGGAAAGTGATGTATCGGGTAAAAAGTTTCCAAGTCGATCGAGCTAACTGCTCGGTGCACTTTCTGCTGCTACAATGCTGAGAAATACGTACCGTTAAGGAACGATGGTACATAAAGGAGAGAGGGACAGGGTCTGACTGACACGAGACAGACAGGCAAATACGATTCGAGAAGCCTTTGAAATAATGGGACCACTAGAAGCTCGTTAGGTTTGGTTGGAACTGCGAAAGACAGGACGATCATATTGTATGACTTCGCGTTTCATAATGTTTTTGATATTTCGTGCTGCGGTTCCAGCCGATGCAACGTGAAAGTGGCCGTAAAAACGTGAATGGGGAAATCTGTTTGCGGTTTTACGTAATAAGGGGTTGGATCGATTGAATTTTCTATGGACGTCGCGAATATTTTTAGGATTTCTTGACTGGCTTGAAGATAGGGCTGTATTGTGAAGTTGGCAGGGTATTATTGAAAAGAAGTTAGGGTTTTAAGTGAATCAGTATCTTTGAAGTGGATAAGAAAAACGGGAAATAAATGTTGTCGTATTTTAATAAGTCTGATGCAAGGAATGTTATAGCGTCTGAATATTTCAACGGTGCAGTTTTATCTCTTGTTGACGTTATAGCTGTTGCACTTTACGAAGCTATGTATCAATGTAAAAATAGAAATATTGATTGACGATAAAAAGGTAATTTATCTCGATGGTTTTTGGTATAGTCAGAAACCTTGTAGAGGGAAGATAATTTAATAAATTACGTAGCAATAAATGGGGATAAAATTGTGACACAGTTTGGCGCGACGTTTTTCACTTGAAGTTATCTTCGCAACGTCAGGAATTATAATCTAAGTCCGGATTAGCCATTTTGAAGCTCCGCGAATATCGTATCTTTCTAAGTCCATAACTTTCATCCGTAATCTGTGGTGCAATTATGAAGATAGTTACTCTTCAAGAAAACACGGAATGAAAACTTTTCACGAGGAAGTGCATTTAAGAAACGTTCCTGCACCTTATTTTTATCGTCCAGTTCGTCACTCCAACCTAAGTAAATCAAAAGTGCAACCAATTCACTAAATAACTCGTAACATCTTCTCAACATCTTTCATCAATATCTTTCCATAATACAATCCATGCGGCAGAAAAATTCGAACTACCAAAGACGATCACCCCAACCTCAATATCAACAGCATTCCGGAACCATGATCCGCCTTCAATCAAATCGCTTCACTTCCCTCGATTCAAAGTCCCAAAACCCCACAAGAGGCTTCACGTTCCCGGAATCCGAAAGCAATACTAAATCGAGTTATTCCCAACCGAAGGAGAAAAAAAGAATCTACGCACAGGAAAGCACCCCTTGCTAACTCTCTCGTCGGGAAATTTCCATGAAAAGTCCCACCGCAAAAACTCTTCCGGCGCGGCAGGAGCGAAAGAGGCACCTTAAAAGTCGTCGAAGGAGTTCGATGGCGAACGCACGCAGAATGGTTTCCGGTGTACGTGTTATCGAGTACTTTATAAAAAATACATCCGATAAAATCTGGCGCATAAGTTCTCCAGCTCGAGGGAATAGGTAGCGTGGCTGGTAAGCAGGAGGGACAAAAAGAAGAAGAAGAAGAAGGGTTAGCCGCGGAGTCTCGGGCAGCGAGGGTTTCTCTGGCATGCAGTCAGCCATCCGCCCCGCCATCCAGCCGATCGGCCAACCACGCAGTAGGGAGAGTCAGGAACGAGTCAGACGGACGAACAAGCGCCAGTCTACCGTGGGCGCACGACGCGGCACCACGTGTTTCGCGGGGACGTTTCCTATCGTCCAGCGGCGTCGATGGTGGATCATTTACCAACATTTCTTCGCTCGCGTATGGGGTTTAACGTGTCAAGGTTAATCGGATACAATTTTACGAGTAGTGAGAGAGAGAGAAGGATGTACTGTTTCCATTGTGACTTGTGACTTGGGATAGTGATGGATCCAGGGAGGTTGTGTTACGGCTGATCGACATCGGCCGATGATCCGCAATAGTGAAAGGTAATTGATCGAGGAAATGAATGTATGGAAGTGCTTTTAGGGATGCAGTTATGATTGGATGAAATTTTAACGAAGTCAGGATGGCTCTATCTATTTTTTTTTTTTCTCTCAGTCTTTCTCTATTTTTTTCCCCCTTTTCATCATGAGACGACGAGATTGCTGCACGAGGTATAACTAGTTTGTCAACCGGGGCTTTTGAAACGCGTTATTACTCCGTTTAAATCGATGCCTAACACGCGTGTCGCGGATTAAGCTGTGCGCGAATAATTTGTCGCGTGTAAAGGATACCGGTTTTGCCGATTTTTATGTCAGCGCGCGTGTCGACGGTTTGACGAGTGGGGTGGAAAATAAGGGTTTTCGGCGTTCCGACGGATTTTTTTTTTCGGAGCTTTGTACGAGGGTGTTTCACTTTTTGCGGGGATCGCGTTTGAAAATTGTACTTTAATGGTTGGAATTTGTTATGACTTATGATTCCTCGTGTTATTCATATTCTTGGAAAGTAACTTTGCCGTTTAAAATTTACTTTGGAAACTGTTTCTGCGAAACTGTGCGATACATGATAAAAGTACTCGTTATCGCGATTCTGTTTCAAGTTTCAGCATGATTGTTTGCGATGTAAAATATCGGTTGAATTTTGAAGTTCTCGCTTCCCGGAGTAATATGCAGGATGAAATTTTGGTCTCAATAAGAATATACGGGTTCTCTTAGCACGAGTGGAAATTACCTGATGATATTGAATATCCCATCGCTCTTGCTTGACTTGAATACGTCACACTTCCGATCGATTAACAAAAATTGCAATAGCTAACGAAAATATTCAATATGCTAACTAAAATTTAAACATGAGTTTCAACACTGCAAAATATGTACGAAACACTTGTGATATTCGCATTAATTTCAAATACTTATAAATAATCTTATCATCGTCATTAAAAATATATCTATCTTTCGTGAGAAAATTTGTTCCATCTATGAAACATTTTAAATAATAATCGTTACATTTTTTCGCTCGGTTCAATCCCTTAAAAGCACGAAGAACTTTAACCATTTACTAGTTAACGCCGAACCGCTCGCCGGCAGTGCATTTAAAGTCCTTCTCGGAATGAAATAATTACGTTGCGTGATTAAGGTTTATTAGAAATAGTACAGGAAGAAATATTCCGGTGAGTTCGTTCCTTCAGCCCATTACTTTTTAACACTGACATACTTTCCTGGCCGTATTTTTTGAACGTGCGCACTTCTGCTCTTCTCGCTAATACTTCTGTTCTCATTCCCGGATAAAATAATGCTCTCTTAGGATTCTGATTTACAGGATGAAACTCAATGTAACTTGGCTGGAACTTGGTGAAGTTTTCATAATCCTTCGTTCTTGTTTGTGTATCCCTGTGCCTCTTCGTCGTCGAGTTTTATTCGTGATACAATAACGAATGCGCTATCGTATTGTTCCTTTAAACGTAAAAAGAGCATTACAATCGTTTCGTGGAAGTTCGATGTCTTCTTGTTTGTTCGCTGCGAATTTTACCGATGGATATCGATTAGCTGTTTAAAATATTCCCATGCCAATAAAACTCCTCCGGAGAATTACACGAGCCATTAGCATCTTTAATTCAATGAATACTAATTATATGAAATTAAGATTCATTTTATACTCGTTTGCTAAACCTTTCCTCTCGTATTCCTGTGGATGTTGATTGTATTGTTGCCAGTAAAGCAGCATTTAAATATATTAGTAATTTCTTTAAAACAATTAAATGGTGACTGTAAATAATAGAAAATTCAAAAATGTGACAGTGAAACTGTAAAACAAATGCAAAATTTCAATTGCATATATCGCTTTGCACAATTAAAGGATACATCTGTCTGTATTTCTCATAATTAAGCATGCAGGGTGCGGCCGAATAACATGTACAACCGGGCACGAGGTGATTTCTTACGAAAAAATAACAACAAAGTATTGGAATAAATTTTTTTCTTTTAAATACGTATGCTATTACACCTAAGTTGCGGTTCCTCGACCAACGTATAACGAGTATCATGTTTGTAAACATTGTCTGTACAGCATTTAAAAGATGCTGAGTTCAAGAAAATATTCCCAGTAGACTTTTGACCCCTTGCCCTACAATAACAAGTGACACTCGTGATGAGATAAATGGGATAGCAAATTTTCAAGTTTTGCAAAATCTACAAAATTGAAAATATTAATGAGACGCAACGCGATAAAATTATTTCTATAATAATAATATTACGTTAAATTTTACGATATATCATTAATCACTGATCAACTTTTATTTTAGCAATTAAATTCTCAATTAAAGCGGAGGCAGTCACAAAACAAATCGTAGGGCAAGGGGTTATCACTAGAATTACCGGCGTTAAATCTGTTATATTTAAATGTATTAAATAAGTACTTTGAAAAAAGGGCAATTCAGAGGTGGAAAAGATGATCGATTCGGTAATTCATGTTTTATGAGATGGACGTAGAATATCTATTCTATGACTCTCCTATAATCTTGGAGAATTTTTGGAAAAAATTGTGTACCAGTCATTTTGACTGGTTTGGTAGTTCTAGTGTTAAGGAACGATATTTTATTTTATCGAACGCAAAATTGTAGAAATTGTTAGCCTCCCTGTCGTATGCATAGCTGCGCTCGTCTAATTATTGATGCATGAACTCTCGGTAAAGTATTTCTATCGGTGTATGTACATGATCGTTGGATAGATCAACAAAAAGAAACTGCTTAGCGAACGAACATATCAGAAGAAGTCTCAGATCATTGTTTGCAAGCACGATACTCGTTATACGTTGCTCGATGAACCGTAGCTCAGCTGTAACAGCATACATATGTAGGTACATAAGTATTTACGGTTTCTCGAAAACTGAACCGCAAAAGTAAAATTTTATTCTCATATTTTGTTCCTATCTTTTAACAAGGAATCACCTCGATCTCGCTTGTGTATGTTATTCGGCCTGTACATTTTACAGTAGCTGAAATTTTTTTTAAACTTTTAGTGCAACGAAGGTGCAGACGGTATGAGCTGTGTATGTAAGAGAAATTGACATTGATAATGTCGATAGATGAATAAATGTGCCCATAACTATAAAAGTGGTTTAAGTCATATATTTCTTGTTTCGAGATATTTAATGGATTACATTTGAATAAGCGAAAAAATATTTTTATATTATACAACGTTTTAATTTAGAATTTTATTAGTCTTGATTAATGAAAATTTATTATTAATGTGAAATTTTATATGAATCTCATACGAAAATGTTGTTTTTAAAGTTTGAATTGACATAGACCATTTTCAAAATTAACTGAATTACCTATAAATAACTTAATGCAATAAAAAAACTACGAGTTTTATTAGAAGCAATAATTTTAATGAAATAATTCATGAACATTTATTAATTATTTTTTAAAAGTAATCCATTTTTATCATTTTAGGCTTTCATCACTATGAGTTTTGAGATTCTTAAAATATTCCTGAAAAACTGGAGGGGTGTAGGATAGTAAACACATAATATCTTTATGTTTTTCTTCCGTTACTGGTCTAGTGGTGGTGTATAATGGAAGTAATTTAATATTTCCGTATATTTTTTTTCTTTATATCCGAATAATTAACATATTCGCGTAATAATTACGTTGCCATTAACTTACCTGAACCGCTATCTGTTGACATAGTGGTAAAATATATAAATTATTTTTCCGCGATAATTATTTCAGAAGAGCCCAACTGAATTAATGCACTTTCAAAATAAAACTAAATAAATTTCATGTAATGGCAAAATGGCTAACACAATGTAACGGTTCGTTTTTCACAAATTCACAAGAGTGAATTTGCGTTTCTCGTTCAAACGTAAACGATAAACGTAATTTTTTAAAATTTTTGAGTTAGACCAGTTTGATAATTAACACTAAATGAATTCCATATAATGTTGAAATAACAACCACTATCTAATGGTTCATTTTTGACAATATCGTGAGAATTACATTGAATTAATTTAGTTTGAAATAATGTGGTG
The DNA here is from genome assembly GCA_963989415.1 of Cerceris ruficornis. NCBI lineage: Eukaryota > Metazoa > Arthropoda > Insecta > Hymenoptera > Crabronidae > Cerceris > Cerceris ruficornis. The sequence goes on along the minus strand of OZ022517.1, from coordinate 39,292,367 downwards.
TGAACTAACTGATAAACTCATTTTTTTAAAATTTTGGCTTAGACCGCTTTCATAATTATGGGCATATCTATCGTACAGAAAATTATAAAAATTACGTTTTATCTGTACTAGTCTCTGAAAGATCTATCTTGGCGAAAGTAAAACTGTATTCACTCAACAAAGGGTTGCCATTTAAAGGCTTCTCCTTTAATTTAAAAGGCGAGAACGGAAAAAACGATAATCCGCGCGTTATCTTCTCATTCAAAATGACAGATAGAAGATATGCAGTGTCAGGACTTTTGAACTCAATTTATAATGCATAAATCATTTGCCTTATGAGAGTATAACGAAAGAGCATTCCTTGGTGTCATTAATCACTCACATTTTAATATTTCAACGATGAATTGCAAACGACAGGTCGATCTATCTCTTACGATTTTGTACTTACTGTATACTTATAATGTTGTAGAATTCGGTAAAGTACAATTGTCTCTTTTGATTTGTTGCTATTGGAAGGAAATATTCAATTTAGACGAAAGAATAAAAGATGACTCTATGCGACAAGGTAGAAAGAAAAAAAGCGGCTTAAAAATGAAAATAAGTAGTAAAATATCCGAGATTATTCACTGTTTACGTAATATTCAATTCTCAGCGACTTTTTTTATATGAAACTGTAAAAAAATGCAATCGGTCATGCAAAGTATGACCGCAAATATATAGTATTTCATCTAAATTATTGCTATCATAATTAAAATTTCACGATAATTTCTTTTACTATAATTATGTTATTGATCTGTTACGTTTCTCTTTTGATAAATCAGTACATTCAATTTTTTTATGCAACACGACACATTGAAATACAGATTCAATAATTTACAACGTCATGTCCTCCAAGGTCGTCGAAGATCGTTTATGCAAGTTAAAACTTCTATTTCTGAAAATTCTTTACTAACACTAGAACTATCGGTGTTAAATCAGACGTAGAATATCTATTCTATCTCTCTCCTATAAACTTGGAGAATTTTTGGAAAAAAATCGTGTGCCAGTCATTTTGGCTGGTTTGGTAGTTCTAATGCTAAATAATCAACATGGTTTCGTCTCACTCCGTGACCTTTAAGTATCACAGCATTGCAGGTTGTATTCTATCTTTAAATCACTATCGCGCGCAGATAAATAAAATATTGCAATTCGCAAGAAACGACTGGCCCTCTGACTTCTTCCAAAAAAATAAAAGTATTGTTATACACCGGTTATCATAGAATGACGCAAATTTTTTAAAACAAGTTTTTACGAAATTTACATTGTGACAAAAATATTTCCATTGATCGTTTGATGTGAAACATCCTTTATTGCACTGTTGGCAGAGAAGGGATATAAAAGTCACATGGAACCATAGCAATCTTTTTTTCCTGTTGTGCGTGCTATTGTAATAATCGAGTCTTTCTTCTGTGGCGATAATTCCTCAACTGCACAGAGCAGCGCTTTTTCATGAACTCTCGAAAATGAAACAACAGCGAGCTGTTTCAAATCTTTCGACAAAAGCATGCTGTATATGATACAGTTTAATATCTATTAATTCTCTCTGAATATGTCACTTGCTATTTTATGTTACATATTAATTATTAATCTCACCTGGTAATATTTACACAGACATTTAATTTCTAATAAAAAGAACGTAATAGTTGTTATTTCTGTTATTTAGAAATTTAAAACGATTCTTATTTCACAGATTAAAATTTGCTCCCGTTACATTAACGAGTTCGTCACGTAATAATGGAAGACCGGCTCACTGAATTTCCGTGTTCTTTATCTTGTAATTCACAAGGGAACTGTTCAGATTATTATTTCCGGCCATCAAAAGCGCCACAGCATGATGTCCGAGCTTGCTGGTTTTAGGTGCTTATCTGCTACCTTTTCTTTTTCGGGTTTCTCCCATTTTTCGAAGCACAGTCCAAGAGAAGGGATATTGTTCTCTCTGGAAGACTTCGATTTCACTGGGCATTTTTAGTCTTCTCTTTTTATTGTTTTCTTTTGTACTTCGAAGTTTACTGTCTCTAGGAAGAGAGTCAATCGAATCGTTTTAGATAGGAATCAGGTGTAGGTCGAATAAAATAAGCTATTCGTGATTCAAGCAATTGTGTCTCATTGAATGCGACATACTGTAGCTGCTATTGTGCTCCTCTTCTTTTTAATTCAACCCTTAATTGAACTCTTACATATTCTGAACAATTTATAATCTATTTATTCGGAATTACAAAGTGTTTGTAGTGAAATTTCGAGTTTAGTTGCAAGTCTTGCGTATCTGTACCCGATAGACTCAAGAGATGAATACGGTACTGCCTAGCAGCTACAAATAGTAAATAGTCCTAAAAATGATAAATATCAGAGAAGAAAGGTGAATTGTCCTCTCGGTCTACGCAATTCCTTTAACCCCTTGCCATGTGATAACGAGTGGCACTCGTGATGCGGTAACTTCGATAGAAAATTTTAAAGTTTTCCAAAACCTATTAAATTGAAAACATCAATGAGACACGGCACTATGAAGTTATTTCTATAACATTAATACTACGCTCACGTATACTATATATCAAGAATCACTGATCAATTTTTATTTTACCATTTCCATTCTGAATCATTGCGGAGGTAGACACAAGGTAGGTCAAAGAAATCCTGGTTTTCGGTTCTTAGAAAGTCATGTTACGCGATGAACTGTTACGGGTGACTGAGTCAGGCAATGATAACAAGGTATCAATACAGAGCTATACTGAGGGACCAGAAACAAGGCGCATGAGGCGTAATTTGCTCTGATTCGCCCGACGGATAGGGACATCCCTCTCCCTCACGCATTTTCCATTTTGACGCGCTATTGGCAAGAGGGATCCGCACATTCGTTGCGTCATCATGTGAACGACGAAAGGAGTGTTTTATTTTCGGTTGTCATTCGTCGATCTCAGGTTTCCAGGACCGACATGGCAGGGATAGGCGGTGCGAGAGCAGTCTCCCCTTCCGTCCCAAGTGCCTTGTTTCTGGTCCCTTACTTTATCACTGTTGTGCTAAACGTGACTCATTGTCATTCGGTTAGTGTGAGTGGAAGAATCCCCGTTACCCTGTACCTTTTCGACTTGTAGCGGAGCAATACACTTTCTTCTCGAAAGATCACTATAGATCTAAGCATATTTGCGGTTTTATTTTTTAAACTTACATTTTCACCTTCGAAGATTTGTCTCTTTTTGGGGCGAAGGGATGAAAGTGAAAGGCTCAAGTAGTACCTTCTACGGACACTGATTGGATCCTTCAATTTGCCTTGGATCCGTTAATTCATTTAACTTGAATTTTCTTCTCCTTGTTGCCAGAATACTTTTTATTCAAATCAGTCATAACGTTTTGCAATGATTTATTAAGTTAATGTAGCTGTTTTATATGTTTTAACTCATGAATCCCTTAAGGTTGTATGGATTATGAGAGGAGGACTTTATAATGTTTCGTGGCAACATTTATTTATTTGTCGGATTGGCACTAATCAAATTTTGTCAGCGACCACCTCGGTCACATTATTGAAAATAATTTAAATTCGTAGCTGCCGTTACGAGAAAATCATTTCGAACAAATCAATTTTATGGCTATGTATAATATGCATTCTTGGTGCATTCAATTAATGCATTCCACCCTCCAATTGTTATGTTTCAGAAATATTTTGTAATTGTAACACATTTATATTCCACGGAAAAATTGACTCGATACTACTTTATTAGTACAGCTTTAAATATCAACAGCTTGTTGTAACCAATATTAGTTCAAACGTCTTAATTTTTGTTAATAATATATTGTAATTTGAAATAATTATTTAATATTTATAAAATTTTACGTTTACTGTTGATCAGTAACTTTTTGTTTTTTAAGACACGTCCGTCACAGTTATAAAAATGATCACCAAAACCGATAGAGGAAAAAATATGGCTAAACAAAAAACACTAAAAATTGTAGGGAACAACTTAAGTAACAATTTTGTAAGTTTACATATTTTTCTCAGCCTTGACAGTTCTAGGTTTAAAATAAAGTCGCGAGGAGTATATTCAACTTTTGTACCACTTCTTATTTTCGCATAAAGATCATGCTGCTTTAGTTATTAAATTAATTGTCTATGCAGTGATATCTTACCGTTTTTATATGTCCTCCGATGGAATTGAATAATCCTGCTGTGCAAACATACAAAGTTTTTCGCGCTTGCTTCCGGCAGAATTTATCGTTTCAAAAATATCATTTATTCTTGCTCGCGAAGAAATAAAATTCCCCGAATACAAATATGCAAGCCTGCACGTACAAATAATTGTTATAACGGATTAGAAGTATGAATTTCGTTAAAAAAATTTTTACGAAAAATAATAATAAAAAAGTTTTAACGCAGAGGCGCTTGGAATATTCTCGATTTTTCGAAAATGCTACGCATCAATTTTAAATGTCGTATCTAAATACTGTTTTATTAAATTCGGATAATTCCAACTGTTGAATGGCAATCAAAAATCCTTTAAAAACATTTTTAAAGCGTGGAAAGCCGAGGTAACTTTGATTCGCGATATTGTTCGTCCATCCGGAATGCGCGTGTATACCTCGCTGACTTTGGAAAAACTCGATTGAATTGCAATCCTATCTTCATCATAGCCATGGCTGCCTTATTCATGGTCTTTCATTTCGACATATTTATGTGAAAATTTGACTTTTTTTCACTGATACGACAGCCATAGAAACAAATGATTATGTCTGAAGACGAATCTACAACTTTTTCAGAAATCTATTTGTAACACGAATCATTCGAAAGCATGAAAACTATGTCGTTAACAACAAATTTTCTAACACTCAATTCAAGTACAAACATTCAATTCTGTGTAATTGAAAAATTAAGCTCATTTTTTGTTGTAATAATTTACATTATAGAACAGTACAGTTATTTTATCGAAATGATAAATATTGAACTCCTTAACCCTTTTGCTACTAATGGAATGTGTACCAAGCAAAAACTGCTACAAAAAATACGACTTCGCAAATGTTGAGAGAAATTACTTTTTTTTATACTTGTAAGATAAAGTAACGGAGTGATAAGTTATTTTTAATGTAAAATTAATTTCTGTACAAACCGTATTGTTTACATTTTGTCGCGACAAATATTACCTAATAGTACCTTGTAGGTGATAATTTTCAAAATGAAGTCGTAGCGAAAGGACTAACAGAGTTAAAACAACCCCATATGTCTCAAAACGGAGAATAAATGACTTCAACCACCGTCATAGGTAATTACCTGCATATTTGTGTTTTATCGCTACACCGACTTTCGTTATATTTTGCCCCAAAATAATTTCCTTAAAGATATAAATGCCAAATTCGTCCTTAACACTATAAAAAAACAGCGTGTTGTTATATTTAACGTCATATCAACGTCGTATCAACGTCAACGTTAATCATATGTTCTTCTGTAAGCGAAAACTTTCACATACCGTATACTTAAGTTTTCCCCAGTAAAAAGATGAAATAATGCTCCGAGTTGATCACATGTTTGGTCTTACATTCTTGCGCATTTTCGCCTACATATAATGTCTCGCGATTCGCACATTCACGACCATGAATATAACCCGCAAAGAAACATCGCGGAGGTAAAGTGACTGAAACAAGTGTGCCGTGTCTGCTTCGAAGTTAACTCTATCTACTGAGGATTTACTGTGCCACATGGATATGCAGAATAAACATACACACGCGATCGTCGCTTAGGTATAACATGAAATACGCAATTTGCTTGGACAAATAGCCTACTGAAGTACAATCGTAAAATAAACCAGGTAATCATTTCACTCTCGTCGACGCTGAGGAATTCTCGTCAAAGTCAATTTACTAGGGATTGTTCTGATCTTTGGCGTCGTGATACCGCTATAATTTCATACGTGTCCCGAATGAGTGATTCCGTCTTATATTCCAATGTAATTATTCATTTAATCGTCGTCTTATCCAACGAATTTCTATTGGACGGTGAGAGAGAATTTCGTATGTACATTCGTACCGCGTATTTCGATTTTTTGCTTTGTAGAATGAGGAATTCTCTGATGTAATTGCGCCCGTTCGATTCTGCAATAGTGTTATTACACCCTTTTTTTTATTCGTTTCGTCTCGATTCAGTGATTGAGAGGAATTTCTCTTCTGACTGCCAGGGAAAGAAGAATTGGAAAGAAAAATAAGAGGACACGAGAGAAGAATTAATATACCTTCGTTGACATTATCGATAGCTGCGCTGCTAATTGGCGGAAATTGCTGTCATATTTAAAAAAAATTGTAAGATAAAATTTTATGAGGAACTTTAGCAATTATTCGTTTAGTAATGAAATTTACAAGTATGTAAGAATATAACGATATTTTTCTCAAATGGAGGGCCTTTTATTTGAGTACATATTAACTGTAGGTATTTATTTAAAGAAGGATCTTGTCTGTTATCTTGTTTTACCTGTATGCATTACGCGATATTCATATTAGACGTACATATTATGCTTTGAATATTACGGTAACGTTCTAAACGTACATTTTCGCACGATTTGCTCTTATCACGAGTTCCATTTAAATGCAGCGAGATGTTGTAAAACTACAAACTGCGTTCCATGAATAATTAGTTACACAAGTCAACTTGGTTCATGTGGAACATACAGACAACTCTTCAAGCTTATCATTTTGTATACCTAACCCAGCACATGTTGTTATTACACATTTTGCAGGTCAATATTATGCAGAAAATAATTTTATCAATTTTAACAGTAACAGAGAATTTTTCATTATTGCTTTATATTGCCTATTTAACTTTACTTTTATAAAATATTACTTTCGTAATACACTTTCAATAATAAATGAATAAACATAATTCGCATAAAAATATCATTAGAACTCTGGATATAATTCGTAATTAATAATTGACTTACAGTCACTAAAAATATTCGAATGAAATTAACGAGCGCGGCATGTTCGCAAATATCCGTTAAATATGATAAAGTTAAAAGAATTACCAACGAGTTGAAACAATTTCCCCGTAGAGTACGGCTTCGATTAACCGGTTTCCGATTGTGCAATTTCTCGATTATCCGGGGTTCCATTATCCAAGGTCTCGAATATCCGGCATTCTAATAACAATAAGAGCGTATATAACGATCGTGCATTGTAATAGCATACTGCGATATTATATGGCAATTTTCTGCCGGGCTGTTTTGCCTTCGTTGCCTTTACTATCACGAACACGTGCTAAAATTAATATCTCGCATTAAAATAACCTTAAGTCTTCGGAAAATTGAGAAAAGTACCTCGAGACAATGAAGATACACAGTGAATATTTTTGACAAAGGAATTTTTTTCTAAGATAAAAAAAAAGACTAACGAAGTGCAGATATTTTATTGTAGGAAAATAATACAAAAACCAGCTTAGCGTCATAATTTACGTATTACTGTTATAATAATTTTGTTGACATAAAATAAGGCAATTAATGTTTTTAAATCTTAAAAGTACAATAGAATAAAGAAATGGCATTGAAGTGTGTGAATTACTGCAGGAATTGCTCATATTAAAATAAAGAGTGAAAGAATTAATTATGTACAATTTTGGTTTCTAATCTCTTGGAAATGTAGGTATTTCAGCAATTATTTTTTTACTACGCTCCATGGAATCTTCTTCCGCATAAACCGAGTTAAGTTTCATTTTAAAGGCTCAGGGGAAACCTCGCGTGGTTTTCTTATTACCTGTTATAACGTTGCACGGAGGCTATTTACTAATTGTCGTAGCTAAAAATTGCATCTACTTCTCTACAGTCTTTCTCCGCAAAAGTGTACACGGTTCTAATCAATTTTTCACCTAGTTGATTCCACCTGCATGTTCACTTATATTCCCATAACGATTTTAGTAACGGCAATTACTCAATAAAATATTATTAATTATAACTGAATATTACAGTAATATGTCGTATACTCAATTGGTACATGGAAATAACATTACTTATATAAAGACACGTTTTGACCATGGAAAATTACATATGAATTTCACTGCAAATTATAAAATTAATTTTAATCCTTTGCGATGGAAGCTGCTTTGAGTATGGGAAGCCAATAACTCGACGAATTTTCTTAAATGAATGAAAAACCCTTTGCATTTGTGCAGCAATTCTTCTCTTTCGGTTCATCTCTATTCAGTGATTAAGAGGAATTTCTTCACTGACGCCAAAGACTGACAGAAGCAGAAAGAAAAGTAAAAGACCACGTTTTTGTTATCACTACTATTCCCCATCGTAGCTTTGATTATGGAAAAACCGACTTACCACAATATTACGGAACGGCCGCACCAGTTCAGAGAATTAACATTAATACTGACCTATAGGTTTATCGCTAATTGAGCTGCAAATCTGTATTTCATTAGGCGTCATGTAATAATTAATTTAAAGAACAAACTAATGACAATCATTCTATTTAATTTTGTATCAAGGCACCTAAAGCAAAATGAATCTGAAATAGTAATTACGTCTCGGTTGTAAACTTTGCATTATACTGACTTTTTTTTATCCTTATATGCTTCGAGAACAATGAATCCACTGGAGTAAAATCATACATACAGATTTAACATGAAAAACACGAAAGTCGATAGAAGATAACGTATGTCTTGTGTGGTTAGCCGTCTATATTTCATGTTACTCATTTCTCTCGTAGTCTACAATGCAACAGTGGGATGTATCATTTCCATTAGTTCTCCCAATGAATAGCGTGTCCCTCTCTGACGACTGCTAGAAATTACTTGAATAATAAAAAAAAGGAGTCCGGAGGAGTTTTTGCGAGCCGATAGATATTTAAATCGATTCGCTAGACGCGTCTATCACAGTATCGTATAAACAGTTTATGCCACCCATAGATCTCAGTTCTTAACAAACTCGCCGAAAGATTTATATTGTTCGTTTCGAAAATGCAGCTACGGTAAATTGAACTCTTGGCGACATTTAATCCGACAAGATGAAAAATAAGTGGTTCAAGTGCTTCTGCGAGAAGAAGAAACGAATGGAAATAATCTTCGAGGGTGTCGCATTGACTGGCAATTTAAATGATAATTTTATCAAGTGATAGGGACGCACTTTTTTTTTCTTTTTTGGACGATACTTTTTCATTCTCCATTTCGATGATAATCAGCTCGAATGCTGCGGCGAAAGACGAATTCGTTCTTATTATAACTTAAGAGATTCGGATGTTGTACTGTTGAGTTGGAAATCGAATTTGATAGTATATTAGAAATACAGGTTTATCCTATGAATAGGGCATTGAGAAAAGGTTAGCAAGTACTTTTGGGATTTACTGTCTGTATCGAAAACGTATCTGAGATATAGTGAATCTTAACAATATTTTTCAAGTACAAATACGATTATGAATATTCTTAAAATTTGTCTGATGGTTATGTTTTTATTGTTCAATATTGAAACGTAAACCAAGCTGCTATAGCGTTTGCAGTTTGAATGCTATTCTGATATAACTGAATTTTTGTATAACTTGCTTTTTTCTTAAGAGAATTTCTTAAGAGAAATTATCGAATAATCACATGATACGATAAATCCCGAAAGTTGCAACTCATATTTTGTAAAAACCTGTACATTTTGCAAATACAGTGGTTGTATACGTGCTTCATGTATAAAATAATTATATCCCAATTAACTTGTGACAGTAGATGCAAAAATATCACTTTAGTAGAAACCAGAATATTATCGTTTAGTTTGAAAATCTAATTGAACGTTACCAATTTAGAGGAAACTCCGACAGAGCTAAATGTGCGTATCAAGTTACAGGGAACTCATTATCGCCAACTCGCGTTCGGTGATTTATAAGACTTCTTTAATTTTCCTGAAACATAATATTACAGCCCTTATCGCGTAATTTTATATTATATCGGTAGAAAAATTTAATGATTTAACGCTATATTCGTACATTTCAAATCCGTTTTCCATCCTCTTTCACCTTCTCGCGAGAAAGTTAAACAATTCATCGTTATATTTTCACAAGTTTGCTTCCAATTTGCATTTAATTCTACATTTACGTGTTCAAACTTTTGCAATTAACGGCGTAGACTGAGGAAATCAAATAACATTTAAGCTCCTGCCTTACATTGCCAAGTCAGATTCACGGTGGAGATTTTCGGCCAAGATGATGAAAAGGAACTATATTCGTGATGCAGGAAACGTGTAAAGTGTAAAGATATAAACTAGCGCTCATAAGTGTTTAGGCACTCTCGTTTATGTTTAGGCACTTCTCTTTTCATGTATTTTTTATTACGAAAAGTAAAATTAAACATTTTAATTTTCCCATTTATTTAGTATATTTCTATAAATGTATGTATGGATGTACATAATAAACAAATATTTTCACATTTTTACTGAGTTCTGATATGATTTATGCTGTTATAGATAGTACCTAAAGACTTATGAGCGGTGATATGCCTATAGATATTTTAAATATCACTGAAAGTTTAACATATTCGTTACACCCTTCACTTTACGATACACTAGTTTTTCATATCTTAACTAATTTATATACTGCAAATTCAAATATATAGATCACAAGTTAGTTTTATATTAATAAATGTGAGTAATATTAATTGCATTTGCTTTAAAGCTCTTTATTTACTTGTAAAAAGTATTTTGACTTAAGAACAAACACATTATACTGAATTAAATTGCTATAAATGTTACATGGTATACACTTCTTCAAATTCAGCGTGATGGCGAACATGTTGAATCTCATTATAAATCAGCATTACCGAGTGGATTAATCTTTGCTACGTCAACGCAAAAAATAGCCATAACCCCTTGCCGTACGATTTCTTCTGTAACTGTCTCCCCAATAACTCAGAATTAAATCGCTAAAACAAAAATTGCCCAGTGATTCTTGATATATCGTATAATTCAACGTAATATTAATATTATAGAAATAATTTTATCGTGTGGTGTCTCACTGATACTTTCCATTCGATAGGTTTTACAAAACTTGGAAAATCCAATTTACCTCATTACAAGTGTCTCTCGTTATTATACTGCAAGGGGTTAACGCTATCTTTCCATACAATCTTGCACTTTATCGTATTTTTTCAATTTTTACCTAATACTAAGTGCTGTCAATAATTTAAGAAGCAAACGTCCGTTCATTCTACACCTTATTGAAACACTGAATAATCGTGATACCAAGATCTGTTGCCAATGAATGGAGGAAGAAAGAAAGAAAGAAAGCGACCCTAATGCTGAAGTTCGGAAAATGCCGGGGCAGAAATTAAAGTGGTACTACACTTTGATGTCCGCCTGTTTTTCTACAGTGCCGAGAGTATACCACGGCCACATTAGCGCTTACGGATTTACAGGATTCAGATTTCGTTGAGAGATGAAAACCAACAGAAATATGTGGTCATACGTAAGCGTATACGAAAGTTTCTGCACCGTATACGTCGGCCTATTGAATCGCGCCCTTTCTCCACAACATTCTAACTACTCTTGCTCTGCCCTCCCTGGCATTCACGGTTGTAAAGGGTGTACCTTTTCTGGAAACGACCTTGAAGTTGAAAAAGAGAGGGAATTTCACCTCTGAGCCATTTCAGCCTCCAGCGATGTATTATGTTCACCTATTCACCGTGATGGTCTTGATCCGATTCCTCACTTCTGATTCCCTATCGATCCCAGTGCGAGGTATTCCCGTCTCTCGCGTTCCACGAAAAATTCGGATGTATATTAGTCGCCATGAATGTATCGGTGAAAATTGCGAAATGTTGTTGCCGCTATTTCTATTCAGTGCGGACTTACGCTATTTAATATTGGAGATTGGCGAATACGGATTTATCTTTTAATGGCTGTCGAAAGTTCGGTAATTCGGCTCTGTTGAATATTGTAGAATGTAAAAGTATTATTTCGAATTATTATTTAATGATTCGAATAATATTCTAAATAAATATGCCATTTAAAAGTATGTAGTACGTAGATTTGATTGTGTTTTGTGCAGCAGCATGTTTTTTAACACTAGAACAACCAAACCAGTCAAAATGACTGATACACAATTCTTTCAAAAAATTCTCCAAGTTTATAGAAAATTCATAGAATAGATATTATTCTTAGAATTCTTAGAATAAATATTCTATGTCCATCTTAAAAAACATAAATCACCGAATCGAGAATCTTTCCCGCCTCTTGATTCCTCCTTTTTCAAAGTACTTATTTAATATTTTGAAATATGATAGATTTAACGCCGGTAGTTCTAGTGTTAAAAAATTGTTAGTGTTTTACGGTTAACAATTCCAGTAATGTACTAAATTCTTTGTTCTGTAAATAGTATTCCCAGGGTAACTTGCGATTATTTAATGCTCTGTTTTGATATAAATATTATTTTCTTGGTAAAATATAGATATACAAAATAAAAAAAGCATAATAAAGAAATTCTGATAAACTGATAATAGTAAAAACAGATATTGTTAGTTTTTAATTTCATTTGAATAATTACTGTGAATGTGAACCATTTGAATTTTATTTCAGAAAGGACATCTACCTTTCAGTTTTTAATAATGCAGAAAATAATTGCTATGCGTTCACGTATACTTACCAAAGTTTTAAAGTGTAAAATATAAACTGAAAATGGGTTCAATAACAAGTTCTGAACATGTTTCATTTTCTACAGCTAATTTCGAACGTGCAGCTGATTAAAAATGTTATACGACATTGAACATATTACATCACATTATATTACAGTATAATTTTCGTCTATAATTTCGTCTTAAAGAAGACAACATTAATATAATTTCATGAAAACTTGTTAGTATGATGATAAAAACAATTAACTTGACGCTAAACTGACGCAGAAACTGACGAGAAACATTTCTTGAGCCAAAAATCCTGATTTTAATTAAACTCTGTGGAAACGCAAAACGTGTCAAGCTAAGTGGAACGTAATTCTTTTATTTTATGGAAATTCACTTTAAGGAGCTGAAGCAGTCCCTTAAAGTTTACTGCATGTTCAGATTTTCCAATATAACTAGTTAACCGTAAACGGTAGAAGAAAACTTTTTAAACTAAAATTAAAGTAAAATTGTGTCACATTGAAAAACTAGTAAGACTACAGAACCAAGATTGTTTACTTTTGAAATGGTAAATAAATATTACATCTACTATACATAAACTCATAATTGAAAAGTACTTATTGAAAATCTTTTAAATGCTAAACGTGAAATGTTTCAAGAAGAAGAAAAAGGTTGCTTTAATTTACAAAAATAGATTTTTCATTAAAATGAAAAGTTTATGTAAGAATTTTTCCCCTATCACTTACAATTGGTGAATTACATTAAAAAAAAGCTAGAAAAATTTTGCGAACGATTTTAACCGCTCAGAAAACCGTAGTTCTAAATAACGTCGCATACGGTTAAATAGAGTTCAATATATAATAATTCATCTGGCGAAATTTTCTACGGCAATTTCTATTCTTCGAGTTTCAAAAGCAATGGAAGAGACTTGAGAAACCGGACTGGACATTGTAAAAGGAATTCATTGCAACGTCTTCTACATATTTTCAGTCGAAAGGTCTACTTTAAACAACCTCGCTCAGTTCTAAGCGAAGGAGGTGACCTCTCAGACTTACCAAAAGCTCTGCACGAATTCCATCACGAGAATCACGAAAACTTACACGAACTGCGCACAAACGGCTTGAATGTGGGCCTGGTAGTCTGTGCCTTTTGCGGCATTTCAAAGAATTTTTTAATTAAGCCATTACAGGGTTTTTCGCATTGCCAGCAAATTGTATTATTAAGCAAAACTCTGGCTAACGAGTATTAACGTTTCATGCGGTCATTGAAAGAAAAGGGGTTCCAACCCCTTAAGATATATTCTTTCTGCGTGTGCCTCTTTTAAAAAAAGACCAATATAAGCCCAACGAATAAATTCAAAGCAATGTTTACTTACAAGTACAGGAAAATTAGTGCTTGCCAATTTTCTCTGTTTTCTGACTTCAATTTCTCTGATTTAATATAAAACTCTCCGAATACTTTCATCATTAAATTAGCGCCTCATTACTTCGACTAATTGGTAATCTTGTACCCGCGCACAAATAATTAACTGTTAATTTATTTCCTAAATCAGTTTATACGTTGAAGAATAAATAGTGTTATTTAATTTTTCCTCCTTATTTATTACTGATTCTGTATTAGCTTTTTTATGCACAAACCACGAAAGAAGGTATTTTACGGGAACCGAGTAATCGACGTATTCTGCACATTCATACTTCAGTGATTACCCGTTCTGGTGTAAAATACGTAAACTGCGTGTTTAAATAGTCGACTAATCTCCAATGATTAGAACGTCGAATAATGTTTAAGCTCGCGTTTGATAACGAGATTACCAGAAGGGGCAGTAATTTCACCACCCTTCGTTTAATCACCGTTCTTGCCATGTAGTACACGCAGAATGGTCTCTCTATCCAACAGGAATCATTCTTAATTCTTCCTGATATCTTAGCGATTGCAATTCTAACAATGAGCTCTGTAATTCAACGATATCGGATTCTTTCAACGGCTCCATTCTGTACACGGAGTACCGAACACGGTTGGTTGAAAAGATTGCTATGCATTTCGTGCCGGTGGCAAATGTATCTCCATGTCAGCAGTGTGACAGGTGCATTGACAATATCGCTTCGATATCTGACGTCCGATACAAGACTGACATTGTTGCAGGGCGTAGGGTCTTGCATGGAAATAGATACGTTCTACAGTGTCTGATGGATTTCAGAAAAATAAGATTACAGCAATTTTAGGATTATTTTATTTGGACGATAACAGTCGTCGATATTTGCACAGGTAATTGTATTAGCAGTATAATTAATTGTGCAATGGCATTGAAGGAAATAAGATTGCCGCATTTTTAAGATTATTGTATTTGTTTGATGATAGTTGTTCATATTTATAGAGTTAGTTGCATTAATACAATTAATAGCATTATTAACTGGAAGGAAATTGGAGAAGAAATTCATTAGAAATTGTCTGAAGTGGTTTTTATTAAATGTAAATGTAAAATATTTATTTAGTGAATTTCGTAAACTTTTGTAAATACAATCCGACACATGGAAGCCTCACTTGAGGCAAGAAGTTGAGAAAAATGATAGAATAATGTATATTGTGTTTTAAAATTCTTCTTAAATTAAAAATTCAAAAATACTATGTAGACTGTCTTACTGCATATGCATCTTTTATCTAACAATATGTGGAAAGTGTAAGATAGAATATCCTTAGAGTAATTGTTATTATTGCTACAATTTTTGTGGTGTTAATACTCATTATTAAGTGGTTTTAATACTTATTATTAGAGAAATTTGTTTTGAATATACACAGTTAGGAGCTACTTAAATGCTTTGATATTAAAATTTAATAAAATTCAGAAAATGGAGTTAATCGATTTGGTAAGTGAGGCATCCACATAGTAATGTTAAGTTTCTTTATTAATTCAATAACAAAAATTTGTAAGTTTTAGTGCACAGTCTTACCATACATACTACATGAATATTCTAAAAAAGATTAAAAATCGTTGTTTCAACTTATTGGTAATCGTATGTTCTACTTCCTACCATAAACATAGAACTGGCAGTGTAATAAAAGTCTAAATCATTGAAAACGTTCAAGGAAACTTTCCCATTCTTTATTGATACGTATCATTCGTGTATTTCATTCGTCCGATGTAAAACCACTGCTTACGAAGACACCCCACTATCATGTAAAACAGCGATAGGAAAACGCTATAACTTCGTAAATACTTTAACACTGCACTTCGATTTCTGCCGTTGTATTTCATAATTATTTCCTCACGTGAAATACACCGCAATGTTATCGAAAATCGATATTTGATAATATTAGAATTTTACGTTACAACCTCTCGGTAGTTGTTGATTCCATGATCCTTTATTTCATTTTATACATTTTTCCGATTGTTCTAAACAGAACAGTTATCTCAGTATTGACAGATAATTTTAGAATTTTATGTAGCCAGCTCTCGGCAGTTATCGATTCTATCATCCTTTTTTTCATTTTGCAGATCTGTCCGATTGTTCTAAACAGGACAGTTATCCCAGTATGACAGGAAATACATGTTGACAGCGTAACACTGCGCTATTGAAAAATGATACTATACATGCGAACAATTCACCTACAGAATACACAGTTAACAACATGTCGTTATTGTTAGACGTAATTCCGGGTATGTATATATCTATGTAGTATACAGTTTATCGGAATATATATTCATTAAAAGTTACGCTAGTACCGTGGTACAGTTGCAGGCTAAATTGATTGGACTCTGTTTCATCCCTCTATCAATTTTATTGTCGATATCGTGACTGTATAATGAGACTACTTACAGCCGTAAATTCACCGTGGTTATGAATCCCCATTTCCATCTCTTTTTTGTACGAACGTTGAATACGTTATGAAAACTTAAACGTTATTTGAAATGTAATCGCATCTTCTCTGACAAAAAATAACATCAGAAATGAAGTGTTTAAAGCTACATTTCAAATGATATTTCCTCGAATATTTCGTATAATAAGAAAAATAATATTGCAATCATACATTTCGAATGTGTGATCCTCAAGCTTCATTAACACTAGAACAACCAAACCAGTCAAAATGACTGGTACACAATTCTTTCCAAAAATTCTCCAAGTTTATAGAAGAGTCTTAGAATAAATATTCTATGTCCATCTTAAAAAACATAAATCACCGAATCGAGAATCTTTTTCGCCTCTTGATTCCTCCTTTTTCAAAGTACTTATTTAATATTTTGAAATATGATAGATTTAACGCCGGTAGTTCTAGTGTTAATGCATCCGTGGCATGAATACACAATCTCAAAAACAGATTCAAATAGTTGAAGCAGTGTCAGCCGCTTTAGACACTGGTTATAGCCAATGACTACAAACACGCTCAAATATGTGATATGTAACGCAATGTCGCATTCCAAGTCGAAGTACACCATTGGGGCTCCACAGGGCGCACAGTGTCAAATATTCAAGGCAATCTGAAGTACCCGCAGACTCTGGGCAACTATACTCAGAACTAATCTAACAAACTGGTAGGCACAGTTACAGTTTATGACAAGCATTACCTGCGTCGTGTAAAGGCCACTGTGTGATATGCATACATACAAAGTATAGAAAAGAGAGAGAGAGAGAACGAGTGGTTTAGGCAGGGAAGAAGAGAGGGAGAGGGATAGAAAGAGAGACGGAGAGAGACGTTGCATACCGGAACTGCTGAAAGCCGGAACCACGATGGTGTAATGATAATAACAATGGCAAACGTTGAGATTGCTTCACTTTCCATTAAATCACGAACACCAGAGGTACATCCCGGTTGGATATACACTTACACTCATATACATACGTACGTATACACCGAGAACACTCTGAACTTGCAGGAGGCGTTTGCAGTTAATCTGATCTTATAAGTACTGCGATGCAACGTGCTCGATTAACTTTAAATGTCAGTCGAGCTAAAGGAATTCATATTACCGCGACGAATTTTAGTGGAAATGGAATTAGGAAAAGGAGCTTATTTTCTTCCGGGAATTATGACAATGGTGTAAGATATTTATTCTGTGAAATGGGACAATTATCGATTCTGTTAGACGGTTGAATTTTTTATTATTCTAGAAAGTAGTTCCGCCATGGTGTAATGTAAATTTGGGCTACCTAAAATAGGTAATAATTTGAGTCTTTCAGAATTCTTACTTATACCTCTTTTATAATCTGTAGCACAATTAACACCCTATAGCAATGACCTCGAATTAAGTTTTTGTTGTTTTTACATAAATGTAAATTTATATGAAATCTATTGGAAATGGGTGTTGAAATAAATCAATGTACTTTATATTGTAAGAGTTATATTTAAAAAATTTTATTTATTTCGGTGTGTGTGTTATATAAATACACATATGTGGTATGAATGGATTTCTAGTTATGAATGTAGCGCATCAGTTGTTTGCCCTGAATGTGTAAAACCATCGAGAAGCTTCCGGGAACAGGATCTTCATTTGTCCTTAAAGGCCAACGACCCCGGAGCTATCGATCGGTTATCACTATGGCAAACAGCTGATGACGAGAGTGCGAGTGTTGAACGAGTATGCCGTGTGAATGTTATAAATATATGTGCGATTGAGAATTGAGAGAGAGACTTCCCAGAGACTTCCGAGAGACTTCTGAGAGACTTCTGTGAGATTCGAGAGAGATTTGTGCGAGAGAGATTAATAGCTGAGTTGTTTGTGTAGTCCGAGTTGTTTTGCGTCGTTATCTATTATATAATTTGTATCGTTTTGTTTTGTGTTATATTAATATTCGATTTGCTGTTAATTTAAATAAACATTCTTGATTTTTTCCGTTTAATTCCTACACATATATACTTTTAACACTTTTTCCACGATATATATTATAATACCAATGATATGATACAATATAATATTTCGATACGCGGGCGGATACAATATAATGATACAAGCGTCAGGGTCCGTTTGTATCAAATCTCTTTGCGGAAGAGTATATTGTCGATTCGCGACGGTGCATCATCGCATCGATGCATCACATCGCGATGTCTCGAAGATGTGACCTCGGTGAGTCCTAGGCGTCGCGACGTAGCACGGTATAAATACTTTACGGTGCTTCCACCTCCAATTTTTCATTCCAGTATTTAAAATTACGGTGGAAGGAGAAAAACGAAACTTTGCGAGAAACAAATATAGCCCTCATACCTGCAACTAGCCAGATTTTCAGCCGAAACGTCAAACATCTTTCGGTTTATGACGGTAAGCGGTCGAGGTGATCGCGGCTATCTATTGTTGCTTTGGAACAAAAGACCACCAGCTTGCTTAAAATTATTTTGATTTTTAACCCGAACGAAATAAATATAGCGTTTCGTTAATTACAAGGGTAACCTTAGTGAAGGATTAGCATTATTCGTTTGTCCAAGGCACGATAGCCTGGCCGTATGTCATAATAAGAATATCTCGTAGAATCGCAAAAAGTCGCAAAATTTTACAACGGGGACTTCTTCGGAAAGCTTCAAAGTTTAATTTAAAAAAAAAGTCGCGTTGTACTTTTGCGTACTTCACAACTATTTCCTCTGCAAAAGGAAAAAAATGTATGGGTTTTGCAATCTGTGCCATCGCAGTTGTAAAATATTAAATAAAAAAATGAAACCAAGGTACTTATAATTTAAAAGTATGACGAATAGCTACAAATACTTACAAAGTTGATTGTGCTATTATTTCACATTGAAAACGTATTCTGAATTTCGACGTGAATACGTTACATTATTCAAGTGCCAACTTTGACATTGCATATCTCTAAGAGCGTTGTTCAATAAAAACTTTTATTAATGGAAACCGATGCTCTGATATGTTACAAATCAAACGCAATTGCTAAATTTTGAAAATCGCGAAAAAAATTTTTGGCTTTTTGGTCAGGTTTTCGGCCAAATGAACCACTGTGCGTCGACTCTCCTCGTGACGCTTTCCGTCCCTCGTTGGTGGGGTCCTTCACGGGCCTCTTTTCCCCGAAAGGCCCCGTAGGGGCGAGGGTCCTTTTCCTCCGTTACTGGAGAAAGTTCGTCTTGACGAAAGCCGCGTCTTACAACATTAATATTACTTTTATTATAAGGTTTTGAAAGAAACGTCTTTATACTGCTGGAGTTTAGAACTAACTAGCAGTGGATGCCCGAAAGGCGAGCTCGGGCCCACTTATTGTTAGTAATATAAACTGTTTATGTTACTCTCCCCTACACTGCAGAGAGTCTCCTGTTTAGAATAGGAATTCCTAGAACGTAGAGTTGTTTCTGAACTCATTTAATATATATAATATTATAATGTTAATAATAATTCAACAAAATGCTTGGTATTCCTTTCATTTATGTTGGTAAACGTAGTTACGAGAAAACTAACAAAAACACCTTTTAATAATAAAAGAACGATACAATGTGTGCAATGTTAAAATAAAACAAAGTAAAATGCTCTTAAAACAAAAATTCCAACGTATGAACAAATTTGCTGTATCTCGAACTCGCAACGTGTTTTTCCGATCATCCATACTTCACCAAACCAACGAAATTCCATGGTTTCAGCTATTCATTCTCGCTTGATCCGTCGTTGTGTGCACAGGGGGAGTGACATTCTCCGAGGAATTTAAAAATCTCCGTGAATTCCCTGCGAAACTAATTTGATTTCATGTTCACGTACATTTTCATCGTCACGCTGGACACACAAAACCGAACACCGGGTCATTTCTCACATGGGGAGAAGCGATTGAGTTCCATTGAATTTTAATAAAATTTTGTCAAGTTAAGGTCTCATATTGAGATACTATTTCCTAACCTCCATTCCCTGTCGAACGGTCGCCACGGTCAAATAAGTCAGGGAAATTACAATCTCTGAATTCCGTACAATTTCCATCTATTGAAAAGATTCGCATTTACACCGAAACTAGAAGTTCGCACGTAAACGCGAAGTTTAAGTTGGAAAGGTGCTTGGAACGTGGAAATCGTAATACAGATATAAATCGTCTGAAAATTGAATAAAGGAACGAAATTATCGAAACAGCAGCTGCCGTGCCAGAGTAATTCGAACCTCTCCATAATATTATTCCACTGGCAGTACTTAAATTACCGTTTTCTCCCCGTGAAAAGAAGCGGGGGTTGCGTTAAGAAGAAAAATGTACACTGCACCGAGTTCGGAGCTTTAAATACTTAACCGTTCTTACAGTTCCCCGAGACTCGCTGCTACTTATATTTCTTTCTTTCCACTCTCGATCATAAAAATTGCAAGTCAAGTGCAATCTTCCGACCGCCGTGTCGTATATTCGTGGCTGTCTTCGTCGTTTCGGTGACAATTCGCGGGATGGAAGAAACGACGGCGAAGCATAATACCAGCTCCTATTGTAAATCCGACCAAGATCGTCCTGGAGAGACGTAAGGAGTGGAAAAAAGACAAACAAACGGAAAAAAAAACAAGACCGAAGGAAGTAAAAGACAGATCCGGAGGCCTTCGCCGCCCTCATCGCTAAGTCTCACCTCTGCCAACTATCGGGAATGGAGTCGAGAATGGGGTGCAGGCTGCGCATAATAAAAAAGAGAAAGGAAAATGGCAGAATCACAGATTTAATAAAGGCTGCTTGAAAGCGCGCTAAGCGAAAACCGATTTCATTATAATGTTCCACCCCTCCGATTCATTCGTGCGTCCTCACGGTTGCTGACTGCCGTGAGATTTCCATCGTGCCAACTCTTTCTACCCTGCTTTTAACTCCGGTTTCGCCTCTACCGATGCCATTGCCGCTTTTTTCGGTTGCTTCTTTCATCCATTTCATTTCGTACCGCTAAAGGAGCTGTAATCGATAACGCGACCGTTTGCCAGGCCGATTGTTTGATCTCCGAATAAACCAGCGATGCCCCGAACAGCGATAATTAAGAAACTTTTCTTACTTCAGCCAAGACTCGAGCTTGTTGAAATGGATGGGATGTGAGAATTTTACTGAGAATGATCCAGATACGGTTGCATCGAATGGACAGATTGTGGGTTACGATGGATTTGAAAGAAATTTTTATTGTTTGCAGAACAGTTATAGTTTATAGGAATATCATTATATATTAATCTCATAGGAACTTTGTAAAAAAGTTAGCGATAACTATTTGGCACCGCGGTCGTCTTAGTATTATTTTAAACAACTTTTTCCTGTTGCATTGCTGTTCTACTTTATTTTCTGAGACGATCATGAATATTTGTTTAAAATTTTTCAGCTTCATTTGAGATACTAAGATTCATGCGAAGATATTTTCTGAGGTCTAATAATTATCATGTTTGCTACCTGCAGAAAAAGACATAGATTCATAGGAATTCGTGGAAAACTGAAATAATATACTTTGAGTCCTTGAATTGCATAAATGTTTAAAAATACGTTTGTCGTCAAGAATGTATTAGGTTGGTGCATACGAAATGAGCCGTTCAGTGCACTACTCCACTTTTTGAATTTTTTTAAATTTAAGTCTCAAAGCACTTGATTGAATCCTAACTTTTCATGTTTAGAATAAATTTTCGTAACACTAACGATTAACATCATTAAATGACGAAGTTCGTTTGGCCATCGAATAATAAATAATTTAATTCAGAAGTCAATCTAATTAATTCCAAGGCTATTCCACCTTATTCATGTTGTACTTCGTTAGAGGAAAGCTAAATGCGATTATATATTCTACAATACTTATTTGTATTTATATTTTGAAGGGAATTTCGAAAAGGAGTGTATACTATTTCATCATGTTTCTCCACTTTAGGTTTTATGGAGTTAATCGATTTGTGCACTGAACGGCTTAAATGTCGAATTCGGTCTATATACTACATTTTGGCCATATTTTGTAAACAATTAACCGTAAAATTAATAATTTAATAGTTGAAACAGGTTATTTGATCCAAATGCTCAATATTGAGTATATTTTTTTTGGAAGACTCCTAATTTTTATAAAAAAATATATTTTTTTGTGCATAGTGAGTACCTATGAAATACGAGTAGTAATTCGATATGAATTTAAACTTGGTAATAATGCTGCTGCTGCAAGTCTTAACATAAACAGAACATATGGGAGCCAATTGTTAATAAAAAAATCGTACCATGTTGGTTCAAAAATTTTCGTTCTCGATATAAGTATTTTTAAAGCGCGCCTCGTGGTAGACCCACAACCGTATGCTATAATGATGTCCTAATTTATACTTAAAAAGCTGAACGTCCCTTTCTTCCAAGGCGATGAAAGCATTACTACTAACAGATACTGTCAAAAAATTGGACAAATTTTTGTAGAATTGAAAATACTGCGTTCGGTTTCAATTAATCGGCAGGGGCCTAGTTTATTGCACGACAACGCAAGATCATATCCGTCAAAAGTGAGCTGGAAAAAATTTCGTGAATTGAAATATGAAATTTGACGGTACCCACTTTATTCACCTAATCTTCCGGATTATCACATTTTTAAACACTTAAACCACTTCATTACAGAAAAAAAATCAATAATGAAGGTGACCTTAAAAAGTCGCCTCCAATTTCATTGTTTCTAAAAACTCAGATTTTATTAAGAATCGTATAAAAGCCCTTGTGGATCTTTGGCAGAAGTGTATTGATGTCGATGGAAATTATTTCGATTTATAAACATTGATTTTGCAAAAACTGTAGCATTTTAATTTCGCCATATACAATCCGACATTTCATATGCACCAACCTAATAGCCTCCTTGTTGACTTTTCTTCATTTGTTGTATTTTATTATTTTATACGTTAAATGTGACGAAGGACCTGAATTCTAAAATCGCTGAAGGTACTGATAGTCATTTCCTATGTGGCTGGAAGGGACCGAGGGTCATCGTTCAGAGCAAGAGTGGGAAAGGAAGAGAGAGTTTGCAGACACAGAGACCAGAAAGGTAGGGTGAGGAACAGACAGGTACAGATATTACCTTCCTCCCTTCTCCTCCTTGGCCGCGAGACGACCGCAAAACTGTTAACGATACTGGCTAAAGGGAGGAACAGACAGAATCCACTTTTAGTCTAATTTCGACTTCTTCATGCAATAGAATTTCATTTAATTTAATTGGCGAAAAGGTATCGGGTCGAATAGTGATTTATCTATACCTGCTAGATCAACGGTAGGTAAATGCGATTTTTCGTTGAGTTAAGTGTAACTTCCATTGAAAATTAAAAACATTTTTTTCATTTATTATTTCAGAACTTTTTCACTGAATCTTGTTAAATTGAGTAAGTAACTAATATTTTGTTGTACAGATTTTATGACGTTGTTCTTTGTAATATATGAAAAGCCGGAATGTGGCTCGCATTGACATTATGCGTGCCCAATCGATGCGTTAAACAGACTTTGTACCAGTCACACAATCGAAAATGTTCTTCATTGTTGAAGGAATGAATAATGTGTTTCATTATTTTAGAATGTACATTCCATATACATTAAACTTAAATAAACGAATGCTAATTATTTTTCCTCGCGAAGAAAAGAGATAAAGTTACACGTCGAAAAATGTTATATAAAAATGTGAATTATTTCCATATTACTCGTGTAATTTTAATTAACAAACGTATTTTGACAGAAAAATCCCAAATTACAGTTAGAATTTCAAACAACCCACAATTCGATAACATTATACTTATACTATTCGAAGGGTATCGTAACTTAATTAAGTTTCAAAAGCCAATACTAACTAATCCTTGCGGTTACCAAAGATTACCCTTTAGTCCATCTGCATACTAACTACAACCCCTCGGTAAATCGATATTGTAAAAACGCTATAATTAACCTTTTCAAACATTTAGAATTTTTGAATCAGATTAGCCGACAATATCGTTCAAATGTCAGAAAACATTCTCACAAATTTCTACAATTTTGTCTAACTTCCTGTATAATTTTGGTGTCAAAATATTCTTAAATATTTAAATGACAGACAGAATAGAAATTTCTACGAAGAATATTTTATACTACCTAGAAACAAGTAGCCCAGGCAAAGAGAAAGTACTATATTGATCCTGCGTAGGACTCACTCGTAGCAGATTTCAGTTCTCGTGGTTCAGATTTTCGAAATAGTACCACGTTGACCCTAGTAATTTTGCTTCCTATTCTCTACGGCGCTATCGAGTTGTTTGAATGTACATCTTGCATATTCATGCGATGACCGTAGAAACTGTACTACCTATCCTGGAAATTCTATAATAGTCAGAGGAGGAGGGTATTCACAGACATCTAACGTGCGATGGTGCTCGATTCAGTTTTGTTTCTTTTCGTGATATCTTATTCCAGCTCTCTGCTTCTTTATATTTTCTTTATTTACGATTCTCTGTGCTTCTTACAGTTTCCGATATAACTTTTTGCAACGACTTTTTTTATGGGGTTGTAAATAATAACGTGTAGATTGTATTATGCAACTATTTTTAAACATATCTAAGAGTTTTCGTGAGAGATACTTACATTTTTGCAAAAATGTATGATTCGATTGATAAAATAAATGAGGGCATAATTTGAATTCGTAAAACGAATAAAATGGCACAAGTTGTCAGTAAGATTGATGGAATTTTCTGTTTTGTACATTTGCAACGATCAGAAGTAAGGTTCTCAGCAATTGTTAAAATATTCTTTGATTATAAATATCGGAAGAAAATTGCAATAAAATCCCTTAAGATCAGTAAACGTAATTTCGATATTTCGACGACAGTCTTTCTTACCCAACAACATATTTCTATAATTTATGAATGAAAACAAAAACAGAAATCATATTCGCATTTTGTTCAAAGATATTTCCGCATAATAGATCCATCTACACAAATTTGCAGTTTTATGGATATAAAAATCGGAAAAAAATTACATAAATTATGCCAAAGGAAGCACTAAAATGCTTAATCTATCCCAAAGTATTTATTTAATACGTCCATCGAATTCTGGATTCCGCATAAAATTTCGAAAAGCCCGTACCAACGCCCGAAGTCGTAGACTCGATGCGATTATGCCTCCTTAAATCATCGTTATGCAAATAAGATTGTCTATATAGTCTAAACGCTATGTAGTTCAGTGGGAAACCTTATATCGATCTATGGCAAATATTGAAATTGTGCTCCTTGCATTCGGATGCATAATGCAGCACGACAAATTACAGGTCATGAAATTTCCAATGTCGCTCTGTCATGAGGCAAAATCGGGAAACGTTGGACATCGGATATTCGGCCATTCACATCAGCTACATTTTAATAATATGAAAATAGACCGGAAGATCATTTATCAACGACTCCCACTTCACGGCATGTAATTTCATCGCGTCGTTAATGAGCCCGCTTTTTTTAAATAAGTCTTATCTCATAGATTACAAAATAAATGTGAATTTTGAATATACTTTAACAAAAGTAAATGAAGTGACTTTGACGAAAACGTATTCTTATTTTTTATGGTTGCATGGAAAGTAGATTTTATAGTAAACGTATATATTAACTTTGCAGTGACTCGGTTTATTTGTGATATTCATTTTGAAGAATAAATCGTGGAAATGTAATATTATAGTAATCTACATTTAAATAAAGTATATCACACCGAAGAATTTCAGGTTGCCCTTTAACGGATACCATAAAAACAGTGATTCCTAATTCCTTTTGTAGTCTTGAAATTGAAGTTTATTGTGTGCAAACAGTATGTCTAAATTTAAGAAACTATATTTCATGAAAAGAACCGCAATTTTTTGGGCTGAGAACCACAGGTTCCTGGTCCCTCCTATATACCATGATTTATTAAAAGAAAAGGGGTGGTTCTATCTCCAAGGGGGAAGTCCGCTATAAAATGATGTTAAAAAGATCTATCTAATATCTCATTTTTACGGTTATCATTATTACAAATAACGAAGAAAATGTGGTATATTAAGATTCAATAAAAATTGCACAATTTAAAAATATTGCTGTGTATACAAGTTCAGTATTCTTCTTTCGATCAATAAACAGGTCTTCGTTTCCTTTGCCGCATCTTTATATTGAATTATACCCCTAAAAAATGTTGAACAAAAAATTTGTGTATTATTGAAAAATATGCACATCATTTTGTTGGTTTGTTTATGATTTAATCATATTAGGTGTTATTTTAAAATAAACTATTCCTGATCTTGTCATGATAACAATTTACTTTCCTCTTCATTAAGTTGAAGTATTTAATTCCTATTTTGTCTAGTTGTATAGAAATCATATTATTGTAAACATAATTAATTACTTTTTATAAAACTCAAGTTTGATAAAACACGAAATCCTTTTTAATGGATTTCCCTTCGCATCTCTTCGAATTTATTCCGGGATTACATAACATAAATTAAGAAATTTATTATTGTGTCAACAAAACGTATAAGCTAATTCAAATAATTGTACTCGTTTGATTGATGTTATAGTTTTGTTGTACATGTGCGCATGCCGTAACAAAGCAAAGCAATTAACCATGGATACGAATTAAATTAGTATAACTTAATTACATATTTTACGAATATTTGCGATGCACGATTGTTCATAAATTTTGGCATTTTCGTGATCATTAATTCCCATGGACTCAAATATTTGATACCTTTTGGTGAATGTACGAAGATTAATAATTCAGATCTTACCAAATATCTGAAATATAAACAGTTAAATGGGAAAATTAATTTAACATTATTTATATATACCCAATATATATTAGCCGATAATTTATTTCGTCGTTAATAATGTTTAAAACTATACATACAGTGATTTTCGTTGCAATTACATGCTCTGGTTAAAGTGATTATATTATATCGATTAAACAAACCGTATTAAAATTATAATAAAATCACCTGTTATATATTCGATTGCTTTATGAAGTTTGAAGGAATATAGAATCAGAAATGTTCTGTATGCCGCTGGAGAGAAGGCGTGTGAAAGAAATATCAGTGTCATTGGGTAAAATGACACTGATATTTCTGTGTGGTTAATATTTACGCATATTTTCCGTTCTAATGCCTTATTTGCGCAAATAGTCGGACACTCAACTCATGCCGGGCAATGAAGATTATCAAGGTTGGCAATACTGTGGAATGTATGCAGTACTGTCCATACCTTTTCCATCTGCCGTACTGCTAGACTTCTTTCAAGCTCCACACTATATCTACGAGTATAAAAAGCCCGCGTCTTTCTCTTTGATATAAAAAATGTTTAAAAAATATTCAACATTTACATTTCTTAAAATCTAATCGAAGAAATTCGAATAAATGACCTGATCAAATATATGCTTGATTCTTACCCGAAGTCTTAGGTTAATGGCGTTAAAGATTTAGACTCCCTTTCCGCTAGTCTCTCTTTTATTGACAATCAAAACAATTAAAACTGTTTTCTAATTTCCACCAGATCAATATCCTCCTCATATACAACCTACTGTACACATTCTATTCTTCGACCCATTTTTTAAAGCACCCGTATTGAGGCACACACGAAACTCATTCTAATTTAAACACTGACTCCATTGCTAAAAACGAAAGTAATATTCCGAGCGAAGGCAAGAACTTCAGTTCCCTATCAAGCCTTTAAAACACCGGCCCGGCTGAAAATTCCGGAAAGTGAGCAAAGAAGAGCCAGAGAAGGGTTTCGAGCAATGATGCGATTCATCTTGAGACGGCAAAGTTCCCCCGACTAATTACAGGGCGGATCCTCAAACCCGCCGGGCGGTAATAATATGACGAAGTATCTCTCGGTGCAGGAGACATTCGTCAAATCTCATTTGCGTCCTCCTAGAGCACTGTTTTCCTACTGTTGTCGGAGCTCCTTCGGTCCCAGTGGTGTAATAAGACTCGTCGGTGCCGTTTAAGTTTCACCGGCTAATAGCTATAATAACCTACTCGACGACCGTAAAATTAGTTTCTGATTCGATTAAACTGGTTAACCCACTTGCTCTTCGCGAACTTTTTTTTCTTCCTGGCAGCAATGGCGATATTGTGATTAAAGTGCAAAGGATGGAAATAGTTAACACATTCGAGATCGAATTATTAGCACGAGATAGTTCCCAGAAACTGTCAACGTAATTGTGGTAGCGATAAAAAGTGAAAATAAGTGGAATGCTTGTGAGAAATTTGATTTTCCAAAAGGAAAGTATCTATTCTGTATAGCTTGTCCATTTTACTTAATGACTGTGATCCCGATTTTTCAGAATTTATTGATAATAAAAATACGCGGTCGCCCGTTTCGAAAGTATCAAAATTAGTAACTCATTAATTCTTATCATACAATAACGGGTGTCACTTTTGATGCGGTAAATGGATAGGAAGTTTCCACGTTTTGCAAAACCTATCAAAATGGAAATATGAGTGAGTCGAAACACGATAAAATTATCTCAATAATGTTAATGTTAAATGAAATGATAAGATGTATCAAGAATCACTGATCAATTTTTATTTTAGCAATACAACTCTGAATTATTGTAGAGACCGTCACAAAAGTAATCGTCGGACAAGGAGTTAAGGATATATATTATTTGTTACTCTCCCAATTATTGCTATAGTTGCGTGAATACTACTCCCATTCTGTAACAAAACAGGAGGAAAGTAAAATACGTTTGAGGCATAATAAATTATTATTTTCGTGTAGAATTTAATAAAAAAATAATTTGGAATTTATCAAATCTATAGTATAAAACATCGCAAATAACTTTAATACTTCTTTTCTAATTGGTAAACGAACTTGTTCATTTCAGGACGAGTTTATCATTTGTCGGATGCGCAAGGATAATAACGACATCACGAAGGGTGTTTGTTCTTTCAAGCTGTAAAATGAGTGAGTACTATCTTTCCGTATTCAAGTGTATGTACACATATTTCTGCTAAAGCGTTCTTCTGGCATCAGTTTCTCAGTATCAAAGTAAATTACCATCCTTATCGGCTGTTATAAAATACCAAGATTCTGCGATAGATAATAATAAGGACACGAAGAGCATGTTTGAAGCTATAACACTCTATATTCCAGAAACGTTCTAACATAATGTTCAGTCTCATTTTTACAGAATGTTCGTACTGGATACCCCGTTGATCTTCACGTTATATCATTCTGTCCCGTATAACTTCCTTGGAACGTTCTTTAAGACCTCGTTTTACAACTTCAAAGTGCTTTTCTACAAGCATCGATGTATTAACGTGAAATTTACTTCTTTCGCACTGTGCAAACAATGTTAACGAGTGACTTGAGAAATAAAATTTCAATTCGTCACTTGTCAACAATTTTTTATACAGTACAAAGGAAGTAAATGGTGGATTAATATTACAATGTTTGTAGAAAAAGAATTTTACGCTGACTTAAGAGAAATCAAGGTAAAATATGCTTGTTATATTTTGTAGCTGGAAGGAAAGATGTATTTTCTTTTCTTTTTGCATAATGAAATATAAAGGGGTGAATTTAATAATTACCGTTCCTTTCGTTTTATTTTTTATAATCACAAAATGAACAATTTTCGTGCTTTTTCAAATATAATGCAGTACTGTAACATATAATACGTGGCTTAATATAGTTATTTACACTTTTAGAGCAACTCTCTTGACGGCAGTTTGTTACATACTTATCTTGATTGCGTATTTTTTATTGGAAAGACTGCGGCATTTTATAGGGTACTATTTTTATATTATTTAATCAAGTAGAGGAATCTGTGTCACGTGTTAAAGTAATTAAGTTTTTTATTATAAGAAACAGTTATTTCAACTTTATCTGCTGTGGAATTGTTGGGAGGTAGAAGGAGGAAGAACCGTGATGGGATTTAACAATGAAATTACTACGTAAACTGGTTGTAACAATAAAATTTGGAAAATGCAGGTGAAATAGGAAATGAAATTAACAAACGCGGTAATAATAATTTTATATCGCGTTGAATTTAATAATTAATTATCCCCTACGCCTTGGCCCCACTCGGCTCTAAAGCACACCACGTATCAAATTTTATCGTCATTCACATTTATTTTCCAAAAAAAAATATCTCTCTGCCTCGTTTTTCGGAAGTCCAGACTTCCACACACACGAACACGCTGTCTCGTATTCGTCCAAACAAGCAATGTAATTACACGATGCTCTGAGTTGATCGTTTTTTTACAGTCGTTACTTCATTTTCACAGCAACGGCCGATCAATAAAATTGTAAAGCATAACTAAAAATGTATTTTATCATAAAAAAGTATTCGTAACTTTGCATTATTATTATGAGAAGTTTGTTAACCTTAAATAGTTTTTTTTAGTTTTTAGCCTCATGCTTAGGATCAGATGTAAAATGAATTGTTTCATATTTTTGAAAATTGCAAATGTCATTTATTTAATCGAGGTGTAAGTGGCAGTAGATTGACGCAAAAAAACAAACTGACGGATTCTTGGTTTTAAATTCAGCACGAAACAGAGACATCTGCGAAAATAGTCCATGTCTTAAGTTCAGAGGGTGACAAAACATCGACCACCGATTCTGTCGCGACCGACATAAGCTTCAGGACTAACAGGTCTTCAAGCTTTAGTTACTGATCGCAAAAAAAGTGTTAATTTTTTTCAGCTATCTCAAGTTTTTCCGTGTTAACTCTATCGCAGTTATGACACAGATCTTCAGCTACTTTGTATTTACAATTTGATTAGTCTTATATATGTGAAAATCGGTGCAAAACGTTTTTGTAAGTAGTATTAACTGCTTTTTAGAGGTCCATTGAGGGTAAGGACGTAAAAGTTTAATCTCGCAACTAATGAGCCCGAGTTTAAATCCTTCCCCGTTATCTCTAGACAATTTTACCTAAATTGTTATTTAACGTTTCATAGCCCCGGCAGTTCGAAATCGACCTAAAATAGCAAATTCCATGTAAAATTCCTATAAAAGTTCAAACTGAAAAGTCTGAAATAGAAAGAAACTTCCAACTGTTTGCCTTATATTTGCAGCAGATTGCAAAAAGGATTTCGAACTCAAAGAATTAAGTGTAATAAGAAAATACATTATTAAAAGTCGAATCGTTCGGAGTTCGAACTTTTTCTCCCTTTAACGGATACGGTAATGGTATTGAATTCAAGATTCATCAATCGGGGATGCAAATTGAACTGCGAAATCTCAATCGAGCCAATTACACGTGCGTGGAATGAATCATTCAACCGTTGCCTTCGCACAATTAATTTCGTATAAAATAGTAGTACGAGTCTCTTCAGGTCAGCCTGGGAAAACCATAGAGCTCGGATTTCGTCGAGTATCGCACTACTTACAACATTTACTGTCCTATTAAAAGAATATCAAAGTATATGTACAAGACATAAAGTTTATGTATTCTGTATAATATCTGGTAAACGATTACCAGGAAAATGTTGAAATTAATTTTGCAATAGATAAACTCAAGTATTTCATATCGGGAGAATTTTCTTAAACATATTTTTATAGTACTCACAGGTTTACTAGTTTTCAAAGCGCTGTCTTAAAAGGGAATGTTTTGATTTCGAAGAATTAATTAAAAATTCATACCGTACACTCTATTTTGAAAAGTGCCGTACAGAAAGTTTATTTTTCCTCAAGAAAAAGTTAAAAGCACGTCAAAAGGTTTATGTGAACATATTCATTAACAATAAGTAGAATAATATATAAAGATATATTTTCAAGTACTTTAAAAATTCTTCTCCGATCATCGTTTCGAACAAGTTTAACTTTTCTAAGGTTCAAAATAAAAAGTTTTTATTTTCATTCGACGAATTACCGAAAGTTATAATCGATTTCGATATAAATAACATAAATGGTAATGGATAAACTTTCGAAAAAATCAACATTCTTTCGCATAAAAATATTTCTTTGCGAACTTCTTAAACAAAGGAAATAATTATTTCTTATTAAAGCTATAACACGAAACAATTTTCAGCGTCTTTCTCGTAACTTTAACATCTTATCTGTACAAAAAAGAGAAACTTTTCGAAAAAACGGTCGGATGTATTTACTTTTTTTTGTACGAACTTTAATAACTTTTCTGGAAAATTACGGAATGTACCTTTCAGTATCCTGCAGTAGTTCAGCACTTAAAAAGCTACGGCCTGAACAAACTCCGTGACACTCGAAGTAGTTTCGCTCGGAGAATTCCTAAAATCCTGCAAATTGCTTTTGGCGGTATCGCATTGTTACGGGATAACATGCTGAAAAACTTTCCGCGGATCTATGATTTTGCGTACAATTAATAACTTCTCATTATTGCCACTGAACGCTGTTTCTTACAGCGGGAATTCATGTACAGTTATTCTATAATTGACATTATGAAAAGACAAAGTGATTGTACGCAACTCGAACCTCTCTTCGAGTATAAAAAGTGTTCTTACCAAACGTTCCACTATGATTACATATGCGGAAATAATTAATAAGTATTTATTAAGAGTCGTTTATCTTGAAAGTGTTATAAATCACTTTACCGTAATGAAAATTGGTCAAGTAAATTTTCTCGAAGATTGGCATCAATATTATTAAACACGTTAATGATTTTTAAATTAATTTCGATTGAAAAAGAAAGTGAATATGCCACTTTTAAAATAAACGACTCATATTGGGTGTACCACGTTCAAAAATTTTGAAAATGAATTGAGTATGTTCGGGAGATTCATCACATGAATGCAAATAGTTTTTTGTAACACATTTTATATAGATTTAGATATTAATTATTGTCGAGGCATTCTCTATATTCAGTTTTTAATGACTTGAGAAGATAAAACATTCTCAAAAAAGAATTCTTTTTCACATTATGCAGTATGACTCTTTTACATAATATTGTGGATCATTGAAAGATAAAAATTTGTTAAGTCTTCAAAATTTCTTCATTTGTAAAAAAAGGGAACATTACTATTGTAATATTTCCTTTTAAATTGTTAATTAAAAATGTGTACTAATCCATATCATTAGTTGGCTTTAATGTAATTCAACAGGTTAATTAAAATAAGGGACACCGTATTTTGTTATCAGTAAGCCAGATACGAGAAAAATATATACGTGAATACAAGTACGTTGTATGAAATATATATGGAAGATGGAACAAGTTTTCTTATGAATATGAGTTCGAAATATGATGTATCTGCGTGGAAGTTTGGTCCTGTTTAGAAGTTACAAGATGTGAGGTTAGTTTCGTTCTATCTTTCATCTGCTCGCAATCACTTCTCCTCGAAACTTGCAAGTTTTTCATGCCAGACTCAAATTCTGCCTTTCATCAATGTACGTTTCAAGCGGCGGCGGAAAGTACTTTCTTTTTTAAATCGGCAGAAACCTTGAGGCTAAATTAAATTACCTCATGACTTCTCAAATTATTATATCGAACATGAAAGTCAACTCTGTCCCCAAAAAAAATTGAAACGTGAAAAGCATCGACTTTTTAAGCCAGTCTTGTACAATCCTCGACGTTTATAGCTTCGATCAGATTGCAACGAAACATAAAAGTAATACCATCCATTATTCTTTTAAATTGTTTTTTAAATTTCTGAATAAATACAAGGGAGAAAAACACCTAAAATTAATAAACATTGATACATATTTTAGTACAGCATTTGCGATCACATTTCGTCTCGCATCTTTCTTTTCTACGTATCTCGTGTATTTTAAGGCAATTATGAACAGCACAGAGGAGGGCGCCGTTATCGTATGCTATCTTTACCAAACATCGTATAATGGATACAGACCCTTTTGTTCGTGTGACTCTGCGTGGAATTGCTGCAGAGCAATGACATCTCAAAGGAGTCTTGTAACCGAGCAGTTTGCGAAATATAGTGCCGTAGATGATAATGCGTACGAATCCGACGATTTGCGTTATCAACGTTCTTCTACTTCTAAAAAGAGTCAAGTGACTGTTCAAAAAGCAGAACGAAAAGCATTAAAAAATAACGAAAATACATAAAATTAATACGGAAGAATTTCATTTAGGGTACACGATTCATTTAATTAAGTTATTTGTGGTTTTTTGTAACTTATTAGACATCGTGACATTAATACCAAAATGAACGAAGATTAATTTGCTGTAGTTATTATTAATACCCAGTTTACATTTTTTTCGAATGGATTTGTATACATTTGAAAGAATTAACGGACAATTACATTTAGCAAATGGTCGGTATTCATTTTTCAAATTGAAGAGGATAATTAATCGTGAGGGATGAAAGACAGGAATTTGATGTATCTGTGAAGCAATAAGATATAATAAATTTAAAAGTAAAGTTGCAAGTAGATGTTATTCGACTTGTTGGTTTTACAGCTCGGTAAAAATACTGGTCTCTCAGTACGTTCGCCGTTATTGTTCTTTAGTGCACGTTTTTGCACATTTTACAATACTTCCATCCCGGCACTTTTATATTTATATAGCCTTAATTTTTCATATCATTTAAAATAGATACTTGAGTTACTTTTATATTCTTAATGAATTTAAAATTTCATTTTTCATGTACGATTGTACGTTTAATTAGGAAGCTGCCGGGTGATTTATGGCGCTGCTAATGATAATGAGTGTTTTTTCGAGAAACTACGGTGGAATGTATTCTAAAATTGTTTACCTTTATTTACATTTTACTGCAACCGCGTTAACACCATTTCTGTTACATCTTCCTACGTGAGTAACTATTTTTTAACAGTATTTAAATTTTCATTCTTTTGTGCATGCAAGCTAACATTAATAAACAATATGAAACCTAAAGAGTATATTTTAGCATTTAAGATTGTCAGAAGTTAAAAACTATTAGTTACATAAAAACTTTTCTCTCGCCATTTAATTAAGAGAACTCTCTTAAGTGTACAGCGTATAACTTGGATAAATCCTTTCCAAAACTTTACGCCATTTGTACAAAATGTCGTGCAAGTTAAAAAGGATAGGTATCCAATCAAAAAAGAAAAGCATGTTTCCCAGGGGTCGGATATATCGCTTTCAATATGATGCAATTTTTGTGAAGAAATTCTTTTTCATCCAGGAATATCGAGGAAACTGAAAATTGAATAAACGCAATTTCGTATATCCCTGCTATTCGCCACGATTTTCGTACAACTAAAAGTGCAGGAAAATAAATATTCTAAGTTGAAACATAGAATGAAATACCTAACACAAAGTACAATTACAAATGTGCCCATTAACTAATATTTATTCTGAAAATTCCATATACAAAAATAAATTTTAAATGAATGATTACAAACTAACCTAAATATTATATAATAATAAAATAATATATAATTTTGAATAGGTATTGCAATTCTCAAAATACAAAGACCTCTTTCAATTGAATTTCAATGCAACGGCGGAACATACTTTAACGAATCCCTATCATGTAGTATAATTAATACATCAGCACCAAGATAATTATCATCATCAACTCTGCAAGCTACCCGTACATTATTACATCATTACTCATTCCCAAGTATTACAACATGTAATTAAAACATACAAAGTTCCAGAAAACATTAATTAATAATTACGTTCATCTCAGAAACCGTAGCATACTTCAAAAGCTACAGAAAAGAAATGAAAATCTCATAAAACACATAAAGTTCCCCAGAAAAGAGTTCAAGGAAAAATCACAATAATTCAGTTAAAAACTTCATCCTCTTAACCCTTCTTTGCATGATTTTTTCTATTTTTTTAAAATAAATCAGGGTGATGTAATTAATGCTCTAGATTAAAGGAAAAATATTTAAAAAAATCCTAATGTAAATAAAAATATGTATTATGTAAAAAACAATATGATGGAAATTTACATCATCATGCATTGTCACATATTTAGCTCAGTACTAAATAAATAAAAAAATATTGTTTACTCAATCTTATTATTATTGTTTACTTTTTTCCACTCATTTTCACTTTTACTGTATTTTATATCTCCGTTTATTTCCTTATAACAAACTAAAATCTCGCTCCTTTTTTTCCAGTCACAACAAACAGCGGAATGACAAGTTCTAGGCCTGGTAATTGACAGTGACGTTTGCTTTTTTTTGACAACTGCGTTTTGTTGTACGCAATAGTCGCTTAAAATGTTGCCAGCAACAACAAATTTACAGTACAAGGGTTTTGAGTACCTTTTTTTGTTGACTAAATATTATGATTGAAATTTCCCTCATCATGCAAAGAAGGGTTAATAAGCGAAAAAAAAAAAATGCTCGCTTCTTCTGGGACGAACAATAAACCCAAATCTCCGTGGCATCGATCGTCCCTAACAAACCATCATTATCAGTCGTTATTAACGCGCTAACGACTTGCTCGGCGTATAAATTCAAAATCCATATTCGACGGATCGGGGCGATCTAGGGCGAACATTCCAGTCGCTTCAACTGCCTCTGTCCCGATCGCGATGCGGCAACCGGGGGAATGTAACTCGAACGGCGAATTAATTACGCGCGACATTATCGCGTTTCCAGGTTCGAGCGTACGAAGTGCAGACAGTTTGTATGGAAGGTTCGACGAGGGGATTCCACCCTCCGTTTCTCCACTAGGCTGCCTGATTCTCCACCTCCTCCTTCTCTTCCTACGCCCCGTCCGTTCCCCCTGGTACATATTTGATTTATCTGGAAAGTTGTCGCCCTGGGGAAGGACTTGCACGCTCGAATTGGCTGTGGAGTGAACAGTAAGCTTTGCGCCATCATTGTTTCGCTTACACGCGTTGCGCCCGCCGTGGTCGCTCAAGCACCGACTACGTCGTTTGAGCCCATGTTTTTTCACTTTCCCGTCGTTTGAGCTTCGTTAACTGCCACCGTACTCTCCGCGTGTCGTTCGCTGGGAATTAATCATAATTCAAAGTTTTCACGACGATTCTGCTTTCTGTACTTTGTCAATTTGCGGAAACGAATCCCGACGGAACGTACGAACAATTTGAGCCGGCTAAAGGGGGAGGTGGAAAGAGGGGGGTGGTGGAGGGTTGTGTGCGTGGTTGTGGGGGTGGTGACGGTGAACAGCAGGTTGGAACGCGATTGTGGGGAAAGAATAAAAGAAAATGGATATACTAACACTTTGCCGGCCGCACTGTTTTTAAACATTTCTTCGCTTGGCGCCGGCACCACTAACTCTGTTATTTCGCTTGTCGCCGGCTGTTCTTGAGGTTATTGGGAGATGATAAATTTCAAGTTTTTCTAATCTCATCGGTGGTTCTCACGAGTTTTCAATCCGCCTCACCTATTCTTATGAAAATGTACATATGTAAATAAATGTAAAATTTTTTTGAATTATATATTTTTTTAATTACATTTTCTTTGGTACATACTTATTGTTAGTATCTCTCTTTTAAATGATACGAAGCAAAGGTCACCACTGTGGTGTCGCCGGCCGTCGAGCGATACTTTGCCAAGGTCACCACTGTGGTGTCGCCGGACGTCATAGTGCTAAGCTGAAACTATATTTAATAAAAATAACACGTAAAAATAGAGTAAAAACTAAACTGAAGATAACTATAACTAAGTTTTACAAGTGATCGTCTTAAAATATACGGCCTATAACTCTGTTAGGGCAGGTAAGGTGGTTTCGAAATATACAGGAGAAAATAACTTTATTATAAACTACATGTGAAATGCAAGTGACCGCAAGAGAGTATGAACAACGAGTGGGGCCGAAGCGCTGGTTGTCCAGTTGACGATAGCAATAGGGAGACGAGTGCGCCTCTGGCAGGCACGGTCCCAATTAATGGATGGGGCGCGAAATTGTTGATTTCCAACAAACTCTCGTCGTAAAAAATCATCTTGTATTCGTCGCGTCTTAACGTCTTCGGTCCTAACGTCTCGTCTTTCGGCCTTACTTCCTTATCGCTCATTCGCACACGCATTCACAAAATACATGCATGCACACGTATCACGTATCCGTCCGACTGGGTGGTAAAGCACAATCGGCAATATCGCCATAAACGATTCCTACACATATTAAATATTTTTGTAAGATGTATCCCAAAGAGACTCGGATACTAAACTGAAGATTGCTTTCGATCCAGTTACCGCTTCCTCTAAATATTTTGGACTTAGCAACAGTTGTCATATCAACAACATCCGTCTTTTGGGAATCCCAGTTGCGAGGGTCAGAGTTGTTCAAATCTTCCTCCATACTATTTTGGAGTCCTTAAAAAGACGATTCCGGGCACACGAAAAAACAGTTTTAGTTTGCAATTCTGTTACGAAGTCAAACCGTCGATTTGCGTTTCTTATCTCTCTTGTATGCGACAGTTCAGAATCTCCACCTTATAGTAAAATTATTGGAACCGTATTATGGAAGACATCATATTAAAAATTCGTGTCAGAAGTGGGATTCCAAAAGCAGTATAGAATTTTATGAAAAAATTGAAGTTATACTTTTATAGTTGCATAAGGTAATTAGAAGATCCAGGAGAGACGATTAGCTTGAAACAATTTTTAATGTGTTTCTACAATTAAGTATGAAGATAATAGTCGCACGTCTTGCAAAGCATTCTGTCAGAAACCGCCAGAATTGCTAACGATTTCACTGATACGGTTCCATTAAAACAAGTCAGTTGCTGTTTCATTTCCACTGAGTCTCGAGCAAGTCCGTATTCCCTGTGTTGAGAATTAATTATGCAAATTTTCTGTTCGATCGTTAGAAAGTTTACAGAACGTAAGCATTCTGTTTGTAGCATGTAAAAGTTTCGTTTGGGTTGCTGGACTGTCGCGATTCCATTCACCCTACGGAAACAGAACTTGAATCTGACACCCTAGGCATTACCAGATAAGGAGAAGGCTTTACATACTAATCTCCCTTACATATTTGAACGTAGGTCATATACTGGAAAGTGCTGTACGTACCATGTAACTGACAATCTGAAATGTGTGGGCAAAAGAAGTCTTTTCCTTATCTGCTACTCATAGTGTCACATTCCATTTTCCTGAGTGTAGGGTTCCAGTTCCCAAGATCAGCTGGTAATCTCACTTACTAAGCGAAAATTCAATCGCGAAGGCCCAATTAACCCCTTGTCCTATAATAACGAGTGGCACTCGTGATGCGGTAGATGTAATAGGAAATTTTGAAGACACCCAAAAATAATGAAGTTGAAAATATCAGTGGAACACAACACAGTAAAATTATTTCTATGTTAT
This sequence comes from Cerceris ruficornis, assembly GCA_963989415.1. Classification (NCBI taxonomy): domain Eukaryota; kingdom Metazoa; phylum Arthropoda; class Insecta; order Hymenoptera; family Crabronidae; genus Cerceris; species Cerceris ruficornis. The sequence goes on along the minus strand of OZ022517.1, from coordinate 39,252,771 downwards.
TAATATTACGTTAAATTGTAAGATATATCAGGAATCACTGATTAATTTTCATTTTAGCAATTTAATTCTGAATTATTGCACGCACAGTTGCAAAAGTAATCGTAGTGCAAGGGGTTAAAAGTCAATTTGCGAGGGAACGGTTCGTTTCTGACCCATGGTTCCTCTCAGACATTTTACCTGCGCAACAAGGCGAATGCGAAAAGCTGGTCAAACAAATAAGTTGAAATATTCGCTTATCGCGAATTTTGCGGCAAGTTTTTTTTTGCAAATCTCCATCAAATCCGAGGTGTTGAACAACATCTCCAAACCATGACCATTAATTTTTTTACACCCTGTACATACAGCCGTAGCACGGTGCGGCAAACTTAGACATTACCGTGGAATGAATACTCTAATTAGTTGTTAAAATAATCTTTCTATTATTTCATGTGAAATTCATGGTTTATAGGATTCAGTAGGTTGATTTAACACATTGAATGCCATCGGTATTTCGCTAGTTACATCATTTTTACTGAATTGAAACATTTTCTATTAAAATCACATATTTACAAAACATAAATCTTAAAGACGCAGATAGATGTATAATCAGCAGGATTTTACCTTTTTAATGCAAATACATAAATATTCAATATATTAGAACAGCGTTTCTTACACTTTTTGCTAAGTGGAACCCTTTTTAATGTCCACTTTTTTCGTGGAACCCCTGGCTTGCTTCAATAGTATGGTTTTAATGCAATATTCTGTAAATGGATTATCTGTAATAAAAATGACAATTATTTCGAAACAATATTTATTTGCTACAAATAGTAATTTTGAAATTAATCCAAAAGTTCTTAAAATAACTTAAAAATAAGGTATTTAAACAGGATTTTAAATTTTAATGAGATGAGTGATACTGCTTTTCATTATCGCAGATATACTTAATATTAGGTTTTATGGATGAAAGTTGAATTCTCATATCAGGTTCGGCATTCATTCTGTTTCGATATTTATTTTTTGTCAACACATAAGCTGCGAACCCCAAAAAAATCTCACTGCATAAATTAGTGGAAGCGATGGTTAGTTCGGATTCTATTTTCTAATTTCCCGGGGTGTTAATTTTTATTGTTTTATCTTGAATGTTATGAAAAAAAGCAGGTAAGTTTCGCAGAACCCTTGAGTGATCTCCACGGAACACCGGGGTCCTGCGAAACGCAGTTTGAGAAACGCTGTATTAGAAAATTCGCAATTATTACAATTTAAAAGTCATATGAAATTTCATTGAACTTAATAGCGCTTGTTATCGGTGACGCCCGTGGCGTTCAACGTGTTAATTTAAAATATAATTTTACACGTGTATTTAGAGTAAGAGGTACAAGCTATTTAGACGAGGCAGCATTAATTTGACGTACGATCGTGTTATGACAAAATCCGACAGGATGTCGCGACATCATATTTATAAAAGTCCCTTATGGGGAATATCTAATATATGAGACATCGCTTGACAGTGCAAGACCTACGTTATAAATCATCGAGGAGTGATCGAGCGTATTTATGTCAACGGATACCCGTGTAGATAGACGTAGTTATTCACACCACAAGGAAGTGATATTTTTAAATGGAAAAATTTATCTGGTCTGAAAACGGTGAATAGCAGTAGAACAGAATGATGTGAAATTATTATTAGATTTGGTAGAAAATTCAAGCATTCATTCTGCGCGCGATACGCGTTTAGATGGGCTATGCTGCATTCATTAAATTAATCTGGAGGATATCAAATGTAATAACATAAAGTGATTCAGGTATAGAAAGAAATGTGTATTCAGGAAAATGTAGAACTCTACTTAAATTAACTCGAATAAAGGGGAATAATAATGCAAATTTTGATAATGAAGGAATAACGTGAATTAAATTCGTAACTAACAATGAGTGATAGCTGAGTCTTCAAACCAATATGTAATTAAGCTTCTTGTCAGTCGGTAAAAGCTAATGCACAGTGTCCATTGTGCACCATTCTAACGTTTTTTCATGCTTCTTTCACATCTCTGTACTGAATTAATTGAAGTTCTACATTATTTTTCTTGTATATGTCACATTTTAAAGTATTATTTCAAGATGAAGAAATTTAAATGGTTGCTTAAAATCCTTGCAGATTAACCCCTTTCGTGCCGAATGAAAAATGTATTAAATGAGTGACAAATGTATTTCAATATTTGTTGAAAATCGTACTAATAATATTTATCTAACACTGCTAGGAAAAATGGAAAAGTCGGTTGTTTGTTATGAGCAGTAGTTAAAAATAAAAAGCATCGTCATCTGGCCATAGTTTGATATAGAACGCGTAATATAAAGCATAAATTATGTATTTTCAATTATTTGTAATGAAACTACTAATATCGTATGAGAAAACTAAATGATGATCCCGTGATGTACGGTGTCAGCAGTATTGACAACGACGATATATCGTCGTCTGGCGCTAAAAGGGTTAAGAATAGCAGTTTAGTGATTAAAGTTCATTATTATTATTCAGGCCAATTTAGGTCAGCCGCAAAAATTACCGCGGTGATGCACAATATTCTTCACTTAAAGGGAAAAAATGAAGCTTTTGTTTGCAGTCAGATACAGTAGAACTTTCGTAATCGAGATATTGGTTAATTATGAAAAATTCTCCAGAACAGCTGAAAGGATGAGCTATCAAACATATCAGATCATAACGTGAACCTTCCACGTGTTCGGTCGATTTAAGCGACAGTGAACGATAATAACGATGACGAGTATTAACAGCTGGACGAATTTCAGTAATTGATGTCCTAGAACGGTACACGAACTAAAGGTGCATTTGACAATTCCATGCTCTGTTTACGTAGCTTGTAATTTCCTCGTGCTCCGGAGCTATTCCCATGAGAGGAAACAAGAGCTCTCGAGTTCTCGATATGCCACTTAAATGCTATTCCCATAGCGACCAATTTGGTCGCGAGATAATATCTCGCTATCATAATAGCCAATTTGGTCCCTAAATAATTTCGCATTCGTTGAAAACGCTGGAATTATGTCAGTGGGAAATTAAGGAATGGTGGACATTGTTCAAATGAGGTTCTTTCTCCAAACATGAATTTTTCGGTGTGTGTATGTGTCAAATGAATAGAATCTGTTGAATAAAAGTTCAAGATTAAAACCTATTGTTTAAATCAAATATGATGTAGCTACTTGCAAAAATCACTTCTCTTTGGACTGAAAATGTTAAATCGTAGCCACAATGGTGTCATGATATTTTTCACAATTAGAATGCACGTTTCCAAAGTTGTTTGTTTTTCGAAATTCCTCGCATGACTTTCAAAATTGCATTTTATTAATCCAATTGGACTTCTTTTGGAGTTGACACAGAATCATATTAATACGTCTGAAAATTAGTTGATCACTAAATTTGTATATAGTTTCCTTTTTACTTCAATATTAATAACGCACATTGAAAAAATATGAGCCTGAGAGTACTACCTGGTGAACAAACATTAAGAGGTAGGGTAAAAATTAAGCGCAAAGTAAGAGTTGCAATTAGATAGTAGGAAAGGATGCAAGAGGGTAGAGTTAGTTAGCGCCGTGTTTAGGCGTATCAAGTAACTGGTCCCGGAAGTGCGTCTAGAATGGATGATGAGACGTGCAACATTTTCCTCTTGCGAATATAACAGGAATTACTTCGGAGTTAAAATTCAGAAGTATATTTTAAAAAAGTTTAACTTATTATTTGCCTCGGTAAATGTAAAATATAATAATATGCATATAACGTAAAGTCTGAAGGATATAATCTGCAAAAGTAATTAATAATAATTTACCGAGAAGTATATGTATGTTGTTTGTAAAAGAATAATTGTGAATTTCTAATAGATAAATGAGTTATTCTATTTTCCAATGGTCTGATATAATTTGAACCGCGCTGTATGTAACAATTAAGAATTTAAATCGCAAAACCGAAAAACAGGATTTTAAATATCCCAAGATAAAATCATCTTGATTAAGAATATATGCTTTGATTATCAACAAACTTATCTTAAATAGAACCAAGTACTGCTGACTCATTGTCTCTACAATTTATAACCTTTTTCACTATCCGTAGTATATAATAACAATTAATCTCAACTTTCAAACAAAAAATTCATCGACACAATCTAGATACGACATTTGCACAATAAAATTCATACAAATTAAAGATAATATTTCACTATAAGCCCACTTGTTTTTCGTGGAAAGTAAACGGGAAAATTTAGATTGATAAAATAGAAAAATACCGCTAAACGAAACAGCTGTAATTGTCACCTGATTACGAACAAGACCTGTACGACCATCTGCACTTTAAACACGGCAATTCTTCAGCAGTAATCGGCATCACGTGGAAAATATCTTCGGAATTATTATTTCAACGCGTACTGATATTAAACTTTCATATGTCGCCAGGGGGTTACAAGTATATATTATATTTAGATGAATGATACGGTATACGGTCAATACCGCACATACACAAGCAAGTTAGTCCCGTTTCGCCGATGAGCACTTCCTCTGGATACACGAGGCTTTCATGACTTCTCTCGAATGCTGCAGAGGCCACGGAAGGCACTGCACTCATTTGTATCAAGTCATTTGGAAATTCACCCTTAGATAAGGAGAGACGTGTTCCCCACGGTATCATTTTAACTTCATTGAGAACAATTTATTTCAATACATATTTCTCTCTAATTATTGCAGGGTTTTTTTGCTGTTTTGCATTTTCGGATTGAACAGCGTATTATTATAATAATTTAGAGAAATGTAAAATTGATTGGTTTTAACTCATTGAGGCACGGCGGGATTAAATGCGTCCCACCTCTTTGATGCATGAAGATGCACGGTGGGACATTTTTGACCCACCTCTAAGATTTATATTATTATATAACTTTGTTCATAAATATAAACCAACTTTATTCAATTAAAAAAAAATTATCTGTGCAACATGGGTCACTTCATTTTCTGAATTCCCGTGCCTCAAAGAGTTAATCGTCATCGTTATTGCATCTTGTAATTATAATTTAGTTATAATAGTAGCTTTTCATTAGAAACAATAAATTAATGTTGTAGTAAATGTTCTTCCAATGCAAAACAGAAGGGTTGCACCGAACGGTTTACCTTCAATGTAAACTTAAAATTTCTGAATGTAACTTTAACTCTCCACAGCGAATCTATTTTTGCAGAAGCACGTTCGCGATGCTTTTAATTTTCTATTTAACTAAACGGATAGTACAGACGAAAGCAAGAACTGGGGCAACATCAAGTAACGTAATTTCGCGAAATGAAAGTTTACACTTAATAACGTATAGAGATGTAAAGGGAACAATATTTATTGCTGAATATTAGATAATTATAAATATTATCTTTCCTCTTCTGCATTTGATGTTCTCTATTTTTTTCTTTAACTCTTTCGATGCTGCATTCTTACTTAACTCTTCATCAATCCTGATGATGCAAAAAATGAATACCAGTCACGAAGAAATCGACAACTACAGTAATCCCCCCTATAACACGGTATATTAGTTCCGCATTATAGGAAAACGCGTTGTACGAGCATTCTCGTAAAACGCGCTATGTACAAATGATTCACGTTTAACTTTTCTCGTTAAAGGGGGTTTAAATCGAATATTAAGGAAAAACTATGTGCAATAACAATAACAATATCTTACAATTCAATATCTAGGGACACAAATTTAATATAATAATTTAATATAATTTTATAAGAACACAATTGACACAATGTGCAAACGTGAGCGAAATTGATTGTGAACTGTACAAATCATTATAAATTTCGCAGTATAGAAATATAACGTGGGGAATCCCGGCGTTGTATGGGGGAAAACACGTGTTATACGAGGGACATGAAATCGCGTAATATGAAAACGCGTTATAAGAGTGCCGTTTTATAGCGGGGATTACTGTATGTACTTTTACCATTTTATCAGTTTCTTCCAATATCTATTGTTCCTTTTAATCAATGCACCCCAAGGATTTTTGTGCCCTACAATTTTCTTATTAGTAATTAAAACTATATTTAATAAAAATAACACATAAAACTAAGGTAGAAATTAAACTGAAAAATAACTATAGCTACGTCTTAAAATGATACGTCTTAATATTCTCGTCTTAAAAACTCGTCTTGTATTCGTCGCGTCTGAACGTCGTCTGTCTTAACGTCACGTCTTTTGGCCCTACGTCGTTTTCGCGCATTCGCAAAATGCACGCATACACTCATACCACTTATCCGTCTGACTATTGTAAGTGGTAAAGCGCAATTGACAATATCGCCGTAACCGATTCCTACATTAGTTTGAGTTTAATTTTTGATATTTGTTAAAATTTTGTATTAGCAATTTCACCATTAATTTCATGCCGTGATCCAACATTAATCATTAATAGAGAAAGTACAAATATCCGATTATGTTTGTTCCTCGCTGCTTTGTACGGCGTCGTTGTACGTTGCGTGATGTATGTCCGAGGGTGGATTAAACTTACGCTCACTATGGCGTTTAAACCCGGTACCCGGTACCGGTTTTCTTTGCAGGATACGAAGCTGCTTATATTCGTAATGGTGAAGTAAATGGGTTGCACGATTGTCGTTTTAAACGCCCTATTAAATGTTATAGTTCTATCGTTGGGTTACGATTCTATTATACACTGTTAAATGATTTCAATTCGTGACACGAACTATTTTTCCTTTTACAACTTCTTATTGCCTCCGGCAGATTTTTATGTGAACTGACTAAACGGAGTGTTTTGCTACGGCATAAATCTGAGGAAATGGGTATGGATGTATTTAAACTGCTCAATCATTTATTTGAATCGCATTGACCACTTGCTTTCTCGTAAATTATTCCTCGAACGATTATGAAGTACCGATTTAATTCAGCACTTTGTCTCGATGAAATAAAGTAACTTTTTCATCCCTGTTGAACATTAGATTCGTCGATTTGTTTCGTTAAGCCATTCACTGCGGGGCCAATAATGAGACTTTATTCGCATTGTATTATTTTCAAGCTGTTCATGCAGCTATATGTATATTGTAATATTGTTACGCGACGCCCCATGTATTTACGCAACACCCAGTAGTATTAATGTTACTGGGTTACGGGACATGTCAGTTGTTTATAAATAAATAAAGGGTTCTATGGTCAGAGCTCCTCGTTGACGGACGTGTGTTTAAAATAAGACGTTCTTACTTTTCTATAAAAGTGTGTTAATCATTTAACTATGTCCACAAGGATTTATAAACGCGGATACTTTCGATCCGAACGTGTACCTCGTTCGAAAGCTCGATCGCGACTTCCGGTCACAATACTCGCGGTTGCTAAGGTCACCGGACAATCGATAAATCGATCCAATCTTCGACCGGTTCGAGGGAGCCAGCTTCGCCCGATACGGCAACGGCGGCAACTTCGTATCGGCGTAACATAGTCAAATATAGTCAATATACAGTCCCTGGTCATTGAATTAGGACCACTCCAAGTTTTCAGCATTTTTCATGTTTTCCATAAAATTAAAAGGCCTGTTCAGATTGTAATGATATAGTTTATTAATTAATAGCACAATACACTACTACTGTATATAAAACTATGAACGCATGTTAATATCTCGTATTTCCACCCTTTGCCTTGATGACCGCTTGCTTGTATCCTTTCCGGCATGCTTTGTATACATTGCTTTATCATATGCTTTATATCTTCGTTATTTTCCCAAATATCTGTAATTTTTGTTTTCAACTCAGATAATGTGGTGCTTGGAGAGTTGTAAACAAGTGTTTTGAGTAGGCTCCAAATATTTTCTATGGCATTCAAGTTGGAAGAATTGTCCACACAATTCTATTATAATCACAACAGTAACAAATCAATAGCTATGTATGCTTTGTTATCAACGTATTTAGTAATAATTTGAATGACCAGAGACAATTTTCCATATATGATATAACATTATAACCATAAAAGTGAAATTTTTGTGCGTGGTCCTAATTCGATGACCAGGGACTGTAGTCAAAAGAAGGCTTGCAGAATGCATTCATTGGAATATATTTTAAAATACAACGATTATGCTCGTGATTCGTAAGCATTTGAGTTACATTTTCATTATTACCACTGCCTATACGATCAACTTTTAAGATTCATATCCGAGCATTACCGATTAACTTTAATTAATTGAAATGTGCAAACTTGAAGACGTCGTACGACCGGATACCACGTTTTATATGAAGAGTTCCTTGAAACCTTACTCCGTGAAAGAAGAAACGTCCGAAGCTCAGAGAATTGAATTAGCTCTTTTAAAATTTCACAAAGCCACACGTACACACACATCTGTGAGATGATCTTACAAGTATAACTCAACTGAAGATTCTCTTTTTTTCCCTATAGCACCGAACTTTTGTAAAGAGGTAAAAGATACCTTTGCGTTCCATTTAATCAAAGGCAGCTTAAATCATTGATAATGAGCCCTTCCCATTGTTCTCCGCGTTGACCCGATCTCCGCTCCTTCGTCTTACTTAATCGAGAATTAACCGTCTTGGTCGCAATAGATCATCTCGGTTATTGGAGGACTTCCAAGCCATGAGGTACGGTCAAACGGATCTTAATGTACAAACTATTGGCCTCGCATTACGGTAATGGCAATAATATTAATGTAATATCCGTCGCGAAGGCAGGGCGCATTAGTCGTTCTGCGCGGGTCGCTTTTATGGAATTGAGGCTGACGGGAATGAATGTGCAGGCGTACGAATTACTTTTCACAATGGTGCAAAGTATACCGAGTGAGTATTAAATTAAGTAACGTATGGCGTTGAAGTATTAGTTGTTCTGCGGGAGTCGCTTTTATGGGATATACGCTGTCGGCAATGAATGTGCAGGCCTACGAATTACTTTTCGCAATGGTGTTAAATATACCGACAGACTATTAAATGCAGTAACGTATGGTGTTGAATTAGTTTATACATTTTACAGTCTGTTATTAATAGCGCTTGTCAGTATTATACAGTCAATATCGACGTAATTATAATTTTCTTCAATTAAACTTTTTTTTAATTAAAATTGTACACTGTATGAAAACACTTTCAAATTAAAAAATTATTTTATTATATTGTCTTATCGATTTTATGATAAAAGCGTTTGAGAAAAGCGTATGATTTCACAACGTATTTCAAGTGTCATCAATGTAGGAAATTACAAAGTAATGTTGAATTTAATTTGACCATTTCGACGGAGCAAGTAATTACAAAAAATGTCTATTATCTGAACTATTTCACCTGATGATAATATACAGTGACTGAATAATATACTATGATAATATACAGTCACTTACAAAATCTGAACCTTGCGAGTTTATTCCGATTTTTTAATGATATTAGTTTTTTATTTATTTCTTATGTAACGTGGACAAGTAGAAGGGACGCAATTTAATAAGCAAGTAGAACGTGAAGTAATAGACAAAAATTAATTTCCCTTTTATTATATTTCAGCTAGCATTTAAAATGTCGGCTGCATCTTTTCAAAGGAATTAAACTGTCAGTGTTATGTCTTCCTTGAAGAAAAATAATTGTATGTAAGGATGAAATGCAGGGAAAAATGAAATCCAACATGGTGGAACAGTTAATTAAGCAAAAAAGATGAAGGTTTTAACGAATACAGAAAAATGCAGAAAAATTACTTGCTGCGTATTTTGTCTGTTTTTTTTTGTTTTAATAAAGATAATACATGAGAGGCAAAAGGCATTTGAAAAATTAATTCAGTTCTTAAATGTAACAAAACATACGTAGTGAAATATATGATTCGCTTTACTTTGTCTCGACATTATAATTTTTCATATTTCAGTAGTCTCTTCGCATTCGTTTCACAAAGCATTTCAAAATTTTTTCGTAAAGCATTGACTCATTATTTCAAACTTATACATGATACTGCGCGCAGAAACTTCCTCATTAATTTATGAATTAAATTGCTTTAATAATATTTAAAAAATTATTACATTTTATAACAGCATTATCAATGAAAGTTTGCTAATAGAATTTTACTATTTATTCTAATCGAAATAATAAAGTTAAGCAAACAAAACTTGATCGGGTTCATTTGGATATACATTATTTTCATCAAAGAGCAATTTAGAGATTCTCCATTATTGCAATCTTACATTTATCTTTTTAACAGAATTTGCCCACTTTACACGACTGCATAAACTGCTCCCTCTGAACTTTAATCATGGTCTTTGCAACTTTTTAAATTCACGGTCAACTGAAAAAAATTAAAAATAATTTACACGTACTTATGCTCGCAGCATGAAAAAGAAAATACAGAAATCAAGTACTCAGTCACCGATACTCATTTCACCATGTTATTTGTATATCAATTTTCCCTTTTACATTCGCCACATCGCAAAACATTCGAAGCAAACGATCAAAATATTTCCCGACTTTCTTCTCCTTTCGCATTTTTCCCCCATGTATATTTCGCGCAAACAATTTTTCTCACCCCTCTAATGCTTCGAGTCCCGTGTACGGAAATATCGAATGTTGAATTGCACATAAATCGACGGTACTGATTTACATATTTATTACAAAAATCCACACATCCGAATCCCGACTATTCTTCCACGGTAATACAGTTTGCCCGTAAAGCGGCGCGATGCGTTTGCGTTTGACTGTTAAAAAGGTATACATATCACGCCGTAGCGCGAAATTGCCGAAATTGCAATTCCGCACGCATTTGGCGAAAGTAGGGCGACCACATCTATTACACCGTTGACGATCGGCACCGTGATGCAACGATAGAGTTGCATCTACGAACAGGCATAGATCGAAGCTTTCAATTATCAAGGAATTAGTTATAGTTAACTAACTGTAACCACGCCCGTTTCACGTCACATGCAATTTGATGGCAATTGTCATACTGCAACTAGCGGTTCATGTATGCCTCCGATGAAGCTGTTTCGATATATTCGGGGCGAACATGCCCGAACACGTGCATCGAACTCCCTTCTAAACGTGTTTTGTATATGGCCTCTAACTACTCGTTGTTAACTTGTTCAACTTCTATACACAGTCCTATTATGCATTCCGTTTGTGTTCGCCGGCTGTTTTGACTTGGCATGCCGGAAAGGAATTATCGAAATGTATCGATGGAAGTAGTTTGCATCGATTCGCTCGAGGGGTGTGCTGTGAAAGGGTTGTTTCTGTAGGAATAAAGATTTGCAAGTAAGTTAGCTGTCATTTTCATATCGATAGTGGAGGACAGTTTCTGTTACTGCTAATCTTTTATTAGTGTAATTTCGATTTTGAGATTTACGGATTATTTTGTATATTTGACCCAAGTATTCTATGGTAGCTTTATTTAGCTTGATAGTTGACTATATTAATAAATGGTTCTGTCAGTACAGGAGAATAAATGTGTAATGATAAAGAATAATGTGAAGCTAAGAGTTGAATGATAGCAGATTAGCCAAGTTATTTGGATTGCAAAGGATTATTGTTTAATAGATGCTCTTTTCTTTATTGAAACGTAACATTTCTTTCCTGCATTAGGCTTTGAAGTGTTTCACGCTTTGTTTTTTTTTATATTTAATATATTTTCATATTTCATATTTCATATTTTATATAATAATTTTATGTTTTATATTTAATACTTGCGACGGACAAACGTGTAGCATCCTTAAATAACAAAAATAAATGTATAATAATGCGTTTAACAAAACCTTTTACGTTTTGCTTTATGTAGGATACGATTGGAATGGTTCTAAGTATGGCCAAGCCAGTGCTCTGTAATCAAAGTCTATTTTCTCCCCGATATCTGTTGTAGATAAGAAAATATCTCGCAGCGGTAAATCTTTCAAAGCATCGTCGCTGAAAATCTAAGGTAAATTGGTTTGCGACTCGTCTTTCAATTTAAACTCTATCTCTAAATTTAGTTAATTCCAACGGTGCGAAAGTTCACAGTGTATTTCTGATTAACACCACGCAAATTCTCGAAGCTTTGTCTTTGTTCAACATTGTTATCTTTCTGAAAGGGTGTGTCAGGGAGGTTCAAGTGCCCCAGAACCGATTTCAATGTGGGAGGTTTCATTCGATAGATAAAGAACAGCGATCATTGTATACGAAATTTCAACCCTGTATCTTGACCAGGAGGGTAGTTATGGGGTAAATTCAAAACACAGGTTTTTTCTCTATTTTCCCTATTTCTTGAGGTGCAAAAAATTCGACAAATTTCTGACACCTACTACATGCAACAATACATATTTGAGATTTTTTTTCAGATTTTTCCATTGAAAAATCTAAGTGCAATAAATGAGAAGCCGGTCAAAAGCGAAAAAAAAATAGATTCCGATCGAAATCTTCGAGGCACAACTTTTTGCTTTTTACAGTAACAATCTTATACCCATTATTGTTATCCTTGATATTTTCAGATTTTTCGGCTGCCTGCGCCATTGTGATAAAAATGGAAAACCGATTTGCGCGCAGCATTTCGATGTGAAACGCAATGACCTAATTGTTATTTTTACATTCTTTCGTCACATTATATCCGTTTTGTGATTTTTAATGTTTCTGCGCACGAAACAATTACGTGTTAATGTGGAGAATCGAATTAATAAATCAATTGTGTATTTTATGTTCTTTATCTGCAAGAATTTTGACCGTTCTTTCAACAGCGCGATTTGATGGAGTGGCTAGAGTGCTGGACACTTTTTTGTCACGAGTTCGCGTCACCAAGGCGGACTTAAATTTTTTTTCTCATTTTTACAAATTATTAACTACATAACAACAATCAGTCGTGATTTGAAAACATTCAACAGAATTTTGAAGGGCTAGAAAAATATAAAATAATTATAGAACATACTTTTTGCTTTATCGACGCTTTCTAGTCATGCAATGTTCTGCGATTACGGGAATTATTAAACATTGTAACATTCAACATTTATTTTAAAGTTTACGTCGTTCTAATTTATATTCAATAATCGGTGAGGTTTGGCTGATTATGAAATGAATAGAGAGGATCAAGTGGTACAGCACAATATTCGAATCGATTGATACTTCACCGAATAGTTTTTCTTTATTGAGTCCAGGATCTTCCTTGGCTATATTTGGCTCTAGCCTGCCTGCATCCCAAAACATCGCAAAGCCGTAAAAACATTGCAGTCCTTACATCCATAATAACAATAATAATTAAAAGTACATAGAAAATTGAAATTCGCACAAAATCACCACTAGCACCACTTTAATATTTCTGCTTCATTCGGAACACGACATCATAAAACTATAAGACCTAATAAAGTATCCATTTATCATATGTAATAAAAGAAATAAATAACACCATATTTTCTAACTGCTCCATAATACGACCAGCACATTTCGCACCAACACGTTTTATTACGTTCAACCTCAAATACCTAGACGATAATAATTCTCTCCCAAAATCGCTACCACCTTGCATAAAAACGTGAACATAAAATTTACTTTAACATATAAATCAACAACCTCCGCCTAACTGTACATTCTTGTATGCTGAAGTGCAATTACGTCTCGCATAACTCTCAAATGAATTGCAACGCTTCCGAGGACTCTGCTAAGAGTGTTGGTATGATTTTTATGCAAACCTTGCAAAAGGTAGCGTGTTCGTAAAAAAAAAAACAGAAACTCTCCTCGGCAGCATTGACTGGCAGCGTGTCGGAAGAAATTGTCGACGGACGAGGACCTCGCACTCCATTTTCTTTTCTTCTTTCCCCTCGGCAACGTCCGCGGGAGCTCCTTCCAAGGGCGCGATTACCATTTTATCGGGTCTGATTTGCGAGCACTTTACACGAACCCTGTTACTCGATGGGGATTGCGAGCGAAGGGGTGCACTTACCAGCAGCATCGTCGCTCTTTCGAGGGTTTTAGCTGGGTACCAGGTGCTGCGTATGCGTGCTTCTATGTGCGTACATATAGATTCCGGTATACGTATGCATGTATGTATAGTCGGATGTATGAATGCGCAAGGATATATTTGAATGTGTGCAATACCCTCGAGCTATCAAAAGAAAATGATTTCGAATACTCGGAGTCTCTATCGTTGGGAGCCAGCGAAGTCGAGAAAGATCGTACGTAAGATTTAAACTGCAAGTGGGCGATTCTTGGAGAATCTTGGAGGATATTCGTATTTAAAGGCCCGTGATTTTATCTCTCCGTATTAAAAATTCGGGATATCGGGGTAGATATGATAAAATGAATAGAATTATGTTACTCCCTATTGAAATTTTATTCGCGATCAAGTGAAGAATTTTATGTCTTCGTAGTTTTCAGTTGTATTTAAGAAAGGTAGTAGGTGTTAGTAGAATAAATGAACGATAGGATATTTTATGGAATGATATTCTAGTTATGAATAAATAGTGATGTGAAGTAGGGGATAATGCGGTTAGGATGCAAAAAGAACGATGTTTTAGAATCTATTATTTTTTAATATTAAAGTTTAAAATGGGGACTCGTGGACATTAATCTTTATTCCAATTTTATAGCTATGTAGTAAGACAATGTGTACAAACAGTGATACTTGTTCATAATTTTTCCAAATGCCAAAGTATAGCTTTGAAGTTTAAATTACGGTTTTAAATCAGTCTTCGAATTCTAATTCAGAATATGATTATTCCTTTAACACTAGAACTACCGGCGTTAAATCTATCATATTTCAAAATATTAAATAAGTACTTGGAAAAAGGAGGAACCAAGAGGCGGAAAAGATAATCGATTCGGTGATTTATGTTTTTTAAGATGGTATCCATCTTATCACTGGATGAATCCAGTAGGATATTTATTCTAAGACTCTTCTATAAACTTGGAGAATTTTTGGAAAAAATTGTATACCAGTCATTTTGACTGGTTTGGTAGTTCTAGTGCTAACACTATTTTTCCGCTCTTATACAATAATGATTAAAAGAACCAATTACATATTTTATATAAAATACTAAAATAATTCTTCTACACTTAATAAATTATTCTTTACTTGTTGAATATATACAGAAGGTATAATCTGTATATGATATAGAGAGAATAATATTGTAACCCTGTTATAGTAGTAAAATATTATCCGTTAAGCAGAACCTATGAATTGTCGATGAATTATTTTAGAGCCGAACATACACAGCATAAACGTGAATTTCTAATCACACAAACACATCGCATTCAACGCAATGATCCCCGACCGACAAAACACTCTTACAATTATGTGAACACGCTCAGCAGGGCTCGCAGCAAATTCCACGGGGATCTCGTTACACACTGTTTCCTTTTTCACCTCTCAATGCTAGCTCTGTATCAATGTTATCGCATTGTAAATTTCAAAATAATCATCCTTCTGTACGTTTCTTTGAACACGAATAAGCAATAGAAATTGCATGACAGTTATTCTATGCTGTTTTAATTATCATCCGAGAGATTTTCTGGAAGGAGTAATATAATTTTATAAAGTACCCTCTACTTAATAAAAATGGAAAAGACGAGAAATTGGCTCGGTTCTTAAATTGCTTTTTATTAATATTATACCTATATTTACCATTTTATCTTAACGCTCTATATTTGGCGAATTTTCTAGTGTGATATATATTTTCTCTTACCTCCTCTTTGAACGTATATTAAGACGGCGCTCGATATAGCTTATCTTTATTACTTTCAAGATTAATCATTAAAATATATCGAATACAATTTACGAAAATTCATAGTTGAAAGTAAAGTCGTGTAGGCGTTTCTTGTTGGACAATTCAAACGATTTTATAGCCCTGTGCACTACAATGGTTATTATGCAAATGTTATGATCAGTACACTAACATATTCATTCAAATGTCTTCTAAATCGTCCTATATTTTACACTTTATCTACAAATTCAAACTATTTTAAGATTTATTAAAATCCCATTGAGCTGTATTATTAATGAGGACAAATAAAAATTGGCAGTTAGACAAAACGTCTCAAAAGTATTTTACACTACAAAATTGTACTTTGTATCTGAATATTACGTCTTATTGAGTTACATCGAACATGATTCAATTCGTTATTTTTTAAGCGAATCGTTACCAGATTCGACGATCTTACATTAAATATTTAAACAAAACCCGAGTCATTTCAAGTCAGAATCAATTCTTATACGAGTTGTTGGATTTAAATGATTCAACTATGGTATTAGCGTGCAAATGATTCTTCAATAACACCGTTCATCCCCTTTTTCTGCCAGACCAAAAATATGCATGGACGTTATTGATGGCATGCCGTGCCGATTCTCGAGTGATATTGTTTATTTGCTTTGCCAACGTACAATTTATATTGTTTTGTGATTGTATAAACTTGTATGTATTATCGATAGTAATATGAGATAAAGCGATCTGCGCACCCGATAGCTCTTTTGTTGCGTATGTACCATGGGCAGCGGTGTAACGTTCGATGCATGAAAAAAAATTGCTGTCATAAAGTTACGTTTTTGCAGCAACATTTGTTCGCTATTTGAATAACAGAACTTTCATATTTTCCGGATATTGTACTAAAATTTTTATTTCTTCGGCACTTAATTGCACCTATACATAAAACTTCAATTGAATTCTAACAGTCAAAAGTTTTGATACAAATGTGCCCGTGATTATGAAAGTGGTCAACTGAAAAATTAGAAAAAGTTAAGTTATCACTTATTTTATGTAATGCTAATGTAAATGTAATACGGTGGACCGTATTTCACAGAAATGCCAAGGAATTAACTGTTTCATGGACCTGCTAGTTGTGTCATTACACAAAACTCAATCTACACACCAAAACAGAAATGTAAATATTTAGAAACGACAGATTAATGACTTAGACCACTGTTATAATTACTGATGCAAATATTATGTAAGACGAATTTTCTAAAAGTAATAATTCGAACTCGAAACCATTATTTACAAGTCCAAGCTTCAATCTCTTCAACTACCATAGCGCTGGTTTCTGTATTTTTCGCTATCCCCACTGCAGCATCTTTTCTAAGCCCTTACGTTTATCGTTATCGTTTATCGTCTTCTTTCATCACATATTCGTCAATTTAAGAATACTCCAAAAATTAACGATATCAAATTTTTAATAGCTTTTACAAGAAACCACGGTACAGTTAGTTTGACTGATCCAATAGTTCTCACGTTAAGTAATGCAACGGAGCGTCGGAAAGTGTCGACAAAAGTTATTAAGCCCAGGTGCATTATCGCTTCGACACCTTTCGTGAAAGTAATAAACAAGGTTGTACAGGAGTAAGTTCGATCAGACAGGCTCAAGATGTACGAGCTGCAAAGAGTATGGTGAACCATACAAATCTTCTCCGGATGCTTCTGGGTAACGATGCCACACAATAGGTAAACAGAGATAGATCGGTGAATTTCAATTTCAGAGGTGAAACCAATGTTTGCCAATGCGTCGCACTTTCTATGGGGTGAATCGCAGATCGGTTTATTTGTTGGGAACAAATGCACTCATGTGATATTGCCCACGTAAATCAATTTCAATCATAAACAACAATCATACCGCGCAAAGAAAACTTTTGGTAAACAGACATTTAATTTGATCCTGCAGTGCTCCGCGTTTGACGAACCGCTGGGAACAGCCGGAATCCCGATAATTCGGCAAATTCGGATTAACTGACTCGTTTGTTTAATTGAAATCGTGTTACAAACTAATTGCTAAGAGGGATCACTTGTTAAAGTACAAATAATATATTAAAATTAAATCCTGATCGAATTGCGCGACAAATGAATTTTCAGTCGTTAAGTTTTCTTCCGGCTTTTTTATTTGCATAAACGTGAATAAGCCTAACGTTATTGCAAAATTCAGGTTACAGTTTCGTAAAGAGAATAGTTGAAAACGTAAAGAGTGTCCCACAGTAATAAAAGTTGGAATAAAAAATGTGAGGTTCTGAAGCTTTTAAATACTTTAACATTTCCAATGTACCTTTTATCAGACATGATAAAACGTAAATAATTATAGAGTATTATAAAAAATAGTATTTTATAAGACGTTATAACATTTTTCACCGGTTGCGGAAATAAGTAAATCCATTTGATAAACTTTCAAAAATAAAAATACTAATGTACGTATCACCATGTCTCAAGAACCAATTTAGTATTCTACTTTGAAATTTCCATAACAAAGATGAAGCAAAGGCCACCGTTTCCTTCAAAATTTCTCCCACAAAAAGGCAAAAATGAGGAGAATAGGGAAGGGAGAAAGAGAGAAGAAACCGCAAAGATGAATTCTAATTTCTCCCAAAGAATACGACGATAAATATAACACGAGTCGTTCTAACGAGATTATTATTCGAAATTTACAACCTCGAAAGCTGTAACTTGTGCAATGCAGGTAAACAATTAGTAACTCATTATTCCACGGGAATATTAATTACCCAAGTTAAGCTACGAATTCCCTCCTGTAATTAAGCGGCCGCTTCGACGCACAATGAAAAGGAAGAAGAAAAGGCAAATTAGCCGCGATTTCGAAGACTTCAGTTTACAGAGCATTAGTTTTAGGATGGTAATAAAGCGGAAAGTTAAGTTATACCGCCGTCACCGACGGAGTGTCCCGCTTCGTAGACACTGGGATAGTTTACAAGCGGGTAGCTCTTCCTGCAGGAACTGACCCTGAATTTGCCAGTGGCAATAAAAGGTAATTGCACACGGAAACGCGGAACGTAATCACCGGTGGAATCCTATTTTTCCGTGCTAGCCACACGACTACCTTTCCGGCTGGCCATGCAAGATTCGTAATTACCGCGTGTAATTACCAGATAACAGATAGGTAAAAGAGTATCTTCGTTTTTCCGAAACAACGTACGTATCTGGGAAACGTACGTCGTGTATATATGTGCATACGTGACCATACATGCTGCGTGAGTTTGCAAATGAAATATAATGTGCTGCTAACGATATGCGAATTTTAAACACGCTGCAAAGGTATGAATGTGCTCGATGTTCACCGTGAAGATAATCGTTCGATTAAATTTCACGCTTATGAATAGCATATTTGAAATTTCATAATTAAAACTTATGAGATGAGTAATCTTTGCATTTATAGATAAATACGTCGTGTTTTTATTCGGACTTTGTTGAGTTAGATCTTTGACTTGACATGGGTAACCCTTTCGTTCCGAAGGACGTATATATACGCCCTCGAAGAATGAACATTCATATACGAAGAGCGTATAAATAATATTTTCGTATAAATAATAATATGTTGTAATAAATAATATTTTCGATATGTTCTATATTTTCTTGTTGTGATAACACCTTAGTTTATTGATCAAATACATTTCCGAACATGTATAATTAGTTACTACATTTTAATTAAATAAAAAGTATAAAAATGAAAAGTACTTGATCAATTTCGTGAGTCATTGTATATACGATCTCGAATAGTGGGCGCTCGGGTACGAAGAGCGTATATATACGTTCATGCCATATATACTATTGTTTCATATTTGACATAAGAAATACTTTCGTTCATATATTCGAATAAGGCGGCAAAAAAGAAAAATTGAGTTCGAGAATGTGTCATCTGTGGTAAACAAGGAAACAGACGTGAGTCCAGATACTATTGTTCACAATGTTGGTTTATGTGTGGCTCCATGTTTTGAGCTTTATCATACCAAAGTTGATTATTGATTATGTGTTCGCCTTTAAATACTTTAGCAATTTTGTTATATTGTAATAAGAAATATTATATGAATATTATAACATAATATTTAAAAAATAAATTGTTAGGTTTTAAATAGCGTAGCGAGTGAAGGGATTGTATCAAACAATAGTGGTAGGTATTTGCCCATTAAACAGATTTACTTGGATTTCTTTCCAGACTTTTCTACGCACGTTTTATTTCTTATACACTCTATACAGGAAGGTTTACAATACGGAAGTTGCGTAGGTGGCTCCACGTTGGACGCGGTGAATATGAAATGTCATTCTAACATAAATTATTATAAATTTTTATATTTTAGAAAGTAAAATGATATTACTAAATATAATAAATATCATTGTAAAATTTAGAGAGCAAGAAACGACTTCTAATTACTTCGTAACATTCCGTACCTCAGTGTCAACTACTCAGTAATGCGCTCCGTACACACCGGTCACATTTTGTCACAAGCGCTCCGTAGCGAAAGGGTTAATAGGAAATTGAGAGTTTTTGTGAATATTTAAATGTCTTCATTTTTTTACACTAACCCTACCGACACTTTATGAATATTGATTCTTACCGTAGCAGATATTGTGACTGGTTATGCAATAACAATAATACCTTTCTGAAAGAAACGCAAGCGACTGTCAACTTAATATAGAAAACAACGTACAAAACAGTCTTTACTTAACACATCTTAAGCGGGTGTTTTCTCGCTAAATTTTCACCATATACCGGACGACTTTTTATAATTCGCGTGCGAAATTACTTCTGCTTAAAGTAGCTATTACTTTTGAGCCATGGATTATTTTTTAACAGAACTTTCAGTTTTCTTTTAAAAAATAATTTCTTTATTCACTTAGCTCTGTCGGCTTCCCCGCGCTTTTATGATAATATGCAGAAAACGAGTTTAGAAGTTTCCCGCTTAAGATGTGTTAATAGTACAAAAAATTATATATTTTTGTTTCTCTGACCAGGTCATTTGACCAGCTATGGTACGATTAGTGTTAAGATCTAACTCTCAACGTCTTTTAAATATAATTGTCCTGCTACGTATTTTCAACCGTAATCTATTATTTTTATTTATTTTTCATATTATATAGTTCTATCTCGACATAGATGTCCATCGTTATTTACTCCTACAATTTACCATGCATTTTAAAAAATGTAACGACTATCCGTTGTAAGTAATATAGGATTCCGCGGTCGAATTAAATTGGGAAACGCTGCTCTACATAGTAAAGTCGACGAACAGCACCATTGTCAAGGTAACAATGACGCGTCATAAAGTGTCATATTGAAAGGTCTTCCACAGTTCGGACCTAAGATTCTATGTACTCACAAGCCAGCTTCCGATAGTAGAAGAAGTGCACTCTTCACATAGCCGAGGCATTCCCTCATGCCTATCTTCTCGAAATTGGCAACGTGCTCGTTGTCCCGTTAAAGACGAAGAAGATTTAAAGTACGGAAAGTTCTATGCGTCTATGAAAAGAAGGTATGTCATTACAGGGGCAACAGAGGTCTCCGGTTATTCCGCTAGATATCTCTTTGTACGGTAAGGTAGTTTAAACTTTCTATTTCTTGGTGCCTCATGTTTATGTGATATTATGATTCCCCTAAACTACGAGGGATACGCATGTGGGATCAGAACCGCAGGTTGGGTGTGTAATAAAGACTCCACACGTATTTAGTTGTAATAATACGATATTAAAAGAAATAACCATTTATTATTAACACTAAACGTATCGGCATTTTACATATATCTATTCTTACCGTAAGGAGTCATTTGACCCCTTATGAAATAAACGTTGATTTTTAGAAAGAAATTCTTAATTTATTGCAGGAAATAATTCGCAACGTAACTTCTGACTTCTAATAAAGTAATCAAACATATATTTTTATTTTTATGAGTAAAATAATCAATTAATTACACTTTTTGCACATTACTGGCTTCTCCTTCATACATTTTCCGCAGACAAATTTTTTTCAAATTATGCAAGTTTTTTTTTGTGTTGCTCATCTTTAGATATAGAATATGTCCCGTCTGAACTTGCTTCGCTTATGTTTCGAATTCTTTCCAATAACTGTCTCATTGGCCGTGCGGACATATCGGCTGCAGAAAAACACACGGCCAATGTACTTGATTTTTTGTAGACTCTGATCTTTACTCTCTGACTCTCAATATAAGACTGCATTTCTATTTCGTTTAGCTATAGAGAACTCATTGGCGGGAGTGTAACCTGTGAATCTCCAAAAAGAGTCCGATCCGTTTATGCGTTACGTCCTACGGACCCGATCGTGTCGGTGAAATGCTCACGCCGAAACCAAACACACATATCACATTCAGACGAATGAAGCTATAACTTGAGAAGTGTGTCTGAGTCCAGAGCTAAGATTTCATTTGAAGAACTGCTGAAAAATACGTAAATTTCATAAGGGGTCAAATGACCCCTCGTGGTACGTAAGGTATGCAAAGAATTTTTCTCGGTAAAAAATAAGCTAAGAGAAAAATGGAAAGCTAGAAATTAAATAATCAGATTATATAAGAATTTACGGAAAGCCAGATGAGCGAAGGAAGTAACAATGAAAGTACGATTTTAAAGTTTGAAAGGAGTCATTTGACCCCGCTTGGTACGTTTAGGGTTAAAGTAAAACGAGTCGTCACGTCCGTCCCTCTCGACACACGGCTTACGTGTAACATTCGCCAGTCGACGCGTCGCGACGCTCGCCTTCGTCGTTCTTACGGGACTACGCAATAATCGCGTATACATGTTACGTCTCGCAACACCATGCATCGGCTGCCTGATGTGAAAATAAAAAAGAAAAAGAACTTATTTCGTCTCCACACGTATATCTCCTGATTTATAACCCATGGACTCGGAATTTCTTTTACATTAAAAAAAAACATGATTGTTTGTAAGCATATTTCATAAGCGTAGTGTCAATCTTTGCATCAGTGAAACTTCTATTCCATTAATACTTAACAATTTGAGGAGAGGATCATGCAGATTTACAACTAAGCTGAAATTATCAGCTTGTATTGCACGCAGCTGGAGAGTAGACATATGAGACGAATGAGAGTCTAATTAATCGGTAAAATTAGCACGTTTAACCCTTTGCGGAGGGAGACTTTTTTGAATGTTGAGAAATAATCATTTGTTTGGCGTTAAAAAACTACCTTTTTATCAGAAAAGCAGAGTGTTGATGTATAAAAGTTATAAATTACTATTTGTGTAATCATATTTTAACAGTTATATTTCAATTTTTCAATTCTAACCGTGTATACATACACCGATAAACTATAATCAGATGTTTTTCTCAGGCCGCACATATGCGCCCGTCGTCCTCAAAGTGTTAACTCCCTGTCATGTAAATAGCAGTATCCTGTACTTCTACTAATATATCGCTCACTCCGTATTACCTCACTTTGCCTTAAAATGTCTCGTTCGCTTTGTTCGTTACGCGATCCAATTAAAGTATGTAATCGATTAGCAAGTGGCACATTGGATTCAGAAATGTGTACGAGAAGACGCGTGCTCCGTTCACTTTGACCAATTAGACTGGCATTTCTTTCGCATTCCTTCAAGAGGAATTAGTGTGACTAATAAAATTAGTCCAGAATACTGGTAAATTGTTGGTCGGGTAGACCATGCGGGCTACTCCTTTTGCCCCTTTGTCGTCCCTTCAGACATCTTACCAGCAACGCAATATACGTTATCACATAGCTAATTACAAGATTTAGAACACGCAAAGTACACTACTGCCGTTTCGCAGTTGATGCGGTAACGCAGGAAGCCGACGTTCTCCTCGTTACTGAACCGAGTTAAGTTGTTATCAAGATAAGGTAAACTGAAACTGGAAGCTCAGGCGAGTTGGAATGCCTTTTTCGCTACGTATACAGTTATCCTTGAATTTCGACGTTATAAAAAAAAGCAAGTTTTTGAATGCCTACGATTTTTCTCACCAGAGACCATCACTTTTTATCTAGAATCTCATATGAGAAGTAAATTGGATTGGACGTTTTGTACGAATGTCAAGAGATATAGAAATATGTGTCGGGCGTTTAAAAATCGAAGATTTGCTATTGATGAAAATCTATTGTCGCTGGAAATTTTGGTGACAGGATTACTCGTACCGTTTACAATTGGTTTAATGGAATGTTATGCTGTGTATATTGGGTATTAATTTTGGGATTAATTCAATGGGAAACGTATCCATTAGTGTTTACATTTTTATTTACACAGCTTCGGCGAGTTTCAGGGCTCATGTATTTATCATGAATTTAAAATGTGTTAGAAATTGGGTATTCGAAATTTAGAATAGTATCAATTATAAAATTCTAAGCAGAAGGCATTAAGTGAGATAGTGATGTATTATTGCAATTGAATTGTTTTCAACTTTCTTTCAAGTCATTCCAGATTGTTAATCAAATGAAACTTTTAGAACGGCATATTGAAAGTTAATGACAGTTTTTGTATTTATATAACAATGTTCAACATAAATAATTGCATAAAAATGAGACTTAGCTCTGCAACGTGGATAGCTTGTAGAGGTAAAGGTTTCTCGTGCATAATGTAAATTACAAATAACTACTTAAAATTTAAATTCAGACATTCATTTTACGTTTAATTACAAAACAAAGGTAGACGGTTGTTCTTCGTGATTTTTTAAGCTTATAATGAAACGGATTAACAATAAAGAAGCTTGATGGTTATTAATATCATTCTCCTGTTTTATAACAAGGAGAATAGGAAGCTTTAGAGACTTTTGAATGAAAAGGCAAGGAGCGCGGATGGCTGTTTTTAAGATATAGGTCAGAGCTTTCTGCTTTAAGAAGAGGGAAACAAATGATTCGGGAATAGCATGAAAAAACAAAAAATCGTTTTGTTAATAATAAACTGTAAGGAAAAGGGATCATTATAAATTCCTGAATTTACCATTTTTCCCTTGTGAAATCTTTAAAAGACATTAATAAATTTCATTTATCTTAAATTAAGGTTAAGGACCATGATAGAAAAAGAATATCGAGCAATTTCCACGCGCTGTAGTCTCAATAAGTTTCTTGTTTTTTAAATTCCTTCGAACAAATTGCTTACCTTTGAATCTCAACTTTGTATTTCATACCCTTTAAATTGTCAACAAATTGTAACGAAAATAAGATCAATTTTCCCTCGTGAAATTTACAAGTTACATTTCGCACTTGCCTCGCATCTGCAATTCAAAAACAAAAATCCGTCCACCCCTCTTTCCAAAACATTGTCGAAAAAATACTGTTTCGGGCGATACCAACCATATTTTTCGCGCACCAGGACCATGTTAACGAAGTGCTGCGTTCCATGGAAGGTTTATTGTATTTGGCCCGATATTTATTACGATGCCAAACGAAAAACTCGTATACCCTGGAATACAATAGATCCAAAAGCCATCCCCGCTTCGAATTCCGCACTTAACAGCAGCATAAAATTTCTTAATGAAATTTCCCATTCTCCCATCGAACACCTTCCAATTCCTCTTCTCTTCGCTTCAGCCTCAACCGATATTTAAACGACTCTCCTATCAGGCTACAGTGAAAGCTCGAAGGATCATTAAAAAGGGAAAAGAAAAGAAGGAAAAGAGAAGAGAGTACGTCTCCGGACATGGAGCGTTCGATGCGATAATAGAAGTTAGAACGAAAGGAGAGCCGCTCACGGAAACTTTTTACGGCAGCTGGAAGGTCTAGTCTGATACGTCAGCCGGTCATTTGCCTGGATCGTCCCGGTGATTACCAACCCTTTGCTCCTCTCCTCCGTTACCGGGCTTCGTACGAAAATCCGATTAGACGATTTAAAATCGATGAGAATACCGCACGCGGGGGCTGACTCCTGATAGAAACGGGACATAGGACGAATTTTGGACGGGGAGAGCTCGAGGCCGACCTCGAAATCGGACGAAGGGTGGAAGCGGATCACGAGGCGAGACGAACGGATGGACGTGCGAACCGGCGGCTTGCAATTACCATTCATTACTTTGTTGGGGCCAATTGACATAACTGATTGGTATTCGCCGCCCATACCACCCTCAAAGGACCCCGTCGGATGGGAAGGGCGCTAATGCAGTTACCTACGTCTGCATCGTGGGTTACATACGTTCCTGACGCTTTACCTTCTGTCACGGCTGGCCACGTACGTACAAGTGCATTCGCGCTACTGGCTTTACCGAAAATCCCTGTAACGAGTTACGGAAGAGAGATTTGGCGCTCTGAATCATTTTCCTGTCGATCGAGTTGCTGAATGATGCGAGACAGTTTGAGATTTTGGGTTCGCAGCTTTGATAAGAATAGATCGTTCTCTATAGGATTTTGGTCATGAAATGTTTACTTTATTGTATAGAGTACCTACAATAAGTATTGTGGGATGCGAATTTATTAGAATATGTATTTTATATGTAACGTATGTGTGAATGAGAGTGCCGATCGCACTTTGTTTTTCGAGAGGCCAACGAGGCACTCGCCGCATCGAGGCACTCTGTGGCTAGAATTCTGTGTGGATACACTGTGTGTTATATACTCTGTGATTGGAATCCTCAGTGGATGTACTTTGTGTCATATTCTTAGTGATTAGAATCCTGTGTGGACAGATACTATTTATCCTAATTTTATTCTTATTTTATCTATGGTTTACTTCATTTTATTTGTATTATTATTAAATAAACATTTACTGTATTATTAGGAAATCCTACAGTGTACTAGGTATATAATATACTAAAATAAAGTATACTAGGTATATATAATAACTTATATACTAGGTATATAATGGCAGTTATGAGTAATGTGATTTCGAATGGTGCGGTATACGTTTTAGGGTTTGTAACATAAAAGTAACTACTTTGAGGGAAGAGGTGGAACTACCATTCGGTTTCCAAAATTGTAATTCTTTGTGGATCAATTCTTTTCAGAGAGGTTATTTTCATTGTAGACGGCAGAAAAGTAGAGTACTGAAAATCTGTAGAAATTTGTCGAGACCAGTTTTTCTGGAAGGTATTCCTGTCCTAGACGTCGAAATTTTTGCATATTCCTTTGTGATAGTTCTATTCGAACTTCACACTTCAGAAGACTGAAACAATCTTCTTAGAAAAACATAAAAATTGTACGTTACGTGGCGCACATTTTGTATGGCATGTGATGTACAGCTTTTTCAAAACAACTCTACATATAACAGTCGTTCTTCTACTTGGAGAACTGTTTCGGAGCGATAACGCGTTACACTGTTAAGAATCCAGAGTTGAATGGCTCTAAATGCAGTCGAGTTCTTGAAGGGGCGTCTTTCACAAAATTATTCCCCGATAGTTATATTTATGCATACTTTCCTTTAATTATCATGAATTATTGCATTTCCCATAAAATTTCCGTGTTGAAAGACATTTAACGTCATGATACTTAAAATGACCAATTTGAAACGTTGTTGAAAAAATGAATAAAATTTATAACGGTGTAATTTGTTTGATTTTCTGAGACTTATTTGAAACGTATAAACAATTATACATCGTTCAATGTTCATTCCTCTTTATTCAACATTTTTCTCTAGTTCTTTTATACACATCGCATTAATGTTATCGACAGCTTTTGAATTAGAGGAAATACATTACACACGGATGATATTTCCAAACACTGATTCATATTAAAAATATTTATTTCAAAGGAAATGGTACTAATTTAATTTCTTTATCGGATGCATCTAATTTGACATCAGCCATTACCATTTCCGGTTAGTCCATGCATAGAAATACCTTGGCTCAAATATCTCTAAAAATAATATTGACTAACCAGTACGTATCGGAAATCTGAAAAATTTGCTCTTTCATTAAAAACATAAATTACTTAAAATGTTCACGACTTATGAAAGTAAGTTATGCGCTAAATTGATCTATAAAATTATCGATATTTAATTTTAGGTCGAAACAAATGTGTACGTTTTCTTTTCTATTTCTATAAGACGACTACTTTTAATCTCTGAAGAATTTAGATTGGGAGCGGCCATGAATGAGTAATTTGTAAAAACTTGTGACTTTCAAAGCGGAAAATACTGCACAAACCAGGACACGGATACATGTAATTAATTATTAACATCCGTTCATTACATCAGTGACGAAATTTAGCTGTTGCAATTCTATTCTAGCTTCGTTAGCGGGAGAACAAAAGTTTCTCGTGTGGCTCCGCTGTAATCGATGGTAATTAAATGAGGCATCATTAACGATAAAAGCATTATCGAAACAATATTTATAGCGGTTTTAAGTTACCTCACGACAATGCAATCATTTTATACAATTCGATTATTTCCCATTCGGCCTCCGAAGAAATACTACAGTATAAAGTTCTAACGAAATGTATAACTTTGCCGATAAGGTAGCATAATTTCTAATTATGATTAAAATATTGTCTGAAAAATGTTGAAGGTACAAATTGCATATATGTTTATAAAATACAACACAGGAAGATCAGTTTTTCAAAACAGCGAGTAAAATGATTGGATAACTCAACGGACCGATCTAAAAATGAAGGTATAATTTTATGAAATTGCTTCCATAATTAACAAATATTAGGAATTTTCTAATTTAATTATTGTATACACGTTTTACATTCACTTTTGTTGTAATGTACGTTTTACATTATGAGTTTGTTATAATTTTATCACGTTATACGCTTCAAGATAAAGTATTATTTACTACTAAAAAATAAATATACTTCACTGCATTTTTCACTTCATCTGTATACTCCGATTACTTTTTCCAATAGTTAGAACTTCCTAAAAGACTGCTGAATTTTCGAAATGTCAGGAACTAATCGAAACAGTTAACAGAGCTGCTGATAGATCTGTCTCATATGGAACTACAGAAGTTACTTGAACGCAAAATTAGATTGTTACTGACAGAGTTTAAAGTTTGTGTCTGATAGCTACAAGTTTAATACTGCTTGCCTTTTGCTATACAAAATTTTCGTTGCTATTGTTGCAAATTTGCTATTTTTATTCAACGATATCTACAAAATTAGCAGAAAAAAGGTTACATGTCTTCCCAAACCTCCTATTTGGATGAAAATAAATACGAAAATACACTTAACATTGCATATTTTTGAAAACACTCAAAAGTGTATAATTTCCACAGTTTATTATTTAAAAAAAAATGGCCACATAATATCGTTGGCACTAAATTAACCAGTTAACTGTTTATGACGAAGATATTCGTCATGAAAACATTTAAATAAATGAATAAATGTACATGAAATAAATAACGAAAAAAACTATTAAAGTCATTTCATTGTAACCTAATTTCATATCAAACATCATCTTGGTTTGACGAATATATTCGTCATCGCTTAATTTGTACGACGCACGTATGGGCACATTTTCCAACAAGGTCGAAACAGTTAACTGGTTAAAAAATTGAATTACGTGGATTCTCGACATCTCCAAATTTCATCACTACAGCATCCTTTCCATTGGCTGGCAATAACAAGAATAAAATTTTCACCTTTTCACATTTTTTAAAAGAATTTTAAACATCAAGAAAACACATATGAAAAAAATAAAAGCTTTACCATCCACTCCTTTCTTGCACTCTCCCGCATTTTTCCATGCTTCCTCCTGACTTTCGTTTCTTCTTTCTGACTAAGCGCTGCTTCCACCGAAGGGAGGTGTTCGTAGAATGGAAAGTTAACTGATAAATAGCGGCTAATACTTCACCTGGACAACTCTTCCATCTCGCCGGTGGCGGAGCACTCGGTGCACCTACGTCTGCAACAATTTCGGACCCACTTTTAGTCCGGCACTTGAGAAAAGTTGCTTGCAAGCTTTCTCTTAGGGGATGGAGCTTGAAAATTCTGCTGTGTTGCGAGCGACTCAAACTCTCTCGGAGAGTATTAGCGAAGTAATATTTGCATTTTGTGCCAATGATACTGCTTAAGAATTTTGTTTTGTTACGAAGTTCTTCGTCGGCTTCGTTATTGCAGTGAATTTCGGTATAACGTAAAGGATGCGTGAACAAATTGTTAACAATGTTCCTCACTGTATTAACCAATTTTTATTCGAAATTGATGTCAACTCGACTTTTATTATTTTGAAATATTTAATCTTCTTAGGTTATTTAAAATTATTATACGTTAATGAAGTTCTTGGTCCTTTTAAGAGTTTACTTAAATCTCATTTAATTATATTTAAATTTTACGTTTTTTATGTTTTAATGACAGTTACATTTGTGTTATTTAAAAAAAAATAAGAACGAATTGTCGAAGTCAAGAACAACAGAAAATTTCAGTTCATAAATGTCAAGGAGTATAGTTTGTTTGGTAAGGGCACTTATTGAAAGAATTCTATAATATTTACTGTTCTGAGTTGACTCGAGCCACTATCAACATCCTCTTTTCGTTATCATTTAATATCTAAAATCACTGATAACTATAATATACATTTTTCGAGTATGGCATATTATATAAAACTAACAATTTGTTCATAAATGACACTTTCACGTCGAGGTAAATTTTACTATTTACCTAAAATGTATGAACCTTTTTGTTCTATTTGAACATCTTTAGGTACATACATTTACAAAGCGTAGTACTCATTCTACTTAAACTATAATTACTTCGTCCTTACGAGCTCGTACTAAAACATGTACCCACACACATCCTCGACGGTAGTAATTTATCCTTTCTGGCATTTACTGTGCATAATTACTTAAGCGTTCTTACTGCTATCACTTATTACTTTTGTACCGCTGCCTTCTTTTTCACATTTGAAATCTTAAAAGACAAACTTCAATCGCCAGAAACTGCAAGGGACTGGTCGCAAGTTCGATCTTTGATCTAACAGCAATTTCTTTCAACGCAATTCTTTTTTTAACACTCATAAGTCACATAACAAACAATATTATGATATGCGTTATTAAGAATAGAAATAATAATAATAAGTAGACACTAACAATTTTTAAAAATCAGTTCTACAAAATTTGGGTATTAAAGAGATAAATATCAAAGTCAATGGTCAAAATTAAATAGCAAAATATATTTCAACGTTGTACATACAACAATAATAATACAAATAAGAATTCGATTCTACATTAACTTAAATACTTTGTCTCCCTGTAATTTATAATGTCGATGGGATGGTCGCAAGGTCGATCTTTGGTTTAACAACAATTTCTTTCACCGCAGTTCTTTTTTTACTGCTCATAAGTCACGTAACAAACAACATTATGATATGCGTTATTAAGAATAGAAATAATAATAACAAGTAGACACTAACAATTTCTAAAAATTAGTTCTACTAAATTTGGGTATTAATGAGATAAATATCAAAGTCAATGATCAAAATTGAATAGCAAAATATATTTCAACGTTGTACATACAACAGCAATAATTCAAATACAGAATTCGATTCTACACTAACTTAAATACTTTGTCTCCCTGTAATTTATAAGGTCGATGAGATGGTCACAGATTTGATAGGGCTGGAATGTAAAACAGTCTGTACTCATTGTCAGTCCATCACTCGGCACTGCGTAGGCGACATGTGCTTTAAGATGTAAAAAGATTTTTAATATAACTCAACCATCAGTCTCATCTGTTATTCTTAAATCTCACGTGTTCAACACATATTCTCTTAATTTCGACACTTAAAGCGCTATAACAAATGTGATTGTAGCAGTTCCATTTATCAAAGCGGAAGAAGCATTTGCTTCTCGGGCACTTGGATAGCTCAGGTGGTAAGACCAGTCATGGGGCTATTGTGGCGTTGGGGATAGAATCTCGGACTTTCAACTAGTGGGCTCGAGTTTGAATCCCTCGCCGTCACCTCTGGGAAATTTATCCCATGTGATGCATGTATCATAACCTTAGTTGTTGGAAAGCCACTTAAAACTGTAGATCCTTAGCAAAATGGCCCAAGTAGCCGCCGGAGAACATATTAAAATCATGTGCGGTTACCTGGTCAAAAGAGTTGCCCCTTGAGAATTATTCTTTTGATTTCTCTAGCTATTAAACGTATGATTTCAGTGTAGCATTGTCTTCCAACATTAGTCGGAAAAGCGATACTTTAAACCCTGGAAATCCGACAGGTTCTAATATATACCTTCGAGGATATTTGCAAAATTGAACTTTTGGTTTCGCGCGTACGGATTTTTGCTTGGAGTGCTCGAGGATGGCCATATTGTCGGGATTGGCCGAATTGGAGGATTTTGATTTAAGAGGCCTAAAAAGGATCCACGGAGGTCTCGGATAGCTCTGAACGTTGGGAAAAGGAGAGATCCAAGATTCCAGATTTGGTTTAGGAGGATTATTTTCCCAGTGGTCGTGTGATAGAACTGCTTTTAAATTGAATCGAATTTCGATGAAATATATTCAGACCCTCTGTTAGACCAATAAAGAAGAGATATAAGTCTGATATGAGAATCAAAGAGAGATTTATACGTGGTGCTCTGGACATAACACACGTTCAGGGAGTAGAGACAGAGAGATGGTTTTATAACGAGGCGCGGCTTGAAATTCCGCCAAATTTCCTAATTCCGTTTGCACCGGCCGAAAGTTAATTGGAAAGCCTCAATGGCAATTGCGAAAGGGAACAACTCCCATAGCCTGCTTTTATCGCGCTAACTGTTCTTACAATTAGCTCGCGAGCAGATCCAGTGCATCTCGTACCAGAATGACGTAGGAATCTAAAAAATTCCAATCGGTTGTATGTGGTTTATCGAAATCGGATTTTTCCCTTCAACGTATAACAGACCAGAGATTCTTCATTAATTATTTTTTATTGTAATTTTCAAATTAGCAGGTTATTTGTAGTTTTATTCGTTATCTGTCTACTCAAGGGTTCAATAATGGTAAAGACTGTTATTGAAAAAATTCGATAATATTCATTATCCAATGTTGACTCGACCAATCAAATATAATTGCCAACTATAACATAATTTGATGACTAAAATAATGCATAAATATATTATACATTTTTTAAGCATTACAGATAAATCAATATGAAATATTAATTCTTATAAATGACACATTTTTATCAAGGTAAATTTAGCTTTTATCTAAAATGCATAAAGCTTTTTGCTCTATTTGAGCATCTTTAAGTACATGCCATTTGAATCCATTTACAATTCACCTCCATCGATTCCACTTTGTAATAGCAAGTAGTAGTAGTAGCAATTACGATTAATCATTTTCATGCCTGGAGTAGAGCATCGTTTCGACTCCATCATGATAATAAACTTCTACTTTTGGCTTTGTACAATCACTCCTATAATTCTACCATTCATACGTATCATTAGCCATACTAACAATAAGTACCTCAATAGTATTACATGTCAAAAATTCAATCAGCGGTAATATTGATGTTCCATACTAATGGTATTGCTGTGTAATACAACGTGCAAAACAAGATAGCGTTTTTCCATCAATGTAATCTGTTATGGAGTAGCATGAAAAGTTGCTGATCGTATCGAGGTATTAATTAGATGAACCCCGAACCATCGGGGTTCATTAATCGCGTTAACTTCTATGCTAATTTAACAGAATTTTAAAAAATTCTGTCGTCGAATATACAGGAGAAAAATATCCATTATTTTAAAAAAAATAATTTCCACATTCGTCACTTTTTACACTGCTTTCCTCTAGAATCATCGTGAATCTTCTAATTCACGCAAGTTACAAAACATTGCCATGCACTTGTCAATGTACAATCCACAAAAGAGAAATACAAGAATTACAAACCGTGGAAAGATGCATTGCGATGCATAGAATCTGACTCGTTCAAAGATCGTACCCGAACGTCACGATGGCCGTAGATAATCGCTGTAACCGAACAATAAAAATCCGAACTTTATCCGTTGCATGAATACTAATTACTTGCCGACAGCCGAGTACAACCATCGAACGTAGAGTCCCGTACCAGTGTTCGCATTTCGATCGACGGGCGTCCTTTTCAAAAGCTCGCCTAATTCGGCCCGATGTCATTAACGTCTGTGATTCGCCGATAAATTATTCAGGGTAATTGGATTCAGGGCGTGCATAAAATCTAGCGGGCAATATCGTCGAACGACGCTGGCCTGCTTGCCGATGGCCTCTCTCTCGCTCTCTCTCTCTCTCTCTCTCTCTCTCTCTCTCTCTCTCCCTCTCCCTCTTTTCTCTCTGGCCTCTCGTACGATACGTGCCGGCAGAAGGGTGAAATAGAGAGGAGTGAGGGATGCTCTCAGGGGGTATTTTATGCCGGCTGCAAAGCACAGTGTAAAGCTTCGCTGCCGCAGGGAACACAATTCGGTTGGCCTGCCGTTTACTATTTATCAATATGCCGATAGCTTATCGTGCTTTTCCGTCAGACGTGTAACAATTGTCGTGAGCGTACGTTCGCACCTTAAACACTTTGCACTCCCTTGTGCCTGTAAGGTAATCGTGGGATTTCATTAGCTTTGAGGAATTTAATATTTCAGCGCGTGAAGTACGTGAGCTTTCTAGCCAGTAATATATCGTTCAATTATATTTATTATTAGCGAAGACTAATGGACCTAATTTGGTGGTCCAATTTATTTAGCTACCATTATGCATTTGTAGGTATGTGTGTAATTGCAAAGTGCAGTTTCACGTATTTTTTAAATGGGTCACTGTATTCTGTAATGTACTAATTGATGTAGTTTTTTAGTGCTCGTGCAGAGGTGCTCACCTATTTTTGGAACAATTCTGAGTTTGAGAGATTTGAAAAATTTTATGTCTGAAAATTACGATTCGTGTGACTGGTACTATGGGACTATCGGGATATTTATTTAATATATTAACATTAGGTTTACCAACATTTTTTATATATCTATCTCTATCGACACGGGTCAATAGATGTACCGCATAGAGAACTTCAAAATTAGAAGACTTTGAAGAAAATGAATTTCGGTATATGAGTCGTTTTCTTTGAAAGTGGTGTATTTTATATTATGTGGAGATATTGGGTTTGCATTTGAATGGTTTGAAAAATATTGATATATGTAACACGTTGACTTTATGTTTTTTTAAATATTAAATTGATTTAAGTTTATAATGTGATCGTTTTTAAAGTATTAGTTAAAAGTGAAGTAGAAAAATTATGTAAGTGGACTTATACCACTTTGAAAGTAATTATATTTGTAATTTCATTAACTACGTACATTTATATTGACAAAATGCTGAAATTTTTGAAGGATTTTTTTGGGAACTGTTTATAGATAAAAAGCTCATAACATATTGCATTCCTTGTTATCATTAATTAACTTCTGATCAAAAATGGACTTACACAACTTTCAAAGAAAACGGCTCATATACTCGTCCCATTGAATGTACAAAAGTCAGTACAAGTAGGAGAAAAAAATGTAAACTGTAAACATGTAAAAATGTAATTTCCTTCAGGAAGCTTGAAATATTATAGTTCAAAATGACTCGCCCGGTAAACCTAATGTTAAAGATGTAGAGTTTAAAATAATTTAATTAATGCACCTACAAATTGAATACTTTCTGCAAATATTTCAAATATTTGCAGTCCAGTAGAATGTATGAAACTATTTTTTTTTTAAGAAAATTTCAATCTATAGGCGTGAAACCACCCCCTAAAGGTCGGTGGATCTTCAAATATATCGAAACAGCCAGCTAAACGAGGACGATATTTCTTCGACAAACTTTTTTGAACTGGCAGATTTGGGAACACAATTTTTATAAGTCAAATGTTTATCAAAGTTCGACAGAAAAATTGAACGTAATATATTATGTTATCATAGTATCTAGCTTGTTACTGCTTTTTATATATTATTATTAACATCCTTATTACCAAGTCTTCGTATTGGTATCATTCCTATGCATTTGTCGAATGACTCTAGTCACACCTCCGTGGAATTGCTTGAAACGGTAAATAGCATCCAGCCAGCATAACCTCTTCAAGCGTCGGGGTCTAAGAGTTGAAAAAGCAAAGAAGAAGGATTATATCATCGTACTCTTTGAAAGGCCAAGTTTTTCTCGAGATTTCACGGTCTGCGAGACGAAAGTGGAGAAACAGACATCGAAAGTGGCGATGGGGAGAAGGACGAAAGTATTAGAGGAAGAGTCTAAGAATTAATTAAGAACCCGTGAATTTCCATACAGCAAATAAGATAAAGTTACCGGAACTTATCCTTCAGAAATATGTGCCCGATGTTGCAAGATGAAAAAAAAAAGAGCGGTAATGAGGTGTATTCACGCGGCGTTACGTAATTCTGAATGCGAGTATTAACGATTAATGCCTTGCAGTTTTATATAAGAGTGCATTCACGTTTTAATATTCTATTTATTTTACGTGTTAGTACTTAAATTAGTTGCGAAGCATTTCATAATATATTATCCGGAAGTAACTGTTCGGCTTTTATGGTTATTTTTTGGTTGCTGTCTGATAATACGATTGCGGTGGAGATTTATAATCTGAGGTGCGCTCATATTTCAAATATGCTGTGCTTGGAACCACCATACATGTGGTATCAAAATTAATTTCACAATTTTGCTTAATGCTATATCACCTATGAACAAACGCTTTGCTATAAATATAATTCAATGAAATTTATTTATTACATATCTGTACTTACAAATAGTGTGTTTATGCAAGTCAAAACCAATATTTGCATTGTACACAATGTGTTTACGACGGAAACCTAAAAAGGGGTAGGTTTTGCTATTTTTAACAAAACTATGACGAGGCTAAAGAATTTTCTACTTCTTTTTCCTGATTAAAACAATTCCATTTTTTTGCTGTGTGGGAAATGACCTGTAAAAGATAAATCGACAGTCCGTTAAAAAAAAACGTTGATAGTCTTGCAAAACCACAAAAGAGAAAATGTTTTCATTGTGTAATTTAATATCTTGTTAATAGTTTACTTGTAAAACAATGCTCATCACTGAAAACGGACGTAGACATTTTCTTAGACCTCTACGTGATAATTCTTGGTAATTTGTTGCTAGCATTATCGGTGACACGTTCTTTCAAGATAATGAAGACAGACTGAATGTAACGACAGACGGATTGCGGTTAATGGAGCCCGAAAATAACCGACAACCAAAGCCGTCGCACATAATTTATTTATTCGAATGGACAAAATCAATTAGCTACAAGTTCGAAATTAAAGTTAACCTTAACAAGATATATTTCAATCGATTATATCACTTTCCGAATCACATTTAATAATTATTTGTACGACGTAAATATTATTACAAATTATTGTCTCTCAGTTCATAAAATATTGATTATTATCAAAGCGTCTAGAACCATAATCATATTCCTTATTAAATTTATTTATTTAAGGAGAAGTACAATACACTTATGTTGCATGAGGTTAGACGATATAATAATGCTTGCACTATTTATATTAATAAAATGTGTAGAATCTGTACAGCAAGTGTTAATTAAAATATATTTAATTAGATTATTTATCAAATTGCATATATTTTAATTACGAAACATTAGTTATTGTTACACAATGGAAATATATATTTTACTATTCGTTCTCTTTAATGAAAAACAACAAGAGAACGGTGATGTATTGAAAACAGGAATCGAGATAACTTTCATCGAAATTCCGGCTTGTGAGTTATGTTCCCAAGCGTGTTGTAACGTATGAAAGAGCATTCAAATTTTCCTCAATCAGAGATATTGAACACCTGTGTTGTAGTTTCATGCTGTGTTTGCTCTTTCGTAGAACAATGTTTAATTAGTCATTTTCCATCATTCATTTAAATTTTTCAAAGTTAATTAAAAACGTGGTGGCACACTTTCGTTTGCTCTCTTATTCTTATTTATTTTCAGTTATAGCTATCTTCCTTTCAATAATATATGTTGAATGACTCGTCGGACAGTTAAGTCGTCAGAGCCTAGTTTTGTTTCTTCTCCCGGAAATAAACTTGACACTCCGTAACTTAGAGTGTTTTTTGTGTTTATTATAACGAAAACGAGATATATACAGAACAAGAAATATAACGATAACAAAGAATATAACAACGAGCACAACGAAGATGTAGAAAAACGTGGTAAAGTGTATGTATGAAATGTTGTGTAGAAAAAGCCTGCCCGGGACGCTTGTTCGGTCCCTTTATCAATTTTCCAAGCACCCCTTCCTCCGTCGACATCCCTTCCGAGGAGGAAGTAGTGACTTGGCAGGGAGGAGGATGTTGGGCCCGTGCAAAAATGTTATTGGTTCTGCCTGGGCTTCGTGGGTGGTTACCAAAATGCGGAGTTTGCATTGGTTTTTGTCAACCCACCGAAGGCCCAGGCAGAGGGGGGCCTTGGGTTGCGAGATTGACGAGACTTGGCGAGTAGATGCTAGATTTATGACACCTGTCATAAATCCAGCCTTGGAAGAATTTACGCGTGCAAAACCTGGTAGCCACGTGCGACCCTTCGGTCATCGAAAGGTGTTTGCCAGGTGGGCCAGGCTTGCAAGGCTTGCAGAAATAAATATAAAGTGATAAATTTTCTCTCTCGCAACCTCAAGGCCCGTGTTGTCAATTACGCCTCAACAATATATAAATGTCTTAATTTTTATAATACTCCTGCGAAATTCCGATATTTTAAAAAATAATTCTAGTTTTACATATGTGTCACGTTTGAGTATTTTTTATTTTCTATTACAATAACTTTTCTTTAAGTTATCATGTTGTTGCATCAATAAACATGCAGTCTGCTGATAGTGCAAACCAACTCAAAAATGGCACTGTTATTTACTTAGTCAACAAGACCAGTAAAATTTGTACACTTTTTTAAAAATTACAATCACTGTTAACTGAAAATGTGCAAAATAATTAAGAAAGATGGTCGGACATTTTATATTGCCTAAGGCAGAATGGTAAACAGCGTTGGTAAGGTTGTTTCGCAATTTTTGTTATACAGCGATAAATATGAATATAAAAGTAAAAATAACTTCTACAAAATAACACACTCCATCCGAATAATTTAAACAGCAGCGCCGTGAATATCACGAATCCACAACCACCGTTCCAATATTAATATTCAACTGTTAAAAAAGAAACTTGTAATTTTCCAAAAAGCTTAATTCTTTCATATTTTCTCTTCCACACGCACCTATTACATTGCATTCATATTTGCATTTAAAAAGTGACAATTATTTTCCAATAAAACATAAACATAAAGCATTACATCGTAGCATACTTTTTCCCCGACGAAAGTGCTCCTTTCGCAAGCACGCATCGAGGCAAGATTTGAGTTGCAAACGGGACAACTACCAATAGAAACACAAAAGGGTATCGGTATCACCTCGACTTTACTTATCGCCATCTCTAAGAAAGAAATTTACAAAGGCGGGAAAACAGAAAAATTGAACATACAAGCTACCTCGGAGGATGCTCGTTGCGCTTCAGCGCACAGCGCACACAAACCCCCTTTAAGCGTGTATGCACACATGCCGGGGGAATATACAAATGAAGTCGATGTTCTGTGAGCGCATCTTTTCCGAGTCTCTCGACGACATCCGAGAAAAGAGACGGAGAGAGAATGAGAATAAGAGACAGGGGGATAGGTTGAAGAATGTGCACTCAGCGTGATTGGTGCAGTGCACCCGGCGTATAGTGGCGGCTGTCTGCATGAAAACTTGAGAATTTCTCTGAGCACTTGTGCGCTTACGTACACACACAAGCGAACTCCGAGGCGAACTTCAAGGCGTCTTGCCGCGGTAAAGACGAACTATACTTTACAGTTTTGCCCTATATTTCCATTCAACGTCGAAGACACGGATCATTCTGTCAGGCATTAATGTTTTGAAGTCATGAAGACACGAAAGTCTTTGAACCACTTTTTTCGCTTCATTTATGAGACGGTAAGCAGTTGGGGGAAAAGAACGTTTGAATGGCTATTTTGAAATCAGTTGGATGTAAGACTCGGTGGGATAATTTCTTTTTTTATTGTTGAGATGATTTGCTTAATGAATTGGACGGCTGTTCTTTGAACTTACGATTAGATTGAGGCAGTTTGTTAAAAGCAAACGGTGCGAATAATCATTGAGACTTTTATTTCATTTGTTTCTTTGCTACTTTGTTTCTTTGATAAGCTTTTAAATATGTTGAAGAAGCGTGCAAATATTTGTATCATTTTAATTCGAACTTTACATTTTAGCTTCTATATTTCTATATTTATTTGTCGTTTCATAACTTGCAGCATTTGATTGATAAAAAATATTGGGCAATATTGAACAGTTAATTTTGATTTTGATTTCGTAATCCCGTATAAATAGTACGAGTTTTATTGATACAGATATTCTGTGTTTTTTACCAACCTTAACGAACCTGAACATTAACACAAACAAAGAAACAAAAAATAACGGATTAAAGCGAGCTATTATCGCGTGCAATCCGATATAAAATTTTGGAAGCCATAGTAATGACGTGCACATCAAAGTTGTTAAAACATGTAATGCAATCGATAACAGGTAACAGCAGCGTTTTATAAATTAATCGACTTGAACAGTAGCGTCAACACTTTATAAAACACTATTTATATCGTCGATAAAACAATGTTATATATCAATACCATTTATTTAACGTCACTTAATGGAAGACTTCAATACTAACATTTCAATATTCATTGAAGAAACAAATCTTCGTGCACTGTTCACTTTATTTATATTTCTTTTATTATATACTACAAAGTATTCTAAGCAAGGATTAATAATGTTTAAATACACCTTAATCAAACTTTAGAATGCTCATCACGAAAGATGTTGCAATAAAATGATTTACAATGCAACAGCATGCA
This sequence comes from Cerceris ruficornis, assembly GCA_963989415.1. NCBI lineage: Eukaryota > Metazoa > Arthropoda > Insecta > Hymenoptera > Crabronidae > Cerceris > Cerceris ruficornis. Next base: position 39,212,349 of record OZ022517.1, on the reverse strand, counting down.
GTCTCTAATGTCACCAAAGTTTATAATCCAGCTTGTTGCAGCCGAGAGTTCATCGAATTGTAATTCAGACTATCATCAGCAATTACAAGCCGAAAATTTCTCGAGTACATTTGCAACAGCTAACCGATACACACCGCTCCACAAATAATCATTCTAAGTCACACTTCTCTCAGACATACTTCAACTACTTCAAGTAAATCGTTTGTATAGTGCATAGTCTATTAAACTTACACCGAAGCCGCAACTCTGCGGCTCAATCGATCAATCAGTGCTCCATCTTCAATACCTCTACGTACAATCGATCAATCTTTCAACCTTATCAAACGGAAATATATTTGCTACATCATTGAGGTATTAGGGGATACCTAACTAACCGCGGAAGATCAATTGTTCGTGCCAAGCGAAGGATAAAAGTGGAATTCTCCTCGATCCTTGGAGATACACATTCTCCTTTTATTATCCAAGCAATGTTTATACGCTTGAATTGCTCTTCAATTTCAAGTAGTATTAAATCACAGTTTTGTTTGAAACTGTAGCATCGTCTTGGTGCATATGTCATGTAATATGCTGATTTAATTATGTGCAGATTTAGGTATGTCCCATAAAATACCTAAAAATAATTAAAAATCCAAAAATCTGTATATATTTGACCATACGAACTATGGAGATTAAATTTGGGTACAAACTATTTTCCTCGTTATCAAACACGTGATAAGTAGAGAGAATTTTTTATTAGAAATTAGCTCGGTAAAGCGGAATAGTTGCACGGTGTAACACCGCCTCCTAGTATTCGTCGACGAGAGGCAGTCAGTCGAGAGCAGTCAAGTAGTCATAGCGATCTCAAGCAGCAAACATCTCCAACTTTAAGCTAAAATAAAACACCTCTCTGCAAACGAAATGTGACAAATATTTTGTCGCTTCACGCGTACCACAATTAAATTATTCAATAACGAGCCATTTCGAAAACAAAATTCACTGACTTTCTCTAAAAATGTTCTGTTAAATTTTAATATACGTTAAATTTTAATATACGTTTAATATACGTTAAATTTTAATAAATTTTAATATCATTATATAATGATTGTCATATCAGGGCTGTACGGTTTATGTTAGTTTTTGGTATAGGTAACTATAATACTATTTACTTTTTTCTTGCGAAAGAAAATGTCACTTTTCTTTTTTCCGTGTGATATGTAGATAGGTATTTCACATGCAGTGGAAAAAAATTCTTGAAATCGGTGAATTTCCATGTTGTAATACGACATCGAAACGCTTATTTAAAAAAAATAGAATTTCCGGAGCAGCTGCGTTATTATCTTTTTGCAACTATTTTTCCATTTATATCCTATAATACATATTCTTCGCTTTGCTACTTTAATCGCCTTATGTATAAGCATATATATTTTTCTTCGTTTTTAGTCCTTTCAGTTCATCTTGTTAGTCTACACTGTAACATAACTTCATTATTTTTAAAATGACTTAATGCAGTTGCGGTGCAGAACCTGCTACTTAAAAAAAAATTAAATATGTTCTTCACTGAATTAGCTGAAAGTGGTTTGTGATGCTACTACTCTCTAAAGTTATTAACATCGATTATATTAACGAATTAATAATTTTTTTCTTAATTCATTCGTTACAAACGTATACTTATTCAATCTAAAATCAATTTAAATGTTCCTTATGTGCACCAAATCTCTGCAATTTTAATATCTTACATTAAATTTCTTAACTTGTACCTACTTCTTAAATATCTGTACAATTTCACTGATACTTGTGTAACTTAAAATTTTTCTTTGTTTTTTACACCAAAAAAGAGATATATGTACTGAGGGACTAGAAACAAGGCACTTGAGGGGTAATTTGCTCTGATTCGCCCGACGTATAGGGACATCCCTCTCCCTCACGCATTTTCGATTTTGACGCGCTACTGGCAAGAGAGACCCGCACATTCGTTGCGTCGTCATGTGAACGATGAAAGGTCGTTTTTATTTTCGGTTGTCATTCGTCGATCTCAGATTTCCAGAACCGACATGGCGGGATAGGCAGTGCGAGAGCAATCTCCCCTTCCGTCCAAGTGCCTTGTTTCTGGTCCCTCACTTTATATTCAAGCGCGGTATGCGGATAACTTTAAAATCTTTGTACACTGTACAACTTTGTACATACATACATACAGTAAAAAACAGCAAGAAACTGTTATAGTAAATGGCAAGATTATAAAAGTTAGAGTTAGTTAGATTCAGCAGTCTGGCTACGAGGAACCGGAGTCCGCGAAATGTCAACACGACATTCTCCTTGAACTTACAATTCGCGGTCGGTCGAAGCGGCTATCGGAGATTAAGGTGCGGCCCGCGGCTCATTGCCAGTCGGTCACCGGACAGCAGCAAGAGACGACGCGTTGCAAAATCGGTAGCTTTCGGACGTCGTCTTCAACGTTACACTTTGTTAAGAAAGTATATACTATTATTTTTAATATACGGTAAGAACGATTAACAAGAACAACTCATTATCGGTTAATGTTCTGCATAAATCTCATACTGTTTCGAAGTAACCGAATGAATTCTTATGAAGACTTTATAATCCTTATGCCCTGTTTACGCTTCCCTTACAATACTAATTTGTTGTCTTGGATTATCAAATGTCATTGAAATTATTATTTTTTTATTAAAATTATGTTTTTAGCCTATCATATGAGTTGTTTATTTTGAAGGTGGCATATGTCAGTTTCTTTTTAAATCGAAATATTTTGGGTTTGCGTTTTAACGTGTTTAAAAGTATTGATGGGAACTTTCGAGTAGATTTTTTATTACGGAAAGTGACTTACACCACTTTCACAATAAACGACAGATAATTATTTAAGTCTCAATGTGATTCCTATTTTTTGTAGGATAGAATGTGCTTAACCGTTTAAGTCCCAAGGAGCGCGACCGCGCTCTTCAGATTTTGTGTCGAAAAGTCCCAGTACTCGGTTGAGACAAGCGCTATCGCGCTGCTCGGGTTTTTTTCGACCGTGTTCTTTTAAAAGCCTCTGGGACTCAAACGGTTAAGGAATTATTATAAATATTTATTGCTAATTGAAAGTAGAAACGTGTGCTGCTGGCAGTTTAGTGAAAACTGACATTTCCTAGAACTGTAAGGTACACTTTAAACTGATATATTTCCGATTACGTTGAATATTTAAACGGAAGCTCCGATTTTAGCGGTGTCAAAATGGAATTATATACTCAAACCATTTACATCGCTGATTAAACTCAGGCGGGAATTACGTGGTACTAGTAGCATCTGAAAATAACTGGTTTTAACTCTTTGCATTAATATTTGATGAACTCGATTCATTTCGAAAATTCGGGGAAAGAGCCGCGTAGTTACATATGTACAGGGTGTCCCAGGTTTTAATGTTCAAACTTTGTCAGTATATTCGATGGCACTAAATAAGAAAAAGATGTTATGTAAACATAGGTCACATAGAGCTTTATTAAAAAGTTATAACAAAAATACCGAATAAAAGTAATATGGGAATAGTAATTAAATGAGATTCGAAATATTGAATCTAATTTACATGTCTTTATTAAATTTGTAAAATAAAATTCATTTACTGGGGTGAAATTACACCCATGATACCGTTAACGTGATTTTTTTAGATGGTACCTTTTAAGGGTTAAATCAGTCATTCTGGTTATTCTCGCTGTTAAGAACTTTGTGAGGGGCATCTGCATTTCTCGGTGGATGCAGATGCTCCTATTCTTTCTCACGGTATTTCGATAGAGGTTTAAGTCACGTCCGCTTCAAAAGGCACTAGTTTTGAGAAAAGGTAATTTATTGCAAACACATCTCTTCACATACCAGGCTGAAGAGGCATGAGACTGTTACCTTTTTAGGGATATTTATTGCCTCTTCAGCCCCTCACTAGTGCATGACGCGCCTTAGACTTCGACGAGGATTTCTAGACCACCCTGGAATAATTTATGGCAGGCAAAGAGTGCCCAAAGACATTGGGACTCTCTCTCCAGGGGTGGTTCTGGAAATTGTCACCGTCACCGTCCTTCTTCCCACGGATCTCCGGGGCCCCTCTCCTCGGCCTTGCAGGAGAGGGAAAATTCCAATATTTTCACCCCCGCAAGGGATGAGGAAGAGGGACGGTCCAGCACCTTGGAAGGGCCGCCTCAGTCAATTTCAAGGCCCAATCAGGGCATTCATATCTCCTCCCACGACGGCTTTGATTGGATCTTTAGCTCGTGCGGAGGAGATATAAGGGCATACTTTGACAGAATTTGGAAATTAGTCAGAACACAGAAGTCATACAGAATTCGTCGAAATTTACACAGAGTTTTCTTTGTAGTTCACCGGAACCGATCGCCGCGATATCACTAGTATAAGTCACTGTATTGTCTACTTAAATTATTTAAAATAAACAGTGTATATATATCAGAGGAGTATTGACCAGTTCCTATGACCATCAGAAAAATACAGTCCACTTTTAAAATTGAAACTCCTCATCATTTGGTCCTTCGAGCCGGATTCATCCGGAAAACAGTGAACAGTGATTAGTGAAAAGTTTATGATCAATAAACTGTAAGCGGCTTAGGACAGCATTGTTCTGATCATCAGTTCAACTACTAGTAACCTCACACCAGTGACAGTGGTTAGCGCTTAGATTGAACTGAATCAGAAACTATAACAAAGGGTGCACACGTGACACTAAAACATAGTTTACGAGTCATCAACATTTCGTGGGCCTTCAACAACTTGGAGGACAAGATTCCGGTGTCAAGAAAACTTGGACTTTTCTTTCATCATCACATCTGGACTGACGTCTGCTGGACACAGCGGATTAATCAGCCCTCACTATCAACAAGGATAGACGCCTGCTGGACACAGCGGATTAATCAGCCCTTATTATCGAGAAGGACGAACACCTGCTGGACACAGCGGACTGAGTTACTTCGAGAAGGCCGGACGCAACTACATCCGACCAAGTTCCTTCTTCTACCCATCGTCCTGTAAGTACGTGCATTGTTTTAACTGCGTTACCGTATACAAGCTATGGAATCCCTCAAAACTCTCGTCATTGAACGCGGTCATATTAAGGCAGCCTTGACTCGTTTCAAGGCATTTTTTGAAACTAGTTTGACCAAGCCAGGTTCAGCCGCTTCCCTTCAGGAACGACTGAATAAAAAAAGACAGTTGTTTGATAGATTTGATGAAATTCAAAATAGAATTGAAACCCTCGTTGTTGGTTCGGAAGATTTGGCGACACATTTTGCTGAGCGTGAGAGTTTCGAAGACACATATTTTGATTTAGTAGCAGACATTCAAAGCCATTTGAATAGATGTTTGCCTCAACGCTCAGCAATTAGTGCAAATGCGTCGAATACTTCGACTCCTGCGACCACAGAGGGGAGTAAAAATATTAAATTACAAGAGATACCCATACCACATTTTGACGGTGATCGCCGTAAATGGATAAAGTTTCGAGATAGTTTCGAGTCATTAGTACACAAGAATGAGAGTCTAACGAACATAGAAAAATACCACTACTTAGAATCATCCATAAGCGGCGCCGCAGCCGAAGTTATAGAATCGTTGCCTGTTTCTGACAGCAGTTATGAATCGGCATGGAAATTTATGTATACAGAGTTTGAGGATCCTAAAGCGTTAATACAGAAACATCTAGAAGCGTTGTTAGAAGTTCCAAAAATTCAAAGGGAGTCCTTGCAAAGTTTGAAGCAATTGATTAACAATACAAGGAATCAGTTAGCGTCATTGGCATCTCTTAATGAACCTGTAAAGTTGTGGGACACACTTCTAGTTTATATTTTATCAAAAAAGCTTGATCACGCGACAAAACAGGAATGGGATAGGGCACAGGGGAAAATTCGAGGAAAGGTTACATACAGTGACCTGGAAACTTTCCTTACAGAACACTGTAAATACCTTGAGAGGACGGGTGGAAACAAAGCACCCGTACAGTCAAAACCATTGAGTACCGCGAACGTGAGACAAATTCGCGGTAAGACTGAATATGTTTCTTCACATGTCGTCGCAAATGTGAATTCGAAACCACAATGTCCGCTCTGTAAAGCTGGACACGCAATTTTCTCGTGCGAACAATTTCGTAATTTAACGCCAAACAATCGTCGCGATCAGGTAGCGCAATTAAACTTGTGCTTCAATTGCCTGATGCCCGGACATCGTACTGCAAATTGCAATCGGTCACTATGTAAGAAGTGCGGCCGCAAACATAATACACTTTTGCACTTTGAAGACCCTGCACCTGTAACGTCGGCACCAGGTCAGAAAGGGACCGAGTCACAAGGGCATCAGGTAGTTCTAGTAAATACAAGTTCCACATCTGTTTCCAATCAGTTTAAGAGTGAGAGCTTGCTATCAACAGCTGTCGTATACATTCAAGACAAATTCGGAAAGAAGCAACAATGTCGAGCTCTTCTTGATTCTGCATCACATTCAAATTTCATTACAGAAAGTCTCTTTAGATCACTAAAGATACCGCGAAATCCTTCCGATGTCGTTGCAGTAGGCCTCGGTAAGGCAACACCTCAGATATCAGGAAGAGCAGATGTAATACTTAATTCGCGGATTAATGGGTTTACTACTGCCATTTCATGTTTGATTATACCGGAAATTACATCAGACCTTCCGACTGTCGCGATTAATTCAGATTTGATTCCGATTCCAAATCATTGCGTGCTGGCTGATCCAACTTTCGGTCAGCCCGGTAAAATTGATATGTTAATTGGAGCGAGTCATTTCTGGGATTTACTTTGCGTGGGGCAACACCACATGGGTCCATCATATCCAAGACTGCAGAAAACGCAACTTGGGTGGATTCTAGGTGGAAGAATAGAAGTCCCGAAAGCTAATCGACAGAATAAATCCTTGTGCCACGTAGTTACAAATCAGGTTTTACACGATCAATTGCAACAATTTTGGGACGTTGAGCAAGTAACTTCATCACAGACAATTGACAACAAACATGACATTTGCGAAGAACATTTTACGAACACAACGACACGCGACTTTGACGGACGATACATCGTTAATATTCCTTTTAAAGAAACTGTTGAGAATTTAGGGGAATCACGGAATATAGCATTGAAAAGATTTATTTCCTTGGAACGTAAATTTGACAGACAACCGCGGTTGAAACAAGAGTACTGTCATTTTATGCAGGATTACGAGGCACAAGGACATATGTCACAGGTTACGGACGAACAAGGTCAATTCGGAAGGGGAACATATTATTTGCCGCATCATGCAGTTTTCAAAGATTCAAGTACAACCACGAAACTTCGCGTAGTTTTCGATGGGTCGGCAAAATCCTCATCCGGTTTATCACTGAATGATGTTCAAAGAGTAGGTCCGGTCGTACAAGACGATTTGCTTGCCATCATTCTGAGATTCAGAAACCACCGGTATGTGTTATCGGCCGATATAGCTAAGATGTATAGGCAGATACGCATCGAACCGGAACAGCGTCAATTGCAAAGAATTTTATGGCGGTCGTGCGAAACATCACCTTTAAAGACGTACACTTTAAATACAGTTACGTACGGCACTGCATCGGCTCCTTTTTTGGCGACTCGAGTTTTGCAACAAGTCGGGAAGGACCATGCAGTTCAATTTCCAGTAGCCAGCCGAGTCATAATTCGAGATTTTTATGTAGATGATCTGTTGACCGGCACAAACACAATCGCTGAGGCGCGCATTTTAAAAGATCAATTAACTTCTATTTTAAAAACCGCGGGTTTTGAATTACGGAAGTGGGCGTCCAACGTACCAGAACGCTTATTCCTCGCAAGTCAGTCAGACGAGGAAATTCAGATCGGTGCAGATAAAGATCCTAAAACATTAGGTCTCTTGTGGGACTCGCACCACGACACATTGAGATTCTCAGTGCAAGAATCCTTCGATCAAAGGGTAACTAAGAGAACAATTCTTAGTGATATTGCACGAATCTTCGATCCGCTTGGACTCATAGGTCCAGCAACTGTACAAGCAAAATTGATATTGCAAAAACTTTGGCAACTTAATGTGTCGTGGGACGAATCGTTGCCACAAGAAATTTTCACGCAATGGCAAACTTTTCGAAGGGAATTAATTGCAATTAATGATATCATTATTCCGCGACATGTTTTAAGTAATACACAGCATTCACGCATCGAATTGCATGGTTTTTGCGATGCCTCGGTGAAAGCGTACGGAGCATGCATCTATCTCCGTTCCTTAGCCAAAGGCAAAAATTACATAGTACGATTGTTGTGCGCAAAATCTCGAGTCGCCCCGCTCAAAACAATTAGTTTGCCTCGATTGGAGTTATGCGGGGCCGTACTATTGGCGCAGCTAGCACACAAGGTTAGGGAATCTCTCAAATTCCAAAATTGTAAAGAATTCTACTGGTGTGATTCCACGATCACGCTAGCATGGATCCGGGCTTCACCCAGTAGATGGCAAACGTTTGTTGCAAATCGTGTCACAGAAATCCAGAATCTAACTACGCAAAACTGGAATCATGTACTTTCCGAGCATAATCCGGCAGACATAATTTCAAGGGGCATTAGCCCGAACGCTTTGGCTTCATCCGAATTATGGTGGAATGGCCCATCGTGGTTATCAAAAAATGAGCACGATTGGCCTTCTTCGGATGAAGAAATTTATACGACAATTCCAGAGGCAAAAACTTCTTGTTGTGTTTCGCTTGCCACAAAAATATTGGACACAAGTATTTTTGATAGATATTCATCGTTTAATCGATTGCTTCGCGTGATTGCGTATTGCCATCGCTTTATAAACAATTCGCGAATTTCCAGTCAACGAAAGAAAACCGCGAATTTGTCTCAAGGTCGTGCCGAATCCGACAGTGAAACACACCATCGGATTACTCAGACACTTTCCCTGAACACCGACGAGCTAACGCATGCCAGACATTGTCTTTTGAGGCTCGCACAAGAGCAGACTTTCTCGAAAGAAATTGAACAGTTGCACAAGGGTCAGAAACTTCCATCAGGTAGTAAACTCGTCTGCTTACACCCATTTTTAGATTCAAAGGGACTACTCAGGGTGGGCGGTAGATTAAGCAATTCCGCTCTTTTATTCGAAGAAAAACATCCTATCATCTTGCATCCCGAACATATTATGACAGAATTAATTATTCGGGACGAGCATATCAGGCTATTACATGCAGGCTGTCAGTCTGTCATAAATTCATTACGCATGCGATATTGGCCCTTGTCTGCAAAAAATACAGTAAAAAAGATTTTACGGCGTTGCGTCAGGTGCTTCAGGGTTAAGCCAGTCAATACCGAGCCATTGATGGGTGATTTACCTGCCTCTCGAGTCACCCCGACTGGCCCATTTCAGACCTGTGGCGTCGATTATGCGGGACCTTTCCCTACAAAGGAAAGGACACGTAACCGCATCACACTAAAATCATATTTGTGCATTTTCGTATGTTTCACCACAAAAGCAGTCCATTTTGAGTTGGCAATTGATTTAAGTACCGATGCTTTCCTTAATTGCTTCAAACGCTTTATATCTCGCCGTGGAATACCTCGTAATATTTATTCAGACAACGGTACAAATTTCATTGGAGCTCAAACGGAATTTAAGGATCTTCAGAACTTACTATCAAGTAAAGAACACATTGACAAAGTAACGGGTTTTTGGTCAAATATTCAGACACACTATATTCCTAAGTGGCATTTCATTCCTCCTCGTGCACCGCACTTTGGTGGGTTATGGGAAAGTGCAGTTAAACACGCAAAATATCATTTGAGGCGTGTCATTGGCGAGACGCGACTTACATACGAGGAATTGTATACGGTATTAACGCAAGTTGAAGCGTGCCTCAATTCCCGTCCTCTTTCCCCTCTCTCCGAAGATCCTCATGACCTAACACCGTTAACTCCCGCACATTTCTTGGTCGGAAAATCATTAACGATACTTCCGGAAGCTGATATTAAAGATTTGAACGAGTCACGATTAAATCGCTATCAGCATTTGCAGCAAATGTTCCAGCATTTCTGGCATCGTTGGCAGAAAGAATATCTGCAGCAATTACAACTACGGCATAAATGGAGCTCTGGGACTCTCCAAAAGATTGCAGTGGGGACCTTAGTTGTAATAAAGGAGGACAACCCCAGTCCTTTACGATGGCGCTTGGGTCGAGTCATTGACCTCCATCCAGGAAGGGACAACATCGTCAGGGTCGTGTCTGTCAAAACAGCTGACGGGATCATCAAACGACCGTTGGTAAAACTGTGCGTCCTACCGATGGGTGACCAAAGAGATCCAGGGGCTGAAACCACCGTACCTGTCACCAAGGGTCAATGACAGGTTCCTCAGGAGCAAGTGCCGTTTTATGGCATCATCTTATATTCTTATTGTCATTTTACCGCATATTTGTATTTTATGTAATCCTTGTTTATGTATAATTCGTACTTACCCGTATATTTGTAACTAGTTTATAATTCATTTAGCAATTTACACATTTGTTTTTTACATTTAATTGATATATTCTTTGTAATCGTTATATTGTCATCAACGTTCTTATTGTAGTTTCAAGTTAGTTTGTTAAGCATTATCATAGCATATACTTTCACATTTTGTTCTTTTTTTGATTCAAGTTTACAATTATCGCATTTTTGTATTGAAAGGGGTCCTTTCAAGGTGGGCGGAATGTTAAGAACTTTGTGAGGGGCATCTGCATTTCTCGGTGGATGCAGATGCTCCTATTCTTTCTCACGGTATTTCGATAGAGGTTTAAGTCACGTCCGCTTCAAAAGGCACTAGTTTTGAGAAAAGGTAATTTATTGCAAACACATCTCTTCACATACCAGGCTGAAGAGGCATGAGACTGTTACCTTTTTAGGGATATTTATTGCCTCTTCAGCCCCTCACTAGTGCATGACGCGCCTTAGACTTCGACGAGGATTTCTAGACCACCCTGGAATAATTTATGGCAGGCAAAGAGTGCCCAAAGACATTGGGACTCTCTCTCCAGGGGTGGTTCTGGAAATTGTCACCGTCACCGTCCTTCTTCCCACGGATCTCCGGGGCCCCTCTCCTCGGCCTTGCAGGAGAGGGAAAATTCCAATATTTTCACCCCCGCAAGGGATGAGGAAGAGGGACGGTCCAGCACCTTGGAAGGGCCGCCTCAGTCAATTTCAAGGCCCAATCAGGGCATTCATATCTCCTCCCACGACGGCTTTGATTGGATCTTTAGCTCGTGCGGAGGAGATATAAGGGCATACTTTGACAGAATTTGGAAATTAGTCAGAACACAGAAGTCATACAGAATTCGTCGAAATTTACACAGAGTTTTCTTTGTAGTTCACCGGAACCGATCGCCGCGATATCACTAGTATAAGTCACTGTATTGTCTACTTAAATTATTTAAAATAAACAGTGTATATATATCAGAGGAGTATTGACCAGTTCCTATGACCATCAGAAAAATACAGTCCACTTTTAAAATTGAAACTCCTCATCACTCGCGTTGCACATTTCAAATTAATTTTGATTCATGCACTCCAGTTTGTTAATTTTGTAGAATGTATTTGCAGAATATGTTATAACTAATTTATATATTTTGTTGCGCGTTTTAGTAAACATGATGTAATGCACAGAGTCCACATCAGTTGAAAAACCTACACCTCTTTGGTTATTAATGTAATTTAATTGATTACATCATTTCGAACTTTTCTGCCTTTGAGATTTGAGTTGAATAACAAAAAGCAAAATTCCTTTCACGTACAAGAATGAAATTCCACGAAAATAATAATACTGTAGATAAAGAGTTGTGTAGAAAAAGACAGACGTAATGAAAATGAGTAGGAAATATTTAACACATCCTGCTAATGGTATGAGCACTGTATAAAACTTTGCTATACTTATCAAAGCTCATTATATTATAAAACAGAAATTGTAATTTCATTAGGAAGTATGACAGAAAGGTCTGTAACTTTTTAACCATATTTCGCGAGAATGTTGCTTTAAATTTAAAACCTTACGGACTATTTACTGTTCGCAAAATATCATTTATATTATTATCTTCTGCACGATTACTATAAATTATAATTCTCCAAATCAAATTTCACTACATATAGCAAATATAACGACAAAATCAAAAACAGATAATTAAATTCGAATACATTCAAAGAGCAAATTGGTACAAGGAAAATAAAATAACTTGAAATCAATTTAATTCCTTCTCACAAAGCAACAAGTATTTATTTCATATTTTCTGTACAACATTTCTCTATAAATACCTTTTAAAATTATACAAATGGCCGCATAAAACCGACAGATTTATGTAAACGTTTAACGCAAACCCATCGAAACCAATATTTCCAAAGTAAATTTTAAACAGTGAAAACAACCGAAGCAGCGCCAGGCAAGCTGAGCTTTGTCATATCTCTACGTAAGCCAGTTGCAATATTAGAACCCATACTCGAAGCATAGACCACCATCTGCTCAGGTATATTCAACCAAGCACTGGCGTCTACGGTGACGGCATTATTAGCAAAATTGATCAATAATACCACAACCGACGAATTCAATTTACGAACGACCCCCAAAACATTCTGAGTAACGACCGTAACTTGCAGAGAGCCCTGCGCGATAACAGGTCGCTTTTTCAACGCGATAAGATTTTTGAATATTTTATAATGAGACCTAGCTGCAACTTTCTGTGCAGCCAAATTCAGAGTCTTGTAATTACTATGTACCGGTAGCCAAGTGCGATTTCTTGTAGAAAATCCCGCGCTGGTACTGTTATTCCATTGGAACGGTGTTCTTTCTGGATCTCTAGACTTGAGATGATACCTTTCCGGCCCGGCGTTGCATCCAGCAGGGTCCAGCGTTTCCTCGTACGTGAAAGGCCTATCGACCATTCCAATCTCGTCCCCGTTGTAGATTACACTAATGCCAGGCAGAATAGTAGCTAGCATGGACAGTTGATCTGCTCGTTGAACACCGAACCTTGAAGCTGCTCGATGATTATCGTGATTGCCGACGACCCAATTCGCTACGTATTCTTGCTTCGGTATGCTGTTCATCCACCTATCGATTAAACGCTTAAAGTCCAACGCAGTCGATCTATTATTTAAATCGGCCATGAACATGAAATTGAACGGTGCGTTTGAGCCGTAGTTGTAGTACTTTGCCGTAAGGTCATGCCCGGTGTAAGCTTCGGTAAGAATCAGTTTAGTATCGGCTTTATTATTCTTCGAGTGCTCATCCATCAGCCTCCTCCATGAAGCTAAAACTTCGTAAGTCTCGTTCAAGTTCTTGGTGTAAATGTGATCCAAAGTGTCGTAGTCATCGGCAGGTAGGTCGGGTCTGTTCAAACGTGGCTCGTTGGTGAATCGCGCGTCTTCGAACATATGATTAATGGCGTCGATACGGAAACCTTCGACCCCTCGGTCCATCCAGAAAGTCAGTACGTCCTTCATCTCTTGATTTAATGCCGCGCTACGGTAATTAAGATCGGGTTGGCCCGCCGCGAATTGGTGAAGGTAATATTGACCGCGGACCGCATTCCACTCCCAAGCTGATCCTTGGAAAACACTTAGCCAGTTATTGGGTGGTCTTCTCACGCCATTGATTATCGTTGCATTCCGCCAGACGTAGTACTCGTCGTACGGCTTGATCTTCCGTATACTCTTCTTAAACCACTCGTGCTCGTGGGAACTGTGATTCGGTACGAAATCGAGGATTACCTTCAGACCGAGGGATTTAGCCTTAGCCACGAGTCTGTCGAAGTCTGCCAGAGTACCATAATCCTTGTCGACGTTGGTGAAGTTAGATATGTCATAACCGAAATCTACTTGAGGGCTCGTGTAGATCGGTGAAAGCCAAACACCTGCTGAACCGATGTCCGCGATGTGCTCCAGTTGACTGGTTATGCCGTTCAAATCACCGATCCCGTCGCCGTTGCTGTCTTTGAAGCTCCTCGGATAGACTTGGTAGATTAGAGAGTTTTTAAACCAATCTTTGCTCTCTTGCTTCTCCGCCGGAAGACCAGCACAGAGGACTGTCAGTCCTGTGCATGCGATTATCAGCGATCGAAGCATTGTGATGTGTACTGTATCGATTGAGAGTTACTTCGTTCTTTTATAACGTGTGAAATTTGCAAAAAACGTGATCGAGACGACGCTGTGTTATCGTTGTTTCCTCGGGAACCGTGAGTTATCGAGAATTAGCTATATTCCATGTAACTGTGTTTGATAGTGATAAGATTCTCTTGAGTGTTTTCTGTAGTGGTGAAAAATAATGAAGTGGTCATTCAACGAATGTTTTTTCCAATTTTATGCATTGTTTGTTGCAAATAATTATACAGTCATTATTCAATCGTTATAGTTTATGATCTTATTTCTTATTGTTTTATCTCTCTGTGTAAACTCTCGAAGTTTTTTGCGAAGTAAAACTTAATGTGTTCTCTATTAAATAGTTTTTTAATAGAACAATTAAAATAATAGTAATTTCTTCCAGTTTATATTCTTCAATGTTCATCTTAAAAGCTTTCTTATTTAACAGTCAATCACGTAAATTACAAAATCTAAGCGGTTAAAACTAGAAGTACCGGCGTTGAATCTATTATATTTAAATATGTTAAATTAGTTGTTTGAAACAAGGACAATTAAGAGGTGGAAAAATCGATGGACGTAAAATATCTATTTTATGGCTCTCCTACAAACTTGGAGAACTTTGGAAAAATCGTGTACGAGTCATTTTGGCTGGTTTGGTTCTAGTGTGAAGTCTTACAAATTTGATAAACTAGAGGATGAAAATATTAATGCATCTAAAGAAAGGAAATGTGACAATCCAATTTATGGCAGTACTATAAATTAAAATTATCCCCTTCGTTGTTGTTTCAACATTGTACGACGTCGCAATCCCTTACGTCAATTACAGATACACCGGTGCTATCGTGATTTTCCTTGATGGCCTTTACCATCAATCTGTCCAAATCTATTTACCGTAACGTAGTCTGTATCGACATCCGTGAATTTAGTAACGTCGAAGCACAATCGAATGTTATCTCGAATCATTAGAAGTTTGTACGAACAAAACGGTGATTTTAAATTTATTACCCATGACGTTACCATGCATATTATCTAACACTTGAAATTTTTTCAATTTATAATTACAAATACTGTAAATATACCTTTTACTTTAATTAGCATTCCTGCTCTATATTTAAATTTTAAGTCTAATAATAAGTGATATATGTGTGCATCACGTAGGAAATAATTTCTTAGAAGTCACGATTATTTATACTGAGGCTTCGCGGGTGAGAGTTTGAACCTTTAATTCCAACCTACATAGTCATCCGTTGATACTGAAAATCATTATCTTCGCTTGATAGCAACATTTTAAATACGCGAGTCACACATTAACATTAATTTCCCTGTGAGACATCTTTTCAGAAATTATCATACGAATTATCCCGTATAATTTCAAGAATATTTGCATTGTGAGTAACTGTAATTAATGGATACGCGTGTTTTAATAAGTTATTAAAAATATTATTTTATAAATAATCTGTTAAAATTTTCCGAGATTTCTTATTACTAATAACGTCATTGTACATTGTGTGCCTGCAATAGCTAAAGCCTCTGTCTATACGTAACAAGCTTAACAATGATCACGATTTGCTTTCATAGTTTTATGTTGTGGAATCAATTTTCAATGAAACATAAGAATAACAAGATACAATTGATACAGCATCAGTATTTTTCTTCGGAAGAGTCGATAAGCTACAATCACTTTTATTCCTAAATGTTTATATTGGAGATAAGGATAACTTTCATAACAGAATTTTCCATTGTGAATGGAAATGGATTTCTCGAACGAGCATTAATATGCAATTTCGTGTACTTAGACATATTGCATAAAGAGCTTACAAGTAGAAGAAGAAAATTTTTCTCTTAAAGTAAATCACCCAATTTAATCGTTGAACATTTTCAGCATAGATTTAGAAAATCACAGAAATCACAATTTTTCGAAAAAATTCAGAAACAAATTATTTTTATTGATTTTGCGGGTCTAGTGTTAATACACCTACTTCCCGATTAACACGGAATATCGGTTCCTCAGAATACCGTATAAATCGAAATCGTGCACTGTAGAAATAATTTGGCAGCAAAAATGTTTATTTTTAACGTTCTCTTTTTTATATTGGTTATCTTGAAAACTGTATAAATGCGAAATCGTGTAAATAAACTACCTTGTAAATTGAGGGATAGGTTTCATTCTTATGGCTTATATTAAATTACATATTTCAATTCCAATGTAATGTGTTCAAGTACGAATCGTCATTTCCGAAATTATAAATTTTGACGACCATAGAAACCGATATCATCCAGAAAATTGTCGTACGTAGTATTTACAGTACTAGCCTTTTTTAACCGTTTGAGTGCGGCGAAGCGCTATCGCGCTTCTCTTGTGTTGTGCCAAACATGCGTAGAAGCGCGGTCGCGCTGCTGTATGTTACTACGATATGATTTTCGCATTAATTGAGAGCAGGATAAGGCGACTTGCAACAGTGTGAAGTATGCAGTAAAAAAAATGGTAATGGAATTAAACGATTCAACTTAATTTGCGCTATATATGAAAAAGGAATGCATGGAATTTGTATAGCAGAACACTCTTGTAACAAGTGAGAATAAAAAATATTATTGTAGGTAAAAATTACTTTTCATGTAATAATTAGAGTTAATTATAACCTTTTCTTTTATTTTCCAAAAAAATAACTACGCACTTCATTTCGCACTTTTAGCATATATACAAGAAAATTCTTCAGCACTCAAACGGTTAATCATAACCTAGTTAAAGTTATCCTATGTGAAATAAACGTAGCAATTGAAGGAAATATGTAAAAGACAACGAAGATATTTTTGTACATAGTATCAAATAATTATGCTCATTTTATGTTAGATTTCTAAATGCAGATACATGTATATTAATTGATTCAGGATAATGACCACGCCATTACGAAACATCCTGCTTTAAGTGGGTTCGAATTAATAATTAGACTTACAATTAGCATCCTGAAATATTCCACCGCGTTCTACGGAGACCGGTATTTAACCATTCACGATAGCATACCGGGGAATTCTGCAATCGAAGAGGATTTGGTTCTCTATTTTTAGATGAAACTGAAGAGCTTTATCAGTTCCGATTTTGTAGATCTCTAACTTCTTTCTTCAATTGGAATAATACTGTTTAATGGTGCATTTCTAATAATTTATACATTGGTATTGTAAAATTTACTTATTATTTATCGTTTATCTTAAATAAATAATAATTCCCGTGTTTTTTTTTATGTGAACGCGAGTCCTATTCAAATAACTATTTACCTCGTAGTAAAGGAAGGTTTTCAAAAAAATTTTGTCTGTAATAAAAATGTAATGGGATTTAAGTAGAGGAGAAAAGATAAACGAAAGTTGCACTAGACTCGTAAAAGACTTATAATCTTGCAATATGTACTACACGATGCAAAGATACTGAGGTTATCTACTTGCTCCTTATTTGCGAAAGCGTAAGCCGTTGAAATATATTTCTCGATAACTGATAGGTGCAAATTTTCCAGTTAGACTGATTATCAGTACCAGGATGAAAGTTATGAAGTGTTTATAATTGTTCGCAAAACACAAATAACGTGTTATTGTATTTTTAATCTGTGTCTAATGGAAAGTTTGAACGTTTCCTTTTAATTTGTGTTATATTATACGTATTATATATCCAACTGAACAACTAAAAATACGTACAATTTTTACAAAGTTTAATTGGTGACTTATTATTAGCCATACATACGATCTTAGAAACTATAATTTAAAGAGTAATATAAATTGCTTAGTTTGATTTAAGTAATTTAAGTTTACTTCAAAAATGTTTTTTCTGCAAATGTTATAACTCACTATCATTATTTTCAAAGTTACAAATTTTGTCATCAGTTGTTTACATTTTGTACTAGTAACATGTATTTAGAGCTACAGGAAATACTTTTAATTATTAACGGAATTAAATTATATTGCTTGTTCGGAAAGTAATGACGTTTCTCCCGACATTTTCCTCAGGAAAAAATTGACTTTTATCGATCCGGCATTGAAAAGTTGCACGCTAGATGACAAAAGGTTGTTGATAACGAGGGTGATTATATCATTCATTAAAGCTAA
The DNA here is from genome assembly GCA_963989415.1 of Cerceris ruficornis. Taxonomy (NCBI): domain Eukaryota; kingdom Metazoa; phylum Arthropoda; class Insecta; order Hymenoptera; family Crabronidae; genus Cerceris; species Cerceris ruficornis. The sequence continues at coordinate 39,194,152 of OZ022517.1, read as the reverse complement.
AAATTTGTTACAAATTTATTTGTTTGAATTTAATGTAAAAAACACGACATTACTTTTCGGTCCCCCTAATACATTGGTGGAAACTTAATTTTTGTAGCAACGCAAAGAAGTATTTTCACTTACAATCTCTACGAATGTATCATGTAGATACATATCTGAACTGCTAATAAGGTCTATCACGTAATTAAATAAAAAGATATTGATCTACACCAAGTTTTGGGTACCCTCAGAAAAAAAGCTTCAAAGTTCGTCAAACTTTTATCCCTAGCTTGCGGTTCAATTATTCGGAAATATGGATCAGTTAACTTCCTCAAAGAACTGCTTATCCCATTATGTAAATCATTTAGAACTCACTCAGATAAAATTATATTTTTTTTACCTCCACTGAGAATTTATACCGAAGTTCAAATCAAAAATCAATGCCGTAAATAAGTCTATTCGTAATGCAGATTGATCCGATTTCTATCAGACGTTTCTCATTTTGCAAGTACGAGACGTATATTACATAAATCGAACCCAATCATCCTTTTATTTGTCTTGAAATTACTGTGAATTTGATTGAGTATATTCGAATTCGCATGATTATATATCGAAATCTCATAATGTATGTTTGCAGCCGTTGCCAATAATTTCAAGTAGCATTGCAATTTAGCAAACCACATTTAACACGTTGCCGCACACTTTTAATTTTATGATCGTGCGCAGAAACACATTTTTTTTCCGAAGCGGTAAAGCATGAGAAAACGCTTAAAAGAATAATTAATATGCTGTCTGGCATGCTATACCTTTTTTTTCGATGTATTACTCAATAATTAACAAGTGTATGCGTTAGTACACTTCGTACTAACGCTGTTCTTTTTTTATTGATTAAAATGTGCACGACGGCTATAGCCGTCGTTTGCCTACATATCGCCAAAGATCGGACGGCTATAGCCGTCATTTGCGGCAACGTGTTAAATCTTATGCAATAGCTATTTACTCCTTGTATATCTTTCAAATCATGAAAGTTGAAAGAACAATTTTGCAGCGAAGGCTATATTTCGTGCAACTTTACGTGAAAAAGTTTCCTTAGCTCCTACGGTTTCGAAGATATTTCAGGTGCTGATAGTTACTGCAGCGTCCTTTATACATACAAGGTTCCTACGTTATTAAGTCTTACTTTATGTTACAGCAAATCCTGGCGCTTTTTTCTAAATATACGAATAAACATATATGAAAAATAAAATCAAAAATTGTTTCTTTACTTTCTACGAGGAATAAAATTTGCAAATTAAATAATATAATTGCATTCTTCGTAAAAAATTCTGAAGTTTTTGTATGCTTTTAGTACTCCTTAACAGTTTTCATAAAATATGGCAGAACTATTTAAGAAGCCTTGGAGTGATATAATTTCAAGATACATAGAAGAATTTTTTGAATATCATTTCAACCTGTGTAATAGTTTTTCCTTCGATATAAAATGAATGTAAATTATCTTTAACTAAATCTGCCAAAAGTTCAGCAGTAAGAAGGAAATCGATGAGGTACGATTTAAGTGAGCAGTAACCAGACTTCGATAACTGTTTCCGAGGAATTCGTTTCCTAACCCTTGAAGGGTTAAGGGTTAATAAATCTGAAGTATTTGCGAACGTATTTCCTCACTTGGCACGTAATCGTTTAAAGCTCGTGAACCTAGTTTAAGTGTTTCTTAAGTAAGGCAAAGTAGAGAATATTTTTTTATACAGATTACTAAAGCCAATGTCACGATGCATAGTAAATTAATTTGCATTTCTAAATGCACATTGAACTTTATCTAACTTCTAATATCGTGGTATTGAATATATTTTAATAGATTTTATCAATTTTCTATTACGGATGGCCATGTAAGATCGATTCAGTATAGTACTTTATTCGTCTTATGCCAGAGACGTCTGCATAACATTATTACAGTTTATAGTTTTTGTCCTTGCACAATGTCGATTTTATTCACACAGAGGAGAACACCTCTATTTTCTATAAATAGAGTTGCCTATGAGTTTCCGCAGAGGCCAGTCTAACTATTACCAATGTTATTAAATTCTAGTTAATTATTCTTACAATACAAATTCTTGCTTCTTAAAAAATACTCCGCAATAAAAACCAAGTACCTAACACTATTGCAACTAAAACAGCAGTGTATTTTGAATCGCAGAAAGCACAGTGAAAGAATTAATTTCATCAAACTTTTTCTCAACTTTATCTATTATAATTGAACATTTTATCGTCATTCACATTCGCTGTTAATGTCATTTTATTTTTCTCCAAATAATTCCAATTCCGTTTCGCCCGTTCCACAAAATATTCACCATCCCGTATTGCAATAATACCGTCGATCTGTCGGACATTTGCAAAGGCACTCGATACGGCTCGTTCCCGGTGGTTGCACAGGAAGAGAAGGGGAGTCCGTAGTTTCCTACGAGGGTGTAATGCACTCGTAACCACCGCGCATAACGTCGGCTTGCATACGCGATAAGATTTTTCGAGCTCCAGCCACTTGAGAGACGGTAAACATCTACGCCCGCACCATCTCGCGTGTTCGAGACGTTTATGCGTGTTGGCCTCGTAACTGCTATCGCAGGCATGCCTAATTATACAGCGAGTACACTCCACCAGTCTGCTAGGCCCATTTCTTATTTTCTTATATGCGACGAGGCCAATTTCACCTTCGCACAGGCGCGCCTAGGCGTCGAGACTTTCCATGAGGAATAAATATGTCATTCGTCACTGCGAACTGATGTCCGCTGCGACTGAACGGCGATGATAAAGAAATCTTTAAACCCTAGAACTACCAAGGCAGTCAAAAGGACTGGTTTCCCATTTTTGATAAAGATTCTGCTAGTTTATAGGGGAATCATAGAGTAGATATTCCACAAGTATCTTAAAAAACATCAACTACTGAATTAATCATCTTTTCCAACTTTCGATTCCCTTTTATCAAAAGCATTTATTAAACATATGTAATGCGAAAACGTAGTTTCGCTGTTTTCGGAAGGAACAAACTCGAGAGTTGAGTATTATATTTTATAATACAATAATTACTTAACGAATTATCATCTTTGGCGCTTGATCCGTCTTTTCCCAACGTCCTTATTTAATATATTTCAATGTAACAAATTTCACGCCCGTAAACCTACTGTTAATGATGCCGGTCTTCAGTTCATTTGCAAGTCGCAATCCTTGAGAATCCCTTAATAACGAAAGTGTCCTTGGAAAAATGATCTGAGGACAGTCTTTGCGAAAATATCGCCTATGTTATATTTAGAATTAGTCATACACACGTTTTTCACTGTTACACAAATTTGAAGTAGGGAACAACTGATACGGAATATTAACCCCTTGTCCTACGAATTCTTTTGTGATTGCCTCCGCAATAATTGAAAATTACATTGCTAAAATAAAAATATGTCAGGGATTCCTGATATATTTTAGAATTTAACGCAATATTAATAACATATGAATAATATTATCTGATCCACTGATATTTTCAATTTGATAATTTTTGAGAAGCTTCAAAATTTTCTGTTCCATCAACCGCATCACGAGTGTCACTCGTTGTTATAGGGCAAAGGGTTAAATAAAAATTCATTGTATTGAAAATTTAATGATGCACAACGATTCCACGGATTAAGTTGAACGTTCAACGATGACACATTAGTTCCACGATATTTGGATTTACAAGTAAAAATGATTTATACTTTTAAACTGCAATCGGGAGGCATGCTGATAATTCTGCCGGTGATAATGAAAGTTGCCGCAGGCATGTATTTTGCATTCTGCGTTTCCATGTGAATTGAATTCCGGTTAACGATACAAATATGAGTTCCGTTAAACGGCTCAATTTCCGATTATTTTTCAAAAATTACTCTACATCGTTGCAGTGTACGTCATAACACGAAATAATGGACGAGAACAATTTTTTTTTCTGTTTTCGAGTTCCACCTGTTTCATAATCACCGGTATGATTAGCGGTTTGGGCACATCGCTTCGAGCACGCCGGAAATTGCTGGAACAACGCCGGAATTTCTTTTGGCATGAAAACATTTTGGCATTAGAGGTCCTCGTTGAACTTTCCAACTCTATTCTATGATTTTCTGTATCAACTTGGATCTCAGTGAATTCAAGATGTATTTGCGTATTTTTGGCACTTTGTTTCAATGTTTTATTGAATGCTTAACTTTGACAAACAAAGTCGAAAAGGGAAGGATTCGCTGGTGGATGAGGTTTCTCATTTTCATTAGCGGAGGGTTTATAAAATTTAGCAGTCACGTTTTAGGAAGAGCTTGCATAAATATTTAGTGTGCTGCGCTCCGGCAAATCAATATTTACTCGTTTATCTTGCGAGAAAGAAATGTAATGTACGTCGACGAGGCAAAATCAAGGTAGGAAAAAGAGTTGTAACATCGTTTGAAGAATAGCAAAGTATATATGTATTTAGCAGAGTCTAGTCTTTGTCAAAAGTAACTAAAAAAATATATGTAGTGCACTAGATGCAATTTATAAAGAAACCGCAGCTTTTAGCATTTCATGCAGAAGAATACCTCGTTTTCGTGGTTTGAAAATGAGACCCGTTGCAAGTCTTTGCAAAAAATGACAGACAGATCGCTTCCTTAAAAAAAAAGTTGTTTTTCAAAATACCGAAAACTTCAGCTAAATTTGTATTTTACTTTTAGAATGCCTTCTCTTAAAAAACACCTAACCAACTTTTAGTGGTTTGCAACAAAATATCCCTTTTATTGTTCCACACTTTAAAGTGTCTCCTTTCTAAAGTACAATATAAATAGGTACAACGCTAAATTCACGTTTTAGTTTTAGAACGTTTTCGTCTCCGAATTTAATTTATAAAATGTGGTAGAACTTTACTCTCAACTTCCATATATTTTTGTCATTTTGCAAATTATAACTTCCACACGTTCGTTATAGACATTCGCGTTAAATAGCTGTGGACAAGAAACTTTCAGAAAACTAAATTAGAACTGGTAGAACATTAGCTATGATAGAATGGAATATACCACAGAGAAGTTGTTCGACGTACAAATTATAAAACTAAAACTGCAATGAGTGCAGTCTGTTCTCTTCGCTTTATCTTCAACGAAAAAGAATGGTGTTCATTTATTTGCCATGAAATAATGCTCTTACTATCTTGAAGTTGATACTTTCATTGTCCGAGCTTTCCTATTATTCTTGCGTAAAGCAAATAAACGTGTCTTGATTGGCGATAACAAGAAATTTTCTTTTCTTTATATCGTTGGACACTATTTATCGCAAACTAATTAATAAATACTTTCAAATAGTATCGTATTAATCCTCATTTATATTTCTGTGATTCGCGATGCAGAAATGTTTAGCGATAAAAATGTAAAAAATTGATAAACACGAAGAAACGTTGCTTTTGCATTATTTGAGTATGATTGTACGCAAGTTTAGGTTTTTAGTTATTGCTAAATATTACAAAACAAGAACACACCATAGAAACGTAAGTAAATACTCGCAAATGAAACTTACCACTAACGAAACGAGGCAGATCGAATTTTTGGTGACATATAGCCACGTTGAAACAATAAAAAAACTTTGAGATTGTGATGGATCCCAGAGTGTGAGGAAAATATCGAAAAAAGTAAAGTTCAGAGGAGATTATCTTTCTTCTAGTTTATTAAAAATAATGGAAAAATTATTCGGAATAATAATGTTTATCGCGGATTATATAAGCATACGTGGCAACGATATAGTTCATTTAGGAAAAAATAAAATTAATGTCCATCCTGGAGAAAACAGGAACATGTAGCTGGATATCACAGATCGGTGCACAAACATTGCGTGACCTTTTTTATTATGTCAGCTATTGGCTCGCTGTAAGTTTTAAAGTCACACGATATTTTAAAAGTCATTGACGCTTGAGTATTTAAAAAAAAATAAGTACACGTTTCAGTTAAGGGTACGATTTATGTCGATTGTTGCGATGATATAAAATCGCAACGTATTATTTTAATCGTGACGTGCTCAAACTATATCTATTTTTCATAAAAATTTTAGTATAATTTATTAAATAACATGGTAGATAAGTATTAGGGGGACCGGAAAGTAATGCCGTTTTTTAAATAAAATTCAAATAAATAACGTAACAAGTTTTTATTTTTAATGAATGATGTAATCACCCTCGTTGTCGACAACCTTTTATCATCTAGTGTGCAAATTTTCAATGCTGGATCGATAAAAATCAATTGAATTTTAAGCAAAATAACTGGAGAAATGACATTACTTTCTGGTCCCCCTAATATATTACAGAAAGAAATAAAATATAAAATTGTATTGTATAATAAAGATATACTGACGATGTAAAATACTTGTATTAATAAATAATGAATTCAATATGCAAGTAACTTAACTTTTTGTTGCTATAAAGATCGGAGAACTGCAAAGAACTAAACCAGCTCGGTTTAAATTCAACCCTTGGTATCTTATAACAATAAATTGCAAAAATTACGGTGATAGAGTTAAACTCAGTATTAGCTCAATGCATAAAATCTCGTATTTTGAAAATTAACTAACCTTACTGATACGTAATTTAATGAAACCCATCTACTTTACTCACGTATTAAACAAACTGTTACTTTAAACTTAAGAAAAGCTATGCGACCTGAAGTAATATCGCATTTTAGGAACGAAAGAAATCAATTTCTTTCCGAAACGATTTATTACGAGATGTAATATTAAGCAACAGATTTTTGTAGTTGTGTGTGAACAAAAATATACAGTTATATTCGGAATGCACAAAGATACGTCGTTTAACGTACATTCGAATATGCTTTAACGCGATTACATGGATTCATATCAGTCCAATTTTAAGTAACTATAAAATTTTCAATCGATTTCTCATACCGATGGCAAAAAACCTACCGTGAAGGTTTTAAAACAAACCGCAGAAAAAGATATCAGTATCTATGAACTGCCAATACTCATCAAATTCAAGCGATACCACGACAAAAAAGGCACAACCCATTTTTCCTGTGGAATTCAGCTGCACGAAGGATAAAGGAAACGTTTTCAAATCGTTTGCCGTATTCGTGAAAGCTTTTTTCGCCATGCGTCATTTTGCAGAAAAATAACTTTCGGCAAAAAGTGGCACGGTGGAACTGAAATTTTGTTATAATACAGTTACATGTGAAAGAAATTGAAAAATAAAAATGTAGAGAAAGAAACGTGCGATATGTTTCTATTAAAGGAGAAAATTACTTTTAGACCATTCTTTTCACCGAAATCAATATACTGCATTTTAATTAACATTCAGTTTTTTTCTTTAATCAATGGCAACAATGGAAGTCGTTAAGGTTGGAATTATGAAAATCTTTTGAGTCTTCATTTTCGTACAAAGATGAATGTTTTATTGGAAAAATTAAGATATCATTATTATCGAACGCATACAATGTATTTATTTATTTATTTTTAATACAAATAATGTATTCAAATTCTGAAATTCGAAATTTCGAAATTTTTTAATAATGTTACAAATTTTTTGTCGAAAGACTAGACTTTTAAAACTTCAAGTATTTTATCGGTGGAAATAAATGTAGATTATTATTTATAAAAATTCGAAGTTTAAATATTCAATATCGCGGAATGAATCATCACGAGTTCGTACTACTAGAGTTCCACGGTTTTCGCGAAATAATTTTTGAGAGGCCTCATCGTGACCTTGTTATTAAAGAATCAGTTTTAGTATAAATAGCAATTTACAGATTTAATGACACGGTTAATGCATTTTTAGTGCACGTCAGAATATTCCGGCGAATTTCCTGTGCTATATCACGGGTGACGGAATATTCTAGCAAAGTATTTAAAGCATTATTACAACAAATGGCCTCTTTCGGTTTCGTTTCAAACATATACAGCAATATTCCCATCCATATCAATTTTAAATGGTAATTACACGTTTAGCTTATAATAACACTTACCCTAAAAATTACGACATGCTTCATACATTTGCAACCGTCAGACAGGAATACACCGTTGCAGAACACAGTTATGAAGTTTTTTAAATTATAGAGAATTTTATTACTCTATTATTGTCAATTTTTGACAATAAAAAAGCCTACCATAATTCGAGGCATCGAAATGCAAGGCAAATATCGCAAAATTTTTAAAAATGTTGATGCCGGACACCAATAAAGTACATTTTTTTAGAAGACTTCTTTATTAAATTATTAATACAACTAAATTACAGATTACCAATAGAGATCTATCATCAGCGACCCATTAGGATTTATTGTAACAGGAATAACGAGAATCCGCAACGCTACCTTCGCATTTATAAAAAGCTTCGTCCGAATTAAAGCCATTACAAAGCAAACCAATTGCATGCGAAAGGTCTCTTATAAATATTAATATATACATATATTATTCGGGATTTTCTATGTGTAGACTTAACTCTTCATTACTACGAAGGCGCAAGACCTGCAAAGGGTTAATACCTGCTCAATGCAAATCCTAGCCTTGCCATCGTATAAGAATAAATTGCAAAAATCGTTTAAAGAGAATCGATAAAGGCAGAAACAGGTTGAAAGTTCTTTGTGTGCTTATACACGCGAATATCGGATACGTTATGCAGCCGGTACGCATGTTTATAGTTTCCCAAGCATGATTTTTCATCGCTCACGCGCATCTCATAAAACGATCGTATACAATGAAAATTAACCTATAATACTTATTGCGTGCATTTTTCAAGAATAACTCTGTATCACCTTTCCCGCTATTATCTTTTGCATGAAAGGAGTAATTACCTTTTACGTCGCGTTTCTTTTTTATAGATATTGTAATTAGGAATTACGCGCGTCTAGCAGTTTCACGACTCTATCGTTGACTGACACTTTAAATCTGTAACATTTTATTTAATATTATGCAGCAGTCCTTCGAATAAATTAATAACTTCATACGTTGGGAATAAAAAGTTGTGAGCGATTTTTATAGTATACTTATCAACGCTTTCACTCGAAATTACAGCCTTTGTACGTGGAATAAAAATATGGACGGTATTTGTTACAAGTTTGTTATATATATGACATAAATTACTGGCTTATAATACAATGGCCTTCTTCAAATTAAACGCAAGTATAATATAATGTACCTTAAAAACAATTGTTCGTTTTTTAAGCTGTATTTATATACAGTTTTACGAGCACTTTCAATTTAAAATAATTGAGATATCCTTTGATAATTTAGTAAAGTTTGGGGGAGTAATAGAACAATATTTGTTAACAAAGTAGAATGGATATAGAATGGATACGATATGAATACAATCCTTAGTAAAGACTGTTGCAACAGTAATTCAGGAGTCCCGCCATAGAATAGGGACAAAGTTTCGTCGGAGTATTATTTATACGAGTAATTTTCTCCTCGGTTTATTGCGCACCGCGTTCATTGTTCACAGTAAAGACAATTTTACTGGAACTACGAATTATTCATGCTGTAAATATTTTCCTTCCTGTAATCGGTCTTTCTCTTGAGAGGTTTCAGTTCGTGGAAGTTGTAACGTCGTTAAATCGAGTGCTAATTCTTAACGACCTTCGCGATGGTATTAGTGTGTAGAAATACAAACACGCAGAGATTTGTTAATTACAAATAATAGGCAGTATGTATTGAAATGAAGAAGTCTTGATGTTAGAAAGACATTTGTTTTTGAAGAAAGAGTAATAAATTAAATTAACATTGAAAGATGCGTAGAAAAATATTAATATTCAATATTTCATTAGATTAATAAGATAGAACCAATTAATATTGATCTAGAATTTATGAATGTAATAATCGTATATTATAGAAGGCAAGAACAAAGTAAATCTATGCGAATACAACAGAATTCTTTCAGTAGAAAATTCTTTTGAAAGTTGCGCTACAAAACTTAAATATGCTAAATCGTAACTCTTAATGTATCATATTTCAGATGAATTTTTAAAAACCCCTTAATTTTTCTTTGTCAGCATACTTTCATAAAGCACAGAAACATTTTCCGTTGGCTCTTTATGTAACATTAAAAAACAATGTCTATCACCAACGACCAGCATTACAGTGATTGCATTAAAGTCACGAAATCTATCCATCCTTCTTTTTAGATAATTTTGAAAAAACATTCTGTACTATACTATATTACAAATCAAACAAATTTTTGATATCCTTTTACAGAAATTATAATCCCCCTTATGATATACGTTTTAAATACATTTTTCAAACGCAAAAGAAAAATTACTTTATTTTACATGTCTTTAACACTAGAAGGCTGAAACTTAGTATATACCTATATTGCCGAAAAGCAGTCAAAATGACTGCATTGTGAAAGAATAACTAATGTTTAAAGAAATTTATTTAAAATTAATTTTTAATATTTTTTTATATTATTTACAGTTATATAACAGGTTATTAGTAAATATTAACAATAAAAAAAATTTACTTCACTTGGAAAAAAAATTATTTATGCATTATTATTTGTACGCGGAAACAGACGAAGCTGTGATGCTAGCATCAAAATAACTTCCACCTAACCTAGGGAATGAAGAAGCACATGCACTTGTATGTTATCATGTAACGGTAATAAAAAAAAATGATAAATGTTATTTCAATGCAGAGCCGAACTGGTCATCTTAGAAATTTACTCAATTCTATAATAAGAGTCATTTGATTATTTTAAATTTCCCAAGCAGTCAAAACGACTGCTTTTGGGCAATATAGGTATAACACACATATATACCGGAAATGAAAGAGGGCAGAGGTAACTACAATTATTAATAAACGCATTTATATGTTGTACAAAAAGTCACAAAATTCTAAGACATTGTATCATTATATACATAATTTTTTTTCTAATTGATATTAAGAAACAGTCAAAATGACTTCCTTGAGCAATCTAGTGTTAATAAAGCAATGAAACACAGCAAAAAATTCTCCAGCTACAAATATTCTGCCTGCACCTACAATCAATCGAATCCTAACGATGAAAATTTCAACGTTAATAAATCTTTCACTCTCGTCCGTGATTCGGAGCAGACTACGACGTGGCTTTAAGTCAATTTTCCTAGGTTTCCGCAAAAAGGGTGAGAAGGCTTTTCACGATGTGCGATCGCTTCGAAAGGGCAACCTAGACGGGGGATTGGTGCGGCCGTTGTAACGAGGCCACGTTATGTCAGGCGCCCTCGGTGCGATGGGGTAGTCAAACAACCCCCTCACAGTTTACGGCCGTAATTAACTTCCCAGGTTATTAGCTCTCGTTCGCGGTTGTGCCCTCGTACTCTCCAGGACGCTGTCTCGCTACTCTTTCTCAGCATCTCCGCCTCTTGTCCTTCCACAATTTTCACTTACTACGTTCGAAACTTTTTCTCCTGATTTTCAAAATGAACGTGTCCCTCGTTCGGCATTGTCGCCTCTGTTAGACCGGTGTTCCGTTGCGCTTGATATCGGATCAAACAAAGAATGTGGTAATTATGAAATTCTTACTTTTTTATTTTTCGTTTTTGTTTTTAAATTATACTTTTTCCATGTCAACTTTTTCGATAGGGTTTTGATATTTACCGTAGGTATGCTTATATAAAAATGTAAAGTAATTTTGCATTTTTGTGCCATTATTATAATTCGTTAAAAAAGTTGAGAATGAATTGTTAATGAAAAGTAAATTCTACTGGCGATTGAAAGATTCTGTAATTTGTGCAAAAGGAGAATTTGTGTGATCTAAAATCAAATATTCTGGACAGTTTTGTGGATTGATAGGGGAAAGCATTAAATGGGCGAAGGTATGAATAGTGCGGAATTTCATTTCCTAATGTGTTTACACTGGAAGGTAGTACGGCTATCACTAAACAGGCTTGTTATTCAGGATCTATAATTAATTAATTTCATGTGTCAATTATTTAAAATACAGTGATGTTGATATTACACAAACTGTGCCGACCACGTGATCTTAGTTTAATATTCTGCTTAAATTCTCAATATACATGAAGTTCAGTAAATATATATAAAAATTGATGATAACATTTTTTGTTCAATTTTATGTCCAATCTAAGTGCGACAAGATTTTGTACGCGTTAAAACTAGCTTGAAGTAGAACGGTAAATTGTCGAGAGCACGGTGTGCTTTCGTGCGCCCTCGAAACGGTCATTCATCGATCAGCAATGAAAAAAACCACAGGCTGTACCGTTTCTCGTTATGCAACAGTGCTGCAATTTTGCAGAAATTATGTTGCTTTTAAATAGAAAAATTTGAATGTAGCTGTTGCGTTACAACATGCTGTGGTCAAAAAGTAAGAGTCATTTCTGCCACATCGATTTTATATCAATTGTTATTTAATTTTTTTTTTATTTTACGCTTATTCGCACTTAATATAAATGTCCTCCATTCGGAGGTATGAAAGTATCAGCCTCGCTGATGGGCTGCTTCAAGTTGCACTTACAATTAAAATTATTAAATTTAAATGAAATATAGGAAGTCTTAAATTGGATCCAGTTATTTTCATTATCAGTTATAATCTTTCACTGCTGTACGAGAATGTCTATTTTCGTCTTCAAGCAAAAGCTTTTCTATCGCTGTTAGAATCAGATTAAACTTTTCTTTATACTTAGGAACATTTTTGAACATCTTAGACACTTTAAAATATATCGTCAACCCTGCAGAATCCTCATTCGCGCCATAATCTGAAGTTGCATATGCCTTTTAAAATATTAACGTGGAAGTAGACCTAACACGCTGCACAAATAACTAACTAAAACTAAAGCGAATCAGCCGCAGCAACATTTATTAACCCTTTGCCCTACAACAACGAGCGACACTCGTGATGCGGCTGCTGGAACAAGAAATTTTGAAGCTTCTCAAAAATGATCAAATTGAGAATATCAGTGGAACACGACACGATATTATTATTCCTATGTTGTTAATATTGCTTTAAATTCTGAGATATATCAGGAGTCAGTTATATATTTTTATTTTAGCAATTTAATTTTCAATTATTGCGGAGACAGTCACAAAAGAAATCGTAGGGCAACGGGTTAAAGTCCTAGTACCATTATTTTTCTACTCAAATGTCAGTCACACTGTTACCTATAAAACACATATTTATTTTTCCTTTGACACGTATTTCATAATTCCAAACTGCATGCCACTTTCTTCTCGATTAGGTCCATGCATGTGGAAGAAAGTTCAACTGCCTCGTGCAACGGGAATGCTAGAATACCAGTCAGTTGTGCAGCCAGTTGTACGTCGCATTATTTCCATACATTTCGTTCTCGAGGGTCGCGAAATGTCGTTCATAATGTAAATACAATATCTCAATAATTCAGAAAAACCGACGGGTCTTGGCTAACCGTTTTCTTCAATTGGCGTATAGAAAACGCATATTTGCCATAGAATTGTAGAACGTTGTGCGCTTTGTATGCACATATAATTATGCATGCTCATGGAGTTAGTAGGACAGTGATATACGAGATTGCGTGTAAACTGTGCGACTCCTTCCGCGTGATCTCGAGTGACCATTTAGCTGTTGAGAATTATGAGATAGCATACTAGCTTCTCGCATTAAGAAATTTTCAATGGATATGCCATTGTGAGATATTTGAAGTTAGATATTTCATATTGATAGTAGAGTCATGCTGAATCTTCATTTTTAAGCACATTCTTGAGATTCTGTAAATTTTAGTTATTTACAGTTTTAATTTCATCGCTTGATTCTCACGATTTCCTTGCCACAAAGCTATTCGTATCAGCAAGTTAAGTTGAATTATCTGAATTTTCTTGGAAATCCCGTGATATTAATTTAATTGAAATACTCATGCAACATATTTACGCGTGACTTGTATTTCATTACATCTCCAGTACTCAAAACAGCAACAAAGTTTTAATCAAATTTCACGATTCACTTTATGTGTTGTATGAGTGTATATTGTGTTCTACATCGTACCATTCTGTTGTCCACACGATTTAATTCAGAAAGTTATTATCTACAGCGTATGATAGTATTACAAATTGAACTTCAAATAGTAAAACACTCTATGCCTACTATAAAAGTTCACGGATAAAAGGTCACGAATGATACCGATGCAACTGCTCTTACGTAGACTATGAAGTTTATTTTTTATGCGAACTTCGTACAATAATTACGGTCGATGTCAGTGCAACGTAGTACTCGTGGCGTTAATGCATGCTCCACAACAAATCGTTCGTCTTTTATACCCGCGTTTTCCGTTGGACTCCAATCGGATTCGTCCAGAAAAGGAAAAATATCCAAAAGGAGGAAAAAGGTGTTCCGACTAATCGGATACGATGGCGATAAACAAGCATTTATTATTTGATATGGAGCTACTAGTTGATTTTTTCTGTAAGCTCCCATATTTTTATACCATTTTGAAAACTTAGCGTTAACCATTTTGAATCCCGGAAGACTGTCACATTTCGGAAAGCATAAACTTATAAATATAGTGACTAGCGGTCAGTGCAAAACCCCTAAGACAATGCAGGGTTTGTACAATTTAAAAAAAAAAATAAGTAAAACAAGTTTTATCTGTAAACGTTGTAATGTTCCACTACACATAGGTGACTGTTTTGAGCGGTATCAAAATTTAAAAAAATATTAAAGGATTTCTTATTTGAAAAATACAGTTATATGGATTATGGTATATTATATAAATATTAAACTGAAAACGATTGTAATAGATAAAATGAATATTGTTTAGCACTAATGTCATGAAAATGAAAGAATTTATTATTTGGAATTTTTTAACAAAAATTTGGACTTATCTACACTTTTGGCAAAATACGTGTCTAATTATTTGCCGAGTAGAACACGTGTACCAAATTTGAAAAAAATCGGTGACCCCCGGTGCTGGTCCTCCCCTTGTCAGAAATCATTCAATTTGGCCCCTTTTTTTAAGTTGGTTAAGAATATAATTTACTATTTTTAATATTCTTTATGTTATCATTGCTTAATGAAGTAAATGGTTTTGTCAAGGTTTTTGCAGTCGGTGTTCAAATTATTTCAGCTACAATCAATACAATTATTTTGCAATGAAATTTCAATCAGCCCAGGTTTCACTTCGTCGTAAAAAGTAGGCAGCCCACAGCAGACGGCTAACGTCGTGCAACTCAGCGCTGAAAGGGTTAAATTATAGAATTTGTCCCTGAATGTTCATTGGATATAGAATAAGGTTTGGCACGGACGTAACACATCCATAAAATAAATCACTTTGATATCATTCCAACTCTAAAAACTCAATACTACAAATATACCATTAAGAACGTTATAAAATTCTAAGAAAAAAAGAAAAGCGTAACCATATGTTGGACCATCCAGAGCAAAAACATGTCTCCAGCCCCCTGAAAGCATTCACGCGTAATTGCGTATTACGTCAAAGGTAGGAGGCATAAACCTTTAGAAATCGTCGTCGGTGTTGTTTCCTTTTGCAAAGTTCGCCTCGCTCCGATGTAAACGGCTCCGAAGCAACGCGTCTGGCACCTCATTACACGGGCTGCCGTGCGGGTTTGTCCCCTCGTAAAGCACGGCAAGAAAATTCCACGAGGGGAAAACGAGGTGGCGAACGGCGAGATAGTCTGCGAAAGGGTTTTCGTTAGATGCCAAGTATTTCGTTGCACAATAGCACCGCTAGCTCAGGCTTGACATTGGGCGACAAAAGTAGACTGTCCGAATGACGTACGTTCAGTATAATTCCGGAGTAACGCGCGCACCGAAAAGAGTCACGAATAGTCGACGAGAGAGGAAAAAGGGGATAGGAGTTCTCTTTGGAATTGCCAGTTGTTGTTTTTTGTTGCTACAATTACACGGCATTTTTCCAGTATTCTATTTGTTCTAAGCGGTTACCCGAATGATGGATTGTGATACATTGGAAATCCAGCTTTCATATTTTCCTCTTGTCACGGATCATTCACTCGTATTCCTTTCTACGGCGTATCTCAGTCTTTCCACTTGAAATACCAAATGCCAAGTTGATTCATTGTTGTTTGTGTGTAATGTCTCTTTTTTTCTATGCCATAATGCGTCTTTCCGTAAATTCTTAAATGTCGATTAGCTTTGTTTAAATTTGTATCGTTGCTCGTTGCAGTAATGTTTAACCGTTTGAGTGCGGGAGAATTTTCTTATGCATATGTTAAAAGTCCGGGATGAAATGCGTAGTGTTTTTTTTGGGAAACAATGAAAATGGTTATAATTAACACTAATTGTTATGTAACAAGTAATTTTGATAAAAAAAAAAATTTTATTTTCACTTATTACAAAAATGTTTTGCTGCACAAATTCCATGAATTCCTTTTTTACATATAGCGCAAATTAAGTTGGTTCGTTTAATTCCATTACCATTTTTATTACTGCATACATCACACTGTTGCGAATTTCGCCCAGGCAATTTTTCTAAAGAAAACTTTTTACTTATTGGTAGTGTTCCTGTGGCTACTGCATTACTACTTACCACTGTATGTTATTTTAATTCTTATATTGTTAAAAGCCACAATTGAGTTAAATGAATAAAAACTGCTACTGATATCACTACACTGCTCTCAACAATTGCGTAAAGTATACTACCAACAGCAGCGTCTTCGCATTCTCGATACAAAACAAGAGAATCGCTATCGCGCTGCGCCGTATTTTTGGCATACGACAAGTTGTTAAGGTTTTTGAAAAAGTATAACGAAAAACAACTGATTTATTATAATACAATGATAAGTATTTGTCGCAAGACGCCTCTCTCTTACACGTGTTTGCACCGGACTAACTTTGGAAAGCCTGCTCGCGAAAGATCGAGCGCGAATCGGCACGAGGCATCCCCACTCACTCAATTAGGAAGCGCGCGTTAGGAGATTCAAAATTTACGATTTTCCGTACTTCCTCAACACAAGTGAAGCGCGATAGCGCTTCCCCGGACTCAAACGGTTAATGTTGCATCCAAGTGGAATAGCTGCGCTTGTTTTTATAGTGCAGGTTAGGTGGATAGGATATGAATCTCTCGCACACTGATCGGTTGCATAGAAAGTGATGGGTTTACAATCGAATTATGTGGCACTTCGATACGCAGATATGTGTTATGCTAATTCCATATTTCATTTAAACGTTCCCTGTTCGCGATATTTCCATCGATCGTCACGGTAAAACAATGTTCCGTGATGAATGTCCTGAAAGGTGCTTTGAAATTGTTTTCGCTCAATAGTAGAGAGTAAACAGGATAGCGTTTTTTGGAAACGGAGAAAACAAATTCATGGTGCAATTTTGAACTGTTACACAGTCCACTCATCCAAAATACTGATGTAAATTTTGGGTAAAAAAAGTATCAACCCTGCTGTTCTGCTCAAGGATATATGAAATGAAGATTATATTTTAACAGATACTATATTTTTGTGCATTTGTTTTTGATATTCATTATATTTAATGATTACGTCTGTTTGTTTTTACATTTTACCTTTTTTTAAAATACGAACTTTTGTATATCGTGTCAGTATGCCCCGAAGAAACACAAATGTGAGGTATAAATGGGGAGAACAGCAGGGTTAAAAGTATAAAGTAAAAACGCGTGTGATTGAAGCTTGAGAGAAACATAAATTAAATGAATCGAGAGGCAATATAATTCGTTAGACCGGAAATTACAATCCTAATGTACCTTCGAGAATAAAGACTGGCCAGGAAGCTGCATCGCAATTATCCAGAAAAATATCATATAATTATACAATCGAAACGATTCCTTAATTTCGCAAAACCCTTTTCCACATTTTAACTTCATTCCCAAAGCCCAACGTGTCAAACGAGATATTACAAATAAAAAACATAGCCTCGAAGAAAACACGTTTTCTCATATACAATCAACGTTTATTTTTCTCCTCGCGCATTAAACCGTGATAGACGAATGCGCCAATAGCTATCAACGTCAAACCGCGAAATCAGGAAGCCGTTTTACGAAGACCATAAATAGACGCCATCGCCTCTCGAGAGGAAAAAGGTAACGTATAAAGTTATATATATATATACATATATTTGAAGCACTCAATAACCAGGTAACATCCATCCGTGAGAAATCTTCCGTACGAGACGAGAAAGAGGTTCAAAGCCTCGAAAGGATGACAGGGCGCGGTCCTTTCAACGTTTTCACGGATTGAATCGGTCGAAGCAGGGAAGCACGTTTAAACTCGCGCTGGTTCCTTTTTCCCCTTTGATTTGTCGCGAAAAAGATGGAAGTGAGGAACAGGAAGAGAGAATCCCGGAAGGAGCGTTAGAAGGTGGTTTGATATTTATGAGCCGCCGACGAAAAATGCTTCTCGGTGGCCCGAGGATCGTTGCGCATTCGCACCACTCTCTGCTTATCCGCGAGTAAGGAGGGGTGGATATGCCGCGAAATAGCTCCTACAATCACTTTTCACGGAAGGAAGGAACGATGGAGAAAGAAAGACATCTCGCGCGAGGAAACGTTGTTACGTCGAGCCAAACGTTGATTTATTCTCGAGAAATTCCAACGCAAAGACGAAATGCCATTCTTGTGCGTACTACCGTTGCTTCTGGAGGATAAACCGGTCTTGAGCGGGGGATTTGTCGGAAGTTTACCGATGAGGATTTCGAGGTTGCAGGGGTAACTTACGGTTTGGGTGTTTACGTAATTATTTGTAAAAAATACATGTTAAAATGGGTTTTAAAGACGAAGAGATATTTCTGTCACTAATGCGATAAATATAGGTATAAACATTTTGGACTTATTCAAACAAAACGATTGTTTTATACCGCCTGTTGGAAGGCCATGATGAACAATTTAAATCAACGTTCAATTACTGGTATAAAACATAACATTTTTGCCATGATGAAAACATTCAATATACTTTCAATTAATCGTGTAAAATACAATATTGTCGACATCATATTCTGCCTGTGTATATTGGCTGAGTGAAGATTGCACTGCTCGTTGTTATGTTGCTTACTGTCATGGTTTTCAACCAACAATAATGAGTTACATAAAACGTTAAATTAAAAAAGTATAAAATAATGCGCATATAGAAATACGCCAGAGGACACCAGATCATACAAAATTATGACGTATGTGTTCTACTGGGGATGAAAGAGTAACAAGGGTAATAACGGTAATTGTCGTGGTGTTTGTGTTTATTTGTGTTTATAAACCATCAACATTTATATAAATGATTATTTTATTTCTAAGCTACATTTAAAAGAAAACTGCGTTGGTATTGCAATATTATGGATAAATAACAACGTTGAATTCTGTCGTCGGTTTCGTCGAAAGAAATGGTACCGTAAGGATATCCAGCAAGGAAAGTGCTCCGGTAGTATTTCTTCATTTAAGTAATCACGTATTTCGTACCCCTAAAAACAGAAATATCACATTTTTCCTTTTTCATATATTTTTGACGTACTGCGCAAGAATGTCTTTATAGAGCTTCGTATGACACCTCGCAGGAAAAAGGTCCGTTGAGTGACTTCACATATATTTTTCACGGAAATCAGAGAGAAAACGGAAACAACGGGCGGATGAAATGGGGAGAAAGAAAGAGTCAGTAATGAATCATATGTGTATCCCATATTTGACAGAGGCACATTTCTCTGTTGATGGTGTCCTGATGGGACATCGACGGCATTTCTGCAAGTAAGACTTTATAAGTGCAAAAAAAATTTGATATCATACAATTGGCGATTTGTTGGCACAAGAAGTTAGAATTTCAGTTATATGTTGTTTATAGTATACAATGCTTATTTGTAAATATAAAACACCCACATCATCTGTCTTTAGCTATTCTTTTAAAGTTTCCTTTTAGACAGAAGAAAGTACAGAAAAAGTAGGTCATGTTTCTCAAGTTTTCAGGCCATGTAAAAGAGATTCAAATATATTTTAACGCTAACCGTACCGACACTTTATGAATACTTATTTTACAATAGCAGATTCTGTGACCGGTTATGAAATAACAACAATTCCTTTCTGAAAGAAATGCAGGATATAGTCAGCTTAATACAGGAAACAATGTACAAAACAGTCTATATTTAATAGTATAAAAAATTTTATATTTTCATTTCATTGAATTGGTCATTTGACTGCCTATGGTACGGTTAGTGTTAATAACTTCGATAATTAATTATTACCTCTTTTTTCTCATTAAAATTATATTTTCAAAAATTGTACAAAAATTTTATAGCGCAACGTTTGTATTATTTATTTTTTGTGCAAACTCTGTACCTAATAATTATACGTTTTAGATAGCTTATCTCTTCCATTGTTTTTACGTCAAGAAAAAGGGTTTGACGGTTTATTGCCGCTGAAATTAATACAGTTTTTAAATCGATTTTCTACATCATTTATAAAGTACAATTTATTTTAATATAGAAGTGAAGAAGCGAAGCTTCTTTGCGTGTTTATCCACTTCGTCGAGTGTTTTCCTTTTGTAGATAGACCAAGAAAATAGCTTGGCATAGAAAATGAGGAAGAAAATGGCCGGACTTTCCTTAGTATTAAAAATTTGTGTAAACTCATATAGATCGAGCTTATGAGAGAAGAACAGTCTTTTCAAGTAACATAAGAAACGTTATACGGTCCTGCAAGCAAAGGTTACATTCCTGGCAAAAGCTTAATGATTACATCGAAGGATATTCAAGTAGAGAGGAAAAGCTTCCTGTGCTGTAAATTAAACGAAAGAATAGTCTTAGAAGAGCTGTGATTTATTACGATGTAAAATCTTCAGGCAACCGGTAATCATAAAGGTAGTAGAATTTCAGCGTTATGAAATACCAGCTCGCTTAATAATATCCTTAAAACGCGAATAAAACAGGTTCTAAGAAACGCGGCGTTAAGAAATTTCTTATATTGCGAGCCAACCGTAATACATAAAAGTAATAATACCGAAGTTATTTTATAGTTCAGCGACTTAACAACTTGTAATTTAATTTCGGAACTTTCTTCTCTCGTACCTGTCATTTTCTTATATCTTATAAAACATTAAACAAGGTAAAAGAATATTTCTTCTCTGTTTTCTCGATCAATAGCTTTTCGAATGAAATACATAGTTTTAAATACTTTTACTATATCTTCAAATGCGAAATATTAGTTGAAATGTGTTTGTTGTGGCGTGATTGACACTTACTGTGAGGTATAATTAGAGACTAAGTGAATTTAGAAAACTAAAAGTATATTTCTCAAAAAACGAATCAAAAAACTAAATAAAAATTAAAATAAAAAAAAACTTTCATCTACGAGCGCACTTTTCACAATTGCATGTCATCGATAAATATTTTCCAAATTAATATCATAAGAGAGGAAAGTTACTAATTAGTAGCAATATTATCGCTATTAGTCAAATAATATATTTCGTAATAATATAATAAAACCCTACAACTCTCCGTGCACAAGAAAAACCTTCTTAGACTTTTTCAAACTGCAAGCTTTCCAAAATGAAAAAACACACAAAGCATCCGTAAACTCCACAATTAACATTTCAGTATTTCACTTCACCCTGTTCACGATGATCAAAATGAAAAAATCATTTATACAAAACGATTCGTCGTTGATCCGTTTCGTTCAATCCCACAGCAGAGTTTCGTCGTCGAGCATGATTTAGATTGAAAGGAAGATATTCTTAATTTGGAAAGGTTTCGAGAATCACGCGACATCTCTCTGCTCGCGTGGTTCTTACCCTCAACCCCTTTAGCGTCGAGGCATGGTTTGCAGGCACGCGTAATTAAAATAATTAGTACGAATAATCTCGACTCTAATAGCAGCACCACACTCGAGGGTGAGAACGCGCGAGAGGAGCGAGAGAGCGAGTTCCGGTAGCCATAATTAAAACGCACGACCAGGGCAACACTGTGCCACTTTAATCTCAGGTACGCGGTCTGTACACGCATTTTTACCACTCGACAACCTGCCTAGCAACCATCCTTCGCGAATACTCCTGTGCCGTTTTTTTTTATCCCTTCAAGTTCCCGCAGAAAGGTTCTCTGCATCGTCGAATCGAACTTGGCGCCGTACGTGCGATCTCAAAACGTCGATTCCAGCGGCGTTTTTCGTTGGCGGAAATGAAATATTGGTTTTTAGGGTTTTTGCATTAGTAGCGCTAAGCGACGATGAAGAATGTTGACGATCATGAAAGTACAGGTCGCGTGTTTCAAGGGAAATCGTTTTAAGAGAGTGGAGTTGAATATTGATTGAGTTTAAATTGTAGCTGTAGGATGGATTGAAGTCCCGATTATCTTATCTACTTTATCAGAGTGCCTGTGTTCCAAGTATCGGATGTCTGTATGATTTATTATTTATACAGTGTCCTCTTGAAACGGCGAATTATATTAAAAGCTTGGCGATGTGCTGAATGAGATTGTTTTATAGAATTTGATCCCGTTTCGTTGCAAAAGCGAATGTAAAGTGAATGTACTCGTCGAAGTAATTGCTATTATTAAATGGTATTAACTCTTTGCCGAACAAAGTATCCGTAACGAATGTATAATAGATCCGATAACATCTATTCCACTTTTCGAGCGCTGAAAAGACAACGAATTTTTCACACTGACTTCTGCATACATTAGAAACAGTATAAACAAAATGACATATCATTAAGCGTCTTGCTTCAATTAAATTATTACTTTGTATAGAAATTAATAGACAATTAATTGCTTCGTATAGATTTGAATTTTTTAACTTTGATAATGTACAAATTATACAAATGATAAATAATATGATTTTCCTTAAATTATTACAAACTTAATCGTTTGAACGTACTGTATCATATTTTCATGCTACTGCTCGTAAGACGAATAATTCCATTCGTTCATTAAAACGTCCAGTCTTTATCACAGTAATATTATCAGCAAAGATACCGAAGATATCAGACTTCACAGAGCACGAAACAAAAAACGAGGCAATGCGTGAATTCCAACTATTACAGGGTAGTTAGAGGGTAGTAACTACAGGGAACTGGAAAGATGGCGAGTGTGACGTCAATAACTTTGATTTGCCAGCACGTATGGGTGGACCTAGTTTGGGGATCCACTAACGTTGCTAAAAACGTTGGCCATGTGAAAGTACTACGCCGGGCTGAAAAGAAGAATGTCGTCGTTATTGGGAAATATTGAAATTGTATCGATAAATTTCAACACTCGTCAAGATTGAAAAAATAAACGACTTGTGAGAAATTAGACGAGAATTCGGAACCTATCGTTTGCCGGACGACCACAACTATCGGTCGAACGATCTATCGTGACAGGTAGTTGAAAGAAAGGGCAGGAATACAAAACAAGGACGCTTTTCGTTCTCCATGTGATACTCATTTCATTTTTGCAGATCTGTTGAATACATCCTCTTCTAGATGCCCGGTTTCATAATGCAATTTTGAAAGTTTACTAGTTATTTCACTCTGTAGCCTGGCGGGTCTCTCGCTATAATGCAATTTTTGTATAAGAAGCTTTTTTTCTGCCGCTTACGACAGACTAGTTATATTGAGAAAACTGAAAATTAGGTAAACTTTGACGGGAGGTCTTAATCCCTTAGAGTGAATTTCTACGAGAAAAGAAAATTGTTCTTTACTTACACCAGCACACTCCGCATACGCACACTTTCATTAAAATCAGAATTTTCTTCGGAATCTTCTCCAGTAAGTTTTTACGTCCCTTTTTTTCTGGCTTGGAGTTAGTAGAACTTTTATTACATCATTTTGCAACACGTAATCTATTATTTGAACAGTGCAATTTTTTTTGTAACGTACTATAGTGCAGAAAGTACAAAATGATGTTAATATTTTTCAATAACACTCGATAAAATGCAATGCATTGTATTACCGGAAGTTCTCCTATACTCAATTTTTGTTACTTTTAAAATTAGTAGAGTTTTTTTCATTAAAACTTGTCACGAAATTAATGTTTCTTATAATTAAATAACAGAACTTTTGGAAATTAATTGCAGTGTAATTGCTTTGAGAGGTTTATAAGAAATTACGTCATTGATTTAGGGTGTTTTACATAAATGGAGATAGTACAAGGCACTGAAATATGGTTTAATAATCTTAATACATTACAAATAGTAAGTAATTTAATATATTAGCAGAATATGAGAACCTCCGTCGGAGCACGCCATAACGAAAGGATTAATATTCATGGGATACAATAATATGCATAAGCAATAACTCCTTTCTCAATGATAAATCCCATTACTGAAGTTATGATGAGGATCAAATGTATAATGAATGCAGCAATAATATGCGCACATTTTGCAAATTACATGGTGGATAAGAAAAGTGTCTCACAATTGTCAAATTGCAGTTGTATGGTAATTTAAAATCGGATAAAAGGAAATTCTTATTTTGCAAAAATTGAGTCATATAAAAACGTCTTTTGTTAGAATGTAGAGGTTGTTAAAATATTTATAACGAATCTGAATGTACTCGCTACGAGCAAATAAGCTCGATTATTGGAATAAATTATATCTTGATTAGAGATATTATTTTCTTTTAACAAAAAATGTAACAACGACACGTAACAACCGAATTTAATATTACTCGATTTTACTTGAAACACTCTCGAATGAAAAGTCAACAGCTTCCTGTTACTGAATACCTGAAGGAGATTCGATGGATTATAGTTAATATTGCAAAATACCAATTTCTATTCGGTATACATGATCCGTGTAGCTTTACGGCGAATAAATCTGTAATCGAGATTCTCCACAATGCACGAACATAAATTGAATTTATTGTTACGAAGATATAATCTATTATTGGGAAATGATACATTAGAAAAATTACAGTATGAAGAAAATTACGAAATATACGTTTCTGTTAATAGTCATTTAGTAAAAGTCTAATTTTACTCTTTGAAGTCTGCATCGCGCGATGAAAGTGTTAATAAATGAAAACAAATTAGTGAAATTAAATGTAAAACAAGAAACAATGTTTATTCTTAGATATAAGAATGTGTATAACGATTCTTATTATTTATTTATGAAATAGAGCGCAAATAAAATTTTCTGCAGGTAGTTTGGATTTTTCTGCGCTAGGTAGTAATTTATTAAAATTTTTTTTAAATGCAGGAAGCAATCTTTGCATCCACATGCATACATCCTTAGGAATGGATGTATCCACATACATAGGAAACAATATTCACATACATGGAATATATTATATAACGTACATAAATGTAGGGATCTTGTTCGAATTTCATTTCTATTCTTAATAATATTTAGATAAGACGCCCTAACGCTGGGCGGCGCGCAGAAACATCAGAAATCATCGGATAGAACATCAGAATACCAATTTTTTCGCGAAACCATTAATTTTTCGATACACCTGTCGCGAAATTGAATCCGCCATTTTGCTTTTTGATATTTTGAGTTCAGATTTGTAATCAGCGACCTAAAAACATTGGAATACACTTAATTGTGTTTTACACGATAGATCCGTTCCCAAAGAATACGTGTAAAAAAAATTCGTGTAAAAAAATATACTGCATCTATGGAAAAATAGAAGATTGGTTCCAGTCATAAGAAATCAGCAAAAATAATACAATAAACCATCAGCTTTCATGTGAGGAACTTAAAAATATTGTTTCATAAAGATTGCACATGTATCATACAAAGTAAATTATCACTTGAAAAAGAAAAAAACATGTCACTAATTCTTGAACACAAAAGTTAGTAAAAATAATATGGGTTACACATAAAAAGATTTTATTCATTGTCACTTTCTGACAATAAACGCACACGTTTGCGTAAGACTGCAATATTACTGTTATCACTAGAAATGTCTTGGTTATCGTCTTCGTGCTCCACTGGTGAAATTATTTCTGTAATCTCTTCAACAAAATTAATACTAGTCTCCTGTGGTCCGATGTTTCAGTGGACTTAAGAACGAATTCAGTAATTAATCGCTGTGTTTATGTTTTGGCTAGGCCACAGTGAAGCAAAATTTTGTTCTTAGAATTTGGGTCGATCGTGTTAAATCAAAATAAGCCGTGTAAAAAGAGCATTATTCTTCTTTTCTAATTCGTGTTAAATCAAAATCGTGTAGAAGAAGTTCGTGTAAAAACAGAATTGAGTGTACTAATTTTTAGCTAAATGGGATGTGCTTTATGCTTTTGGCGAGGATCTCAAAGAGATCGAAAACTGTACGAGGTGTCTGAACAGGTAAATCGAAGGTCTTGCGCCGAAAAGAACGCAGGACAGTCGATACAGCGATATCGTACACAGCGAACAGCGATAAAAATCCATACGGCGAACGGTAAATAGTGATAGCGTATTAAGAACATTTTATAGAAAATAGCGTAATAGTGATGATATTAGTAAATACTGTATTTAGAGTAGTTTATATTATACAATAATACATAGTCAGTTAGTGTATATCTTCTCTCATAAAACCCTACATGAATGTTATACATACTGAATACGGAATCAGAGAAAGTTTAATCCAACTTTTTCTGACTACTTTGCAACTAGCAATTTCAGGTTGATGACGCAATTTAAAAAACTGTATTCATTTGGAACTGTATTACCTTCGAGGTTTAAAAATCACATAGTAACTTATTACGGTATACGCAAAAGTTTATGTAATCGTATCCATGCAAATGGATTTCCAAAAAATTGTAACATCACGCGCAGTCACACATAAATCGATTTTCGAGAGTTTTGTAAATGAAATTAAGGGAAATGAAAATGTAAAATTTATGAATTTATTTTATTTTTAAATTTTCCTCTTCGGTATCGCAAATTCGTCCACATGCTAGTCTCTTAACATTTATGTAGGGATACTTGGTTTGATGGTGTTGAACAGTCGGTTTAGACGTACGTTTGTTAAATTTAAAAATACAATAAATAAACAGAAAAAAGAAATAACAAAATACGAAATACGAATACGATGCGCAGTGCAGCAATGGCGTTCTGAATCTCTCTACCTTCCTTTCTGCTTCTCCAACTCTACTGTCTTTTCTTTTTTTCTTTCCTTCGCCGCAACATCCGTTACTCGTTCTCTGTCAATCACTCGCTCATTCGTTCTGCATTACCACATTTATCATTGCACATTCATTTCTTGACTAGTTAGCCAAACTGACATATTGTATCATTCAGTCTTAAATATATTCATATACTTTTTATATAGAGAAATCCACACAATATTTACCAAATAAACGAATTATAAAAAGATTAGGATACAATAAAAACATCAATGAAGGAACACTACGAAACTAAAAAACTTAAACCTTTTTACTCGTAGTTTGAATACGACACTATCGAATTCCGATGGACCAATCTACTGTCGTTCATTCCTTTAACGGTAAATCTACAAAATGAACACTTTAAAAACGATCAC
The DNA here is from genome assembly GCA_963989415.1 of Cerceris ruficornis. Taxonomy (NCBI): domain Eukaryota; kingdom Metazoa; phylum Arthropoda; class Insecta; order Hymenoptera; family Crabronidae; genus Cerceris; species Cerceris ruficornis. Next base: position 39,166,843 of record OZ022517.1, on the reverse strand, counting down.
GATATCGAAGTTTTCATGCAACTTCACCAAATAAATTGCAAAGTTCAATTGCAAAAAAAGTCATACAACAAACTTTTGAGATCGAACTGATTTAATATTTTGTTCTGGATTTTTATGACATTTAATAAAAATATCACTTATATGTAGTTATATGTATAATAACTCAGCTGAAAGTATAGGATTACTATATTGTTACGCGACGCAATGTCAACCGGTAACAATATTATTCAAAATGTAAGGATAAAATAATTTTCTGTGACCTGCTACTAAAAGCATTGTTAACTATTCATATGAAAATTACAGCACCGCACAATCGAGCTTCTTTGGCCTGTATCATTATCCGACGCTTTAATTAGTACATACTTGAAGTTAATTATTATGAGAATTTTGCACGGTTCAGTGTATTCTAGATTTCTCATATCACCGACTTAACTCGGTTTCTAATTACTCACTCACAAGGAGCTTCGATTCAGCGAAACCTAATTAAGTTCTGACTGTTGTGGCAGAGCAGAGCGCATTATCAGTCGGCGTATGACGTAGATTCCCGGCACTTTTTGACATAAGACAGGAGAAGCTCGATCATACTGCTTGGCACTTAAACAATTCAAATTACATGATATGCTAAAACGATCGACGTTAATACTGATATAATAAGGGTATCTTTTGTCGTCTGGAGTATCAACATTACAGTAGTTAGTGGAAGTGAGATTTTGTAGCTTATTTACTACTTGATAGCGTGGCATCGATTCTCTGTAACTTATTCATTAAACTATATTTATTTTGTTCGTCGCCTACGGAAAAAATCTCTTAAAAATTATAATGGATAAGCAGGTCACGGCTCGGAAATGCAATTCGTGGGCCAGTATTCAAATTTCCTGTCACCTTTGGGAATTTTTTCCTGTGTGATATGTATAGCAAGCCTCAGTGGTTTAGAGTCTACTTAAAACACTAAGTCTAGGGCTATAGCAGATAAGGAAGCAAAGTGTCGGATTCGCAATCAGTAGGCCCAAATTGAAATCCCTCCTCATTACAGGGAAATTTTTCCTGTGATATGTATAGCAAGCCTCAGTGGTTTAGAGTCTACTTAAAACACTAAGTCTAGAGCTATGGCGGATAAGGAAGCAAAGTGTCGGATTCGCAATCAGTAGGCCCAAATTGAAATCCCTCCCCATTTCAGGGAAATGTTTCCTGTGATATGTATAGCATAACCTCGGTGGTTCTGAGCCCACTTAAAAGAGTAGACCCCAAGCGTAATGACCGTAGTAGTTAAAGTCGAAAAAATATAAAAGAATAAAGAAAACTAAACGAAGTCTAACCGAAATTCGCAGGAAAGACTTCGTATTTCCCGTAGCAGCTTATGTGCCCCGTCAATAGAAATCCTTTTGAACGGGCTTCGATGGGGTTTATCTTTTCGCAACCATTCCCGTCGATCGAGGGGAAAGCAGCTAATTTACCTCCTATTATTTCCAAAGAAATAAACACGTATTTTTATCTACAAGTTTGATCTTCTACCTTCTATCTGTGGGATGCGAGGTGTAAGGAAGGCTGATGGCTTCGGCGCCGTATTTTCCTTTCGTTGAATCGCGCTCGACGGCTCTCGAACGAAGTGACTAGTCGGATGATCTTTTCCTCCGACGTAGCTTCTTGGGAGGCGGAGCGAAGTTTTGGGACTTTTTCGCTATTACAATTTCATTGGTTTTTACAAATGATTGGTAGAGAAAAGCTCCCACCACTTTACGGTGTGTCTGGAAAGAGAGGATGCTTTAGGAAAAAACCCACGCGGCGGTGACTCACGCCGTGGCCGAGGATTTTGGCTTCCTTGCGACCCGCGGTTTGTGGCGGTAGATGTCAGGTCGGCTCGAGGTGGATCAGCGCGACGGGTACGCGAGCAAAAAGTAATTTAAACTGATATAGTGGGCGACCAGAAACAAGGCACTTGAGACGTAATTTGCTCTGATTCGCCCGACGGATAGGGACATCCCTCTCCCTCACGCATTTTCCATTTTGACGCGCTATTGGCAAGAGAGACCCGCACATTCGTTACTTCGTCATGTGAATAAATAATAATGTATTCCGCCAAATATAATACCGAAGTCAGGGTGTGCTTCTCCTTGTACAATTTTTCGAGAAACAGTTTCAACAGGGTTCACATTACGGCCCGCTGTCGCTAAAGTGTTTTGGGCCCGTTGTAATTTACGACAGGCGTAGCAGCGGACCACCCTGAATCTAAGAAGAAACTCTTAATGTTTTCCAGACAACGATTTGATACTGCCCAAGTACTGTTTCACACTTTGCAACGAACTGAATGGGGAAAAAACTAATAATACTCCAATGCAAATCATTTACAAGTCATAAGTCCTGTTGAGTTTAAGTGAATCTAACGCAAAAACTAATTCAAAGCTTCTTATAAAGTGTTACTCCGTTTGCAATCAATGTCCGGCTAGCTTGGATAACAGCTGAATGTTTAAATTCGTATACTGAGGGAACAGAAAGAAGACACTTGAGGGGTAATTTGCTCTGATTCGCCCGACGGATAGGGACATCCCTCTCCCTCACGCATTTTCGATTTTGACGCGCTATTGGCAAGAGAGACCCGCACATTCGTTACTTCGTCATGTGAATGACGAAAGGAATGTTTTAATTTCGGTTGTCATTCGTCGATCTCAGGTTTCCAGGACCGACATGGCGGGGATTGGCGGTGCGAGAGCAATCTCCCCTTCCGTCCTAAGGGCCTTGTTTCTGGTCCCTCACTATAGCCATTGTCAACAAGAAAACTTCGACTTGTAATTGCTTTTCGAGAGTCTCTATCTTAACCCTCAGTAGTTACAAGCCGGATTAACGAATTCCGAGAAATCGTAAACCGCGTGTCGCACATATCCATTAAAATTCTTAATTTTTGCCATGCTTTGAAACAGAATGTACTACTTTTCTGTTGAATTACCGAACATTAACGCTTTTCAGCGAAGAAAAGGGCTTTAAAACCGACACTTGGCGTGATCTAAGAAACACCCGCTTTGTCGGTAAAGAATAAAGTATTTAACTACAGTAAAGTAGCGGGCATTTAACACACGTAGCTCACTTCAAAACATGAAAAGATCTCAGATGCATGGTATAATTTTTATGCGCAGTTTACAACAATTTCTATTTTCTTCTGAATGAAGCACTTCACGCTGCTAACTCCAGTTAGATTAATAAACTTTAAAAATAAGTTTATCCGTGCATTGGAGATTTTATATAATCAAATGAAATTATGTTTTGAAATTATACCTGACTTTTTGCTTGAATTTCAGTTGGCAAATAATTGTACGGATAAAAGTTGAAACTTGAAAGAATCGGGAAAGTAACTGCATTTAAAAAAATATCTTAGTAACTGCATTCGCGAAATACTTAGAAGCTACTTAAATGAAGAAGATATTTCTCATATCTAAGGATGAAATATTTAATGAAATTAAAGTTCCTTTGTACATAACTCATGAAAGTTTTTCCAAACTTCTACGTTCGAATCTTTTTTTCTTCTAATCGATCAACTTTAGGGACATCTGGTGAAATAATAATTACCTGAGGATTTAACATTTTTTAACACAATCTTTACACTTTCACCTGAAATATATTCTCTATCGAAACCATTTTTTTCTCATATTTATGTTTTTCACCAAACTATACTCGGCGAGATGTAACAACGATCCTTTTTCGTAACACAAAAGTGTACCAGAAAGGAGCGTTTTCCATGTCGTTATAAACTGCTTGTTTGCGGCAATGGTTGCTTTTTTCTTACGTAAAAGAGAAATAAACTTTATAAACGTGATGCAAGAAAGTTCAAAGAGCAACTTCCTGTGAAAATTTGAAAGTCTACTTTCCCGAACAATACTAGCATTATTCAGATATACGATCAAATTTGTTATAATTACAATTTTCGCATAAATATTAATAATTGTTTGTAGATATATGGAAATAAAAACATCGTTTAGCTAGTTTAATATTTAATAATATTAAATAATATTATAATACTACCTGAATTGATTATTCTCTTTTAAGACACAGCGAAACTAAATATAGTAGACACTGCTTATTGCCTGAGGCTTCGTTTTCAGTTACGTATTTTTGAAATGTGAGAAGGTGCTCCTTGGAATCCATTACATGTCTCTTTTAATTAATACCTTATACCAACAATATTACAGTAGTATCTATTTTCCAAAGCGAAAGCGCATCAAAATTGATAGAAATGTATGAAAGCGAATGGAAATGTGTGCAGCATACTGTACTAGCGTAAAATGCCGGGATGGACCAACAGAAAAACATTATTAATTTTAAATGCCATGAATAATTAAGAACGAGTACCGAAAGATGGGCAAATAGGGTAAAAAGCTTTATATAAAATTAAAATGAAACACTAAGTGTACTTCTGGTGCAAACTATAATTTGTTGTTTTCTGGTGATAAAAAAAATGCAAAAATAAAATGTACATTCCAGTGATTACATATTTTTTGATATTCGGGGATACATTGTTAATAGAAGATATATATTTATAAACGATTTAATTTGCCCTGTAATACCATAAAATTGTAAAACAGTCAGCGAAGTCAACATACAAATCACAATTAGTAGTTTCCTGGCAATTAAAAAAATGTAACAAGTACAATTAACATTACAATCCTGGCTATTATACCGCATTCGTTATCAGAAGATATATTTGTCGTGTGCAGCATAATTTGCGCCGTAATAGGATAAAATTGCAGGTTCATCTATATGCAGCGTTATATTAAACCTTTTGGGAGCTGGGTTAAAATATACATGCGGCATTTGAATTTCCTCGGCACGACTTTAAATTCCCATAACTGGTACTCGGAATCTTCGATGAATATTAACCCCATTCGCGCGTGATGCGCATTACAATATATGTTGAATTTAACAATTTATTATTGTCAGCGCGTACCGCTTGGAAGCGCGAATAGCGTGTAATAAAAATTCGGGTTGTAATAAGCCAATTAAAATTATATCTCCGATGAATTTTGGGAATGTTTCGCGTGAAAAATGTCGTTTTTGCAGAGCAGAAATTTAAACGTGTACGGTAATACATCACATAAATACTTTTTTGCGTTGCATACTTAAGTCGAGAATAAAATATATGACTTTCTAGTACGGACTGCATGAAAGAAATATTTTTAAAATTAAATACTTTAACGGTGAACTTTTTCAAGAAGAATTCGATATTTTTTCACGTTATTTTAAAGCGTCGTTACTTCTTTGTTTTTGTTCACTAATTAAAGGGAAAAATACTTTTGAGGAAAAAAGAAAGAAACGATAAAATGGTTAAACAGATAATTTCTTTCGGTTGTTATAGCTTACATTCCCGCATAGCTATATTGAACCTACAAAAATTTATTGCAATTAAATAATTTAGGGTAGGTCTAAATTACTTTGTTCCTGCTATTCTTCAATTTCCACAATATCGTCAAATAAAGTAATAAGATAAGAAATATACGTAAATGAAGCCCTCTATCAAAAACATTTACTCTATACTTTCACCCCTTATTTTCGTCAAAGAATCATAAGCTTTTAATCGTGTCGAAGATTATACCGTGAATCACGAAACAGCCTTTCCTACCGCTTAACTGGGACAATTTTAAACGTGTACATTTTCGATCAATCACCCTGCGAAACCGTTTTACTCGGACAGTTGGTATAAATATCTCCAACCGAGAATGTTTGATATTGAATTATTATGGCACGAACGTCTCCAAATGTCGGATAATTTAATTACGAACCTTTCACCGTCCCCTCGAACAGCTTCAATCAGATGCAACAAACTTGAAAATCAGGCAGAAATAGCTATAACTGTTACCTACGACGTTTAAACGTGCCTGGGGTTCCTAAAAAAAGTATGCTCTAATGTGTCATTAATAGACAGCACTTGATAGATCTATAAAACCATAAAAAAAAATGTGTTGCCCTTTGAACAGGATTTCGGAAAAATCAAACACTATGGGTCAAGGGAATAAATTGTCATTATTCTCGTGGTTTTATTTCCAGCGTCGTTATTCGTTATTCAATTTTATTTTTAACCTGAACCTGCCACTTTATTCAGGAAACCATATAATCCGTACTTGTATTTATAACTAATAAATTCGTACCCTTTTACATTGTCAGTTATAAATACCTTGAACAGCATTCCGGTGATTTCGGACGAAGGGTCTCGCGACTTATAGCGATGTTGCGTGTTACGCCATTCGGGAGCCCTAGGAAAAATGCTGGACGTGATACGCAGGTCACTAAACCTTTCGAGAAATTAGTCTGGAATATTAGTATTAAATGAACAGCCGAGACGGCACGGTCTATCGCGACGTTAAGTACAGAATTGCGATGATTTTTGGAATTACTGCTTGATGTGGAATTTTTCGTGTGTTCTAGAACTCATAAGACAGTGGCATTACGTGTGAACTGTGCAACCCTGTGGCGTATGACGTTCAGTGACCTTTTGGTTGGCTATAATCATGGAATTCAACATCGGATATTGCGACTAATAAGTTCTTCTTTTATAAGAAGAGCACGCGTCAGGGTAAGGTATTTTCAATGGAATGTTTACTTGTGTGGTATAATACCCATAGAGTGACGTCACCCCATAGAGATGCGTGACGTAGTGAAGAAGTGGGGGAGATCGTCAACTCAAGAGGTTGTGTCTTGCGATGCATAGATTTCGTGCAGATTCATTTTAGAGACCCAGTTAGACACATTTTTTTAGACAAAGTTAGGTACTTTGATTATTTAGTTATTTAGTATTTTATTTTGTATTCCATATTCTTCCATATTATTCACTCAATATGTATACTATTTATTATTATGTAATTCATTAGTGTGCGTGTGTGTTATTGTTATTTATTTAAATCAGTACGGATCCTGATAACATCCACCACTTACAATTAGTTTAATCCACGTCTTCACATTAGATATTCTATCCCTTCTTTAACCAAATTTTACTATACTTGGGGAAGTTTCAAATCTATATCTTACGAATTATGTACATACTTCGTTCTAGATATTGGTTTTTCTAGTAATATCCTAAGGAATATTGTTAAAAACAGTAATTTTCACTATATCGTTCGGTCATTTCAGTTTTTCGTCTTTTTTGTGATGTAATATAAAAGGTAGAAAAAGTACCCTGAATTCAAATACTCCCAAGTCAGCTCTGGTAAATTTCTTCTAAGTGATAAGTACAGTGCGACACATGTAAGTTGGCTTGCGGAAAAAATGTGAACTAAAGGACGAAGAGAGAGAAAGCTGCGGATGGAGCAAGGGAGAGAACGCGATTTGGGCCGCGAATGCGAGGACATTGGCGTATGCACAGGGTTTAGAATATCACGATAGTAAAAGCTGGATAATCTCTGACATAATTTTTATCCTTGAATTGGATTAATGACACTCTTATCTGATCCGCGTTGCACCATGTTACACTGCTCCTTCGTCGATCGTCGTGTTTCGCCAAGGTGGATCGCCCTTTGTGAAGGAGACCGCCATGCCCCAAGTCAAACAAGTAAAAATACGGCAATGCTACGACTATGCGGATTGTTTACTTTAGGAGGCTGATCTTGGGAACCCAAGAAACAAAATGGCGAATAGGCGGTTGAAAGCGAGTGGCTCCACCGCTCAGACGCCAAGTTAATTGTATCGCACTATATATTATAGCATCGGTTACTCGAAGTCCATCGAAAACAATAGATCACAGATGAAATGACCACAGCAGTTAAAGCCACAAAATATAAATAATACAAAAACAATAAAGAAACAGGGGGGATAGCACCTTTTAAAAGACATAAATCGCAACATACACATAGTATTATAGTAATATTTGTTTATTCTTCTTCTAATTAATAAATAAGTTTCGTCTGTCTGATTCTATCTCACCATGGCATTACAATTTTTACGTTAGTTGGCCTGTACCATATATTAAGTATATAACTAGTAATTAAAAGTAAAATTTTCAAACAATACTTTGAACGGTACCATCGTACGGTATTAGAGATATTCGAAGACTATTTCTTTACAATTAATGTAAGGTCTGTACGCTAATAATGGTATTTATTTGTTTGTCGAAATGCGAGAAATCAATACTTGGGATTATCTGTATATCATAGGAGGGTGGTTTTCTCGTAATTTGCATTTCGCTGTCGTGTACCACCGACACTCATGAACTACGAACAATTTGGGAACAGAATAAGAGATATGCTTCACTGAATTCCGTAAATGTTTTCCGTAATGCGTATATCGAATTCTGAGCAATTTCGTGTTTAGTATTATCTTTCATAAGTAACTATGGACTAGCTGATGAAATTCCGGCTTTGTTCCGTGAATACGGAATTCTGTGTCGGAATTTTCGCAAGGTTAATTACGACTTACTTTTCATTCAGGGATTCTTATGCAAGTGTGGGATCATTTTCGAGGAATGCTTATTACACGGATAGATAATAATATGGAAATATGTGTGGATAAGAGTTTATGTGCTGTAATGTACAGTCGTAAAGTACATTTATTGGAATCGTTACCTGGTGTTGAACAAATTATCAAGTATATACATGGTTACTGCTTGGAAATTAATGAATATTTTGAATTCCTGATCATAACTTATTAACAAATTATTGAACGTTTAATCCTTTGCAATCCTTTAAATCTCCTTAGTTGTCTGAATTATTTTTCTGAAATGCAGCGTGAGTCGTTTGATTCGTTTCTTTATACAATTAACAGACTATGAATTATTTCAGGTGTCAGTTCTTATTCGATTAAAGCTGTATATAAAAATAATACCTTTGCCCATCTCCATCTTAAACTTCCAACGATCTTTATAAAAATAGAGGATAACCTAAGAGCACCACCTTTTTCAGTTATTTAACGCTAGAATCACGGGTGGTAAATCTTTTATATTTAGATATATTAAACAAGTACTTTAAAAAAACAGGAATCAAACACCGAAGAAGATAGTCATTTAACACTAGAACTACCGGCGTTAAATCTATCATACTTAAAAATACTAAATAAGTGTCTTGAAAAAAGAGGAATTAAAAGGTGGAAAAGATGATCGATTCGGTAATTTATGTTTTATAAGATGAACGTAGAATATCTATTTTAGAACTCTCCTATAAGCTTGGAGAATTTTTGGAAAAAATTCTGTACCAGTCATTTTGACTGGTTTGGTAGTTCTAGTGTTAAGTAATTTATGTTTCATAAGATAAACATGGAATATCTATTTATATATCTTCCCTATCAATTTTGGGAATTTTTCTAAAAAATTAGGAACCAGTCATTTTGACTGCCTTGATAATTCTAGTGTTAAAAATGTCAGAATTTCGATTTTTGGAGAACGTATTCAATTTATATTGAAATTGATCCTCAACCTTAATAAGAGATTTATATAAACGACATTTATGACGATTGCTTGCTTCTGATCGTTGGATTATTTTATAATAATATAAGTACAAGTCGCATAGGTTTCATGTTTATTCAATCATTTATACATTCATTTACTTTTGCTAGACTTAGAGATAATACAAAGAGCTTTCTTTCGTTGAAACTTTGTCATGAAAGGACGACACCTTTCGAGAGTTTGGCAAAGTGCACTAGATACGAGTTTTCGTACAATCTCGTTTAACTGAAATAGGTTTATAACGTCGAGGAATAAGAGCAAGCATTTCGTGACGACAAAATTGTTAGATTACCACGAAAGCAACCCAATTTCGTGCTTTTAAAGGCCGTCTCCACTTTGCATAAATATTCAAGCGAAGCTAAGGTTTCTGTAAGGGTGAGCGATATCGATTTTGAAAGATATTATTAGATAAAAAAGGACCTCACGCAGTAACACTATTTTTCAATATAAATAAATAGATTAGTGTCTGAATTAACATCGTGGAATGTGAAGTAAACGTTCAACCGAAAGGATTCACAATTTTCGTAAAATGTTCTCATTTGTGGTTCTAAAATATTTGCAAAGAAACGCTGAAAATTCAAAAGCTTTTTAGATTTCACTGGTTTGTAGAAGCATCCGAAGTGCATAGGAAGCAATTTTTTTAACTGCTCGTTTTCACGTTTTGACAGGTAAAAACATCAGTTGAAGCAAGGTCTGTGTTTTCATATTTGCTCGGATATATCGTAAAGTATTGCATGTAAAAATAAATATTTTACTCTGCCCTATCCTTTCTGGAAATTTGTATTTTATGTCATAATGTAAAATATATTTTTTTTCTGTCTTAATAAATTCAGAAATGTTGTAATAAAGAAAACAAAATCAGCTTTGTATTTGCACTAATTTAAGAAAAATATTCCAACGTCAATTGTTCCACTATAACGGTTTTATAATTTGAAATGGAATTCACGCAATTTCGCGTATATTCTGCGGAGTTCTTGTAAATCTAAATAATTTCCAGCCGATCATTTTTCCGAAAAATGCATCCGTAGGAGCTTTTCGGAGAGTTGATTTTATTTCGAGAGGGATTAGCACTCTTAAAAGTCAAAAATGAACAGCACAAAAAATTGCTTCGTACTTATATTACACCGTTCTGTGAACTTATAAAGTTTCGAGATATTTTTTTTTAATTTCCCGCGGTGCTCCTTGATAACACATGTATTAAATATTATACGTGTAAAAGTTATAAATCGAGCTACTTTGCAATAACAATAAAAAAAATAGACCACCAAACTATATTAAATAACAAAGGAAATATATGTAAATATAAATGTTTATGTTATTCAAATCAAATTTAGTAAAAAATATTGTTTTAACATCTAAATAGTTGTGAGTAGCATTAGCAAATGAATAAATAAATCTTAACTTCAATTCTATCGGAAGGAGCAATCACGTTTGATCTAAATTTTTGATAAAACTTATATGCAAAAGAAAATGTGACGGTAATTGTAGCTTTAGTGAGCTACTTCAGCCAATTTTCAATGAGATAAGAAGTAAACACACGAAATTACAGTTTCGATTGATTCTGAGACAACATTATATCAAGTAAATAACCTGTAGTTAAACTTATCAGTCTGGTTGCAGTGTAAAAAAATATCAACTGAAGGAAAATACATAAAAATTACTTGATTTACTCGAATGTAAGAGAATTATGACTTCAAATATATGACGAAAAACTTTTTCGAACTTTTCAAAACTAGATCTCAGAAATCGTTGCTCTCGGAAGATCTCGGGAATCGTTCAATAGCATTTCAATGGGTAACGATAGCCGCCCTTTGTGTACATAGGAACAGATATACCATATACAAGAGGGAAAATTCGTCAGCCGATAAAATTCTCTGGTACATAGTAGCTATATCATTAATGTGGGGATTCTCAGGTTTCTCGACTGAAAACACAGGTTTTATAAAGAAAAAAAGTAAAATAATATATTGAACTATATTGTTCTAGATTTGCTCTAGAGGATTCATCAGAATTCAGCAAAAGCAGCTAATAGATGCTGGATTTCGTAGCGCAGTCTTGGAAGTTCATAATGTTTTTTCTGTAGTCAATTTTCGTATTAAAAGTTTCCCTTTATCGCTTGAGGAGGGCCAGGTATATTAAAAAAACTTGAAATTCAACGAACTTCAAGAGATAGTTTTAACCCCGTCAGTGGGAATTTTCCATGGAAAAGGACAATTTCCGTTTGTTTACTCTAAAATACTTTATATTTGCTCAACATTTCATTAAAATCTGATTTGTTGAATTGAAAGATATTCCTTGAAAACGATATCAAATTCAGGCGGTCGTATCCATTATGATATATTTCTTCATTCTCATTGGAATAGAGTAAACCGAAAGATACGTGTTGTCCACAAAAAGAGAGAGTGTGAGAGAACACTGAATTTCATTTGCCATTATTTTTCTAATGCTGCTGACAGATGAAAGATACCATAATACCTCTCACTTTTAGGACTTTCCCTCCATTGTGTATTTTTCGCCCCTTTTTCGCGATGTGATTTTTGAACCCTTGTAGTACGTTACGAAGCCCGGCATACTGAAAATCTCTCAAAAGACGAAACTTTGAAACTAGATACACTGTACAATGTAAAACTTCAACAAAGTCTTTATTCGTTTCTGCTATTTCGCACCTCTTCTTCTCTTTAACGACACACAGTCGTTTAGTTGCTTTTAGCTCTTCATAGAATGACGACAACATTTGATTTATCTTGGCATTTGGGAAAATACAAAAGAATGTTCTTCGTAACAAAATATTCTTCTGCGGTGCCCATTTGCGGGAAATGAAAGAGAATCGGAAGGGATAAATTCAATAGAACAATTGGATTTAATATAAAATGTATTATAACATAATTGTACAATTGAATATTCCATTGATAACGTCTTTTATTTAAACGGTATTATAAATTTACTTCAAATAAAAAATATATTTTCTATGTTGACAGACAAAGTTAGTTAGTATTAATTGTGTTTTTAACGAAGTTTTAGAAACAGTTAAATATGAAAAAGGCTTTTCATCTTCAATTCGTTTATACTTCGAAAACATTTGCATCAAACCACTAGTCATTTCATATTTTCCACATATAATCATTGAATTTTAATAACAAATTGAAATTAAAATAATTAAAGCTCGTATCTACATTGCAAGTGATGTTTAAGTGAATAACAAAGTGAAACGAATGAATGTTTGGAACAAAACGAAAACAATATTAAACACCAATTCAGCTACAAAGAATTAATAAGTTTAATTGATGATATACAATACCTTTCTTTATTCTTCTACAGTTTCGAAACATTCTGTATCTCGTTTTTGTTATATTGATTTTTAGTTCAGTAATATTATATAGAATTGAATATATAAGAAGTGAAATTAATTTGCATCGTTTTATTTATTTGGTTTTAATGTTTGTATATTCAATATTTTTAATAATTTTACATTCAAACATCTGCTTCGAAATTCTTTATTCTTAATTCAATAATATTTACCAAATAGGATATAGATTAATAACACGTTTAAAAATGCACCGTATATTTTTTATTAGGAAACACTTTCTAAAATTTCTTATGTCAAATAGAAATTGATTAATGAAACAAAGTTCTAATTTCTTTCCACGTGTTTCGCAATACTTAATGATAATTCCTTGCTTAATACTTTTGTTCGAAACTCAATAAACTTGGAAACTTTAGTTTTTCTTTGTGGATGAGAGATTAAATGGAAAACTTTGAGCAATCTGCAACTCTCTCGATCTTAAATTATCACCTCACCCCACGTTAAAGAGGGTCTTCTAGAAAATACTCGACCATGTTTCAGGAACGTGATTCCTTAAATTTATTTATCAATTATTTGCGGGCGCAGAACGTACAATAAGATTAAAAGAGAAAGATGACAAAAATGAAAGGAAGATGGAAACAAAAAATACGATAATTGAATGAACGATCGTATCGTGGATTTTTGCACTTACTGTTAAAAGACGATCCAAATTGCTAAAAGGATATTCCTACAATTAGCAGCAGTTATCAAGAAAAATGTTTAATGACCTGACAGAGTGGAAAATAATTATTTGATCTCATAGCTTTTGATGCGAGCCTGACCTTTTGTGTTAATAACAGTCTCTCCCCCTTTGTTTCCATGAACAGGTTATCATATACGGCTAATTAGCTTTAATTAGATACCATTGAATTTTAAAATAAATGTTCTGTAATTGCTCGTGCAACAATAATAAACTTTTGTACGAAGGATGGAAATAATTTAATTATACCGAGACCTTATGTTTTAGCATTACTTTGTTAATTAAATTTTATTACAATTTTATTATGTGAAGGGTAGAATTCGTAATTGGGACAGATAAATAGAAATTTCAATATGTGCTGTCAAGCATTTTGAGCTTCTTGGCAGTGCTCTTTAGAATGAAGGAATAATTTATAACATTACGAACTGTATTTGAATAACTTGTCACAAAAGTGGAGCAACTTTATTTTCGGCCAGAATATGCTTTAACTTTTATTGGGCATGAAATTACAATAGGACAAACATTTAACTTTTCAAAACACTTGTTGAGTTGCCCCAGTTTCAAAATGAAGATCTAGTTTGAAAAATAATTCTATATATGAAGAGATCTATATCGCAGCTCAAAGATAACTCTCTATCAATACAGCCAAGTCTTGAAGAAAACACTATTAATTACATATTTTAAACGTGACTAATTTCTAACTGAATATCTAATAATTCGTAACAGCAATACCATACACACAGAATACAAGTATACTTCACTAAACGGAGCATTCGTCATTCCTTCTCCGAATGATTTTCCGTCAAACACCAAAAATCACGAAGTCATTCACGAGAAACCGTACACACTCGTACATCCGTCCATACGTATTCATAGAATCGCTGTTATCGACATACGCATAAATTCCACCGACAGCATTACGCTAAATGCAAAGTTTTGCAATCCGACACTCTCGAATGAGCCTCAGACGGAGGAAATAATAGAAAACCTGGATGAAAAGCCACCGCGATTCCTCTTTTGACTCGTAATGCTGCTTCCCGTGCATCAGTCGCAGACGCGCTGCTAGCAATTAATCGAAGTACGCAGAAAAATTAACATACGGAGCTCCCTTTCGTAGTCGGGCCCAAGCTTTCTATCGCGCTTAATGGAACCGACCGGGGGATTAATTAATTTGCGATAAAAGAGGAAGCTTTCCCCAATGATATAGGATGCTTTAAATAACGCCGTGGCACGGGTTCTCGTAACGACCATTTATTGTGCAAATTGGAGAATCCTTAATGGTTGGTGCAATTAGCGATACCGATGGCGCGTGACACTAGCACATGGCGCACGACTCTGCCTACATCCTATGGGGTTCGGCTTATAGGATGCTAACTCGAAAAACTCATGATCGATTTATCGAAAGTGTTTGTTCACTTTGGGGGAAAAGTTTGAACGATACACTGGCCCATTTTCACCGTGACAATCGCTGCCGGGGTGGTCGATACTTTCCAATCAGTTCGTGTCGTTGTGCTGATAATTACTCAGAGATACGATTCAAAGGATTCCGATGAAGGCTGAAGTAGAGGGGAAAAACTATGAAAACTGTGAAAACTGTGAAATGCACGCCGCGCTCGCTTAACGCCGTCGTTCTCGTCCGTCGAATGTGAATGGCAAATGTTGAATTGCCTGGTTCTCCACTTATTTCTAATTTCCGCTTGCCTACCGATTTTAATTTGTGGCTGCATTTCGTTGCGGTCTGTCGATTGAACCAATAATCTGGTATGTGTAATATTCCGACGATGCAAAACGAAATTATTTTGGGTTCGGTTGTTAATTGATTATATATACTCGGAGGATGGGGGAGGTGATAGTTCCATTAATTCTGCGGCTTCGTAATATTTATTATTGATGGTTTAATCAAATTCGATTTTTGTACGAACAGTTTTTTTTTCATTTGACAAATTTTCATTTGTTTTAATACATAACGATTTGTTATTATTTTCGCAATGAAATCTAGCTGTGATAATTCTTTCCTGCGATATCACCAATTAATAATTTTATTTGCGTAGTTGGTGAAACGTTATGATCTGTTAAAATAATTTGCTATCGATTCCATCTTCGGATAGATGTTACTGATTTAATAATTGTCACTTGTAAAGTAATTGATATAATACGTATGTGAAGAAAATTAAACTAAATTCAATTTGATACAGCTCGTGAAACGTTATAATATCCTAAAGATACTGATAGTGACACTAACTTTGTTTCCATATAGGCATTATTTCTTTTATAAATGTCAGTTGTAAAATAATTAATATAATATTTGTACAACACAATTATACTAAAGTCAATACGAACAAACGACTAGAAAAATATATGAAAATTGGAAAATTCTAATGTAAGGTATAAAATAATTCGAGAAATATTATTCGCGAAATATTATTATTAAAAATATTGCTGGAGTACGTAAAGTGAGAAGATGTTTTATAAAAGCACTCCACTGATTTTATAGAATATATACGCGATGTATAAAGGAAAAAGTAATGGCTCAGAGTGAATTTTAATAAGAAAAATGTAAATTTGATTTCACTTAGGATAAATATACTTGCTTATTCACTGCTTTCCATTTGTATCCTTAATACGCCGTGTTTCATATGCGAACAAGGTATTGCGTGTTATTTCAGTAAATTTGTCGCGGAATTTGTTGCGGAAAAATACATATTTCCACGTGAAGAACGACGCAACATAGTGATTATTTTTTTAAATATTCTTTTTCTTGATACCCCTTTCTAATTTGACATACGCCTCAAAATTCTTTTATCCGAAATCCTGATCGCATTTCACACAACTCAGATTGAAAAATAAAAATTACAAAAAGTGGAAAAATTTGTCAATCGGCTCCGCTAATACATTTACACAGCTAAATTAATTTAATTTACTTTAACACCCACGTTTCTGTCTATGCAAAAGCTTACAGATAATAATGTACTATTGTTCAGTAAACAAAACATACTTTTCCTGAACGGACATTTTTATGGATGCACGTCCCTGTTAAGGGTTAAAAGGAGAACAAGGATTTCGAAGTATGTACCACGGTAGAAATATTTTCAAGTTGCACCGTCACGTACGAATAAACTTTTCTAATTTACAGCTCTTCTTACTGAGACAAAAAGCCGGAAGAAATAAAAATAGAAATGCGAAAAAGAAATCTTCAACACTTTCGAGCGCTCACATAAAAAAAATTGTCGTTAATATATCGTCGCACGATTTAAGTGAAGAGTTTTTATTCTTCAAATAGTGCTACTTTTAAAGTGACGAAATTTCGATATCTTTTTATTGTCTTTGGTGCAACGTTTATTATTTGTCCACCGAACCCAAACTGTTTCGAATGTCGCGTGTTTCGCATAATTTCGAGGCGTAAGCAATTTTCGTTTGGAAATGCTTTGGTAACGTGTAGCGTAAAATGTAGGGGGGTGTAAAGCACGTGTCTGAACTAAATGTGAATGTGTGGAATGAATGTATTTAGATCCATAGGTCAGAATGCGAATGGAATGGTAGGCAAACGTTGCCAAGTCATCCGGCTACGCGGAGAACAAAGCGTTCCATTACTTTATAAATGTGACGTTCCAAAGTTCTTTACTTCTATCATAATATTGTATCTTTATTTCTGAACGAATCACAGAACTTATTCAAGTATAAATTAATATTTTGATCACTGTTGAAAATATAATTTGTTTAAATTATAGAACGATGCTTCACATTGCTTTGTTTAAAATAATATTCTTCTATATATTGCACAGTGTAAAGCTGTTAGTTTGAAAATTCCATGGAAGATTTGAAATGTTTCATAAATACTGATGAGTCGAGAAGTATGTTTAAATCCGAAGAATAAATAATTGTATTATTACGTACAACTCTTGGAATTTCATTCAAAATTTGAATTAATTTTATTGAATTCCTGGCTGCAACTTCATTAAAATTTGAGTACAAACGGCTGTAGGTTGAGAGGAAAATATTTTATCATTTTAAATAAAATTGCTGCTCCTTTGTGCTGTGTTCTTCCTGAATTAAATTATTAGTTTCCCAATAATAAGTAGACATTCTAGGAACGAAGGAATTGATGCAAATGAAAGACAATCAGTCCCCTTTATGCCATTTCATTAGTTCAGAAATGCACAGCTCTCCTTTAAAATTAAAAATTCTAAAAAACAGAATATAATAAAATTTCACATACATTAGAAATATTCCACTATATATTTCTGAATTTTCAAAGATTAAATTTTCAGCATCAAATTTTTTTCCAAATTTTTAAAAATTTTTCATGTCAAGCAATATTCAACGCAATACTTTATCATAAGCTTTCGGTTAAAATACTGCCAACTTCCGACTTTAATACAAACTTTTATATTTTAGCTGAGGTATCATTCGATGTTTCTAGTTACCGCTATCCTCAAAGAAAGATAGTTATTTAACAATACAGAATATTACGAAGTTAATTTCAATCAACTAACGGCAAACTGGAAAAATGATTGAAGCCTCAAAATTTTACCATAAAAGACATTTGCTAGTTATCGGAAAATAATATTTTTATAATACGGGCAGATTTTTGAACGAATGTTAAATACATTTGTTTTTGCATTCTTTGATTTACCGAACCCCCATCGGAAGGCACGAAAATTTCCTTGCGCACCAGAGGATATCACGGAAGGTATAAGAAAACGTTCATAAACTTTTTCCTGCATCGGCGTTCATTTTAAACGTGTACTCGTAACGATGAAGAGATTTACGAGCGATCAGCTGACGTTGTATACGAGTTAAAAGGATAGTTCATTTGAATCACGAGGAAGGATAATCGCTCCACCGCTGACGCGTGATTTGCTTTAATGAACGTTTTTTTCCAGCTGCATTTTTCTAGTTTGCATACTAAATGCCGTTCGCCGTGCCTGTGCACTAATCTTCCCCTTCTATCCCCGCCGCTTACACCACTGGAATTTTTAATGACCGTACATTTCGCGCAAAGAGGGAAAATCACATTAATTTAAAGCGGAAATTTCTGATTCGTGCGAGTTATTTATATCGCTGTTTTTATCCCGATATCGCTAGAAAGTATGACGCATTGAAACTAATTGTCAGAGGAGAAATTCTGATCGATTAAAAGGATTTAAAACCGTTAAGGTTTGAAAGTGATACGCGGAGAATAACCGGGTAACGTTTTTTTTTTAAAGAGAATCCATTGTGATTTCCGAGCGAAATTTAAACAAATATTATTTTTGACAAAAGTAAATCTATTGATTTTTTTGAGATAACTGATAATCTGAAAAGGTCCATGAAACGCGTGAAATGTAAAAGTTGAAATAAAATGTATATCGTTATTCGATAAAATCAATTAAGTGAATTTTGGTGCTCGGCTCTATTTGAATTTCATTTCTGGTGTATGACCAGGAAAATGGTAATATATTTTTGTTAATGTAATATAGGATTTTGAATTCAAATGATATTTTACGAGTAAATTCAATTTTTGAATGAATTTCTCCGATGAATTGCAGTAATTTAAAGAAAGTCTAGAGATGCTTTATCATGGCTCCTTATTCACGATCGTCGTGTCATTGTTTATTATTTTCTTCTGCTTTCTTTCTTCTCTCCTGTATTCTTCGTTTGCACGAAACACGCAAACTTCTTTTGCACTTTCAAATGCCATTCCTACATACACAAACAATTTATATGCCGCAAAAATTCATTTATGGAGTAATTCCTGCGTATTAATTAACTAAAAATTATCGAAAATTTCGCGATATCATGACACTGGAAGTGCTTTACATTTTATCAAATTTATCGCCAATTTTGTTGAATTATTTCATGTCAGTCGTATTATTTTTGTCGTTCGATATTATCAATTACAATATATTTCATTCGCGATTCGACTGAAAAGCATCAAATAAATTAAAGATCCGCGATAAAAGTGTAATACATTTTGAAATGAATTCTGTGGTAAAAGCGGCACTCATTTTTTATGTCAACATGAAATATGCACAAGCTTTTGCAACAGCTTATTCCATATATTTTTTTCGTTTTCTGCATTTGCATCTTAACGATGTATTTTCATCTTAAAATCATCCGGGAGAATATTTTAACGACAGGGAATGGCAGTGCAAAGAGAAGCTCGTTTAAATTAAAAGTGAAAATAATATGTCGTCCTTCCTCGTTTAATGCCAAGATTTACTTAAGGAATTGTGTTAAGTAATCAAAAAGTGCTGACTTCGTAAAGGTAAATGATAAACGAAAACAATATCTTCGTCGGAGGTAAACATTAATTATGCTCATAATGAAGTATAATATCCTTTGCAATTGGTAAAGGAATTATCTGGCATCGGAGAGAATTTATACTTCTGGATTAACAGAAATTTTTTTTATTTCCCGATAAAACATCAATTAAGTTAATAAATATTTTCTACGCGATAATGGATGCTCTGTTAATAAAATATGTAAAACTCTCGTAATAACTATGCATTGAATTAATATTTTATGTACGAACAGAAAAATAGATACTTTAATTTTGTGAATTTTGTGTAATTTTAGAATGGTAAAATACCCTGTAAGAGTGGCAAAGATTTTTTTAATTTTAGTTAAATACAGGGGAAATTCATTCAATTTTCGGGACACACGTGTAAAGCCTCATCTATAAATTGCTGGCTGATAATAATTTAGTAAAGTCTGTTAATAATAGTCGTGAAATTATTTTAGCGAATATATCTGTGGCACTTACGAAGAAAGTTCACAATGTATCGTGTTCGCCGATTCTGATAAAACTTTTCCTCGTCGTGAAATAAAAACCATTATAGGACACGTATTGTTTTGGCGGTAATAGCCCTACTTTAAAGGGTAAATTACCCCTCCTCCTATTACTCTGTTTTTTTATCTTGGAATCCATTCAGAATGCCAAAAAAGTCTTTCCACGAAAGTTTTATCGACTTTTTGATGGAATATAACACCGTGCATTCTACAAAAGCGATAAAACATTAAGAATTATTTTTCTAATCGATCGCTTCTTATCGCGACATGTTTAATCGACAAAAAGGTAATTATTCTTTAGCAATGCGGTAAACAGTAGGTACAAATGAATTGCTGCGAGACATTAATTGCTCGTTTAAAGGTATACACTTTTTGTATCAAATGAATGTAATTTTCAGAACCGTTAGTATTTATAATTAGCTTTGTTAATAACACACTTTGACTCGAATTTGGTACATTAACTGATAATGCATAACGCTGACATCAAATCTACCATGTCCCTCAAAATTGCTCTTTAATTTTTCCGAAAAAATTCCTCAACGTATTGGTTTCCTATTTTGGAAAATGAAGAAATATAATTTATGGATTTTTTGGATATATTAAATTGTTTAAATGTACTAGACGAATCATTGGCAATTGAACTCTTAAAAGTGTAATATAATTTTCTTTTTACTCATAAGGCTGAATTTCTTCGATGGATGATGCAAATAAACTATAAGGACATGTACAAGGAGTTATTGTTCAAAACAATTCTTTTTAGACGGCCTCTCGATTGTTTTTTAATTAAATATATTGGATATCCGTTAAAGAATGAATGTATGTTTTACACCTGTCAAATGATGTGATCTGTGTGTACCTTTGCAAATATAAAACATTACACCAAATGTACTTTATATATGTTGTATATGTCTACTTAAATGTTTTTGATCTTTTGAGATGAATTCTTGTTCGTTTTATTTGGCAAATTCTGTCGCTTTAATTTATTGATCACGTCTCGAACTATGTTACCTTTACGACTGGTTATTTGAATTTCCTTTCAAATTTATCTCCCATTTTCCGAGACGTTTAGGTATTTGAGAATACGAAATAGGATTCTTTAAATTCCTGTACGTGTAATGTATTATATTATGAAAAAGAATGGCTTGTTTCGCGAAATCATAAGAGGCAGTAACTTATTCATCGTTTTACATGTATAAAAAACTAGGCCAATATATTTATTGTGTTAAAGAATGATTATAAGTTTGACAAGAATAGAATAGAATTAATTATTTCTCCTTTCAGCTTAGGCTAGTCAGTGATAGGAAACCATTACAAGAAATTAATTTACACGTTTTCATACCCTTTTCAATCATTAATTACGTTGAAGCTTGTCTGTCTTCACGATCTCTCTTACATTTTAATGGTCCTTTTAGTCAGATAATCTGTTATAATTACATATTTCATAACTGTACAGCATGAATTAAAGAGCTAAAAGTCTAAAGTACTCGTGAAATCGGTGAAAGTAATCGTATAAGAATTGTTTGAATAATTTATCGACATTGACAATTATTACTGACACTGAAACCTCGAACTTTTATAGTAAAAATTACCATTACTAAACTTACAGTTGTACGAAAATTGATTTTTACTATTATTGTTCAATATTTGGAATTTTGGAATATCAGTTTGAAGATACATGGAAATATTTTCGATATTTTTATTTTACTGTATATTTAAATAAACCGGAATATTGCGACTTCACTTTCATAGAAAATATGAAACAAATAGACATAAAATACCGATTTTTATAATCGCCACATAGATGAACACAAAATACCATACTGCCACGGTACGAATTTATCTGAATACAAATTACACCTCTTCGTAAACATCTCCTGTTTATCCAAACGACTACATAACGAAGAACGAAAATGTCACAAAAGAAAACATACTTTTTCAAACCGAATTCCCAAAAAAAGTATGCCGCCCTGCTCACGCACCATAAATCGCATATGTAAAAACTTCTCTCTTACTACCCTAATTTCATGTCACATGTCTAATCTAGTTTACCCGTTCCTTTTGGTCCTTCAACAACGGTCCCTCGCCTTAATGAAGAAAATGAAAAAGAGCAATAGTGCCAGCGCGTCTTATTAACGTCTACTTTACAAGTTATTAAGTACAAATGAAACTCATCGTAATAATTATAAAAAAATATATTTTCTTAAGAATGGAAGGACGTGGAAAAGTGCATTCCTATCAAGAAAATTCACGTTGAAGCGCAATGAAGAGTGTAAGATATTGCGTATACCTAAAGCACCCTACGCTCGAGGGTACAAAAGTAATGCGCTGAAATGCGGTTCCGATATGCAAACAGCGGTGATTCCACGGCTGCGAAACAATGGTTGTAAGCTCTGAATTTGGGAACAAGGGGTCGTAACCGGAAGCGACTTAGCGACTCTGGAACTGGAATCTTCCGCAGGAACACTAGACGGCTTGTACCATCGCGTGGTATTAGCCCAAATAGTCTCCTGGAAGTAGATATTCTGAATATAAAATGCGCTTGCGTTATAGTTTTCGTTTGCAAAGATTTTGCACTGTTATTCTTGTTGTATTCAGTGATTGATAAGGGAGAATGTTAGGCTTCAAGTTGGAGGAGGTTGAAAAAAGTAGATATTCGAAGATGAAACATATTGCTCGATTTTTTTCGGGACAAGAAGAACATCAAGTAGCATTTAACTAACATTTGCTGTTTAACTGTACTAGATGCTTAAGATTTTCTAGTTTCTAGAAATATTAGATTTAAGTTTCTTGGGTGCTCAAGTTGAAGATTAAAATTCATAACAATTTTGAATTTATCGTGATGATTGTCACTTCTTTTCTGATGATGGAGTTACAATGTTAATAGACTTCTGTGCGCTGATGTATCCTGACATTTATATTCGCCAGTTTTATATCAGTTTTAAATTGATTTTAAAATGAAACACCCTGTATATCGGTAATTACCACTGAGGAGTAATTAACAACAAGAAGGGGTGAAGCCTCCGCGTACCGAAATTCGCGCAGGCGGACTTAAAGGTGGAAGCAACAATGGGGAACTTATACAAGTAAAGCTCACAGGAAAAAAGAATTTGCTGCGAAACCACGGTCCAGAAAGTCCCTATTTTTATCGGGAAAAAAACATTTGATTTTATGGTAGAAGTTACTGGACTTATTTTAAATACACTTTGGGTGATGTTTTAATACTTATTATTTGCACACGCTTCTTGCATATGATATGAAATTCTTCTTTTATTTTTTAAAATAGTTAATTGATTAGCGTTTTTCAATATTTCTACGTGCAAAAGTCTGACATTTGAGGCTATTTTTCGCTTTTTCCGACGAACACTGTGTGGAACGAAATTATCATATTTTGCTTGAAAAAGAATTTATGAAACGTAAGTATTAGAATATAATTAAAATTATCAGAGTAGATAAAATGATTGATTTCCCATTCCTTATAAAAGTAATTCAAAAATATAAAACTGTCTTTTTTAAATGAATGTATTTACTTTTCCTCTGCATCCGTTTCTCTAACGCTGGAAAAATGGAATGGAACTTATTGTTAGATTTATTAGATTTCTGATTATTGAAATGTGTAATATACCTCGAACCTTATAAAATTTGATAATATCCGTGATAATTTTAGGCACTAAATAATATTATGGCGCATGCTAAGAGCACAAGAAATTAAAATCTCTGTATTTACTCGGCGAATCGTGTAGAAAATTAATGGTTTAATTATTTTTAATTTGAACTCGCAATTTTGCGACTCCCTTTTCTCCTCGCTTTTTTCCCATTCGCCCCTTCCATTACATTCGTGTAGTTCGGCTATTACGAGCTTTCTTGCGGTAAAAAGCCCCAATTCTTAAGAAACGAATTTATTTGTGCCTCCGGGTATAATTAGAGAGGCATCTATAACTCAGGTAGAATAATTGAAGCACCGTTACAGGTGGAAATAAGAATTCTTCCATGAGAATAATACAGCCTCAGAATTTAAGAATTTCAGACTTTTTACGAGACAGCCGGAACCATTTTCTCAAATTTTATAATAAAAATACATAGAGAAGAAACGGAAAAATGTCGTATAATAAAACATAAGTATTTCTCTTATAATGCATGTACCCGCGTTATACGGATAAAGCAGCAAGTATAGAGAACATATGGAGATAGAAAATGCTGGGAAGTAGCTGTAGATGAAATCTAAAAAGAACGGGTTAGAGGAGATGTTAGGAGCATAAACGAAAAGCGTACCAGATGCTTTCTCATAAACATTGCAAGTCTACCATTTTTTGAATTTATTCATGGAATCGAAGTGATCCTTTTGAAAATTTTCTAGAAAATGTTTCCTACGCTTTTGGATAAAAATATTAGCCATTTTCTATGGCCGAAATAAATCAAAGATCGATTTCAGTTGTTAGAATTAAAGTTACAATTAGATTCTGTATTATTTCAAAGTTGACAAAGATATTTCGTTACGCTGAAGCATTTATTATCTGTTGGAATTATGTTAAATGTTTTGAACTTAAATTCTAATCTGGGGAAAAATATAATATTATCATAAAGTTTTAATAAAAAGATATTTGGAACTATAAACATAGAAAATTAACACAAAGACTGTACTTACTGTTTAAAATTCTGTCATGCGAATTTATTGTCTCGTTCCTACGGAAAGCATTCTTAAGCGTAATGATATTTTTTAAACGTAGAATTCTTCGTTTATAATTCCAGGTTTTCCAAGCATTTAATGTATGATCCTTTGTATTCACGCCAGGCGCGAGAAAACAATTACTCGTATAATTGTATTTTCAAAGTAACTAACAGCAATGCATGAGCTTCATTAATTTATTTAACCGTGTCATTAATGTAATATGTTCTGTTACAAAAACTCGCTGATAAGCATGGGCAAGAAAAAAAAATGAAATTAATTGCGAGAAGAATTGCTAGATAACTGCTCATAAAGAAGTTTTAATTAATGGCCGTAAAACACCTGGAAAAATATACGTTTTGTCTGCTGTTGAAAGAGCGAAGACGTGAAAAAAGATTGTTCGTTTTTGTGCAAAAAGAAATTTCACAAGGTAGATAAATTGCGTGGACTATCATCCTGAAATTATATTTAGAATTTTTTTCTTTAATGTTGCAATATCGTTTGCAATCTTATATCTCTATCATTATCAATTAGACACTAAACGTAGTTTATCGTGTACAATAACATTAAGTTTCTCCAAATGACAGTAACTCCAATTAAATATTTTAAAAGAATATAATTACGCAATACTGACTCACTTTTGTGGAATACTCCCCATTTCTATAATTTACTTACACTCGTTAGTTTCTTCGTCAGAAATAACAAATTTGCCACAAACAAAACAGAGAAAAAATACTAATTGTAAGTAGCCTAAATAACTGCAATTCTTAAAATGTAAACATACCCTGCAAACATACGAATGATGTAAAAATAACAAATACGGTACTGAATCAATATGTATACACTGAGTTTCAAAACATTTTGCTTTATTTTTTTCCATTCCCGAATATTTTGATTTTATATTTGAATCAACAATATAATATAAATATTTAAATAATAACACGATAACTCTTCTCACGTTAAACTCATTACGCTTTATTTTACGTAATCTAGTAATACAAATCAGTTCACACTGGAAACTCATTTATCCCGTACACTCACATCTTGTTGAGACTCTTTTAATATTAATCTACGTAATTATAAATATAACTATTATAATGACGGAACATTGGGTCGCAAAAAATATTCAATTTGACATTTCCGCTCAAAGCATTCGCTTCCAATAGGATCTAATAAATCAACACCGAGTGTACTTCGACATTAAGGGAATAAGCACACACAAAATGCCCACTCGCTTGTGACAAATTTAACCGGCTAATAGTAGTGAAATGTTCACACTACAGTGTCCTTTTCAATGATCATCAGTACTAGAGGGTATTTCCGCTCAACAGTACCTCATTTGACACATCAAACATTAAAATCAATGGGGACAGGCTCATCCTCAACACTTCTGCGACTAACCACGGTGATTACACTGTTTAATTGGATAGTGCGATGGATAAATTGATTTTCATCGTGAGTTTTGTACCTTACAGAGATTCAGACAAAATGCTTTATACATCAATATGTTATAAGGAGAAAATCAATAATTTGTTAGAATATATTGTGCCTCATTTTTCCTTAAAGTACCACTTTCTATCACTTTCCTCTAACTTATGGTAGTTTTATGGCTCGACGCAGGACTTACACAAATCACATGATTTTGTGTTTCTCTTTACTGACTTGTGGGCTTTACAAAAATTTATTATGCTCTACTGAGGTATATTGCAACACAGCAATAATATTGTAAAAATAGGTAATATTATAAAAGCAAGTTATTGGTAATGATTGCAAAAAGATGAACATCGCCATTGATCAATATTTATTATATGTAACAGATGAAAAAGAAAAAAGAATTTTAAATAATCAAAAATACTACAGCTAATTTTATTTCTACAAGTATACACTTTTTTAAAATGAAGATAATTTTTATCAGTTTCTTCATGAAACTATTTTCTTTTAAGTTAAAGAAGGAATTTGATAAATTCTGCCTGTGATCTATTCTTTAATGAACGTGCTAATGCAATTTACGTGGGTGCGGGTTATTATTTCAATAAATATATTCATGTCTCAATTAACGTATAATATTTAATAAAGGTTTGTTACAAATCATAAACGTATCACCGTGTTTTCGCAATTCACGCAAAACCCCAACAACCCTCACACTACTCTCATATTTTGTTTTTATAATCTGACACTTTTTCAATGGCAGCCTTTTCTCATTCATTCCCGTTAATAAAAACAATCATGTTCACAATTTATACGCTTTGAATCAATATTTTCATTTATTCAATCGTATCCTCATCAAAAACAATAAGTAACTGAAGTATTCTTACATTATTCGTTCATTTCAATTTTCTCTGGCTTGCCATCGTAAATGCGAAAGTAACCGTCGTTAAAGCGTTCTGTTCACGAAAGCGAAACAATCTCGAGCAACAGTTAGTTGTTCTTGAAAGAATAACTTTCAAGTTAATTGTTTCTTTGGGAACAGCGGTAATATCTCTTACTGTGCATTTCTGACTGTTTCAGCGCGAAAGCACAACGGAACAAGTTTTATAAATATTTTCGAAAACTCTTACGATCCAGACAATGCAGCTGGGAACAATCGCGAGATTTGAAGGCGCAACGGTTATTAATTTAATGCAACTGCGCTTCTGTATAACTATAATGCCATAACGGCGAGGCAGCGCTTGTAAAGTGACTCGAGAGGCTTGTAATGACTATACAAACACTACCAACAGTTTACGATCGCAAATTTAATTCCGTTCAAGTACTTAACGACTGAAATTTACTTTTCTTTATAAATACAAGTTGCAAATTATATCTCGCAGAAGTTTTCAAAAGTATTTCCCTCTTTCATAAAATTATTTCACTCTTCGTATTATAGGGTCCTACTTTAACCCTTTGAGGTCGACGGACGCAGATTTGCGGCCTGAGAAAAAATCTGATTATAGTTTATCGGTGTATGTATACACGGTTGGAGTTAAAAAATTGAAATATAATTTTTGAAATATGATTACACAAATAGTAATTTATAACTTCTATATATCAAAACTCTGACTTTCTAATAAAAAGGTAGATTTTAACGCCAAATAAGTGATTATTTCTCAATATTCAAAAAAGTCTCCGTCCGCAAAGGGTTAATTTAATCTCAGGCGAGCCACCAAGGAATATCGGTACTCGTCTTAGAGGAAACCGAATAGATTCCCTTGAATTAATTAACAATATCGTAGCCTAGAATCTTAACTGAACGCGTGTAATTTAAAAATAAGTGATTAACTTTATTAACTATAAAAATACAAAACCCTTAATAATACTAAAATTACTCTAACTCTGAATTTATCGCTAAAGCTCTCGCCACTCACGCTATGTCTCTCACTCTCTGCACTCTCCACTCAACTGCATATTCTCAACTGACTCTTCCCAAATTCACGCTCGCATCCACCCTCGATACTTTTCTCACAGCATGCATTTTTCGTTTTTCTCACAGCATGCATTCTCTGTTGCACTCAGTCATTTTCTCCTTATCCATAGACTAAACATTCATGCTAGCCCTGACATCCGTCGCCTTCCAAATCACGCACTTTAAACATCCACTCTCGCTTATATAAAAACCATCCACACTCACTCATTCTAAAAATTAATATTATTTACACGTACAAAAATTCCGCTCGTACAGTATCATGATATTTTGTGAAGTACCGAAATTCACTTTTGAAATGTGGAAAATTATAATCGATCAGAATTAATCATTTATGTCGTAATGATACGTACTAACACGAGCTTCCTATATCGTATATCTGAATTGATAATTAACTATTCAGTAATAAGTAGGTAATTACCCGTACTCTACCGTATGAATATCGGAATCGATGCAGGCATGGTTTCTAAGTACATAATTGATTATTCTGCTGCCAAATTAATGTCACATTCCTGAGTCATTTTGTGAGATTGAAAAATGAAAAGGCGAATGGATTACGAAATGTCAGTGTATAAGTGAGCAAAAAATAGAAATTGATTCTCATATTCTCATATTCACAACCTGGTACATCGTCGCCTGGTGATGGCAATATGCCATTCCTTCCGCGTTGAATTGAGGCCCATCAAAAAATATTAAACGCGATAACACGCTCTAAAAGTTGGGATAAGATGTTTCACAAGGAAAAAAGAAGTGCTGCACCTTAGCCCAAAGATCCGGAGAGTGCAAACATCGGAGAAAAGAGCATTTGAGTGTCATAAAACATCTAACCCCCGAACCCTCAGCAGCTTAAGTATCTGACTCGCGGCTAAGGGTTGTTTTCAAGCGTAAATAAATCACAAACGCCTAGGAAATGTCGAGATTTCTTGCTCGTAGATCGTGGAATCTAACTCGTCGATAAGGTATCGAATTTCTGTAAATCGAACCATCTGTCAAAAAATTCAGATATCAATTGATTCGCTTCAGAAAAGAATTCAAATGAATCTTTTTTGGGAGACTATACTCGGAATCTGTTGAAATTTTTATCACGGACTCGATCAAGTTATAAACATATTCGTACAGAATTTAAACTTTGGTCGATTAATTTCATTCGTCGAACCGATACGTGCCATTTAGGTTAATCCCAAGCTAACAGCGAAGACCAATTAAACGAGGACAACGACTTGCACTTTGAGTTTTAAGGCCTGATGCACTTGGGATACAGGCGTTGATGAGTTTGTATTCTGATTGTTGTAGAATCGATCAATAGTTTGGATATTACTATTATAGGGTTCTGCTCTAATTTAATCTCAGGCGAGCCACCAAAGAATATCGGTACTCGTCATTCATGAAACCTAATAGATTCCCTTAAAATTAATTAACAATATCGTAGCCTAGAAACTTAACTGAACGCGTGTAATTAAAAAATAAGTGATTAAATTTATTAACTATAAAAATACAAAACTCTTAATAATACTAAAATTACTCTAACTCTGAATTTATCGCTAAAGCTCTCTCCACTCACGCTATGACTCCCACTCTCTGAACTCTCAACTCAACTGCATATTCTCAACTGACTCTTCCCAAATTCATGCACGCATCCACCCTCGATACTCTTTCTCACAGCATGCATTCTCTGTTGCACTCACTCATTTTCTCCTTATCCATAAATTAAACATTCAAACTAGCTCTGGCATCCGCCGCCTTCCAAATCACGCACTCTAAACATCCACTCTCGCTTACATACAAACCATCCACACTCACTAATTCTAAAAATTAATACTATTGTGGGATGCGAATGTATTAGAATATATGAAACGTATGTGTGAATGTGAGTGCCGATCGCACTTTGTTTTTCGAGAGGCCAACGAGGCACTCGCCGCATCGAGGCACTCTGTGTTTGGGATCCTGTGTGGATACACTGTGTGTTGCAGTTTGTCATTGGAATCCTGTGTGGATATACTGTGTGTTGCACTCTGTGTTTGGGATCCTGTGTGGATACACTGTGTGTTATATACTGTGTGCTTGGAATCCTCAGTGGATGTACTTTGTGTTATATTTTTACTCATTAGAATCCTGTGTGGACAGATATTATTTATCCTAGTTTTGTTCTTGTTTGTCTGTGTTTTACTTTATTTTATTTGCATTATTATTATTATTCAATAAACATTTACTGTACTATTAAGAAATCCTACACTATTTACGCGTACAAAAATTCCGTTCCTACACTATTTTATAGCCATGTCATCTTTATTGACATTACTTTAAATTCTGACCATTACAGTCATCAGTTACTTTGACAAAATGGAAAATATTTTTCAAAATGTCTGCTTTGTAGCTTCTGCCCGAAATTACTTAAATTTACGCATTAACTTTTCAAAAATTGTCTACCACTGTGTTACAATGTATTGACGAAATCGATAAATCCTACTTCTCTCTTCAGTTCTCTTCCTTTTCATCCACAAGTAAACCATTCACCCTATATATTTTTTGGAGCCCCGCAACACTATTCTAAAATATTTGTCCACGCTGCTAATTATTTCGAAAATATCACGCTAAAATTTGCTACCAGAACAGAGCTTAAAAAAAAAGAAAGTGATAAAGGAATAGGGATATTGAACCCTTCGTTCTGTACACGGTTGTTTCATTCTATGGAACGGTGAATTATTCACCACGAATTAAAATTGCAGTTGCATTCCTCATTATCGACGACGTTGATGCTAATGCAATCCCGCAATTCATGCTGCTAATTATTTCGAAAATATCACACTCAAATTTGCTACCAGAAGAGAGCTTAAAAAACTCTGATTCAGTACTTTATCATTATCTAATATTTACAATCCATATCCGAAAAATTCAAGATTCAAAAGACTGACGTCTTTTGAGGTCAGAATGACCTCATCTGTCTTAAATAATTTCACCACCATCCTCCTGTATCATGACCTTGGAATGTTGTACCCGACATTACAAAACTCGTCTGTAACTCTTCGCAAAAATGACAACAGTAACGGCGCCGCGTTACTTCCAGTTTTACGGTCATTTCTGATCCATCAGTTTTCGGTCCGGCACCGATAAGACTCCGGCAAACAAGTTATCGGCGTCGATATAAGGAGGAGGACACAAGCGACGTGCGCTATCAGTGCCGTATGTTTTCACGTCTAGTGGAAAATGCAAATTGCCATGGCCATGGGTAGCCGTGCGCCCGTGAAAGGGAGAAGTGGCGTCGTCGCGATATGCACCGTTGCAGTGGTAAGGTAGCAGCCCTGTCTGGTTGTCTTTAATTTATATGCGAATCGCGACGCGACCGTAAAATTTATATGTGCCGTGGGCTTTAAAGTCGCGAGGTTGGAGAAAGAACGGAGAGAATTCTTCTGTGCCGTGCTGCGACGAGGCAATTAATTAATTTGAACGAAACTTCTTGAACGGCAATGGTAAAATAATATTACAGCTTTTACAGACAAATCTTTTGATGGATATTGAAAGGAGAATAATGAAATTTTGCCGGTTTATGTAGAATCAAGCGCGTTCAATATTAAACGTATGTTTTATCTTGTGATTTTGAAATTTAAGTAATTTTTAAAAATTTATTGTAATTCAAAGGGTCGTTTAAAGGATGCGTTTCAAC
The DNA here is from genome assembly GCA_963989415.1 of Cerceris ruficornis. Taxonomy (NCBI): domain Eukaryota; kingdom Metazoa; phylum Arthropoda; class Insecta; order Hymenoptera; family Crabronidae; genus Cerceris; species Cerceris ruficornis. The sequence continues at coordinate 39,134,893 of OZ022517.1, read as the reverse complement.
TTAATTTTCTGAGAAATATGTTATTACACGTTTTAACATATATGAACTCGAAGATATTAAAAAATATTAAAACCTAATAGAGCTTCCCCTTAACCAGTTAACTGTGGCGCCCTCGTTTGAGAGTGCGCACCGTTTTGTGTCGCCAGAATCGAGCCATGACGAGTATACTCGTCAATCACAGAGTAAGTTGCGCTGGAAAGATATTGGATCAAAAAGATGGGTTTATTTTATAAAATTGACAATTTTATTACTAACATTTACTTATTTGGTTAACATACACATATATTACATACATATTAAACTAAAAACGCAATAAAAATTAAATATTATACATATAAGAGCAAGAATTTAAAATTCTGCTATGGAGTGGTATTCAGCGAAACAGGGTACTATACAAAATGGGATTTTGCAAATGGAACACCAGTAACGCGATTCTTTCCTGATCTTACGTTTATAGCAATGTGAACACATTCGCGTAGGGTTCTTTGTTTTTGAAGTTCCGGGTATATAATCCGGAACATGATTCCCGCCGGATATCTATGAATTTTAGTGACCGTCAAAATTCCCGGGCATTACTCTAATCTCAGCACATGGTTCTAACATCAAACAATTGACATTTACACCACTCGATAACTAGGTAACTTCGGACCAGCAGGTATCAATAGGCTCAGCGCCTGGTCGGCGTCACGCATTTGTCGCATGACTGAACATACCTGAAGGAACCCTATTATAAATGAACTTTCTGACTTTTGCCTTTGCCCCTTTTAGGCTAACATCTAAAAAACGTTATCATCGCACATAAATAAATTCGTTATGTGAACTGGTATGCTGTTTCAACCGGTGCATACGGGGACGCATAAAGTTCATCTCAAATTATTTATACTTCTTATTTGTTTGTTTTATTCCGGCATGGCCTCAAAATATTCTAAATATCTTGAAATTTGTGAATATGTTTTGTTTTTCTCAAAAATTACAATTTAAATAGCCAATGGTCACTACTTTATACGTATGACGAGTATACTCGTCAATACACAAAATCGTGCCATTTCTCCATGACGAGTGTACTCGTCAATCACAGTTAACTGGTTAAGGGAGGACGTAAGATTTAATAACTCTCTCGCAATTCACGGATAATTACTTGTATTGCAATTAATTCGAAGGTACGAAAAAACGTATAATCATCAAATAAATAGGATTAATGATGTGGAAAGGGAAGCGGTTGAAGTAACTATCAGGTGCAAAGTTTCGATTTTATTCGTTTCCAACGTCATCGTAATCTATAATGCAAGATTTAACTCTCCCTCAATTTGCACATAATTATTCGCATTATATTTCCAATATTCTCAAGTCATTCCCTATTATCTCCTTTAAGCTCCATTAATAGTAAAACTGTAGCCGTTAAACAGCAATAATTCCGTTCAAGTTCCGCCGATCGATAGTTCTAATAAAAGTAAAACCTCTCTCTCTCTCTCTACGGAGAAGGAAGTTCGACTTCAATTACTTTTTACATTCTATTCATCTAGTCGAGAAGGACGATCGAGCACATCTTCCGTGGAACATGTACGCCTCCCACGGATAGCTTTTTCTTTGAAACCCGATGGCGCAGTCAGGGACAAATAGTTTCGTGCAAAGTACCCTGAAATATCATCTCTTTCCGTCTTTCGGGAAATCGACGGTAGCTCCGCATTGCCGGTAGTTCTTATATGAAATAATCCCTCGTGTAATTTATCGCTCAATCGTATTACACTTTGATTACCCAACGGGCAATCTCGCAAGCTTCGTATGAAGGGGTTTATAGAGTTATATAACTAACCCTTCCCTTTCTACTAATACTCTTTCGAACTTCCCGCCGAATCCGGAGGGCTGTAAAATAATGAATGGCGGAGTGGGCTTTATTACCGTTTTACAGCCCCATCCGGCAGAGAACTCCGACAACTCCTGCTCGTCTTTCATGCCCTCGACAATTGAATCTTTATCCAGTGCACGATTAACGAATTGCTCGGATCGAGACTCAAGAGGACGAGATGGATACGGTAGGAAGAAAAACTTCAAGATATATTGTCGCAAATGGCTCTGGTCGATTATTTGAATGGAGAAGAAGACGATAAGCCGACGTTCGTCGCGGAAGATCTGGAATCTTAGATCTTGCGGTGGATTTCAGTTTCGAATTGAAGAGAATTTCAGTGGAATTGCATTCGTTTCGAGGCTGTACTTGGGATATCGTTCTGTAAATTACGGTGGAACATTTTTCTGGGAATGGAGCGGAGATGTTTAAACGTAACAAGGATTTTATATGCGCAGAATGCACTTTGTAGCATCTTAAATAATCTGCGGTTCGGTTTTTTCTCTAGAAAGGGGGGAAGTGACGTGAAAGGGTTCCGTACGTAATTATGGTATGGTGGTGTTGTGAAGCACATGCGAATTTAGGGTCTGATTGGTGGTGCAATTTTTCGGAAAATAAATGTTCCTCACCGTTGGGAATTGATAATGGTTATACCATTATAATACATTATAAAAACATTTTTCTATATCTTCCTATACTTAACAGATAAACATTTTTGAGAAATTATAAAATAGAAAATCGTCCGACACAGATGACATAAATATTTTGGAAGATGTTTATCGTCGTATCGCTGTTGAGTCGAGAATCACTTAGTTTTTGTCAAATTAATACGTAAAAAGGTAGTTCGCGTAAATTATTGAAACCCTGATGTGATATAATGAACTCATCTCAAATGCAGTATTATCTTCGCAAATAGCTGGAACATTAAAAATCATTGCTAACGATAAATTAATTACGAAGAACACCGTTATAATTCGATGAACCAGTGAGACTGAATACAATTTGGAGAACTCAGAGAGGGTGACTCCATTACTCATCAGCAAATTAAGAAGTGTCCTGAAGGCCTCTCGAAAACATTCTTTCTCCCATTTTTCTCCCATTAAAACGTTACTTTAATGAGTAAGTTCTCTGATATGCAATGATTGTATATCATTCTAGCGATGTAGTGCCAAAACATTAACTGTAATTAGCGTACTGATTGCCGATAAAACTGATCGCTCCACTCATTAATCAAAATATGACTGCTCTCTATATATTTTTTACTTTCCTTAATACAAATTGTACCGATTTCCACTGACTCGGAATTCACAGTGCCTCAATTCTCGCTAAATCCACCGTTCTTTTAGGTCACATGCGCGCACACACACAGTACAGTAGTCGAACCCCATGGGATAGTTGGTTCTTGTTACTAACACGAACTCTCGTTCGTCGAACGGCCCGGTCATAAATTATTTAACGATAAGCTTCAAACTTAAAAATATTGCCGATGCTATACGAATATCACGTATGAAAATGTAAAATGGCAAATTATTGCAATTTCAAGCTCATGATTTTTCCTAAGATAAACGTTTCTTCTAAGTTATTTCTGACTTAATACAAACGATAAATATTTACTGCAGATCTACGATAAAAAATTGTTCCTTATATATGATAAAAGAAAAGAAAAGAAAAGATATATATTTCTTTCTTTCTTCTTTTATTGCCATTCAAGACACGCGAATATCTAAATTGATGTAATATATCTAATATTTTGAATCACCGACCTTATCACTATCTAAAACATCAAATTAAACTGCAAATTCCAATTCTAATATACTGGTAAACGCAACGAAAAAAAGAAGAGAAGTTAATTGAATTATTCTTCTTCTTTTATCTTTTATTCTAAGCACGATAAATGACAAAACTATCTTTACGTATTATTCAAAACTGAGACAGAAGATCACCGACTAAACGGCAGTAAGAACTCAGGGCAGACTAAGAAATTGTCTCCGACCATTTGGAATTAGAAGTGCTGACTGAATTACGGTATAGAGGAAAAACCAATTTCGATATACGAAACTCCAATTTCCAAAGAGGCTAAAATATCGTCCTCTCTACCTCCACGTTTCTGCTTCTGACACTTTCTGATAAGAATTGCGAAATACGAGCCATCCGCCCTGCCGCAATGTACCACTACCTTTTAACTATCGATCATTATTGCACAAAAGAAAGTGATAAGGAAATAGGGATATTGGATCCTTCATTCTGTACACGGTTGTTTCATTCCATGGAACGGGGAATTATTCATCACGAATTAAAATTATAGTTGCATTCCTCATTATCGACGATGTTGATACTAATACAGAGAAGTGTAATGTGATTGTTCATGTTGTTCACGTTTCTGCTTCACTACCACTGCATCAGACTGAGAAGAAACGAGAATAGGAACTAATTAATATCACGTGTCAAGGTTAACATAATATTTCTGTATCATTCGGTCCTTTCTCTTATTGCTAGTGGCGCACTCACATTGGGATTCCCAGCTACTATTCTACAAAATGTTTCATTTAAACATTAGAAGTACACCTAATTCTGTTTTTGCACGGTAGATACGTTACAGACAAAACTGTGTAAAAAAAGACATGAAGTACATACATAGAAAAAAGGGGATTAGTTCCATATCCTTCAACCCTGTAAAAAATAGTTAAAATAAATTTATTACAAAATTTATTTTAAGAATATTTTAGATTTTTTAATAATGCTAAATCGAATGAAATCGTGTAAAAACGGAATCAATTTTTTTTCTAGACCGTGTTAAATCAAAACCGTGTAAAAACAGTATTGGGTGTAATTGGAAACTGGAGAGAAAATCATTTCAAAAACACGTGGATAAGAATTGGATGCTTTATTAACAAACTTACGGGTTAAATGAATACTGAGACAGAGATAAAATATTGTTGAGATTGTAAATTCTGCGTTTTGCGAAATGGAAGAACTGGCGATAGAATGAAGACTATTCAATTGACTTGCTGTAATCACCATTACACTTTCGACATTTGAAAGGAATGTTTGTCATTAAAAATTGTCATTAAAGCGCAGGAATACATCGAATATCGATGAAACGTATTTGCGAATGCTTCAGCGACATAACGTCGATGAAAATGTAGCGGTATGCGAGATAAACGCGCACCGATTTACTCTCGAGGGTCGAGAGCAGCTTTTCTATCGAAAATGTAAATTTTGCCGTTTTTGCTCGGTGAAAAGGGGAACGTAGCGGAAGATTAATTATTTTGTTGATATTTTTTGGGAAGTTGTATGGAATGTGAAACCATTGATCTTTTTAACGATACTGCCAGACGTTTTTAAATAGAAATAATCTTTAAACATGAAAATTCCACCTGATTGAACATTCCAATGGTCCATGTAGATCACTATTTTTTCTACTTTTACGTGACATATGATTTTCATGTGAATTCCAAAATACTTTTCGTTATGTAATTCCAAATCGGATGCATCTAATGAGCACTTTTATACGAGCCGTTTATTTTGGAAGTGGTATAAGTCACTTTCTCACAAAAAAAATAGAGTTAATGACAACATCAAATGCAGTTTCATGGCATCTCTTTATTTTTAAAAAATTTGCAAGCAATGAAAATAACAAACTTTGTTAGGCAGAAATTTTGTTAGATAATGGTATAACAAACATGTTTATTTTGAAAGTGGCACAAGTCACTTTACTGTAATGAAAAATGGGGATTTTGCAATGGTTACACAAAATCATTTATACCAAGAAAAACATAAGTATCCAAGATAACAAGTACAAGTAAATCTTCTCGAAAATTGGCACCAATATTTTTAAATACGTTAAATCGCAAACCCTTAAATATCCTTATTTAAAAAGAACGTGACTTTCAAAATAACCAAAACATACCTAGGTAAAACTGTCAAAGTTTTATACGCATTGATCAAGTCCATTACACTTTGATGCAGCACATTTTACAAAACGAAAAAAAAATGATTGCTATTTTACATAAATGATTCACTTTGACAGGACTTTTCAAAAGAATTCTAGTTTATGTAACAAAAGAAAATATACTTACCGTAACTTTTTACGTTTCCATACGCGATAAACTCGTTTTCACGAATAATAATTACTTCACTGCATATACAATTTCATCGAAATAATTATATCAACTTTTCTTTTCGCCCATAAAAGGAAAATGTTATAGTTTCTCGCGATATTTGCTTTGCGAGTTCGTAGACATAAAAATTATTGAAAAACTATGAATTCTTTATCAAAGTATAGAGTAAGGCAGAGTAAAATTATTATCCATTTGGACAATAATTACTACAATACTCCAAATATTCTTTTCCGTATAAATTCCCGCTTTGTCGTTTTGTGTTAATATGTAAAATAGCGTTTATTTCCCCATTAGTTTCATTCCTAAACTAAAATGGCTTACTGAATTACAACGGGATCATATACACTGGGACCTTTATCATTCGGACGTTAATTAACCGAATGTGTAACTGTTTAAACACTAATTATCGGAACATTCGAATACACAAACGATGCGATCTAGTGATAGGAAATAAACTTTAATATTTATCCGTTATTGGAGTGTAAATTTGCTTATTTTGGAATTGTTATTCAAATTCTGTCTCACTGTAAAATATCAATATTTCCGTAAATAAATAATGTCTGCACCAACGCTTTGTAAGGCAGTAATTTAAAATAATTATAAGATTATGGAATACGCAGCAAAAAAGTGTAATACGCAAATAATTTAATTAACCTTGCAATAAAATTTTTCCTCTGTAAGCTATCTTTCATCTTGATTCTTTGATGGCACAAGATAGTCGTAAAAAAACTAACTTTTGCCTCCTTCGTAAATACCATTCGAAGAAAAAACAATTTCGAACGTTTTACGTGAAACATTCTGTATAACATTTTTTTATCGCAGGCGATAGCAACAACACGAAATATTTCGTTTCCACGATTGGACATATGTCAAAGTAACTGCAAGTTTTATAGTTTTTTACGTCTACCTGTTAAGCTGATAATGTTGTCAAGTCGATATCAATATTTGTGATACTCGGCAAACAATGAAAAAGTTGTATTTTTTCCAGTTTGCATCCTACTCGTATGGGCGTTAAATCGTCGTTTCTTCTGGCACGTCAATTATTTCCTACGTTAGAATTATTTGTCACAAACTATTTTTCACGCTATGCTCACAATCAGTGCATTTAAATGGATTTACCTTTTCCCTCCTATTACGTATTCCGTAGGTTTCCCGCGACGTCAATATTTTTTGTTTGTTTTTCATATAATGAAATATATGAAAATAAAGTTTCGTATATACGAAGTATATGAAATAGGATTGGTTTGACCGGATTTCCAGAGATCGCAATTTAGCACAAAATTTAACACACAACTAAACATAAAATATCTTTATTGTACAAAGTACGGAAATGCGAGGAACTATGAAACCACAATAAATACTAGAAGACAGAAAGAACATATAAAAAGAACACTATAGAATACAAAGGAATAATAGAATTGCTCGTCGCTGAATCGTGAAGGTCAAGTGTGGATCAGGATAATTTTCTGCGCCACACTTTGTATGTTTATAATTGTAAGTTACAGTAAACATCAGTTCCCCTTAATACTCTAATCAATTAACCAGTTAAGTGTGTTTGACGACTATATCCGTCACGGAGATGTGGCAGAATTTTGTGTCATGACGGCTATATCCGTCATGCGTAAAATTTTGTTACAATTTGATATTTAAATTGTAATTTTGGCGAAAACTAAATTATATTCGTAAATTTTAATATGTTTAAAATGTTTAGAGGTCAAGACGAAATGAAACAAACAAGTAAAAATTATAAATAATTTGAGTTGGATTCATAACTTCCTGAGAGCTAACTCGTAAGCAGTGATTATCGCGACACACAGTGGTGCGCGCTTTGCAAAGAGATCGCCACACTTAACTGGTTAAGAATACTCCATCTATTGCATTATTCCCATGCAATCGAAATCCAAAAAATTAACAAACCTCCAGATGCAATTTCATCCTCTCAGATCCACTATAAAAAAATGATAGCTCGCTCGCAACAAAATTTTCATTCTGCGCGTCCTCCCTTGCAAATTGATGCTGGAATCCATGATACCCCAAAATTGGTACGAAAAATCCACTGAAAGATATACGCGGTATTACGACGTTATTTTCATCCGTCTCGATACGAGGACATCACCGTCAGTCCTATCTCCAATCCTGATCAATCTCAACCGTATCTCCAGGCCCACGAGGCTCGACGATATTAACGAAAAAAAAAAGGGGAAAAAAACGCGGCTGAACTCGTCACGAGGATTTGCTTCCATTTCAGATTTAGGTTGCGATAAATGCACGATGCTCTGACGCTTTCGTACGTCGGTTTAATGCCGTCGGTTGTTTCCTTGACGCTGGTTATCTCCGTGGCAAACGATCCCCCTAAGCTCCACGGAAACTCTTTCAAAAAAAGCTCACTCACGAGCGGCGAGTGGGTCGACCGTACCGACGGCGAGGCCTCATCCTCTCCCATTTGCCCTCTCGACTCCGCATGGAAAAATCCGTGAAACATCCGGGCTGCCTCTTTTATATTCGCCCACCGTAAGCACGAGCCCGGAAACCATCCGATTTCCGTCGCGATAACGTATTTTCATCGAGGTTTCGCCCCTCCGAAAGCTCCCCCTCGTTGTTCCCCTTTGGACCGTGGAAACGTATAGATCCTGTCTTGAAAGGACGACAACATCTTCGATGGGGTTGTCTTGAAAATATGTACTGGATAATGAGATTGTTAGCGGCTTCAGTAATGCGAGAAGAGTCTTGGAATGGGAGAGAGACTTCAACGTGCTTGTGTTTTTAGACAAATTTCATTCCGGTAAGTGAATGTTGTACATTTATAATTTGATGGATTGATGGAAGAAGTTTGAAAGGTAATTGTTCGTACATTGTTTTAATGATATGTGCTGCAACGAACTGCTTTTTAGATAGATCAATTTTGATAATAAACTCCGGTAACAATTAAATAATCATGAATGAAGTTTATTAAATTATTACATGTAAATCAAATGAGAATGGAGAATATAAAAATACAAGGTGTAACATTAATTGTGATTTATCTATTAATAATTACTTGTTAAAAAAAAGGAACAAAAAATTCTGATCTGATGCGCATAAGTCCGTGCGACGTGTCGTGTTTACATCAACCCAAACTCATAGAACGTCGTCTCGCTGAAGGAGCGTTCCCCTATGTACATCCTGTATATTTCAGACGCTATTAAGAGAATCTTGCCGTAGATCACGATTTTCCGCCGACTGTAAATACATGTCCATTCGAAGCACTGTAAATTGAATTCTTAAATACACTTCCTCAAACTCATATCTACTGCTAGAAATTTCACTCCCAATTAACCGTCATTCATTATGAATTAAACAGCACCCACGTGAAACGTCGTACACAGAAATCCGTAAGAAATGATCGAAAAGATGGATGATCGATACTCGGTGGATTATCATATCGATGAGACAGTGACGGAAAAGGGTTTCTGTAATTTCCTCGAGTTTGTAGGAACGTCACGTTCCTCAGTGAACGACAGTGGAAAAGGTCATTTCTGCTAGCACTGGACGCTCCCGGAATGAAGGAGTTAGGATACCGTGAGAGAGGATACTGGAAATTTACTGGCAGAACGAAGGACCTACGCGCGAGAAGGATTCACGTCGGTGGACTTAGGAAGTTTCGAGGTCTTGCAGGGATCTCTCGACGGAGTCTCAGTCTCCCTGTTGCACTGTAAAATCGCGCTCGAGTGTACGTAATCCATCGAGATTGCGGGCCCGTCTCGGATTTACGAGAGATGGCCGGGCTCCGTGGCGTTTCTGCTTTTACAAGCAGATTGGATCGTCCTTCCAGGATTTCACGCCTGCCTGGCCAAGATCGCGGGACGCGGAGACCGGACTATGAGTCTTGTTTTCTAAGCCGAGACTATTCGTCCAACGACGGCCTCTTCAGCTCACCGGCCAACACCTTCCGGGGAAAATCGAGAAAATTTCCAGATATCGTAAAGTCAACGGAACTCATCCTCCCGTCCTCGGGTTCGACGGGAGCGCTTACAGAAACCTCAAAGTACGGGATAAAGGGCTTCGCTGTTTGTAGAGACATTTTGTGGTTATTTTTACTCAACGATACTTATCTCTGATCGATGTTTCGAAATTTTGGAAACACTTTACGACGCGTGTTGGGAAAATGGCATTGTTGAATATTTAACACTAGACTTACGGATGGTGATTATATACCTATTTTTACTGAAGCGAGCCAATTTGACTCGTGCAATAAAACTGAAGTTTTTTGCAATGAAAATAGTTCCAAATCAATTTAAATGAAAGGTTTATTATTAAAAAATCCATTGGAAACATTTTTTCAAAAATTGGATTTTATAAAATTATATTATTTCACTAAAAATGCTCTGTTCATGCGCGATGTATAAATCGAAATGATGGCAGAAGTGGATAGATAAGAAAGATAATGTAGCGAAGTAGCGAAAACAAGTGAGGATGACTGTTTGTACCATTTTATTAGATGTACCACTGGAGGAGCAATAAGATAATTGCTTGTAAATTAACAAACGATTATTGTACAATATTTGAACTATTTAACAACATCGTGTTTGTTTCGTGAGTCGTTGCACTGAAGAATATTTTGTTTCCAACAATTTGCGACAAATTACACTACTCGCATAATGGCCAGGTTGAGGTATATTTTAGGGTGGGATGCAACAAGTACCATTTCTACTGTATGCTGAGAATTTAATTATATATATAATAATCCCGTTATATTCATTCTCGACAACAACCGAATGATCATCGTGCAAGACATTCGGAAATATTGTTCTAACTATTTGATTTTAAAAGGTGATAAAGTTATTGGGTATTCCTGCGAGTAGTATCCAAGTATGTCTGACACATTTAAAAGTCAGAGCGGTCGTTTAACGAAATTTTGGAGGGAATACACACAAATATTAATGCATATTAAGTGCGAAGTATTTTGCACTATAAAAGTTGATTTGAATATCTAAATGATCTGTGCGATACGGTTAATGGATTGTATACCTTTTATATTTCCTCATACCTATTATATATGTACCTTGGATATTTCATAATTTACAAACTGTTACGTTAACATCGATTTGATAACGATATGTATAAAACCGGAAAAGATCTTCCACGTTTCAGTTTTTTTTTAATACTCATCAGAAGTGAGAATCGTGAAGCTATTGTATTCGAACATGAAAAACATGCCTAATGAATTTTCCTAAAGTTCTAACAATTAGTTAAGAATGCATGAAATTTTTCCAGAAAGTTCTACATAAATTCAAGAGACGATACTGCGAGATTTCTACATTCTGTAATGTATTTCGAATGGAGGATGCTAAACAGAAGTAATTTGTACTTTTACCGGGAAAACGAAAAACTTTTTATGAGTTTCAAGTTTGTTGCTTAACGTAAGCAGGCGGATTATGGAAATAGAAACTCAGAAGCTGTTACGAGAACCGATTTATCATTTGCGATTGGAAAACGCGAAGATCGCCGTTCCAGCCATTGCTTGAGATATTGATGTTTCAAAATAAAATCTTCCAACATGAATCCTTTGGACGTTAAAGCAATTGAACGTTAAATTTATTTTTATTCATTTTATTATTACTATATTAAAAACGCTTCGGCAAAAATATGATTATAAAGAATATAAATATTTATTATCACAGCATTGATATGCAGAAAATATTCCCACAACAATTTGTTCCGTTTCTTTGCATTTAAAAGCTAAATACAATAAAGTTCATTTCTATGTCTGAAACAATGTATCGGCACGAGAAAGGGAGCTCAAAGTGACAGCTAATCATAGATCTATGAACGCCTTAGAAGAGAGATGCGATTAAAAGATGTCGAAATAATATTTTATGATATTTTAATTATGAATCTTGATTTGCTTAGGAATTTTATATTGTGGAAAATCCTCGTGAACAATTTTCTATACGAAGGGTGAATTAACCCCTTGCCGCGCAATAATAAGTGACACTCGTGATGCGGTAACTTGAATATTTGCAAGTTTTGCAAAACCTATGAAGTTGAAAATATCAGTGAGACGCGGCACGATACAATTATTTCTATGGCAATAATATTGCGTTCAGCTATACGATGTATCAATAATCACTGATCAATTTTTAATTGACCAATATAAACCTGAATTATTGCAGAATCAGTCAGAAAAGAAATCGTACGACAAGAGGTTAAAACGTATTTCCTTCAATAAGGCCATACTCAAATAAGTATATTTATTGCACCTGATTGTAGCTACGTCTAAAAGTAACAACAAACAATCAGTTTAGTGTAGAGATGTTCCGTATTAATAAATCATTGCTTATCCTTTTTAATAATTATTACGAATTTATTGTACAGGGATGTTCATATGAAATCTGAGCAATGTCAAAGGTGGAAGTGGTTATTTTGAATAAAAATTTTGATATGAGCGTGTCCTCTGTTATATTTGTTACATAATTTTTGAAAAATTGGTACATTCTGTCAGATTAGGGACACAAGTGGGCAATCTGTGAGATTCTGGGTTATCAAATATTGTAATAAAACACGCAGGGAAAAGAACTTGCTATTAACATAATATTACGATATAAAATCAACGTATACCTTGTATCTACAATAAAAATAGTCATATTTATCGAGCGCTACCGTATTGAAGGGGGAATTTTCAATATGGCCTCCACATAGGAAAAAATTTTAGATTTAGATGTTAGAATGTTGATTTTTTATGAGGCCTTCGATTTAGAATATATTTTAAATATTAATGTAATTATAATGAAAATTCACTTCACTTCCTACCTAGAAACTATAATGTAGTATAAAAAAAAAACGAAAAACTCTTGTTTCATAAAAGTCAACAAAATTGAAATTACCTAGCATGAACTACATATGCCATTACATGATTTTGAATTATTTTAATGACTTCAATAACTTACATTTGTATAATAATGCTGTATTATATTTATGTGTTTGCATTTAATGGAAAGAAATGCAGAGATAAAATATTTCATCGATGTATATCCAATATAAAAATATTTTCACGTGTCGCTGTAAATCTTCGAATCTTTTCGAAAACATCAAACTAAATAATCCGTATTCAGAGAGAGGGAGATCCTATATGCGTGCATTTGCAATTTCACCAGTGGGATTTGCATCGAAGCGTTATCGGTCTCTTCGTCGCACCATCTATCGACAGTTTAATCCTGAGAGGTCTCTCATCAAAATTTAGATGACACTCCATAAAAACGTTACTCTGGTAAACAACATTCAATATCGGGGTAGAAACGACGAAACAAAATTTTTTGCTACGTCCCTATACATGGATATTCATTTCTCACAGTAAATACAACTTTAGAAGGTGCGGCACTTGCATATTTTATTAGAAAATCCTAAATATTAATATTTTCTATAAAAAGGCATTCAATGAACAAAGTTCCAAAAAAAAATAATAAAGCAACAGTATACGACGAAGAAACAAATATGCATGACAATGAGCTAATTGAATTAAAGGATAATAAACAAAGTTTAAATAATATTTTTACAGTATTCATCGTTATATTAGTCGTAAACGTCGAATTAGAAATATTGAATTTGTAGCAATAATGAAATAAATCATATTTAATGAGTTGATCTTACGATTGCAATAACAGCTTGCAGTCTATTATTCATGCATTTCATTAACTTTTCTGCTACTCCGCGGCGTTTCGTTTTTTGCTATTCCTATACGGTTCACAGTTGAATGCATTCATTTTTATCTCCATTTTCGTATTAAACTTTCTCAGCATCGTATGCACCGATGATTATGAAGGAGGTTTAAACTATGTATTTTCCGATTTCAGGTATTTAAAAGTTTATATTTGGATATTTAATGTATTCTGTTGAACGATACATAAAACGCAGAAAGTAATAATTGCGTTCACTCACAATCAGTATCGCCAAAGAAGTATAATATTTTAGGTTGAAATAAAAAATTTCACTCAATAGCTCAATTTTTTAATGATTGTCAAAAACGGTTGCACATCTTGATCATTTTGCCAGAGAATAAGCAGCATATTCCATTCTTTTTATTTATGGCACTTTCGTAATCAGTGGCGGAAATTTAATTGTAAAAAGCTATATTTATTGAAATTTATTAAGGTAGTAATGTGCATCTAGAACACCACAATTGTCGATTATATTGAACTATTTATTGATCATAGTAATATCGTATTAGACAATATTCTGAGATCGGCGAAACTAACTCAAATATGTAGTAGCGAGACGTGGTAGGTCCAATCCAAATCTGAGACGCGGCTTACAACCGGAAGTTTGAAGCCATTGTGTTAATAATAATGGCAGCGGCAGCCTCGAGCGTTCAGAAACTAAATGATTGTAGATTATGGTGTGATAAACATCTTTAAACACGATGTACCTATTATAACATTAAATTTAAGTTGTATCGTAAGTTCTCCTATGCATTCTTTCATTTCCGAGGAAAGGAGCTTTCAAAATACATTTAGCCCAGACGGTTTTCAGTATTCAAATAACAGAAGTGCATATAATTTTATATTTTCTATAGGATATTTCTGAAATTTAACAAAGGCCTACATGAACATTAAATGAAATAAGAATTTTTAAAATCTTGATTGTACATTTCAAGCACTTTGAACAGTTTTTAAATTATCTAAAAACAGTATTTTGCTCGAACACGTAAAGAGACTACCTAGTTAAATTGTCTGCGCATTGCGGATTGTAAGAGTAATATCAATTTAATAAAGAGCTGCAATCAACAGGATATGTAATTTGTTGATGTAAATTGCGTTAAGATAATGTCCTGCTAGTTTCATATTCCAAGCACCTACATCTACCCGACAAAATGATACGTACATTCAAGACCAGAGCTGTCTGAAACTTAATGCAATATCAGTGTCGCGAATTGGAAGATGGATAGCCAGTGTGACTAGTGGTATAAGTTTGATGTACAAACAGTGGGATCGGTAAGATTTAACTGTAGTCTCCGGTGATTAAATTTCAACACGCACCCGGAGATATGTTGACCGAACGTTTCTAAAGGACCCCTATCAATCTTGATTCAAGCACGTTGACATCCATGAGATTCTTCATGTAAGGGCAGCTGTTAAGTTCAACTAATTTCGTTAAGCTGGACTCATTTTTTGACGTATTTTTCCATATAACATCACATCGTTGTTAAATCGTTTTGTATGATAAGAAAATATTTCCTGTGAATTTCAGCTTTTGTTCTTTACTACACCATGGCTATTTAGACTGTTTGCACGTGATCTTGAAAATACATTGAAATTATATAACAAAATTTCATTGTATAAGAATTTAAAAATTGATTTGATGCACCTTCTGTTATATTTACTTTATTACACTTCATTTTAAGTAACTACTTTTGAGTCTGTAGATTGCGGTATTAAAAACGAAATTTTTTTATATACTTCAAAGTTTTTTAATAATGTTTAAAGATAATGTCAATCTGCTTCCTTTGAATCTCACGTTTCTCTCCATTTAGTTTTAATTACAATGTTCACTGAGCTCTCTAAATTCACAATTACATTTACAGTCTGTCTTGTACAATTTTTACATATTACAATGTTTTTTTTAAATCTCTGTGCCAACGCCGAGCCATAAAAAATATGAAAAACCTTCATTGATAATTAACTCACCATCCCTCACATTCATACTACAAACATTAATGTACAATATTAAATGCAACGACAAGTTAATTAGCGCTCGACAAGTAGTTAACGTAGGAAGAAGTGTTTCAAACACCACGCCACGATATTCTCAATGTTATTTTGCGCATAAAATCACACTAAATAAAAAATATCTCCAGTAACACAATTTTACAGTGCAATAGCTCTGCAAAATGTTGACATAATTTCCAATGAAATATAAATATAAAGATATTTATATAAAATGTTATTAATTGTTAATTAATATTATAACAAGTATCAAGCATACTACTCGATAAAGTAAGAAAAATCCACTAAACATTCGATTCCTAAAAATGTTGGCAACTCCGACCGATGTCGAATTTGACAGAAAATGTTGATACATGTAACAGCATAGTTATTATGCTTCTGCGCAACTAAACACTATGATAGTCATGCAAATTCGAATCTTACACTATTGTTTGGTATTCATGGCCCGCTTCCGGTACATCTATCAAATTCCATGAAACTGTTTTGTACGGATCTTGAGTAAATGTCGGCCCGTAATTGGCGGCTATTCAACGAGATCGGTTAGCTCTTTCATTAAGCATAATCCTGTATGAATCACGAGCACAAAGCTAATAACTTCGGGAATACTAATATCATTCGTGATAACTAGAAACCGTATTCGGCAATGACTTTCAAGACAGGTACTTTGAAAGCTGTAGATTTCACATGATACCAAGTCAGGCCGCCACTGACATTCCATTAACTTCTTTTAGCATAGCATCAGATCAATATCGTTTTCGTGGAGTTCCGTGCGAACGTTTTACGATGTGATTGAAACCAGGGATATAAATAAATTAGTTATTACTGGTAGAATTTTATTTTCAACGTTTTAACGGAGATAGAAGTTTGTTTAAAGTATTTTTAGAATTATTTGTGGAATTTCTTTTTCTAGACTTTTTCAATTAATCTTATTTGTGAGAAATAGCAATAAAACTAAAGTATTATTAGTTTGTTTAGATTATAATGTTATTCGGAATACATTTCTCTTCAATATGTATTGCCAAATGTGAAACATACAGGAATTGGGCTATACCAAGAGTGACGATGTTAATAATAATATAAAATGTCAAATGTAAAATAGTTAGTCTTTGGTTGTTATTTTTTTTTCTTAATTTAGTAAAATATTTTACATTGGACAAATACTTTTCAGTATAAAGTACGTGTTTATAAGGTTAGATGCGTGGGTATAATAATTTTCATTTCAATCGCATATGCTTTCATTCGATTGTCGTTTAGTCAATGACAACATTTCTGCTGAAATGCAGTTTTATTTCGTTCAGTTAAAAACCACAGATTTTTATGTGATAATTGAAAAAAACGGCATTTGCTGAGCGAAACAAATGTAATCTATAAATCAACTGTTTTCTTTTCCAGTTTCACGGAGTGCAGCAAATTACCAGCGTGGTGAAGAATAATATAGTCGCCGTTACCTGCATCAGGTTATTCTAAAGTGAGTATTTCAAACGAATGATTCATAATTACACCTATTCTGACGGGTTTCTATTTCTAGAAACTGAAATATGAATTTTGAAAGGATTAGGTCATTAACCGCATTATCAACGATAATCTAGTAAAGTCAAATCCCTACTGTCCTATGATGCGCTACATATATATTATTTAAGTTCATTAAAGTTATATTTTGTTAAAGATTTACATCGGATTAAACTGGTGAAGTTTCGGAAAACATAAAAAGCGTCAAAGAAACTGCATTGTCATCAACTTGAGATAATTTCTATAAAAAGGTGGAGAAATCAGTTATTGTATTTTAACCGCCTTGATAGATCTAGCATTAATATAAACAAAAGTACTTATTCACACAAACGGAGATGCATTTAATCTAAAATAGCTGTAAACTTGAAAGTAAACTCCACTGCTCCCTGAAACTTTAACTTATTGTTGTTGCCATCATTTTCTTAAGAAATGATTTTAAAACTGATCCCCTTGTCTTTAAATCGCTCTTGGAATACCATAATTATCATTAATGAAATCCCTGTAATAGCGAAGATCCTTTCCTCCTCTCTACGCATACTAATTCCTGGAAGCAAAGCTTTTTATGGGATCAACGAGGTTAAGCGTTCTTTGTGAAGACCCCCATCGTAGTTCCGTTTTCTTTTCCTCCCTATCCGCAATACAGGCTGTCCTTCGTGACCTGTGGGGGATGGAACTTTTCGCAACAGGGTATTAGCTCCCTCTTTCATACCGCGAAATTTATAGTGGTTTCGCACGCCTTAAAGCTTACGTCCCGAGACGCATCAATATGCCACAATTTTGCATTCTCCAAGTTTCTCCACGGCAGAAAAAAGCATCCAGTCATGGGAATCATAAGTTGGCTTTGAAAGCTCAGAAAGTATTATGTCTTACGTATTTTGTATTGAACTAAGAACCCGATTAGCTGTAGCAAAAAGCATTTCGTGGTACAAAATGCCAACTAATTCTCTGGGATAATGCAATCAACGTTTTTGGCGGTTGCTCGTTTACTACTTTGGAGATTTCCTTTGGAGATTTAAGATTTGTGTGAGAATGGTTCTTATTTGTTGGAAAAATGACATTAGGGTTACTTATAAATATCATAATTTGTAAAAATACTATAGGTGTACACTGCCGGCCAAAAGTATTAGAACATTTTCACTGTTCCTATTTTCAGGTTTTGATTAAAACATATTCTCAACTATAAGTATTTACGACATCCTTGGTTAATTTACAAATTTATTACTGGTTTTTTGATAACAGTCTGTATTATATTTTTACCAAGCAACTTTCAGGCTCTGCTGCGTGTGGCTTCCCGTATCAGATCCTCTGTAAATGTATACAAATGTTCATAAAAATGTTAAAAAAAGCTGTTCGGAATAGAGTTTCAACAGATACCCTTAAACAATTAACGTCCAGAATGCCAAAACTCGTGAAAGCCGCCATGAAGAAAAGACGTGGTTATATCGATGAAAACAGAATATAATGATATTTTATTTTTTGCATTATAAACCTGTTGTAGCACTTGATGTATGTTTGCCTTGAAATATATGATACTAAATAAAACAAAATTAGTTAAAATCATACAAAAATGTGCGTAGATTTATGTTCACATTTATTCCATCCGAAGTAGATGTCCTAATACTTATGGTCGGCAGTGTATGTAGCTTTCCGCTGAACAAAATAGTAAATGACGGAAAGACTGAATGGAAAGATGAAACTGATGATGGAAAGATTGAAAGACTGGTGTTTGAAATATCATTTAGGAAGGAACATTATGAATAATTATAATAGTGTAGTTAATGGTAGCGGCTGAACATATTTCTGACATTTAAAACGCTACGTTTTTCGTCTTGTGGTCTCGATAATTTTTCACTGGCATCTTGATTGACTTTCTACTCGCTTTCTATTTCTAATCACTTTGAATCATTAATCCTAAATATATAGAACATTCAGAGCGCGATTCCTTCTATCGACATCAACTTCTGCATATTCAAATTTATAATTCTAATTTAGCACTGATAAGTGGTACCGAAAAAAAGGAAATACATAAACCAGAAGGATTTCATAGAATTTAAAAGAATTTCATAGAATTAAATCTTTTATATAGGGAATAAAACGTATGCACTGTTTGAATAGAATAAATTCGTATGAATAGCTGTTACCGATAGCTATGGATTTGAATCATCGTTGCTTATTTATCGTTCTGCATATCCTATATTTTATCGTCAATAGCAGGAAAAGTAATTAGTGAAATTTTCAAATAATAATCCTTTCAAAAAGTGAAAAACATTTCGTATGATAATAACAATGCAATTGTAAATTCTATAGTTATTCAGATGTCTCGTTAATTCGCTTGTTAAGTATTAATTATTGCGAATTATTTTTGTTTACGCTTCAAATATTTATGTTGCTCAATATTTTGTATCGTTTATTACAAAATTCTCACGTGTTTAAATTCTACTGTTATGGAATTGTACATTGATATGCTGAATTTTTCAAATTTCCATAACGAACAACGATACAATATGTTTTCACGTGCAACATGTTTTAATATTAAATGATAATGTAACATGATTCCTCAATTTGTGCCGTAGGATCGAATTGATGTTGCAGACCTTGTTCTTACGTTTATTTTACGGTTATTTTTCGAGAATATCGCACTACTGCAGAAGTAGCTTTAATTTTTTTTTCATGCTTAAATCTGAACTCAAGTTTTGCAAAAGAAAACAAAAGATGTATGATAACGGGATCGGAAAGTTTTATAGATCTTCTATTTATGCGAACACACCTCTACTGCCTGCTTTTCACCCTTATATTCACGCTAGATTACGACGTTGTAAATATTAACATCTACGTAATTTCATACATAAAGTTTAATATCGTTAATATTGTTTCAATGGAAAAATGAATGATATTGAAATTCAGCCACATAGTTTTTATTCGAAGGTCCATACAGTCACATATGAATTGAATTATTTATACTTTCGAAGAAAATTTCGAACAGAATATTTGTGCAATTAAATTTAACCTACTTTCCATATATAAGTACCAAAATTGGTTCAATTAATTGTCATATTGGAAATTCTTTTTTCACGTTGAAGCAAACAAAAAAAAACTCGAGAAAACAAATTTAATTAAATAACCGTGAGTGCATTTATCGCATCTGCATTTGATTAAATGCAATTTCACATTATGCTTCCGCATTATGCATTGATTATTCACTTTTTGCATTAAACGCGAAAAAGGAATGTATGCAAATCTCTTTCAGTCGTCGGGTAAACATATTCGCGTAAGCTTTCATTAAAATTAAACGATTTCGAAATAAATATTGAGATTATTCTACATATGTAAATATGAGGCTTCATATTTCGAGGGATTACTATCCACCAAGACGATTTGGAAATTCAAAGCTTTTGGATTCATATCGAGCAATCGAAATATGGCACTGCTTTGTCTTAAAGAAATTCTCATCTTTTTATTTTACGAAAACAATTAAGTTAGAGGGTTCGTTATTCTTTCATGAGTTTTGTTGCAATTTATTGAGTTTCACTGATATTGCTTGCTTGAATAGTTTTACGGAAATCTTAAATCGGCATCAAATTGAAATTTAATAAAGGACGATAAAATTAATTGATTTGAAAAAAATTTCAGTAATTTACAAATGGTTTTAGATTAACGTATCGATGATAACGAAGGTAGGCTGTGTAATGTATTTCTTTATCCCCATTAAATTTTTTAATTCATCAAACGATTACGAATTAAAAAATTTTGCCTCATAAAGAAAATTATCTTCCACTTGAGTTTCCAACTTTCTTCTTTCTGTACTTTTCTCTCTTTAAAGTATTACAAAACTTGTGATAATTTCTTCGCAAGTAAAAGAATTTAATTATCAATAAGAAATACTTTGCAATCAGTTGAATGGAAAATTACGCTGCCCATATTCATCCACTTAATCATTTTGTTTAAAAACGTGGTTACATTACCTTGATTAAATAATCAAATTTTTCGATAATACTTCTAAAAGATGAACAGGTGTGCAATTTATATATCATTTTTTCCGCAGTTAATACATTAAGCTGATATATACCTACAAAAAGGAGTGTAATACGGTGCACTTCATTATAATATCCACCTTTTTTATCACGTTTCATTTCAAGTGAAATGAGCACACTTTTTCCATATCGGAAGCATTCGCGTACCAGCTTCGAATCGTCTAACAGTCTTTTGAAGGATCTGAGCAGCTTTACCACACAGGTTACGAGCTGTACAAATAGGCAACGAAGGGAATTTTTTACATAATTCTATGGCGTCTCTTGGCTGTTCCGTATGGAATTTACGGTGGAATTTTTGCGCGTGGGATATGGTCTTGAGCTTCAACGTAAAAAAATGAAAAAAATTTCCTTACGTATTTCAAATGTTATCTGTGCAAGTTTTAAATATCGCATATCTCTTTTTGCATTTACATTACACTATTGAAAATGTAATTATTTCGTTGAAATTATGTTAAGATTTATATGTACTCACAATTCTAACAGAGATTAATTATAAGTATGGATCGATATTTAATGATGCAGAATTTTCAGAAATATCGGGAAATATTTCTGTAATTGTTAACACGTTGAAAGCCGCCGGAATTTCGCTAGTTTCGTCATTTTTACCGAAGTAAATGTTTTTCTATTAAAATCACATCTTTGCAAAGCAGAAACCTTAAAGACACTATTAGATATATAGTCAGCAGGGCTTTACCTTTTCGATGCCAATACTTAAATATTGAATGTATTAGGAAATTCGTAAATATTACACTTTAGAGGTCATATGACATTTCAATGAATTCAATACCGCCGGTCACTGGTGACCGCCGTAGCGTTCAGCGTCTTAAATTTATAGTTTTATTTGTAGTAAGGTATTAAATATGTAATAAGGTATTAATTAAATGGAAACACACACGTAGCAGAAATTAAATAAAGCTAGAGTATATACAGGGTATTTCACCTAACTCGACCACCTTGAATATATCGCTTATTTTGTATGATAGAAAAAATGTCTAGCGTAGAAAATAGTCTGTTTGAAGGCGTCAATAGGGTGATGGGCCGATTTCTTTCTCAAGGTCATTTTTTTCGAGATTTCAAGGTCGTCGTATTTTTTTTTAAATGGGACTGCATATTTGCATTACAATAGTCTTATAGCTTATAAAAAACGAATCCAACTAGGTGCAATATGTTGATCTTCACGTGACCTTTAGCGAGAGTACCTGTAATACTCTAACCTGTCTTTAACAGGTTAAAGAGTTTCAACTAAAGTTACTTTCTACTTTTCCTGGTTCTATGTACAGAAAACAAAATTTAAAAACAAAAGCTATATCCGGAACAGATATAGAATGAATATGTGTAATTGGCTGTAATTTTATGCAAATAGGTTAAGAAGGCTTCCTCTTTGGATAGGGTTTAACTTTTAATAATCAGCCCGCTGCTACAAGCTGCGACCTTCCTGCTGGGCGTTCATGGAACGAGTTTTTTGCTCATGTTATAAAGATTCATTAGAGTAAGGGGATAATTATGGCCACTGGGTTGGAAAGCATTTTTCATCGGTATCCAAAGAATGCCTGCGATACGGCACTTTTATTATCGTACTAAAATTCTAAAACTAACTTGATAAGAAATTTTTCATTTCATATTACGGATCATTTTCTTTCGGATTATATATATGATAGACTAACATTTAGTTTTTCACTACCATAAATTCCACCGAGAAATTGAGTTCGCAGCCTCAACAAATAGTTCTTGATCGATATTTCTTTGCTTATTATCGATTGCAAGACTGTAAAGTAAAAAAGAGTACTTTTTATATGAGTAAAGATAAATAAGAATGATAGAAGAAAATGAAGAAAGTGATTAAATTAAATACTGTTATAATTGATGATCAAATTGAAATACCTGGTATCCAGAAAAGAACCAAACAAATATACTGTATTTTTCGTAGTAAATTAAAAATAATTTCCTAAAGTCTATAGCACATCGAACTGTTAATAGATACATAAAATGAAACGCGTCAACTATGAAAGCGATAAAGAATTGTACGGAAAATAATGACGACATTAGAAGTATAATCGATACACTTTGAGCAAAGAAGGAGAACACACCAAGTCTGTATCGCCTAACGTTGCAGGTAAATTATAATCTCATTGCAGAAATGGGTTGCTTAATACTTCATAAATCCTTCTTCGCGTAACATAAAAATTAGCTTACTGTGCATTAACGTTATTTCATTAAGGGAAATGTAAATGGAGTAGGGTTCAACGGGCCACAAAGAGTTAAAACGAGCATGAAAACCATACGTCACGTGTATCATCCGCCGTCTCTCCGGTTAGAAGTGAGTACACTTCTTGTGTGCTTGGAATTTCTGTAGAAATTGTGAAAGCCCCGTATAAAACGCAAACACGAAATTGTGAGATATGAAATGTTATTTTTTCGCCGTAATCAACAAAGGACAAATATTAAATCGTGCCTACTTAACCAATTGCCATGGTAATACCTTTTCCTTTTGACCAGCAACTTTTTATTAGGACATTCCTGATGCTTTGAACAAATGAAAGGCAAAAGTAAAAACGCATACTTAATTCCGAATGGGGCTGAAGTGCATGTTTTATCAAACTTTCAAAGGTTATATTCTTGCCGCCAATAACCACTATTTGATGAAAACGTTTTTATAATGTTTACACTTGAAGTTTAATGTTACCTTCGATTCTTGCAAATTTCTACTATTTTTCGAACAAAGGCTGCTTTGTTCTTTTTATGTGGAAAGCTTTTCATGGAGCAATCAATTTATTGAATAATCTGTACGCTTACTAATAATGTATAAATTACGAAGAATAAATTATGGGAAAATATAACGTTTACCAACAAAATCGAGGAATATGTATTATAGAAAATGTGTTCCTTATATGATGAATCCGCGTATCTTTATAATCCTTATAAGGGAATAAACACAATTTGCGAAAGTACGGTCTCTCAGATAGGGAGTACTAACAGGAGATACAAAAGTAATTTCATACAGCACTTATTGTTAGTCCGACAATATGTACGAATTCATATAGGTAAGATTTAAAAGGAGAACGTTGCAGAGCACATTAATGACAAAATATTATTTTTTATCATTTTTCTCTTTTCAGAATTGACACGCAATTAGGTTAAAAAAAGTTTGAACTGTACTAATTATCTTACTGTTTTTTACTTGTTTCCACCCTGGAATTTTGCATTATTGAAAATCGAAGTTGCATCGTTGTTTTTCATTAAGTGCAAAAGAATTTTTTTGAATGGACAAATATATAAACACGAATTTCCTGCTGATCGCAGGAAATTTAATTAAATGCACACTTCACATGACGATAGTCATTAAATTGGTATAAGTACGACCATTCGAGTGTGATGGCCAGATAATGATATTTTGATTTAATTTTGGTATCAGCGTTAATATACGTACGCTAATTGCTTCAAATAAGACCTGTAAGACTATAGTCCATAAGAAGTTAAAGATTCGCACACTCCTAATTAGTGGGCCTTTCTTGAAACCGCCCATCACCTCTGGGAAATTTTTCTCATGTGATATGCATATTGCAGCCCGGTGGATTTGAACCCACCTAAAATAGTAGATCCTAGGTGAAATGATCATAACCCTGAAGCCAAAAATACAAAGAAAAGAAAGAACAAAAGTAGACCTATTTAAATCTGCCATCTTTTATTGAAGCTATACAGAGAGCAAAATATTCGATATACCCAGAAGAATATAAAAGTCTGAGAAACTACTAAATGAGCCGTTTATTTTGAAAGTGCCATAAGACACTTTTTTTTCAAACCGAGATATGTAAAGGTCTGCATTTTAACGTGTTGAAAATATTGGTACCAATTTTCGAGAAGATTTACTTGTACTTGTTATCTTGGATACTTATATTTTTCTTAAAATAAATGATTTTGTATAACCAGTTCAAACTCACCGTTTCTCATTACGGTAAGTTAACTACCAAAATTACTCTCTAACAAAGTTTACGTTATTTTCATCTTTTAGATTGCAAATTCTACCAAAAAAAGAGATACCGTAAAACTGTAATTGATGTTATCAATAACTCGACTTTCTTGAACAAGTGACTTGTGCCACTTTCAAAATAAACACACTTGTCACACCATTAACTAGCAAAACTTCTCTCTAACAAAGTTTAAGTTACTTTCGTCATGTTCATTGCAAATTCTACCCAAAAAAAAGAGGTGGCGTAGAACTGTAATTGATGTTATCAATAACTCGACTTTCTTGAACAAGTGACTTGTGCCACTTTCAAAATAAACACACTTGTCACACCATTAACTAGCAACACTTCTCTCTAACAAAGTTTAAGTTACTTTCGTCATGTTGATTGCAAATTCTACCAAAAAAAAAAGAGATGGCGTAGAACTGTAATTGATGTTATCAATAACTCGATTTTCTTGAACAAGTGACTTATGCCACTTTCAAGTAAGTGTGTTAATAAAATAAATAATTTTCGCTGTAAGCAGGAAATTTCGATAACAACGTGGTAATGGGATGAGAAGAATTCAATTATAAACCGGTATTCTATCGTATTGCATCGAGGTACAGTGAACGTTGGTACTCTCGACGACATGTAACATGACACCTTAGGCACTAGCAGATGAGGAGGTTTCCCCCACTTAGCTCCGTTACGTGTTACACATATATGCTATTCTGTCTCGCGACATGAGACATGTTGTACACGTAGCCGAGCGAGGGAAACCCTCTCATCTGCTAGTGCCTGGGGTGTCATATTTAATTTCCCTTACAGTATAGCAAACTAGCAAACTCGGTGGAAGACTGTATACGAGTGTTCTCGCTGTTAGCTTATATTTATTGTTTTATAACCTCGATAGATATGAAATCCTTTTTAGTTAAAAGCATTACTACCATTTTATTTAATATATTTGATCGGGGAAAAAGTTTCCTCGAGTTTTAGCGCAAAAGTGAAAGAAGTCATTTTATATGTTGAAAGAAGATTATTAAAGTAAATATGTGCCGTTTTGTTCGGCCATCTTTAGCCATTTTTGAGGTAGTCATAACTTCGTCGCTGTAAAACTTCTGTGATTTTTTGTAAAAAAACTAACTTTTACCCTAAAATGCGAAGAAACTTTTTCCCCAAGACGATACTTTTATTATTAAAGTCTACTCGTTAACATTTTTCTCTGTACACTTTTGAAGGTGTATTCATCCCAGATGCTATAATTTTAAATTAACAGAATAATGAATAGATATAATATGGTATTTTATTATGTGTTTCATTTTTTTTTATAAAAGAATACTAATTAATGCGGGAAAAGGGATGTATCGTACAATTTCTAAATACTGCGTTCAGCCTGAGTTAGTCATAAGTCTGCTAATGAAACATATTTTTTCATGGAAACTAGTTTCTTTAGAAAAACTTGTTAGTTATCTATTACGGATCATAATTATAGGGTCCTACTGTAATTTAATCTCAGGCGCGCCACTAAAGAATATCGGTACTCGTCCTTGAAGAAGCCGAATAGATTCCCTTAAAATTTAACTAATAATATCGTAGCCTAGAAACTTAACTGAACGCGGGTAATTTAAAAATAAGTGATTAACTTCATTAACCATCAAAATAATGTACAAAGCTCTTGATAAAATTACTCTAACTCTGAATTTCTCGCTAAAGCTCTCTCCACTCACGCTATATCTCTCACTCTCTGACCTCTCCACTCAACTGCATATTCTCAACTGACTCTTCCCAAATTCACGCACGCATCCACCCTCGATACTCTTTCTCACAGCATGCATTCTTCGTCTTTCTCAAAGCATGCATTCTCTGTTGCACTCACTCGTTTTCTCCTTATCCATAGACTAAACATTCATGCCAGCCCTGACATCCGTCGCCTTCCACATCACGCACTCTAAACATCCACTCTCGCTTACATACAAACCATCCACACTCACTAATTCTAGAAATTAATACTATTTACGCGTACAAAAATTCCGTTTCTACACAATGTGCGCGGACGGTTTCATTGGTATCACGTTATTCGCGTTAGTTTAGTTTGTTCTTTTCTGTAAGGCTTTACCTCGATGCTTCACACTGATTCCGTAGCTTCAACCCTCGAGGTACCAACCTTCTTCAGAGTGTACTATGCGCATCTTTGCTACTTCAGCACCTCAGTCACCGAGTGCCGTGCAAACTTCTCGGTTACTTCTCAATGACGATGAACTAGTTCCAGAAACGACACATTATTAAGAATCCTTCTTTATGAATGAAATCATGCAAACAATGTAGTCAGAAAAACGTTCTTCAGCTAACCTCAGTTCTCAGAGAATTAAAGTCTCAGAAGGAACAATTATTTCTCGTAGGTCATTTCGTAAATTCTAGTACTTACTTCGCTGGAAATTATATCCGCTCGTTTGTGGAACTGAAGGCTTAGCAGTGCTTTCAAACTGTACAAATTCATGCTTTAAGCATTCATATGTAAGCGTTTCAAAAACGTGTTAACTAATTTGCTTTAAAATTTCTTTTGTTATTATTTTTTCTACTTATCACTAATTTAAAAAAGCACTGTATTTCGTCAGATTTACTGACGTGCCTGTCAGAAAGTTAAATTGAAAGTGATGTCATTTATTTGTAATATACGCTGCTTAAAACACAGGTATATAAGAAAAGGATGAAAATGACATATATCGTACACTGATTAATCGTAATGAATGTAATTTCTTAGATAGTTACGATAATTAGGGCAAAAATTTTATCAATTTTTTTTCTTGATATTATCGTATCTTTTTAATCTTTTTAAAAAATATCGTATCTCGTAAAAAGATGAAATCAGTAACCCATATCATTCGAAATCACCTGAGATGACCTACTGATATAACACGACACTTATCGCACACGAACTTAATATCGATATTTGAAATCGGGTCTCAGAAATCAGGTCGCAACACTTTTGTCGAGCGGTGAATAGAAAATTCTAAAATTAGAACCGACTACTTTCTACGGTTCTACAAGTAAACTTCGAAATTCCTCCCACCCCCCATCGGGCAATCTTTCGTCCTTGCACTTTAAACCCGACAAACCATTTCCAAAAGTAGAAACAAACCTTTCATTTTTCATATAGTCCAACGTGTCCCCGTATTCCAAATATTGAATCCCCCACCGCATCCACGTTATCCACGACTCTTCCTCTATCGACTGCAACAATGCCTATTTTTCAGAATCCACGTCATTCATCGTTTCCACTTTGACATTCCCATAGCGGATTCAGTTTCCCACGCAACGTTCTCAATTACTTTCCGATCAAAGCTCGCAAACATACTCGATGGTGCACTCGCGGAACGAGGAGGCCGGTAATCTCAGCAGAGTCCACGGGATTCCATGGTCTCAGCGGGATCCGGAATCGATCGTCATTTCGAAACCGGTATGGGCAAGAGGCAGAGGCCGGCTCTTGCCAGCCGAAACGTTTTGGTCCATTACGACCGCAACGAAATTGAATTTCCTCGGCATAGCGGTCGCGTGCGACACGAAGTGCCGTGCGGCGCGAGAGCTCCGATTAAATCGTTGCGGTGGTCGAGCAAACCGCATCCGCTAATGAAGTGTACCGCGTTGAATTTAAAAGACTCACCTTCAAGTACCTACGCCCTGCCGGACTCTTTCGCATCCGGAGACCACCTTCCGCCCTCCCGGAAACCTCTCCGCGTCACCGTTCCTTCGTTTGTCTTTCTTTTACGAGCAACACTCCGCCCAGAGATTTCTTTTCGGTGGAAGGTCTGCCTTAGAAACGAAGGGGACGAACAAATACGGCTACGTGAATGCACCTATGCACAAGGCCCTCTAACAAGCACGCTGGCACCGAGTGTCTCGCAGTTGTTCACCTATTTAAATAAGACCGACAATGGTAATGAGAATGCAAATGGCACGGCACGCCCGTGCTAGCTTTCCTGCACACGCCATGGAATAATAAAAGAGGTCTAGCTGGTTCGGCCAAGTTTCTATTGCGAGGTCCGAGCGTGTTCTCCATCGTATGCCATCCTCGAGCTTTGATTTCCTTGTTCGACGATGGTGGGTTGTAGGTGTTACCTTTGGGGTTGGAGTTATAGTTGCGTTAATCCTGGTATATGCATATGGCTGTGTTAAATTGCTGGCACTTGCCATCTGCTGTGATCACTTAGAATAGTACAACACAATCTATAAGAAATCTCAAATTTTTATAAGGAGTTTAGGCGGGCCTTTCGCGAAGATCTTCAATCCTACTGTTGGGACACAGGCCCTTAACATCTGGAAAGACTTATTATACGGCCGGTAAGGAACTCCTCGGTGACTCGAGTTTGAGTTACTCGTATTTCGTCTTTTCCTTTTTTTTTTCTTAGTAACAATAGCCGTGTAGTAAGCCAGGGACATTGGCAAGGTGCCTCGAAGATTTATGTGGGCCCAAGTGGTGCGCCACTTGGGAAATTTCCGGCGTACCCTGAAAATGTCGCCCATAGTTAAGGAAAAGCCGGGCATAAACAAATTCTGTGGCGTTGCCAATGTCCCTTCCATCCTTGAACGGGGGCGTTGACGTCCCCCACCTAACAAGTACCAATGTCTAAAGGAACTGGTCAGGGAATTTGGGGAGGCGGCAACGCCCCAAAACAAAATTTATAAAAACAGGAACTAGCGTGCGATCTTTTCTATATTCTTTTGGTTTTTGAAGTAAGAGGTTGAAGCATATTGATATTTTCTTTCCGCACTAAGTATAAGTTGTAAAGTGACTTCAGCGGAAGTATAAATTAAATAATTCAACCCACAATTTAATTGAAGTAATTTGTTCCCCCTATGGGAGGTGGTCCTTCGTGCTCCACATTTAAATAAAATAATCCGAAAAAACTCGATCGACGTAAATCGACCGCGAGTCAAAACACCTACAACTACCGGCATTCAATCATAAAATAAGTTGCTTGGGCTTGGTTTCGTTAACCCTTTCGATACTACTGGTGACTATAGTCACCCGCCGCTTGACACTGGCTGGGTATTATGACGGAACGGTAAGAAGGCAGCTGAGACGAAAGGGGAGATTGCTCTCGTACCGCCTATCCCCGCCATGTCGGTCCTGGAAAACTGATGTCGACGAATGACAACCGAAAATAAAACGCTACTTTCGTCGTTCACATGACGACGGAACGAATGGTGGGTCTCTCTTGCCAATAGCGAGTCAAAATCGAAAATGCGTGAGGGAGAGGGATGTCCCTATCCGCCGGGCGAATCAGAGCACATTACCCCTCAGCTGCCAACTTACTGTTCCAGCATAATATTACTATCGGTGATTATAGTCACCCGTCGAAATTTCAATCGAAGAATTAACTACTGGTTCATATTTTGTAAGTGGATATTATTTAAATACCATAAGTTTTTAGTTTCCATATATTATATGCATTACAACTTCAATAAAGTAATTATTTATATTGCGCCACTAGCCATTAAAAGTTATTCGTCCGCACCGGGGCTGCTTCGTACCGTGTTAGCAGACTCGCGGCCAAGTACTCCGTACCGAAAGGGTTAAGGTGAATTCGCCCCTTGGTTTTATTTAGATTTTAAAACTTTGTAGTGGTCTGTATTTTTGGTTTAATTTAAATTAACAAACTATATACAATTGACGTGACACGAGGTGTTTTTAAGTGTTTGTATGATTGTGTAGTGTATAAGCGAAGGGCGAGTGCCTGCCCTTTTGTAGATTAAGAAACTTCACTGCGTTCCCTCACTCTTTTGCAAGAACCAATCAGAAGAGTTTGACTTTTGGGGGAACGCAGTGACGTCTTCGTTCAAGGGGATGTGAGGGGTGTGAACACCCTGGTTTATTATACGACATTAACTATTGAGCTTGCATGGAAAATATGGAAGCAAACGAACTCAGAGGCGAGGATTTTTGTGGAATTAGGTCCGCAGTTGCACAAAGCTAGCACCTCTGCGTCCATTAAACCTAATTAAATACTCAAAAATAGTTGCCTGCTCGTCCGTATAATAAACCTGATACATTAAGGCTACGGTCTTAACATAAGTACTTTGAAAAAAGAAGAAATAAGAGGTGGCAAAGATGATCTCCTATAAACTTAGAGAATTTTTGGAAAAAATGTGTACCAGTCATTTTGAATGGTTTGATAGCTCTAGTGTTATTAACTGTGCGTCTGACACCCGACGTACAGATGGGACAAAGTAATGTCATATTAAGTCATATTATCAATCAAAGTCATATTAAATTGCGAAAATTATAGATAATATCTGTTGTTACGTAAACGACCACTGGTGTCATAATTTATACATAATTTTCAAACAACATCTGATATAATTCGCATACATTTTTTCTATATAAACCCGAGTAAAATACGGAATGAAACTTCATCGCTCCAGAAATCATGTACATATATAATCTTCAACTAACACCAGTGAAACTGAAGAGGCCTGGAAAGTTTCTCGGCTTGCGAGGGCCTTGGATAACTCAGGTGGTAAGAACAGCCATCCATCAAACGAAAGGTCCCAGGTTGGAGCCTCTGTGCAGAAGCCGTTCCTTATGACCCAATTATTTTTCTACCTCTTACAGTTTTTAAAAATGCGATGAAGGTCCGGCGTTCCTAACGTTTATGACTCGGCCAAATTACAGTAAATTTAAGAGGTCTCGCAAAGTACTCGCGAGGATCTTGCACAGTTCAGGTAGCAAGAGCAGGATGTCCGGTAAATGAAAAATCTCAAATTCAAGTCTCCCAAAACATTGGGTTACAGTCAGTTTATTTGATCAGCCTAGAATGTTTCCTCCCGTAAATAAGTGAAAGATATTTCACAGTAAATCAAAATCTTCCTCCTCCCTTCAAATTGCCTATGACGCAATTAAATTCCTCCTACGTAGAATTGATGAACTTCTGCAAGTGAAGAACGAGACAAGACGATTAGTATGAAACGCAAGGCTGGATCGTCTTACATCGGTGTTAGTATTCTTGTTAACTGTCGATAAATCTGTCAGGAATCAAAGGACTCTGTTTCCAACCTATAATCGCCAACGTCCACTCGGTTGAAGCTCGTATACCACTTGGCTAGCTTGTTGGGAAGCGTTAAGACTTGCGAACAGCACGAAACAGGCCTGAATTAAGTTGCAGCGTTCACGAAACTAGAGACGGAAACGCCAGGGCTTTGTGTCGAATATGCAACGATGACCGAGGAGCCAAGGGATACTGGTATAGGACAGGTATTTACTTGACGCTATCGAACACTTGGCGAATGTGTCTAATATCAGTATTCCTGAAACTTGGAGAGTCATGCCAGATGTCATTTAGATTAGCAGCTTCTCCACGACTGATAGTAATCAATAGCTGAGAAATGATAGATGATTGCTAGATTCTAATTAAAAACTTATTAGAATTCGATATTAACACTAGAACTGGCGGCATTAAATCTATCATATTTAAAAATATTAAATAAGTATTTTGAAAAAAGGGGAATTAAGAGATGGAAAAGACGATCGATTCGGTAATTTATGTTTTATAAGATGGACGTAGAATATCTATTCTATGACTCTCCTATAAAGTAGGAGAATTTTTGGAAAAAATTGTGTACCAGTCATTTTGACTGGTTTGGTAGTTCTAGTGTTAAATAGATTATTAGAAGTATGCAAGGCAGCATTGGTAGTTTTGGCGTGGAAGAAATTGGCAAATTCAGTTGCGATCTTTAATATTCTGAGAGTTCTAACTTGAAGGTGACATGCGATATATGACAATTACACTGGGATCAAAATATATTAGTTGGTGCCAATCATCGGCGCGGAACTCTGCATATTCTGAATTTACGATCTTAGACATAAAGCGGAACGAGAATTTAATTAAATTTACGCGGTGAATATCTGCTACAGTAAAATCTCGATAAAGGCAGAAGAAGTTTCCCTCGATAAATGCATCCTGACTATCCCCTCCACATTGGGGGATCCCTTTTGGCGAACCTCGACGCTCGACGAGGGAGCAGTGTAACATGATCCCACCTGAATGTATCGGTGAGGCAATACTAATTGGAGGGTCGGCGGTTTTCATTTTCGATGTTTTTTAAACCTTTGCTAACGGATTTGTGAGATTTTTCTGATTAAAATGATACCAAACACGATATAGTTTAAATTATATTTACTTAATATTTAATAAATTTACTTTTTATTTACATAATTCAAACTATATCGTGTTTGGTATCATTTTAATCAGAAGAATCTCAAAAATACATTTGGAAAAGTTACATTTAGAAAATTTAATAAATAAACAAGTTTATTGTTGCATTAGCAATGCCTCGCCGATACTTTCGAGCAGCTCACTTTGTTTTCTTGCTCTCTCTGTCTCTTCTGTTGTCTGTCTTTTTCTAAGTTCGCGCTGGGCTCGAGCTCTAATGTAAACACAGATTCAACACCGGTACTCGATAAGAGCACTGCTTTGCCTCCCAAATCTGTGCATTTGTCGAGGTTGTACTGTACTTGGATTTTGGAAAACGTATTACAGCTACATTGCTGTTCGTTTCATTGATACTATTACGTATTATTAGATATGTGTTACGAAACTGTCTCACCTCTATCTGATATCGATTGCTAGAGGGATAATAACAAGATGCGAATGTTTATAATAATACGTCGGAGAGCTGTCCACGAGCTGTGATATCAGCCGGATGTATTCAAATATAATCGCTATTTTCGTAAACAAAAAGTCGATTTATTATACTGTGCGACAACAATACTTTAGAAAAATGTGTGCTTCTGAATTGGCGAATAACTCAATTATTCACGATACTTATTGTTAGACTTAAAGTAGTCTTCCTTGACACATGGCAGAATTACTATCATCTTAAGAATTTATGGAACAGTCAATGACTGGCAATGCTGTTTAAAATATAATATCAATTAGCACTTTATTTGCTTCTTTTAGATTGGAATGAAAAACTGACGAAATATAAGATCCATATTATAATAATATTTATAGCTCCACCGAAATATCAGCTATTAACAGTGATTTAGAAGTTTTCAAAAATTTAAGTAATGAAACTTAAAAGATTTTTATATATCGTCGTTAAAAATAATCCCTGACCAACTTTTGAAACAATTTCTTCAATCGTGCTGGAAACTATAAAAAAATGGTTAAAACCAAGAAAATCTATATAAAGCTCGTTTACCACACAACGATTTTAATTTGATTCTATAAATTTTCGTGCGATACAATAGACTTCTTAAACTCCAATACAAAACATTAAAAATGAAGTTATTTCACTTTACTGAAGGATCTGATTTAACCATAATTTTAATCAGACGCTTCAAAACGTACTTACCGAACACCATTAATTCTCAATAAAATTTCGATGTCCTCTTTTCTGAAAAATGTCGCGCATTGTCGGCTATTGTAGCGAATCGAGTATACAAAACTTACTTCATTACGGTGAGAAGCTTTTTTCCATTCTTTCGAAATACTACCATATTGCTGTCTCGCTCTTCAACAGAAACCAATCGAATGAAGTATCAACAATGAATTCCCACCTTGTAGATGTAAAAGCATTTTTCCATTTCCTAATTCTAATCAACTCGAAACATTTGCTACGAAAAATCGATTTTCCTTTTCGAAACTCAGATAATGGAAGCTCATGTACGAAGATAAATCGCTTCGATTTTTCCGAGGTCACAAGACAGAAAGTACAATGGAATAGTTTAACGTTGATTTGTGTTTGTAACAGGAAGACGTTTATCATGTCACTTGTAAAGCAATTTATACCTGTTTAATCTTGTGCTGTCCAAGTTATTTTCCCAATCTGTTGTCAGTTAATTGAAATTAATTGCGTAATATTTGCTAGCGTTGAATATCCACCTTTTTTTGTATGATGACATATTCAAACACATTTTGGTGAAACCAACAAAGCAATTATTAAATGCCAAGATCAAAATTAATTTAACGGAAAATTCATTAGAAAAGGAAGACCACTCGATTATAAAAGAAAATAAACCCGTAAAGAGTTTAATTCCCGGCAGTTTGTTATGCCCAATTTGATTACAGTTAATTTACATGCAATCAGCAAATCCACAAGGAAAGAATTTTTATAATATTATTGCCATTCAGTAGCTAGAGATTTTGGTATGTTTAAGAATTTTTGAAGTCGACATAATTATTCCACAAGCCGAAGTAAACGTAAGAATATCATGCAAACTTGCTGTTGAATTCTACAGAAAATCGAGAAACGAAAAGGAAATATCTATGAAGCATCGCGTGTGAAAGAGCATCCTGTTATGTACATTTTAAAACGTCAAAATTTTAATAAAGAAAACAGTCCCACGCCGAATGGAAGTGGCAAAGCTAGCTTTAATAAAGCGCGAACCCCCGGTTATTTTAACAATCGGTCGGAACGCAATCTTGTTTCGTTACGCAGGCGATAAATGCGCTCATCCTGCTTCCAAATAAACCGAGAAAATATTTAATTTCGTCTGTATTTCGACTTGGTGGATGCAGTTTGGAGATTAAGCGTCAGAGCGTCGACGCTTAATTAAATGCACAGAACTGTCTCGCAGTGCACCTGTGCTCGCGAGTTCGGAGGAAACCCAGTGTCCTTTATTAAACTCCGCCATATTTTGGTTCACTTACATACGGCAGCCTCGAATTCTCAAACAAGAACCAACCGACGAGGAATGCTATGTCGCATACGTACCTGATACGACACCTGTACATGCCTCGTTATTAATGCCCTCTGAAATCAGAAATGTTACAACCCTTAGCAGTTCCTGAGAAAAATAAGATAAGTGCTTGAATAGAAAGACTTTTCTAAGATCT
This sequence comes from Cerceris ruficornis, assembly GCA_963989415.1. Lineage (NCBI taxonomy): Eukaryota > Metazoa > Arthropoda > Insecta > Hymenoptera > Crabronidae > Cerceris > Cerceris ruficornis. The sequence goes on along the minus strand of OZ022517.1, from coordinate 39,098,906 downwards.
ATGTCTTATAGAATTTGCACCTCAGGTTTAAATCTGATTTTGCACATTAACACTAGAACTACCGGCGTTAAATATATTATATTTCAAAATATTAAATCAGTACTTTGAAAAAGTAGGAATCAAGAGGCGGAAAAGATAATCGATTCGGTGATTTATGTTTTTTAAGATAGTCGTAGGATATTTATTCTAAGACTCTTCTATAAACTTGGAGAATCTTTGGAAAAAATTGTGTACCAGTTATTTTGACTGGTTTGGTAGTTCTAGTGTTAAATTTCAAATTATGGCCCATAAATTAACCTGACGCTTGAAAATTTTTCAAACTTTGGTTATCTTTTAATTAATTTGACGGTATATTTTCGTAGATTTTTACTTTGATATTTTATTGAGCATATGGTCAAAAAAGACGTGAATTTTTCACTCTTTTTTTTAATTAATCATAAGTGCAGGGAAAATGCAAGGTACTTGTCAATCCTTTCATTTGCCTTTCGTAGAAGACTTGCTGAACTGTACAATTGCAGCATTATTTTTAATTACTGAAATGTAATTTACACAAGTTTTTAATGCGAGAACTTCATGATTTTTGAGATCTACAAATTCTTGTAGCGCTATTTCGATGTTGTTACTGTTTAACAGGAAAATTCCAGGTTTCCTTGTTACACGTTCTTTCGAATGTGTAGTTTATTTCGCTATAGCAATTGCCCTGCCATAAGCTGCATTGGGAACATGGGATTTGAACGCAGACGCTGTTTTTGCATACTGGTCATTGTTACTACCCTTGAGCAGGTAGTAATGTTTCTCAAACGTCGAGCGCAGGCATTCCATTGTCTCGCGGATTTTTAATATTTGAGATCGACCCTGCATGTCCAGGAAACCGTAGTATTGCAGGCTGACGGAAGGACAAGCCGTCAGCCATAAGTCCTTAATAAGGAAAAGGGATTAGAGGCCCTCTTTTGAACATCGACATTTCCTGGTATGCAGAGGTTTATTCCGTGAAGACAATGGGCTTATGGTGCGAGCGTGAGGGCCATTTTTGAGGGCTGCTTTAACATCTGCATGCGCGCCTCAGGCCTTCCACAGCCAAAGGGGGGTGAGAGGTCAAAATAGCAATATTGGAACTCTCACTCCTCGTGCCTTAATGGACAATTGCCGCACCATAAAGCTCTGCCTGCGCCGACGAGTCGCCGGTCCCGCCACCCTCTTCGGCCACCCTCGGTCCCAAACCGGGGTGGCGACGAGTGCATTCGCACTCCGCGCGGACTGAACCGCTGCCCCCTCCACCGTCCAAAGGCGTCTCGCCAAAACGCTCGCGCGCCTCAACAAATATTTATTTTAAGTACGAAATCGCACCGTGACTTCCGGTGGCGTGTTACCCCCTTCTTGGGGGCATAACCGGACGGTGGAGGGAGAAATTCATCCATGGAGGACTCTTCCATTTTTCGGAGGAGTCAGTCACTCCAAACATTTCAAACCAGCAACACCTCCGACATACTAACTTAAATCACACGCATTCCGTCAATATCTGTTAAGTTTCTGTTAATAGTTTTTGTAAAGTACAGTTTTTATTAAAGTGCAAAAACCCACATCGGAGTGGCTCAAACATTCACCCTTTGCTTCCACTCCCTACGAAACTACCTCCCGTGAGGCGCGTTTCCCAGAATACGTTCCCTACAACAATCGAGGTGGGGGTTCGGACTTACGACCCGAATTGGTCCAGCTTGATGAGTTGGCCGCGTATCTTGGGACGCAACAGTCATCATATGGAAACCACATTTCCATTTGTAGGCGCTTAGATTTCATGAAAAATCCATCCCTTATTTCTTCCACAGTTTGATCTTTGTCTTACAAAAAATGCTGAATCTTGCTTAAATTCTACACTATTAAATTTCAACATGTATATTATTATTGTGCATAATAGAAATACAGAAAAATCAAAATTTCATATAATTACAAGAATTTAATAATACGGACGTTTCACTCGTTACTATATATTTTTTACTTTATAGATCAAGTTACGTAGTACAGTATTTGTTTGTTAAATCGCGTATGTAACATGAAAACAAATAGATTCTGTTTCATTTGAAATTGCATGTATAATTATTTGTGTTTTTGTTCGAAAATTCAGACTTTACTTTCCGTTAATCTTGTTCTACATCGTTCTTAAGAGGAAATATATTACACTTTATATTCTCTTTTAGTCCTTTCTCTTTGTTCTTTCACTATTCTTATCCATTTAATATTCTTCCTTTTTTGCTTCGGTTTAACACATCTTTCCTTTTCCTCTCACCCCGCGTTCCTTAATCAAATCTTCCAACAATTTTTCTGCTTCCTTAGGTACGTTACATACTTTTCCTTCATTCTCTGACAAAACTTTTCACCATTTTCTTCATTCCGTATCTCACTTTCACTTCCAAGATTTTATCCTTTCGTCATCCTTTCTCATGCATTTAAACGATCCGTAAAAAATTCAGGTCAAATAATTAATTCTCCATGAATTTATTATACAATTTGAATGTCGAATGTATTATTCTAATACGTGAAAATTAATAGTTCTAAAAATTCTTCGCTATTTAATAATGAAAATGTCAACAATGTATGGCTTCAATGGTGAATTATTAGGTTGTAACATAAATTCCTGCGGTTGCCGCAAGTATCATGTTTCTCTTTTGAGAATCAATTGTTACACTATGAGCTTTTGAAAAGTAACGAAGCAGTTAATGAAGAACGATATTGTCAACATATTCAAAGGTTGCGGCTAAAACTTGAAGATTGTCGATGTAGTTTTGTCAATCGAAGAACAGTGATGCTACTGCACGATAATGCAAAACCGCAAACCGGAAAAATCACATAGAAACAAATTTTACAGCTGAAATGGTCAGTTTTGCTGCACCCACCATATTTCCCGGCTTGAGCACCGTCGGATTAATATTAATTTCGTTCACTGCAAAATACATTACATGGAAAAAAATTTAGTAATGACGAAGAAGTCAAAACTTTTATATAAAACTTTCTTGAAACAAAGAATGAGACCTTCTATTCAAATGGTATTAATCAATTGCCTTTGAAATGGCAAACTGTCATCAATAATGATGGTGATTACGTAACTGACTGAATACAATTCGCACCAAAGAAATAAAGACAAATATATATTATGTTTAACCGAATGAATTTATATTACGACCCAATAATTATATTGGGAATTCAAATTCTAGTTTGACATTTGACACTTTTCACTACAGACTCCGATATTAATGTAATTCACCGTCGTTCCAAATATCCATTACATTTATAACATAAAGACATGTCGCTACTTTCCTCTGAGAATCATCGATCTAAGAACTCATAGAATCGAGTTTGCTTCACATCCGTTCACCAGCAACCGTAATTAAATCATCATCCAAGCGCTGGCGCATTAATTAAGAACTCAAACTACTGTATAGCTCTACTGAAATATTGATTTTTCTACTTTACCCCGTGCCACGACGAACGCTCGTTTCACGATAAGCACGACCCCTTAACAAAGTTGATTCCCTTTTCTCCCCCTTTTCCTAAGCCCATGCCGAACATAACCCGCAGGAAACTTACATCGGTTCGCCACTTCGTATTCCCGGAAGCGCCTTTCCACGTGACCTTTCCACGCGTCAGAGAAAACGCCTAAAACTCAAGCCAGCAGTCGACCGATCCGGCCATATTTTTCCGAACGTTACGGGTCACCCTGTATGTGACAGCATCCAAGCCTCGAAGATTTACTCTGGACATTAAATTACGACCGTCCTACCTGATCTTCGGGATCACTATCTCCTGTACGGAATGGCAGGACTGAGATGCAACTGCCCGTGTCTGATAAATGAAGTTTCCGAGGATTATGTGGATATTTCCGGTAACATTTCTGTATGACCGATACATTCGATTAAAGTTGGATAATAGCGCGACGGTGTAATGACACGCGAAAATATATGTTACACATGTTGGTCGTGATGTGAGAATATCGTTGAATTTCGCGCACATTTGCGGCTGGGCATTGCAGTTACGTGGATTTTCAGTGGATGATAAATAAGTATGAGCGAAAGGGTGTTATTTAGTGATATTGCCACACCGGTAATTGTGGGATACTTGTTAACGTGGTTTCGTAGATTTTACTTGGGTAGTTTTGGTCTTTTAGTTACTTTGGGGAAGTTTGATTCGGTGTTGGAGGGTCTATGAAGTTTGGTGGCACAGAAATAAGAGTGAGGAAATATTCTTTATTAACACTTAACGGACGGGTCGAAGCTGCTCTGCCTTTCTCGGTTTCCGGGAATTTTTTAGGAGAAGTAAATAAATATATATGTATGATTTTAAAGCGTTGTACTTTTATTAAATCAACGCCATTTCTTAAAATAGTTTGCAAAGTTATTTATTAACACGTCTAGGATTTTTTATGAGTGTGATATTTTGTAAGACATTCGCCCTTGTGTATTCAAGGCACTACTTTCAAATTCAGTTTCTGAATACTCTGAACACAGTAATAACCTCCGCACAATTTTTTCCCTGGGAGCAACAATTTCACTCTCATCACTAGAAATATCACTTTCTTCATCATAGTTCTCTAGTTCATTATCACTTCCTATATCGGATAAGTTATCCGCATAAATTTCCTTATCTTCCGCAGAAAACTCTTTCGTGCTTGCCATTTTTTACGGTTACGAAATTACTTCAAAATACTGCCTAAAATGCAAAACTGCACAGTAAAATCAACAGACAGATAGCACTATAACTAATGGTACCAAGAAAAAATAACACAATGTGCATAAAATGAAAAACTGACGCAGCGTACTAAAAATTCAAGCAAAAACGTAAATCTACGTGGCCCGTCATATTGACACGAGAGTAATTGTAGGCTATTTATTATCGTAACATTTCTGATTATTCTGTTTTTTGGTTACTTCTAAATATTTTTTTTTCAACGTTAGAAAGTCATTTGTTTTCGGTATACATATAAGTCTGCGAAGGGAATATTATTTGTTAATATTGCCACATGCATAATTACAGGATTTTGCTAATTAGTTTTGATATTAGAAACTCATTGTTTATTGAATTTCTCGCACATTTACAAAGTGACGTTCAATCACTTAGATTTCCTTTGGATGATACGTGTCCGCAGTTTCACTTATACTACTTCAGCCCGTGTAATCACAATTTCATCACCTCGTACATTTACACTAAATACATTTAAACTAAAAATCGTTTCAAGAAGTCACTTTTGAGTTTTAACATCGAAGTATATATTTTTCATTTGTAGTCAATTTACATAATCTCTCAATATCGCTGTGGGATTACAAATCTACTATTTTCACTAATGTAAAGTTCAGCATTTTGTTTCCTGAGAGATTAATCGGTAAATATTAAAAGTCATGTTATTGTAGCGGCAGAATATATTGTAATAAATGTTTGCACAATTGGAATTACAAATTGGTTTCCGTATAACGGCACGCCATTCAAATACGACATAGAAATATAACGTCTGATCGCCTGGGGACAACTCGGTGAGATTTGTAATGCAAAAGGTTAAAAAGTCTATAACGAAATATGTATTCGATGCTGAATATAAATGGTCCCTAAGGATGAACCGTTGTAAACTGCAATCGATAAAAGACAAACTTTTATTTGTATGGTTGCACATTGAGAATCATCTTCTAAAAACGCCATCACCATCTGCCAGGGCTGTGGTTATCGTCGCAGAGAATACAGTACATACATTTAGAAACACTTCATTTGAATCTGCAATTTCGTCGAATTTTTAATTTGAAAATTCTGATGAAATGATAATTACTCGCCCGATAATTGAGAAAAGCTGAGGTGGTGAACTTACGTTTTTTCAGTTATTGATTTTGTGAATACATTCAACATCGCCAGCAAGTAATTATTCAGATTAATTCAGGTTTCAATATGAAATTGTAAAATACAGTAAAAAACGTATTCCGTCTTCTATCATATATTAAATTGTTTCTATTTAATTAATCTCTGCTATTTGCAATAAACGTTTAGTGTTCGAAAGTAATACAATTATAGCGACAAGCACCGTTTAAAGAACTAATTTATATCAATGAATAGTGTATATTGTAATTTATTAAACATTTTCTATAAAGTAACACGTTAAATTTCATGTATAAATTAATATCGGAAAGTATCTGAATTTATCACTTATTAAAACTTTTCATAAATACTTCTCGATACGTTCTGCATAATAACGCGAACACCAGTACTTACATGCCATCAGAAGAAGTAAAGATTATAATACCGCAAAAAGTGAAAGTACGAGTGCGATTAAAATATGGTAATATCGTCACGAAACGCAAAATTTGCATCCTTATCGAGAACGTGTGCTCCTTCGCGTTGCATATAAAGGATGCATTGCGTATTCGTGTAAAAAAACACTTACGAAGGTTCCCGGATACAATTTCTGTCCAAATCCTGCGAGACTTACACTAACAATTTTCATTCGACTACTCGCATATTAATTTGAATTTCTCGTCAAAATATTTCTACCCTTTCTCCTTCAGCTTTGATGTTGCAAATATACGAGTTTGATAACGCCGGAATAAAGAAAAAAAGAGAACAGTATCTGATCCGAGACAGCACGCGATCGAGCACTCTGCTCGGCATTAAAGAACAATAAAGTGAAGTTGAAATTCTGAAGTGTGAGACGTATGCATCGGTAAATGCCTCATATCCTTGCATACTTTTGCCCCATGAAAATGCTGATACTCAGTTTAACCGAAGAACTACTCAATGTGTTGCATTGCACTTATGATAATTTCATCTGACCTTTCGACAACTTTCGAAAGGAAACTTCCAAAGGAAAGAATCTAAATTCACTGACCAAAAAGATACAATGCAGAGTATCAAAAAATACTGAAGCTAAACTTTAAACTATTTTCTATACTACTCATTGAAACAAATACAAATTTTACTAAAATAACGTGTGATTTATTGTAAGTCTCTATACAGTTAGATTTTCATGATACGTAAAAAGTACTTGACTGTCTCAATAATTCAAAAGTTACCTATCGAAATTGACAATACCGCAAAAATACTGAACAACGCTTTAACCCCCTTTCCACTAAAGCCGACTATAGACACACTTGCACACAAATAACGCTTACCACTCAACAGCAAAATTGTTTACCACCGTCAAGCACCTCCGATACCTTAAACACTCTCTAAGCCACCGACTTACGTTATATAAGTCACCCCATACACCTTCCAGTATAACACAGAACACCTCACGAAAGACTTAAATATCACTCTTCGGCACCATAAAGTATTTCATCCAGTTGAAAAAAAAGCCCCGCCATAGATCCAGGTCGAATTGAATCGAAAGGTATTCCTCCCTGCGCTCGTAATATATCGTCGGCTCTAGCGAAACGCGAAATCGCAAATAACCGAACGACGATATTTCACTGTTCACAGAGGCCGCGACGGTAAAACCGAGTGGCGCGTGAAGAAACGATGAGCGAATCGGAACGAGCAGGGAACGAAGTGGCGCGATAATAATAATATGTGGACGACGCGGCCACGGACGAGGCGAAAGTGGCGAGACTCGGGCTCGTCACGCAGACGACAGGAAGCTCCGAACCGTCGTCGCTACGACGGCTTCCGTTTCATCTACTCAGTGGTCCTGGCAGCTTGCATGGCGACGCAGGAGGCGATAAGCGCTAAGTGCCCGCCGCCAGACACGATACCCGGCTGTCCTTGTTACAACTTTGAAGATGGACTGTTCCTTGAATGCGCCGGAGCCACCGAAGAGTCCCTCAGGAGCGCTTTATCTGGCGTGATACACGCCGCTGAAGGGGAAGGTAGGTATTTTCTAACGAACGGCTACGATTGGGTGAATAAAGGATTTTATCTTTGTTGAATGGGACTTTGGGTGTTTGTTTTCTTTGGACATCTCATGGGATTTTGTGCCCGGGTGTATCACGTAGCTACGAAAAAAAGTGAGAGGATTAGAATAGTGTGATTTCTGTCGTTGATATTATAAAGATTTGGAGATGTATCTCGAGAAATGGCGAAAGTGTTATTTATTTTTTTCCATGTTTGACCCGTAGAGAAGATTTATGGATTTGGTCCTGTTTCGAAGTATATTGTTTTTTGTTTCGGCTGCTTGTTAACTTCTATCGGGTTGGTGTATTTATTGTGCCCATAATTATGAAAGTGGTCTAAGCCATGTATTTCTTGTTTCGAGATATTTACTGGATTACATTTGAATAGGTTAAAAAATATTTTTATATTATGCAACATTTTAATTTAGAATTTTATTAGTCTTGATTAATGGAAATTTATTATGAGTGTGAAATTTTGTGTGAATCTCATACGAAAATGTTGTTTTTAAAGATTGAATTGATTTAGACCATCTTCAAAATTAACTGATTGACCTACAAATGACTTAACCCTTTGTCCTATAACAACGAGTGACACTCGTGATGCGGTTGCAGTAACAGGAAATTTTGAAGCTTTCGAAAAATTGTCAAATTGAAAATATCAGTGGAACACGACACAATAATATTATCCCTACGTTGTTAATATTGTTTTAAATTCTAACATGTATCAGGAATCACTTCCATATTTTTATTTTAGCAATTTAATTCTCAATTATTGCGGAGGCAGTCACAATAGAACTCGTAGGCCAAGGGGTTAAAGCAATAAAGAATTTACGAGTTTTATTAGAAACAATAATTTTAATGAAATAATTCATGAACATTTATTAATTATTTTTGAAGAGTAATCCATTTTTACCATTTTAGGTTTTTATCATTATGAGTTTTGAGATTCTTAAAATGTTCCTGAAAAACTGGAGGGATGTAGGGTAGTAAACAGATCATATCCTTTGTTTTCTTCCGCTACTGGTCTAGTGGTGGTGTATAATGGAAGTAATTTAATATTTCCGCATACTTTTTTTCTTCATATTCGAATAATTAACATATTCACATAATAAGTACGTTGTCATTAACTTACCTGAACCGTTATTGGTTGACATAGTGGTAAAATATATAAATTATTTTTCCGCGATAATTACTTCGGAAGAGCCCAACTGAATTAATGCACTTTCAAAATAAAACTAAATGAATTCCATGTAATGGCAAATTGGCTAACACAGCGTTACGGCTCGTTCTTCACAAATTCACAAGAGTGAATTTGCATTTCTCGTTCAAAGAATGTGTTACCATCGTTCTCATTATCGTCGTCGGCTGATTTGTAATAACTGATACAGTCAATTTTTTTTTGAAATTTTTGACTTAGACCACTTTCATAATTAACACTAAAGGAATTCCATATAACGTTGAAATAACAACCACTATCTAATGTTTCATTTTTGACAATATCGTGAAAAATACATTGAATTAATTTAGTTTAAAATAATATGATGTGAAATAACTGATAAACTCATTTTTTAAAAAGTTTGAATTGGTCCACTTTCATAATTATGGGCACAATTATCAGGCGTTTCTTTGACGTGCTATATTTTAATAAAAATTTACAATATTTTATAAATTTATGAATGAAAATATTCTTCTACTTTTCGGTTATAAAAATGCGTGTCGATAATCATACTCATTTTCGTCATATTATGCTGTACCACTTTGAGAAAAAAATACGGGTCCACATGTTGAGCGTTGTTTTGTCGAATGCATCGCCAATAAGGGCTGAGAACTGCTTCCACATCCGCCATATTCTCCCACAAAAGCGCCTACCGACTACCACGTCAATCGGTCGCTAAAAAACTGGCAGGCGAACAAAGTTTATGACGATTTCGATAACTTAGTGGCGGATGTCAAAGCATGGATTGTCTCCAAGAACCGCGAATTCTTTGCCCGTGGAATCGACCGTCTTCCAAGCAAATGGGAAGCAGTTATTGAAGTAGGTAGTGACTACGCTCTGGATTAATCATTTAAAAATGTTACTGTTGAATTTTTATGTTTCCCTTTTCATAATAAATAGTGTTCAAGAACGCCTGATAATATCGTTTAAAAATGCCTGATAATTATCCACCAAACCAATATATAATGAAAGTAATATGAAATGCATTTTCTAGAAAGTAGTTTCACTATATTGTAATATACATTGGTAGAACACAAAGTAGGCGAAGAGTTCAACTTTTTGATTCCGTCAGACAACTATCCGGTACAAATGTGTCTCATTATTAACCAGTTAACTGTGGCGACCTCTTTTGAGAGCGCGCACCTATATGTGTCGCTCCAGTTCCAGCCAGTGCATACAGGGATGCTTGAGTCTATCTCAAATTATTTATACTTTTTATTTGTTCGTTTAATTTCGTCTTGACCTCCAAATATTGTAAACATCTTGAAATTAACAAATATGATCTAGTTTTCACGAAAATTATATTTCAAATAACCGATGGTAACTCAATTTTACGTATGACGAGTATACTCGTCATGACACAAAATACAGTCATTTCGCCATGACGAGTATACTCGTCAATCACAACTAACTGATTAATGGCATTATATTTTTAGATTTAAAATCTAAGAATGACAACAGATGCATTTTTACTTGTATTTTTGGACCGATACACTCTTTGTTCATAAGTTTTGTTGAAAGAGGTACGTTTATTTCTGTCCGAAAACTGTTTTCCGTTTCTCTAGGAAACATACTTTTCCGAGTTGTGACACTTTCTTAGCAAGTGTGCGATATGTGCCATATGTACGTAGGATGCCTTGAATGGAGTTTATCGGAAATCGAACGAAGATTACCGTCGTCTGATTTTCTTTATGCCATACTCGTATATTTGTATAAGGGACATCGATTTCCGATGTTAATTTTGTTACCGGATTCTGGCGAAAATTGGGAAAAACGGTCAAAGTAGCTGTTCGACGTAACACGTTGAAGAAAATATAACTTCTAAACTAGCACAAAAGTAATATTGGAATTTTCAGTGTTGCAACATGTTCACGTAGTATTAGTGGAATTTTTCAATTGAAGCTAATTTTTTCTAAAGAATATTCTTACATCTTCCATCGTAAATGTAATCATACGCTTAAATAATTCTCTCACTTAAAACATCAACTATTTTTAATCACTTCTCCCGTAAATCCGTATATATCGTTGCTTGCGATTGTAAGAAACGAGAAGAAATTCTTCATCGAGGCAAACGTTTGAAAAACAAAGAAAGCTCGAGTTAACCCCTCGACTAACAAAAACCGTGTGTCTTGAAGTACTTTCGAGCTTTTTATTCCGAATCGAGAAGAATGCTTTTCTCTTTAAGCATGTATACGGCCGGAGACAGCGATAAGTACTTTTATCTAAACATTCGACGTGGAGTTAAGAGGATACCCTTGGCTGTCGTCTACAGTGACGGCTTTTACTCGGATCGGCGTATAAATGAAATAAAAGCCTCAATATGTCGGCTGCTATGGTGCAATGAAATATTCGCAATTATACGGATATATAATTTTGAACTAATTTTGTATGACTAATTTCAAGTTTCATATATAACACAATTGCGATATATTACTATCATGCTGACAACGTCCGTTATTAAAGTGCTTTGATGAAAATTTCAATATAAATTAATGCATTTTCTTGGAATCGGATAGCGACGACTATATTTCGGCGAAGCAGCCGTTTGTATTATTACCGAAATTTCTTAACCCCTTGCCGTACATTAACGAGCGACACTCGTGATGCGGTAAACTGGATAGAAAATTTGCAAGATTTGCAAAACCTACAAAATTGAAGATATCGGTGAGACGCGACACCATCACATTATTTGTATAATATTAATATTACATTAAACACGATATATCAAGAATCACTGATCAATTTTAATTTTACTGATTTAACTCTGAATTATTGCGGAGGCAGCCACAAAAGAAATCGTACGGCAAGGGGTTAAACCGTAGATGATCCTTTTGAGGATAATTTTGTAGAGGTGGAGTCGACCTAGTTGAAGCTAAAGTCGCGAAGAGTACCAATATCTGAGCAGAAAATTAGCCGTCTCCGTGAGGGAGGCATACGATATGATGTTTGATGGTGGAGGCTCACCCAGAGGGTTTTATAACTATATTCATTAATTTGCTAGCCCTCTGAGAACGATTTGCTAATGGTGCACCCGTCGAGACGACTTAAAACTCTTTAGTAAATTATATATTCGAGTGAAGAGCATAATCTTGAGATACTTGACCCAAAAATACCTTCATTAATATACTTATGAGGTAGTATTATCAACAAAATATAGAACGTAGTTTTGAGATAGTATCTTGACCCTTTGCAGCCCTATGTCGAGCTGTATTCGACATAGCTTTTCACTTCATTTTATTTTCTAACGAATTAATATCGACTTTTGAAATTCGTAATGATTTTGTAATATCATATAAATATCCGCCAGTACCTATAGTTATTGCTATAATTAAAAAAATAGAATATCCAACGACAGAAAATGTTGTGCAATTAATTTCATTTAGCTCGCTACAAACTTGACAAAATAATTCGGACCGCAAAGGGTTAATATTATGATCTCAATTCTATCTATTAGAGATGTAAAATATAGGACAAAAATCGAAGAATAATGAACAAAGTGAAGGAGAATAAACGTTGCTTTGACAATTTCATTTCTGTCGAATTGATCATCTAGAAGCCTCTCTTTTACCAACTCAGACTATTTTCTTACTCCGCAAACCACCATTACCACGATCAAAAACCATAGGGTTTAAACATATATTTTTAAAAAATAAATTTCGTGAATTGAAAAATCTTGAAGTACAGTACCTACATTTTTATTTCACATCGCAGAATCCAACAAATATTTTACATTATCCACTATATCACCGCCTGCATCTTTACCTCTCATGTCCACCTTGACTACTAACCTTTTATAAATTGTCAGCAACTAACCCTAATAATTTTTCCTAATTAAAACGACCGTGTTCTATTTATAAGTTAGTGTCTCGTTTAAATGTAAACCTTCAAACAATATCCCAACGTTGTTACAGGGGCAATTGTTCAATCCCTAAGCGTCTACGAACTCGACAGAAAAGTGGAGGAACTTCGGCCAGCAGCGTTTCCGGCCGGTTCGCAGATCAGACACCTACAAATATCGCACTCTGCAATCCGCGAGATAAACGAAGAGGCCTTCAAGCGGTTGAGCAAGAGTTTAGAATCTTTGGCACTTGTATCAGGCCGTCTCCATCACGTGCCACAAAAGGCGATGGCCACTTTGAGTACACTGAAAGCTCTGGACCTAGAGGCCAATCTTGTTCACGAACTTCCCAGTTACAGTTTCTACGGTCTCTCCTTGATCAAGCTAAATTTAAAAGGCAATCAGATAATAAAAATCTCGGAATATGCATTCGCCGGCCTCGAAGATACACTTACGGACTTGGATCTAGCTGAGAATAAAATCCGTGTATTCCCGATGACGTCTTTAAGGAGACTGGAACATCTTACTTCTCTCAGGCTCGCTTGGAACGAAGTCTCCGACCTCCCGGAAGACGGTTATTCCCGTTTAGACGCTTTAAACTTCCTCGATCTGAGTAGCAATAATTTCAAAAAAATCCCTCTCAACTGCTTCCGTTGTTGTCCGTCCCTCAAGACATTGTCGCTTTACTACAACGCCGTCGAATTCGTCGATAAGGATGCCTTCATATCACTGATCGATCTCGAGTCCATCGATCTTAGTCACAATAAGATCGTTTCGCTGGACGTCGCAACGTTTCGTGCTAATCAAAGATTAAGGTCGATCGACCTAAGTCACAATCACATTCACTATATTCGCGGTGTATTTTCAAAATTACCAGAATTAAAGGAATTATTCCTGGCGGAGAATAATATTTTGGAAATACCAGCAGAGACATTTGCCGGTAGCTCCAGTCTGTCGGTGGTTTATCTTCAACAAAATGCGATAAGACGAATCGATGGTCGCGGTTTGGCGACGCTCGGTCAACTCGCTCAATTACACTTAAGCGGGAATTACATTGAAAAAGTACCACGTGACTTTCTCGAGCACTGTGAAAATCTCTCGACCCTCTCTCTAGACGGGAACAATATTCGTGAGCTCGAAGTCGGGACCTTCGCCAAAGCGAAATTACTGCGGGAATTACGACTTCAAGACAATCAAATCACCGAAGTGAAACGTGGGGTGTTTGCACCACTGCCGTCACTTTTGGAATTACACTTACAGAACAACGCCATAACGGACATGGAGACCGGCGCTTTGAGATCGTTGCACAGTCTACAACACGTGAATCTGCAGGGGAATCTTCTGGCGGTGCTCGGTGATGTGTTTCAAGTGTCGAACGATGTAGGTCAAAATGGAAACAGCGGTAGTTCTTTAGTCTCCATTCAGTTGGACAACAATGGTTTGGGTGTTCTACACAATGACTCGTTAAGAGGTCAAGCTTCGGTTCGAATTATGTGGCTAGGGCATAATAGATTAACTCGTCTTCAAGCGCCATTGTTCAGGGACCTGTTGCTGGTCGAACGATTATACCTAACAAATAATTCCATCTCGCGAATCGAGGACACTGCCTTTCAGCCGATGCAGGCACTGAAGTTTCTCGAGCTCAGCATGAATCGATTGAGCCACGTCACGGTGAGAACGTTTTCCGAACTTCACGAACTCGAAGAGCTTTATCTACAGGACAACGGATTACGCCGTTTGGATCCGTACGCCCTCACCGCTCTCAAAAGGCTCCGTGTACTTGACCTAGCTAATAATCACTTGAACGTACTCCACGACAAGATCTTTCAGGAGGGATTGCCGATCAGAACGTTAAACTTGAAGAACTGCACCGTCAGCATAATCGAGAACGGAGCGTTTCGGGGACTGAACAATCTTTACGAACTTAATCTAGAACATAATCATCTCACCGCAACTGCCCTCGATCGTTTGGATATTCCAGGATTAAGAGTTTTAAGAATATCCTACAATAACTTCAGTCAAATCAACGGAAATTCTCTGGACGGCTTACCGTCCCTTCAACATCTCGCCATGGATTCTGCTCAGCTACGTCGAATGCCACCGGAGATATTCTCGAAGAATAAGAATCTCGGGAAATTGTTGCTCAGCAATAATCTCCTTTACGTTCTACCGAGCCTCCTATTCATCGGACTAGACTCGTTGAAAGAGATCAAACTGGACGGTAACAGATTTCAGGAGATCCCTTACGACGTCTTTGCCAATTCCACGACCGTCGAGTTTCTCTCATTGGCCAACAATGTAATCCAAAACGTGGACATGTCACGGCTAAACGGATTGACAAGTCTGCGGGAACTCGATCTACGCGGTAATTACATTATGACCCTCACCGGATTCGCTGGCGTGAACTTGTCCCGTCTAATATCCGTGGATCTCAGTCACAACCGGTTAACCGCTCTTCCGGCCAACTTCTTCGCCCGGTCCAACTTACTTCGCAAGGTCGAACTAGCGGACAACAAGTTTCGGCAAATACCGGCGGTCGCTCTCTCCGCACAGAACATTCCGAGTTTAGCCTGGCTGAACGTTACCGCCAATCCTCTCGTTAGAATACACGAGATCAGCTCAGAGGCGAAATATCCGGCGCTTCAGGAGATTCATATTTCTGGTACGAATCTGACGATCGTTACCAGCCAGGACTTTGAGGCATTCCCGGCGCTGATGCACCTTTTCATGGGCAATAATATGATCTCACGAGTATCTCCAAGCGCGTTCCGAAGTTTACCTAACTTGTTGACATTGGATCTTAGTATGAACGAACTGGAATTGTTACCTCAGGAGAGATTGAAAGGACTCGAGCATCTCCGGCTGCTCAATTTGACCCATAATCGATTAAAGGAGCTCGAAGACTTCCCTCCTGACCTGAAGGCTCTACAGGTATTGGATCTGTCGTATAATCAGATTAGCGGAGTTGGTAAAAGTACGTTTCAACATCTCGAAAATTTGGCGGAGCTTCATCTTTACGGTAATTGGATATCCTCGATATCGCCGGATGCATTCAAGCCATTGAAGAAATTGAGAATATTGGATCTGAGCAGAAATTATTTGGCGAATTTACCACTGAATGCGTTTCGACCACTTGAGACACAAATTCGGAGTCTTCGGGCGGAAGGTAAGAAAGGAATTTCTTCGATCTTTTCCGAAATAACGTGCATCGAATACACGAATTCCATGCTCCATTCGTTTAGATTCGTTTTGCAGTACGAAATAATTTGAGAAAATTTTAGGAATTCTACTTTCTTCCCACTGAAAATTTTGCTATAAACATTTTTTTACTTTAAATCGTTTCGAAAATAAATCAGTATCCCTCAGCTCATGAAACTTCGAGACTTTCCAAATTTCTAGAAGTTATAGAGTATCGTAACCTGTTGAAAACAATTCAGAGTATAAAATTCCTAAAAATCATCAAACTTTTTTAAAAATGAGAATTAAATAGTCGATCAGCACACTTTAACCGTAGTCATAAATAAATGACAAAAATAAAAGTTACGGAAAAATCAAAAATCAAATCATTATACAGTGGGTGTAGAAAGTATTCGTGCACCGACTAATTTCGAATAATATTAGGTTGGTGCATATGAAATGTCGGATTAAGTCTGTACACTACATTTTGGCCATATTTTGTAAATAGGCAGCCGTAAAATTAATAATTTTACAGTTGAAACAGGTTGTTTGCTCTATATGCTCAATATTGAGATGTATTTTATTTAGAAGACACTTAATTTCTATAAAAAAAATTAACTTTTTTGTGCAACGCGAATAGTAGTGAAATACAAGTACTAAACCGATATGAATTTAAACTTGTTAATAATGATGCAGCTGCAAGACTTAACATAAACAGAGCATATGGGAGGCAATTGTTAATAAAAAAATCGTACAATGTCGGTGCAAAAAGTTTTGTTCTGGATATAAGTATCTTCAAAATGCGCCTCGTGGTAAACCCACAACCGTATGCCATAATGATGTCCTATCTATACATGGAAAACTGAACTTCCATTTTTCCAAGGCGTTGAGAGCATTACTATTGTCAGATACTGTAAAATAATTGAACAAATGCTCGTAGAATTGAAAATACTACGTTTGGTTTCAATTAATCGGCGGGGGCCCACTTTATTGCACGACAACGCAAGGCCATATCCGTCAAAAGTGAGCTCAAAAAAATTTGGCGAATTGAAATATGAAATTTTACGTACCCACCTTATTCACCTGATCTTCCTGTAACGGATTATCACATTTTTAAACACTTAGGCCACTTCATTATAGAACAAAAATTCGATAATAAAGGTGACAATAAAAAAGTCGCCTGTAATTTCATCGTTTCTAAAAACTCAGATTTTATTAAAAATGGTATAAAAGCCCTTGTGGATCTTTGGCAGAAGTGTATTGATGTGGATGAAAATTATTTTGATTTATAAACATTCATTTTGCAAAAACTGTGGTCATTTTAATGTCGCCGTATTCAATCCGACATTTCATACGCACCAACCTAATATATTGTGAAATTGTAGTTTATTAACTAATTTTTTATAAACAACGAGTGTATACATATTCTCGGAAGTCTCTATAACAGACACAGTGCAAACAAAATTAATTAGTTGAATAATTTGCAAAGTTATCAAGAAAAAAAAAATATTGTCCGAAATATAAGAGCAATAAGTATTCGCACAGCTTCTGCATTTATTAAAAGTCATTAGAAATTCATGAGGAAAGCGTGAAAATTAAATTTATTTGACAATGAAAAAGTAAAATAAACAGTTAAGTAATATTTAGTAGGATTTTCTTTAGATTTTATAATTGCTGCGACTCTTCTTGGCATTGAAGTTACTAATTTCGCTGTTACATTGGACGGGATCTTATTCCATTTTTCCATAAGAGCATTTTTTAAGCCTTCTTTAGAGGATATGTGTTTTTTTTTAATGTGACGTTCCAAGTAGTCCCATAGGTGTTCGATGGGGTTAATATCAGGAGATTGTGGTGGAGCTTATTGGTAACTTATTGCTCTTATATTTCTTATATTTCGGACAATATTTCGTTTTTTGCTTGACAATTTTGCAAATTACTCAACAAAATATTTTTTTCTACACTTGTATCTGTTCTAGACACTTCCGAGAATATGTACAAACTCGTTATTTATAAAAAATTAGTTAATAAACTACAATTTCACAATATATAATTCGAAATTAGTCGGTGTACGAATACTTTCTACACCCACTGTAAATATCATTTACAAAGAAAATTCAACAAAGTAACAGAATTATTATCTTCGAGTAGAGAATCCCTTGCATTGCGACTGCGAGTCTCAAGAACTGTGGGAATGGCTGCGTGATCATCAGAAATTAGTTGGCGGCGGCATGGGTCGAAATCGAGGAGGCGGGTTGCGAATGAATGACATGGGGAGCGGATTACTAAGGTGCGAACAACCACCGGAACTACGAGGGCTGGTGTTCCTGGATCTTGATCCCCATGCTTTCTGCTCGGCGCCTCTCGTGTTGAAACTAGCGATCCAGGACATCCAGCCGTTTTCTGTTTTGGTGTCGTGGCAAAGCAGAAATCACTCGGGATTGCGTGGTTACCAGGTTGCCTACCACGCGTTGGACAATATTGACGAGGTATTTGAAAATATCACTCAAACTACCATTTTAAGTTATTGACACTTTATCTACCGCTCATTCTTCTGAACATTATGCACGAGTGCATGTGCCTACTTGCAAAGCTCTATAACATTAAAATTAAAATGTGAAGAAATACTCCTTATGTCGTTTTAATTTACATTGTTCCGAGGCAGCGTAACTTTATTTTATTATCATCTGTAATAACAGATTAATAGACTGTCGGCCAATGAGTATTGATAAACAGAAAGCCTATTAATAGGCTTCCGGTAGATGAAGTGTTAACGACCTCTTTGCTTCGATGCAAATGTGTATTACAAACGTGCTACGTAGCAAATGTAACCGTTTACAATTTGTGATGTAAATGTTAAAAACTATCTACTGTAAATCGGCTGTTACATAGTTATATATTATTAGCACATTCATATTGGCAGAATATATTTAAATATGATTTCACATTTAAAACAAATAATTAAAATAAAAATCAAGGGAATAGTAACACCGGGTTTCCTTGGTTAATGAAAAATTCTACAGGACAGTAAAAAATAGGATTTTGCGAATATGACGGTACGGAAAAGTAATCTATGTTAATTTATTTCTTTTGCGAAGTTCTTTTAATAATATCTTTCCTTTGTATTTATCATGATAAAATATTTCATAAATCGGTAAGCAGTGCTTGTAGAATGAAACTATGGGATGTATATAATCTACTTGGGGTTGAATATATGATCACCCGCGTGTAGTACACGAAAATATTGTATGTATTTAAATATTGAAATGGTAATCCGGATGTATGATGAATATTCACTTTAATGTAAAAGGTTTTTACCCATTTAATTACCCTTGCATTTAATAGATCCAATAATCTTCTTTCTGTCGCAGTTAAAATAATGTTCGTTGTAGTATCGCGATTAAGCTAAATCTCGAAATTAATAATGTGAAGTATGTTGCAGCCAGTAATGCTATCAATTAATAATGAAATTTTTTGTAAGCATAGGAAGGTATTTATGTCCACTCGAACCTTTCTAGATGACATTATAAAATCATTTATTTCATGTCACATTTTGCAAAATGGAAGATTTACCTTCATAAATTCATTGTGATACCATAATGCGTACATTGCATTATTTTATAAATATCCTATGGGATTACGTATATTATATTTCACCAGCGTCGTCATTTCCCGTAAATCAAGGTCCTATATTTTATAACTATTGTGCCACGTTATAGCTGCGCATTTTTTTCGTCATACTTTTCTACTGATTACAATCTCAAAGTGTTTACACTTTCCCCGCTGAAATTCAAAATTGCAAAGCTGAAAACTTGCCTGTTATCGTCATACTAAAAAAAAATCAATAGCACATCTAATCGCCCTATCAAACAGCACGTCACCCCCCACGTACACTAACCATTTCACACGGTCCAATTAAAATTGCAGGTTCGTGCCAAAATACTGGAATCCAGTGCTCGCTCAACGAAATTATCAAAACTCTCTCCAAATACTCGCTACCTAATCTGCGTGTTCGGTCTTGGTAACTGGATGGCGCAGAGGTTAGAGGACGATGCGACGAACCAATTGAATTTCTCAAGCCACGAGACGTTCGAGTCCGTACCAGGAATGCAAATGGCAGACTCCTCGACGAGTCGTTGCACCGAGGTGAAGACACTGGAGGCACCGGATGCGGTGATAAGCAGCGACGGTTCCTCGATGGGAGACGTTGGTAGCGTCAGCAGTTTCCTGACCAGGAGACTCGGTCTTATAGTCGGATGCTGCATGGGTTTCGTTGTCTTTCTCCTCCTCGTCTCGGTCCTCGGCTACCTCAAAGTCAAAAAGCAACGGGAGACAGTGAAAAGGGAGCAACAGCCGATACCACCGGAGTATATATCCTACAGGCACTTCAGCATACAGAGCGGCGAAGCGGGACATGCTGCCAGACAGGCAAGCCAAGAGGGACAACACTCGAATTTCATCAACAGCATGGGGAACACCACTCTGAACGTATGAGACAAGTCGAAAAACTCCCGACTCGTGGAGGTTTCGAATGTGTGAACAAGCTCGAACGATTCACTCGGGCTGTTTAACAGGCTCGAAGGATCCCCGATTCGCGGTAGTTTTTCACAGAGCAAACCTACGTATTTACCAAACTTTCGGTCACTTTCGAAATTCAGTGACGATGACGAGGGGTCAGCGTTGAGAACAGTGCGCGATAAAGTAGCTTCCGGTACAGTGTCACGTATTTGGACGAACTTGGAATACGAAATTGTGAAATATCTTTAAAGTCGGTTCAGGTGAATGTTCTTCTAAGATTCATCATCAGGGACGATCCTTCATTCGTCGTATTTGCAACGAAGAATTTAAACCGGCACATTTTGTGCTAGCACGTGTGAATACAACGCAAAGTGGATGGAAGTTTAGTTGATAATCGAGCATTTTATAAGTGATTTTCTACGAGTCTTAACTTTATCCGATATAGCTTTATTCCTGCAGTGAAAGCAGGGAGGGAGGTTCTATGAGCGGATGAAGAGAAAATTTTCAAATCTGTGGTTCCGTACAGCCAGAAGTGTGTGCCACGAAAAGCGGTATTAAGACCGCGAACGATCGGTGATATTATACCGTGAGACTTCATTACGTGTAGTATAGCACATTTGCCGTACAATTTACGACTGAACGCCGTACTATTGTACTGGCGACCGCCATTTGCAGAGAAGCGAAGAGACGCAGGAAGAGCACATTGTATTTTCTTAATGGCTCGGCAAACCGCGCGCCATTTCGAGTAAGTGCGTCCTTTAATTTCCGATCGTGCCGAGTGGACAGAGTGGATGCATCGAAAGCATCGCGAAAACGAGCCAAAAATTGCGTCTCGTAATCTAGCGTACAATTACACCACCCGAAGTTGCAGTATCGTCCCTTGAATTATTTAGAGACAGTAAAACGACGATGAAACATTTGTACATAATTGTGCAGAAATTCGGGAAACAGTTGTTATTTACGATAAAAAAAAAAAAAGAATTGAAATGAAAAGAGGAAGAAAAAATGGGATGCCAAGAATCACCGAGCTAAATCTTAGACAGATTTCGATGACTCTTAAATAGTGAACGTAGCTTAATTAGGATCGAAATATTGATTCTGCTTGTCTCGAAATAGAAATCCCTAATCCGCCGAACCTTTTGTCTTGCTCTCAAATTGAAAGCGAGGGACTGCGCTTAATCCAAAATGGATGGCACGATTCAGAGGGTCTTCTTTTTAGTGGGAAAATAACATTGACGATTCTATCGACGAAAGCAAATGAATGATTACCGTTTAAACCGAAGTATAATATCGAACGTGTCAAATTTTTAATGAGATCGTCAAGCCCGAGCGGTGCTGCAAGTGTGCTTTTATTATGTGATCAAGTTTTTCTCGATTATCCATCGTAAATTATGCGTTTTATGATTCCAATTAATATGAGAAACAGAAAAACGATATTTATTTAATTATTACATTTTTAGGGTGTGTAGCTTATTTATTTTTCAGATTTTAAAGGTGTCTCATTATAATTTCTAAACTCCTGATTTTTGCAATTTTTATGCGATAAATGGAAGTTACGAAATTTTATATAATGAAGTTTTTTCATTTATTATTTAATTTATGTTACAGTGTTGTGAGCAACATTTTGTAGGAGGGATAGGTAAGAGTCACTGCAAAAATTAATATATTTAAATTATCTTCATATTATTAACATTCCGTGCCTGCAAAGCTACTGTCGAGAGTAATTAAAAATAATGCTTTTAAACTTATAAATATTAATTAATTCTACTTCTTTTACGTATAAAATTACATGGACAGTTATCTGCTTTTAGTCGTCCCTTCGAAACATGTGCTTAAAAAAGCACAAATGCTACGTACCTTATTTTAATAATGATGGTAATACATTCTCCTGATAATAAAACTAATAAAATTACAGTACCGAACGATAAAAATCATTCACATAAAAAAATGTGATTTATAAAGGAACATCGAATGATTTATCTTTTAAAATTGAATAATATTCAATTAAATAAAAATGAACTTCAACTAGAATAAAATTATCGCCAAACGAATTGCAATAGACAATAAAAAATAATACATTGCCAATGATAATGTATTTAGAAATTAGGCGCGGCAGTTATCAAGAATTTTTTTATTACAGTTCACTCTTTGGCGTTTTATTAAAAAATGTTAGCGAATTTCTTTTTCACGATATCGTCATTCCGTACAGGAAAATGTTTGCAAATTAAAACCAATATCCTAAGTTACATTTCACTGTATAAAACAACAGTCAGACAAACTAAATATACTTTCGTATAAGAAGCATAAAAAATTCTGTTTCCTCGAATTACGAACGAACGTTTCCTTTCATGTTTCACACAAAGTTTCCTCGATCGGACTTCGATCAAGCGCAGTCGCTTTTAAAACAGAATTCTTCTCAGTACTTTATGCACCGGTTCAGAAAAATAGATTAATTCGTAAAATAGAGAAAATATAGAACGAAAGAAAATCAGAGAACGTATACTTCGGTTTGAGGATCAATGATGTAAACGTCGATGAAGTCGCCTTCGATCGTGGCTTGCGTTGGGACTCGTGCTCCGTGGAAATGTACAGCCGATATTATGGAACTATTACGCTCTTTGGTGGATCGCGAACTTACTTGGATATTGCCTGGATTACAGTTTGAAATTAGATTCCGAATAGCGTAATATTCAGCGATTTACCAAACGGAAGAGAGAGGCGAAAAGTGGCGGTATCTCGTTATTATTGAAAATGAATTCAGACCGCAAGGCGTCTTGCGGATCGGTTGAAAACCGTGTAAAGACTATGCGATAGGTGTGTATCGTCAACATTATGTTGCATCGTCGAACAGCTATGTATGCGCCGTCATTACACACACTGTGTATTGTAACATACACATACATCACTGTAATAAAAATGCAAATTCTTTTCTAACAAAGAATTCTTTTACACCTTCAACCTTCCGTGCTAATAATACGAGTAGGCTTGTTTTTTACTTCTGATGGTATACTGAGGAACCAGAAATAAGGCACTTGAGGGGTAATTTGCTGTGATTCGCCCGACGGATAGGGACATCCTCTCCCTCACGCATTTTCCATTTTGACGCGCTATTGGCAAGAGAGATCCGCACATTCGTTGCGTCGTCATGTAAACGACGATGGAGTGCTTTATTTTCGGTTGTTATTCGTCGGTCTAAGGTATCCAGGACCGACATGGCGGGGATAGGCGGTGCAACATTAATCTCCCCTTCCCTCCCAAGTGCCTTGTTTCTGGTCCCTCACTTTACTCTTTTCTTTAAGGGGTTACGCCACCTTGGCGCTCGGAAAAATAGGTATAAAAATAAACACTTTTTTTGACGCAGCCGTTAAGTATATAAAATGTTCTTTAGTTTACACATATATATAGTAGTTTTATGAACAATTTGCAATGTTAATGATTAAAAAATGTTTAAAAATGACGGAGATATGAGGCGATAAGTAGGACTCTCTTTTGAAAACCCTTAATCTCGGTGTACATGATTTCTCTGTTAGGCATTGTCTGAAATATAAAAAATTGTTGTTTTCTTATTTATAAGGGTAATAGCTAAAATGTGACGTAGGGAAAAATTTTTAAAAATTTTTTTGTAGAAATGATAGCTATTTGAAAAAAGAATTCGTATTTGCATCGAGATGTTGAGTTTAAAAACTGTATAACTTTTGAACATGGCATCCAATCAAAATAATCCTACGTCACCTTTTAAAGAATATTATAAACAACAATTGTTGTAAATTTTAACCAAATCGGTTAAGTAGATATTGAGATATCGTGTACACCGATTTGAAAAATGTAGTTTCGAGAAAAACGCTACGGCAGGTCCTAAGTTTCATGATTTCTTACTCCGGTGTGCTCACTGCTAATTGCTATAACTTTGGTAATAGTTTTAATTTTGAAATGCTTAAACGCTTAAAATATTCCTAAAAATATAAGCAATTCATCTAGCCAAAAAAAAAATCGATTTTTTGAAAATCTCAAGGTGGCGTAACCCCTTAATGTGTATGTTTTTAAATGTACAGGTAATTTCTGATACGGGAACAGTCCAAGTTGGTGTGCGTTTTTTGCGCAGACAGAAGAAATGAACTCAATATTTCTCAATTATTTGCAATATTTTTCTGTGAGAATCTTTAGATGTGGAAGCACTTGCGGTACTCGGAGTTTCATCTTTGCTGTATTTGTTAACGAGTCGAAATTAAATATCGCATGTTTCATATTGTACGGGTTCCGGATGTTAAACTACCCTAGATAATTTATCTTTCGATATTATATTCCGAAAGTTGTCGATACAAAAAATTGTTAGGCTAATTTTTTCCTGACGTAACATAATACCATGCATTCTTCTCGGAGCAAAACTGTTAACAAATTTTTATTACTATTGGAAATAATTTTGTATCAAATACAATTCAATTCTGATACTTAAATTTATTGATTTTCACGCAGCCTTATTAGCAAACCTTACATTTATAAGATAATTGTAAAATGAAGATTCGAGGCACAAATATATTTAAAGAATAGTGTTGTGAAAGTTATTATTAAGGCTAAAGGAAACGAATTATTCGTAGTTCCTGTTGAAATTTTTTAAAATAATAAATGATTCAGTATTCACTATTTGCCGTAGATCATGGGATTACGAAATAAAAATTTTAGCTTTATTGTTAGTACGAAATTACCGCGATGCATTTTGAAAGTCACTGTGGAATGGGATATCATTTTGCGTTTCAGCTGAGACTTGTGAGAATCGATATATTACCATAAAGTGTTATTTATGGTGGCAGCAAAGACGATATATTGCTGTGTACAATAAAATGTAATAGTTTCAGTTGCGTTTTATGCCCATTTCAAGGAACGATTGAAGTAACTTATATCTACATCCTACGGAATTGAATGGAAATGATATTCATATGATTACGAGAATATAACAAAAAATAGAAACCTATTTTCAAAGGCAAAATAACCGATAGTTTATTACAGAATGAGAGATAAAGATGCTTTATCACTGAAAGAAAAATACGCTGCTATTAACTCTTACAATTTATATCACATTATTATTATAATTCATGTTTAATGCCTTTATTAATCGTAATCAAATAAGAGAATTTAGATCTGAAACATAATTCTGTTTCAGGTATTAATCGTATCATGGTATTCTACATGTATCTTCCAGAGAATATCGTCTTTAAATTGTGCTTCGTTCTTCCTGTTTTAATATTTCAACTTTTTAATTGAAAACATTACATCTGTACAATCTTAAAAAGCAAAGTTTAGAGTACGAAAATTATATATTTACGGTTACACTTTTAATTCCAATTTTCAGTTTGACATTTATATAGAAATTTCGTTCGTGAAAGTACGTGGAACAGAGGTAAGCAATCACCCTTATATAAATATATTTCTATAATATTGTTGCGCCTCGAAGCGAGTCGTCTTGGCATTGCAGAGAATTCTTCAAAACACAACCATGTCGGCATAATAATATTGTAATTAATAATTTTCTGCTGCCTGAGAAAACATAAAATAAGCACAGTCGTCCAAAACCTTCTTTAATGAAGGATGAAATAGAATACAATTCACAATTTATTTGAAAAATAAAATACAATTTACAATTTATTTGAAAAATAAAATACAATTTATTTTTTCGAAGTATACTCCATTAGAAAAATTATTCGCGGCACGCGCATCTCGCGCAACATCAACCTGTGAATCTTAAAAAGAAATAAAAGTACATACATTCTCCAAAAGTCACCCCCAAGTATTCTTACCACACTGCAGACTAAAACGTCATTGCAACAAAGATAACCAGATCGGACTTAACTTTAAATAAAACTCGTACGAAGGAGTACGTCATATTCCAATGATTCGTCCGTTAAGACGATCAAACGGACTCTGTAGTCAAGACACAAATAGCAGGAGAATTTCTAGAATATCTCGGACATAGAAAGCAGCCAAGACTTCACCGACGAGAGTAATCGGAATCCTTAAAATATGCGGCATACTCCCGTTTATTTCGGTCTCTGCCTCTTTCCCCGCAGTCTGCTTAAACTCATCCCTATGCCTCGCATAAATTTTCCAGCGTCTCGACGAAACGCTTCCCGTCTGCTTTATCGTATTTCCTTGCAATTAACCCCTCCTAGCCATACCCACGCCATTTCGCCCTACCCCTACTGGTCTCTAGGTGCACAGATCGCGAAAGAGAAGCCGTTCTGCATATTTCATTCCCTCTTGGCGCACAGAAAAGGCCGCCGCGTCCTGCTTCCCTTCTTCCGGAATTCTAAGGGCGGTGACCCGTGGCCAGGAAATTGAAATTCACCGTTAAGGATGCGCATGATGGTGCTGGTAATGGCGAACGCAAGCACCGAGTTGACAGTGAATGGGCACGAGCCCCGGGATCGCCTCGTAATTGTACCCGCGCGACTATGTCCTCTGGAATGGAGAGATTACTGTGTAATTTTTGTACGCCGTAATTAAGACGGGCTAATTAACGTGACGAAGCGACGACTGCTATTTTGCCGATAAGCAGAGCACTTCATAATCAGGGTGAAAAGCGCTGGTACGTTGATGTATGCGTCAGGAATTATTAGAGTGATATATACCGTGTATATATTTTTGAGGTATTAGAATTATGCTTAAAACTAGATCTACCAAGGCAGTTAAAATTATTGGTCTTTGTGATGTATGTAAAATTTCTTTGATTTTCAGTCTGTGTTTTCTTCTCCCTTTGCTTCTTTCACTATTTTAGGATATTTATTACAAACACACATTACAAATATAAAATATGAATGGAAACACAAAATTACGGAAAATACTTAAACACAAATACACACACTCTTACGGTTACTAATAAATATACAAACGTCTGTCTAGTCGCATCTATTCGTCTAATTATATTACTCTTATCTAATCGTCTGTACATGTATGCGTCTATATGCTATACGGCTATTCGGCTAATCCTCTAATCGTCTAATTGTGTCTATTCGTCTATTCCTCTATGCGTCTAACTATGCTGCCACCCATCACCTTATTATCAAACCTACATATAGATATAATGATATAAATGCAACGTGAAATAAGTGGTAAAAATAATTCTTTTCAAAATTTTAAGGGACACTTGTAGAATCAATTTAGCCTTATAGTCGGACATTGTTGATTAAGTTGATGCCTATAAAAAAATAACGATGATAAAACCCATAACGCATGCAAATAAGTATTTATATGCCCTAGTAAATTTCTTTTCTTTTTTTTAAAGAAAATGCAGTGCGTATTATTTCAATTTATAAAATATATAACTATATAAGTGTATCAACAAAAAAAACGTATCGAACATAACGTAACGACTTCTTTGTTTTACAAGAGAAGTTCGGGAACTGATACACTCGGATTTTTATGAAACTATGCATAAATATTTATTAGAGTTGTCAACGAACATAACTATAATTCTTTTGTGCCCGTTTTCAACTTTGAGGGATGATATACTGAAAGGACAGTTCGGACAAAGGGGTTGATATGTCCCTCAAAGTTGAAAACGGACACGAAAGAATTGCAGCTATCTTCTTACAATTAGACATGCCTAATTAATACTTATGCAAAGTTTTATCAAAACCGAAGTATATTAGTTCTGAAACGTTCCTTGTTAATACAAATACAAATTCGTTGACGTTTCGCTAGCCACATTATATTCATATTTGTTAATCTACATCGGCAAATTTTATATATTTTTGCCCCACTTTCCTATTTTCAGCAAGATTCACTGTACACATTAAAAGAAACACATCAGTGGTTTCCTCGCGTATTCCATGAAAAAGGGCATACACCATATAGCCTGTACACATTTTTTCCGCTGATAGAGCTGTCCAAACTTCTCCCATTTCGCTCTTTAATCTTGTTTGATGTATACTTCAGCGACCAGTTATTTCAGGCCGTTGCTTGGTTATAAACGCAGCACGTTAATCTCAGAAGTGTTAAAAATAGTTTATACGTTAATAAAAATGTTACACCAAATTTCCTATGTAATATCTATTCCGATTAATTCTGAACCACAAATGCGGATGATGTTAAATATAAACCCAGCTAATGGTTGAAAATTGAGTCGGTTGTTGAAGTTTAAAGTTGTTTCATAAATTTCTCATCAGTTTTATATCATTGTGGCTAAAAAGGGTGTTGCAAAGTGAACCGAAGATCGTGTAACTTCAAATTTTTGAAACGGAATAGAAATAATTGTAATGTTCATTGAAGATGAAGTATAAATGTAAAAAATCTTCGGAATCTTAAAATTGTTTCTGTAATTTCAAGTATGATAGGTAAAATATGTTTAAAATTGTTAATTTGATTGGTATAATTAATAATTCAAATGAATGTAATCGGAATTAAAATTGAAAATCGATGTTGTTGAAACAAATCTTGTAAACCTTGAGTTTCCAGCGCACGGACTTTTAAGAAGCCTCTTTTAATTTTAATTATCACTCTCGGCTTCCAGACAATTATGAGTATTAATTGAATCCCCTCTTGAAACATAATTTCTTTTTTTTGTGTGAGTTTGAGGTACTATGGAATTAGTATCCATCACATTTACACTATAGAAAATTTAATTACGAAAACTTTGTTATAAAAAAAGGAATTGTAAAAAAATCGTAATATTTAAAACGTTATTTCGGGACCTTTTGTTTTTTAGTTTTTGTGATTGGAAAATTATTTAAAGACTTTGCACATGTCAATAAATATGGTACATGCGTTAAATATTTATAATCACGTAAAAATGAAGATATTCTTTGTTTATAGGACGGAATTGTTTGTTCTGACATTTCAATTTTAATTAATTATTGACTTCCTTTTATACTGAAACGTATTGCCCGAACGATTCACTGATATAAATTCATCTGAAAGCTATTTGCGGTTATACGTGCTTGCATGCATGCAAGTAATTCGATGGGATATGTTAGAAATTTCATCTAAATTCTCCCGAATTTTCAGCAATGCTAATTAACACAACTAATTCTAGGTAAGAATTTCTATTCATACATTGAATGCAAAAATAGTCGATCTTATACGAAAATGACATTCTTATGTCACTGTATTTCAATTTTCAAATATAATTTTCACTGTATTGTTACACTGAATGTTAAGCCTGTATAATATTGTCTTTCAAACAGTTGAACATATGATGGATATTAATTTTTTCAAAAAATTAAAATTTGAAAGTATAATATCACTTACAATGTTTACATTCGTTTCCATGTTATCTAATGTTGGCATCTCCTTTTTTCCTTGTAAGACCTAGGATCTGCTTAAAGGAACATTAAGACTTTCCTCAGACTGAGATTATTTATGATGTAGTGTATCAGCATGCATGAAAAATGTAAATTGTTCTAGTATACGGTGGCTGCAAATTTTCCTAGTTTAAGAATTTTAATAATTCTGTATCTTGATAGTACTTTACCGATTGGATTTCCTGATAACCACGCTAATCTCCCGAGCGTTCAAGGAAACGATATTTCACCTTGGAGGTCCTTAAATGATAACCTTACAAACGACAAGCAATTAATTAATTTTCTCAACTATGTTTCTGAAAACGATATTTTCTTTGAATGAAAATACATTCGCAATTAGTATCCCCTATTCATTTCAAACATCGAAAATTATTTCGAGTGTGAAGCTATTTCGATTAATAACACATTCCGGAAAATGTACCAAATTATATCCTAATTGATTTACAAAGAGTCAGAAATTGTTAAAAATTGCGCGAGATATTCCTTTGTACGAGAATATTATAATGAATTTTGCTGTAAACATGCATAAAATGCATGTGATATAATAAAATTGTACAGAATATTCAAAGCGTGGAATTTGCCATAATATTTAATGAGTCGGTGAAGTCTTTCCTTAGATTATCTTTCATTAGTTGCATTCATTAAAATTTCGATTTTTATAAATACCCGCTATCTAATTCTTACTGGTAAAATTATTTGAAGGAAATACAAACATTGTTGCATTTCAGCTAGATACATTGATTAATTAGGAGAAATATAATTTAGGGTACTTGATTTGCGACAGAGGACACTGTCTGAAAGGACATCCATATAGAAGTTAATACTTTCTCAAAATCAATGGAATTAATTTCTGGAGTTGGATACAAATAAACTACGCCGAAAGTGCGCTCACGCTTTTCACTGGTAGAGTTAGTTGTATTGCGAAAACTCGTTAACTAGCAATTTCAGTCAAAGTCAGTTAAACAGTTCGCTGGAATTTCGAAAACGCTTTTCATATCAGGCACATTTCATTTGCTGCAGTTTAATACAAAATCCATATACAAGAATAAAGTGAAAGTCGTTCAGTGAGTAAATGAGGGTATTAATCAGCGTTACCTTTAATAGCGTATTATTGCAGTATAGAGTATTTTAAGTTTCAAGATACTATTATCAAGTAGTAATTAGTTCTAGATGAAACGTAATTATTTCCTTCATTAAATGTACAATAAAAATATTTATTTTACTTGAGAAAAAATATTAATTATTAAATTTATGTACATAGAGCTATAAATATCATAAATATGAAAAAAGGAGGTAGAAGTAATATCACAAGGGTTTTAATTACTTTATTACCAGTGAATTTAAATCAAATCGTAAGTCAAATTGTTAGTTGTAAGAAATTTAGTGACGAATAAGTTATAAGTTTGAAACTAGCGAACAATTAATATGTCAGACTTACAATTTTTTTATGTATACTCGACCTAGTTTTCCATTGGAACTTAATTTTCCATCGTGTCAGTTTCAATTTTGTAATTTGACAATCAGTCAACGGTAGAACATTTCGCGAAATTAGTTTCACTTAGTTAATAATAAATGATAAGAATAGTTCGAACTACAAAGTGTTAAATAATATAATTTCATTTTTTAAACGTACATAAAGTTATTTTTTCAAATGTAAAATATAGCAGATGTTAGATTACTTTGCAGATAGATTAAAATCATTCTGTCGAGTTCAGTATTTCACCATTAAAAGGTCAATAAAAAATGTTATACGAGCATCCCATAAAAATGGCGCCATTAAGTACCGCCAACACAATGGGAAAAGTTTTCGTGTTTACAAATGCTACATTCAGATGTTTTCCACCGAAGAAGCGCCACGTTTTGCCACTCCATTGATCGGAAATAAAGGGGAACGTTATTCGTGACAGATACTACGGGCAAATTATCTGGAATAATAGCTTCAGCGTTAAACTTTTGCGATGAAATATAATGAACGGATGTACCGTTAACGATAATCTGTTTTTTTTACTATGAAAAAGCGATACGTGTTTTCTAAATTATAGTTATTAGTTATTCGTATTCACTGTTTTAAAAAAAGGATCCCCCTACAATTATTTAACTCCAATTAAATATTAAGTTTTATGTCCAAATCAAATATAAGTTTTATATACTTTCAAGTCTAAATTATAATTTCAAATGTTAATTTTTTGAAAAAATTAATATCCATACTCTGTTTTTTTTACTATGAAAAAGCGATATGTGTTTTCTAAATTATAGTTATTAGTTATTCGTATTCACTGTTTTAAAAAAAGGATCCCCCTACAATTATTTAACTCCAATCAAATGTTAAGTTTTTATGTCCTTTATGTCATAAACGTTTATTATCTTTTTCTTAAAAGTTTCAGTAACTACGTATCAACATATGACTTATTTGCTTGAAATATTAAAACAAGAAATTGAACTTTACCAAGCACTGTTAGTTAGATAACGTGTACACCTTAATTAATCAAAAGTACGGTTAGGTTCATTTGCTTTGCTTTTTCCTACATTCATATTTTGAATTCGCCCTTTAAGTGATGTAAGGAAACACCGAACCTTTTCTTCATTACATGCGCAATTTGCGAATGCATTTCCCGATCGTAGGAATCGTTACTTTTAGTACTTTTGTTATTTGCAGAAAATCGATCCCACGGGAAAGGAAGTATTTCGTTCGTTTCGCCGAAGCCATTTGGAAGAGGTCGAATTAACAGTTTACGTGGAATACTGTTTCTCGATGCTCTTTCCTCGCCCTTTTTATAACTCACCCTTTTCTCGGCTTTATTTTTGGATTAATTATCCCTTCTATCTTTGATACGTTTTCAAAAGCTTACTTCAACTGTCAAAACTAAGAAACCTGGTTTGGCACATTAATTGCACCCATATATCTGAAAAAGTTTGGGTTACAGTCAATGAAAATTAAATATACGATAACACGACAATGTAGTCGACACTTAAAAGAACGTAAAAGCAAACAAACAGCTTCTGTTTCATTATTGAGTATTAGCACTAGTCAAAAGTATTGTCGAATATTAAGAACTCTTAAATCATCTAAAACGAAAAGCCGTAACTGTCAAACAACACCGAAAAATTTGATTAATTTTTATTTAATTTAACTTTGTCTGTCTAATATTTTTAAAATAGATTGATTGCAATTAAAATTCAACTTTACCAGCATTTTTCGCACACATGGAAGTGCAAAATTTCAACTTTTAATGTAATTAAGTAATTGTTAATTACTCCCATTAGAATGCGAGCATTACCTTTTGCGTTGTATTAGTGTTGATGCAAAGAGGACTTTGTTCACTGTTCTGTCTTAGATACCCATAAATTTTCGCTTTTAAGGAGATGATCAAAAGAAAAAGGAGGGCGTGATAGACGGGACCGAGGAAGAACACTGAAAGAAACCCTTTCAATGTTCGACACCTTTTAACTATCACTTGAGAAGACAGGCGGGCAAGAAAGTCAGCTTCTCGCTGCATTGTGAGACAGAATGACAGCACACAAAAAACTGAAAGAACTGAGAAACTAAAAGGTCAGATGAAAATTTAATTGACTGTCGCTAAATTTCACAGTGATTTTTAACGGCAAATCAGACGGCGACAGGCTCTCATAATTGTCTTTCTTTCTTTTCGTAATTTCCATATTCTTGTGATTTTTAAGAGTTCACAAAATGTTAATGTATCTGTTATTTTCGTTTTCCAATCCAGGTATTTCTACAACAAACTTATATTGATTGCAAGTGATAGATTTATTATATGTCGTCGACAACGCAGAAAATATTTCTACATTATGGGCAATAAATTGGAATCGAGTATATTGTCATTAAATTGTTTGGCATAATAAATAAATTCCAGTGACAATTAAAGTTTAATAAGTCTCTCGCAGTACAAAGGAAATTTTAATTAAACGTAAACGTAGTAATATTATAATGAAACCGAGTCCTCTTGCAAACGAAGAAATTATAATTACAGATGATTAAAAATGTATACATATATAGAAGTGAAAATTGTAACAGAAATTATAAAAGAAATTCATTGTAACTGGTTTACCTCTTAAATACCTTCACCGTTATTTTATAATGAATATTTTAAGCAGCGAAATTTTATACGAATTTGAGAAATTTGTAAATCGCGCTATAAAATAACTTATATTAATGTATCAAGCTACTTAAAGTATTTAACATATACATAAAATTCGATCTCGTTCCAATACAAGCTGTCCAAATAGAGGAAGGTTATTCAAGTTCTAACTTTTCACATTATAAACATTTCAAAATTCATTTTTCTATTTACAATCCTTATCGCATTATTTTTCTAATAACAACACTCCCAGCTAAGTAATAAAATCTTCAATTCTTGAAAATAACAACACAGAAGTAAAAATAAACATGTTTACGTATTCACTGAGCAGTAGAAACCCGACAGAGAAGCGTACACAAACACAGCATCGAAAAGGATCCGATACCATGTCTTTTCTCTAGCCAGGATTTGTTTCCACGCCAAACGTTAAAATTCAAACAGCCTGAGAGATCTGGGTCAAAGGAGCCCGCCAAAGGGAATCAAAATACGCCACCGATAACTAGCAAGAGTTGAAAAAGTGGAAACTCAAAAGTTACGGCTGAGAAACAAAGCCGCCCGCCCCGTCTTGCTACGATGAACCTGACGAAGTACGAAGTATGCATACTGTAACGGTTACAGGCGACTTCCTCGCGATGTAGAATAGCTTTACTTGCGGTGCTTTTACAAGACGCAGCGGTAAGTCCTGTGGTAAGCGGGTTCGCAATGGCAGTTGGAAAACCACCATGAAAGGTATAATTCGAATAAAACATTTAGCAAGAACAGAAATTTGGAGACACGTGAAATTATTAATAAGGCGATCACGGAATCTTTGCGACGTTAACAGTAGAGCTACCATGGTTGTTAAAATGACTGGTTGTAATTTCTTCGGAAAATTCTCCATACTTATAGGATAGCCACATAGGAAATTTTCCATGTCTATGTTACGAAACGAGCACCACTTCGTCTTCGCGAGGGAAGGTATTAACTCGCGAATACTAGATGTAAATTTTTATATATATATATTGATACTTGTCGCTTTTATTAGTCTTTATGTGTTTGGTGAAAGGTTTGTTAAGAAGTATCGTGTGAGAGTGTTTTAGGGAAAGTCGTCGGTGTGGAAAATTAGGAGAAGTTAGGAGTGGGACACAGGGACCTTACTAACAAGGGAACTACCCGAGGTGTCCGCCTCCAATTTTAATGAAACTTTGCAGATTTGTTAAGCACGTGAAAATAATCGATACCTATTTTTTTATATCGGCTAAGTCGCACGTTTAGGGGGTGAAACCACCCTTCAAAGTTTCGACATTTTTTCTTCTTTCGCTTATAACTTCAAAACGGTTAATGATAGAGATTTACGATAAATGTACGAAATATTTACTTTTTTGTGTACTAAAGGCCCATGGAATTTAAAATTTTATTTGACGATTTTTTCTTAATTTTTTATTAAAAAATGCCAAGTTTTTCGTTATATCTTTAAAGTTTGCGATGCGATTTTAACCGAACTTTTTTTAAATGATAGAGTAATAAAAATAAAAGTTATAAGTTTTTTTGTTTTTCCGTAATTTACTCTGGAGTCGTGAAATTAACCCTTTTGTTTTGCCACTTTACGTTACTATATGTGATAAACGAGTGACAATGAACAAAATGTATTATGCAACAAATGCTTCTCTTGTACCGTAGAATACAAGGAGGACACAAGTACCGTGTGTCGGTTAGGGTTAGGACGTAACATCTATCATAAAAAACATGAATTACTTAACTGGTCATTTTCTTTGCCGCTTGATCGCTCTTTTTTCAAAGTTCTTATCTAACCGTTTGAGTGCGGCGTTATCGCACTTCTCTTGTGTCGTGCCAAAAATGCGTAGAAGCGCAATCGCGTTGCTGTATGTTACTACGATATAATTTTCGCATTAATTGAGAGCAGGATAAGACGACTTGTGACAGTGTGAGGTATGCAGTAAAAAAATGGTAATATAATTAGACGATCCAACTTAATTTGCGCTATATATGAGAAAGGAATTCATGGAATTTGCGCAGCAAATCATTCTTGTAATAAGTGAGAATGAAAAATATTATTGTTGGTAAAAATTACTTTTTATGTAATAACTAGAGTTAATTACAACCGTTTCTATTATTTTCCTAAAAAAATAACTACGCATTTCATTCTGCACTTTTGGCATATATACAAGAAAATTCTTCAGCACTCAAACGGTTAATATATAATACTTAAAAATAACAGATTTAACGACGGTAGATCTGCTGATAAACATTTTGGTATTATTCATAATCTGTTGGAGTTTGAAGGATGTTTTGTGAGCAGAAACATGTCAATATTTTTGTACTAATAGAAATATATCAATCGTGGACAATTTTTTGATATGAAAGATTGCTGTGATTGCATGGGGAGCGCATAGACCTTGCAAATTCATTTTCTAAACTGTGATTCCAAGATTTGGATAATTTTAGACTATAAGATGAAAGACTCCGTCAATGAACTCCACAACTGGTAACTGTCTCAATATATTTGTACTAAATTGGTATCTTGAAAAACAGCACGAAAAGAAGAAAAATATTAATGTACCTAATAGTTTAAATTGTACAAGATAAATATATAAAATCAAAACAACTTCAGTTTTACATATAGAGTAATTATTTCAATGATTAAGACCTAATCGTTATAACTGTCTCGGTAGTTCTAGCAGTGCTAAAAGAAGAGGTTCGTATAACCTCTGAATCTACAACTGTTGCACCAATGAACGCGAACAGGTCTCTTTTTGAATAAGAACTGCTCGCAAGAGATAAGACATACGTGTGAGACGAATATGTAAAGCAAAGATGGTCTGTATCTTAAGACGGCACGTGGCAAAGAGATGATTTTGGCTGAAGGAAGGCAGAGTTGATGGAAATGAGAGTCTGGGTCGTCTTAACCTCCCTATGATAAAGAAGTTAGAGTCATGGTCGTGGAAAAGTTAGTACCGTTTAAAAGCAGAGAAATTAGCGTCATTGTGGAAGTTAGTTTTGATAGAGTCATTTATAACTCCGAGAACTTCACTAGTCACAGTAAAACACTGTTACCATTTCTTTTCCATGGTACATGTTCTATAAATAACAAGATTGTTATGCAATTTCAATAATTTACAGCTGAATTATCAACTGATATATCTTCCAATATTTACTAGTATTCATGATTGCATTCAAATGAATTTGTTACCTTCAATGTAAGAATTTAAACGGAATGAATTACAAATCTCAGAGTCAAAGATTAGAAATTAAATTCGCAAGGTTAAAAAACGACAGTATTCGGATACATTTTACCAAGCTATCAAAGAATCAGCTTGACATAATTTTATAATGTTATCTTTCAAATATAGTTAGTTTCTTACGGAATAGATAGATCTAGTATAGATAGTTTCTTACAGCACAATTATTATATAATAATATATTAGGCAAAGTGAAAAGAATTGTCATTTTTGTTTCTTAATGCGAACAAATTTGTTTGCGAAAATAATATATAATATTTATTCCTTCTAATTGCACAAAATAGACCTCGGCTGTCATAGACAGGTCAAGTTTTAGTAATTCATAATGAATCACACAATGAATGATACATAAAAAAACGACATTTCTTTTCTCTTTACCTAATAGTATGTTTCCAATTTAGTCTATGTCAATTTAGTGTATTAGTATAAATCTAGTTTATGTAAACTGACTGAATTTAATTTCATAAAATTCTCTACCATTGGTTCCTCATTTTTATGCAACGATAATCGTGCCCGTAGATACCGATAAATATTTAAATGATAACAAAATCATGTTTAAGTTTCAAAGCCATTTTTTGATCAACAAAAAATTATCCACAACGAAAACCAATATCGAATACAGCTCGACATAAAGCTGGAAATGGTTAGTAGCGTAACCGATCACTACTCTAATCAACAATCTCTAAAAACATCATACAAGACTTCCTTAATTATTACATTATTCCCTATCCATTGTATGCAATCTCTACAAACACCAAACGCACCTTATATAATCACCGCATTACTTCTTATCCAGAATATATGCTAAATTAATATCTACTTAAATAACGAGTACATCTAGTACAGCAAATAAATGGAAAGATTAATCTTAGTCCAATTCCATCCTAACAACCAGCAATTAATGAAAGGCAGACAATTCCCAAACCGGCACTCCAAAGCGTTACCTGCTATTTCATTGCAGTTAATTTCATTAGTTCCACTTTAGAGGTTTGAATTCGCAGCAGGAGCCGGTTCTTGATAGTCTCGCCGACTTCCCAAGTTCTCTACCGCAACGACAAGTTGGGCCATCGAGTTTGATCGATGGCCCGTCGACGCTCTAGAAGGCTTACGCTTGGTCCACGTAATTCCGACAGGTTGGTGCGTTGTTTTGCACGTAGTACGTGCTCTATTGCGATTAAATCCCGGGAACGGCATTAACCCCTTACCGTCTGATGGATCTCGGATGACTTGTCGTGTCATCGAATTCCTGATTTCGCACCTGTGTGTTCGATGTGTGCTTGAATTCGCAGGTGTCGTTTGAAGCGACCATGCTCTCAGATGGGTGAGATTAGGCGCTTGCTGCGAGATTTGAATGTGATAGATGTATATTACGTATCTTGCTTCAAACATTTAACATCTTGTTATCAGACGCTGTATATTGTGGTTATTTTGATAAATCATTGGTGTCTTGGACGTTCCACGGGGATGAAATTTATTCAAACCTTGGGATCACTTTAT
The DNA here is from genome assembly GCA_963989415.1 of Cerceris ruficornis. NCBI lineage: Eukaryota > Metazoa > Arthropoda > Insecta > Hymenoptera > Crabronidae > Cerceris > Cerceris ruficornis. The sequence goes on along the minus strand of OZ022517.1, from coordinate 39,060,178 downwards.
TTATACTTTCCTAGGTTTAACCTCTCGAATTTAGAGCTATACGGTATTATTAGAGAATTTTTATACTTGTATAATAAAATGATATTTTGAGTTTATTATTTTCTTTAATTAAATTAAAAGAAGGGGTGGAAAAGGAGCTTACCTGAATTTGAAGTTCTTTGAGCGATGAAACTGTAGGCTGCGAGTGTTGTTCGCTTGGATTAAATATTATTTACGACTAACCCAATTATCATTTTTCATTTAGTAATTCAATTATTTATTCTTTATGTAATGCTTGTAGCTTGAGACAAGCAATTCGTAAGCCATCAAGAAGTCTGTGTTAATTAATTCGTTGAACGCAGAAGTTTATACTAATTTCTACAACTAAGTAGTCAGTCAGAATACTAAGCAATTTTTACAGATTGTTAACAATCAAGTTATAGTTACCCAACGTGCACCACCAGAAAAATGTAATAATATAATACTAATTGTAAGAAATTAATGAAGCATGTAGCACAGTAATTAACGGCTCCACGGTTTTGTAACATTTATAACTAGTTTATTTTGTCATTGAAAATATAACAGCTAACAAAGTTTACAAAGTTATTACCAGTAATGCATACATGATTTAATAGAGGGGTGAATAAAAGAGGATTTTTATGAAGATATATCATTTTCAATTGGTTCTTTCATTTTATGTCTAATTAAAGTACAACATCATTACAGAGTTGACGTAAAAGTGAATTTTCAATACATTTTAAAGACAATTTTTTAATACCTTGTATATAGAGGATTAATAATACTAACCTATATAAAATTTATTCGTTTACTACAAGGCAGCTACGATAAAGTATCTTATCTTGATACATCAATCTTAGAACTAATTACTATGCTGGTATATAGTTGTGGCAGGATAATATGGATGTATAATTAAATATTTTATCATTTTCATTTACGATATAACCAATCTTCTTCGACACGCCGAATAGTTTTTTTCCTTGTATTTCGTGGATTTTCTGTGACAAAAATACCTTTATTTTAGTAAAAAATTTTCTTCGTCAATTTTTATCAATAACTCTCTATCTGTGCTTCATATAAGTAACTACATACTTTCATAATAATAAATCTACGCCAGTGAGGATCTAAAATCTTACTGTTAGAAATGTATTTGGCGGTTGTTTTATGATTTTTCCTTATTTGTCTTAAAGTATATGCTTATATACAAACGTGCATCACATTTTCTGCATTTTATAAGTTACTTTTACGAATAATTATTAAAAGCTTGTATCAATTACATATAACTTGCTAAAATAACAAGTAGTAAATTAAAACCTAGAGTCAAAAGCATCAATGTACATTTTTGAATTTGACATGCAGTTAATATTGAAAGTCTTTAACTACACATCTTATAAACTAGTCAAAAAGCGATACCTACAAGAAATTCAAAAATCAAGAAATCATGTGACTAAAGCGGAGGAATGTTTAATTAAGAGAAAAAGAGATTTTCCATACTTTTGTCATAAACTCGATGTTCATATATAGACTGTAACAAGTATAGTCTTTTTGTAGTCACGATTCATTGAAACGATTCTCAGAAGATGTAATATATTTTTATTCTCCTTCTTTGTACGTTCTTGATGTCTAATATCGGAAATCCGTATAAAAATAAAGAACCTTGCTGTCAACCCCTATCTCTAATATTGCTTTCATAGCTATAAAAAATAATGTATTGTCTTTTTAAAAACTCAGAAATGATTATAAATAAAGATTTACAATGCGAAAATACCTATTAACACGTTCGCAGACGTGAATGCTATAACATCCATTTTCATCGTAATGTAGAATGACATGAATGCTATAGCATTCATGTCATGCCAAATGATAAAGCCAATTATAATTCATTTAATTTTATATAACCTTAACTTTTTATAATTATTATGCAGTTTAAAGTTATGGCCAAGTGATTCATTGAGTATTTTCATACTATTTTATTTTTTCTCTGTGTAGTTAGAAGTGTAAGTTAAAAGTGCAATACTTGACTGTCTATTTTTGCAGCTCACTGAAATTTTTACTGTCCGCAAACGTGTTAAGATCGATGAAATTTAGAATATAAAATTCATATTAATTTAGCTATTTAATTGTAAAAGGTGTGTATATGTACCGTTACGGTTTCTCTTATATTGTATGTATGAACGAAAGACGTATGTATACGTCCTCTGCAAATTTCAGTCGATACTATTTACATTCGTATATAGGTAGACATTTACATTTTATCCAAGTAGCATGCTATCTGAGAAACTTTAATAGGGCACATAGCCATCTCAAATTCCCATATTTTACCCAATGGACGTCGTTCTACATGGACTACCTATACTACAATCGCAGGCCTTAATTAGTGATTTGGGGTTTCATCGTTAACTTATATCACCGCACCCAGTGGTCGCTTCACCTTACACCATACCCCTGCCATAGGGTTAAAGAGCTATACCAACCCTTATCACGAGGTCTCAAGTTAATCCGTAACCTAAAAAATCGACCCTCGGATAATCCATAATCTGCTGCAGCTATTACATCCTACAGTATAATATTTCCTCCATGATAAATAAAACGAATAATTCTATATATCCATGGAACATCCGAGTAATATTATTCCGCAAGATGAAGTCATCGTCAATGTTGTAAAATGAATGCAAAACAATCAATTTTTTAGTTAAGGGGGGATTCCCATTTCAAGTGTTGAAAAATCGTGTTTTTTTAGGAATTTTTATTAAGGAAACCATTAGATAAATCTTTGTCATAATTCACACGTATAGTTATTATGTATTCAGTGAACTACAGTTAAATTTTTAATTGATTATCTTGAAAATTATGGCTTTCACGTCGTTTGAGGTGGGACGCCTCCTGAAAATTCCCGGTCGCTGGCCGACACGATAACTGATCTTCAAGTTGTTTGAAACAAAAAATTCAAATGGCAATTTACTCCTTATGAATGTAGTTCTGGTATGAACTACGGACAATATTTTTTCCAAAAACTAAAGAAACTGCGACGGTTGGAAAAAAAATTTTGTCTTTTCGCAACAAATTTCGTCACAAGTTTGCTTATAAAACAAAAAGTTGTGCATGTATATGTTTTTTCGTAGTTCACACTGAAAACAGATGTTTTTTCGAGAATTGTGCCAAATTTGAAGGCAATCGACTGAATAGTTCCGGAGATATCATGTCGGCCGTACAGAAAAAACCCGTTTCGAGAAAAACGCGTTTGAAGTTTTACGTACAGTTTTCAATCCAGGAACCAGCGTTCGGCTGTTTACCTGGCCTAATCACTCATAGAGCATTCAATTTCCACCCCACCAACTTTGAATTTGACACCGACGGATGGGTGGAGTCTCAAAGTCAAAGTCAAAGACTATATACCTGCTACACTAAACAGGAACCTCTCGGGTATTGCCCGCTCGCTATCTCAGCATACGTGCGCGCCGAGTTCGTTATTGACTCATAACTTTGTCAATTCAACGAATTTCGGATTGAAATTTTGCACATTTATTCTCAAGAGTACGAACTACAATAATAATAATAAAAAAAAACACAAATTTTTGAAGCCGTGAAATGGGAATCCCCCCTTAATGGCTTATGAAAAAGAAATTGGCAGAAATCTGACAAGCATGAATCAGAATGAAAATTTGAGAGGTCAGAGGTCGAAAACGCCAGGCCATAATGCCAGGGCGATAATACTTGCTAAGCGGCAAACAACGAGTATTAATGATGTGCCTGGTTGAGTTACGAGGATCAGGATACAAGTGCGATATATCGTAGAGGCTAATATACGGATGGTCGATGGAGAATCACGAAAACGTGAGATTCCGTCTTAACGTGAATGCATCGGCTTTGTTAATTTCTTTGTCTTCTTTAATTCCATCGGCATTATGTTCATCGGTGGCATTAATTACAAATTACTTGCATTGTGCTGCGTGTAACGTTTGGTGTTATTTATGCGAGTGAAATATTCTGCCATTTATAACCGACTTGTGCGCGAGAATTTCTGTACCGGGTTAATAAGCGATAACGTTAAAACAATACTTCAGCTTTGTAATTAGTGGTTAATACGAATGATTTTAATAATTAATAACGAATGTATGGGGGAGCTTCAAACGAGGAAACGGTTTTATTGGATTTACCTGTCGCAATGTGAAAACAGAATAGGGATGAATTTTACGGGCTACAAATTTCGACATTATTCCAGCAAATTCGTTTCTCTATTTACATTCGTATATATTTGCAATGCTGTATGTAATTTGTCCGAAATCTCAGCATTTTATGATAATAAATTTATCATAATTTCATTTATGAGAATCTGGCTCGGCATCATAAAAGATATTCAAATATATTAACAATAAAATGTTCATTTGTACACGTACAAATATTATGCTTTTTAATGTAATTATTATTACATGAAAATCAAATATTTCTGATTTTTCTTAAATATTTGACAAGTGTTTTTTTCTTAATGAAATATTATCGTAGTTAGAAAGGATTTAATAATGAGGTAATGAGAAATTATTATGCGCTGCGGTTAAAATAATTTCTATGTTACATCTTTAACACGATATTATAACAATCAGCTTCGCGATATCAATTATCTGTGATGCATAAATCTAAATTCACAAATGAAATAATAGAAATATGATTTTTGCTTCTCGAAATCAATTAATATCACTTTAGCAAATTAAAAGCGTCACCGTTAAACTGTGAGTAACTTTTCAATTCCATCTTCTAATTGAAAAGGCTGTTCTTCTTTTAATTGATTTTTCCATTCAATGTACAAATTAATCATTTCATGTAAAACAGCAATATTAAAAATATAAATTGTTAAAGTAGTGTACATTTGTTCTAACTGTTAGAAACAAGATAAATCCTTTCAGAGATAGCAGATAAAGAGAAAGAGAAAAAAATCTAATCGTAAAAGAAACACATTGAAATGCATCATTTAATGATTTTTTGGTTATATCAATTTGTCAGTTACGCGTCCACTGTGTTTAATGCTTTACAATTTTTATTTTCAACTTCTTGATCCATTTTGCCATTATGTGCCCGCAATCATTGTAATTTATGAAACCACATGTTGATTCGTCCGACGTCGGATTTCAATGAATTTAAAATTAAACTTCGAAAGCGCTCGATAAAATTTCAAACCTTTCATTTTTTACTCACTTGTCAGATTTTTTAACTTTTGGAGAGTTGGTAAACTAGTTATTTACGGAATGTTAAGCATTTCCAACAGCCTTGAAACAACCTAATACACTGTTTGTACATTATTTTTCACAAAATTTGCGACATTATCTGTTATATCGCTACGTTGTTGTTGTTCCATTAATTGAAATAATTTTCTCCCATATTTTATCTTTGTACAACTAACTGACACGAATAGAGGACATTTAAAAAACATTTGATTTCGACACATCCACGGTTATGTTATCCTATAAAATTGTTATGTGAAAGAAATTAAACAGACAATATGAAAAAACTCAAACGGTTTTGCTGACGACATGTTTTAAACAAACAATATTGACAAATGGAATTAAAATGAGTGCCAACACGTTTTTATAAAAATAAAATGAAAAAATTAATACAATTATACTAACAACACCATTAAAAAATTCCGTCAATGAAGGTAAAACAAGTTTATAATTCACATTAATACGTAATTTACCACGAACACTCTTCCCTTGCATTAGCAGGGAAACAAGCGAAATCCATTTCCCGACCATAACACTCCTATCTGAGCATAAACCTCGCGCGTGTTCGCCTATTCGCTTTAAAGTTTTTAAATAATTCAGCGAATCCAAAGTCGATGTGACGACGAGAACAGAGATAGAAAGCTCATCGAGCGAGACGAACGGAAACGATGAGCGTAAGAGAGACTTTCTAGAAAGAACACGACCGACCAAATACGATAAGTAAGAGCAGGGACCTAGCTTGGTCTCCAGCCAATTCTACAGGCCTGTTCAGTGATCACGTGCGGACCTTATTGCCAGCGAATCGCGAGATTTCCCATTTCCATGCATTTTGAAGGTGCAGGTGCTACCTTAAAGCCCCAGGTCTCTGCGCCCTACATAACGAAGTTACCAAGATGGAATTATCGAGAAGTGGAAGAACGGATCATAACATTCCTGTAAATACGAAAAATCTCTTTCGTGCGAAAGAGTGTCGCATCAACCCATTTCTTTCTTCATGCAGCGCGAGTCTGGTTTTGATACTTCATATTTATTTTTATGAAGATCTTATGAGAAGAATTCATTATTTGTGAAATGTGCTTATGGAAGGAAATAAAAGAATGGAGAGATTTCATTACTGTTGGAAAAGGACTGCAGTCTTTTGAATGAATGGTCAATAAAGTATTTATTACACGAAAGTGTTAACACTAGAACTACCAAACCAGTCAAAATGACTGGTACACAATTTTTTCTAAAAATTTTACCAGATTATAGGAGAGTGATAGAATAGATATTCTACGTCCATCTCATGAAACATAATTACCGAATCGATCACTTTTTTTTACCTCTGAATTCCCCTTTTTTCAAAGTACTTATTTAATATATTTAAATATAACTGATATAACGCCGGTAGCTCTAGTGTTAATGTAATATTTTTGCGGTCGAATGATGCTGCATTGGAGATGATGTAGTTCGACACAATTTTGAGAATTCGAATCCGTTGTACTAATTAACCCATTGACTGCCAACTACGAGATATCTCGTAGCTGCAATATAAGTTTTAATAAATAAGTTAACAATAATGGCCGCGCGTGTATAGAAATTTTTGAACAGAAATGTTCTTCGTATCATTACAAATGTCGAGATTATATTTTTGATTAATGAAAAAATGTTCTAAAAACTTTCTGTCATCTTCTCAACTTTTAACAAGCAAAGATAATATTTGCTTAGTTTTCCTGGCAGTGAATGGGTTAAAACAGATCCCCGATATCAGTATTCCCTTTTGTCTACTTTAATATAGCATGGAACATATGTATATGTATGGTCTAATATATCTGCCTTTTCGAAGGCATGAAATAAAATACGGGGACAGAAAATTTCGTTGTCGAATAAAAGACTTCGACGAATTTCATTTACACTCGATACTAAATGTTCCGTCACGCGTGACACAGTTTGACGTAATTTCAAACTCGTGTCCGCCGTGTCGAATAAACCAGATATCCGGTACCAGTTTCCTTCTTTTTGTTAAAACACATCCCACTGGTTAACATTAAAGATAAAAAATTCCGTTCTTTTGATATTACCACTTAACCGTTTGTTATGTAAAATTACATCTTTCTTTCCATTCTTCTATCTGACACTGGTACAAAATTTTTGCAAATATTGTCCCCCTTTGGCTCACTTATAAGCATAAAACACCTTACAGTGAACTACTTAAAGTGCTTCGAATACAAATGACACTTTCTGCTGTTTCCATTAAGAATGAGACTCTCCTCACTTCAGCTTAATAGATAGTGATGAGTTAACGACGATTGATCCTGTCACTCTAATCGATTTCAATTGCCTTCTGGTGACAAACTGTCGCCTGACATCAGATTGACTGAGTTCGATATTTTTTTTTTATTTGCCACAGGTCGAGAGTGAGCGTAAAGTTAATTTCGAAGTTAAATGTTTGCTATTGGTTTTTCCTGTCCCATTCGAGTGTAGGTATTTTTCACTTGTTTTTTGTCGATTTGAGAGACCCGAACGCAACTAGAATCGCTGTGAAAAAAGAGCACGTAATTGTGGTCATATGTGAATCATTAGGTGCCGGGAACTTTGAAAATTACTGTTATCTGTAATTAACTATTATTCCATTAGACATCATTCCATACTGGACATTATCTATTATTATATAAATATCTGCATACACTTTACATTAAAAGACACACAAAGTGTTATAAATTCCTAAACTGGACATGGTCAAATATTGAATGATGTCGTTGCATACTCCAAGCAAATCTACCACCTTCTCATCTCAATTTTCGTGAATCCTTTGACGCAATCGCAAACCTGTAATAGCTTTTCACTGACTTTTCTCTGTGCTGTGCAGCCTGCATTTGGCAAGTCTCAGCACGTCTAAACAAGTATCATACCAAATGGTATGAGAGCTTGACCCTAGTGAGAGTTGACGATCATAGAGAGAAACAAAGTCTCTTTGACTCGCAACAGATTTACCGTCAGCCATCGGGAAAACTAGCAGCACTGTATGGCGCGTCAGCTTTGCACCTCATACTACGCCCTCGTAAAATCCAAATCTCGACATTCGTGGCTAACAATGGGATTAAGTTCAGCGTATGCTTACAAATCTAAATAAATTGAATATTTAAATATCATTTCCGTGGAATTGAGTAGTTTTCTTAAAAGTTTTGGTTTCTTTGATGTACTTGAAAAGTAATTGGCGAGATTGAACTGGCGTTTGAACCTTGTTTGCGTATTTTGAAAAATGGGAGCATTTGTTACGCCTTTAGAAAAATATTATTACGTTTTCGTAGACCTCTTTTAGACGCAAGTTGCATATGAAGTAATGAAATGTTTATAAAAGTTCTTCAGATTTATGAAATAAGTCATTGGTTATGAATAACGATTTGCGAAATTGGAGAACAGCTGCTGCACCTGATATGCTAATATTTGGGGCAAAATACAATACATTGCATGTAATTGAGTAACAGCAAATATCAGCACCGTCGGGTCTGATTTTTTCATGTTTCAGCTGCTATATTAGCTATTATTGAAAATATTACAAATGGGAACAGAAAGTTCAATTAGATAAGTCAATCGTTTTAGCCACAGAAATAAATAATTAATTCACGTCAATTTATCATAGAGTCAGTAATTTGCCATTTTGATGTGAAAACGCAATTAAGTATCTGATTCCTGTTACTGTAATTATTGTTATAAAGTTGCTACATTACTGTCGTTTCATCGAAGAGGTATCTTCGAAAATATATTATAACTGACAAAGTACACAGCTGCTTAAAATACAAATTATAAATGAAATATTTTTTAAGACCTGTTCACTAGACTTATATAATGCAGCTAACAATAATTTGAATACACAAAAGTCTTACAATTATTTTGTCACGTAATTCTATAAAACTCCGATGTCTGCGTTGCGATATTGCATGGAATTAATGATTTTATTTTTGGTAATATTGAAAAAATAATCATCTCTCAAGCACCATACATTTCCTATGTATGTATCAGGTACTTGATACTGCAAGAGAAACAATGCCAATGATATTAAAAAGGAGCCTTTTTGCAACGTTTCTGCAGTTTGCTATTTCGGCACTTTTTGATGTTATACGATATGTACATTTTTGCAATCTAATAATATAATATTCTATTTCACACGTACACTAACCGCCTATCAAATTTTAATTGCATTATGGTTCAAATATCGCTGTATACAACCGCATAGTTATCGCTTCCCTGATAATTGTTAGAAAACATTTCCACCGTAGCTGCGAAGGAAACTATGTAACATCAAAGTACAAAGGTACACTCCAAGTTTACACAGCGGTTAATTATTCGTGCCTTTTAACCAAACTGAAAACAAGCTACAGCTAATCGATACTCAAAATTACTTGCGATTCTTAGCGTTATAAAAGCTTAAGTGTACAGTTATTACTAATTCTTTCAGTTTGAAGATTGAACAAGAAGAATAAAACACCTTACTGAATAATGCTGAAGTAAGATTAATGAAAGTTTCTAAAAAGAGAAAAATTCCTGCAAAAGAGAGGCCGATGCTGGAACAGACGTGAGAAGAAAGGAGGAAGGAATAAAGATAGTAAGAGAGGTGGGAAGTAAAGGCGTTAAATTAAGAGGAAGAAAAATAAATGAAAAAATCAAGAAGGCGAAATATAACTGAGAATATGGAGGAATAAAGGTATAAAGATACCTGATGAAAAAGGAGGGAAATAAAAGAGGAATAGGCAGCTTGGAGATGGTAAATGACGAGAGAGAAGGAAGCCATTAGAATGAAAGAGTGGGAGAATACGGAATACGAAGAACAGAAGAAGAAACGTTGTATGCATTTTTAAAAAGCAGCAGAAGAGAAATATCACATAAATAATTTAGGTTTATTAGCAAATACGAGGGAAGATTGTAACCCGGAGAAGACAATGAAACCTAACAGAATATAGGAAGTAGTACAGTAATTAACTTATTAGAAATTCTTTTTCTCGGGTGTATAACTGAGCTATGACTACCTTACAATTTGTGAAGAGACGGGCAAATATTTCTGCAAAACTTTCCTTTCAATAGAATAAAACTAGTGATCTATTACTTAATAAACAAATATCTTTTGAAAAAAAGCTCATCGGTCACCGACAGCATGTAGGTCGCTTCTATAAACACAGGTAAATGTAAAATTACAATTTCTCTTTTATAAGTAGAACACAGCTAAAACATGCGAATGTTAAAAGGAACGTTTCACTTATTTATAAAATTGAATGAAATGCACCTTAACAATTATAGTACCTGCCAGCTAAAAATTCTTGCATTTTTCACATGTGAAACGCATTCATCGATAAACACGTTTATTTATTAATGAAAATCGATAAATATAACTAAAATGTGAATAACGTACTAGCTACGGAAGAAATGTAGAAAATTGTGACTGTAATTTAATTCATATAGATAAATATTAAAATACGTATAGTAACTAGTGCATAATATTTCCAATAAATGTGAACTGTTAATGAACAAATGCGCACTACATGATTAAACTTTAAAAAAATAATTCAATCATGTGTGAATTCCAAAATTGAAACTCGTATTAATTTTAATGTAAAAGCACTCTACACATACTCCTTTCATATTCTTGTAACTCTTGTATGCTTCCTACATCTCGACGATATGCTAGAGTGTCCGAATTATAAAATCATTTCTGCCGTCGTATTATTAATTCATTTCGTGCGAGAAATAAATGCACTATTCGTAAACTTTTCATTTGGACAACGTGAAATTAAATGACGTTTTATCGGTGTTCGAAAATTTTTAACAAAATAAGTGAACCGAAAACAGAATATTTCGAGGCTCAATGAAACGCAATTCCCTGAGGTCAAGTAAAACATTAGTGAAAGTTCACTTATCAAAATCTTGCAGCTTAATGACTAAACCATTAATTAAAGATTATTCAGTACTTCAGCTGAACTGAAGATATAAGTAACGAAATACTGCGATGACAATAAATCGTTTTTTTATAAAATGATATCTAACTAATAGTGACCTCAATACAATTTTTTAAAAAACACATTAAACACATTTTGTAATCCTTATAATAGCTAGGCAATATTTAATCTACGATAAACGAAGATAAATTAAAGTTCAATAATTAAAATAATTACAGTTTACTAGCTAATATTTAATTATTTTAATAAATACGGTTTAACCAGATAATATAATCTAATGGCGTTGAGCTTAAACTATATGTAATAATTAAAGTAGTGGACAAGAATTTCAAGAAATTGACAGAGAATATGAAATCCACCTCATGAACGTGATTTATTTAATACCAGAGAATGGATAAAAATAAGAAATATGCATATGAGAAAGATGCAGAATGTAGAATTAATAAATTAAAGTTGTTGTACTAACCAAACAACATCTTATTTCTCAGTTTTCTAAAGCAAACAAAATGTTGTGCGCTTCAAGACTATCAACATCTTGAAAATTGAACATTATTGATATCGTTTCCAAAATGTATAAGCTGACCCTCTTTTGAAGCCAATATTGCACTCGAAAATCTGTATACACAAGATGTATTGAACGATGAAAGAACTTCAATATATTTTTTTAGTCATTTGCATGGCTATTGCTTCATACTAAAGTTATTACTTTTTCGGAGTCTCTTTTGCTTCATATTTATCCCAATAGGATCTCTGTGTTAGCAATATAAGGAAACGTCGTACTGAACTTTATTTCGTTTAATTTCCTTTCAGGGATGGCATCTCCAGCAATGCGCATAATCTGCACATTGGCTTTATTCTGACAATGAAGCATTATAATAACAAAGTAAATACTATTAAAAAAAATGAACTTTACCCGTGAGAAGAAATGAACAAAATAAGGTGCACACAAAGCCACGAGATAATAAAATTTACATGGAATTATTTGCCGTCACTGTTTAGTCTATAGTTTATTTAATACAATTGTATCTTAATGGAATCGCTCCACTTGAAATATATATTTATCAGAATACATGTCTTCTATTTTTATTTTTCTCTACTAGCACGAAATTTTATTAACATTCAGGACATTTCATCTGATATACGAAACGCTGGCATTCAATTTGGACCAAATTCCAAGGGAGTGTTATCATGGCTGTTGCCACGGTTTGGTGAGTTTAATGTCACTTTGGATTAAACTTTGTATTCTGTTTCATTTTAAGGTTCATGGTTGACCTGAAACGTCGGTGGATGAACTGATAGGACGCTCGTTGCGCGAGGAGCTCTTGTAATGGATCTTGGATGATTGTTAATGATGTCGACAAGCTGTGACATGGCTTGTTTGCGATAAAGCAACGATACCCTGACGGGTTAATTAAACTACATTTCATTAATACTAAAACTACCGGCGTTCTATCCATTATATTTAGATATACTGAATAAGTACTTTGGAAAATAAGAAATGGGGAGATGAAAAAGATGATCAATTAAGTAATTTCGGTTTTATAAGATAGAAGTGGAATATTTGCTACATGACTCTCCCACCAATTTAGGAAATTTTTGAGAAAAATTGTTTACCGGCTATTTTGGCCACTTTTGTAGGTTTAGTGTTAAAATTTCTCCGCTTTCAAAGAGACAAATTGTTGCAGAATATTAATGTCCCAGATATTGAGAACCAAGGACAGTATTTAACAAATTTTGAGCACCTAGGTTTATAAATTTTATATTGTAGTGTTACTGTATTCCGTCTAAAATTATTGTTTATCAGCGTATGTACAGTTGTTCCTAGAGTAGGTATATAGTTTATAGTTAACAGTGACATATGAAACAAAATTAATGCAGCAATAGTGAAAGAAATAGTAGTTAAATTGAACACATGCACTCATTTCTAGGCCAAAGAACGGGTTTCTTTTTTAAACGGTATAAAGCTCCCAAGTTCAGAATTTGTTTGTAAAATACTTAGTTTCTGGAGCTACTCCTCGTAGGACAATTAAAGTGATAACTTCAACCGAACACCTTATTTAACACTAGAACTACCAAACCAGTCAAAATGACTGGTTCTGAATTTTTTCCAAAAATTCTCCAAGTTTATAGGAAAGTCATAGAATAGATATTCCACGTCGATCTCATAAAACATAAATTGTTGAATCTATCATCTTTTCCACCTCTGAATTCCCCTTTTTTCAAAGTCCTTATTTAATATATTTAAATATAACAGATTTAACGCCGGTAGTTCTAGTGTTAAAGAGATAATTATTAACTTCAAATCCAATTATAAGTTTTCTCCTAGTTTCCCTTCTTTCGACAAATATTTTTTTACAATTACTGAAACATCCTGTGTTCGCAACATTAAACGTATGCCCTACAGTAGATCTTATGTTGTCTGTAAAAGGTTATCGTTTCTCACACGGATACTTTGCGTGAATGGTATTATTTATGATGTACTAGCCTGTGATACACGCGTCGATCAGCCGTCGAACGATTTACGGCGACCCGATGATTTACGATCGCTTCTCCGTGACCCGAAAAAAAGTGTAAAAAAATTGTAAAACACTCTTCAGAATAATAATAGGCAATTACAATATCAAATATTTCCGGCATATGATATAAATAAAGATATGTGCTAAACCGAATTGTAATAACATTGATGGTTTTTTTATGAAGGTGGAATTAGCCAGAGAACATTAGTTAGCTTCTAACATGGACAGGAATAATAACAATTTAACTGATTGCCCTACAACAACGAGTGACACTCGTGATGCGGTAAATGCGACAGGAAATTTTCAAGCTTCGCAAAACATACGAAATTAAAAATATCGATGACATGCGACACGATCAAGTTACTTCTATAATGTTAATATTACGTTAAATTATACGATATATCAAGAATCATTGATCAATTTTTATTTTAGCAATTTAATTCTCAATTATTGCGGAGACAGTCACGAGAGGTTAAAATGGTAACAGTCTCTTCGTTTTTTTTTTGTACTGTGTTTATCGGGTTTCACTGCTATGTTCTTTTTTTTTCGTTTATGATGAACAGTTTCTAGTGGGTTCCTAATCATCGAGGCTTTAATAAGCTAAGTAATAATTTAGAAAAAGTTGCTCAAAGGTACCGGGGTTTAAATCAGTCTCACTAATTACGATTCCAAATCTTTAGCTTCATTCTTACCATAACCCAAAAATAGTTTACACTTACTGCTAAACTGGCTTTTCGAACTTGTGAATTGTTAGGATTCATTTGTACTTTGTAAATAAACCACCGAGCTTAGATTGGAACTGCTTTAAAAAAAATCGATTTGAAGTTCTACAAAGTTTTGAGAGTTTCAACACCGACGAGTGGTTGTAACACCGAATATGTACTTTAGACGTCTCTTGAACTTTCGACTTGTAAGATTCGAACTTGCAAGTTTACCAGTAAATAAATATTCTTCTTAAAAATCGATCTAAAGTTCCACGAACGTTAAAAATTTCGACAAAAATACTTTGCTTCGAAATTTCACCGCGTTTAACATTCGCAAACAATTCCGCTTCTCACGGTTTTACTGTGCGATAACAAATAAAATCTTTCAAATAATGCAACTCAGAAATATTTGATTTCGAGGGAAACGAAAGAATCCTTCGAATATGATTTGTTTGGTGCAATTATTATTAACGAAAATTAGTTTACGAAAACGTATAAATTCCACAAGAGTATACGTCACGGTAGAGTAATTAACAAAACTTCTAAACAGCGAGATAATTTCTTGGATATGACGAAAGTTTATAGTACAAGTAGGAAGACTGATCTTTTGATAGCTCCAAGTTTCGTCGATTGCATCTCCACGAAGGAAATAGATTTAGAATAGTTCACGATAATGAAACTAAGATTTACCGTTTGCATTTATATCGTTTATCATACGATAAAATACTTTCGGTTCCATTAACGAAATGATTTTCCAGTAATTTGTCAATGGTTTACATAAACGTTTTATGGAAAATATTTAGTGGCACACTTGATGCTGTATATTTATTTATGGTTTAGATTGTTCATAAACGAAGTGAAATTAATTTTCAAGATTCCTATATGTAAACATATCTGATTGTTTTATTTTTTTTAGATGGTCTGTTGTTATTTGCCAACTATTTAGGAGAAATTCATGAAAATATTCGTTTATTTAATTCTTTTCATACTGTTTTTTCTCCAGTGCCACTTTAACCACTTTTTTTCTCAGCCGAAAAGGCATATCTCCACTACTTACTACTTTAAGAAATATAAAAGAAAAGTGATAAAGAATTTAATTGTGTCTGCACTAATTTTCTTACTACTATAAATAAAAATGGAACAGTTTCCAATTGCATAATAGTTAAATTTTCCTTTTATTTTTATCGTATCGGAAGATACCATCGAAATGTCCTATCTATAATATTTCGTATAAATAGATAAGTTATTATTATTACAAATCTATAAGTGATTAGCAAAATGTGAAAGTTGATCAATTTTCAATAAACCCATCAGAATCTCACTAGACAGAAGTAATATTGCTTCTCGTTTGTTCTTCGTTGATACTAAATTAAGATTACATCTTTACCTCAAAGAAGGAAGGAAAAAATTAGAAAACGACTCGCACAAACCCGATTAACCCCTTAGCTTACAATAACGTGTGACACACGTGAGGCGATAAATGCAATACGAAATTTTGAAGTTTTCCAATAACTATTAAATTGAAAATATCAGTCGATCACGAGACGGTAAAATTATTTCTATAATATTAATATTGCAGCCAGTTATGGCAAATGCTAAAGATCAGAGAGAAATTTTTATTTCTGGAATTAATTCTGGGGTATTACGCACGCTGTCAAAATAGAAATCGTAAGGCAAGGGGTTAACAAACTCTGCAAAAAACGTAAATCCCTCGACTGTACCAATAGAACTACCTCACAGCTATGCAAGTATGTTTTGCAGATGCAACATTCTGTAGCTGTAGAAATGAAGCTGCTACGTCCAAAGAGCCATTCTCTGCGTGAACGTGAAATAACGTAATCGACCGGTCAAGTATACAAACATACTAATAGAAGTAACGTTCATTCTGAACAAGTATAAGCTACTTCTCGTCGATCCACGTTTCTAAGAGTTCGATGGTACTGAGATCGGATTTACTTGAGCAGGAGAACCATGTTCAAACGGTTGCCACAAAGTCGGTCAATAATCACAGCTGGAAACTCCGAAATTCTACTCGAACTACTCCTGCATCGAGTGATCCATTTTACTCCGGCGATAGATATCCGAAAATGATTAACGGAACGACTTCTTTGCATCTATTTGACTGCACTTGTCGACGACCGATCAGTTTGAAGAGTGAGTGTTTCATTTCGCGGTTTTTCTTAAATATATTGTGATTGAATTTTGTTTACTGTAGTAAGTGACACATTTAAATTTGATGACAGATGTATCAAAACTGATTAACGTTACGACTTCTTTGCAGCTGTTGAGTACTTAATTTAGAGATTTTTTTAATAATCGTCTAAAGTAACCAGATTTTATTTATTCTTGTACTTTATATGTCACTCTCTACTTTGCTCGATTTTGCGGAGAAAATTGAAAAATATTACAAGATTAAATGACCGTTAATTTATTGATAATTGTTTTGTTATAATGAGCACTGCATAACGATAAGTTTGTTGTGTTCTTACGAATATTCCATATTTTTGTGGGGAGATAAATTCGGATCATCGAGCTTGTACGTCTGTTCGTAAAATCCTCGCTTAATTCCTTTAATGCCTCTTGTAAAATGTACCGAATCGCTCTCCAGATAATTATCCAATATTGTGTTTTCATCGAGCAATTTTAATTCCTCATAAATATAAATTATGAAAATCTCCGGAATTCCAAATTATGGGAGTTTACTATAATCTGTTATTTAGCATCTAAAAAAAGATTTCCTTCTCTCTCACTCTCTAATTTGTACATTCTGTTAGAAATACTGCAAAAATCTTTACTTCTAAAGATTTGATATAATACATAAATATGAAGATAAATGTTAATAAAGCAAGTATTTTCAAGAAAAATATAAATCTAAAGTAAGAAATAAAGCTATCTAAATATCATTATATCTGCATATTTTGCTGAAATTCCATTAAAATTTGAGGCAACTAGCTCTATCAATATCCAAGATCGTCCTTCTGTTACAAAAATGACGTGTATAAGTCTTCAATCAAGGAGGGATGTTTTCAAGAACTTTATGTTTTACTGAAACGGGTCTTTGGTCCGTGAGTTACTTATTTGCTATTTCGTCTCCTTCAAGATAACGAATATCTCTTATAATTTATTTAAGAGTCAGCTGTTCGGTCTCACTCAGCTGATTCTGAGCTATACAAATAAAACTTTCTACGAACCTGATGAAGCACCCAACTTTCTGATACGATAAAGTTTCAGAAAAATCATCACCGATTATTTTCTTTCTTATAGTCCATTACAATTTTTATATCAAGACCGTCCTTACGTCTTTTGAAACTTACTACACATTTTAAACTGCATCCAGTGCACTCTTTAACCGAATTTTTGAAACAACGCTTTTGAAATCAATAAAACAAGGTATCTCTCACATTAACACTAGATTTACGGATGCTGATTATATACCTATTTTTACTGAAGTGAGCCAGTTTGACTCATACAATAAAACTGAAGCTTTTTGCAATGAAAGTAGTTCCAAATCAATTTTAATGAAAGATTTATTATTAAAAGCTTCATTGAAAACTTTTTTTCAAAAAAATGGATTCTATAAAATTATATTATTTCACTAAAAATGCTCCGTTCACGCGCAATGTATAAATCGAAATGATGACAGAAGTGGGTAGGTAAGAAAGATAATGTAGCGGAGTAGCGAAAAGAAGTGAGGCTGATTGTTTGTATGTGAAAAGAGACACATTAGAGGAGAAGCAAATCACGTGTGACTTGCAAATCGCAAGTTGCCCAGGCCTGATGTAAGCTATAAATTTCATGTGTTATGCGATTAACTGTTAAATTATTAGGTTGGTAAGAAATTAATGTCGGTTTTCGAGTTTTCAAACTTTAGCGCTTAATTTTGACATAGCCGTTAATTGTAATCGGTTTGACTTCTTATATTATTTTCGAACAAAAAAATGTATTAAAAAACTTGTTTCTCGTTGGGAAAAATGTGTAAATTGTAATGGAACTTATTTCGATTAAAAGAAATTATTCCCATTCTCAACATGTGTATTTAAAGATAAAGTTTGAAAACCGACATCAATTTCCTACCAACCTAATATTTAATGAGTCAAATTGGCTCACAACCGTAAAAATAGGTATACCACATTCGATAATGCGAAATGAAGGGGTCTGCGCAGGAGACGAATCAACATTTACGTATATTTCATTACGTATCTAAAAACCAACATATGTTTTTAAAAAGTAATATTTAAATTGTATATATATAGTAATCAAATTTGCAATGAGTCAAATTGGCACAATCCGTAAATCTAGTGTTAAAGTTCGAAAATTCGTGAAAATTGAATGAGACTTTAGTAAATTACGGAAGGAAGTACCGATTGCAGTACTAATCGCCATAAAATAGGTGGCCCTATACCATACGTCAAAAGATAATGGCTAAGACAGAAGGTGCCATCAGGAGGGGCAGCGGAAATGGCGAACAGAGAAACGGTGCAATTCGAGAGGAATATCCGTGCACGGCTTGCGACAATTTGCAGACTATTAAACTGGCCAATCGAACGAATCGATACAATCCGAAATATGAACGGCATCTGCCATTAAAACCGTTGATGACCAGAAGCACGTTGAAATACGCGTCGACACCAGGAACGTACGCCACTGGACGAAATTATGATTAAGCGTACGCGCGTACATGTAATAGCAGGACGAAAATGCGATGGAATCGTTGATTAAAAAAGAAAAAAGTCACTGGTTCATTCATTCGAATGTGCTTAATGACGATGACTACGGATGAGTATTTACTGTTCCGTATTAAAGGGTATTCTTTTGTATAAAGAATATCTATTTCCGAGATTCGAGTAGAAAGGACGAAGTGAATCGAAAATATTTTGAGGACATAATGGATGAGCGATATGAAAAATTTGAAATATCAAAGGAATCATGCTGATACGAAATTATAAATTGTAAAATACAATGCGCGGTAATAAAATATGGTTGTTCTTTTATAATTCAATTCATGGCTGATGATCAAAGACAACGGTATGATACTAATATTGTTGTATTAACACTAGAACTACCAACCGGTCAAAATGACCGGTACACAATTTTTTTCCAAAAATTCTCCAAGTTTATAGAAAACTCATAGAATAAATATTCTACGTCCATGTCAAAGAACATAAATCACCGAATCGATCATCTTTTCCGCCTCCCGATTCCTCTTTTTCCAAAGTACTTATTTAATATGATAGACTGTAATAGATTTAACGTCGGTAGTAATAGTGTTAAAGTAAATTTTAATACAAGGGCTTGCGGTGCTCGCAGCCTATTATAGACAAAAGATATCGGTACCATAATTTGTGTTTATTTATAAAACTGTGTTCAATAAAATTCCCTTATTTCCCAGATAAGGAATCGTAGAAAGTAAAGCGTCTGTTATAATCACTGACTAGATATTGTAAACTACAGAAAACTGCAGTTTAAACGTTTCCTAATGTAAATAAATGAAGTAAATTAAAAGGAATAAATTAACAACATTGCACACGAACCGGTATATTTTATTTCCTGTGTAAGAAATAAATGGCCCGAATAAATGAGATACCAGCTTCGTATTTCTTATCAATGTGATATATGTATATATATATATATATAACAGTGTTTTGTAATTTATGTTGGTGCTCCAAGATTCACATCGTTTCTTACTACGTAATTACAGAGAGATTCCTTTGCTCAGAGTTATTTAACAGCTATCAAGCTACATCGAGAAAAGCGTTTCCATAGTTTCACCAAGGTCGCATTTGTCTGCACGTATTCGTAACACGAAAGTCTCTTGGTATTCCATGAATACAGTACGTTCGATCGATTTCCTTTATTTTGAAAGAATTTCATTCGAGAAACGTGAGAATCGGTAATGATCAAAAAAGGTAAATGTCATTTTTCAAATTATCGGCTCGTCAGACAGTTTACGTTTGTAGCATGTTAAGATTTAGACGTGTAAGAATTAAGAATATCTACAAAAAACTCGAATTTTACGATTAAAACGATTCCTCGATGCCGAGTTCATAGAATGCATTTACGTTCTTGAAAAATTGTTTTATTTTTAATTTATGCATTTTAGAATTACTTTTGTAAAAGCCTGATTTATCATATATACAGTATTTAACGGCTACTATAGTAGCAAAGTAATTTCATCAATTACTATTCCTTCGTGACAGGGTAGTAATGTTATCGTAATTGGATATCTATCGTGACTAATATGTAGACTAATCTATTGTATATATTAATATTTCATGTATGCATTTTATAAATTACGTTCTCTCCATTTCCCATCACTATTACAATTCAAAAAATCGGATTGATAGTATTGAATCATTCGATAAAAGGATATTTCCCCATTGAGTTTTAGTTTTGAAAGTTGATATCGTATTCATGATCAAGGAATATTATGATATACCAACTATAAAAAAAGCACTCGCAGCCAGAAAGACATATAAAAAATTATGGGGATAGTAAAAACCACTGTCTGCGTCAATATCTATGTATCCCGAGCCTCATGAATACTCAAATTCTAGAAAGCTAGTAAAATTTTCCGTTAAATATAAAAGTCAAGAGAGGCTAAGTGAAAAGTCAAGTATCATTGTATCTCACCTTTGTGACAAACATAACTTTTTAACTGTCTGATCGAGCGCATTGTACTACGAGAGGGCACTACAATTCCAATTTACAACTTCAAAAGATTTTTTTTTTGATACACTCAACGTTTCCCTCTAGTCTCGAAACCAATGTTTGCACAAATTGCACCAATTTTTTTGCAAAGTATCTACCGCAATTTATCGACTATTATTAGTCACTACGAATTCAAATGTGATGTACATCTCATTTTCTCGATTCATTAAATAATCGATCTGAACAAGGAAAAATAACATAAAATGCAATATCTATAACCATTTTGAAACTACTGCAGAGCTATTGGCATTTCTCATCTTTATTATGTGACAAATTTTTCCAACTTTCAAAAATATACCATTTAAAATAAGCCATCGATGGACTAAATAAATGATTGTTAAAAGCGATCAAATTATTGTGAACTGCTCAAAGCATCGGTATTTAATCAGAGTTATATTTCTGATTACATAATGAATTGGAATGACAATTATAACAATCACGCATCTCTGTTTAACATAAAATCGCTTTAAGAGTTCCTCGCATAAATAGTTTATGGATCTTTGGATCTCCGACATTACATCGCGGATCATTATTGTACTACATTACCTCAATTAAAGCGTTATCATTAATTTTTCTAAGATAGCTTTTAAGTTTATCGACGCCTATCTGTGGCAAGAGATAAGATGCAATTTCGTAAGTGCATACCTGTAGTATAAAAATATTCAAGTAAATTTTTTAAAATTGTTCAGATGTTCAGTTGTTTTGCCTATACTGCTTAATGTTTATTTGATTAATAAACGTAAACTTTTATGCCAAAACATATTAAATTATAAATTAAATGCCCGACGGTGCAACGTGCAACACCAATATTATATTAGTTTCAATTTAATAACATTTAACTAGTTCTTTATACGTTGCATATTATATGCAAATGGTGCATTTCTATCCTTCGTTTCATTGGAAATAGTTTATAGAATAGCACATTCAGTTTTTCGATGAAAATTCAAAACTTATAGCTGATGAAAATGATTTGAAATTGCAATATTTTATTTAGTACATTGAAAAATGTAAATCAATTATGAGAAAAGTGTTAACATATACGTAACTGTATTGTGCAGTGCGTAATTATGTATTAATACTATCACCAACATAATATTAATATTTGACAATTAATACGTGGAGTGTGTATAAATTGCCTCGTTCGTACGTCATAATTAGATCTATAAACTGGTTATATCATGGTATTTGATTTATGATATCACGCACGGCTCAATTAAAATCAATCGACCATAATGAACCTTGTATCCAGTAACATATCAATTAGTGGTGTCCAAGGTAGATTATATAATTTGGAATTAGATTCGCATTAAACGAAAGCATAATTTGTCATAGTTCTGTTGAAACAAATTAATTTGTTGTATTTGTAATCAACAGTAAGTCATATTTATGAATATTTTCAATTTGAAAATTCGTTTCACATATTTTCAAATTTTTCCATTTACATTCCTGTGCCAGTTTCGTATTTATTTAATCTGTTTCAAAAGTTAATATTAATTTTCAAATAACAGCTTTTAATTTAATATACATTATGACATTTTCTTTTTTCTTTTTACATTACCTATCACTGCCGATTTATAATTGCAATTAACTGAAATGCAAACAACGTCCATTGAATTAATATTATCTTAAAAGCAGTCTTAAATACACGCTATTTAAAATTCTCTTAATTTTACTTCGAATTAACTTACTTAGTTATACTTTATTAAATGTATTTCAGAGTTCATTTAACTTTATTCGTTACAAATCAGTAAAATCAACGGAGATGTAACTTCATTACGAAAACGGTAGATTGACCTGCTATTTTATTTTCTTCCGATCGTACCTTTACTTCAGTCAAACTTAAATATAAAACACCTACATTGCTCTTACTGAAATACTTAATATATTTCCATATAGAATTCCATATCGTCGTTATTATACTTTCAATATCAAATATTTTTCGAATATGTATGCCATAAGTACAATAAAATAGATAGGACAATTTACAAAGAAACGAAAAAAGAAAGAAAGAAAGCTTGGAAGACCGCGTTCTATACTTTCCAATTATTCGAATTTGAATTTTTCTTAAGTTTGATATTTCAGATACAGCAGAGCAAATAGAACAACAGAAAAGTAAAAGGAATAAATTGAATACAGCTTCGTTGCAATATGGTTCGAAAACATTATTGCACAACGTCCTAACCAGGTAAAAATAATGTTTATTATGTATATATTACACCTGAGAGGAAGGAAAAATGTTCTTTCTGTATTTTTCAAAATAAACTCTCTCGTTAGAAACATTTAATTCTGTTTTTACACGCATTGCATGTATGTACTTCTCTTTTATGCGATTTAAAGTTAACAGGATCTAGATAAAAAAGTTCTCTTCTCTTTTTACACAACTCCTTTTTTTCTGTTTTCTTTATTTTATGCGGTCCAATAAATTTGCTTTTTTAACGATCTCCATCTAGTTTTAACAGTAAGAAAAAATATTCCACATTGAAACAATCGGACTCCAACAATCTCGGAAACAAGTGCTATTTTTATTCAAAATGCCACGGGGAATGTCACCACTGAAGCATGAAGATGACCAAAATATTTCATGCGATAAAAGTGATTTTGCAGTCTTACGAGAATGAATTGGTTCGTTGGCGGAAACTGACAATGCTAAAAATTGAATTATTATACATTCATATACATATGTTATTTATGACTCGTCCAATGTATGTACTCGTACACCACCGACACATTTCATTTATAAATATTAATGTATTTCACTTATGGATATCCTTATAAATTCGTGAAACAGTAAAATTTATTTTAGTATATTAAAATCAAATGTAGTTTTAGAAATAGGTGTATATTTTTAACGATACTTTAGACCTTGAATGAAGTTTTTATTTTAATATGTACGTGGCATTTCCCTTTATATGATTTCTTCAAGAACGTATAAACCGGAGAAAAACAAAACAGAATGAACTGTTGAAGATACGTATCTTTAATATATTAGTATATAAATGCGTTAATTGATAAATTAACTCAATGTAAACTATTAACCAAGTTGCAATATTAGAAATGCTTTCTGAGTATGTGATCTGGAGTGCTTTCTTCGGGATTTTAATGACTTTTTATCTGTATAAAGTGATCAATGAAATTTAATCTTTGCGCAACAATTTTTACGCAGATCTAGTGCACTTTTTATGGAAGATGCATAATATCTTAATTTCGCGTTGATAAAAATATACTTCTCATTTTCTCGGCTAGTTTTCATGAGATGAGGAAAGAAGAGTAAGGAAATATTTTAAACTCTATCCCATAGATAAAAAAGTAGTACGGAACTCGAACCTATGAAGCCATGAATCCATAAGCTAACAACTTCAGATGTTATCGAACTGCGGCCATAATAGTGACATAAGATTGTATCTCACGAGCGTAAACCCTCACAGCATGTGCACCGAAAGAAGCTGCTAAAGAAGCAGACACCATTGCATACTTAAACATTTATTTATACTTAAGAATATGAAATATAAACATTCCTATCATATACTTTTTTATCATAATTATTAACAGCGCGTATTAAAAATATATACATACAGAAAGGAGAAACGGAACCCGAAAAACTCTCATACAGATATTAACACATCTTAAGCCGGTATTTTCTCGTCAAATTCTTACCATATAGCGGGCGATTTTCTACATTTCGCGTGCAAAATTACTTCTGCATATAAATAGCTATAACTGCAAATAGCTATAACTTTTGAACTATGGGTTATTTTTTAATATACTTTCAGTTTATTTTTAAAAAATAATTCCTTTATTCACTTTGCTTTGTTCTCCTGCGTTTTAATAACAATATGCACGAAACGAGTTTAGATGTTTCCCGCTTAAGATTTGTTAATATTAAAAGAAATGAAGAATGACGAAGAACAAAATAACCCTTAACGAGGCGCAATAATTAAATAGCTTAAGCTTGTTAAAGGTTGAACAGCGACACAGAAACTGCCCCAAAAATATATAAAATTGCACAAACAAAATCCTTTTTCAGTGAAAAATAAAATTAATAGAATAAAATTAATAAGTCGATGAAACATAAATAACAGTTAATAATAATAATAATAACAATGGACGATTTGGGGCCCAAAACAATTCCCCGTTTGGGCTCCGGGGAAGAATAGGCCCAAGGTAGCCCCTGCCTGTCGTAAGAGGCGACTAAAAGGGAAACCCATAATAAAAAAGAATGGACACAAGATATAGAGAGAAATTCTCTATGAAGAATCAATAAATACACATACGCATTTTCCTCCCAATAAAGTCTCTCCGATTGTTAATCATTTTTGCGCTACCAATAAAATTTGTTATCGTAATAGCCTCGTCGACGCTGGAGTCAGCCCACTGCGCTTCGTATCTGCTTAAATTCCAGTTGCACCAGCAAACTCGATAAGAATAGAACAGGCTTTCGAATCGTGAATCTCAACCGACAAAGTTGCTGCGGCTACGAAGACAAATGGGTGAACGTGAAACCGACGAGCGGAGATGAGAATCGGAATCGGGGGAACGTATCGAAATTCAGATTCAGAAAGCGTTCTTCGGGACTGGGACGAAAACTTAATACAGAAATAACGCGTATACAGGGTGGAAAAATAATTATTGATATCTAGTGTATATTCTTCCTCTTTGTTCTTGTGGAAGTATTACTCGATAGAAATTATCTCCAGAATACTAAGAAAATATGAGGATTGGATTGCTCGAGAGGTTCTTGCAGAGGTTTTATTATGAAACTTATAACAGGTAACATCGCAATATTCGCCAGACTTGTAAACTTAAATGAAAAGAAGTTGCTGCCGTAAACTAATTATCACCTGATAATGTGACTGGAGAGGAGTTCTTATAATTAATTACGCGGCTGAGATTGTTCCTCATTCTGCGTGGAATGAGTTTCCAAATTGAAATGAAACAATCAAACATATAAAGTACATTTTTGATGTTATACTTGAAATTTCAACATTGATGTAAAATGTAAAAAATTCTAATGCTTCATTAAATCAATTATTTTTCATCACTTTTTTTATTACAAATAATTTACATCCCGTCAAAACAGATGTCCTAAATATAGGAAGATACTGTGTAAAATCTGTTTCATCTTACGATCAAAGTTTTCGGGGCACTTTACCTCGGTGGCAAGAGAACAAGGAACTTTTGCGCATACTGTTGGTATCGTTCCACCCTGTATATCGTTTTGGCATCACGTATATCACGGTGAAACTACGTACAAATATTATTTCGCGAACTAGCTGCGAAGCGGTCCCCGATATCGCCTTGGCGCACTCGCAAATCTCTTTTTCTTAATCGCACAATCTATCGCGAATCACACGCTCCCGGAGGTTGCGATTTACAAACAAACTAAAAGGACATAGACGGCTCGAAGTTGTAAAATCAATTATCGGGTTTCAGGAAAGTGCTGCCGAGAAAAGCGATCTCGAAGGAAGTCGTGGCACGACGAAGATCGATTTGGCGCCTCGTTGCCGGTTAGAGGAAATGGGAAATGCGGAGGTACGTGTTGAATCAACGGTATGCTCGATTTATTTTCGTTTCCTGTTTGTTCATAAGACGTCGTATTCAATGCTACGATGATATTGAAACATCTTTTGTGACGGAACTTTGCGAGCATCGGCTAAACTGTCATGCCGTTCAGACGCACTCTTCCGTTCACCTGACGTTTGTTCCTGCCGTTAGAGACGATCACTTTAGCATCTTTCAGTACGATCTTCAAATATAATTATTTAATACTAACGTTCATTCGTTGTGCCTCATTAATATTGGGTTGGCAAGAAAGTAATTTCAGTTTGGTAATATGAAATGAAACTGAATTTTTTTTAACAAAGAATGAACTTTAATATACATTTTCCATTCTATTCGATGACTTTTTGCCATCCTTTAGACCAATTTATGATTCTGTTCTCATAGAAATTCTGGTTTTTATCAGCAAAAAACTGAACCAGGTACGATTTTAGGCTGAACATTTGAATTAATCGTTTGGTTCCTCGAAGCAGCTCGAAGTACACAACACCTTTGTAATCCCACCAAATTGACAGCATAACTTATTTTTGATACAATTCAGCTTTCGATGTGGTTTGTAACAAAAAGTAATGACAAATTAAAATATGTCGATAATGTTCGTTTTTGCACTCCATATTAAAATTCATGCTAAACTAACAATTGCAAACAAAATGAGGCACAATTTGTTTCTAAATCCTGTCCAAAAGTGACAAATTTCAATTTTCAGAAGCAAAAAATGATAACATTATCAGAAGTCCTTCAAAACAAACGTAACATTAGCTATCGACGAAAACCGAAATTACTTTCTTGCCAACCCAATACAATTTTCAATTGTGTTTTATTGTTTGACGGTTTAAGTGACAAATTTAAAAATCGTAATAAACGGAAATTGAAATTCTAGTTGCGTAATAGATCTATTACTTGTTAAATAATTTTAGAAAAGAAAGACAGAAAGAAAATACAAAGTTTATAGTTAAATGAATGCATATTACACCTATTTAATTTAACTTTGTGAATATTATCAGACAACTGAGCTTAACGTTCAAAAGTAATATGAAAATCGATCGTGCAGCCGCTTGAATGATACTAGTTTCAAACTAATTCACAGGGAAATCGCTCGATCGTTTGCAGAAAACTTCGATGAGCGTACTGTCCCGTCTGTTGCCGGTCTGTCTGTAATTATCTTCATTTTCATATCATGACATCGCGGATCAGTATTTAATATGCAGGAATATTTCGCATATACGGATGTACGTGACCGTGCAAGCGACACCGAGCACAAAAATTTCAGTTTCAGGGATGAGCCTGATGATTAACAGCTCGACTATAACGAGCGCTTCGGTCGTACTTAATTAGAGATCGGGTAATTTATTCGGCAGACGTGTTCTATACGTATGTACAGTCTACGATTCTTTCCCTCTTTATGCCGTGCTGCTTTCCAATTTACTTTTATTTTTTAACGTTAATTGCTCTACGACTTTAAAGGAGTGTAATAAATTTTAGTCCCCGAAAACTCCTCGTCAGACGGTACACTTAATTATTCTTCGTTGATTTATACACGAAACCGGTAATCGGTTCGACTTTACGTGCTATCCTGTTTTACAAGAATAAGATAATCATCATCTTGTAATTATCCCATCTTTCGTAATGTAGTAGGAGTAAGTCATTTCATTTTCTTAAAATTACATCCATCAAATTGGAGCACTATCATGTGGTTCATCTACATTTCCACATTATTCAAAATAAATATTATGCTTATACGTTGGTTTTTCGTTTTAATGTGTGAAATTATGTTGAAACAGAGGTTGAAATTTCTACGTACGTTTAAATGAAATATACGAGGATTTTAAAAGGTTAAGGGGAAACTTTGAACGAAGAGCAAGGTAATTTAAGGATTATTACAAGTCGTGTAATTAAATTTCAATGAAATATCCTTCGCGTGCAGTTTTGGGATAAAATATATTAAGAATATAATTCTCAATGGAATTAACTAGCCAGACTTTTGAATCAAATTAAATGATATTTATTATTACATAATGACACGGAAATCGATTATTCACTTAGCAATATTTTAAATTAAATATATATCACGGAATGTAGAGCTTTCAATGATGAATCGATAATTTTATCTTCTTCCTTTTAGAACAACTATTCTTATTTTTTTTTAGAAACGTTCAGTTTATCGCGTTTCGATAAGCAATCCCTTTAAAAGCTAGCGCAGTGTCTTTACTCAATGAAAAGGTGCCTTCAGCAGCCCGCATTGTTTGCACGAGTATTTACGTGCGTACACTGACATACCTACTGCTTTGCAGGCAGCAAAATTTTATCGTTTCCAATTGCCAATCGAAAGTTCTCATTGTGTTTGTCACATTCTCCTATTAAACACGACAATTGTGTGTATTACTCCGCAGGGTTATTACTTTAATTGATATTAGCAGCATTAAAGATTACATCGCGAAGTTTAATTCAAAGAAAAGATATTTCAAAACTTTGAATATATTTTGCAGTTTGTGTCAGGTAAATTGTACTATTCAAATGAGAGAAATATGTAGAACGTCTCAGTTCAAATTTTTTCATTTTCCCAATTTTGTCATTCGTACGCAGAGGAAATGTTGAAACGAGAATAGCAGATACATTGTACGCGGTTGTTAGAAGTTCAAAAGTAATTTTTAATTTCAACTAGACAAAACGCAGTTTAGTATTTAGTGCTGTCGAGTGTTAAAAAAAGCGTTAATGGGTTAGTGTTATTTATACCGATGTCTCCTTGTAGCAATGTTCTCGAAAACATCTCCCAAAAATTTCATTTAAGAGAAATATCAAAGTTTTATTACCAACAATTATCCAAGCAGAGAGACAAAGGGGATGCGAAAAATTAAAAATATTAACAAGGACTATAATATTCCTTTTCGTGCATTATCAAACAAGGAAAATTATAGAAATGCAGCTCCAAACCGTTAAGATAAGAGCCCAGGCAAGCACTCCGACATTTCCACGGATTCCAAACAGAGGGAAGTTGATAATTAGTCCAATCACATTCATTCACGGAGGAAACGGACGAAAGACGGTGATTATTGCGGCCGTTTCTCCGCCGGGCATTTATGTATCCAAACATCATTAATTACGGTTGAAATCCTCACCGTCCGTCCAACCAATCTCACGGACTTTTAGGACTCATTTTCTAAGTTTCCATTTATAGAGGCTGCCCTGTAATACGCGGGTACGGATGGTGAATTCAGTGCACAAAAATAGTTTAAGAAGTTCATCCAAGTGTATGTCCTATTTAACCTTGTTTTCGAGTTACAGGTAGTTCTCCATCGTACCCTAGCTTTTCTACATGGAAATTGTTTGAAATGACCGGGCCTGAATGCAAAGTCTGTAATCATATTCTCATAGAATCGCTTATAAGCAGTTGGAGAACAACTCAGCTCGCCGAAAGAATTACTAAAACAAAATGGTGTCTGTAGTTTGTGAAAGAAGGCAAAACGGAGCATTTGTTTGTTCTGAACTTTTCTTTTTATTATATTTACGTGTCGAATCCACCTGCGAAGTTGCGCACACGTATTACGATATACTACATGTAAAAAGTGTGTTTCCCTATCGTAAACTATAAGTTGTATGTGTTCCGTTAAATCATGTAAAAACGGGAAGGATATTCTTTGTGATATGTGGGACGTGTATTGTTAGTCGGATACTGGAATGGTTGATTGAGATCTAAAAAAGGAAAATGTCCCGATAGACGTATGTCCGATGGGACTTTGCTTTCGAGTTGAAGCTTGTTTTTTTGCTTTAATAATTCTTTGCGCAACTATTGGCAGTACGGATGCTCGTTGTTTATTTGTAAGATTTGATATCTGATGCGATGTATTGACGGTGTGTAATCGTATTTATTACTTTAATTAATACTGTAAATTTCTTCTTCTTATTGGAGAGCTTTGTGCCTAAAGTTGCTACCAGTGGAATCAAAGTTTAATGTGAAAAAGTGTGACTCATTGCGATGAATAAATGGCTGATATTTTTTAAGATTATTTGAAAGTCTGTCAAGAAATGTATTTTTTATATTTCTTGTACATGTAAGCAAATATTCAAAGACACGCGGAAATTATTAACAGAGAAATAATAATTATATGGAATATATTATATGGGGTGTTATATTTTAAAGTGGATAAGACCCTTTTTTAATAAAAATGCGTATCAGTATTTTATGTAACAATATAAATAGAGTAAAATATGCAAATGATTTTGGTAACTGAAGTTCAACTTTAGAAGTTACTGCATGAAAGCCTTTCTCCAAACTCTTAAATATCTCAATGCGAGAATGGAGAGTCTTATGAATGTATAGTATAAAATATCTTTTTTATCAATTATCACATTTATTTTTATTATTAATATAAACTCATGAAAGTGGCTACAAATTTAAACTCCCCTTTTTTCATGTCAACATTATGTATGTTCATGATCCAATTCAAACCGTTGTATTTCTCGCAAATATATAAAATAACTGATGGAGAAAATGAAAAAAAAAGAATATGTTTAGGAAATTGTATTCGGAAGACAATTTGACAAATAAACTTTCCCAAATTGTTCATTTTAATCAGCTCCTCTTATCAAGATGAAACATTAATATTTGAAGCAACTATAGTACAGTACTTCAATTACCCAAATTAATCGGGAGACACGCGGCTCGTATAATTAATGCTTTTAATTAATTGAACGATCAATGTAAACTATACGTTTTAAAATCATTTTGCATACGACGTGTAATCTGTATCATCTTTCCCATCCACGAACGTACAAACGATGTATCACACGTGTCATAATGGAAAATTATACAAAAACCCTTAGACTTATTCTACGCATATCCACGTTCCAACGAGTTCCTAGTATCCTAAATTTCATTTCCCATCCTCCGTTTGCCAATGAGCCCACAGGTAACATTAATTTCATCGGTAAACACATTTTCCCACTTTCACGTTGAATTTTCGAATTTCCATCGTGTGCAGAAAAGAAATAGTGTAATGACAATGAGCAGTTTTCGCCGTGCACGACACGATAACGAATCGCGTATCTCATTCTGACTCGTAGCTAGCGAGCGACCCAATTTCATGACAATACACCCCGCGAAAGAGACAGGCAGAAAATAAGCAAAAAGAAAGAGGCGGAGAGACAGAACGAGTTAGATAGAAGGAAAAAGGGATGGAGTCTCAGGCAGAAAGAGTTAGAGGCACAACGAAGCGCGAGAGAGCGAGACAGAGAGGGAGGAAAAGGGAGATAAAAAAATGAAGAGAAGAGAGAGTAAGAGAGAACAGATAGAGTAGAAAGAAAAAGTAGAGAGAGAGGAAAAGAAGAGAGAGAGAGTAAGAGTGGAATAGAAACACGAAGATAAAGAAGGACCACCAAGAGGAAGGAAAGAACGTATAGAGCAGGGGACGAAGGGAAAACAGGATAGTACCGAAGTGGACGAGAAACACAAGGTAGGAAGGGAAACGACGCGCGGTTTTACGTGCTCGCACGAGTTGCAATTCATGCGGCGCAGAAACTGATATTTCGCGGAAAATGAATCACCCTTATATAAACGAACCGACACACAGTGGTAACGGGGGACACAATAGTCAGACAATAGAGAAAGCGTAGCGGCCGGTTGTAGCTGGCGGCTTCGGACGGAGGGTCGTTAACCAGGGTGATGAGAGAGGAAGGTAAATTTCATAGGTTTCCCGAGGAAGAAGGCTGTACTGTAGAAAGAGAACAGGCCGAAAAAGAAAGGACGAAACTCCCTGCGCCAGGGAACGGGACAAAGGTGCACATTTAGGAATACATACCATCAAACAACGTCGAAATGAAATTGGCAACGTCCATTAGAGACTCCGCTATCATTACCAGTTCTTCCTCCAACTGCCGTGCTATTAACGTCGAATTAGCGTATTATGCAAAACAATCAACGAGGAAGAGGTAGCTGGTTGTCTGTTATAACCGGGAAACTTTTGAAACGGTATTTTATTACGAGTGGAGGGACGAGTTGTAAAAGCCGGCGATGGGGTCCACCGGTGTCGTGGATATTTTTATCTAGCAGTTTCCTTGGGATATTAGGGAGCAAGATAGATATTTCAACGTTGCGTTTAGATGCTCACGTTTCATACGTTTCAACGTGACGCGCAATATCGCGAGCAGCTTTATGATATTTTTTCCCTTACCCTACCGCCTCTCCTTCCCTCCACTTTCCGGTTTTATTCGGTGATAGTCGTGGCCGTGGTGACTAATAAATTTTTCCAGCTTTTACCAACGCCCGGTAAAACGAGAAACGCTTCTTTTAGTAAGTTGCCATTGTCTGCACCCCTGACTGTCTATATCTGTATTCAAATTCGTCTTCCTTGGTGTTCATGAAATTTAAAACCCTATCGGTCGGGCTGCCAATACGTTCCGAGATTGCTCCTTTGAGGTCTGGTCAATCGTGGCAGTAGTAGCATTCCTGGTTTATGAAACGTTTCCCTGCGCTCTTGCAAGGCTTTCATAAAATTTAATCGGCTACCTGATATTTTCCGTTTATTTCGAGAGGAAAGAAGATTATATACCTTCGACGTGAATTGTGGTTGCTGTAGTGTACCACAATTTTTCATACTCCTTTGCGTCCACAAGCCTTGTAAGTTTCAATTTCATCATTTTTATAATTTTGTTCAGTGAGTATACATGTAAACATGTACTTAAGAATTTTTGCAAGTCCATTGAAAAATGCAGTGATTATTGCTATAGATAAAACGAATGGTAAATGATAATAAAATAGGGGACAGTATGTTTAGATTTTCCTGAGTGCTTTAAAAAAGTATTCTGCTTTATGTGAAAAGTAGAAGTTCAAAAGTAATGTTTCACAGCTGCAATGCAAATTTTGTAAATGGAACAATACATCTGTAGTATTATTATATACTGAAAATTAATATACCGGTTAATAATATTGCTCATTCATTTACATCAATCTTACAAAGAAAATATACAAATTTTTCATACTGCCGGACACGATATACCCACTGCATTTCGTTTCTTAAATAAATGCTAAAATGGCATGAGTTTCAGAATATTGAAATCCGCGATAAATTAGATTTAAGATCCTAATTTGAGGCTATATATCATACGATTTCAAAGTAGGGATGTTAATATCCCGGCAAACCCTCGAATCCGTGAGCAGCATCGTGAAACACATTTTGTAGCGTCACATAAATTAGTCTTGTAATTGCAACTACATGCACACGTAAATCTTGTAGATCTGTAAGTCTTCGTTCATGCACTCTCGGGTTAAAGCAAAGCCTGACGCTAACAATTCAAGAGAATTGTACAGTTGCAGTTTCAATTATTCCACGGTTGAACTAGAAACGTTACTTTTCCCTTCAGTGAACAATTAATTTTTGATAATTCGTCGTGAAACACTATTCAGGATTTTGTCGACAACAGAAAACTTTATGTTGAGAAAATCTCTTTTATAAATTTTATCAAAAGCATTAATTGCAGTAAATCGTTCAGGTGTGATATCATACGGTGCTACATATTTATAAAGAAGATTTATTTCGATCCATCATTTTCATAAACGTGTTATTAATTTCTCGGTTCCGTGGAAATGGATATCTAGTCTAACTCCTTGGCACGAAATCAAATTGCAGCAATTACTGTATAATGACATCGAAATCTCTGTCGTTTTAAATCGTTTTCCTTTTATCAAATAAGCAATAACTGCCAAGGATCGTTAGCTTAATTTCACGTAATTTTGTATTAAGTTTACAAATAATGTAACAGCTGAACGATAAATAGGATCAAATTCCACCAGCAACAATTTAATTATAAGTGACAAAATCAATCGGGCAATGTTGTGTGTTAATAGTATCCTTAATATGTACTCAGACGTAAAATTCATAACACGAACACAGAGGCTGTTATTATTGGAATTAATAATTTCTCTCGATGTATCAGTACATTTGTTAACTTTTAATGACAATATTTCATCTTTCTGTATATATACACCCATTTCTCTCAACACGACACAATACGTATCATAATTATACGCTTATTCCTTTATTCGCTATTAGACTACCGATTTTTATGCATTTATGACAAATTTAACACTGCTGAAATGCGCAAAAAGCATGTGAAATAAAAAAATATCTGAAATATCCAAGATATAGAATTTGTTGTAACATTTAGCGAGTAAAAGAGATCTCCGCTTGGCTTCTTCTTTCTTAGCTAGATTTATCAAATTTCAAATTTGCAAAACCATCCGCAGTGTATTCGTTATACAGGGTACTGCACCTAATTTGACCACCTTAAATATATCACTTATTTTGTATGACAGAAAAAATGTCAGAGGTAGAAAATATTCTGTTTGATGGCGCTAATACGGTGATGGGTTGAATTTTTTTCTCAAGGTCATTTTTTCGAGATTTCAAGGTCATCGTATTTTTTTTAAATGGGACTGCATATTTTTACGACAACAGGCTTTGCTATGCCGATGCACATTATTGTCAAAGCGATAATTTTCTCGCTAAAGGTCACGTGAAGGTCAGCATATTGCACCTAGTTGGATTCGTTCTTTTATAAGCTATAAGACTGTTGTAATGAAAATATGCAGTCCCATTTAACACTAGATTTACGGTCGTGAAATCTGTTAAATTGCAATATATTAGATAAGGACTTTGAGAAAAGAGGGATCAAGCGGCAGGGATGGTAATTCGTTCAGTCATTATTGTATTATAAAATACACGTTAAATATCTACTGCACAGCGTCTCTGTAAATTTGCGAAATGTTTATAAGACAAGCACTGACCCGTCAATTTGACGGCTTTCGTAAATCTAGTGTTAAAGAAAATACGATGACCTTGAAATCTCGAGTGAATGACCTTGAGAAAAAATTCGGCCCATCACACATTTTTTCTATCACACAAAAAAGCGATATATTTAAGGTGGTCAAGTTAGGTGAAATACCCTGTATACACGAAGCTTTTCACCCTCCCCAGACATCTTTTCCAAACATCCCCTAAATCAACGTCCAACTACTACGACACTTTACCAATCTTACAATACAAAATCACAAACATGCGCTATCATATCGCCCTTTCAATCCAACAAACTTAAACTACTCCAACGTATTCCATCAAGATCCTTGTTACTAAAAAGTCTGGAAAACGGAACACGTAGAATAACATGCACCCATGCAACATACATACGTCCCAGAATACTGCAGCTACATGCTACTTACATACTGTAATACTGCAGCAGGAAATTCAATAGATCGCTGGCCGATAGAGAATGTTGTAGAGATTGCTCCGCTGAGCATGATCTATGGGGGCACCATGACCCGGTCTACCCCAGAGCCTCTTCCAAGTATCGAAGTGCCGACGACAGCTCTCCTGCTCTACGCGACGTTCCTCCTGAAACGGGAAAGCCTCCCGTGTATAACCTTTATGCGTCTGCTTGCTGCACGTGCATTTGATGCAAGCATAATTCCATTCGGACGAGAAACAGACGCGACACGGGGAAGATCGCTCGGATCGAAGCAATTAATTCCGATCCGAGTTGCCGGCCGCTGTCATGCAATACTCCTCGATCATTGAACACTTACCAGTGCGTTCTCTTGCTTCCGACGCATTTGCTCGGCAAGTTCCGCGATGTATTCGCGATTTCCGGATCCCAGTGCACGCAATCTGCCGAGAGAAACGGTACGGATGAGTTTGTAGTTTATTACACGTGACTTGGAAACGATCGGTGCACAGATGTCTCCTCGCTTCGGGATAATAAGGCGAGAGGAAATAATGGATACGTGACGATTAATGGAACGTTTCTTTTAGTTCGAGGATTGCTGTTGTACTCGTTTTACTTGAGATATTTACACCTGTCCATCAATTTAGATGGAATTTTTTTCGCGGGTATTCCTTTTACGCGGCGAATTTACCTCAATTTACGCGTCATTTTTGATACGCGGAATTGATAAATGCGATGTTATTTTACGCGGTTAGATATGTACATACATATTTTCCTATAAGTTTTGAAATTTACAATTTTATACAGTCAGCATTGTGAGAACTGTTAAAATTTCGTCGAAATTTTATAAAATGTTGCAGTGAATATCAGACAATTTATGAAATTTATGACAGACTCAATTTCGCTCAATTTTCAGAAAACTTTGTTAAATTCTAGAGTGGAGCAAATTAATGATTTTGAGTGATCTCAGAAGTTCTAACCCTGTTCGTTAAGGTCCGGTGAATAAATTATAAGGAAAGTCTTCAATGTTCTGACCAAGACGATGGTTTGAATTTATCGAATAATAAATTGGTAGCAACCCCATTGTCGTTGATAATATCATAATAAATAATTTAACTTATTGAGAGCGTATATTAAAATCACGATTAATAACTTATGTAGCTTTACAAGTTTTTGCGATAATGTGTACATTTAGATAGAAAGTGTTATATTCCAACAACGGTATACCATTATATATATACTTGTATAAATTATTCTTTATTAGCTCGATTGAGACAGTAATTTCAGCTGATAGTGCTCAATTATTTTTCTTTTAATTTACGTCTTCCATAACAGATATTGACTCCCTAAAAACAGGACTCTCTGTGATTAAAGCTGACGCAAACTGTTAAATATTCATGTATTTGTATATTATAGTATTTTTTAAGTATATTGGGTGGAAATTTCAAAAATAGACGTAAAGTATCTACGACCAAAGAATAATTATAGCAAACCGGAGAAATCCGAACGCAGGAATAATCCGTGAGGGAAACACATTTAAATTGAAAACAGAAAATATAAGTGAAACGTGATATTGGCATTAAAATTAATTCAATTTTGATTGCCAGATAAAATATAACGATAA
Source organism: Cerceris ruficornis (assembly GCA_963989415.1). Classification (NCBI taxonomy): domain Eukaryota; kingdom Metazoa; phylum Arthropoda; class Insecta; order Hymenoptera; family Crabronidae; genus Cerceris; species Cerceris ruficornis. Next base: position 39,022,714 of record OZ022517.1, on the reverse strand, counting down.
AATCCGGATTACAGGAAAATGAAAATTGATTTTTCTACCGTTTTGAAATTACATAGTTTGTGAGATTCAAAATAAAAAAATATCTTATGAATAAAACCACCACTATGTAAACGTAAGACTTTGAGACGCATTTGATGAAGGTTGGAGAGCATTGGTAATATATTTTGCTTTTACTGTGTAAAAACAAATTGCATTGCGTTTCTCTTTCCCGTACTAAATATTTATATATTTCATGACTTAATGCAGGTAAATGTCTATCATATTAATTATTGATAAATCACATTACTGAAATTCACTCCAGCTTCCTGATTATTAACATTTCCTCTATTTTGCATTTCATCGTCACAAAACATAATATATTTCCGTCGGAGTTTTACAAAGTCATGCAATAAAGGATTACATTTCACGTCATAAAATTTTCAAAACACCACATGTCTTCTATTTCTAGATTGTATCCCCAATTTCGTGCGCTAGTATCAGCATTGGAAAAATACCGGGTCGAATGCGATATATGTAGTCCGCGAGAACATCTGTGCAGAATTTCCTCGGGAAGTCGTATACATAGTTACACGGATATCGTCAAATGTTTTATCAAAAACGGCTGAAATTGCCGTCGGTAATTGTCTCAGGGTAAGCTGAAAATACTGTAGCGTGTTGCAGATGACGCCGCTTTCAGCGGGGAATACAAAGGGAAGGTATTCGGTGCTATAAATATTCGGATAATAACTTCTAGTCCAGCTTGGATTCTAACTCAAATAATGACAATAATACTCACTATAATACTCGCATTAAAAGTTATAGAAATATGTCTGTTCAAGACGTATAAAGATTGAGGAAATTGTGCAACTATAATAGATATGTTATAGTGCCCCTTAAAAAAAAAGAAAGATTGTATTAGACGAAGGGATTTCGTAGGTACGAGCCTGAATAGCCCGTACCCACGTGTTAAATATCTGCCTAGCGACAACCGCCGATGCGTAGCACTTTTACGCAGTCTGATTCGACCATTTTAGTGAGACGGATGTTGTGCCCTCATTACTATTATTACCGTTATTACTATTATTATTATTAACATTATTACTATTATTCTTATTACTACATATAATTATCACCAAATATATATACTCTAGTTTTGTTTAATTTGTGCTACGTGTGTTTTTCCATTTATTTAATACCTTACTACAATGTAATCTCGTTTTTATTAAGATTTAAAAAACTTAGGGAAATATTAGTTTTAAAATTTTATGCGTAACGTGCATAGATTATAAAATATCTGGAATCCAATGAATGTTCCTTAGATCGATGCATATCATTTTTTTTAAATTTGTGAAAAGTTATGAAGAATTCGAAATTCAGAAAACATAAGTTTTGAAAGAACTTATGGTAGATGGTAAAGATAACATCTCGAATTTTCAATTAATGGATCTGGTTTTAAATATCTTCGACATTATGGTTGGAAAATATAAAAGTTGCAAATTGTCAACGGTATGACAGTAGATGGAACCAAACATATAAAAACAACATCAACACAAACTCTATGTTTCCGTGTATTTTAACCCTAGGTGTACCCTTTGCTTGAGTAAACACCTTCAAACTTCCCTCTAATCATTCGCACCTACGTTCCAGGAACTTCAAACTACACGCGCTGGTCTAAAGCGACCGAGGAGAGGATTCCTAATTGTAAGTGTTTAGTAATTCGTAGAATATCCCATGGGATCGCCAATGGTTAGTGTATTGGTGGCAGGCCCGTTTAATTTCCCTATCTGAATAACTGTCTGATTACACTGTCCAAAAAATTTAAAACTTTTTTCTGTTTTCCAATAGCAACTGCGTAATTCTTATAGAGTTCGTCATCCTGAACAGGAATCCCCCAACGAGATTTTTCTATCACCCTCTGTTTTCAAAAAACATCAGTTTTAGTGAAAACGATGGATTTCGGCAAAGAAACTAGTTTTAGACAGACAGAATTTAAAGAAGGGTAGACAGTTCTTCTTAGTCTCAAAAAAGAGAGAAATGTTTCCTGAGTATACAGGTGTGAGCAGTTATAATATTCTGTGCTTTTTAATGGTAGTAAATACCTGCCAATGTTTACAAACGAGCGGATGCGCGAACTTTCTCCGCATTAACTTTGCATTTGAGTAGTAGTAGAGTACTAATGCTGGCACAGATTTACTACAGATTATTGAATCCTGCAGGCATTTCTGAAGAATAAACTATTGGCGAAAAAGGTCACAACTGTTTTCGTTTTGGCACGATTTAAGAAAATATCCGCCAGCAACGTGTGCCGACCGTTATCCCGCTACGACGCCATCGCTCCTACTAACTGGTGTTTTTAAATCATTTCCACAATTAAATACAGTGTTTTGTGGACGTGTCAGTGACCTCAAGTGACAGTCACCTGCAAGTGTTTTTAAATCATTTCAACAATTAAATACAGTGTTTTGTGGACGTGTCAGTGACCTCAAGTGACAGTTACGTGCCAGTGTTTTTAAATTATTTCGATAATTGAATACAACATTTTGTGGATGTGTCAGTGACCTCAAGTGACAGTTACCTGCTAGTGTTTTTAAATCATTTCGACAATTAAATACAATGTTTTATGGTAATGTTAGTGACCTCAAGTAACAGATACTTGCAAGTGTTTTTGAATCATTTCGACAACTAAATACAACGTTTTGTAGATGTGTCAGTGACCTCAAGTAGCAGTTACCTGCAAGTGTTTTTAAATAATTTGAACAATTGAATACAATATTTGTGGAAGTGTCAGTGACCTCAAATGACAGTTTGGTGGAAGTGATTTTAAATAACTTGGATAATTAAATACAACGTTTTATGGAAGTGTCAGTGACCTTAAGTGACAGTTACCTGCAAGTGGTTTGAAATAATTTGAATAATTAAATATGCCGTTTTGTGGAAGTGTCAGTGACATAAAGTGGTAGTTACCTGAAAGTGTTTTTAAATCATTTCGATGATTAAATACAACGTTTTGTGGAAGTTTCAGTGACATATAATGACAGATTTGTGTCTCTTTCCACGAAATAGAATAAAAGAAATAGAGTCGGCGATCCCTTTGTTACATTTTCTCTCGGCATAAAACTATAAACGCCGAAGGAAAGTGTTTCTACGGAGCGCAGAATGAAATGAACGTTGGGTGGGCTTGCATTAATGGTCCTTACTTATGGCAACCTCCTCGCGGTGGGACCCAGGTCAATATTTACTTACTATTATTTTAAGTTTTCTTAAATGAGCTTTTAACACGATATTTTATTAAATATTAATGATGAATAGTAAGTGGTATCGAGTGAATGGCCACGAAATCCGAATATTCAGTAGCTAGTACTACCGAATGTTCGGATTCCTAGTTTAAGTCATATCTAAGACTTTGCGTTTAAGTTAACTTTAAGATTTCGTGATTAAGTAGAAATTAAGCTTCGCGACGAAGGAGATTTAACGGTGGGAAGTTATTTCCTCTTTATGTCTATTAATTTGGTTTTTCATGAACTCATACATGTATCTACCATAATAAACTGACTGTATTATACTACTGTTATGCGAATGTAACTTGGAGATATTAGAAAGATAGTCTTCATGATGAAGCCGCGACCACGTTATTAAAGGGGTTGAGAATGCCGCCCCAACGGGACTCATCGACGTTCGGGGCCCGTGAAAGTATTATGCGTAGCTACGGCACTGACAATCCCGGTTCGGTGAGCGATGGCGTCGTAGCGGGAAAACTATCGGCACACGTTGTTAATATTTTCTTAAATTTTACCAAACGAAAACAGTTATCACATTTTTCGCCAATAGTTTTCTCTTCACAAATGTCCGCAGAATCCAATAATCTGTAGTAAATTTATGTTAACAAAAGTGCTCTACGTGAAAATGCAAAGTTAATGTTTAGAAAATTTGGGCATCCGCTCGTTTTTAAACTTTAGCAGTTATTTACTACCACTAAAAATTACGCAATATTATAACTGCTCACACTTTTATACTCAGGAAACTCTCCTCTATTTTTTGAGACCATTAAGAACTGTCTATCGTTCTTAGTTTTCACGTAATGCAAGCTTTTTTGCCGAAATCCACCGTTTTTACAAAAACTGATGTTTTCCGAAAACAGAGGGTGATCGAGAAATTCCGTTGGCAGATTCATGTTCAGGACGACGATTTCTATTAGAATCACCTAATGGCCATTGGAAAACAAAAATGGTATACGACAGTGTTATCAATTGATTGGTCTGTTTGAAAATCGACTGTGTGTACTGTCGTTTACAATATTATAGTTAATAATAATAATAATAATAACGCAATGAAATAATTAAATCTGAACACATTTTTAACATATCATGCACTTTAATTAAATTCAATGAATTGATATTCAACGAAGAAACATTGTGAAAAGATCCATGAACTTTTGTTGCAGATTCTAAAGTATAAACAGTCAGTAAAAATACGGGCGTAAGTTTAAATTCTACTTCTATCGTAATGCAATATTTAATGCTGCGAAGACATAACAAAGTAATGCACCACAGATACCGTATTAAATTTTACCCCTCCTTATCAATATCCTTCTTGTATCTCAATAATTAATATACAATAATGGTAATTTTATAAAGTGGTCGTAATAACGCGTAGCTTAATTCGGTCATAAATCATAATTGCCGTAATATTATTACTTGATTTAGTACAATAAACCCTCTGCTATTTCATAATGTAGATTCTTTCATAACGAAGTACTTAGCGCATGAAATTACATTCCTTTTGCAAACCTCGTTACGCATGAGGTGCTTGTAATATATGGCGCTCGGCTTTCAAAATACCACGTATTTTTCATCGTCTCCGCTTCCTCGACCAAAGTGAATGAAAAGTTATATATAAGCGCATTAACGACCGACCAACGCTTTTAAGCCAACTAAATTTGTATTCTTTAATTCGTGGAAAATATTTCAATTATCTCGTATTGTATTCGCGTTTGTAGAGATCATTGCTTTTATACATAGCAACTTCTTCTTAATTAAATATTTGGGTTGTGGATGTAATTAAATGAAAGCTTAATATGTAGATAAGAGAGAAAAACTCTCAAAATAACAATTTAAAGGTATAATAAAGTGAGGAACTGAATTTGTACTCTTACTAACAATAAGTAATTGCAAATTGTAGAGATTTCACGGATGTTAATAATAAATGAGCAGTAGGTTTATGAAAGTGCAAGTGGGATCAGATGATGATTGATAAATTTAATTTTCCCAGAATGTCATTTTGAAATATTTTACATCTCTGTCCCACTTGATATTCCTGCATTTCAATGTTTTTCTAAGAATTTCTGTAACCGTTAAGTTTTAAGTATTTTTCATTTAAAACAATTTTTCAAATGTATTCCTTCATAGATTAAATCTTCTCAATCTGCGGATCGAAATACGCGTAGAATACGTGTACATTTCCGGCACCGGAAAATTGAATCTTCTTGAGCTAGAAAATAAAGGTAGGAAGATGTCACTGAGAGAAAATAACAGTAAGAAACGAATAAGAAGCAGAAGGAGTACATTGTTTCGGTGTCTATTCTTTTCTCGAGGAACATTCTCGAAAGAACATGTTCCCTCGTTATAACAAAGACGCGAAACGAATTGGAGCGACCGTTTTCAAGGCCTTAGCTCACTTTATCTGTATTGTGTATCGCAACATGTAGCTCAACGCAATGCGTGCAATGTGGCGAAACACACGTTACAAGAACTTTTAAATACATTTCTGTAATATAATTCAATGCTCAATGAGCTGAAATTCTGAATTCATTTCTCATGCATTGAAGATTTAACTATTTCTGTTCTCACGGAAAACACAGTTCAGAAAAGTAGCAAATAATGACGTATATATATATAATGAAGTTTTCAAGATTAGATCTGCAAGGTCAGTGAAAATGATTGGTTCTTAAGTTCTTAGAAAAATGTCTAAAGTTTCTAACGCTGTCACTTCATTTTTGTATGCCTATTTTGCCACACGTAAGCAACTCTACAGTTAAATACTTTTTTCCCCTGTTATTCGCTTTCTTTTAATGTATTTATTAATTATCTCTAAATTTACTATGTTAATCGTTGATAGTTCTAGTGCTGAAATGTGAAGTTATTATATTCTTTACAACTTATTAATAAGTATTGAATTTCTGTAAACATTATAATCGTAAATGTTTAGTATGCTGTTTGTCATAATCATTATAAAAAAAGGACGTATATCAATTGTATATCAAAAACAAGCTTTAACAGTAAATATTTCCTAGTTATTAACATTTGAAGATACACAGGCAACCATATGAATTATTTTCACTAGTATCGAATGATTCTTTTATTAAGTTCTTAAGAACAAAACCAACTAGTAATGATAAACCAAGTAATAACCGGTACCAAGTATCAGTGCAATCGGCGTTCAATAAAGATAGTCCATTATTCTAAAGATATAAGAAACAAAGTTTTTAATCTTTTCTTAACTGTTTTCTTATAAAGAAAGAAGATTGTAACTGCGTTGAAACAAATAACAAATTTTACATCAATTTTAATCATTGCTCGTAAGAACGTCGATAACGCTTGTCTACAAAATTGACCTTTTTTTCCCCCAAAGAATATTTATGCTAATTCTTATCCTTATCGTCTTCAAACATCTTGTACACGCATTATTGTCGTGAAATAACTCATTAACACTAAATGTACTTGTAAAGCAAGCTACATAGCATAATACTAGCGTGGGTGAAACGGTTGTACTGAGAATCACTGGCAGGGCCTTGTGTCTTACGGAGCTATTTTAATTTCTTAGCCGAAAACAAAACTTGTGTTGCAACTTTCAATTATGGTTTTCCTTAAGAAAAATGTCTGCTCTATCACCTTCTTCTATTAGAATTCCTCTTGGGCATCTAGTTTTTAAGATAGATAAGAAAACATCTACAATAGTTGGGGCATTTTGGTCGTCGTTTTCCATTTCACCATTGTTTAAGCATATTTATATGTTTATAACATTAAAGCAATAAGCATCCTTATATTTGGGAGGGTTTGTAGAATTATTCTATGCAGAAAAACTTAAATAACTTTTACGATTAAAGTGCACAAAAATCTGAAAGTTGAAAATTATATTTTTTTCAAAACTGATTTTCTCAAAAATGGAGTCTGATGGAGACAAACGGACTTCACATTCGTGTTGAGCGCTACCAAATTTATAAGAATCATTATAAATATTCTTTGAGCAAAAAATCGTGTTGACCAGTGTAATCATCGATGATTAATGGCAGTAACGTTCTAACAACGGTCGACAGTGTTAATAAACAGCATAATACCTCTGACATCCGCTTCATACAGAATTCCATTAAACGCTATCAAAGTGTCTCATTATACATCGATCTCCTAGTATTTCTGCACGTAATCGGTATACCGATCATATGCACATGATGTTATTGAACGATGAAGCAGTATTATCGTACGCGACACAGCGTTGTTTCACAGACAATGTTAGCATAAAATAACAATATGGCGGTGCTATAATTTTAATTATAGTCTTTGATTGTGAAATTATGCGGTCCTTTTCGGAAGATATTTTACAAATTTCAAGAGTTGCTTCTTCTTTGACAATATGGAACGAGAGAATGGAAAGGGTAAGGAGAGAGAGAGAGAGGGAGTGATATTTATGAAGTCTGCGAGGATGACCAGACCAAACGTGGAATAACATTTGATTTAAAATTTAACACTAGGACTACCAAGTTAGTCAAAATAACTGGTTCCCAATTTTTTCAAAAAATTCTCCAAGGTTATAGGACAACCATAAAGTAGATATTCTACGTCCATCTCGTAAAACATAAATTACCGAATCGATCCCCTTTTTCCACATTTTACGTCCTCTTTTTGCATAGCACTTATTTAATATATTGAAATATAATAGTTTTAACGTCGGTAATTCTAGTGTTAATTGAGGCGAATTGATATCTATAACATTTAACAATATCTAACCATTTCACTATAACAGTTTTATTTTGAAGTTTATGTTATGGCAGAAGCATACATTGATGGATTTTGGCTTGATGAATTTTAATTTTAGCTATTTGATGAATAACTATTGCACATGCAGGTATAAGCGATTTTATGGCGACGAACTGACAAAATAGATATTTTATAAATACGAAGAAGATACGACTTCACAAAACGAATATTCACAATTCCTGAAATGTGTGAGACACGTTTAAAACAAGTCTTGGACATTATTATAGTTTTAATACTTAATACAATCTCCATTTATATTATTGACAAACGAATGTGTTATGTATTGTTGTGTAATACATGTTATGTGTTAAAAAATTCCGTCGAAATATTCCAAAAATTGTAAACGATACAGATATCCCACGGAATCAATTTCAAATAAAATTCTATTGCAACGTTCAATAACCAAATTATGGAATTTCACAAAAAAAATTATTCTTCGTTACGTTGCTACCGCGTTTCGATCAAAACGTATAACTTTTCAAATACTGAAAGGTAATGAAAAATGTATCATTTTCCAATTATGCCATTCATAAATTACCCAACACAAGTGAAAATTCGTATTTTAAATAACACATGAAAAAAAAACTTCCACGATGTTGCTAAGAGAAGCGAAAATACTCGGATGAAATCGAGTTCCGTTGAAGACGTTACTGAAAGCGACAAACGTCTCGTGCGATTTTTCAGCGTATAGTTAGGCGAAAGCCCTCCAGGAAGAAAACTAGAACTCTGAGATCTTGCAGGAAAACTATGTTGAAGAGTACACAAAGCGACAGGCTTGTAACGTTAACAAACAATCTAGAGAAGGGAGAACGTGGAGGGACCGACAGGCAAAGCTGTCGAGGTCGACAGCATTCAGGTCAACGGGTTGATTACTTGTAATGCAGTTACATCCCCTGAGTGCTGTAACAACCCTAACCAGTTCTATGACTTAGATTTATACGTCCTCATACCTGTCGTACTTAATATCAGCATCGTGTGAATTATGCTAAATGCAAGTACACCGTGTTTGAAGCTGCCGGATGTGGTTCGACAAGTATACCTATTATGTAGGAACGGAATTTTTGTACGGATAAATAGTATTAATTTTGGAATTAGTGGGTGTGAATGGTTTGTATATAAGCGAAAGTGGAATGTTTATAGTACGTGATTTGGAAGGAGACGGATGTCAGAGCTAGCATGAATGTTTAGTCTATGGATAAGGAGAAAATGAGTGAGTACAACAGAGAACGCATGCTGTGAGAAAGACGAAGAATGCATGCTGTGAGAAAGAGTATCGAGAGAGCATTGGAGATAAATTCAGAGTTAGAGTAATTTTAGTATTATTAGGAGATTTGTATTTCTATATAGTCAATAATGTTAATCACTAGTTTTTTAATGACACGCGTGCAGTTTAGTTTCTAGGTTACGATATTGTTAATTGATTCTAAGGGAATCTGCTCGGTTTATTCGAAGACGAGTACCGATAATCTTTGGGGGCTCGTCCGGAATTAAATTAGAGTAGGACCCTATAATTATGAGGGACATAAAACAGAAAAGTGTAAACGTGTAATTTGAAATAACGAGTGTGTAATAAAATTCTTATATTGTTTGGATTTCGCTGTTAATCGTTCAATGAATCGTTTATTAGTCGGGGCAATTATACCAGTTATTTTTATTGAAAGGATTTTGATCGAACGGTTTGGGATATTTTATTAAAAGTCCAGGATTTGAAATGTATCAAGTTCTATAAGTGGTGATCGATGCGCATTGATTTGTGGCAATTATTGGCAGGGAATGTGAAATTATTGCATTCTCTGATATTATGTCGAACTTTTTGAAACATCTACTACATTCAAGTGATTCCTAATGTTAATTGGATTTTGGTGATTATTATTGTTGGTGTGAGTAAATAATTGTAAATTTCACCTTTTACGTCAAGTACTTTTTTTATGCATATGATTTTTTCATCATGACGAACATTTTACTTCTGTTGGATTTTATTAATATAGGATTTTCACCGGAAAAGTATAACATTGGAGATAAATTTGATTTCATGAAGTAGAATTATTAGAATTCAACCCTGGAACAACGGCGCATTCGTTTTTATTATCCTCGTTACGTAACATCGTTGCCTTCTGATTTTTTATTATTATTGGAGCTACGTGAAAGAGCTGAAATGTAAAGGTTTCATATGGCGTACAATAAAGTGCGCGATATTAATACGAAGCACGTGCTTTAAGGATTTTAGAAACTCAGCAAATATTAAAACACTCTTTAAAATAATTCACAATGATTGTACGCGTGGATTAAAAATGTGCACTAGGGCCATTTAGTGCGGGAAACACGATCATTTTCTATTTTATCGTAAACGTTATTTTCCAATTTTTAAATTACAGAATTACATCACGATCAGGCAGAATTGTAATGGAATAAAAATCAGAACGTTCTAAAGAGAAAAATCCACATCCACATCTTTCCTTTATTACCTGCTATTCCTTCTTAAATCCACCAAGTTAACTAACTTATATTTAATGAAGCTTTCAACATTAATAATTACATCTCCTAAATTATATAATTTTTTCTTCTAACTCTCCATCAATGTAAATAAATACGGCATACCATTATTTCTTTCAATGTTCAAAAGGCAGAATTTATATAAATTCTCGCTTCAATAAGAAAAACTGACATTTCCAAATGATATACTGAAGGAAATTTTCAATAACCGAAAATATGGCGAAGTATAAACTTACATGCACTTGAAAAATTCTTTAATAAAGTTGATTACCCCTATGCTTATAATTTTTAAAATTGTGTAGTAAGGTATTAAATATGTTGTAAGGTATTAAATAAATGGAAACACACACGTAGCACAAATTAAACAAAACTAGAGTATATATGTGCCCATAATTATGAAAGTAGTCTAATTGTAAGTCATATATTTCTTGTTTCGAGATATTTAATGGATTACATTTGAATAAGTTAAAAAATATTTTTATATTATGCAACGCTTTAATATAGAATTTTATTAGTCTTGATTAATGAAAATTTATTATGAATGTGAACTTTTGTGTGAATCTCATACGAAAATGTTGTTTTTAAATTAGAATTGACTTAGACCATTTTCAAAATTAACTGAATGACCTATAAATGACTTAAAGCAATAAAAAACTACGAGTTTTATTAGAAACAATAATTTGAATGAAACAATTCATGAACATTTATTCATTATTTTTCAAAAGTAATCCATTTTTATCATTTTAGGCTTTTATCATTATGAGTTCTGGGATCCTTAAAATGTTCCTGTAAAACTGGAGGGATGTAGGGTAGTAAACACATCATATCCTTTGTTTTTCTTCCGTTACTGGTCTAATGGAGGTGTACAATGGAAGTAATTTAATATTTCCGTATACTTTTTTTCTTTATATCCGAATAATTAACATATTCACATAATAAGTACGTTGTCATTAACTTACCTGAACCGCTATCTGTTGACATAGTGGTAAAATATATAAATTATTTTTCCGCGATAATTACTTCGGAAGAGCCCAGCTGAATTAATACACTTTCAAAATGAAACTAAATGAATTCCATGTAATGGCAAAATGGCTAACACAATGTAACGGTTCGTTTTTCACAAATTCACACGAGTGAATTTGCGTTTCTCGTTCAAAGAATGTTACCATCGTCATCATTATCGTCGTCGGCTGAATTATAATAACTGATAAAGTCAATTTTTAAAAATTTTTGTCTTAGACCACTTTCATAATTAACACTAAATGAATTTCATATAATGTTGAAATAACAACCACTAACTAATGGTTCATTTTTGACAATATCGTGAAAATTACATTGAATTAATTTAGTTTAAAATAATGTGGTGTGAAATAACTGACAAACTCATTTTTTTAAAATGTTGACTTAGACCACTTTCATAATTATGGGCACATATATCTGGTGATAGTTATATGTAGTAATAAGAGTAATAGTAATAATGTTAATAACAAGAATGGTAATAACGGTAATAATAGTAATAAGGGCACGACATCCGTCTCACTAACATGGTCGAATCAGACTGCCTAAAAAATGTTACGCGTCGGCGTTTGTCCCTAGGCAGATATATTGCTGGAACGGAAAGTTGGCAACTGAGCGGTAATTTGCTCTGATTCGCCCGACGGATAGGGACATCCCTCTCCCTCACGCATTTTCCATTTTGACGCGCTATTGGCAAGAGAGACCCGCCATTCGTTGCGTCGTCATGTGAACGACGAAAATAGTGTTTTATTTTCGGTTGTCATTCGTCGATCTCAGTTTTCCAGGACCTTCATGGCGGGGGTAGACGGTACGAGAGCAATCTCCCCTTCCGTCTCAGCTGCCTTCTTACCGTTCCAGCATAATAACACGTGGGTATGGGCTATTCAGGCCCGTACCTACGATATCCCTTCATCTAATACAATCTCTTTTTTCAAAGGGGGCACTATAATTGGAAAAATAATTAACTACAAGGAAAAATAAATCGCGAATATTACGAAGCAACTTCAAACGATAACCACCGCTTCTCCCTTGGACCATGCTATCCAAGGCAAACAAGATCGTAAGACGACTTCGAGGTCATTAGACTAAATTCGACATTCGTGTGGTACTCACGATTCTATCGTGTAACCGGGTCTTGTAGCATCAGTGGCGAGATAACGAGTAGTTTGCGGCTGCGAGTAATAACGTCTGCTCGTCAAAAGGGGTACCAATTCGACACCACCAGTCAATTCGTACACCTGAACTTCCTCGTTGTAGCGATTTCTGGTAGGTTGGGCCAACTCTGAATCTAAAGCTATACATGAGAAAGCAGAAGTGACCCAGAAACAGGATGCTAGCTTGCAGTACCAAGAAGTAAATAATGATCTGCAACGTTTACCTGGCTTTGCCTTATCATCAAAGAACTTGTTCGTATCAGCGATAAACGAAGGATTAATGCCCCTTCTGTGCAGCTTCTGGATCGTCGAGTTACTCGTCCAGCCCTGAAAAGAATTCAAAGGCGCTCTTTTAAATTAGCTTATTAAAATCTTTCCTCTCCGTTAGCTTTTAAGTGAATTAAAGTGATTCGCTGTGTACCTTTGAAACTTAATATCCCGTCCGAAATTTGAGGAACGATTCATTAATTATAACGGTTTTCCATGCTTTAAAAGGCTGTGGAAATTTGGGGGAAGTTGTTTTATTTTAACGATGCGTAAAAGTCTTGTGCTTATTGGTTTCTTTGATATTGGATTTTGAAAAATTTATATATACACACATTATGAGACAGGGAATAAAATGTGAAGAACAGCAATTTATTGTTTCAAATTCTGCATGCGTTTATCATGCAATTATCGAGAATATGAAAGATCGCGATGTAAGACAGATCTTTTCTTGTTGCAATTAAAAATGTTTAGGTAAATTTATTTCACGTATTACAAAACAAATGGCAAGCGTAGTGGATGAATGAAAAGGCGTTTGATGCACTTTAACGAAAAGAATTTCTCAGAAACTTACCACCGCACATGAGTTAACAAATATTGATTACCTCAAACGCAACCTTCATTGATAACAATAAATCTCGACAACAAACATCGATAAAGCGAAAGGTAATATTCTTTAGAATTTTAAAAAGGCAACTTTCTTTAGAAGTTCTTTAGAATCTACCAAAGTACGATAGATATTTAACGTAAACAATTAGTATTTCTCAAAAATAATAATACAAAACTCTCAAAACATATGAGATCCATATAAACTCACATTACTGCCAGCATTGCATTTCATATTCATCCCCCGTTCTCAACACCCCCGCGATTATTTGTTATTCTCGGTAATTTCATCGACGAAATGTCAATAACGAAGAAAGCTGTTAATTAGAACGCCGTTAGAGAAATAAGTGTAAGCAGAAAGAACGAGGGGTCTGGTATCGTTCCTAAGAAAAATTGATCATCCCATAATCAATAAGCACTTGGGGAGAGGAGGTCTGACTTAACGCGACTGGTTGGTTCATTCATCAACGTCGGTTTAGTTAGTTGGTTAGTTAAAGCAAAGCCGGTCGGTTTATTATGAGGAAAAAACAGAAAACCGTCCATAAATCTATCTACCATAAATCCATGTCCGGCATGGAGGAGCTCATGGAAGTGAGACAACGTAGCGACAGTGCTACCTGGCCGGATTGCAAAAGAGGGAAAGGGAAGGAGAAACAGAAGAAGATGGAGAGTGAAGACGAAGGACAGAGACAAAAGGCAGAGAAAGAGTGTTGTGAGAACGAGCTTACGTGCAGGAAGAAGTAAACTTAGCCAAAGTGGAACGCGCTAATAAATTTCAGTTTAAACTTTCCAGGCGCGCTTAGGGAGCCGCCCGGAGGATCGTTCAATTAGGTAGTAACGCGCGGCATGGTTATGTGTTTGCCGTTCGAGGATGCTATGGCGGTTAATTAAAAATTAAGAGTTTCGCTCTCCTCGGAGATCGTCGATGCGGCAGAAGCCAGGAGCCAGAAAGGAGGAAGGGGCTTCGATTACGAAGGCACGTCTCCACGGAAACGTAGCCGCGATCCCGAAAGCACGTTAATAGAAGCGCTAATTTCCACTTCAAACGTCGTTTACCGACTCAGTCTCTCTCTCTCTTTCCCGCCTCTCTCTCTCTCCATCTCTATCTATCTATCTCCTTTCTACAATATATACATCTGCACGTAGAAAAAACTGGACCCGTGCCTCTCCTCTATCTACATCGTGGACGTCGCTGCGCGTTAATCCCTATAATAGGACTTTGACGTATACCGAATCCTCGCGGACGAAGAAATCTCCAAGCAACCGAAGCTACGGGACTTATACGAGCAACGCTTACCGGATCCTTGATTAAATTTCGTCCTGGGTTGTTTCACCGGAACGTTTCTGTTTCTCGAGCAGTAGCCGGCCCGTGCTTCGCCGGAAGGTGGAACGTTTCTTTCAATCGCGCGCGCATTGCTTCTATGTTTCCACTGCGGAGGCAACAAGAGACTCCCCCATTGGGATGAAAGAAATTTTTGTGCCGAGAATGTCTTATAATCAGAATGCGAAAAGGAGAAATACCTCGATTTCAAATAAACGGCTTCGATTTCGTTTCCTCCGTTCTCGATTAAAATACTTCGAGTTTTCCTATTCGTTTCTCCTTGTTCTTTTTTATTTCGTAAACCGAAATGGAGGAACGGTTTCAATTGATTTTACGTTAGACTGTGGAGAAAGTTTGGGATATAGATACAGGGTCGGGTTTCTTAATGCGTATCGGTCTACGAAATTGTATTGGGGAGATTTCTGTTTTGTTATCGAATGCCAGCAGTTTTTAGCGGGGAATTCAAAAAGTAAGTGAGAGATATAAGTAAATTATGTAACGGGTTAAATGTTGTTTTGTAAATAACGTATTTTAAATCAAGTTCGCGGAGGTCTAATTAATTTATTGATAATAATTTAACAATGGGATTTTGCTCTGCATTTTTGAGTTATTATAAAAGTACGGTTATTCATTCATTTTACGAAGGTGGAACTTTCTATTGTAGTTGAAACGAATTTTAAATCACTTTTGTTATACACGTATTTGAAAAATGACGAACAGCGTTGATTTCTTTGTGAAAGAAAATAATTGTTAGTTAACCAAAAAGCAATTTTGCAATCGAAACAGTAGTAAAGTCTAATTTGTGAATTATACTTAAATTGGAGAAAGTAATTCTGTAAAAAACAGCATCTTACTTTCTCAACTCATCAGACTTACAGTTCCCAAGTTGATAGGCAACAAAACACAGACAATATTGAATGAGTGTATTATCATTGCACAATTTAATATTTTTTGCATTATCAAGATTCACCGTGGAAAATATCGTTAGAGAAAATTTACAAGGATGATATGATAAAATGTTCCTATAAAATATTCATCCGATGTAATGTAGCTACGAGCATAAAGCCAGGAAGTTTCCGATACAAGTTTTGAGTCCAACCAGACAGGGGACACTTCCTATTCACTCTGTAATTTCGCCGTTGTTCCGGTTGGTTTCTCCATAAGAGGCTGTTGTGCCTTTCAGCGTACAATTATGTAGAAACCAATTTCTGAGGACGTAACTAGATACTACTCCCTCTCCCTCCTCGGCCTCGGATATTTAACGAAATGAGAAAAGTTACGTTCATAAAATACAAACGTGAATTTAATATCACATGTGCAAAGTCTAAGCCCGAAAAATAACTGATGATACTTCAGTACCTACTAAATGAATTCGTCTGTAACTTCGAGGATGTTCGCATGCATGTGTAACTTTATGGTATTATAAATATATGAAGGGTGACTCAATAGCAATATTTACAGTAATATGCTATTGAATGAATATTTAGAGAAAATATTTTCAGTAAAATATATAACATTTCATGAGGCTAATCGAAGAAAAAGAGAATGCAATTATAAATCATGCAAAAATTGCATTCTTATTCTTGCATGAGGAATCAATCTTTCTGTGCCTATTTATAATTTTTTTTAATATTCTTTGACCGCTATCTGAATTATTTTGGACTTTTACGTGAAAAAATAATCATAAAACGTTTCTGGTGCAGTGATGTCGATAATGATTCCAAATGATGTTCGAATCATGTACGATCACAAGCAACGCAATAAAAGAATATGTGACGTATCATGCATTCCCTTCAATGCGATGTAACATTCTTCCAAAATATTTTTTAATACATCAGATAATGTAGGCGTTCATGTTAGCAAGAAAAATGGCTCATCCCCTTCAGCACACTTTGCACGTTATAGCAGTTGATGTTCTAGTAGAATATCATTCTATTATTCTAAATGACGATACCAAACATGTTGCTTATCGAAATCCTCCATTTAACACGTTACCGCATACTTTTAATTTGACGATCGTGCTCAGAAACACATTTTTTTCCGAAGCGGTAAAGCATGAGAAAACGCATAAAAGAACAATTAATATGCTGTCTTGCATGCTATACCTTTTTTTTCGATGTATTACTCAATAATTAACAAGTGTATGCGTTAGTACACTTCGTACTAACGCTGTTCTTTTTTTTATTGATTAAAATATGCACGACGGCTATAGCCGTCGTTTGCCTACATATCGCCAAAGATCGGACGGCTATAGCCGTCATTTGCGGCAACGTGTTAAAAAAAACAAGGGGAAATAAGATGTCGCCCAAACGATACGTGTACATACAACATTCCATAGGTATGAGATGAAATTAATCACGAAGATCCAGCTAACAAGCTAGTAATTACTCGGGAATCCTTCTACTTAACGCATCAAGAAATATGCGTACCATAGATTCGAGGAAGCGCACACCCAGCAACTTGGGATCCCTCCAAGGAACTCCACCAGGACCAGGGCGACCCCAGGGCCGAAGCTGCGCCAACTAAGCACACGGTGGCATAGCATATTAAGCAGTTTCCAAGATTCGCTTCTTACATTCGCGGATCACCCTTTCAACCTCCAACACGTCCTTAATATCCTGCTGCTTAGCACCCTTGCATTCGGCTAATTCTCTCGTGAGACTTTAAACGGTCTGTATTGCGGTTTCTGATCGCTTTGTATGTTTAAAAGATATTGTTTTAATGCACTCGGCTTCAACCGCTATGAAATTGGTGAGGGGGTCCAATTTGAGATGGATATTGAAACAATGAAGATATAATACAGATATTATCTAAAAAAATTTCTTGTGGTGACGCGTCGCGACGTCGGGATCCCTGCTAGGGTATACTAGTTGAAAGTGAGATGCGATATTAACACGTTGAATGCCACCAGTATTTCGCTAGTTTCACTGTTTCTATTGAAGTGAAACTTTTTCTATTAAAACCATATCTTTATAGAGGAAAAATGTTAAAGGTAACAATAGTTGTATATTAGGTAGTACTTTCCTTTTACATAGCAGCTGTTAAATATTGAATATAATAGCGAATTGAAATGACCTCCGTGGTATTCAACTTGTTAACCATGGCCTTTATTTTTAAAGTTGTATATTACTTTTGCTTAATCTGTTCCTAATTAGCGGTCATAGTGGACTGTATTTAAATGCACGTGTATGGTCATGCGCCGATTACAGTCAGATGTTCGTTTTTGTTTGTATAACTGTTGCAGCTCTTTATAGACTAAATCTAGTTCAGACTATATATGTGCGTCGCGGACTACTGTCGTTCTCGAAAAATATATAACAAATGACCCAGCAAAAAATTGACAACTTGATACGTAAATCCTGAAAAACTAAAAACATCTGACCTACATATATGTCCCTTTCGGTATTTCATTCGATTTGTCACTTTAAAAAATGCTGGGTTAAATATTGTACTTGATATACAGAAATATACTTCTACAATTATTTAGAAAATTAATTCTTCAAAATATATTTTCATCCATAAATGTAAAGATATAATATTTCAATAACAAAAAATATTATAGCAAACTTTTTCACAAACTTTTATGTGAAATGTGCTGATACAATTGGTCCGCGTGATTTGCAACACTTGAAATTCGACGTTAACAAGACTCGCTTTGAAATCCAGCAAATTCGGATGACCTGCACCTAAATTCGAAAATATCACGATAAACGTACGTTCTATTTCACGCCGAAATTTTTTTTTCGGTACCAGGAAAAATCGACTTTCTCCCAACGAAGGCAGGAGAAACGTTTCTAGCTCTACGTGATCGGAGAACGATACTTCTAAAGCTTCAACCGGAAGCAGGTAGAACACCCGACTATGCTCCGGCGTTCTCTCTTTCTCTATCGACGTTATTGCTACGGGAAAGATGTTTCACGTTTGGTGTACAGGGAAAATCCATTACGAAATGCTTCTTCTGCCCCGGTATGAGCAGTCCTCGACAAATCCAAGCTATTTAGTCACGTTTATATTGTAATTTTCCCGCGGAATGTATGATACTCGTGTAGCAAACTGAGTGAACTTTCCCATAGAGTCGTTTCTGCTGCGAATGATCTACACATGGTGAAGGAATCTTTCTAAATGTATTTTAAAAATGTCTCTTTGCAGAATCTGATGTTTAAAAATCAGTAGGAATTGATTAAGATTCATGATTGTAACTGAGCGATATTTTTTTGTATATTGTTATTTATATATTTACCAACATGATTGCTATGTGTTTATATAATTTAATGAGAGATTTATTTGTATACAGAAATATTGATTAGAAGATATGACGATCGTTATTGACATAATATTCTGAGTTTCGTTTCATATTATGAATAAAGAATATTTCCTTCGCAGTAACAGTTAACCCTTCGCCTTACAATAACGAGTGATACTCGTAGCAAGATAATTGCAGTAGGAAAATTTGAAATTTTTCAGAAGCTATAAAATTGACGGTATTAGTTGAACACGACACTATCAAACTCTTTCCATGCTTTAATATTACAGTAAATTATACGATATATCAGGAATCATTGATTAGTTTATAGTTATTCAATTTAATTCGAAATTATTACGCATACATCAGAGAAGAAATCGTAGGACAAGGGGTTAATGACAAATTATGAATTCCATTTTGTTACAACGTTGGGAATTCATATTTTCTCCCGATTGTAATTCCTACTTTTTAGATTTTGCTCTTAGATTTTGACTAAACTCTTTGCACTCCGTTGTCGCCGCAGCGGCGACATTGTAATAGAAGCTGATAAGTCCATTCTCAGATAAATCCGGTGTATTTTTATATTTTTTTTATATTGTAAAACATAATTTTAAAATATATACGCTTTTTTTTTAAGGACAAAGCAAGATTTTCAATTTTCTGCAGATGTGTACTCGCACCGTGGAAACAGGCCTGGAGTATACTGAGGGATCAGAATCAAGGCACTTGAGGGGTAATTTGCTCCGATTCGCCCGACGGACAGGGACATTCCTCTCCCTCACGCATTTTCAATTTTGACACGCTATTGGCAAGAGAGACCCGACATTCCTTGCGTCGTCATGTGAACGACGAAAGGAGTGTTTTATTTTCGGTTGTCATTCATCGATCTCAGGTTTCCAGGACCGACATGGCGGGGATAGGCGGTGCGAGACCAATCTCCCCTTCCGTCCCAAGTGCCTTGTTTCTGGTCCCTCACTTTAGCTGGTAGCACATAGTAAAAATTACTCGGAGCGCAAAGGGCTAATTGTGAGAAAAAAACACTTCACCAAACGTGTTATAATTTGTAAAACTTCGTCGCTCTATTTAATTATTTATTTCTATCCTATAACAGTAATTATTATATTAATTGAGAAATATTTGAGTGAAGATGTATAATCGATGTGAAATGTCAAAGTCGATTAAATATAACTCGCCGTAGCACTGCAAAGTATTTAATGGTAAATGTGCGCCACCGCGTGAAAAATTATTCATTTCGATATTAACACCAATATTTTAATTTTACTCCAGCAACAACACAACATTCCTGTCTCCAAACTCGAGTGTCATCTCTGAGATGGCACGTGCTTATCTTTGTTTGCCTTAGCTTTTTGCAATCGAGAGAGCTGCTTGGCGAGACGGATTATGCGTGCACGTGTATACACGTCATATTGTTTGATCATGTAAATTTTCAACAAGTTTCAACAGTTTCAGCGGTTTTGGGGAATTTTACGTTCATCCCCCCCGACATAGCAGCGACCGTGTAACAATAAAAATGCCTTCTAGTTGCTGAACCTGTGTAGCAAAAAATGCAACGCGAGCAAGAGATTTGGTTCCAGTGGTAATAATACTAAAAGTTAAATAAAACTGCATTGTTTGTTCGTAATTAATATCTCTAACTAACATGTGATAACTTTTAATAAAAAAGCATACTTAAAAATTCACAGTCGGCTATTTTAGAATGAAACGCATACATAAACGCTACGTGCAATTTTTGGGCGTTCATAATTAAAGGTTGCACGGTTCTCTCTTTAAATGCACGTTTAATACGTACGATAATGTGTTACTAAAATGAATTTTTTTCTTTTAAAGAGATCTTTCAATTCATTGCGTACTTATATTAGGTAACAGCTCTTTTTTTCATAAATAAAAAAATGTTCAAAAAAGTATGTGATAAAACTCGAAATAAACTTGAAACACTTCACACTTATTTGATAAACACATAACATAATTTATTAATTAAATATAACGGGATTTAATATAATCGAGGTCTTCTGCCATGATACAATCTTTTTGATATAAAACAAAAATCAATAGAAACAATACACAACTCAACATATGAACATTTCAGATTACACCAGGGCTGTATCCTCAACAGTATGCGCAATATTATTTTAATGTCGTAGCAACAAGGATGTGCTATAAAAGCATTGCATTCACTGTGAATTTTAGGCACAGCTAATGTGTGGTAGAAAATCTTCAAAATCGTAGAAAAATTGCACAACCGATTTCCAGTCGAATTATTTAAAACTGTTTCGTTTCATTAACAGCATGAAATTAGAGTTAAAGAACTTTTCATTCAAATCTTCATATTATCGAGCATTTTAACTTGTCTTAACTTTCATTCACCTTCCATCGACTTTCTACAATGAGAAGTACCGAAACGTGTTTCACTTCTCGTATAATAGAAGCAAGTTACTTCACCTTTATGCCACACAAAATCCGATACCAGCAGACATTTTATGCACAAACGTAATCGTTATCGATTCAATGGCGTGAAAACGTCGTTCCCAATCAAGGACAATTACACTTCTTACCCGCATCGTTACGTGTTCAATCGTGGCGACCGATCTCACTGTAATACATATTCCATGCACGTAATACCGAAAGATTTTATGTACGAGGTCAGTTGAGATATTAATGAATTCCAACGTCATCGAGGTGACAACGATATCGGGACTTTCATCAAGAGACGTACGATAACAAGTATGACTACCCTCCAACCCTCCTACCACCTTCGGCACGATCGGATCAACCTATGATCGTTTGTTTCCCCTCTCAAATCGCTATGCTGTCACCCTTTGCCCAGGAAACTCACACATCACATGTTGCATTTATAATATTTAACGATAATCGGAACTAATTTCTGGCTAGAAGTTCGGTTTCAATGCTAACTAACAATAAGTACACTTTATTAAAATGTTACCCATGTGAAAAAGTATTTTCAAGTTTTTCTGCATACAATTTCTTTTATTTAACTGAAATAAAAATTTCTACTATTGTTTGGCTCTTGTACTTTCGGCTTTAAATACTAATAATCATGTCGCGTAGAAGTTGCAGTTTTCAAAGCATTTCGAACCACCAAAATTATAATATATATCATGTTATTGTTAGAAAAAATCTGCCAACTGTGACAAGAATTTGATTACGATTCCCCTGCTTGGTAGTTAAGCTTTTTAATTCCAAAGCCACCAAGCCCCATTAATAAAAGTTGCCCTTAACACCAAGTACTTAATTCACGTTTTTAACGAAACTTTTCACCCCATTAGAAAAAAGAAACACGCTAAAATATCCAAAATAATTATTGTATAACACACAATCAGTATTTCACTGGCATTAATTAATATTTTCAAAGTTATTTGGTATTAATAGAAAGAAGGGGAATTGAATATTCCTTTGGTGCCCTGCAACGACATAGCTCAGGAATAAACTAACAAAGCAGCTAAGTGTACATATAGGCAACTATTCCAAAGCAACATAGTATCTTTTTAAAGTTTGCATTGCAAATTGTCCACGTAACTAGTTTCCGAATCACGATCACGGTAGCCTCGAGGTCAGAACTGTTTACGTCACTGGAAACACACACCCTGCAGGAGTAAACGTTTGAACAGGTGTTATCGACCAAAGGGGGATCCTTCTGTCTGCGGATCCTTCTTTATGATGATGATAGTTTTCGTAACTGCGATGATAATAAGGGTTTGGATAGTATCCTACCTCGTGAATGGTATGTAATTAGTGGAAACGGCGCCGGGCCCAATTTCAGAAACATCCTTTGACCTCTATATCCTTGTCCTTCAGATATTTTTATCCACTGTCACGTTGAGGTATAATATTATACGTGACTGAATTTTACTATTTCAGCAGGAGAATTATTGGCATACGAATACGATGCTGCTTTGACAATGTTTCCATTTCAATTGCTATTCATATTTCTTTATTTATAAAATATTGAAACGTAATTGTTTGATATGGTATTTATTGCTTCATTTATGATAAATCAATTTGAAGTGCCAAATCACCGATATGTTTGGTATTCAAAGTTTTAAGAGAAAGAGGATTATTAAAAGAAATAATTTTTGATATAATTTTTATGACCTAGGTATGTTTATATTAAAATGCCTTTAAAAGATACAATTATTGGATATGTTAAATTATAAATATTAGTAGAAATAACTGTTCTCTCTTAAAACTTGTAATAACGTTGCAATATATGATATAAATAAAATAATTGTAATAAATATTATTCAGTGTCACGGAATGCACTCATAATTGCTTTTTGCGATGTAATTTTTGTATATTTACGAATGATTCGTATCGTCATTATAATAATCAATATTATTACTGTCACCGCCGTATAAATATCTTCATACCCAACTCGTGGAATACTCACCGCATTCAACTTCGTGTTTATGGTATTAAATATTGAAAATATTAAATGACGTGGATTATTTATTAATTACAGGTATTTCATATCTCCTGTAAATCAGAGTATTAACTGAAATTAATATTATACAATATTTAAAATCATAAATTTTCCGTTCATTCGTATTAACGTAACTAATTGTCAAATTATCAAAAACATACCAATATTTGGCATTAAATTCCTTCCCCCGCGACGTTACAGACGCAGCTAATTTGCAAATGCAAATAATAAATCGGCTTAAGTAATACATACAAATAGTTGAATTCTGTCGGAGAATTCTCGAAAGCAGAAATCAAATATTGAATAAGCAAAACATATTCAACTGTCAACCAGTTTGAATATATAAGCTTCCTTTCCTTCTACGACTCATTACGTTCGGAAGATTTACTAACTTCTCATCTGATATCAAACAAGAAGTAACTTCTTTGATGTAGATGCAAGGGGTAAACTAAACTAATCCTCCTATCCGCCATAATTTCACGAAAAACAGAATAATTTTATTAATTTCTCCGACCAACGGCCATGAAAATAATAAATACACGATATTTCCTTATTGTGAGAGTAATACTGTGCAGTTAATTTGAATAAGTGATAAAGCAACCATAATCTAAGTAACTTCAGGTCGTTTTTAGTGCGAATAGCCATCGTAAATCAGAGAGCAGAGACGGGTAAGAGGAGCTCATGAAAAAATCACATAGGAGGAGAACAGAGCCTAAAGAAGCAGGAGAAAATCAAACATGGGAAGGTGTAACTAATAGGACTAGAGAAGATGGATGTAAGCGATAGAGGAAGAGAAAACATGGGACTGTGTGGAAGTGTATAGAAGGGTGTGCAAAGATACGACAGTGCGAGTATGTGAATACGAGCTAGTGTAAACGAGTATAAGTGTGCCTACAGCTGTGCAAAAGGACATATGCAAAAAATAGCATAAAATAGTATTTAATTCTAATATTAACTTATTGTAAGGATAACTTCGATTTGAGAAGAAAGAAACTGAAATATGTGAAGATAGAACAAAAATCCTTGTGGAAAATAAAATAAAGTATTTAATATAATGTTACAATATAGGCATTATATAGATACAATATTATAATAAATTATAAAGCATTTTCCCAATATTAAAGAACATAGCACAAAATATTCTCCATTTAACAATGTAACTATAACTTTTATAATTTGTAAGATATTGTTCTCACAAAATATGAATAATCTCTCATAAATTCGAAGTTATTATCATCGCGAAATCTCAGTTGCTCTAACGTTCTGATTAAAATCGTCCATTACGAATTCATTTGAAGTAAAGTGTAAGCGTAATACGATACTTTACGATTATTATTTGATACTCTGCTTAATAATACGGCGAAGGCAAGGAGGTAATTATTGGCAGTGTGTATATTTAAAATGCCGTGTGGAATTGAAACAGGAGATTGAAAATCATTAATTCATACCTCATATAAACGAGCTTCGGGTATGCTTCGCAGTTGTAGGTATATGTATATAGGCGAAGGGAGAAGTTTCAAATTGAAATGGCATGAAGAGATAAGTAAATTATCAAAATCTTACATGGCATATTTATAAAAATTTCTACTGCATAATCATCTCTATACAGTACTCGAACAGTGAGATGTATTTCTTCTGGACATTTCCTATACGGCCAATTTCGTACTTAATTGCAATGAAAATATCAGCAAATTACTTCTGCTAAATTTCATTTTCTCAAATATTTATTTGCGACTGTTATTCTGCGTCAACATGTTCTCAAAAGTTATCTATTAATGTGTCATTTTAAAGAAACGATTAAATGACTTTTAGATAGCATTATAGAGCTTTTACATCATCACGCAAATTGTCACATTTTCTTATACTTTAAATGACACTCATTGTCAGTGTAATAGTCTTCATCATACACTCTTACATTCGCTGTTGCACACTCAGAGACTCAATATTATTAAAATTATTATTGATACTTTTTATTTTGATACGGCTTAGACTTGTAATCGAAACTTCTTTCTTTTTAAAGTATTATTTGACCTCAATGTAATCTAAACCTAAAATCTATCAGAGAAGAAAAGGTTGTCACTTGCTACAGCAATAATTTGAAATGACTAACAGTGAGATACGTTAACCCCTTAAGACCCGAATTCTTTTCTTTCGCCTAAGAAAAATTATTTTTATATTGAGATTAACTTAATTCGTATGCACACAGAAAAAACAGATGACGTTGCAGACGTTATTTTTTCATATTAGACGATCACTGGCAGATACATTAGGTGTTGAAACTAAGTTTAAACCTATAGGTAATAAGATATAGCACGAAAAGTATTATGTACATTACAATGTGCACAGAGTCCAAAGGGGTTAACTTATTTTCTTGTTGTCAGCTATTCACAAGTCAAAATCGATTTTTATAAATATAGATATCCTCAGAAACCGACTATTTAATAATCTTCTTTCATTCCACACTGTCAGACATATAAAGATTATGTTTCCACAATAATTGAAAATATAAAGATTATACAGATATTTGAAAATCTCTACAAGTTGAATATTGTATACAGTTCACACACGACAGTGATAAATCTTTATCAACAAGCGAACTCGTTTTTATTACGAGAAGGATGACCGATGCACACAAATACACACAACGTTTCTCATATAAAAGATGTGCTGAGCAGGCGTCGTTTACAAATTAGCTGTAGCAAAGCCAAATTGTTGCTAGATTGATGAAAACAGATCCTAACGGTGAGCGATGCACTAAAACCAACGTAAGTCTAGAATTTCCGGAAAAAATAGAACAATCGATCTTACAGCCCTGCGAAAATTAAGCGCGAAACCGAATTTCGGAAGGCCCTGAGAATAACGTATAAGGAGAAATGGAGGATTTTATTAAAAAAGATGAAGCAGGTGTTTTATTGCCACAGCAGCTGTATAAATGATACATAAAAGGAGCTTGATAGCAAAAATGCTCTCCTATAAAATTTAACTAATATAGTCATGAAATAATTTCGACTGTTTAAATACTTCTAAATAAAAACGATACAATGATCATTACATAACATTACTAACCCATCGTTGCAAAATCCACCGAACAAAAACCTTTTCTTTTTGAACAGTCATAATCATATCCCTGTTTTCTTTTTAAAAATAACAATAATTAAGTGACAATAATGTTGACATTGTCACAACACGAGGCATAAATAATTACATAATTTACGTAATGAAATAATATTTTTAGAAGAAGTTCTCAATTATCATTAGCGTTAATTAAATACGATCGCTGTTGAGAATGTAAAGCAGAATTTTTATTTCAATAGCCTGAAATGTCAAGCGTACGAATTTTCCGTGTATCGAATTCTCACAAATACAAATGTTGCACGCCGCATGCCAATTCGATTTACGCGTTTTCATTTCAACGCCCTACATAATGAAGAAATAACATCCAATTTGGGAAAGCATATCCGTTTCTAGCAATCCTCTGTCGCTATACCCAGTGGCACAGAAACGAATGGTAAAATTTGAAATTTTATTCTGAAATTAAATTCAATTATTCCCGTATACGGATTTTAATATTTATGCGTATTCGTTTTTTTATATAACGATTACTTTCAGAAAAGTTATGTCAGTTCACGGATATTATAAAATAGTGATTCTTCATTTTCTGACATTTAAAATACAAATGTGAAAAATCAACATTAAAATGTCGTTTATGTGTTTTCAGAATTCGTAAAATTATATGAGGGTCAAGCATATCTATGTTAATCTATTTTAAAACCCCGGGAACGATGGGCGTTTTTAATTTCGTTAATTTCATTCCTCGCATTTTTCATTGTGTTCCATTTTTATTATACAATTTTTGCACTGTTTTCTTTTCAATAAAAAAATATGATGTACTTATATCAAACAAAAAAAGTAATATGGTTAATTAAATATTTCTAAAAAAAACGAGATGCATGCTTTCCTATTTTAAAAAATGAAAATTCTGTATCTTTTCTAAAGATGATTCTGCGATAAATATAATTTATTGCACATTAATAACCAATTCTTTCAAATAATACCGCATTACAAAACACCCACCTTGGCACTGTACTGTACTTCAGTGCGTTGAAATGTGATCACTTAAAGCTTACATCGCTTATATGAATTAACCAACTTCTTGCAGTTTTTAAATATAATACCCAGCGGGATTTACAGGCCGGAAATACCGTTTACTCAAGGAAGGAGCAACACCGTCGTCAAAAGATTAAGTCGACACGGTACAGTCGAGAAATTTTCACCACGTATCCAAATTGTGCTGATTTTTTTAACTAACAAATCATACTTCAAAGTGATGCAATTTACTTTTAATCATGATATATTCTTTAAATAAGTGTTAACGCACAGAAAAAAGGTAGAAACATTTTTGCATCCATGTCTGAGACACTTTGATCCAAGGTACAAATTTCATTAACCCTTTGCGGTCTTATGTCAAGGTACATTTGACATAAACATCACTCACAGCTAATTTTCTTTTAAAGTAACATGGATTTTGCAATTTAATAATTATTTCGTATGTACTTACAGTGTCTCACAATATCTATAAATACTGTTATCACTAAAAAGATGTTCAACAGTAAAGGACCCTACGGCATTACGTTTTATTACTTGACAAGATACTGGAAAAAAATTTAAATCACAAGGAGTTAATATATTGATAATTTAAAAAAAAATAGTTACTTAATGGAACGTCTTAGGGAGTTAGAAAAATTAGCATCAACATTAAACGGTTCCATTGCACCTTTGGGTATTCTTCTTCAAGGTAATTGTCACCTACGTTTTGTTACATATTACGTAATACACGTTTCGCATTATTATAGTGTATGAATATTTTCAAACAGGAGCAAATTAATTGTGATAAAAAAATAGTTAGACATTCGTTGAAACGGTTGAACATTTTTTGAATTTTCAACCAGATTTCTGCACGATTAATAAATCAATTTGCAGCATAATTGAGCTTTGTTTGTGTTTAAAACTTTATGTGCGATACTGTGAAAACGTATATAAAAATTACCTGATTGAAATTGTGACTCTTCGGTGATTCCGGAGGTTCTAGATGTACATTTTTCTTTCTTAAAGTAGCAGCGCAAGGCGCTCCACCACCTGGTTTGCCCCATGGTGAATAATTTTCTAGTATTTCGCGAAGCTGTAAAAAGAATTGAAAGAGTGATACCCATGATGTATATCATACACGCTATTAATGTACAATACAATTAATATTTGGAATACAACTGCTTTTAATGTCGTAAAAGATAGATATTGTATCAGTTTGGTTCCTAGAAAAAAGTTCTTCCTTCAAATATTGAATAGGCTACTACAGAGGTGCACGAGATTTGCACGCCAGAACCGATTTTCGGGAAGCGCCGCCTGCTTCGCCCAACCCCACACCCGAAATCTGACTGATTCACAAATACACCTAATTCTGTATTTACACGATAGATACGTTCCCAAAGGATACTTGTAAAAAAAATTTGTGCAAAAAAATATATTGCATCTATGGAAAAATAGAAGATTGGTTCCAGTCCCAAGAAATCAGCAAAAATAATACAGTAAACCATGAGTTTTCATGTTAGGATATTAAACATTTTATTTCATAGAGATTGCAGATATATCATACAAAGTAAATTATCATTTGAAAAGGAAAAACACATGTCACTAATTCATCAACACGAAAATTAGGCAAAATAATATGAGTTACACATGTAAAGATATTATTCGTTGTCACTTTCTGACAATAAACGCACACGTTTACGTAAGACTCCAATATTACTGCTATCACTAGAAATGTCTCGGTTATCGTCTTCGTGCTCCATTGGTGAAATTCTTTCTGTAATCTCTTGAACAAAATTAGGACTAGTCTCCTGTGGTGGCAATGTTTCAGTGGATTTAAGGACGAATTCAATAGCTAATCGTTATGTTTGTGTTTTAGCTAAGCCACAGTAAAGCAAAATTTTCTTCTTAGAATTTGGGTCGATCGTGTTAAGCCAAAATAAGTCGTATAAAAAGAGAATTAATTTTTTTTCTAATTCATGTTAAGTCGAAAACGTGTAAAAGAAGTTCATTTAGAAACAGAATTATATTTTTTTCTAATTCGTGTTAAATCAAAAGCGTGTAAAAGAAGTTCATTTAGAAACAATTGGATTTACTCTCTGTCTCGACAGGCGCGAACGTATCGACACAATAAAATATCCGCGACAGAAGAGCGCGAGACTTTCTCGCGTCAAAGAATACATTGTTGCCACCACGATCCTGTGATGTCTCAGCTGTTTTGGGAGAAATAGGCAGCGCTTCTCGAAAAACTACTCTGGCGTGCAGATCTCGTGCACCCCTGGCCTACTATATGCAATCTTTATTTTTTGCATGAATATTAAATAACAGACGAAAAAGAAAGTATATTTGATAAAATAATTTTTTTAGTTACGACATGCAGTTTTTTCGGAACGCATTGGCTCTATCACGATGAAACACGTATACTAAATTATATTTTTTAATTCCGTTAGCTAATATAGGGAGGTGTTAACTGAACAACAAACATGAATTAAAAACGTTGTAACACCCAAGAATTTAAAACCTAAATATATCTCTGTGTAACAAATTCAAGACA
Organism: Cerceris ruficornis; assembly: GCA_963989415.1. Lineage (NCBI taxonomy): Eukaryota > Metazoa > Arthropoda > Insecta > Hymenoptera > Crabronidae > Cerceris > Cerceris ruficornis. Next base: position 38,992,511 of record OZ022517.1, on the reverse strand, counting down.
ACAAAATTTGCAACAAAATAAAATAATGTAATTCAATATCCATCGATATACTTATCAAGTATTTCATTCTATTATTATTTTCGAAAAAGATGACCTTACGTATGTATCCATTGCTTTAAATACTTCCAGAAAACGAATGAAGTATTATATACCCGGATTCACCAAATAACCTATGTATGTGTATTAATTGACTATAAAATACATTTTATATCGTTTTAAAAATATCTTATAAAAAAAATCTCATTGACGATTCTCCACTGATCATGTATTACTGAAATTTTTATTTTACTCGAATACATTCCTCAGATTAATAATGCCAAAATAATATGTAAAACAAGTACTAATTTTGATGCTGCAATCTTTATATTGTAATTAACTACCAAATGAGAATTATCAAAGATGTAGCATATACACCAATGGTAGAGCTTTACTCCTTGAATTTCTCTTGTCTGACACTGCAGAGATTCATTCTACTGCGCGATTATCGAGACCCTATTGACCGAGCCGTTTTAAAGTGAACGTGCGAGACTAATCGAAAACTCATTCAACCTCCTTTAACGAGGTCCAGTGAAATCGAAATCAGATAGAGATTCGAACAAAACTTTTACCGAGTACTAATATTTTCATTTAATTTCTGAAACGAAGCTTTTTCGCAAAATTTCAATAATCTGACATTACTATAGGCTATCAGAATGACGAAATTAGTTATTCGAGTAACAGGTAAAGAGTAAGAAATAACAATGTATCGAAGATTCAATAGATCTAAGTAAATTAATTTTTTAATTCAAGAGATCATTTTATCAAATGTCGGTAATTAGTATATGAAATAGATAAAATAACAGGAATGGATAATTGTAATAAATTTCTGCGAGAAATTGATATAAAGTTTTTTAAGCATCAGTTATATAAGTGATCAAATAAATAACGTGATAACGAATTGTATGCCAAAAACTATCTAGCTTTTTCGATAACACCCCTTGTGCTTCAGTAGGAACTTCATATCCGGGCAATAAAAGCATAATACATATTCCAAATGGAGATATTAAGCTCATTTCCCTACTCTACTGTTTACAACTCTGTATAAGGAAATTTCTAAACTGTTCTTCTGAGTTGGCTTTGCATAGTTGAAGATTCTCTCACAACAACTCGTTGGATTCGTCTTGATAGTCCATTCCGAAGGTAACAAGAAAACTGAAGTGACTTTTGGAAACCAACTTTTTTCATAAAAAGTAGTTCAACCTTTTCTACTTCTGTTTTTTTTTATTCCTATTTATTATTCACCAAGAATACTTCAGTTTCTAGTAACTTAAAAATCCTGTGTGTTTAATAACTCATCAGAGTGATTGTATAAAATGCAAAATTAATGTGGTCTAATGTAAACAAAAATATAATCTTTTAATTTTCTTTATTAAAAGATATGCAATTTTTAACGAACGTGAGTTAAATTAATTCAGCTAAAATTTTCTTTGTTCATTATCGTATGATTAGGTCTAACAAAATTATTCTCATACTATTGATAATGTTTCACACTGAAATCACTGTTACATTACCGATTTATAATATATTGGTAACTGTTCGTTCGTTGAATTCCACATTTTTTCATCGTACAAATAGTTTCAAAACAATTGAAACGCACAGTAGCCATCTGATGTTAGACCAACAACGCAATAAAAATAATCAAATATTTAATGCAAAATGTTGACCCATCATGCGAGATTTTGTTTTATAGGAAACGACTGATCCGTTATTAGATAAAAAAATCTTTGATGATTGGTTTCCATCGATTGAAAAAAAATCTGAGTATCTCGACTGATCCTCTCACCGACAAACAAAAGCTCTCTCATTTGCGATATATTGTTATCGTGCACGAATGAATATCGCATTTTGTCAATGTCCACGTTTTTCGAAGCTTTTCAGATCAATTTCATTATTGACACTCTATAACAATCTGATTATTGAACATACTATAAATTTTATTCTCAGAGTGAACCGATTTCTAATAAAAATCATCACAATATATTCAACATTTTATCATCGCATGTTTCATGCACGTATTTATCTCTTCTACATTTTCCATATTTCAAATTGCATATAAGTAGAATTTAAATCCCATTTTTAAATATGAAAGTAAAACAGTGAAACGTCGTCTGGTAAAAAGCAGAAATTCTTTCTGAAAAGGAACCAGGAAATAACAATTTTCTTTTAAGCCGATAATCTTTCGTCAACTTGATTTCGACTTTGGAAATCAGTATTGATTTTCTCTCATCATCCAAATATCCCTGAGTACCTATAATTAATGCTGTCACGGAATGAAGGTGAATAACCAACGTGAAACAATTTCACAAAATGAATTTCACTCGGAGCAAAACGAATTGGAAAACAATTCGAACCGTCAAGGGTTAATATAGAACCCACCAACAACTGTCCAAGTAATTTCAATAATCAACAATTGTCTCTCGCATGGGTATACAACTAAAACTGGGTCACCCAACAAGGCGCAAAATTTTCAATAAATTTTTTCTAAAATTACAGTCGGTGTACTATCAAGGGACAATCAAGATACAACATTTTCATCAACAGACTGCTAGATTTCAATGCCCTTTTACATCATGCGTTACGATGTATTATGTTTGAAACATGATAAAAAGAAACGTTTGACTGAAACCATACGATAAATTTAAGTGCGAATGACAAGGGCTGTAATATTTTTATCGCTTTTCGCTACACATACGTATAGAATAGAGCCGTTGAAGACACGAAGCGAAGTTACGGCTCGCGGTTGGCTCTTATCCGATCGGCGACAACGATGCCGAAGGAAATACCTTTAAAGGGGCTGGTCACCGAAGGGCAGTGACGTAAATGGCGCTGGGGGTAACCACAATACCCATTTACGACACATACTTCACGCTGTTCTCGGTGCTTTTGACGTTGCAACTCCTCCTTTCGCCGTCTCCATAACGCCGTTCCCTCCTGAACGACTCGGCGTTCCTGTTCCTTCCTCGTGACCTCCTCGACTTCCGGTACGTACGTCGTCTCCGGGATTTCCTGCGCCATTTCTGTCCCCTTGTCTTCCTCTTAATAAAAGGACGAACAAATCCCTACCATCGCGCGTAGAAGGACGAGAGATATACGGACGGACTTTCTGAAAATCAAATGGGAGTCGCTGAAGGGTGCACCGGCGAAACTTTTTATCAACCATATTCTACCAGGAAACGCTGACGAAGCTCCCTTTGTTTCGATAAAACTTATAGAGCTGATAGTTTGCTTGGACTGACTGAGCACGATTTATCGAGACTGTTGTTAGTAATTCTTTGTGCGATGAAAGAGAGAGGACGGTTTCGATAACGTGGATTTTTTGTTGGGTCTGAAAATTCCTTGCAGCGGATTATGGATAGTTTCGTGAACATTATCGAAATGTTATCGTGAACATTAACGACAATGGTGAAGTATATTCACTTTGGGTTCACTGAGAACTTTGATTTATAATTGGGATTTAGCAATTAGGATCTTCTTATGTAACAATTCCATGCATTGCTACTTCAATACGGTCTTTCTACTTGTTTAGAATAATGCTCCGGAATAAAAAAAAGAAAATAACAACTTCCTATTTTTCACTTATACATCATGCTTGCAGTATTGTACAGATTGGTTAATAATTTTAAATGTAGGCAAAAGAGTGTTGATCCTTTATTATAAAGTAAGCTAAAAAATTCCAATAAGAAACGCAGAAACGGAGTTCAATAATTTTTATATTACAAAAACGAGAGTCCAACAATTAAAAGCGATATATTATTATAATACAATTATTGTCGTTTAAAATTAAATTCAAATATCGCAAACGTATCAGCAAATATTCCATTTTAAATGTAGCTAGTTTTGTAATAAGATACTTCAAACACATACCATATTTATTTCTATTTAATTTTCATCATTGAAATTTAATGTTGGCTTTCTGAATATGAAGAAACTTATAAGGGAACATCCCGAGTTGTCAATCACCGATTGTGATGAAACACATGTATAATGTAGTTTTCTTAAAAATATTTGGTACCAGTTTCTTTTATTGACAATCGTTCGTGTTAAGGGGATTAACACTGGCCCCAAAGTTACGGTAATAAAGTATATATCGACGACTATCTCGGAAGTTGATGCATTTAAAACGAGGACGAATGCAATTTAGAAGGTAACAGCCCAGATACGTATCGATATGTTAATCAATTTAAAAATGATTGGATAAATCAAACGAGAGGTGGAATAACTGCGAAAATAGAAATAGCAATTCGCATGACAAAGCACACTGCATTGTTATCGTTCGTTATCGATTTAACAAGACAATATCTTTTTTCAGAGGAACGCGAATTTTGTACGAATACATCATGAAATGGCAGTATCGATGGTACGACATCGATGGCTCAACAGATCTCATTTGCATAGACTTTATTTTCTGGTAAACACGCAGATCAATCGAAGAATTTGAAATATTTTTATCTTGATATGCTACGTCCGATAAAGCATAAACGGGACTTCATTTAAAAGATTATTTAAAGAAATAACATTTAAAATTTGTATGATTGAGTTGATTGATTCAAATAGATTAAAAGTCGCTGTCAATCATTCTACAAATCTTTTATAAATTTTACTTTATTCTTAAGTTTCCTTTTAAATGTTTTTAATCAAGATAATGTATCAAATCAATATACTATATATTATCAGGTAATATAAAATAATACATTATAATATAATCATATAATAACGGTATTATTACATTTGAAAACACATAAAATATACAAGATACGAATTTAAATATTTTACGTATATCCCGAAAGCTTGAAAATGGTACGGACCATCAAGAAACGATGATCGCATCCTATTGACCCACGAGCACATCAATGATATCAATGATAGCACCTTCGGTGTTCTCGTTAATACTCCTTTGTGAATATTGCATTTGATCTGACTAGCTACAAGTCCCTTTTATCTCTTAATACTGCACCAACGGGAATAATCCGATTTAATTCTCATTTATACGTCAAGGAACCATCGAGTTTAGCGGAAACGAGATCGTTTTAGAGATACAGAAATGCAACGAATGTGATGAAAGATATAGGATAGCTTTTGCTAGTATTTCCAAGAAATGGAAATTGTTAATGCGTCCTACAAATTAGTAATATTTTCTACTACTCTTTTGTAATTAAAGTTCGTATACGAAACATTTGGATTATTTCATTAGTTTGAAGTATAAGTTTTGTAAGAATAAGGAACGTACTGCATAAAAATAAGCATGCATCTCACATAATAAAACTTTATCGAATATGACAATAATCTTAATCTACTTAAGTTATTGAATGTAAATTAGCTACTTGTTTCCTTAATTGTATACAACACGTTCCTTTCTCTTATAAATTTACTGAGTTTTATTTCTTTTTTTACTTCAAACTAAAGAAATGATTAAAAGTATTTTGTATATAAATTTTAATCCTTTATTAAGATATCGAAAATTATATAATGAATATTAAAATATCGAAAATCATTCCTATCATTTTCTGCTGCGTAAATATTTTTTACTCAAATACTAATTGTTAGATATCTTAGTACGTGTTTATGAGAATAATCGATAAATTTTATTGAAGTTAATAAAGCATAGTTTGCATTATGGTAATACATAGCATAGTATCTGCAATATAAGAGCAGTCACGGAACGATGAAACGTTCGAAAGACAATTTATCGATTCTTCATAGAAATAATTTTTCACCAAGAAAAATGAGGTTTTATATTGTATAAAATTTGAACAATTTCAAACAAAATAATACAATTTTATGTTAATGCTGATCTAGTATTGCATTTTATCGGATACTTAAATACTTCGAATAAAAAGCATTATTATGAACTTTCTTTTACATTTATTTCGAAATCTTTGTAAATTCAGTTTAATTCAATGGACACAAAATATATAGGTTTCTCTTATTTCACAATAAATATGTGTCAATAGAATATTCCTGTAATTTACCATTGTATCAAAATATTTTTTGCAATCTTGATTTTTTATAATTTCTATACCAAAACAAGATACAAAATGTTCATCCCCTAAAACACAGCCATGCGCATCACGTTTCAAATGCATAATACAGACTAATTCCAAAATCCGACCCTTAAGTTAAAACACCTAAATTAAACAGGTAGATTTCCATCCATACTAATAAAACACCAAGCTTTCCGCAATTCAATCAGCAAAAATCGAATAAAAATCAAACCATACCTGCGATCCACGAAAAATACAATATCTCTGATTCTTTTGAACATCAATCATCATCAACCCTAATATTAAAAGAATTACAAAGAAAAAGAACTGATCGGTTGCGCTCTATCGCTATGTTTTCGCTCGATACCAATAAAATCCAAGAATATTCTTCCCCCAGCACAGAGGCGCGCGTTACTTTCGAAAAGGTAACATTAACTTTGATACTTACAGCAATTCGGACTGTCCACGGTCACGGAAGCAAGACCAGATGATACACCGCGAACTTAGGAAAATACTTTGCAAGACGATTACATTCATACAAAGGCTGCTCACCTGACGATGAGAGCACGCGACTGCCAACCACCCCGTAGATCCGCGGCATCGTCGAAACCACCCTACCTACAGGGGTTGGCGACGTCGATTCCGTACATACCAATACATTGCACTCACCACATAGCGATACTCTATGTAGAAAGGATTCTATACGTCGTTGCTATCTACTACTATGCCAAACGACCTTCGAGTGCTGACTTTTAAGCAGGGCCGTGTCAGTAAACCAACCACCCCCGAAAGTGGATGCGATTGGAATTTTCTTTTTCAAAGGAACTTTCGTTATCGGTGTACCGAGCAGTAGAGAGTGCAATAAAGTATAACAGAGTATGTACATAGGTACATTGAGATATATAATTGTAATGGGAAACATTTGGGTGGAATTTAATTAGTGATTGTTGTAAGTGGAAGTTAGTTGGGGAGTTTTCTGTTAGGTTGCTTTGGTTTTGAATTGATTCTATTGGGAAAGTTTGTTTTTAATTGTTAATTCTCTGTGTGTTTCATGGGGGATGTAAAAAGAGATTTTAAATTGTAGTTTCTTGAGAAAAAAAGGAAGCTAATGGGATAGAATAATGTAGTTGTATCAATGTGTCTATTTGCTATATTATAAATGTGGTATGATGGGAATTAAAAGAGAATTTAATGTGATGAATTTCAGAAATATGAATTGTGAAAAGTGTATATTACTTTAATGTTAGAAACATTTAAATATGTTTAAACAATGCTCAAAGCGGAAACGGCCACCAAAATGCCTCAACTTTTGGGGATATTTTCCTATTTATCGTAAAAAGTAGATGCCCAGGAGGAATTGTAATAGAAGGAGTCGATAGAGCAAACATTTTTCTTGAGGAAACCATAATTGTCAGTTGCAACATAATTTTTGTTCTCGGCTGAGAAATTAAAATAGCTCCGCAAGGCACAAGGTACTGCCAGTAATTCGCAGTGCAACCGTTTCACTGGTCTACAAAGTTGGACTTTCAATCACGTGAAAGAAAGAAATTCTCAAACAAGTTTCTCAATTCAAGTTATGTGACAACTACCGAAATTAGCACCATTCGTTTCACCATGTTTACAGAGTTCAACTGCGATCTTTGAAGCCCATCGAAAACTGAGTTTATATTGAATTTTAATTATGTGAATTTATTATGTCTTTGTAAAAACCGTACAAAAATCATTATTTATGAACAAATAGCGGTAGATTCCGCATTTATGATGCAAATGAAGATGCAAAGTGAGTACTGAAGAAAACTTTCAGAGTTCAAAATAGCAGCTCTGTGAAAATGACCAATTTCGAAGTATGTAGTCTCCTTATAAGGGTAAATTCTTTTAATAGAAGTAGCAATACCGAATTAGTACCTATATTTTTAGAAGGGAATATTACTATGAATAGTTTTTTAAATTGTATAGTGTCAATTTGTTTTTCTTTTACCAAATAAAAATTGAAGCGGTTTTTTGTTCTCTGTATAATATTCCAATAGCTTTAAGATTTGAAAAAGTTATTGCACAAATTACTGAAATGGTACATTATTTTTAAGTGATTATTATAGACTATTATACTAATTATTAGACTTTTATAAAGAATTATAAAAAATTGCAAGAAATGTGAAATAATAATTGAAATTGCTATTTAAGTAATCATAAAAGAAAAGTATTTGCAACTTCTTCGATGAAAGTATAACAAAGTTGAAACTGCTGTTATTTCAAATATCTACTTTAACGTATAACTTACAACCTGGATTAGCTAAATTATATTGAAATTATATAAAAAATCAATAAGTTTTTTCACCTTGTATCGTCGAACCGCGAAAATCGTTTACAGGAGAATTCCGGCCCGCGAGTGAGAAATTGTGGAAACTGCTGGTGTATGAAACAAATTGTAGTTACAGATGGTAAAACAGTCGCTATTGCGAAATTATGCTCGGAATCTGGGAAAAGATATCTGTACTGGATAAAAACGAACAGTAAACCAAGATTACTTTGATTTCTACAGTTGGAAAGGAACGACAAAACGAAAGCGTTAGCCGGTTTGACGTGTACAATTTGCCGATGAAGGTGTTCCATACAGCATTGTACTTTACATTCTATTCAAAATGATACGAATAGTAACTTTATTTCTTTTGACAATATGTATTTTTTCTGGTATTCGAGCTGAGAATTTAGAGACTGTGAGTGATGAAGAGCTTTTAAATCTTATAAAATCTGAGAAATATGTAGTGGCATTATTCAGTAAGTTTTAATGAAATTTATTAACATTAATAAACGCCTTCGAACATTATCACTTTCTCAAGAAGCAAGTGATGTTAACAAATTGCTTATAATGAATTGGAAAAGAAAGTCTATGCGTAAAATTACGGATAACTTATCAAAAACGTTGGTATAACCTGAGCAGTAAAAATAATTTAACTACTTCACATATGTCGTCACATTTTTAACATAAAATGTAATATAAATCACGTTTGTGCAGACTAATAATATATGAAAGACTATAATACTGAATATTAACCATTTTTTCATTTACAGCAAAGAAAGACTGCGATGCATGTGATAAAATAGAAACTGAAATGGTTCACATACGAGAAGACCTGATTGATTTCATAGGTGCATGGGTAATTAAAGTTGTAAATAGTCAGTTACTTAGACTTTATAATACAGAAAAGGAACCTGCATTGGTATTCTTTAGACATGGAATTCCATTATTATATGAAGGTTTGGCATACAATACTATTTCCATCACATTACTTTAAAATGTATGTACCATATAATTTAACTGAAACTCATGCTCATAGGCAATTACAATGATGAGGAGATCTTAAACTTGTTTCTTAAAAATGATGAGCCTACAGTAAAAGAACTCACAGATGAGACATTTGAACATTTTACACAAGCTAGCAGTGGTGCTACAACTGGGGATTGGTTTGTTATGTTGTAAGTTTAATTCTAAATACTATAACTTAATATGTTTTTGATATTCAAAAATATTTAATATACACTTTTAAAACAAAGCCATAGCACAGATTGTGTGGAATGTGTGAGAATGGTTGCAAGGTGGGAAGGTGTAGGTGCAAAATTGAAACAACACATTAATGTAGCACGGGTTGATAAAAATGGAGCTGGAGCATCTACAGCTAGACGGTTTAATGTTTATCAAGCTCCACAATTCATATTGTAAGTATACAGATACCCACTATTAATGTTAATAATTACATTGAACAATGTAGGAAAGTGATTAATCTCCTAGTTTAAACATCCGAATGCATAGCATTCTATTAATATCGCAAATGAGATTCTTAAAACAACTTCACACAGCGTTATGGTATTTAATATAATTTATTTTGTACTTATAGCTTTCGACATGGTAAAATTTACCGCTACCAAATTCCAAAATATGATATTAATTCTTTTGTGTCATTTGCAAAAATCTGGTATAAAAATGTACGTGCTGAAAATGTTCCTGCACCACTAAGCCCATTGTAAGTGCAAGCATCTATTGTAATCTCAAAATATCTTTCTTGGTACAACAGGTCGTAATGCAATACTTTATAAGACACTTTTATACAAATCTATTTGTTTTTTGTTTAAGCGATGACTTGACACAAATGATTGCAAACACTCTTCGTGACAATCCAGGAATCATAAAGTTTGGCAGTATGATTATTGGTGTTTTTGTCGTCATTTCTATTATTCTTAGCATTAAACATAAACGTCAAACACCAGAAAAGAAGGACTGATCATTTATGTTGCGTATCAAAGGTATATATTACAGATATCATTTCAAGCTGTCATTTATATCTAACAAAGATATGTTTATAAAGCACAATTTATTTTATAAAACTTTTACCCTTGTTTATACTTTTGTAATAAAGTACTAGTTTCATATATTTTTAAAACTTTTAAATAATGTACCTTCATTTATTAATTGGCATAATGTTATCTGAAAATATTACATTCATTACACAAAATAATTTTCGAAAAAATGTTTACATCTTTCCAACTTCATAAACATAAAGAAAAAGCTAACGGAATATCCATAATATATACGTCCAGAACTCACATCAATAGGTGTACATTGTACTTCAAAAATTGTGATTATTTTATACATCCTAAATTATATATAATTGTTATACATACTGCAACCAATTTAAATAGAAATCTTATCTGAGCCTTAGAACATAAAGTGTAGTATAAAAGTTGCTGTTATTACACATGACATTAAAATTTGGTACATTCATTGAATACAATGCAATTGCTGGAAAAACAGAAGTAATATAATAAAAAAACCTTTTGTACATTAGTTTTGAATACTGATACCTAAATCACAATTATTAAGTTCAGTGCATTTCTACTGATTTGTTAAAATAATTTGCGACAGACCAGAAAAGATATTTCTACTTGTATGTACATTTATTGTAATTTGTTTTCAATAAAAACGAAAATGAATTTACTTGAACATGAATTATTTCACATTTGGTAAGTAATTCATGCATTTTCCAAGTCACTTTTATTAGTAAAAATCAATAGAAAAATATTTATAATATAAAAAAATTATGAAAAATCTTTTAAATCATTCTGTAACTGCATTATGTGGACATTAATTATCATAAATTAAATTTAAAAAATTTCAACTACTGAAAGTTCACAATAACGCTGTTATATCACAATACGCAAGACACTATGTGCAACACAATACAGGAATTAGGTATGTGTAATGTAATTTCAACATACTTCTTGTCTCGTATCATTATTTTGGTCTTATTAATGGAAACTATTGCAATTATATTAAATATTATCAACTGATATGTTTATCCTAAAGACAGTAGATGGATTAGATAATGCCACTCGGATGCTATTTTCAAATTTTTCATGTATAGATGAAAACTCCATCATGTTACTTGGCTTAGAATCGATCCAAAAGCCATCAAATTCATAAAAGAGATAACAATAAAATTGATGAAAGGCACGAATCGTTGGCAGAGTCTTTGAAGAATTATAAATATGAGTCTTTGCAGTACCATCTCTTAACAACTTCAAAGCCATACTTGTTAGATTTATACCAACAATAGCAAATGCATAACCATAGCGTGGATGTGTAGAATGAGATAATACATGTGTCGCTGCACTAGGATACTCTTGAGCAAAATAAACAAGATTCTCTAATCCTAAGATTCCCATTCCACGAAAGTCTGTCTTCGGATCATCTCCTTGAAAGCCAATTTCTTGCCACTGCTTTGTTACTCTAGCACCTAAAGGCTCATAAGGCATCAGTAAATTCCATAGTCTCAACAATAATAATTCGTGTTCTGGATTTTCTGCGTCGTACGGAGTCTTTCTAAGTTCTTCGCATTCGACGCAAAGTTGTCTGTATCCCCATATCAATTCTACACATTTGCCAAAGGACTTAGCAAAATCGGGATGGGCAGTGGGATTTATTTTCTTAGTCACCAAAACAGTTCTGATTGCTTCTTCTAAGATTTTACGTTCCGTTTTTGTTGTTATTCCTCGCTGATCGGCGAGATCATTTAAATAAACCACAAGTGTCTTAATATTAGCATTTCTCGATTGTTTAAGAGATTCTTCGACCGCTAACGTTCGCGGAGCTCCGGATGATTCCCCATAGCAAATTCTCTGGAGCTCGCACATTTGCGTTGTTTGACGTAATAACCATTTCACCAAGGGTCTGAAATACCAGCAAACCAGTGACCAAAGGTACACAAACATAGTTTCCAATAATTTTTAAGAGCCCCGTCAGAGAGAAACTGCATAGATCCGTCCACGAAATCCACAATATTCTGTACGGTTTATCCTTTTTCTATCATATCATTTCGAAACTCATAATTCCCTTTACTTCGTAAGAAAAATATATTACGAAAAACAATTTTCCAGTATCTTTGCAGGCTTAACTTTTCTCTCACTCACTGTTACGTTGCGAGACGCTGTACATAACCTGCATTAATGCGGTCGTTGAGCATGACTGCGGCTTTATGTTTCTCACAAGAATAAATTGTAAACGCAAAACTTTTTTATCCGTATGATAAACTATTTAGTTTTACAGTGACACATATAGAAAATGCCAAGTTTCTTAAGCGTTTAGTGTCACTAAACAGAAATCAATATTAACCTACGAAACTAACGCGATATCAACGCTGAAAGAGGGGGTCACTCAGTGCCCCCGGTGTAACTCAGGGCCGTCGTTATATGTAGAATCAAATAATTGTTATATACGTACGTACCCGTTTTGAATCGAATTTGTAAAACACTTTTTATGTCCGCCCATTGAATACAAATCTAGATAAAGAAGTACTAAATGTTTGCCAACTTGAGCGAGTATACAGAGACGTTAAGATAATTGTAAACTTATCACCTTAATACCTTGGCCAATGGGCAATGTTTGCAAACACAACTCAAATTATTTGTTAAGTGGTTGATACGGTAATGAATACATTTAGATTACTGTTACACGAATAAAAAAACTTCATAATGCATAATTGTAAATTGCTGGTAAATCGCGTAACGTGGTTAAGATATTAAATTACATATTAAAAATATCAAATATTGGCAATATTAAAAGAAATTACTTGTAAGTAATTTATACTATGTAAATGAAATTGTAAATTTCTCTTCGATTATTTAGCTATTGTACATTAAATTATTCACAGGATAATAAGACTTCTTTTTCTCAGAATGAAGAATATCTTTTAAACAATATTAAACGATTTGCAAATTTTATGAATGAATGCCTCCTACTGAATCAAACTTCAGCCAGCAATGTCTTTTAATAGTGAAAACATCCTGGCTCCTTTCGTCGATCTTTGTTTTACAACTTATATTTTTTAAACAGTATCGGAAACTATTTAATGTCGTGAACCGGTAAGAAAAAAGGTTCATCGATGGAGAACGAATACATGTCCTCGTCGGATATATCAACGGATAGTTCAGTTAATATTGAATTTCTCTCGAACACCGAAAGGCAATGCAAACAATTATCAGAAAATGAGCATAGAGAAAAGGACAAAACAGACCCCGACTTGGTTCTAAATCTTCGAAATGTACCACCAATATATGATCCCAATTCAGAAAACGATGATTCTTTAGAAAAGTTGTCGAAAGTGCCAGAGCATACGGAAGATTTGTCATTCGTAGCTGAAGATGATCAATCTTCACGAAATGATGAAGATAAGTTTTTATTTCGACCCAGTAAAATTAAAAGTATCATATATTATACATATACCAAGAAATTTTTAAACAAATTCAAAATAGTCTGCCACAAAATCTCGAATCGTTAATATAATAATTTCATTATTACTATGATTACAAATAATTTCGATATCATAATTTCATTATAATATTCGTACTTTTGAGAACACTAAAAGATAATGAATCAATTGTAGGTAGAATTAATCGTTTGCGTTTTCTTTACACATTTGGCAAATTACAGCTACGTTCTTCGCGAGCGCATAGTATCGCTAGGTAAAATTATGATGGAATTAAAGGAAGATTTAAAGAACGAGGTAGAGCTTTGGAAGAAAGAGAAAGAAGAGCTTCAGCTTCTTCGAGAAAGAAACAATATTCTGGCAGTAGAGGAGGCAACTGCAGCTGCTCGTGCAGCTGCTGCAGCTTATGCAGTCGAATCACCGTTATCCAAGAATTTGGGTAATACACTAATCTAAGAATTTGATCGAAATGAATAGAAAATTGCCGATGAAAATGAAGAAAATCTCAGACTGGTGTAAACTTCTGTCGTTAAAATAGGGACAAAAAATAGAATATTTGTTTTAAGATATGAATTTGAATGATTTGCTATTTGAAATGAAAAACTTTCCAATACAAGGAATCGAAAGTGGGAAAGAGGACGAGAGTAAAATATTAAAGTTTATTATATTTCAAGGCTCTGTAAACTGGACGCGGTTAAGTTGCAAAGACGTGAATTTACGCCAGGGGTCGCAAATATGTTAATATAAGAAAATAATTATATATGAGATAGAATATATGTTTTATAGGCGACGTTTTGGACATTACTTCCGAGGCAACACTGACGGAGCTTGCGGTACTCGAATATGAAAAGAAGCTTGCGAAGTATCAGGATGAATATTCGTTGAGTCAAGCTGAAAAGCGTTATAACACTCGTTGGCAATTAGTCGCAAATGCGTACAAACAAAAACTTATGGAGGTAGAGCGGCTTTGTGACGAAGAGTTGGAAAAAGTTCGACAGAATGCGAGTTATCTTCAGCCACTCAAGGATATTGCGTCGCAATGGTATTCTGACGAAAGGAATCGCGGAGATTCGATTCAGGGATCTTATCTTAGAATAGAAAGTCAGAAATACAAAAGTAATAACGACAATGAGAATGATAATTATTACAATTTTCGAAGAATCGATGCGGAAATGAATAAAGTTCCAGAAATGTTTGCAGCCAAATTCAAGTATGAAGATTTATCGAAGCAAGATGTAAATTGCGGAAAAATGTGAATTTTTCTATAGTTATGTTTCAGAGCACAAATTAGACAAAAAGTATTTAGATAATTTCCACGTCGTAATGGACTTCACTTTAAATCATTTTATTTTGAAGCAATTGTATTTTCTTTGAAAGATGACACGCGAAAATTAGTATATAAATATCATTTCTACAATGAAAATTTTAATAAAAACAATGTAAATGAATGTATTTTTCGTTTGTAAATGTACTTTTCATAAATTTATATAATTCTATAACGTATTTTGGCACAAAGGGAATCAAATCAAATCAACATCATTGGCTTTCAGAATTATAGTTTTATGCGAACTTTGATTAACTGAAGTAACGACATTTATATATGTTGAAATTTTAGATTAATTTGCCCACTACTATATAGGAATCATAATTAATTCGTGTTTAGGTTATGTATATTGTAGTCGCAATGGTTCAGACGTACAATTTAAATACACATATCGGTATACATCGATACAAACTATATAGGTTATATATCGATACAGTACATCGGTTATTGTACCTTCACATGTCGAAGACGATATGCATAGTTTTATTAACTGAAATCTTGATAAACTAAAAAAGTAAGTTTTACTTTTTCTCAAAACAACGTAAACATGTAATTGTACCTGCAAGTTGTTTAATAATCCTCGGTATTGTCTGCAGAATCCACACTTTTCCTGTGACTGATGCACAAAAGATTTTAAGTTCCTTGTAATTTTTAAAAGGATATCTCACTTGCGATTTGATAATTCACTAAAAACAATATATAAACATTATTAATTTGGATACTGGTCCTTCATTTCCCGCTTTGGAACAAGAACTATGTCTGTTTTCACTTTGTTTGCTTACGTGATAATACAGTTACCAATTGTCGGTACCTTTTGCATATTGTAAACTACCCATTAAGCAGTGGTAGACATGGCATTTGCAACTAGAACCCTCTTGCACTATGTGGAATTACATTAACACTAGAATTAACAAGGGAGTCAAAATAACTGGTACTTCATTTTTCATAAAAATTTTTCAACTTTATAGAGGAACCATAAAATGGATTTTCTATGTCCATCTTATAAAACATAAGTTACTGAATTAATCATCTTTTCCACCATTTGATTCCTCTCTTCCTAAAGTACTTATTTAATATCTTTAAATATAATAGATCTAATACCCGTACTTCTAGTGTTAAAGCTGTGTTAAGAGATTCGAGATCTCGCACTTCTTTTGATATTCTGTAAAAGCCGATAAGGATGAAACTTGTATCGGTTGAAAATAAAAATTATACAGTTAATTGCGTAACGGATAGTCGTTATTAAGAGCATTTTGCAAGACATATAATAATAATATAATCTATGATGGAGTACGAAACATTTGAATCAAATCCAAATTCTAAAAGTTATTCAGGATAAAATTATATTGCCACTATTGTTTTGCATTTGGAGCACAAAGAGAATTAAATTGTGCTAGTTCAAAAAGCATATGAGTATTCGGAGGTTAATGTCGTTTTGGTCGTGAAGGTTAGGAATAATTAGAATTCGAATAAACATTTCTAATCATTTATTTATTAATAATAAAGGTACAGAGATCAATGAAAGTCCCTTAACTCTTCTCAGCATTATTTAACATGATACAGATTATCATGTTTCGATCACAGTTGATAATGAAGAGGAGATCATATTCCTTTTCTTGAGTAACTCGTCCCTGTCGATCTGGCCGATAAAACCGGTAAAAGTTCCCTGAGTGGCGCCACTTTATGGAATTTACCACAAGAGCATTTCTCACTTTTCGTTTGATGCCGTCCAGGTGTATCTGTAATAATATATGAGTATAGTTTCACACAATTTCCTTATTTACCGATTGCGGAATAATATTACTGTCGTCTACCTATTACCTATATTGCTTCTACTGTTCCCTATCAATCAATTTTTACAATATTATTTACAAATTTAGTAACTATGGCAAGATAACTACACAGTTAACTTTTACGCAGTATTTACCGCTTTCTTCTTGTGTACTTACAGATTCGGAGTTACTCTCCACAGACCTTGCGGTCAGATGCACTAATTGTTGTGTGATTTCATTTTCTGGTATTACCTGTATGTTTCTTTTCGTTCTGTGTCAAGCAGAATCATTCATCTCATGCAGCCTTATGTAGTAAGAACCTAACCATTTTAAATCGATTCATTGTAATGCGAAATTGAACAGTATATTTAAGTCGACGACCTCAAGATTAAATTGGAAGGTAAAGGATTAAGCGCGCCACATTTTAAATTTTCTATAGAACGCACTAAATTCGGTGACACTACCGCCTTCTACGGCCCCTATAGAACCTAAATTCGACGGCACTACCGCCGTTTTCTCGAAACCATGTCCTCGCTGCTCCTATTTGAGCTTGAATATATATGATCATGTATCATGATACAGAGAATAGATTTGCTTTCACCAATTAGGAACAATCAAGGAAAGTGACATATCACTGAAAAATGACCGTGATTGAGAACGAAAGTGATCGAATCACTCGTGATTCACAAATAGCATTCTACGCCATCTCCAACCATTTAAACTTGGATCTCCTGAAGTGTCGCGTCCAGTGTTACCAACTAAAACATAATAAGGTATAGGGATTTATAATTTATATCCTGGTAGGCATGTAATTGTCAGTTTCGGAGGGAAAATGAAATTAATTTTAGGATACATCACGTATTTGAAAGATTTTTGTAAAAATCAAATAATCTTAAAGTATTATATACTTAGAATTGAATTTTTAACACGAAGAGAAATTTAATGAATTTTAAGTTTACGAAGTTTCATTATGAGTCTATACCAAAATACAAAATTTAATAAGTTAAAAGCAATAAACATTTTATAATATTGAATCACTTGACATTGCTTGTTATATTATTTTTTGAAAATTGTAAACCGTTTTCTTAGCCTTTATTTTGGTGGTAAGTATTCCTTGAAAATGTTACTAACTAGAGTAACCGTATGAAACGATAAATTTTTGCAATGCAAGAAAAAAATTATACGCGTGATATGAATTAAATGTTTTTGCTTTAAAATAATTTCAAATGATTATTTATGTCAATCAACAGTGCAGCTTTAAGATAGTTTTTACAAATTAATATATTTTATTGGCAAGCAATTTTTTTTAAATTATAATTGAATTATTTAATTTTAATTTTATTTTCAACAATCGAATACAGCACGGGTTAATTTACAATCATAGTTTATTAATAATATAATCAAGCAAATTTACAAAATTATTGTAATAAGTTGCCCCACTGAATCTCATACTTATCTTTGCTTCCTGACATTCAAATGATATATAAAACACAAAAATGATCAATTCTGAAGGTAAAAAGCCCTACTCGATGCAATCTTCGTATTCACAGAATAGAACGTAGCTCCACGTCAAAATATTATTATGTCAGCATAATATCGTAACATACTAACTCCTTGCAATATAATCTCCCTCAATACCATCAACAAATAAAAAAAAACGTCATTTAAACCCAGTTGCCCTTTACCTCATAATTTCCCTCCCTACTCATTAAAATTCCACTTCAAAAAATCTCCTCTATTTCGTACTTTCAAAAAATCCAACCCCCATCATCGTCCAACTGCACAAAACATTCTACTACATCAGCACCCCTTATCTCTAACTTCCCAAAGATCAATTCCTTAAACTCAACCACATTCTATATCACATCAAATTAATCGTACCATCATCCTCCACAGCCAAAAATGATGTTAGCCAATTGGCTCAGCCACGTCTCACGGATTCTTCACTGTCCCTGTAATCGTAAGTGCAGATCGACTTGCCACTGAAAAAGAGCCATAAAAGTAAACGTGAGCGTGTTCACGCTGTCGCGATCGAGTTAGCGAAATACCTCGTTATCTGTCTGATTACATTAGTGACAAGGAGGGCACTCCCGATGAAGTAGGAGCGTAGGGGTTACTGGTACGGGTCTACGGTATTATTAGGGGGTGAGGGGGTGTCCCGAGCCCATAGAGCCGGATCAGAGGGGAAAGGCGAGTGCCGTTTGAGGGGTCGGTGCGTAAAAGGGGAATATACAGCTTACCAGCAGCCGACGGCAGTATCGACCAGTCGCACACGCGTACATCTACGCGCCGTCTGGATGGTCGGAGACGATTCTTCTACGATTATTCGATCCATCAGGTCGCCATTTCCTTCCTTGCAACAACTAGACGTTGGATGTGTACCCTCGACTTTGATCGATGAACAGGCGGAGGTCTTAAGACCGTACGGTGGAGGAAGATGCACGGCGATGCACTTTTTGTTGTTGCATGTGATTCTGAACAGTTTTCTGATAACTAATCTGACAATCTGATAACAATCTGATAACTGACTAACTAATTCTGATCTCTAATATAATATGGGATTTTTTTTTCACAGACGTTTATCGGTACGTTTACGTAGGGCTTTGTTAGGAAACTTGATAGAGAAATGGAGAGATAAGATACATTGATTTTTTTGGGCTTTATTTAGCTGTTGTAGGAGTAGAGATA
The DNA here is from genome assembly GCA_963989415.1 of Cerceris ruficornis. Taxonomy (NCBI): domain Eukaryota; kingdom Metazoa; phylum Arthropoda; class Insecta; order Hymenoptera; family Crabronidae; genus Cerceris; species Cerceris ruficornis. Next base: position 38,972,950 of record OZ022517.1, on the reverse strand, counting down.
TAGTTGGGAACAGTAATTCTGGAGTTGGGAATCGAAATTTAGATGTTATTTGCTTATACGATAATTGAATATGATAAATTATATTGTAAAATATTCCGTAATGTGATTCTTTATGTTCAATGAAATGGGGGTGGTTGAAATGCGCTTTAAATACATGTCTTCATAGGTGCCCCTTCAATGTTTGGTAAACAAAGTAAGAAAGTGGAAGCTGATGAAATTTTATGCGCATGTTTATCTCAATAATATGCTCTTTCAATAAACATCACAATTCTAAAACGCTTGGTATACAATATATGTTAATCTAATACAAATTTTACAAAAGTTTTCCGCTTCAATCTCTCACCATTATAATAATAGAACTTAAATTCTCCAACTTCTTAAATTTTAATCATTCCTAATCTCACGGTAATATTTCTAAAAAAGGTTGTGGTAATCGTACATAACAATCCTGCAATAAAACTCATAAATTTTTCATCCGATTCATATATTCCACCCTACAATGATTCTTAATGGAAATAATAATATAAGTTGAATCGAATTTAGTAGATTCTTTGATAATTTGAACAATAGATTCATTTAGGTCAGATGTTTTGAATTCTCTGCAACAAGGCTGATTATAAGTCGCCAAAAATGACTGCATTGTATTTAAATTTGATCCACAACATAGTAACAGCGAACGTCGGTATCGACCAGTCAGTCTCTCCTACTTGTAGCTACATCGTCTGGATAGACGACCATTCCCGTGATTATTCAATCCCAGGAGACGTTCGTTCGTTACATGCTTCATGTACACATACCATCTTTCGCGCCAACAGTTACGTTACGGTTTATTGGATACTCGTTCGATTAGAAAATGCCTTATTATCGACGATAAATTAAATTCATATTGTTACCATATTATCTACTGAATTTCGAAATAGTCCAGTTATCATGACACTCTCGCTGAAAGATTTTTATTGTAACACTGTTCTTTCTCGTTTATTTAAGATTCATGTAACACTGTTCTTTCTCTCTTATTTAATGGGCATAGTGAGTCTGTTATTTTCGCGTTTTTAAGCCTTAATACTACTTTAAAGGAAATACAAATGATGATGTTACAGTTGGTTGGGCTAACTTGCATATTTAAATGAACAAAATTAAGTATGTATAATTGTTTATCGCGAGATCTACTTAAGATGGCGCAGACAAGGAATTTAATTTTCGTTTTGCACCATCCGTTTTTGTTTGAATTTATCTTTTTAAAAATTGATCAGCAATTGTGTGTTGGTAACGTATTATTCCTTTTTTTTATAAATGTTAGGTGATGTTAAATGTTTATCTTTATAAGTATAAAACAAATTGTGCATGAAATATTATTAAGGGAAATATTATTATACTCTGCAGGTAATTCTCTATTTCTTCATACACATATGATCGTTTCACTTTAACCCTCTATGGGCCCGTGTAACTTTAGCCATAAATCTGATCGTTACTTTTCTTATTATTGTTGAAATTATATAACTTCTACAATGTAATTGAAGTAACACAAGACAAGTCTAAGCTTTTATTCTTCGAAGTCAATTTTTTAACTCTGCCAAATATTGCAATTTAGATCTTAAAGATCACGAAATTCTTTACAATTCAATGTTTCAAAATCAAATTAAATTTATTATTTATAATAGTATTTTTATCATTTTCTAATGTGCTATCGTGCAACTGATCTCCAAATGCCACAGAAAATTCGGACTGCCGAGGGTTAAATTCGAAAATATCATCAGCCATTTCCTGTAACCTCAAATTTCTCACTGACGTAATTTTGAACTTTTAATAAAATCCATTTTCTCTATACACACGAACATGGCTGACCTAATTCTAAATTTACAAACTAATGACATTCCGCTATACTTGACTCGTGAAACATCCTTCCTGACCGTCCAGAAGTCAACCATTATTTCCAAATTCCACTTTTCTTCATACCTCCTCTCCATCACAGAAACACCTTGTTAAAATCGCATTCCGTTCGCCGCTGATCCTGGTTGTGAAAAAAGAATTCTAAATGAAAGTCTAAATAATTAATCTTAACTAACATTTAATATTCCAAGTACCACGTACAAACCTTCAAAGAAATCCGAATAGAATCTGAACATATTAAACATTCAAAAACTCCAGCACCAAAGAAACAAGCAAATAATAAAGAAGAGAAAAGATGCTACAGTAACATCAAGTTCATTTATAAATTCTACAAAAATGACAAATCACATAATACGGAAATACAACAAATTATCCGTTGAACAGCGCTATCAATCCAAACACCGGGACACGAACGTCCAATCGAAAGACAGGTCCGATAATGAGCGTTTAATTTACTCAAACATCGCCGGGTCATTTCGAACTAATTCTGTCGGCAAACGATTGTCATTCACTCCTAACGATTTAACGAGACCTTGCATCACGGTGAGGCCGTGATGCACGGTATCGTGTCGTGTAGCGATTTACATCGCACTGCAGTACCTACTACTTCCTATACGAGGGACGTGTAAACTCGCATCGTAAATGGCCATGCTTGACGGGAGGAAAAAGTCGAGGGAGAGGAACTAGCAACGGAGGAAAAAAAAGGAAAGGCGCGAAAGACCGCAAACTGGTGTGCTGCAATCTCCATGGATTATCGAGTTCAAAAGACTTAATGCACAAAAGCCGCCCAAGGCAGATGGATGGGGTGAATCTGAGAGGGTGTGTCGCAAGAAAGAATGAGACGGATACCGGATAAAAACTCAAGCTAAAGGGTGAGCGATAACCGTGCATCTCTGAAATTAAATACAATGGTGTATTTAGTAGAGGATGATCGATAGAAATGTCCACTGTGAAGTTCCTTCGTGCCGGTTTCCTCTTGTTCCCGTAATCGGAAGTGGACGATGCTGTCCAGTAACGTAGATTAACAAGCAGGGATTTCGTAGGCGGTGCATGTTTCAGCTGCGTCGTTCTTACATCATTCTGTCACTGAGATCGTGAATTTATGGATACCGTGTTTTGCGTAAGTCATTGTGTAAGATTTCTATCGCGACCGCTGATAGACGGTGTTTGGTATATCTGTGTTTATTAATATGTCGTTGTCATTTATTCACGTCTTTTTCGTGGATTCTTCTTATTGTCTTTTTATTTTAACCCTTTTGGTGCCGAGCGAAAGTATCGTACCTATGCGAAGAATACCGGACCAATTTGACGAATTTGCCAAGGTTTGGGAAAAAGCTCATAAAAACCAAAGTAAAAATGAATATTACAAAATTCAAAAAGCAGCATATTACGAAATAAAGAAAGAATAAAGTAATGCTAATTGTATTTCAATATTTGTTGAAAATCATACGGATAACATCAATGCAAAACCTGATGGAAAACGTAGAAACGTTTCTCTTCTATAAACAATATTTACACATATCAATAATCATCGTTTGATCACAGTTTTATGTAGATCACGTAGTATGAAGTACAAATATTACATTTTCAATTATTTTTAACAAAATAACTAATGTCGGACCTTAGAACTAAAGGATAACTTCATGATGCACGGCAAGCCTCAGACGGATTTACTACAAAATAAGTGATTCGGCCAAGAATGTGAAGTGACCAAGATTTCTCGGAAACGGCTTAACCGATCAGTCTCAAATTTTAACACAAGCTTCTTAAGTACATTTTTTAGTAATTAATCGAAGGTTTTTCCTTACCGACAAATATTTCTTTTTTTATCAACAATTTAAGGCCAAAATTGTAGTCAAATATCGATTTTTTTTTGAAAAACCGCCATTTTGTCCAAAAATTATATTTTGCTTATTCCTTCGATTAATTACAAGATTATACATTACTTTAATGAACTCCGTTTGGTTTTTTCATTTTAGATGATCCAGTCCAGAGTTATAGTGGTCATCGCAAGGCGTCTTTTTTGAGAGGAACTCCTGGAGATCAGCTATAGCAGCTTTCAAAATTATTATTTTTACTAATAAAAAATGTTAAAACACAGTTAAAAGTTACCATAATATGTTTACAAATTTTTACATTAATAGATTTAAAAGTCTTCTCAGGAAAATTTCTTGAAATATCGACTTTTTTGGGCCTCCTGACTGTATATAACCCCTTAAACCCAAAAACAATTTTTTTAATTCTTTTGCAATGAAATTAGACTAATTATAACGTTATATAAATTGATTGAGATAGAGTTTTCTCGCAATGCGAATAGTAAGATGCCATCCGATGTGCAACGATATATCGTCGTTGGCACTTTTCGCAAGTGTTACGAACGACGATATATCGCCCTTCGACACTAAAAGGGGTTAAAATAATTTTAACTACATGTTCGACACATTTCTCAACGAATAGTCGTATTAGGTGGTTTATTTTTGTCTGGAATTTAGCATCTGAGGATTTTTATACAAGTTCATTTGTATTGTTAGCAACAGAGAATGGAATCGTGTGTTTCAGATATCTTATCCTTTAGCCCTCTAGGCTGTACAGCTTTTGATCTTTTTCTACTTTTCCATTACGGTATAAGAGAACTCCGGTAAGCCCGGTGAATTCCTTCGAGGTTCGACGATTCTCAAAAGTAATTCTCTTTACTTTCAGAAGCGCACGAAAAATCAATAGTTTCGCCGAACGAAATTGATATTCCGTTCTTTTGTTCTAGCAATTACGTAAATATTTTTTCGAGTATTTTGTTTTTAATCAAAATCTCGTAAATCACTAGAGACTTGCGTGACGATTAATAATACAATGGAAACAAAAGATTTTTACTCTTCTAATTTGAACAAGTTAGCTGTCTGCTTTCTTGCAATGTAAAAATTCTACCAAAAATGTGGGCGACTGTAAAACTATGGTAAAAGTTACATTAAATTCTCCAGTTCCGTTTTTAATTGCTTTCAGATATAAAGTATCCCTAAAGTATCAGACTAAATTCCCAGTCTTATCAAGCTGTACATACTTTTTCTTTTAATAGATAAGATACGAACATATAAAGAAGAAAAGCATTAAAAAAATATAAGAATATGTAATTTTTTTATAAAGAATAGAGGAATTGAAATTTTTTCGGTATAGAAATATGGCGACCACGAAATTTACCCTTTGGTCATTTCTAACACAAAGAGAAGCTTTTCAACCCTTTGCTGTCTTATGTTGAGCTATACTCGACCTAGCTTTTCATTGTATTCAACCTTTTATTGACTGAATTTCTACTTTAGAATTTGATGATGATTTTGTATCTGTATCTAAATGTCCTTCAATAGAAAAGAATAATCAACGATAGAGAATTTCACGAAGTTAATTTCATTTCGTTGACTAAAAATTAAAATAATGCGTCCTAAAAAGCGTTGAGGTCTAAGAAACCCTAATTACAACGCAATTTCAAAGTACGGATCCGTCGTTAAGGTCTCATTCTCGGACAAATCCCACGTTATAAACGTTTCGAACGTAATACATATTTCTGGTCTTAACTCAGCTTTAGGAGCTTACAGACGTATCACTGTTCTTAGCATCTCAGTTTAATAAAACGAAGTATTTCGAAAAAGAAGGAAAAACGTTCTCTCCTCTTAACCTATATAATACTACTCTAAAGGAGGCGAATCAATTTTGATTATATTTTCTTTTCTTAGATTTAATACTAAAATATTAAACGTCATCGGAAAAGCTGCGGATGAAAACTTCCTCGTTGATCGATAGTTCGCTGAACTCGTATAAAAACCGTGTTACCGCAGAAAGAAATGCATTTTTACTTGTTCTAGCATTCTCTTCTCGCTTTCTGCATCTGAAATTTTGGAGTAAAACCGACGTGAAATTGCACGAAGTTCGTCACGCCATGAATAATGACACTTCCTTCGCGCTTCACACGCATCCACATACATAGATAAAATACATCCGTGGAATATACACTCTTTCCATCCAGTTTTGCATTATACAGCGGCATATACGAATAAAAGTAAACAGGACTCGGATCTGCATATCATTTGCGATATCTTTCGTCGTAGGCAAAAGGTCTGGTTTTAATGGGACAAATCTGACTGCCTCGGGAAATGTTTCCAGGTCTCGAACGAAGGATTAAGTCGCCTCGTTAAGAGCTTTAACGATGTCGATCAATCTTCTGACAATTTCAGACTCGTTATACAGATGTTGATTGTTTGTTCGACGGAAGATTCTATGCATCGATAGATCAAGCTTTGTCTGAAATTGTGCAACTGAACGTTTCGCTGCGGCTGTGTAAATCAAAGGATAAAGTTCCATTAAAAATTGAAAATATAGTATTTATTGTATCTACAGTATGAATTACATGCGTATTATCACTATAGGCACATATCGTAGTAGTTGGGGTTTATAAAATTAAATATTAGAGGTAATTTTACACACGATAGGAAGAAAAAGGAGGTACATATTTGATGTGATCGGTTGTTCTTGAATAATTGAACTATCTTGATTAAATATATCGTTATCCTTGTCGTTCTTCGTTTCATTATGAAACACGTAGATGTAATTAATTTGCATGGGCGTTGACATGTGCAGATAGCACGTTTATTTTGCTTCTCACTAGAATTATATTTATCTATAAGAAAGAAACATTTGTTACGATATAAAAATTCTGCGATAAGAAAAATACTGCAATATGTTACGTTATCATAAAAATAAAATTAAATATGAGAAATGTTACGGCAAATTTTCTTTAATATAACAAATATTGTATTACATAATTTATAATCACTTTACGGATGATGTTTAATAATTTTTAAACACAAAGCATCATCATGCAAAGTGTGACACATAAATGTACAAATAAGAATTGCATCATCAAACTCCGCATAATTTACATTTTCTATTCACTCTAAATTTATAAACTACGTATGAAATTCATGATGCACGAAAGAAATATGAATTACGTGATACTTACAGTTGTTGCAATTTGTTCGATTAAACGTTGATAAGACGACAGGCACACTACGATCTGCTGTTAATGCGATCCATGATCTCCATCGTGTCCACTATCTTCAGGATCGTCGTGCATTACATCCGGTTTATACACAATAAAGAATGTGATACACCAAATGCAAAAGAGCAGAAGTATAACGGAGAACGACACAACGTTCAATTTGTCCCATCCGAGTACTATTTGACTAGTCGTTTTCAACACTTTCTTCGGGGCACATCTGCTAAAAATTCTCTCAATGCTTTGATTCTCCGACATCATATTGACTATTCGTACGATTACAATCCGATAGAAACTGTCTGTTCAAAGACGAACGAACGAATTCCTATTGCACTGATAATTTACAGAATAAAGCAAGTATCTGGTTCTTTGACGAGCATCTGATTAGATAACATGTATTTAGAATGGTCAGCTGAATCAGTTCCGACGATCATACGAATTTCCTGCCATTGTGAATGACATTGTCGGCATTTATTAAAAACGATAGTATCAAATTGGTCAGTTTTTAAAATGGTAGTACGTTGATTTGAATTATACGTAAAAGAAATTTCACAAAATGATTACTTGGAATGGAATTTGAGATGTGGCTCTTATGAATGAAGATAAATCACGTTTGAAGATAAATTATGTTTGATCGTATAGCGTACACTTTAAAAAAATTGTATACTGTTTTTAACGAATAAGTGAAAATAATACTATATTAATTTAGTGATTAATTAATTGTTGGTTTTTCAAGTAACTGGCCAGTTTTCAACAGTGTCATCATGCATGATAATTTAATGTATTGTAATGCAAATATCAAAAGGGTCAAGATATTGAAGATGCTCGTAATAATTGTTATAATGAAAGTTTATTTTAACATCGAAATATCAGTCTTCAAAGTTGTCATTCTTATAATAAAAAATAACAGTTCTTTGAAATGAAAGTGAAGTACTGTAGCATTGATGCACGCATAAATAAAAACATGAGGAAGAAATCTTATATTCAATATGAAAATGGCATTCATTACTCTAAATCTATTCCGTAAGAATCTGTTTCTAGAATGAAATTTTAGACAAATTCTAAAACTTCAAATGTAAAATAAAATTTTAGAAACAGCATTCTGTATTTTCACTGTTCGACTTCTCCCAAGAGAATAGCCAATAACCGAAAGCCGAACCGAGTGCTACAGCCAGACATAGCCAAACATTGTACGTCATGAAAATTAACATAAGCAGATACCCTATTAACAATTGTATAACGTGTATAATCGTCTGGAGAATGTGAATTCCGGAGAATAATAATCTCCTGAAATGAAAATTAACATTAACTTCATGTTTAATTTTTAATTGCGCTCTAACAAACAAAATGCTACCCACGTCTTTGATTTTCTTTCGCAGCTCTTCCTAAGATGCGCTGTGTGTGTAAAAAGATGTTCACTATGAAACGCAAATAACGAATTAATGAAGTGAATTGAATTCTTAGTTATATTTTTAATAGTAAAAAAAATACTGCTTACCGATAGCTCTTTATACCTTCGTACATAGATGTCAAGAGTATAATTCCCACCATAGACCAACCAAGTCCCATCCAATTTGTCACTTGCCATCCATTAAACAAAATAGTTTCTGTTTCACCGACGTGAAATGTCATCTGTTGTTGATTAAACTTATTAATCGGGATTGTTTACGATGACGATGCGATAAATTAATATTTACGTTAATTAAGATCGATGAGTGAATTTGTAAGTTAACTAGTTATATTGCTTCACTACTTACAGAATGCATTGTGAAATTAAGTTTTGTTGTCGTACACTTTCAGAAAGGCAGTATACAACGTTATGAGGTCGCGGAACGGCGAAATCATTTTAGACGGATGGTTATTGCTTTATCAAACATCTTTATCGATAACGTATCGAACGGTCGTCCGCTTTGAAGCATCGAAGAAAATCTATTCTTTCGAAATGAAGATCTTTTGATTCATTAAACGCTGCGTGGTTAATAAATGATTATTAAATATATATATTGTGCTCTAATTAGTGAAAATATATACATGAGTGAATAAGTCATATACATCAAAATTAATTTATAATATTTGTAAAAACACACTGAACTTTTCAAAGCTTATTTTGAAAGATAGTTTCATTTCTAAATAGAATACTCATTGCATTTGTTAATCTTGGAAAAAAATCACATAATATTTTACATTGTATGTACGTATAAAATTCATCAAGTTCGATTCAATGAACGAGTAATTATTATTTCTTTGTTAAAAGAATGTATCCACTCTGCTACTTCGATCAATATTCCTTTCAATTTTGTAAAACAATGCAAGCATAAATTTATAAAAGCAGTGCATGGTTTGGAAATAAGTAGCATTGAAGATATTAAAAATTAGACGTATACCATTGAAAATTATTTGCAGAATGAAAATTCTACGAGTGCTTCTTAACCCTTTGCAGTCCAATGTCGAGCTATACTCGACATAGCTCTTCACTTCATTTTATTTTCTAACGATTTAATATCAACTTTCGAATTTTATAATGCTTTTGTAATGCCATCTAAATATCCGTGAGTATCTATAGTTATTGTTATAATTAAAAGAAGAAGAATACCCAATGATAGAAAATGTTGTGAAACTAATTTCATTTAGCTGACTACAAAATTGAGAAAATAATTCGGACCGCAAAGGGTTAACATAGTCAGATATGGTAAAATAGCTGTTTATGCTGACAACCAGAAAGATAGAAGGTTCATGAATGTTTAAACAAACTGACATTGTCATTAATCTCCATTTAAATGCACAACACTTATTGTTAGTATCAGTATCAATTTTCTATTACCCAAAAACATCTTTATCAAACACTTCTTTCAAATGTACGGCAATAAAAGTTTCATCTTTGTATTTGCCACTTTCATTTCTGTTTTGCAAATAATCTGTAAATATCGTTATATTTAAAAAAGACATATGCTTGAATTTCAATGTCGTTTCACCGATATAACTTTCCTATCTGAAAAAAAAATTACAAATTAAGACAGTGCAAACAGTTTCTCTACACGTAGAGGAATACCTTATGCTCGTAAGAAAATTGTCTTTCCATAAAGAATACTTTAAACGTACCATCATTAGAAAATCGCAGGAAAACAGCACATTTCCTGCTTCTGTACAAGAACGTATGAACAACAGCCAATTACGTGAGTCAATAAACTTCCATCCCTTAAACAACGACGATGAAGTTTCAGCTACTTTATTCGACTTTGCACAAAACTAGCTACCATCACATAAACACTATGCTCAGAATACCTAAACTTTCAAACTAATATAATGTTCCTTACTTTTATTGTGCGATAAACTCATTCAGATATTCAACTATATCAGATTTTTGTCGCAGCTAATTTTCTCTGTAGATAATTTGGACTTTGCTAATTGATAATTATTTTCTATAGTTAATTGAAATATTCCTTAACAATAAAACTACCAACGATATATCTATTATATTTCAATATATTAAATAAGTATTTTGGAAAAAGAGGAATCAAGAGGTGGAGAAGCTGATCGATTCCCTAATTTTTGTTTTATGAGACGAACGTAGAATTTCTACTCTATGGCATTCTTATAAACTTGAAGAATTTTTGGAAAAAATTGGGAACCAGTCAATTTGACTGGCTTGGTCGTTCTAGCGTTAATATCGATAGTCATTGTGATTACGCTTTAGATCACAAGGAGCTAATATATAAGCTTCAAACATTTACATAAATTAATACAAAATATTTTTTCTAATTTGTTCATCATGTGTACATAGAAATGTTATCAAATAAAACCAGAACTTGTATTGTATAATGTATTTACACTGAAGTAAATTTATTTAAATGTTTTTAATAAATTCGCAAAAATATTCTAACAAGATAGAAGTAGATATCGCTGGCGGGGGTAACAAAGTGTACAAGTTCGATGAAATTATCATTTGGGTTTTCGTCCTTCGCCCGGAGCAGACGGGTTCATCGTCCCATGTTCCACTGGTGCGAGTAATATACGCGACTGCCTGGTTACTACGTCCACCTAAAAGCACCTATATCTACTAAAATCTCAATATTTTCATTATCGTTAGATCAAGATTTATTACAAAAATTATTTTATTCCTTTACGCTCCGATTCGATTTTAAATTTGAATTTTTACGTACAACGTTCTCTATGCGCCTGTGATGCATTAATGTGCATAATCTGAATCTGACTGAAGAGATGATTAATGTATGTAAATATGTATTCGTATGTGTAATTTTTTACACACCGACTGTTCTGTTAAATAATGTAGAAAATATTGTGACTTGAGAGAGGATAGAGAATTTGCAAGTTTAATTGTCAGTTCAGATGGTCTAATGAGTTTTGAAATCGAGGCATTGTAATAATTGAATGTATGAATTCAGTGAGAAGAACAATGATTATATTCAGTCATTTGATATAATACTGATGGCAAAGCAGGGACACAATCCATTGGAAATTGAGAATTAATCTTTTGAATAGTACAATTATGAAATATTTAATATTGTTTGCACTTGGTTTAGCTGCCTATACTGAAACACCGAGCAGAAAATTATTGCTTACCAACAAAATTTGCGCGCATATAATTTATTTAATATCTAATCTTTTCGTCAATTATTTGCAAACTTTAATACGAACAAGTCTTTCGAGTACCAACAGTAAAAATATTGATAACAAACGATTTGTTATCACGCAAAAGAAGAAAATCAATTTAGAGACAATCCTCGACTAAAAGCTTAAAATAGTATCCCCCAGTGACTTCGCGTGTCTCCACGTTGATTTACGAACAATCCGATCCGCTCCAAATTCCCCGACATTTGACGTTATCCTCCAAAAAACGCTTTCAATCCGAAATCCCGAGCACACTAAAGCGTTTGACTCAAAGCCATAGATATCGCCTCTCACTCTAAACTTTCGTCTTTAGAAGAGATTGCACCTTTGAAAAGACCACCCTCCCCCCCTCATTTTTCAATCTACTATTCAGAAATTTTGTAATTTTCTCCAACCGGACAACTGTCCTCACAATCCGTCAAAACGTCCCTCGTTTGCAGAAACGATAGAAATCGTCCCGATTGCAGTTAACACTAGATTTACGGGCCTGAAATCTGTTAAATTGCAATATATTAAATAAGGACTTTGAAAAAAGAGGAATCAAGCCGCAAAGATGGCAATTCGTTAAGTCAGTATTGTATTATAAAGAACACGTGAAATATCTACTGTACAGCGTCTCTGTAAATTTGAGAAATGTTTATAAGACAAGTAGGAACCCGTCAATTTGACGGCTTCCGTAAATCTAGTGTTAAACACGAGACCGAAAAAGAGAGCGTTTATTTCCGAATGTTAAGTTAATCGATTTCTCCTTCTCTCTCATCGGCAGGGGGTTGAACCTCACTCCCGTTCGCGATCAGCCAAGATGCCCGGCCTGCGTGAACGAGACGGGCGCAACCTGTGGCTGATCCTGACCGCCGCGCCTCCCTGCGTCCGGAAATTTAGCCACGCTCGATTCTCAAACTCCCCTCAGTGCCATTCTCACCGTTCGACTGCCTACACCAACGGTGGTGGTTCTCCTTCCCCATCGAAGGAGACCAGTCTCGAATTTTACGACGTTCCTTTATCATCAGCGATGCCAGTCTCGTGCAGGTGGAAGCCGATTACGAGCAGAGACACGCCACGGCGTTTCATCTCTCTCCGATGCAACGAACCTTCGTACGCGAACGCGAGTGCTCACTCCCGATGCGATGTTTGAATAGTCGCCGTCCGGCACCGGTTGCTAGCATATCTTATGCTCTCTGTGCAATTCTCGCGAGAGGAATATGAAGAAATAAGGAGCAGACGTGGGAAAGCGATTGGACACGGTAGAAAGATCGTAGTTCTTTCTCGATAACGGCAATACTCGTCGTCTATGGCTTTTGTTCGTAGAGTGCTCACGGATCGAGGGGTTGCGATTGAACGTGGACACGGATTCTCGAAAGGTGAGTCATCGTTGAATATCTTGTGTTTTCTTGATTTTTCGTACTTGTTGATAAGGAGAATTGTATTGTATGATAATATGGGAATAATTGAATTGGAAATTAACACTAGAACAACCAAACCAGTCAAAATGACTGGTACACAATTCTTTCCAAAAATTCTCCAAGTTTATAGAAGAGTCTTAGAATAAATATTCTACGTCCATCTCATAAAACATAAATTACCGAATCGAGAATCTTTTCCGCCTCTTGATTCCTCCTTTTTCGAAGTACTTATTTAATATTTTGAAATATGATAGATTTAACGCCGGTAGTTCTAGTGTTAATGTAGATAAATGTACTATATATAACGTGAATTTTTAGAAAATTAATTGCGTGGTTTGGTTAATCTTCGGTGACAGTTTAAAGGAAGTGGCTTAGAAATTGTTATCATGATTTCTTCTTCTCGCTGAAAGTCAGATCGATGTAAATATAATTCTACATGTTTCGCATCCATGTTGATTCGTGCAGAATTCTTTGTGCTTTTGTACTTTTGTTTATTTAGAGGGATTCTTCCGTCGAGGGATTAGGCAGGGTCAACGTTCTATCACGAGGTACTGTTCGTGTATCGCGCGCACACGAATGAAGTTATCTGCGTATTCAAGTGTAGTAGACGGAAACAAAAAATTGTGTGCCGGTTTTCTTTCTGTTGCGAATTCACCCTCTCAATGTCTACCCGACTCTGCTGTGTTCGTATAAAGGGTGGATAGGGAGTTACTCTGTGAATTGTAGCCGCAAGTAGAAAAGGTTGGAATTGATCAGACAATCCGGACATTATTCGACGATATTTACGTGAAATGAATTCACGCGACTAGCGTGCTTAAAAGTCACTTACTGAGCTTCTTAATATCACATGGACTGTCTTATCTCGCTTAAAGAATAAAATAATTTAAGGGTATAAACTTTGAACTTAGGCAAATGTCTTTTCCACGCCGCCGTCGATTAGATGACTCGTTTAATGCTAACGATAAACGGAACATTTGGAATTTACAGAACTTCTTCGGAAACTGCTTTAGAAGTTTTTATTCCCAGTGAACAGTATTTTAATTTTATTCGAAATCTTGTAGAAAAGATAACATACGGAAGTAATGCAACAGATTTTAATCAGTTTTGAGCTGAATACAGGAGAGAAAGGTGATCACGTCGTAAATTTAACTAAAACTGAATAAAATTGGTATTTTAGCGTTTGTTACATAAATTTAATCAACAGATTCAAACTCGGGATTAAAAATGTTTGTAATCAACGAATTATCAAAACTGAATGTTATCGACCTAAGTTCGACATAACGATCTGTCATAGATAATATTCTATCAAAATAATTTCAACTTGAACTTGTCAATGATTTGGCATCATTACCTGAATATTCGTCAAAATCTATAATTACTTCTGTCATCGGTTAAAATGAATATAATCACCGCCACAGAGAGATTAAAAAATTAAATTAAACCACACAGAGTTAATATCAAATTCCCTATAACCATCAATTAAATCGAAACCAGTCTCGATTACCTGTCAACGTAGACTTTATTAACATTTACAAAGAGCATCCGGAAGTAGAGCCGAGAATATTCCTTGTAACCTTCGCTTTTTTGCATGCACATAATCTCTCATTATATAATATAATGCCATGTACGTATGAAATAACTGCCCAGAGGAACATCTAACCGAAGTAACAACGTATGAATCTCATTCTACTGCTAACTAAGATTATAGCCAGGCTGCACGTACTAGGTCGTGAGTTAGTACGCAATTACTTCAATATTTCATAAACGTCCCTGGAATGGCATAGGAGGCGATGATTTGTGACGATTTGTTGAATTATTACAGTTACAAGACACAATAGGAACTGTACTCTTAACTGCGGTTAAACAACTTTAATATCGTTTCCCTTGTCCGTTCGAGCGTGCACGTGAACTGCATAAGACAGAAGGTATTGACATCTCTATCGCGGTAATTGCGTGGAAGTTACATAAAGCTTAGTTATTTAGAAGTGACCGCTAGTGCACGATCATATCGGGCAATTAACGTGAGTTAGTATCTGAAATTAACCGCGACGTTCGCGGACAAACGTGCGAGCCTTCTATCGGAATAGAAATTCTCGCTAGCATGAGTTCATTGTGCCGGAGTTGGATGCGATAAACGTGCCCTTTCCGAGATATTTTCTCGACAATTCGTCCAAATCGAAGGAGAAATAACGGGGTCGATATGGTACCACCGACGAGAATATCTCTAATGTTCGTTCAATGCAATTCTAACTTTTTTTTAGTTCTTTTTCGAAGTTTTTTTTAGTCCTTCGTTGGTAGAAGGTTTTTTGTCGAACAGGTCCCTGTGCGCATACGTGCAATTTGCAAGCAATTCGATTTTTCGTTCGATCGTGGTTCTTGCAAAGATTGTAATTTTTATGTAGAGTTAAATATGGAAATGTTTGTAGTATTACAGATTCATGTACACTGATATTTAAGTGATTAATGTATAATATTATTTTTTTAATAATATGGCATATCTTTATAATCATAAACATTGGGAAAAATAACTTATTAAATTTAACATAGATTAACACGTTGAACGCCAACGGTATTTCGTTGGTTTCATCATTTTTACTGAAGTGAAAATTTTTCTTTTAGAAACACATCTTTACAAAACAGAAATTTTAATGGCACAAATAGAAGTATAATCAGCAGGGCTTCACCTTTTTAATGCCGATATTTAAATATTGAATGTATTA
Organism: Cerceris ruficornis; assembly: GCA_963989415.1. Taxonomy (NCBI): domain Eukaryota; kingdom Metazoa; phylum Arthropoda; class Insecta; order Hymenoptera; family Crabronidae; genus Cerceris; species Cerceris ruficornis. Next base: position 38,957,267 of record OZ022517.1, on the reverse strand, counting down.
GAAAATTCGTAAATATTACAATTTAAAGGTCAGATGAAATTGCATTGAATTCAATAGCGCCGGTCACCGGTGACCCCCATGACATTCAGCGTGTTAATCATTATCGTAATCTCGACAGATTACAACTAAATAAAAATTAGAAGAATAAATCTTATCTAAGCAGAAGTATAATTATTAAAGTCAAAGGTATATGTGCTTAAATCACATTAAAATATAGAAGAATAATCAACATAACTTCAACGACTTCAGTCTCCAATTTAAAAATCATATAAAAGCGAAGAATACTGTTGGAACGAACGGCAAGTGAATTATCAATACTACAAAACAATTAACCAGCATCGTGATACCTCTCCTGTATTACCTGATAACTCCGCCAAGAAAGGAATTAATTGAAAATACAAGAAGCTAGAACTGCATCGAAATATCCGAGTTACCGTAACTAAAACAAAATGACGCGACGTTCTACAAGAAATTAAGCGACGTTATGATTCCAACTCTGAGAAACACGTACAAGTGTACAAATATTTTTCATTCTGCACGAGAGTAACAAGAATATACACGGTAGAAATAATATTCAAATTATTATGCAAAATAATGCAAGAATGCTTTGTTACACGCAATCGTCGATTAAAATAATCTTTCAAACAGAAACACGTAGTACGATAACTTTTGATAAATTTCATACAAGCAGAATATTACTATAATAAAAATTATACATCACTTACGTAAAATTTATTAAAACTACCGTCACCGCGTATTAATTATCTGACTAACGATTATTCTCTTCAACTTCTGCACGATTGCTCATTTTCTATTCAGAAACAAATTTACGGGGATTAATAACGTCCAGATAAATAAGGTCGAAATAATAACAGCAATAACGGATCCAGGGGAGCAATAATTACCGTTGGCATGACGATCAAATATGCAGTGATTTACGTAAACAAACAGTGGGTACAATAGTGAGCGGAAATTGCCGCTATTAAAGGTGAAGCATGCGAAAAGCATCTATCTCATTAAGTACACAATTAACCGCTACCAAAACGGGAAGAAAGAGTCGTTCATAATTTTAGCAACCCTCTTATTTTCAGCTGCTCTAATTACGACTTCTCGAGTAAAACCGTCATTTAAAGCGAAACCCCTGTAGAGGAGGTAATCCACTGTCTTTTGCATGAATAATTTTGCACGGTTTTTGTACACGCTTCAGGGGACAACTGAGCGAGAGGATGCAGTAGGATCGTTGCGAAGCATAGCTCTTGGCTGCAATATATAGTTTTATTATAATGAACACGGTGAAGGGTGTAAAAATAATTGTAGTAGAGATGCGATAAAAATATGCAGGCTATACTTCCACTGACCTACTATAAGCTGGGTGCAAAGTAAATATAAATTCGATAAAATCAATGAAAATTTATGGCCGTACGATATCAACGAAGAGTGCGTTTTCTATTAATAAGCTTGGCACGATGGAGAAATTTTACGCTCGTAGAATTCACGGACGAAGTCGCGGGAGGTGGCTGTTTATTTACCTCGACGGAATACGATGTTACCTCTGCTTTTTCCGCGTTCTTATCGCAATGCTCCAGAAGATAAAATTGTTAGAAAAATGTTCCTTTCAGAAGCGATGGCTGCGAACGACATTTTTTTCCAGTGCTTCACGGGAAACGTCAAAATTGCCGTTACATTTTTCACCGTTCATGAAAATATAAATACGAGTTTGCGTAAAGGTTCTGGCAACGCTTTATGCGCCGCATCGTGTATTCACGTTGTTGCGATCCTTCTGATGGGCGCAGCGAGACACGTTAATTTAAAAAAAGAACGTGACTAACAATAACCAGAAAGAGAAAATGTGGAGAAATGTTCTTTGAATGCGAAAAAAAGATATTTACGATTATTTTAAAATTCTCCGTTCTTTCAAGAATTATATTAGCCTAATAATATAAAACTCATTGTCGTGTTATACAATGATATCTAAAAAAAAAGTATTTACGATTATTTTAAAAATTGTCCGTTCTTTCAAGAATTATATTAGCCTAATAATATAAAATTCATTGTTGTGTTATACAATAATATCTAAAAAAAAGTATTTACGATTATTTTAAAAATTGTCCGGTCTTTCAAGAATTATATTAGCATAATAATATAAAACACATTGTTGTGTTATACAATAATATCTAAAAAAAAGTATTTACGATTATTTTAAAAATTGTCCGTTCTTTCAAGAATTATATTAGCCTAATAATATAAAATTCATTGTTGTGTTATACAATAATATCTAAAAAAAAGTATTTACGATTATTTTAAAAAAGCATCCGTTCTTTCAAGAATTATATTAACCTAATAATATAAAACTCATTGTCGTGTTATACAATGATATCTAAAAAAAAAGTATTTACGATTATTTTAAAAATTGTCCGTTCTTTCAAGAATTATATTAGCCTAATAATATAAAATTCATTGTTGTGTTATACAATAATATCTAAAAAAAAGTATTTACGATTATTTTAAAAATTGTCCGGTCTTTCAAGAATTATATTAGCATAATAATATAAAACACATTGTTGTGTTATACAATAATATCTAAAAAAAAGTATTTACGATTATTTTAAAAATTGTCCGTTCTTTCAAGAATTATATTAGCCTAATAATATAAAATTCATTGTTGTGTTATACAATAATATCTAAAAAAAAGTATTTACGATTATTTTAAAAAAGCATCCGTTCTTTCAAGAATTATATTAACCTAATAATATAAAACTCATTGTTGTGTTATACAATGATATCTAAAAAAAAAGTATTTAAGATTATTTTAACAGATGTGCATTTTTTAAAGTATTTTATTATATTGAACTTGTTTCACGTAAAACTTTGAAACGCAGACATAACGAAAAAAAGAGAAAAAACAGAGAACAGCTACATTGTTTCATGTTTTGTTGTAGGTATGTCAACCGTATTGGACACGGGCAGATATTTAATAATATCGAGAAAAAATTATCGACGGAACATCGATGATTCGAGCAGGAATAAATCTGTTCGCAGTTCAGTGTCTACGAAAGTAGAGCACGCGTAATATCTCAACGATTTTCCGCCCGTGATAGTAACGAGTGCTCGTTACGTCTGTTTAAAACGAAACTGAAAGGTATTGTGAAACCTCTTATATCGGGAATAAGCGTGGAATTTGCCATTGTGAATAAAAACGGGAACGTAAGTGATGCAGATGTACAATGATTGAAAATATCACATTAATTGTCGTTAATTCACATGCATTGATTCGAAGAAATTGGAAGAAAATTAAACTGCATTCTAAATACGATAACAGTTTTTTTTTATCTCAGTATTTAAATAATCAGTACTTTGAGAGTTCATTTTACATTGTGGGAACATTTTTTTTTGTTTTATTATTTTTTGTTTTCAAGATAACAATATTTAGTAAGGTATTCTCGTGGTAATTGATGTTTTATTTTATGGGTTCTACTTTTAGCTTTATTAGTTGAATTGAACTTTTGCGCGAAAAGGGATCGTTATGTTTTAATTTGTTTTGTTTTCGTCGGTGATCATAATATTAAAGATATATAGTTTTCCTTTCGTGATATTTAGACTTTTCGGAATTTTTAGAGCATATTGAATGTTATTTGAAGATGCAGGTGCCAATGTTTCTAAACCGTACAATCTTCGACCATTTTGAAAAAATGGTTCACCGGTGTAATAATACAAATCGATGGAACCCAAACTGAATAAAAAAATTCAATATTCTCAACCTCTGAATTTCTAGTTTTATGACAAATAAAAAAGAGAATAGAATATTTCCGGGCAAATTCCATATTCCTCCAGTATTTCTTTCTAATTCCACTGAAAATGGTAAAAATCTGTAAAACGCATATCACAAACCCTAAACATAACTCATTACCATAAGCCAACACGAATTCAATCGAACCTCAACACCCGCTTTTTTCAGGTCCACCCTGAAGATTCCAACAATCCCGCCATGCTGTACATAAAATAACAAGTTTCAACGACCAACCGAAGAAAAGTAGCTTTAGAGCTTCATCTTCAGAACCAGTCGAAACTTAAGAGAAACGTTAGTCCAATGACATCACTGCCGATTACGAAACCGTGAATCCTCCATCGCATGGCAGTCTTTCAGAGCTGTTCCACGAATGATAAAGAATTCCTTGAAATCGATTGTACGTTCTTCGGAAGCACGAACGTTGAAGAATGTAATTGGAATCGAGTCCCGGCGAATAGAGAGTCAAGGAAGCGCGCATCTTCCGCTGGAAGCTCTACGCGCCGCGAGGTCGGAGGTTAAAAAGAGAGTCGGAGGGTGGAAAGCAAAATGCCAGGAGGAACGTCGACGCGAGAGAGCAGCGAGGCGATCCGGATGGAGCCTCTAGGTAGAACCTCGAGTTCACGGAGTCCCGGGCAAAACGGAACTGCCAACACTACGGAGGTGGCCGTAAACTCAGGTGAGTAGAAATCCACTTGTAGCACGAAAGCATGTCTACTACTACTCACTTGAACCCTGAAGCCGAGGTACCCTCGTCGAGTCCAGTTCCGGGCCACCACTTGAGTATTGAAAAATGAGAAAGGGAATATTTTTAGAAACGTCTGTCCACGAGTGTTTTGTCAAAATAGAATGCTATGGAGCTCGTGGGAGTTTTATTGATTTCGTACATTTTCGCTGCTAATTGTTTGAAGTTTCGAAGTCTTTTACCAATCTTGTTGATGCTGCTGCAGGAAGTTTCGATCACTTTGTGTCGTAGTTGTGTGTTGTTTTGGGGAGTGTAGTTGGAGAGTTGGAGGAAGTAGAGCTTTCTCGTTGCTGAGAGGAATATGTTGAACAGGTGATCGTCGTTGGTGTAGAACTTATTCGTTGTAATGAGTGCCATGACTTTCTAGATAATTTAGATAGTCGCGTAGGATTATGGGCAGAAGTTTTTAATGCTTCGTTGAGGATAAATTGTGCTAATAGGAAATTTCGAAATTAGGTAGACTGCTATATGGTTATAGTTAGTTTCGCTTTTTTTATGTAGTATTGTATTTTTTCTCCCTATCAGTCATTGTAGAGATCGTTTCGATAAATTCAGAGACAATAGATAGACCAGCTTGTATTAACATCATAATGATAATAGGTACATTAACTATAAATTTAATTAGCCGTATATATAAGTATCATTTTTCTCTTCGACTAAAAAGTGCTATGGATTACTGATTCGAATTTTAGACGCAAGTAAAAGGAAATATTTTAAAAGTCATTAACTAAGTAATTACTTTATAGAAAAATATTTGATTGCTATTTATCCGCCTACATCATTTAACACTATTCCTACCGCGACCGGTCAAATTAAACTTCACGACTTTTCCTCAAATATACATATAATACATTCACATTATAATACATTTTTCAATTTTTACTTCTTTTTTTACTGTTCATTTTCTGGGAAAAAATTGTCATTTGACAAATTCACCGGTTGCGGTAGGAAAAGGTATACGTGAAGTGTCTGTAGGAATAGTGTTAATTACTGGCTAGATCAAAATACAAAATGAAATTCGTCCTTCGCAATTTGTATTCGTATCAAGTAAATCCCAAGAGTAGCTGATAAAAATCAGACTTAGCGTGACCAGTTCCGAGCACTCTGTTGCACGTTGAATTGTCGAAAATAGCGAGATTTCGTGACTGGCCGAGAAGCTGAACGTACGTTAAAGAAATGAACGTGACAATCGGTAGAAAATACAATAAAATATTGACTCTAAAGAGTAACAGTCGCTATGCTTTTGCCCCGTTCCTCTTTAAACGTAGCAATCATTCGGAAAGGTGCACGAAGGATTTAATTAACTTAAAAATGAAAACTCGAGGGGAGCGAAATGGAAAGCTAAAAGGAAGAATCAATATTCCATGGATGCTGTCAGTACTTTCAGCCGCATAAAGTTGCCAACGTAGGCTTCCGGTGTTACGTATAAATGTTTCACTGCGTCTCACTGGACGTAGACGTAAGAACGATATCCAGGAAGAAAAATATCTACAAGGTGTGCAAAAATGTTAGATTCCATTCTTAGATGAAAATAGTAACGATTGAAAGAAACAAAAAGAGTACGTAAGAAATATGTTATCGAAAATCAGTTATCTCGTAATTTATCTGTTTCTAAATACAACCTGTTAATGCACGGTGAGTTTTAAGTTTCTCCGTTATTTGAGGGTTGAACGGATTGCATCACTACTGGCCAAGTCATGTAAAAATATACAAATATCTCTTTATTGTGGCAAACATACTTTTTTTAAGTAAAAATAACAAATATAAATTTTAAAATTGTACACTTATTAAATGTAATATGCATAAAGAAAAAAAGAATGTAGATTTCGTAAGAAGATGAGGCTATTTCTTGTGGACATCGAGGAAAAAAATACTATAATTTAATTTCTGATCGCTCTTTATATTAGATATAATGAAATGAAATTTATTAATTTCGATGCATGCAACTGAGGAAGAATATATAAAGCTAAAATAGATTTTTTCGAGTAAATGCTGTTGTCAAGTATTGGCCATCGGCTATAGTCAATAAACGAACATAGTGAACGCTTGCAAAACGTTGACTGTACTCGATGACCGTATCGAAAAGGTCAAAGAGTATGGTGTACAGTGGATACGTTAAACGAATTAACCCAGAGAATTGGAAACTTCCGTAGGAAAATAAGAAAAAAAGGTATTTTTGAACGCGTACGAGCTTTTACGAAAAAAACTTATCGGAACGTGTGTTGACACGAACGGTGGACGTATTAAACATTTGCTTTAAAAGAGGTAGCTTTGACAAAAAATAAATAGTAAACTACATATAAATTAGAATTATAATTCTGGAAAAAGAAATAATCGTATGAAAGACATATTTTACAAACCGAAATTTCAAAATAAAAATGTCATCATTTGAAAATACGAAATATGCTGGCGATAGGGTGGTGGGGGGTAGTTTTATTCCTTCGATTCGTAAGTATAAAAAAGTTTTGTCTTTCTTATAGTTGTAACGGTTTTGAATCTCTTTAAAGCAATAGATTCAAGTGAAAGTTGTAACCATTGGATGTGAAAAAAATAATATGCTAAACGATTGACTCTTGAATCTATGTTGATTAAAAGTTCTTTTTACTTCAGTCCTTAATCTCTGTCCTTAAAGCTTAGCCCAAACATTTTTGTACACCCTGCGTATATTTTGAAGCATCGATACACTGCATGAAACTAAATCAATATTGGAATAATTTATGTCGAGAGTCGGATAACTTTCTGAGGACGAAAGAGACTGACGGTAACATCGCCTCACTGAAACAGAAGAGGTCACAAGTTCAAAAGTTCACTCATTTATAAGCGTCCCTATTCTATAGATGTTTAAGAGATTTGAAATTAGCCTTTATCTGATGCATAAACTTTCTCAATATAGAAATACTTTCATTGTTGCCCCATTGAATAGCAGTTAAATACTCAATAATATGAATCTCATTATTCTAATGTTAAGTACCATTAATGACGACTGTCTGTTTAAAAACTCTTTTCTTCAGTTGTCACATTGTCTAATGGGCTTATTAGAGGAATTATTGGAGAGTGTATATAATATATAAGGAAATAAAAAATTAACTTGAATATTACATTCATATTTGACATATACCTATACCTTAGTAAATAAATAATTCCATAACGATCAAACAGATGTAAATGTCATATTTCTATAATTTTAGAAATCACATACAAGCTATAATTTTCTTAGATTTTATAGCAGTGAGGGATTTTAAATTACTCAAAAATTTGGAAAAATAATATTCATCCTATCACTGGAATTGATTTCACATTATCATCTTTTATATAAATCTGAATTTTATGAATCTAAAGAGAATCTCTTTAAATAAATCTGGATCTCTTCTTAACAGTATCAAGTTCTCCCAATAAAAATTTGATTTGCCATTTTATTAGTCAACCTCCAAATTACACCAGTTCCAAATCTTACAAAGTTATTATCAATTATTTAAAAATATTTACATTTTTCCTTCATTAAAAGTCCGTCTGAGATAGACGACATCATCAGGAGAAGTTTTTAATTCTGGTATAGAGTAAGCCATCGCTTCCTTCCCTTATCCCATAGACTTTGCCCTTAAATCAGACGCAAGGTAAAAGAAAATGGAAACGTTGCCACTACTTGAATGCCATTGTCAGCATTCGTCGAAGATTGTTCGTCAAGAATATTGAACTTCGGGCAGCCGGAAGGGTTCGAGTACACTCGTTCGTCCGAGGAACTAAAAACTTTTGAGAGCCTCTCGACAATTCCATAATCGCTAACCCGGGGACACAGTTTTATTCCTTGTCTGCGAATAACGAGTCTACTTGACTTTTTCGAAGCAAATTCCTATATCGATTCAGCATTTCCTCTTCTTTGATAGACTCAGCTTTTATCTTGCGAATTTAAAAGGGAATGTAGCAGACAGTAATTCCCGAATTCCAATTGTTTTCCTATCTTTATTATTGGTCGATCTTGTAGAAGAGAGTAGAGGCTATTGATCTGCAATTAAAATAAGATCTAAAATGATGCCTACATTTACTGTTATTTAAAATGTAATAAATCTAATTTAATAATGTTGTAATCTTAGAAATGTCCAACAGCGAGATATTTCTGTTCTTTGAGTTGCCGAGCACAAATTAAAACGATTTATCAGATTTTACTGCAAACCGAGTTTAAAATTATACTTGATACGTTCAATCAGTCGGATGTTCTGATATTGTTCTCATAAGACAATACTAAAATAAATCTTGTCATTTTAAGTGACGCCTAAAAGTTTGCAAGCTAATTAAGCAAATTACATTTAGTGGGTCCAGATTTTATCAGCAGTTCCGTTCAATAGCTTTTTCCAAAATTTAAAGAAAACAAAATGCATATATAGTTTGGCTAATTAATCAATAACATTAGAATTTGTATTAAAGTACATCTTATAAAGTTATATTTCAAACGCACATAAATGAATAATTCTTTGTACTTATGTAAATAACTGTCCACCGCAGTTATGATATACATATATCGCTAAGGTTAAATTTCCCAGAGGTAATACGGATTTTAACTCGGTCCCACTACTTGAAAACCCAAGTTATTACCTCTATAGTCATTGCAATTCCTGACTGTACACTTTACGGTTTTTAGAGTAACAATTCATTTTATTGAACGATTCTTCTTCCGGACTTATAACTCATATTTATACTTTCTTTAATTTCATTACATGCAAATATTAGAATACGTTATATTAACATGATATATATAATATTGCATAATCGTTCATACTCTGATAGTATAAAAATACTTGCGAGCCTGTCAATAATATCAGAATAATTGTTTTGAATTTAATAACACGAAGGGTTCTCTCATATTACACAAACGAAATAATCAATTCCAATACAAAGATGAGAACAAGAAGTTCAATTTAAACAGTACAAGAATTCAAATTTTAGACGATTGCATGGTCCTTATTAAATTTTAGCTTTTGATAAAAATGTTTTAAGTATTATTAAAAGCTTTCATAGCTTGCATTTTAAAAGTTTTGCTGCATTACAAATTGTACTCAACGAAATTTCTTACCCCGAGAGAAATGCATTTTTATTGTAATAAAAAAAATCATTAATTTCCAAGTATTTCCATATACTACATTTTTCTTCGCTGCAAAGATTAAGTTGTATTTATTTCAGCATATTGAAAATTTCACAGTTATCTAACATTGATAAGGTACCAGCTTATTTCCAGCAATTATTCAAACCTCAATTTTATTCGTCCCAGCCATCTTCACATTGTTAGAATTCGAAAAAAGATTAGTATAAAAAAACATACTAATTTCACTCGTAATTAAAGTTTCACCACAGAAAATGCAACCAATTATAAATTCTGACAGGCGCGAAATTTCGAAAAATATTTCAAGCAAAACCCGCTCAGTTTAATGAGGACTAAGCAATCACGGAACATTTTTTCTCCACGTTCAATTAAAAAAATGCTGCATTTCTCACGCATGCAGTCAGGTGTTTTTTTGTTCGGATATTATAAAAGAGAGCCTTTTATGCAATAAAGTTAAAAAAAATGTCATCCCGGTATCATTAGCGGTTTCGTTCGCACTGACTTATGCCAACGCGTATGGTGAAATGCCTCCGTATAATCCACGGATACGTAATAACTGTACTACGATAAAATTCTGTTAAAATTCCCTCTGAACCCGTGGTAATTAGGAGTTTACCGGAATCTATTCGTAATCGAAGTCGCCACGGAAATCTTTTATGCAGGCAGGCTCAGTGAATGCAACTTCGGTAGAGTGAACTAATGTGATCACTAAGGGGTGAGAAGGGTGTTGGAAGAAAAGAAAATCGATACGACACCCCTCCCAATGAACGCCCATCGATTCACGATTCATGTGTTGCGCACTATTCTGCTCCTCGGAGAAGAGATTATGACGCATCTGTCGTTCTTAGGGATGGATGCTACCCGATGATTCTCAATCCGAAAACTCTGACTTTAATCAATCATTGTGTGGAATGTAGAACGTGGCGGGGTAAGCGAAGAATAGTGTTTTACTGTGGAATTTCAGTGTTAGGGGTTGAAATCCTTGAAAAGTTTGAATTGCTTGATTGTTTAACACTAGATTTACAGGCGTGAAATATGTTACATTGCAATAGATTAAATAAGGACTTTGGAAAAAGGGGGATTAAGCGGCAAAGATGAGAATTTGTTAAGTCATTATTGTATTATAAAATACACCTGAAATATCTACTGTACAACTTCTCTGTTTGAGAAATGTTTATAAAACAAGGAAGAACCCGTCAATTTGACGGGTTCCGTAAATCTAGGGTTAATGTAGTTAGAAGTTGTGTGATGAATTGTATGGTATTGAGAGACACGTGGGAAATTATGAATTTTTGAAATGATAAAGGAGTATTCAGGATGAGTCAGTGAGAAGTGGCATCTAAGATAACTGGCAACCTGCTGGTTGGAGCGAAAATCGTTTAGGTAGAGATAAAGGCTAGATAACGTTGCATTAAGGAAACTGAAAAGTGAGGGAAATTTGAAGGATGGATGTTCTTTGCCGCAGAGTGTATTTCTAAAACCAGAAATCGTTTTAGTTTTGTCAATAGGCTCTAAATTCTCATAAAGTTTCAATATTCAGGCCGAAAGCCTTTTTCAGTACGATGCCTTACATCTATCAATGTAACACAGCTTTCAGAATTCAATCAACTCTGCAATTTTTCGAAACGTAAAACTAAAAACAATTTTTAAGAACGGACATAATGGAAAGTAGAATGGAATATCAAAAGATGTATAGAATATTTGAAGCCAACAAAGAGTAACGTTAAAAAGAAGATAATGCGTGAGCGTAAAGAACCGAAAGCGCTTTTTGACAAACTCTAAAACGCTGTCAGGCTTTCAGAACTTTTCGTATCTCAAGAAGTTTCGACTCTTTCCATTCTTTCGTGCTCTTTGAAGCTTTCTGGATTTCTAAAATATTCGAAATTCAAAGGTAATAAATTTAATTTTAGAATCTGACGTGGAAATCGAATTCTCTGTTTGCTCATAGAATGTCTCTAATATATTCACACCTTCTGGAAGCATAATATCGAATTTACCAAATTTCCAATAGAAAGGCCATAATATGGTCTTTATTAATATTATTATCCAACAAATAGGGTCTCTTTATACCTCTCGAAGCTCGTACTTCTATTTGACTAAACTTTAACTCTTTGCGGTCCGACTTATTTTGTCAAGTTTGTACCGAGCTAAGTGAAATTAATGACACAACATTTTCTGTTGTTGGTAATTCATTTTTTTAAATAATAGCAACAATTATAGGCACTCACGGATATTTATGTGATATTACAAAATCATTATGAATTTGAAAAGTCGATATTAATTTGTTAGAAAATAAAATGAAGTGAAAAGCTATGTCGAGTATAGCTCGACATGGGACTGTAAACGGTTAAACAAAAGTATCACATCAATGACCAGGGTAAGACGAAAATAAAATGATTTATTTAACAAATTACCGTCTCAATTAACACGCCAGAGAGTTCATACACGTTCAGAGAAAAAACGTGATGAAACTGACACGTCGGAAAGTTCGCATTCAATATCCGTGCACGCTTTAACGTATTGCTCGAGCTATCATCACGCGCGAGGGAAAAGTGTCACATAGTTCCCCTCGTAGCGGACGGTAAAGTGTCGATGCTTCATCGCGCTCAATGGTTTTGAAAAGCATACGCCTTCGCAGCAGCCCAGAAACGAGGGCGAAAGTTTCGCTCGCGCGAATTCTCTTTGATATTTGCGATTTGTTAAAAATCACAAAAAATCATTCCATTGAAAATAATCATCCTAGTCTCCCGAGTTCCCACCCTCTCCGCTCGTACGCGGTACCTTCAATTCTTCGTTTCTCGAAATCTGCAACAGGCACTTTCCAACCGCGACCTTCGTTCCATCAGATTCCTTCCAACTGATTTCCATTTATCGCAGAACGAAACCCGACGTGCTACGAAGAACTTACGAACCCAGAATGTAAACTATCGAATGAGAGAAAGAAGAAAAACACGGTAGAGAATCGTTTTACCAACCATCTTAGGGTAGAATGGAGTAACGAGTCGATCCGCGAGTCGCTCTAAAGGGTGGGTCACGGATGGCGCCACTGGAAAGGCAGCCACCCCCTAATGTAAGGCGAGGCGAGGAGAGGCGCGGCACGGCGAGGGCTGCAAATCCACCCCCGTAAAGCGGTCCGCCACCAGGGGGTTTGGAAAGCCGCCATTTCTGCCTAACTCCGCAGTCGCTATATCCACGCTTTAATGCCAATGAAATGTCAAGCCACGTCGCGCGTGATAGACTCGCCGACGTTGTCGAGCTATTCGGTGACTTCGTAAGCTCGTGCATCGTCACGTTGTCGCGGGTCCTGAGGACCTCGTTGCTCGTGCCCGTATTCCGGTTCCTTGTGCTCGCTCTCGTACTACGCTTCCTAATTGTGCTCGTGCTCGTGCTCGTGCCCGTGCTCGGTGCTCCTGGATCTGCCGTGGTCGAATCCATTCCAACGGTCCCATTCCCGCCGAGCAAGCTTTAAACGATAACCAGTAGCTCGTCGGGGATACCGTGGACGAGGGGAAGGAAGCGTAAGCTCGATTATCGGGAGCACGGTAAAATCTGGGTAATAAGCTCGCCGACGTTCTCGGTGATCCATTGACCTTGGAGGCACGAGCTGACGGTCCATCAGCGTAAGCAGCTGCCAGTGGAAACAGCCAGCCGCTAGTGCGATCGCTCGAATTCTGGCTGAACAGAGAGAGCCCCTGATCAAAATCTTATATGCCACGAACGACGGTCAGGTAAAAGAAATCGTTCGTCGGAGACCACCGTCGAGTCGTTTCGAAATGAACGAGCAGGATGTGGATGACGTTGCCTTTCTGACAGGTGAGACAACCTTAAACGAGTTGTCCCGTTTCTGGATCGTCATATCGGACCGTTGACTGTCTCTGGTCCATCCTTCGTCTCTTCTAATCCTATTCTCGCGCCTCTTTTGACATTTCCATCCCCCCCTCCCACCCTTTCTCTCATTGAGCTCTTCTCTTTTCTTTTCCCTTTCTACCATCCGTTGGACTTTCTTTATCCATTTCCACGTCTGTCTCTCTCTCGTACACGCGCAATTTTCTCCTTTTCCTTTGCAATCGTTCGACCAGATGGCCCACTTACGGCCCTCTGGGCTGCGAATAGACTGTACGAGGAGCACGTGCGTGCGATCAATAAGAGGGAAGCTTCTCTGATCTTTCGAATTAAAGCGCGCACACTAACCCGCTTTTTCTCGCCTACGCGTGCCACCCTACTGATTTCATTGACAGTTCTCCATTCTCGTCGATTCTCTTTATTAACACTGTTAATTAACACCATCGACGCATAAACGTTATTCTTTGCAACGTTGTACAGTTACAAACAATTGCATCGCATCGTATTGACCAATATTTTACGTGAATCCGTTGATTCGTATTTTATCGACTTTGTCAATTGTTTTGTAAGTTTCATTCAGAGTTTATGTTTACACAATGTTCGTTCTATTCGTGTCAGGTTGAATTGTACTGAAAAATACCTAGGTGTATTACTTATTCGTATATTTGAAATTATAATATGTCTTGAGCTTTGAACAATGGGCAATTGCGACGTAGAATTGTTTCATATGTCTCTAAGTAACTGCATTAACATCATTGTAGACTTTCAACGAGCAGTCGGAAATCCGGGTCAAGTGTGTAGCCGAGGACACGAAACTTTACGTGTTTCGTATCTGGGCGGACCTAGGATATTTACATTTGAAAACTTTGTCGCACGTTAAAACGTCTTTTTCTGCACTTGGTGAATTTCAAATGCGTTATGTTCCATTTGTATCGTCGTGTCACGGCTGTGCGACATGAAGAATTACGATAAAAACGAGTGACAATGCAAACTTGATTAGAAAGAAAATGATATTTATATAGTAAATACGGAACGACCTTCAGTAGATTGTTTGTTTCAGAAGATAGCAACACAGGGTTGCACAAACGTAGTATTTACGAGCACAATGGAGTCGTCTGTTCTCAGAAAAGGGCTCTCTGCATAACCACCATCGTTTTTGCGATTCTTTTCGCCATATCATTCATCATTGCCTTCGCGGGACCACAAAATGGTATTAATGGATAATCCATTCCTCCTTGCTCAATCTCGTCAAGCTCGATTTAATTGTGCTTGCCGTCAACAAGTTGCTTCTGTGTGTTAAATACCACGTAAAGTAGCTAATGTCACTTCAATTAGTTTCCCCCCCTTTTTTTTATTTGTAATTTTTATAGACTGCCCTTGCGCTGGAGAAAAGCCAGCCAATCTGGAAACCGAGGACGATGAAAAAAGCAGTGAGCCTCTTGCAACTAATGGAGAGGTATAGTCATTTATGTTTGCTTTCGTAGCTATATGCTCGTAATGTTGAAGTAGAGCAAAACATGTACCTCGTGACACATATCCTGGATATAATGAACGAGTATCTGAAAACACGAGCACTCGTAGAAAATATATATGTATATATAATATGTATGTATGCATTATATAGAGCATCAAACGAAGAAGGTTAATTGGTATTAACGAAACGCTTTGTTACCTGCGCTTTATTACTATTTCAGTAATCGCTTCGATTATTATTGGCATTGATTTCATTCACACCGATTAATACCGATTCAAATAAAACACGATCTTTACTCGATTTGTTAATTGCCATCGAATAATTGAACAATTATGAACGAAAGTCAATTATATTCGATTCGAAATTTATTAGTGATAATTATTTTGCATTCATGAAATTACGAATTATCATTGAATTACTTTATTAAGACGATTTGAGCTGTAGAATATTGAAATTAAATTACCATATACCTTAAGTATATGCCTGCCTGAAAGTCTTCGCTCAAAGTTAATTGACTAGAGATATAAAAGGTCTTGGCGGGAAATCAATCGTAAGACGTGACCGCGAGCAGTAGGAAAAGCTAGTAGTCATCTATATTTCAGTATCATTCCTACAGAAAGTATGCTTCGAATATGTCACGTGAACAACGTGCAAATTCTATATACTGTTTAAAGAAATATCATAAAAATGCTGTGCGAACGAATGGGGAATGATTGCAGGTGTTCCCATGGAACAACGTAAGGCTACCTACGTTCGCACATCCTACTAGATACAACATAACTATCCATCCAAATCTCACTACGTTAGAAGTTAAAGGTAAATACTCCCAAAAGTGATTTTACACTTTAACGTTCGAAAGGTCTGACCGACAAGTTTCGTTTCTAGGACAGGTCACGATCGAATTCTATGTCGATAAAGAGACCAACTATATCGTCTTCCATAGTAAAAAGTTGACAATAAACGAAAAAGTGAGTACTCCTCAAGGTCAGAGGATTGGAAATGTTTCATTACAACACAGACTTGTAATATTTACTTGTTAACATTAGAACTACCAGTGATTAATCTGACATATGTAGTTATACTGTACAAATTCACTAAAAAAGATAAACTTATCAAAATTTATCGATTTAGACGTTTAAATTTTGTAAATTATATTTACTTCTAATAGCATTGCAGAAACGTCAGATATTTCTGGGAAAAAATTCAGAATTAATTGCTTCGATGATCTTGGTAGATCTGATGTTAAATCTTCCACAATACGTTTACTTATGGAAATTATCTGATGCAACTTTAGATGGTCCAAGACCGTAAGGGCCACAGATTGAAAATTGCAAAACTGCTGGAATATCCGAAACACCAGCAGTTATATCTAGAACTGGAGGAGAGTAAATTTCGTAAG
Organism: Cerceris ruficornis; assembly: GCA_963989415.1. Lineage (NCBI taxonomy): Eukaryota > Metazoa > Arthropoda > Insecta > Hymenoptera > Crabronidae > Cerceris > Cerceris ruficornis. Next base: position 38,940,927 of record OZ022517.1, on the reverse strand, counting down.
AGGGGCAACTATACGGTACACCTGAGGTTCGTCTCGAAACTTACGAGCGAACTCGAGGGATTCTATCTCAGCAGCTACGTCACCGCAGACGGAGAAAAGAGGTCACTCTGAAACTGTAATAATTTTCTGTTTGGAAAATGTCCTAAGGCGCGTCTCGGTTTTCACTCGGATCCTAACTGAAATTACGTGTCCTGTGTGTTTAGGTATTTAGCCACGACTCACTTTGAACCAACTTATGCACGCTCGGCGTTCCCGTGTTTCGATGAGCCCCAATTTAAGGCGAAATTTAAAGTCTCGATATTTAGAGACAGATTTCACATTGCGCTGTGCAATATGCCTGTCGTGAACACCGAGGATGCGGGCTTTTACATGGGAACGGGTCTTGTAAGTATGAAGTTTTATATAAAAGCATATGCATATATAATGTTGCCACGATAATGATTTTAAAAAGCAATTTTTAATCTTTTGACCGTAACGAGGCATTTAAATTCTTCTCGTTTATTCTATTGAATTATTAAACTTCCTTTGTCAGGAAGTACCAATTGTTTTGTACGCGATGGAGTCATAGCCGTGTGTGATAAAAAGGAAATTGTTTTTTTGTTATTTTGTTAAAATTCTTGATGAATGAATAAATAGCACAGGCGGTATCGGTCAACCACGTGTTGCTGTAGCGTTTGAAAACTCAATTAATTATTTTTTGTAATGTTTTAAAATTTTGAACGTAGTTTAGAAATCCAATTGGTTGTTTTTATTTAATGGTTTATTTTGGATAAATATAGTAGAGTTTTCAAGAATGAAGTGGAGACAGTAATTCTGTATTATTTTTTTACGGTTATACACATTTTACTTACGATCGTGTTTACGACAATTTGAGTATGTATCAATTTATATTTCTGAAGACTTTATTATATCAAAATTTCACGCAATCAATTTCAATTCATGCTATTCAGATTTTAAAATAAAATACTAAAAAATATTTGTGAATCCATTACGTACTAAAACGAAGATTGCGCAAATCAATATAATGCAAGAATACGAAAAATGATACATGAGTACAATAAAAATAGGTCAAAGGGTTAAATCGCAATATCAGTTTTACCCGAAAGTGATTACATCTGCACTAGTTTAATTCAGAATGAAACTAATTTCCAGCTCCGTGATGATTTCCAAGAATCCGTGGACATGTCAACGTATCTGGTAGCTTTCGTGGTGTGCGATTTCAAAAGAGTTTCCGAAATGACCAAACGAAACATTTCCGTGAGCGTTTACGCGGCGGAGTCGATGATTTCGCAAGCAACGTACGCTGTAAATACTGCTGCTCGTACGATGGACTATTTTGAATCTTTCTTCGGCGTAAATTATCCACTTCCGAAGCAAGGTATACCAACCATTATTTAAAACAATACGCTTGACAATAGCGACTGTTTTATTTTTTGTTCTTACGTAGCTTTCGTTACAACTAAAACATTTACAGAACACTTTCTTTTGGATGATAATATAATTGGCATAAGAGAATATGTAAATTTATTACAGATATCAGAATTAAGTCGACGATGTACAAATATCGTTAATTTGTTACCTTTAATAACAGATAATTTAAAAAATATTAGACTAGAAAATTGTTTATTAAGGTACAGACCATTGACTAAAATGGCCCTAGGGAAAAATTATTTTTCATCATATGTTTATTTTTATTTTTATCGGTTTCGCTAATTAACCCTCTATATTCGATTATTATACTCTGCCTAAAGATTAGTCACACGACGACATACTGGCAAATATGAAATAGAGAATTTCAAATAAAAAAATCATCTTGATTCCTAAGCATTTCATTACAAAGAATGTTTATGATTTTCAAGAATGAACTTATAATAATTCATGCAGTTTAAATGTTTTCACAGAATGGAAATACAATTGTTACTTGTGTCACCTTAAAGTCACAAGTTCCTATAAAGGATTAAATAATTGAGAAACCAATAATTCACAATAATTTCTAAAAGTAATCATATTGGGTTGGCAACTAAGTGATTGCAGATTTTATATAAGAAAGAATTCCCTTAAGCTGATGAGGGACCCATAAATCGAGATTTTTAATATAGTGGAGCTGTTTTAATTTTTTTTTAATGCATGTCTGCGATACATTGAGCTTCTCTGCAATCTCACGTGTTGTGCTATGACGATTTGAATCGATAATAGCCTTGATATGACTCTCATCAACTGTAACTGGACGGCCGGATCGTTGCGCATTTTGGAGTGACAAATCACCCGAAAGAAACTTGGCAAACCAATTTTGACACTGCCTACCTTTCAAGGCTTCATTCCCATATACGGCACATAACTTCTTGCATGTTTGGGATGCGTTCCTTTTTCGGAAATAATACAATAAAATATGTTTGAAATGCGCGTTTTGTTCTTCCATTTTCAAATTGAGATAAAAACGAAACTAAATAACTCATCGATATGATTTTTTTTACTAATTAAAGGTGGAAGTCCAAACAACAAGAAAATTATAGATTAGGTGCTTTGAACATGTTGACGAAACAAAAAAAAATGCTTAAACCATCCATCGTCAAAATCCGCAATCACTTAGTTGCCAACCCAATATAAAGGCGGAAAAGCTAATAACGAATTTTACGTTCCAACTTAACACATCTTAAGCGGGAAACGTCTAAACTCGTTTCGCGCATATTATTATTAACGCGCGGGAGAAGGCAAAACAAAATGAATAAAGGAATTTATTTTTTAAAAAGAAATTGAAAGTATATTAAAAAATAAACCATAGTTCATGGCTATTTTATGCAGAAGTAATTTTGCACGCGAATTGCAGAAAATCCCCCACTATATGGTAAGAATTTGACGAGAAAATACCCGCTTAAGATGTGTTAAGACTACTTAACGCATACTCTCGCATATTGAAGCTTATAATCACTAATTCTCTCAATTTCTCTTGATTCTCATCAGATTTGATAGCTATTCCTGATTTTGCCGCCGGGGCAATGGAAAACTGGGGCCTAATTACCTATCGAGAAACTTCTATACTTTACGATCCGCAAGAAACGTCCACAAGTGCTCATGAATGGGTTGCCGTAGTCGTAGCACACGAGCTTGCTCATCAATGGTTCGGCAATCTCGTAACAATGAAATGGTGGAACGACCTATGGTTAAACGAGGGAGCAGCAAGTTTCTTCGAATACAAAGGAGTAAATCACATTTCACCCGAGTGGAGTATGATGGATCAGTTTATTTTGGATAAAACTCAACCTGCCCTTGACCTTGACGCTTTAGTCAGTAGCCATCCAATAAGCGTGCCAGTGAAAGATCCTAATGAGATAGAAGCTATCTTCGATGAAATTAATTACAGTAAAGGTGCTTCCATTCTTAATATGCTTGAGGGATTTTTGTGCGAGGATGTTCTTAAGAGTGGGCTAAAAGACTATCTGACAACGCATGCCTATGGGAATGCGGATACCAATGACCTCTGGGCAGTGTTTACAAAACATGCGAACAATTCCTTTGACGTGAAAGTATGTATAACGCTGAACTCTACATTCTGAATTAATTTAAAATTATGCAATTTTAATTGATTACGATTGCCGGTGTAAGAGGTCCAACGTAAATTATCATGTGTTATTGAACGAATTGGTAGAATTTTAATACGAATAATTTTGTTCTTAGGAAGTTTTCCAAAGATTTAGTATCGTAGACAATTTTAGCACTTCCCTATTTTTGCATATCTTCATTAATTAATAATAACCTGCGATTCTGAATTTACAGCCGGTCAGAATATCGTTGAAAGTATTTTCATTTCTTCTTCTTCAAAAAAAAAGAAAAATATTTACGGATATTCTGCCAAACAACAGCTTATCTACAATATCCAAACTTACTTTAACTTATTATCCAAAAGGCAATAATTAACTGCACATATTTCCATTTTTATACTGCCAATGAATAATATATTTTATACATAATGGAGTTAAATATGTTAACAGGCAATCATGGACACGTGGACCCAACAAATGGGTTTTCCACTTATTACAATCACACGTGATGGGAATACTATCACGGCAACTCAGAAGAGATTCCTAATTTCGCCACGAGAAAATGATACAGAGCTCTCACAACCAAAGTCGCCCTTTGACTACAAGTGGTATGTCCCGTTGAGCTACTACACAGACAAAGAACCGCGCAAGCTTCACAACGTGTGGATGAATTTAACCGATGGTAACATATAGGCCAATTATAACGAAATTTATTATAGACATACTTGCCAGTATTCAGCGCATTCAGCGGTCGTATCATACTGGACTGACCAATCAATTTGTTTGCTATTAGTCGATTAAAGCATTAAGACTTTATGGAGAAGAGTAGAATATATATTTTTTTAATAAACATAGCGAGAAATTATGATTCTACTTTGAAATCAAATTAGATATAAAGTAAATGGAAAATTATATCTCCATACTTAACTTCATTATATTTGTTAGAACTATTTGATTTTAATATTGATTATTTTTTGACGTATGAATAAAATGTCATTACGAACAGTTTGTTCTTGTATGAGCTTTGAAATTTGAAATTAAATGTCATTTTAATATGGTACAAACTTTCGCAAAATTAGGAACATCATGAATAAAAATTGTGTGTATCGATAAATTATACAAAGTTATTGGTCAGTCCAATAATATTTGCGCTGCGTCTAATATGAAAAACGAATATGGCATATTTTTTCCAGTAACATTCGAAATATCCAGTGACGTACAGTACATCAAATGCAACGTGAACCAAAGTGGATTTTACCGTGTGACTTATCCGGACGAGATGTGGGCATCGATTATTGCAACGCTTTTGAATAATCATACGAAATTCAGTCCATCGGATCGTGCTAATCTTATCGACGATGCATTCACACTTTGCGAAGCGGGCGAACTAAATGCCACGATACCATTGGAACTTTCTCTTTATCTTCTTAACGAAAGAGATTACGTGCCGTGGGCTACTGCACTTGGATATCTGCATTCTTGGAAGGAAAGATTAAGCGAGAGTCCTGGATACAAAAGATATATTACATTCTTGAAAAGATTGCTGACTCCGGTCACGCAGTACGTCGGTTGGACGGATGACGGATCGCACTTGAAAAAGTTAGTATACCTTTCTCAAATTGTAAAGCAGAAGAATGAGTAAAACTAATTTTAACTATACACTCAAACCTGTTTTTGTGCGGTGGATAGGGATCGCATAAAAGAAAACGCATAAAAAAAATCGCACAAAACTTCACGAGTAGCTATAAGAGATAGTTTTCGCGATACAATTAAAAAGTATTTTTTTTGTGCGGTGAATAGGGACCGCATAAAAAAAGTCTCACGTAGAAAATAACTCAAAGCTTACGAAATAACTAGGAATTGTTTTTTTGGTAGCTACTTGGAATCTGTTTTAGAAAATACACATGCGAACATTTTTATATATTTTATTTAAATATTTACTTATTTTACACATACAAAACTTTTCAAAACGTATAACCATTATATAACAGTTATACGGGATTCTACTGTATTGGGTAGCTCGTTTAAGAAACTGCAAAATTTCCTAATATTTTTATATTTCTAATTATTGTACCGTGAGTCGTTAAATTATACTTGGTAAAATATTATCACCGTTCTTGTTAAGATTTATTCGTAATATCAGGAGATTTCTGTTACGGTAACATAAATTAATTATCGTTGAAAAATATTTGATTTCTTTCCACATTGCGTTACATTTCTTATATTGCAGAAGAAAGCAATATTCATTTTTACATTATTCTTGGTTCCCTTGAAACAAAGTGCTATTGAAATTATACTATCTATCGTTTGTTCCACAGATTACTGAGAATTGCTGTACTACAATCTGCCGTGTCGGTAAAATTGGACGACGTTGTAAAGCCAGCAAAAAGTATTTTTGAAGACTGGATGTTAAGAGGAAAGAAGATTGCACCCAATATTCGAGATGTCGTATACGTTGCTGGTAATGCCATATTTATATTAACAGTTTCTCATAAAATTAATATTAACTCTTAGACTGCTATTGGCACATCAAGTCGCTCAACTACTTTTCATATTAATCGAAGTGGATGTAATCCGAGCAATCCGCAATTCTTAAAATTCTTGTCACCTCATTCTTCGTTATTACGAGAAAAAAATGGAAATACGTCGTTGATGAACGCAGAAACCTTATTAACCCCTTGCCCTAAGGTTTGTTTTGCAACGGTCTCTGCATTAATTCGGAATTTAATTGCTAAAATAAAAATTGATCAGTGATTCTTGATATATCGTATAATTTAACGTAATTTTAATATTACAGGAATAATATTACCGCGTCGCATCTCATTAATATTTTTAATTTGATAGGTTTTGCAAATCTTGAAAATTTCCTGTCCCATTTTCCTCATCACGAGTATCACTCGTTATTGTAAGGCAAGGGGTTAAATCTCAAACACGTATTGCAAACAAAAAGTACAAGAATGCCAACAGCCCGCAGTCACAGGGTTTCGATATCTTTATACAGTAAAACCTCGATAAGTGCACAGATTTCGGGGGCAAAGCAGTGCTCGTATCGAGTACCGGTGTAGAATCTGTGTTTACATTAGGGCTCGAGCCGAGCACGAGCTTAGAAAAATACAAACAGTAGAAAAGACAGAGAGAGCAAGCAAACAAAGTGAGCTACTCGAAAGTATCGGCGAGGCATTGCTAATACAACAATAAACTTGTTTCTTTATTAAGTTTTCTAAATATAACTTTTCCCAATGCATTTTTGAGATTCTTCTGATTAAAATGATACCAAACATGATATAGTTTGAATTATGTAAATAGCAAGTAAATTTATTAAATATTAAGTAAATATAATTCAAACTATATCGTGTTTCGTATCATTTTAATCAGAAAAATCTCACAAATATGTTAGCAATGGTTTCAAAAAAAAATCGAAAATGAAAACGGCTGAACCTCCAATTAGTATTGTCTCAACGATACATTCGGGTGGTATCATGTTACACTGCTCCCTCGTCGAGCGTCGAGGTTTCCCAAGGGCAATTCCCCTACGTGGGGAGGATAGTCATTATGCATTTATCGAGGGAAACTCATGATGCCTTTATCGAGGATTTACTGTAGTCAACGAACAAATCTATGCACAGGGATAAAATTTGGCGGTGAAGATGAATGGAATCATTGTTGGGAAAATTATCAAAAAACTCAGGTACCCAGCGAAAAGAGAATAATGTTGCAAGCACTTGGCGCAACGACAGACTCTTGGCTGCTGCAGCGTTATCTTTTACGCTCCTTGGATCGTGAAATGGTGAGATCGCAGGATGTCGAAACTGTTATAGCTTCCGTTGCTAGTAATTCCGAGGGTCAGTTCCTTGCTTGGCGACACCTCAAAGCATACTGGCAGCAAATACATGCTCTATTTGGAAATGGATCTCTACCGATAAGCGGACTCATATCTGTCGTCATCTCTGACTTTTTCACGGAATACGATTATCACGAGGTAAATTAAGCATGCACAGTTTCACTGATAGAATTCAATTGCTACACGAAGTAGCTACATAATATTGTTTTTCGTCCATCTGTTTCATAGCAAAAAAACAGTCATAAACACTTCGTTCTTGATCTTGAAACTTTTACGTATTACCAATTATCTTTAATTCCTTGCTGGTCGAAGTCCAGGAAATTGCCGATAAAACTTCATGTCATTTATTTATTACGATTGAAAAGAGTCGAACGCAAATGGCAACGGAGATTCTGATACTAGTATCGTCGCAACTTGGAATTATAAATTCTAGTAACGCGGAATTATTATTATTGAAAATTATATTTTTCTAGAATCAATGTTACTTTCGCATTCCTCATTGAGAAGATTTATCGAGAAAGGTGCAATGATTGCGTTTAAACGAACCTTTCTTTTGCAATTTAGGTGTCGGAGTTTTTTAAAAAGGTGGACGTGGGCAGCGGTCAACGGGCACTAAAGCAAAGCTTAGAGACGATCAAATTTAATATTCACTGGGTAAGGCAGAACGCCGAAATAGTCGATCAATGGCTGATAAATTACTTGAACGTCAAGACAAGTTAACCCTTACTCGTCGGGAATGGGACAGAAATGACGCGAATTTATTATTCGGTCATAATGTGGCAATGCTTACTTTTCTCATGGTTTCTATCTCAACGTGATACCATTCAGGGTGACGTGATATAGCCTACGCGAAAAGTGAGATCTTTTGTTACTCCTCACGAGGCGATTGTATCATTCATCATTTAGATGTAATTCGCAGATCAAAAGCGACCCATTTCCGCCATTCGCGTCAAAAGATTATTTTCATCGGGCGAAAATTATATAACGCGAAGATCGGCGATCCTTCGAAGAATTCCAAAAAAAAAAGAGTAGCACGATCCATCGATTTAAAGAAGATGACAATGAAGAAGAAGATGAAGAAAGGGGAAGAAGATACACTGACCTCGTACAAAATTCAAGCTATCAATCCTGCCTGCCGGAAAGAATCTTCTGACGCACTCGACTAAAGCCGAATTGTTTGTATGTAACACATTATACACCGATTTATACGCACTTTCGAAAGTATTTATTTACTGTACACGCAGTGCGTGCAGATTGGATATTACTACGTGTAAAGAAAGAAACTATAGATCGAACAGAAACAACGTTGTTCCTAGGGTAGTCGTTGACCTAGAATTCGAGAAGAGAAAAGAAAAGGACCAACGACGTACGCCTATTAACGTTGCAAATTTCGTCTCCCAAGTTTACTATACTTTGTTACAAGGAGTGACTGGAGTCATCTCCACGTGATACCCATGCCCCATTCCTAATCCATCCAGTACGTTAATTTAACAGACAGGAATCGAGCCTGCTCCAAATACGAACTACGAATAATGCTGCTTGGCACATTGTCAAATTCAATCATACTATCTCTCTGAAAGAGAGAAAAAAAAACCCGGCTTCAAAGAAGAAAAACCGAGGAACGACGTTGGGGACGTTAGAAGTAATCGAGTTATCATAGAAAATGCCCGAAACGATTGTACGAACGGTCAGTCACTTTACATAAGTAGCATATCAACATTAGAGAGTGGAAGCGCGATGGTAATTAAAATCGGTCCGAGTCTGTATGGTGCCAATCGGAAGAAGATGCGTTTCTTCGTATGGCCATTTTAATCGGACGTGGAATGTTCGCTTTCGAGCCGTACCGATCGTTTTACGAGTGTTAGATAACCGTCGAAGTAATAACTGCGAAAAAATTTGATGTACCGTGTGCATCGTATATTAAATGTTGCTGCAGAATGTTGCTGGAGGCGCGGGACACGTCTCGCGTGGAGCTGATCGTACTCCGTGTGAAGTAGCATAATAGAGAATCGGATATTTTATTATGAGAAAGTGTATAAATTTATATAATCTCGTGATGCTTTGTATGGTGTGTATATATTAGTGTAAGAGAGTTGTGTGTCGTGTGTGATCGGATGCAGAGGTATCTAGATTACGGATCAAAATGACACTGACTAATGCCAAATTTATACGGGCCTTTTACGAAAGACATTGCTGTATTTTCGGCACGATTTCAACCTCGGAATATCGAACGTGCGATGCTACGAATGAACCATAGAAAACGATGCACGTATACGGTATTACGTTTGTTAATGGATCCATACCGATCTCTCTGTTCGTTTCATGATTTCGACAATAAACTTGTATAGTACACTTGTAAACAGAGAATTTGAGAAAATTAGAGATTAATTATTGAAATAATTTATAGTGTTACAAGACGTTTATGGTTAAACGATTGGTCGTTCCGAGGTTGGAATTTTGAGGATCTAGATATCTATCATGGAAAACCGATCGCATGGATACGAGAAATGAAGTGGTGAAACGTAATCGAGGATACTCAGACGTGCTGGTATTTATTTAAAAGTGAAGAAAGAGAGCAAGACCGATTGCGAGAGAAATAATTCCTGCCCCAATTGAAAGACGTCGAGACACCTTGTATACGTTCGTATGTCGCCTCCCTCGAAACTATTTTCTAATGCGTCTCTTACCTTCCACTGCCCGTATCCAGTGGTCAATCGAATCTATCTCACGAGTATTGAATTTTCCGTATTCTCATCACCGTCGAATTGAAGGAAAGTCAAAGTAAAAGAAAAAGACAAAAAACAAGGCAACCAAGCACTTCGTTACTCGAAGGAGAAACGTTCACGTTCCAATTAGTTGTTCACGCTAGAGCACGTAGAACACGATTGATCTCTCTTTATTCGTGAAACTTCTTGACGAACTGCCGACGATGCTTGCAAAATTTCGAAGCTCCCACGTGAACAGAAGGCATTCCTTTCGAGGTTCATGCTAAAATTCAACTTTTTAGATACTTTCAATCAAGAGTACAATTACTCGAATCACTCGACGGATGAATTTATTGTTTGTGTAATCCGTTGGATTTTTACCGAATTAGGGTTCCCTTCGGTCGAGAACAAAATTACACGTAACCGTTCACATATACAAACGAGGTCTGTAAATAACCGCTGCATGAATCTTTCATCGTCCCTTTAAGTAGATTTTGATACACTCCAACGGCGAATTAACGAATCGACGCACAACTAGATACCTTACGTGTAAATAGCATATTTTTTCACTAACGGATATTCTCTCTTGTTAAAGATTTAACGAATGAACGATGTCGCTCCACGAAGTCCGCAGAAACGTGAGTTTCGCATGTTCTGAGATAGGGGAGCACACGAACCGATTGGCCTACTTTACAACACTCGTATAATATCCGAAAGTACTCGTATAAGAGGCATACGCAATTCTCTCGTTGCTTTCGTTCTGACAATTGATAAAAAAAAGAAGTCGCACAGAATCATATACATGTTCCTTTCTATACACTAATGATTTATGTCCAAATGTAATTATCGGGAATCGCGAGCGTGTTTAACAGTTTCCTCTCGTTTTTTAATGATAATCAATCGGTACTACTTTGTTTGTTGATATCGAAGTCCGCCAGCGTTAACGCGAGTCCACGCTTTATTGGGATTAAGAGTAAGGTCGGATAACATCGATGCGCATTTCTTTTCTGAGCTGAGAGTGATTTCATTGTTTAAAAAAAAATAAGAATAATAAAAATAAAATAAAACGAGCCCACTGTACGCGGGATAAACCCATGAAAAAAGTTCTACCGAAAGACTGGACACCAGAGTAATCAAGAGTACATACATTATGTATTTTATGCAATCACGACATAATACCGTTACGTCTTAAGAGAACGAGGCTGTCTTGCATCTCATTTATGAATGAATTATTGATATAACGATATATTGTATACCGTTCTCTACTGTACTGTTGTCATAGATATTTTGTTGTATAAAAGAATACGAGATATGTACAAGCATACAAATGAATATATTATATGTTTAAAGTATTTTCAACATCAATTTATTTGCGTTGATGTTTTTGGTTTGTGAGCTCTTTTCAGACCAGTTCCATGAGTTCTATTTCATTTTTTAAATGAAAAGATATATAGTTATATACGATATTTTTTAATTTGTTATATGGATTTTTTTTTAATTAATTATACGTAAATGTCTCGTTTCAGTTTGCTCGTAAATATCTGTGCACGTATTCATAGCATGTTGTGATATTATTTTCGTTTGTATTTTTATATGTTATTTCTGTAAAGTAGAACGAACAATTTTCATGCTCAAAAGTTTGTGACCTGGCGTTGCGTATTTTAATTTCATTTTACACTGTGTTATCATTTGCGAAGGATTTTATGGCAATACCATACAAATTACATATTTGTCTCATGAAGATACCGACCAATTATTATCTAGAAAACTGTTCCTTGTCTTTAAATGCATAAAATAACTAAATATCGATAAAAACAAATAGAATTTCGTACCTTATTAAATTCGAATGAAACATTTCAATCTCAAGAAACTTACATAAAACTTTAGTGAATCTTTTTCATTTCTAATCTTTCATGATTTACGTTGATTAATTTTAGGAACATACCTTTCTCTTAATACATAAAAAAAGTTAATGAAACATCGTATACTCTCACTTATAATTTGTGAATGTTATTGCCGTCATACAATAACTTTTTAATTCTTCACCGGTTGATAGTTTATTAAAATGCACACAAGGCAGATATCCAGAAAAGTTACAAATATTTACTTTGACTTTGGTCGGAGTTAATGAACTCGTATCACCAAACGATAGTTATAAGAAGCGGTAGAAGACGACTCAACGCTATTTATATTTAGATACTATATGATTAAAAATAGATAATTAAACATAAACAGGCTATTCGCTTTATTTTGTAATACTTCATAAAGTATCATAAAGCTTCAACCAAAAAGTTAGAAGTTAATGTACGCAGAAACACTCCTATTACTATAGCTATATTAAATTCTTTACAGATTTTATTTTATACAAAACAAGAATAAATTTTTTGAATCGGTCACTCAAATAACAAACTACCTTGTAACATTAACCGTGACTGCCAGTTAACTGTACGTTAATATAAAAATTTGCATTTTATTAACATCAATATTCAAACACACTGCACTTGCGTATTAAAACGGATACGGAAATGCGAAAATACTGAGAGCGCACATCGCTCGCGCCATGTTTGAACAGTGCCGCTGTCATGCTCGATAACGTTGCGCAGGAAAATTCTAATCATCTCTGAACGGAACGACAGACGGCCGCTTTCGTTCCGATCTCCGCACGCGGCTGTATTATATGAGGGAAAATTCTGTTATATGTTCATCAACTATGTGATTCTGAGCGTGATAAAGAGTGACAGTTCGAAGATAATTCGTGTTCTAACGCAGTGCGCGATCTGTTGAAGTGAGAGTGCTGCTTGAATTCAAATGATGCAATGCGCGTCGCTTTCATTCTTGAAAATTACCAATGACGATTCTCCAGACCGCCTCGTTTGACGTCAGTTTGCCTGCCGATAACGTACACGTGTACCAAGAAGATTTCAAAAAACGAGAGGATCATCATGTTTCAGATAGAGGACTTGCCGCAAATGAGACCATTGTCACCCGGTAGCGATACGATGATTTCAAAAAGAATTGACCCTGTGGGCAAGGTAAGTCATGAAAATTTCTACGTCCGTATAAAGGCGTGCGTCCATAAGTACATACCAGTATACTTACCTGACCGCTATCAAGATTCGCGACAACCGTTTAAATGTGGCAACAGCGCAATGCGCGACAATGTGATCGCGGGCAAAGTTCGTTTATTGTAAATTCGATCACGACTTTTGTCAGTATACTTCGTGAACATGTAATTTTAATACAAACTGCGTGCACTAATTACTATAAATCAGCGTTTTCTGTCGACATCTCCACCTATATTTACAATTCACGCCTATATTCTTATTAACTGTAAGTGTAGTTCCGTTACCTACATGTAAACGCTGGCGGGACTGTCTTATCGACGGGAAACTCGGGTTTCCGTAAGTATTATAACGTTTCAACTACGAACCCTATTTTCATTGTTAAAATGCATTAAATTTTAATTTATTAACGTTAATGAAGATGTGGTAACAATTATTTTTATACATACATTTTGCACATTATGGCTTACGTGCAAGGATATTCCATGTAATCAACAGTTTCTGTTGATCCTTTATGATGGATGTTCTTATCATGTTTGAATATAATATATTTACAAAGTAATATAAAATTTTAATAATTTTGTCAGTTTATATAATATTATTTTTTAATAGATGGTAGTCAGACTCATATTTATTGTGCATAGCAACAACACTCGTAATTAATACGATATTTAAATAATAATTGCTGTATATTATAGCAATTATGAATAGGTATATATTAAGGACTCCATGCATTCGACACTATAAAAGTGTGTGTTCGCAAATAATATTTATACGTATAGAATAAAATAAATTAAGCTTGAATACATTGAAATTATTAAAGATTGCATTAAACGGTGAATCTTTATCTCCCGGAACGAAAGTCAAAGAAACTGTTGCGTAACGTACGCGAACTTCATTGCCACAAAAACTAGTAAATTGTAATGAAAAGCAACATCGTTATATAAGTAGACACATAATCTATTTCAATGCAATATTGCATGTTCTTCGCGTTAAGTCTTGTCGAAGACGCTAATGCGTTATCTTTTTTGCACTTTTTTTATTATCTTAATGTTTCAACAGATAGTTATAATATTAATAGTGAATTTTCATTACGCAAGTTAACATGCATTTAAGATGTTCGTCGGTACTTAAGACCGGCATTATTGTCGCCTGTTGATCGTTATCTCCTTCTTTATTTTCCGTCATACTGATATATATATGCAATAGTACGAATCTCAATGTGTTGAAAATTTTTAAATCGTGTAAACAACGATAACGAGTGCAGTGTACCAGTCTGCAAAATCTGGTGGGTTTAAAGCAAAACGGATTGGTTGTCCATAGAAATGTATGGGGAGAAACTTGTAATTGGCGCGCCCCTGAAAGACAACGTTGCCGGAGCGAATGCTGAGTCACATATCGTAAGCGATCTCTGCCAGCAAGGTGTGTTAGTTCGTTTCTCCGTGAAAACATGCTATTGCATTAGCCTAATGCTATCATTAGTGGAATTGTATCACTGTGGAAACAAGATGATTTAACGAAGAGGATACTTGGCGCTTGTCGCAGGCCTCGAGTACATATCAGGAAAGAATTGGAATTATTTGGAGGCCCGGTATTGTTTCTTCTGGATCTGTCAGTTTTTACAAGTCGAACAAATTTTCACCTGTTACGGTGCATGTCATAGAGTGTCAGTGAAAAGAAAGTGTTGTCAACGATATAAAAAAATAAAGCCTTGAGCTGTCAAAAGAAATTCAAGGGATGCGTGGGATGTGCGCGATGTGCACCAAAGCTTGACGTGGCCAGTGTATGTTTTGAGGTTATTTTTGTACCTACTCGTGTAACTGACCTATACTTGTCCAAAGAGAACTCCGAATCTTTATTTCCATTCTGACAGTCCGTCGAAGAACTTGTGTCTTTAAAACCGTCGAAGATCATCCTGTCTAGAAATTGCGTTTCAACGTTTGTCGTGTCAGGAGAGAAATAATAACTCCAAATATTTCATTCTAACCTTAAATACAACTATAAACTACAATCTTAATACACGTTATCAAACAATGAGAGATAATACGATCCTTTAAAGACACGTTATGCGAACGTACAGTTAATTCTATTAAATATTTATTGTCTGCATAAACCAATTAAAAGAAGACCCGTCATGCGTTATTATTCATTCGTGACTTTCTATTCATTTATTGTGCTTGACATTTCTGCCTAGCCACTGTGACAACACGATAAACTGTTCAGAACTCAAAATATTTGCATCTAATTCCATAAAGTAGATCAAGACACTCGACACAATGTTGTGCCTAAAGAAATTATACCGCGAAGAGCTCTTGCAGCTCGCATTGCTGCTTTCTCTGCTGCGAGTGGATCCAGAGTCCTACCTTGGTTTGGACATCCAAACTATCGGAGTAGGCTCTCTGGACCTTAACAATGGATCAGGATGGCGTACCGATGCTCATACTATAGTTCATCGCCCAATATTTGTCCATCCGAAGAATTTAGACTCTATGCTTTTAAATTATGAGAGAGATTTGTTTGAAGACTTAAATTCACTAGGAAGATACAATAGAATGAGTACTGGATTAAATGATATCCATGCATATTTGCTAAATATCGAAGAATCAACAAGAGAAATGCCTGCAGCGGGACCTAGTGTACAAGTTTTGACAGATCCAGTTAGGAACATGACGTCTCCAGAGCCACCTAGTTCTTTGCCAAATCCAGATGAACCAGTTAACACCGCTGAACTTACGCAAGAGGTATTTCTCATTATAATTTACAGTATCAATCAAATTTTCATTGTATTGAGCTTATATCCTTTGATTTTGATTAGTATATGCACATACTTCCACGTATGTACTATATATATGTTTTGTGAGTACAGTGTTATTGTTACATAGCAATATTAAAAAACTATTTTATTTAAATTCTTTTTATACTTACACGCATAAATAATAATTAATCATATTCACTATAATAATTCACAATAATACAAACAATTCATTTAGAATATAATACCACAATATCATTGACATATAAGGTTTGCCTTTCTCAGTAATAAAAATCTAGTACGCTCTAAATTGCTAAAAATATGTATTATTTTTTGCATACTTCTATTATCATATTTTTGGAGTTGCTTCAACAATAGCATTTACTTAGGTTGTAGAAGTTATTAGTCTATTTAAGTAATCAATAGTTCAGAAGTTATTTGAATGTAAATTGGATAGCTTATAACATCAGTTCCTTTTTAATAGTTTAAGCTTTTATTCATAATATCTGGCAGCTCCATAACTAGTCTATTGTTTGAATACAACACCTCAAACAATTAAAATGAGTAATTCAATAGTATATTGTAGTGTGTATAATAATTTACAATTACATTATATACCACAATATTGTAATACTTTACAAGTACATATATCCTTCTTGAATCAAATTAAATAGTACCACGAAACTTCTAGAACTAGCAATTATTTGAAATTTCACGAAAGCTCTTCAAACTCTCTCTTTAAACGGATTCGTTGCAAAATTGGACAAGTAGGTGTTACCGATGTAATCCCATACTAATTATCGTAATTAAGGCGTGCGTTTTAACTTTTTTTTCTTTATTCAATATTTACGCATTTGTATCATGATAATTCAACGTTTAAATAACACACTCGTGCCACGTTCCCGCATTACTCATTCGTGTTACATAAAGAGTGATAATCAAGAAATTATAAAAATGCCGAACATAGAAAATTGACGGATGTTACTTGGCACTGTAGAGGAGAGTTATAATTTTTCTTCCTGTGAAACAGCCGCTTTTATAAGTCAGAAATAGCCGTCCTGGCTCGGTCACGTTAAAAAGAGAAACTTGTGTAAAAAGAAGCGCAAGTTGAAATCGCTCTTTTTTGACCGTGTAATCGCGTCATGTAAATGACTTTATTGTCAAAAATACGTTATCACCTATCCCCACAGATCCTTCCAACGACCTTGCCTTTCTTTTCGCACGGTCTCTTCTATTTTCAGTACGAAGGATCGGATTCTCTAATACGCTTACTCTACACCAAAACAATTTAGACGCTTATTTTTAACCCCCTCCGGAGTGCTTAATTTTTTTTTGAATTCAAGTCTCCTCGCGAACTCTTAGAACGCGTGAGGTCTCGAAATCATTAAAGGACGATAAATGTTTATCGCGACTGGCCCGAGAGAAGTACGTTTCTCAGAAATATCTACAAGCACGAGGAAAAATGTAGTGTTTGTCATGAACGCATTAAAAACAAAATGATAAGGAAATATTTTCCAACCGATTGTACTTGAAGAGTAATATATCGATCATTGAGAAGATAAACGATTTCCATAATAATAATAATAATAATAATAATAATAATGATAATAATAATAATAACAATATCAGTAATCCAGTAACAGTTGATAAATATAAATGAATCATACGATCAGGCGGTCGTTCTCTTTGTTCGATTACGAGCGTGTAACTATAAAAGTATAGGCACGGTAACCGTATAAGAAATGCATTCCCTTAACCATACTTTCACGATCTTCCGGCGACCCTGCCCGACTGTCGTTTCTGCCGTTTTCTTGGTAGTGTCCTTGCGTATGCGGGTCACCCATATCAGTTTATCTGGGTTAACTAATTGCGAATTTATTTTTTAACCAACTATATATTGCAACGGACGCTTTGAGAATTGTTTAGTTGACCTCGTAGAAATAAACTGTGAATAATAACAGGCAGGAGTTAATTTGTTTTTTATCTTATATGATATTAGGAATTTTTTGGAAAATATGAAAATTGTGTTGAACGTGGGTGTACATTAAAAATTAACTGTGCCATCGATTATCGGTACCGGTAACTCTGTTTGCAGTATTATATAATATTTAACGGGAAATGTTAATAGTTTTGTACTTTGCATTATGTCGCTGGCAGAGAGGAATTAAGGCGATTTTATCCGGTGCAATTCTGTGTCGAGCTTTGCTCGTAAATAGCTTTTGGTTCGTAACTAATTTATTATGAAGTTAATCTCGCAGAATTTGACAGTAATTTTCCATATAGAACTAACGGATGTTTTGACAGTTTTGGTTGTGACTGTATTCAATAAAGTTAGATAGTCCGTCATAGAGAATATCGGTAAGAGAATTTTAGATGATTGATAACACATGGAAGAAATAATTTAGATCTCAAAAGAATTAAAGATAAACTTTTGGAATTAAGTTTGTACGCAATTTTGTCACATTAAAAGCCAAGAAATTGAAGCAGCCACTGTAGACGAATATTACGTACAGTTAAAGAGAATTACTGAAATTGGCAATTTCGCATTATTAGATTTTTTAAAGTTGATTGTATATATTGTCTTTTCAATATTTTGTAAAATACATCGTGCAGGACAGGCTTTCAAATTACAATTGAGAAATTTCATCATCCTTTGTAGACGAATATCGGCTGAGTGCAAGCGGGAATGGTGTCGACTCCATTTAATCTATAAATGGCATTATACGTTCTTCACTTAGATGAGATCACGTGGACGTATAAAATCAGACAAACACACACACACATGCACACCTTAGTCTAACTCATTTTCTTGTATCGCTGAAAAATCTTTGCCACTAACCATTGCACTAATCCCACTTGATCCAATCAATGGTGATCTTGTACCTCAAATTCATCGGCATTAACACCTGCACGATTCTCAGTTAAATGGTGCTTCTATTTTCATTCGATTTCTAAAAAATTTTACGTTATCCAATTTTCATTAACGATTCAATTTATAATATTTAAGAATAGATACATTTAAAAAATATGTTGATATAAAAACAATATTTTATTATATTAGTTAGATCGACCGGCTAGAAATCAGAATGAAATTTTCTTACACCAATTATGTAATATATATTTTACATTTTACGGTTAAAGAATTTTTACGACGGTATTTCTACAAAATATTAATGTTTAAAAATGACAATGTTAAAATTCTGTCCGTTTGTATTACATTTGTTTATGATGTTCACCACGTAATGTTTTTTGTTATTTACAAACATATGCAGAGCTTTGTGCACGTGTAGCTTAAATATAATGACTTAATTTTTTGTACAAATATACCTTTTTAACTTGGATAACATTAAGCAGCACTGAAATAATAAGCAAATAATCGTCAAGCCAAAACTAAACATAGTGACGCGAAAATTGTTATTATTTCTTCTATAGGAGCAATTAATAACAGTACGAATACGATATTATTATTGTTTTTTTATTCTTTAAATATTTCAAACGTGTACATCTTTGAAGGGCTCTATAAACAATAATTAATCGTTATTTTTATTAATTTTTATGCTTGAAATATTTCAAACCTATGCATGTATGAAGGTTGCAAGGGATATGTCAAGCATAAAAAATAATGAATTATTATTTTATAATATATAATGAATTATTATTTTTTATTTATAATTACTCATATGGAAGGAACCACTCGTGCTATCATATATAACTCCATTCTGACTTCTTTCAATTTTCTTCTTGTTGATTTACGAAGCTGTTCAAACACTACATCGAAGCTTCACGTTTATCTGTCATATACATCGTTGATAATTCACAATTGGACTCTTTCGATCGATTAATTGTTTTCATCATGATTTATAAATATCTTGCCTGTAAGCATGTTCCTCTTTTGCGCATCTACCGGTCTCTTTTTATCGTGACGCATTGCATCGCCAAAATTTCCCCTGAATTCCCGTGCAACGGCCTCGATAACAAAAATAATTGTATGCAAATACGTGGGGATAAACGTGTTCCCCAACGACTTTGCGAAAAAAAAAAAGAAACGAGGCGGGAACACCAGATGCGACCTCAATTTCGCTGAGAATTAATAGGAAACTCTCTTTGACGAGGCTCTCCGGTATTTTTCGAACGAAATTCGAAAACGGAATTGTGATTCGAGCGGAAAATTCTGTTTTCTAAGCGTTAAACGATAACGCGGCAAAATTCGGTAGATCAGGAAGTTTTGAGATTTAAATATCAAAGATCGCGTAACGTTTCCGGCAAGTTCGTTTTACAGAAGACACGGAGATAATGATATTGGCGTGTGTTCAAAAATCAAGATTTTTTAAAAGCATAACACCTATATTCCGTACAAACAGGCTTAAATCACCGACGAAGCTTTAATTCTTCTGTTTGTCGAGTATGTTTATTGAAAATCCTACGGCTCTGCTTCCGTCGTAGACTTTAACTTCGCAGAATTTATGCGACGATTGAACCGCTTTTAGGACTTGGGAGACTTATGTTCGTATTATAGTATTTTTCCTCCTCGGTAACAAGTAATACGTAGTTAAAAAGACCCTACACCGTGCCAATTTTCTATATTTGTTTGGTATCTGTTAATAATCAGACGATACGCCGTAAAATGAATTTGCGCATCGAGCTTCCGCCACGTGGAAATGTGTTTACATTTTTGCAAAAAAAAATAAGGTCAAATGTATAATCTGTATGCCAGTTTACTCGATCGTAACTCCGTTTTCGTTGTGCGATTTGAAAATCAATGCTCGAATAAACGCATACGTAAACTTTTACAAAATTAAAGATCACATTCAACAATGACAATATTTCGATAGAAATTCAACGTCTTGCATCATCCTTTTGCCAACGCATTACTCCAATTAAGTAGTTGGATATCATGAAATCGATATAAATAGATATAAATGTAATAATACATTTTTGTATCGTACTTTGATTTAATTTTTTTTATTATTTTACGCCAGATTATTTAATCTGTAAAAGGTGCCTTGTTCCAATTCCGCCATGGCAATTAATAGTACTATATTTTCATTATAAATTATAATATCCAAGAAAGTATCGGATATTACGGTTGTTTTTCTTGCTAGAGTTCAAGGTCACCGACAATTTTTTCTAAAACTATATATATATATAGTTTTACACATTGTCCTAGCTCATGAAGAGATAAAGCAAGGCGAGCTAGTTTTAATAAAAAAAAGTATGCACCTCGATGTAAAAAGATTGTCCACAGCCTTGAAATCTTGGTGACTTATAAAAAAGACAAACGTGTTCTCCAACACCGTCTCTGAAACGATACCACAAATGTATTATAATATCAAATCAAAATATCGTTTCCTATTAGTAATGTTTTAAAGATGTTTAATAGGACAATTAAAATAAAAAATAACACTCAGCTTTTGTACAGCTTTGTACGAACCGATCGACTATTTACCTTTTTCTTTAGAACACTTTCTCTAACCTTTTATAGTTTTCTGATCTCCTGAAGAATATTTTTTTATTTATAAAGTGCCTCGCTTTTCGCACAATTCGTGTAACGATATCACTGGTGTAATCATTTTGGGATAATGAATGTCATCATCTCTAGCAGTAAAGTTAATGGAATGCTTTATTATTCTATTATACCAGCATATATGCACATATTTTGAACCGTTGCAGTGCATAATATTGCATTGCAAGTAACTATAATGAAACTTTCGCATCGTATCACCGTATTATGAGAAAAGTAGGAAGATATTCTCAGTGTGGTTGCAGTAACGATATGTGAACGTGATACGCTTTGGTAATTTCTGGTTGGCAATTTGCCGCGCTGTAATTAAAGCGCGTCTTCCTTGCGAATTAGTAAGACGAGAATGAAATAGATTTTTACTTGCTGTTTGTATTACACGTTTCGTTGTACATTAATGTTAACAAAATTTTCATTCTTCACGAGAGAAATTATTTTCCTTATTAAATATACAAATTCATGGCAAAATTATTTGCTTAGTTAAATAAATATAATTGAATTTTGCACTTTCAATTAAAGCTGTAGAAAATTAACAATGAGGTGAAAATATGTAAAATATTGCTCGGTGTAAAATAAGAAAGTTTTGAAGAATATTATTAGACTGATATTATTCTTTTGTTCTTATTTTGCAAATTTTTTGAGTACTATAAATTTCCTATAAAAGTATTGATGAATTTTGCACTTCGAATTAAAGCTATAGAAAATTAACGATGAGGTGAAAATATGTAAAATATTGCTCGGTGTAAAATAAGAAAGTATTGAAGAATATTATTAGAGTGATATTATTCTTTTGTTCTTATTTTGCAAATTTTTTGAATACTATAAATTTCCAATAAAAGTATCGATGAATTTTGCACTTGGAATTAAAGCTGTAGAAAATTAACAATGAGATGAAAATATGTAAAATATTGCTCGGTGTAAAATAAGAAAGTTTTGAAAAATATTATTAGAGTGATATTATTCTTTTGTTTTTATTTTGCAAATTTTTGAGTACTATAAATTTCCTGTAAAAGTATTGATGAATATGGAAACAATAAGCGTGAAAGGAGTTTTAGGCAAATGGCTTCACAATTTTTTATAAACAATATGATGATTCAAGTCAATTCTCCAAAGGCCACAATATACATTAGAACACCAAGGTGACTTTAATTTCACTTAATGAGAAATTGGTTGTTTTGTTCAAACATAAAATCTACTGTTAAAATGAATTCAATGACCCGCCATAAAAAAAAATCTTCAAGATCGCTTAAGGTTAAATTGGATTATTAGAAAAGTATCGATAACATTTATTAATACGGTATTTCATGTCAGTCACACATTGCTATATCATAGGTACATAGTTACACTACCGCGACAAAATGTGTCAGTCGTCCCGATTCTCAATAATTTATTTTTACTTTTTTTTTAAATACAACACATTTTTCAAAATTTTCACAAACGTTATATTAACATAGACTCATACGCTTCTTGTACGTACTTTACCTTGTAATTTACTTGCGTTTTGTGACGATTCATCCTCTACGCTACGAGGACTAATGTTTTTGTCAAAGAAAACTTGATTGTCACAGTAATTATGGCATTCTACAATCTAATATAATGTTAAAAAAGTGATTACAAAAAAATTAAAACTACCAGGTATGATATTAAGTAAGCCGCCTTTATGTAGGCCTACTTGAAAACGTATGGAATGAATAACATATGATTTTTATACTACTTTTTATATTGTTCACATAAACATAGAAAATGTTACAAA
Organism: Cerceris ruficornis; assembly: GCA_963989415.1. Classification (NCBI taxonomy): domain Eukaryota; kingdom Metazoa; phylum Arthropoda; class Insecta; order Hymenoptera; family Crabronidae; genus Cerceris; species Cerceris ruficornis. The sequence continues at coordinate 38,917,757 of OZ022517.1, read as the reverse complement.
ACTTATAAACTATAACTAATCACTAAACTAATCACTAAGGTAACCGAAGTAGGTGAGATACTAGCTGTATTATTTCATGTGAAACTCAAGAAAACATTTTGTGATTTTCAATAAATTTCAATTACCTAGCGGGCGGTTTTGCCCTTTGGAGGGATAACGTAGACAACATTTTTGGTTGGCCTTGTAAAACGAAGCCAAAGCATGCCGAATCCACAATGAAAAAATATCAGAATCGGATACAAAATATTACTGGCCGTGTTTGTAGCCAATATTTTCAATCTGTAGGCTACTGAATGTGTCGTTTTAAAAAGTTATTTGCGGGTCTGCAGTTATGAGACGTAGACCGCATAGCCGAAAACACGTATCCTGGACTATCTTAAGAGTAATTTTTACCATTAGTTTTGTAATTCATCTTTAAAAATTGTTAATATCGATCGTAGTACGTAGTTGTAGAAGTCCTTAATAATACAACGGGTTTTGTAATGTCTATAGTGTCTCCTACGTTTCTGACCTTGGTCGACCTTGAAGACTCTTTTTAGAACAGGTCATTGAATTCGGTTCAACGACTGTTTTTATATTTGTACAGGGAATGTAGAGACTTATATTCAAAAGCATTGAGATCGTCATTTCGTTTTGTAGAATATTTCAATATTTTAAAAATTCGCACAGACCATCGTATTGTTTGGGAAAATCATGCTACTTTTTCCTTTATCTTTTTTAACGTAATTGTTGATTAAGAAAACATACGTTAAATGCTGATGAAACGAATTTGGCATAAATTGTTTTCCTTTATATAAATATTATTGATATTTGTCTTGCAATTAGATATTTTTTACCTGGAGTAGTAATAGAACTACAACATATTTATTTAAATTGAATTGTAAGAAAAATTGAACCCGTCTTCCTTCAAATCATTCACTTATTGCTAAAACATATTTTTGATAACATTAATCCCTTGTAAGACATTTTATCAGTTCCAGTTAAACGAAAAAGTCTTTATCTTAATTTTTAACTTCGACATTACACTTATTATTAACTGTATAAAAAGCAGGCCATTGCAATTTAAATTAAAAATGCAAAAAAGTAGCAAAATATTAACGAACTAAAGGACAATAAAATATGAATAATATTTTATAATTGCTTTCTACTTTTTGAAAATACGTTGAATCGTTTCGATAGAAAAATACATTGACTTGTATGTAAACAAAGTATTTACTAAAATTTCACGCTAAAATATATGACTCAATTGAAAAGTATTGCGTGGAAAAAGTAGTTGAATCTAAAAGCTGTTCCTCGTGAATCTTGCAGTGTCTACGATCGGAGAAGTTAATTTTGGATTCGCTGTATTTTATGTGAAAAAATGAAAGCTTCGACCATGAGCATTCCTCGACTCTTTAAACGAATGCATCTTTCGTCTTGAAATAAGCATTCACGGACGACTTAATTGACTGTCATATGCTGCAAATCACTTGCATCTGTGGGCAATTCAGTGAAAAATACATTGATAGCTGTGAATACGAATATTTACAGTGAATATAGTTTCTTCAATGCTATTAAAAGAACTTTCTATAACCATCGATATCGTTCCTGGTATTATTATAGTTTAAAAAAAGATTCCAGTGACTTAACGTTTTTAAAATTTGAAATATGTTAGTTCTTTCTAAAACGAAAGTAAACGAAATAATTTTTCTCATGTCGTATTTTTACATTTTTTCTGGAGACAAAGTGCGAAAATATTTATAACTAAGAATATTTATTAAAAAAGAAAAGCTATTTGCGTTTTCACATGAAATCAGAGTAAACCGCCCAAATGATTAAAAGCTGTCATGATATTATTTTCTGGAATACGGAACTAATTTTTCTAGACTTTAAAAGCAGACCATGTTTTCTCACAGACTTCATATAATTGCTTCGATCCTCAGGAATACGAAAAGTGGTTGTGCAATTGCAATTTGTTGGCTCTTCCTGACACATGTGATACATTCACATACATACATTCTACAGTCGATAATAAATAATCCAAAATATATTTGACTACTTTAAAATATATTTCGCAAACATTGTTCTTCATCATTATCCGATAACAATTTCTCACATCAATCTCGTTATTTAATTTCAAATATTACAATATATTTACACGTACACCGTCAGTATACACCAAATACGTGTACAGAATAATTAACAAACCTCCTTCTTTTAATTAGCTTGCTGTTAAACATTCGTTGCCTATCTCCGTAAAAGGCGAAAATTCGAAAGTTCTTAAAACTACGGTAAACTGAGAGAGATCGTTTTCACCGGACGTTAAGAATTGGCGGTATGCCCTAAACTGTCGATTTGCGTTTTCTTGCTCACCATGGGACACGCGTGTGTCACGTGTAGAATTTCGCGTCTCGCCTTGCAGAGCGAGAAAAAAATCGTATGAACTGACGGTATGTGACTTATCTTTCGTGAAATGCATTTCAAATTCGTATCGTGTAGTTTTGGCCTTGTCGAGATTAGGGTACCATAATGTAAACTGTTTAGCACTCAGAATATTTTTATCTAACTCAATAAAGTAGATCAAGACATGCGGTGCAATGTTGTGCCTAAAAAAATGATACTGTGTGAAACTTTTGCATCTCGTATCACTGATTTTCCTGCTGCGAGTGGATTCAGAAGTCTTATATTGACTTGGGCATCTGAACCATTGTAGTAAGTTCTCTGGACCAGAAGTGGCCAATAAGTCGATCACAGCCGACAGGAGACTATTTTAACACGCAAAGTCGCTCCTCTATTGTAACTTATCAGTCTCCCCAGAGGCCTGGGAACTTCCCAGGTACGGGTTTGGCGAACCCGGGGTACCTGAGCCCACTCGTCGACCAATGATATTGATATACCTCGCAAAAACAGAGAAGGCCTCTAGCCTCTGGTTTGTTCTGATTCGCCTGACGGATAGAGACATCGCTCGTTCTGACGTCATTTGCGATTCTAACGCGTTATTGGCCGAAAGAGCTGCACATTCGTTGCGTCGTCACGTGAACGAGGAAAGGCGACACTCTCCCCTTACCTCGTCCCTCATACTGCGCGACTTCTTTATTTTTGCGAGGTATAGCAGTGCTCCACCCGTACCAAGAGCTAATTTGGTACCACGGGGCTAGGATTAGATCCAGGACCCTCAGTCCTGTCCCTGCCGACTAGGTTGATCTTATGGCAGCAAAAGTATAGGTTATATTGCAGCCTAAAGGTCCTACGAGATATCGATAGGTGAGCTGCATTAACACTAGAGCTACCAACCGGTCAAAATGACTGGTACACAATTTTTTTCCAAAAATTCTCCAAGTTTATAGAAAACTCATAGAATAAATATTCTACGTCCAGGTCAAAGAACATAAATCACCGAATCGATCATCTTTTCCGCCTCTCGATTCTTCTTTTTTCAAAGTACTTATTTCATATTTTGAAATATGATAGATTTAACGCTGGTAGTTCTAGTGTTAACCTTTTGAGCTCTGAGGACACGTATATGCGTCTGGCGAAAGCCATCGGCGTGGACTAAGGACGCATATTTGCGTCTGTCGATTTTTTCGATCATCTACGTAGAAGTATTGCAGTTACTTTTGTGTAAAATTAATACAGATGCAGTCCTTAGTAACGATTATTGTGTCACATAGGCAACGCATAAATTGTAGCAGTTAGTTAAGGAGAGACACGCGATATGAATGCAAAAGATGCGATGTTGGTTTGTGCATCAATCGATGTTTCGAAGTTTTTCACACCCAATTAAATTATTAATTTCTGTTATATTTTTTATATTTATTTCTTCAGTTTATTGGAAATTTTAATGTTTATAATAAACAATTACACAAAAATAACGCTTTTTAATTATTTAATCTCGTGCAAAAGGGTTACTATAACTTATTACTATTTATTTGCGCCTTGAATAGTTAATCAAGAGAGTGCAGTCTAGCGAAAAAGTATTCCGTCCACAGCGATCATCAGCGCTAGCCGCACGCCGTCCGTATATTCTGCTCTAGATCTTAACCCTTTGTAGACATAGCTTTCTGTTGTAATGCATGTTTTATCTATTAAATTTCCATTTTGGAATTTGACAATGATTTAGTATGTTCGCATAAATATTTCCTGGGGCTGATAGTTATTTCCATTTTTATATAAAAATGGATAATTTACCGTAGACAATTTTCCGAAATTATTTTCAGTTAGATGATGGGAAATAGTAAATATAATTCGGAACCGAAATAGTTAACAATAGATCAGGATAGCGCATTGATATTCATAGTGCAGTGCATTCATCCTATATTTGCCCATCCGAAGAAGTTGGTCTTAATGCTTTTAAATTACGCATATTTGCTAAACATCGAAAAATCGGCAGAAGATATACCTGGTATGAGATATGAACCGTTTATTTTGAAATTGGCATAAGTTACTTTCCTTTTATATCGGGATATTAAAAGTTTGCATTCTAACGTGTTTAAATATATTTATGCCAATTTTCGAGGAAATATACTCGGATTTATTATCTTGGATACTTATATTTTTGTTAATATAAATAATTTCGTATAGTCATTCAAAATTCACCAGTTTTCAGTACGGTAAAGTGACTTATGCCACTTTCAAAATAAACGGCTCATATAGTACATCAGTTTCGACAGATCTAATTAGGAGCATGACATCTCCAGAACCTACTATGTAGTTCTTCGTCAAATCTAGACGAACCAGTTAATGCCGCTAAATTCACGCAACTTTGCTTCTCGCTTTGCCAATTGAAGGAGAAATTGTAAAAACTGATGGAATGTGACTTATCTTTCGCGGAATGCGTTTCAATTCCATATCGTATGGTCGCGGCCTTGCCGAGATTAGACGATCATAATGCATGTGAGAATATAAATTGTTTGAAGGTGTTTCGAAACGTGTCCTCGTTTACTTTACTTCGAAATAAACTGTCTGAAAATTTTATTATCTTCAGCGATACTTTATTAACACGAATCAGAATATATAAAGTCATATGCCACCTTGCTTTATAATTAAACGACATACTTCCCGCGAATGTCCGCTGACGTGCTGCCGAGGTAAACATTCCTGGCGGGACAGATAGATGGACTTCAAACTGAAAGTGAGTCGTGATTATCGGTGTTGATAGATGCAAAATCATTTGGAAGGGAGTGTTTCGTTCTAATTTATCCATAGATGTATCTTTGAAATGGTTAGTGATGGAAAAAATGCTTAAATTAAGAGCTGGAGGGTTTTAGAGGAAACATCAAATAGTGTAGTTTTTTTGTGGCTTAAAATACATTAAATATGTATTTTGACGTAATGTTGTTATATATAAAAGGACAAAAAATTACGAACCTTATTAATCAAGTTTATCCAAAGTCAAAAATATATATGAGTCGCTCAGAAGTCAATGCGGTTAAGTTAATTTTTTGATATACTCGGATTTTTGTAAATTTTAATGGAATAAACTTCATCCCAATTAAAATTAGAAATTATCGAAAAATGGACTTAACCGCATTGGTTTCTGAGCGACTCATATGCGAAAATGATATTTACTAAAAAAGACTATTGTAAGGGTATAAGATTTAGTATATAGAATCATGTACTTTTTATACAATGTTGTGATTCATGGTAAAGTCAAAACAATGGATTGTATTAATCAAGGGGGTTTTTGACCTAATGTGTATGATTCTATGCAAAAAAATGGTCGAAGACCTTGAAATTTTTGAAAGATTTTAAACTGCAAAAAAGACTACGGTGTTATTCACGCGTGGTTTTCCTCCCATTGAAACCATGGAATCATTAACTGAAACAGTTTTCCACTAATTGCTAAAACATTTTTCCAGTGATTGTTAAAAGATGTTTAAGTGAATCGATTAACACTAGAACTACCGGCGTTAAATCTGTTATATTTAAATATATTAAATAAGTACTTTGAAAAAAGAGGAATTCAGAGGTGGAAAAGATGATCGATTCGGTAATTTATGTTTTATGAGATGGACGTCGCATATCTATTCTATGACTCTCCTACAATCTTGGAGAATTTTTGAAAAAAATTGTGTACCAGTCATTTTGACTGGTTTGGTAGTTCTAGTGTTAAGAAATAACTCTATGTACTTGCAAATTCGAAATATTAATGTTTAATGATAATTAATGTTTTTCATTCAAATTCATATTTTCTTTGAGAAATGTTATATCGACTAATAAAATATAGAGTTTTTACTATCTTTATAATCCAACCAAAATATGGCTATGGCTCGAGGAAACCGTTTAAGATGAAGGATTAAGAAGTTTCTAGAAAAAAAACCAAAACACGTCTTAACGAACAGTGTGTATTATTTTAACATAAAATTGAGATAAACAGGAAACTAAAAATGTTACGTGACTGCAAAGGTTCTACCTGTTTCCTGGTATAAAATTTAAACTTTGCTCATTCTTTTTGGAAATTCTTTTTATTCTATTAATTATTTACTGTTATTATCAATAATCTTTTCCTACCGGTATTTTTAGCCCTCCGTTATAAAATGTTGTTTCTTTTCCTGAATTAAAATCGGATTGTGTAACTTATTAAATTTCAAGGGCAGTGAAACTATTACTTTGCAAATAATTTTGCGTCCAACCGGACAAACATTTCTAATTGTTACCGTAGAGTGTAATTACATGGCGTTAAATGTGAATAATAAGGGGAGATGTTCAAACTTCCTATTCCTGTTGTTTTATTAACTTTTCCATTCAACTTTGCAACGCAATATTGCTTATGATTGTAACGAAGAACAATGTGTGAGTAATTCACCAAAGAAAACTTATTCCAGATTAGAGTCTGACTAACTATGACATGATTCACTGCAGGGCAAACTCATTCCTCGGTTAAATTCTATAATCGGTAATTTCCATTTATCTCCTCAAACACAAGTAAACTATTGCATCACGAAATGATGAAAAATATGGAAAACATTTTTAATTACTCAAGGGCACCAAACATCCATTCTATCTTTGTTACTTTTTTAAAGAATGTCTCTAGAAGATATTTGTACTCGTTCAATTGACTTGTAGAAAATTTACTATAAAAGTCGTTTATTAACATAAATCAAATTTAAGTATATCATATTTACCGATATAGTAGAATTATGCAATTTTCATATTAATCTAAATTTTCGTCACCTTTGGAAGCTGCTGTCGAAAGTAACACTTAAATTTCAATTCGAAGTATTTTATTCCATGCAAAGCTTAAGATATGCAAAGATTTGATATACGGGAAGCAATAATTTTCTAAAGACGAAGACGGTGTAAAATCCGTGAACGTTACTCGAGGTCTTTAGGTAAACATTAAGGGGCGAAGGTCAACTGCACGAGGTCGACAAAACACTACACTTTTTCCTACCTATTTATTCCATTGACTTGAGAGATACGGATAACGTCGCATTTGTAATTCTGCGTATCATTAAGCTTTAATAGAATCCTTTTGAATCTTTACTATTTTGCTCGCGCTGCTTTTAAAATGTGTTGCCACGTTTACTTTGACGCGTGTTAAAGGATATATTAAAATTTAATTTTCATACTTTATTTTATCTATAGAAATTTTTGGCCCAAATTTCTATTTCTTCCGAGGTATTAATAATTTATGACATGAATACAAAATATATTTATCGCAAGTTCCTTGTTATTTATTACTTTCCACTTAAAAATAAGCTGCAGAATGTTAATCGTACATAAAACATTGATATATTTTTATGTATAGAATTCATTGCTTAAATTTCTTTGCAGAAATATGGAAATAATTAGTGATATGAAAATATATTTAAAAACAAAGAATAGTAGCGCTTCAAAGGGAACAGATTAAATTTGACATCGTAACTTCAAACCTATCAATGCTGATACGCGAAAAATTTGCGTTAACGAGCGAACATATTTCTTTTCGATCTAATCGAATTTTATGTTACCTAATTCGCACGAAGAATTTAGCGTATCATTTCGAAGAAATTGCATATTTTAAAATGCATATCAACACTTTCTTTGACCTTGAACGACCTTGACTAGTATATACCATTTCCTTTCGTCTTTTTATGAACTCCAGCATGATATAACTCAAAAAGAATAGCATTATTGGCCGTAGCAAAAAATGAGCAGCACAAATCCAATTATTTTCACTTCGACAAAAAAAACATTTCTATCTCAGCTTCGTTTATTCGGCACAATTTTCTCTCCTACCTCAATCTTCTACTCCCATTCGATGTAGCAACTACCGCCGGTCTGTAGAAAACAGAAAAGACGACGGTAAGAGTAGATTTTCAATTTCTGCTTGCGAAACTTAGATTCGCTCAAGGCGAGCAGCTGTTACGCTGTTTACGCATTAGTCAATTCGAATAAATTACTCGATGAACGCGTTGCACTCGTTCCTTCATGCTTTACCGAACGGCACCGCCGATTTATCGTTGATCGATCCGTAACGTCGTGATATCGCGGCGGTTTCTCCGTCTGACGGTGAGCTTCTTTGCGTAAGATTTAACTTTATCTCAATTGCATGGACATTGCATCAAACGTGCAATGGCCATGCATACCGTCGGTCACTGTATACGCGTACAAAGGTTACAGATGCGCAATTGTGTCATCGAAATGAGTTAATTCGCCGTAGCTGTGACAAATCTATAGTCTATGATACGTGACGGTTATGTTTTTGAAAATTGTTCTTTCTTTTTTTAATTAAAAAAAAGTTTATATTTTTTGGTTTTAGTTGTTATATAGAGAATGTAGAGTCATTGAACTTTCTGACGCGGCTTAAACCTGCAAGCCTCAAACTATTGCGAATGCAATGAAGAGTTGCCAGAAGCATACCATTCACTATATTTTGTTATACATTACATTTGATACTACTTTCAAAATTCATACTAATTTAACACTTTGCGGCTCGAATTACTTTCTCAATTATTGCCAGCTGACGGAAATTAATTTCGTGATCCTTCCTTCTCTGGTTATCATCTTTATTCGATTGTAAAAATAGCTATAGGTACTAAAGGATATTTAGATGGAAATACAACGTTATGGTGACATTCCAAAATTGAATTTAAATTACAAAATAATTAACTACTATGATAAACCATGTCGAGTCGAGCTCACCATAGGATTAAACTGAATTGTAAGCAAGTCAATGCTGTAAATTAGAAATTGGTGTTGAGAACACTTTGTATTGCAGATTTGGCTGTTTTCCAACAACAAATTAATTTATTACAAGCTTCTTTATAACATAGTGCAAATGGTACGACTTAAGCCACCTGTCTCCCAAAACATAATATCCGAATCCACAAGTTGTATCTTCTTTACAACTAGTAAATGAATACATTCCGTAGTACTTGAATACATTTGCAATAGGAAGACATGCAAAAATATATACTTATGCAAATTATTACCTGTCGCCTCTTCATGACATTTTCTTTCTCTTATCAGAAGCTATCCTCGTTAATCGAAGCAGTAATAACAGGATAAATATATCAATAATTTTATCTAGACGCGAGATATCGGCCCTCTCGATATATAATTGAAAACGTTAATAAATCCGTCAGAGATATAATTCAGAATGTCCATAATTATTGTCGATGCGTCGCAACTTGATTTTCGCAGTTTGGAAATTATCGGGTGATTAGCAGATATCGATCGTATCGGAATGAAAAAATCGAAAAAGCGCATAGAGAGTATAAGACTAATGTTTCGATAGACACTGCAGAAGTGGACGTTTAAAAAACGTGCATTTATTTTTCTTTGTACAACTGTGCCCGCGATAAGATAATAACGGGCGAGAAAAAAGTGCACAACAGATACCGGCCGCAAAAGATCTGATTGCGCGTGGCAATTGTTTGGGTCTGATTCGCCAGACGGATAGAGACATTCCTCGCAGAGTTGGGCATTACTTCAGATACAACATTTTAAAACTTATTTGAAATATTACTTGAAATAAAAAGTTATTTCACAAAAATGTTTCACTATTTGAAATAAATTATGTTATATTTTGTCCAACAAAATAATTTTAGGAAATGATTATCTATTCTTTTATTTCGTGAAATACATCAGTTCAAATAATAAAAGAACAAGTTATTTTGTTATTTGAGATAAGTATTTCAAATGTCAAATAATATGTTATTTTATTATTTCAAGTAATTTAAGATACGTCAAATAATGAAACGACAAATAATTACTGCATATATTTATTTCATTATATTGAAAGGCAGAAAATACGTAATTCGAAGGCCAATATGTACCGATAGATATAGATAGAGTTACTTACTTCTTCAAATTATCGAAACGTGTGAAGATATTAAGCATCAATCAGTATTCAGTGGAACTGAGTCAGTTAAAAGTTATTATAATTAAAAAAATATGGTTCTAGTTCTTTTAAATCTTTATTGCTACTCACCAATAATTTATTTTCCAAACTAAACATAAATAAGGCGAAATTTCAACTTACAATTAGTATAATACATTTTTCTTAATTATTTCAAATAACTTTATTTCAAATGACTACGCCGAAATAAATTATAATAAAGTTATTATTCCAAATAAATGTGCTCAAATAAATTCCTGTCAAATAGTTATTTCATAGAGTTTATTTGAGATAATGTTACTTTCAATAATTAACTTATTATCTTTATTTGAAATAAAATTTGCCCCGCTCTGATCCCTCGGTCACAGGTCATTTTCGATTCTAACGTGCTACTGGCCGAAAAAGCGTTATGTCGTTATGTGAATGACAGAAGAAGTGTTTTGTTTTTGGTTGTTATTCGCCGAATTTTAGGTTTCCAGGAATGATATGACGGAAATAGGAGGTGCAAGCGACAACCCCTCTTGCTGCACGGATTTACCGACCGCCATCAGATCTTTTGCAGCCGGTATTTCTTTGCGTTTTAATCCCCTCCCATGTATACTGAATTTTTGCGTACCACCGAATTCATTTTAGTGAATAATTAAGCGGATTAAGAACGTTGAAAATAAGGAAGAAACGCGCGGTTAATATTTCGAGACATGCACTTTCTTCCGGAATGAATGCAAATTATATTCGTAGGTATTTCAAAATTTGGAACACTTTACTTTCTTTACGAATGCAATAGATATCGTTAACGATGGAGAGATCGTAAAATGCAACCGGAAGCAGTCCTTACGTCACATGAATGTATAAAAAATACATGGAACTTTATTTAGGAATGTATTAATATCAAATTCTCACCTACAGAAGAAATGGAAAATCGAACACTACAGCTAACGAAATCATGTTACGTCAGAAACGATTATTACGATTTATTCAGTGTGTAATAGTATGGATCTTAACCAACAGGAATAATTAATCAAAGTAATACCAGTTACGTTCACTTATCACGGTACCCTAACAAATACCGCTTGAAGTACGATAAATTTGTAAAATGTAAAGATATCGCATTAATTAAAAAAAAAACATATACATATATACATAGCGATCGATATTTATAGCATTATTCGCAGAAATTCTTCCCATTTGCTTAAATTATCACTATTGTCATTGCTGCACGTTAAAAACGGTACAAGTATCGTTTTCATACTCATCCATATTCATAGGCCTCTACGTCAGTCCAATTACCATTTCGCCCTGAGGAAAGTTTTTCGGCAAAAAATTATCTTAATAAGACAATGAGTTCGTCGTATCGTCAAAACTGCTCTTTAACGAAACCACTGATATTCGGTGGATGATAAACAAACTTAAAATTAGTTCAAATTGCACCTTTCTTTATTCCAAATTGTACTTACAGTTAAAATACCATGTTATTATTTGTGAATTATTTTCTCGTTAAAATATGACATTCTACTTCTCAACATTGCTGCCATTAATCACCGTACTTTCGCCTAAGGAAAATCATCGAAATAGAATAGAAAAGAAACTCGTCAAGACTTTTCTATCAAGCACAGTGTTTTATCGGAAGAGCGTAGGAAATAGTGACCGTACATCGAGTGTTCCATAAATTTTCATAAATCAGCATGACAAACTCATGCAAACGATAACCCTGATGACCCGACGCGGTCGAGGAACAAAGAGATGCGTCTTTCCTCATACCTGGCCGAACGATTCGAGTTCCCGGTGTGCGGTGTCTCCGTGGCGCGAATCGCTCGTTCCTCCTTGAATTGAGGTTAGGTGTCGCGTTTACGTGTCTTTTTACGTGGATTTGTCAAGTTGGAATCACTTCCGGCAGATCGAACCGTAAGATGGCGCGTAAGAAGAAGAAGCAGCCACGAATGATCTCCGTCTTCGTTCCAGACGACGTACGTTTCTTATTTACATCGAACACTCGATTTTTCAAAACACGGTGTTATCGCCGCTGCGCAATTCACGGAACAATAAAAGAGTTAATGAAAACGATCGTACTGTTAATGTATACGATCGCTTCGATAATATTTTGTATCTGCGTGGTGTCGTCATTGTAATATAAGTCCTGAGTTTCTTGGATGATTTGTTTCCGAATGAATTATATTAAAAATCTTCTATTCGTAATATGTATTGTGTAATATTAATATCGAAGATCTTTTAATTATGTGACTGAACGCAGTAATTTTAAATAATCAGCTTTCGAGATACGGTATTGCAATCGTCTGTAACTGTCGTACAGTGAGCTCCATAAATGGCGCGTATCTACATGCCGGTAGCCTTGTAATGCAATTGATAAGAGATAATTGAATTCCTACAAATTTCTTTCTTTTTTTGTAAACATATAACAGCTGAAACTGAACTGTACAATTATTGAAACTTATCTTATAAGGATACTTGCTTCCGAAATGGCTTACTGTTTTCTTTTCTTTTAATGTGTTAAGAGACCTGTTAAGGTATTGAGATAAATGAAAAGTAATAATGTAAGGTCAGTAAATAAGAAATCATCTTGACCACGTGGAGAGGGTACTCCATCCTTACGTCGTTTATCAACGTAACTATACGTTTCATCTACTTGCCATTAATTGAGGTCACTGTACGGAGAGACAACATTCCTGTAGCCATAGTTTCGACATCGTCTCTTAATTAAACACATCGCTTTCTTAATCCTGATAGGGTGTTTTCTCTCAAAGTTTTCTAGTTTTAGTAAGATTTCACGAGTAATTGGTAAGAACTAATTAGCATAGTTTCAGAAAAATAAGAAACAAGTGTATCCCAAGGAAATCTATATTTTACAGATTGGATATAATTTGCATTGAAACGTGTTATCTGTATATTGAAATACAATTTTACTATATAGTATGATAGTTTTATTACATTAATTATAATGATATTAATGTGTATGTCAATTGAGATTATGCGTTTGAAACTGCGTGTACTTTCGCGGTAACTTTTCGGCTTCCTTCCGCACGAAATGGAGAAATACGTTTCCGAATGAATATTAAATACGTTGCATGTTTATCTAAAGCTCAAGGAAATACATAATGTGCACAATTACGAATACGTAATTAACAGTTGTAAGTAGCTTAAAATAACCAATACTTTTCTGTTTTGTTTCAGGTACGTATTTCTTTTTGATTTCGGCAATGAAATTTCCTGGGTTGTTGAAATGCTATTTGCATTGTAATTTCATAACCTGCGGAATTTTATTGAGTCTGTTAATACCTGCCGTATTTATCCTTAACGACACTTTTGGAGAACGGTGCTTGACGACTTGCATTGCGCAACGTTATCAGTAAGTTTTTATTTAAACTGTAGTAATGTTCTTAATACTTCAATATTTTCCCTTTTCCTATTTAAGTTTGCTTCACTTTACTTTAAACTTTTAACTATAAGAAGGCCATGTTTTTCAAAATAATCGTCGCTGGCAAATTATTTATTTTCATATAGCGTTACGATTCATTTTATGCAGAACTAATACGGGTAAATAATATATAATAATATATCTTTCTCTAACTATTTTTTAAGAAATGTTAATATCTCATTACTACGCGCGTAGAGTTGTTATTATCAATACTAATAATCGTTAGTTTCCTGCGATTAAAACAGAGACGCCAATGTTGTCATTTGCTTCTTGTGTTAACATTAAAACTACCAACACGGTCAAAATGACCGGTTCCCATTTTTTTAAAAAAATTCCCCAAATTGATAGGGGAGTCATAAAGTAAATACTCTATTTCTGTCTTATAAAACCTAATTTACTTAATTGATCATCTTTTTATCCTCTTAATTTCTCATTTTCTAAAGTACTTATACAGTATATTTAGATATAATAGATATGACATCGGTAATTTTAACGTTAAATATTATTAACGTCAATCGATACACTTTTATTTACACACACGATTATCAAATTTATTAGCATCTATTTTGACGGTGTTCTGAAACTAGAGGTAGACCGCGAAATTTTACAATGACACATAATTAACAGAAAGTACAGCAGCATCGCGTAATTAGTTATTCTCGAATTTCAAAGCGGGAAGTTAGTTCTGTTTGCACAACAAACAGCCAAGTTTCGAGTATCATATTCAGGAAAGATTCCTGTGAATCAGTAGTGACAAAGCTGCCAAATTGCGTATTACACCAGTTTCGTTTCAGTTTCGACCAACCATTGATCTTGAATTCCGCATGTATGTTTTAAACCTCAGGTAAAACTGATAAACCGATCCTCGGAATAATCCAAAGTGAAAAATACCGGGAACTGATTATTATTTGACTTTTTTAAACTGTTTGGCTAAAGTGCCTGAAAAAAATCACAGCCAAGGTTAACAAGGTCGAAACCGGCTACAACAGCCTTTGTAAAAATAACTGCGCTCTGTGTTTTCCGACATTCGTTCCTGTAAGTGCAATGCTCGCATAACCTTCGCGAATTGAGCCCACGCAGCCCACGTTTCATACACACGGTCGTATATCCTTACATTCTACTTGCCAAAAAAATTGCAACAGCTAGAACTTAGAGTGTAGAAGTGCTGGAGATGCACGGGAATTTTAGATTAGCAGAATCACATTTGTAGGCTTTTAGTTTTTATCGTGTTGCCAATTTTATTAATTAGCAGTGCTTTTATATCTGTTGTGTGGAATTCTGAATTATTCAATATTGTGATCCTACAAAATGATTAAGTTCCAGTATAATTGAGAAGAAATACATATTAAAGAGATAGATATTTCCTCTACTGGTCATTGGATTCATAAAAAAATAGCTGTTGTGATTGGCTCATTCACGCGAATCTGCTTTGTCGACCGCATTTCCTATCATCGGTAAAATAGTTTGCTCGATCAGTCGGTACGATTACCTTCCTTTTTATCGTCGATCGTTTAAATCGTTGGTTTCCATAAATAATGAAATCTCTAAGTTAATCTGTCTCGTGTTAAAAAGTGATATTACATTTACAATTACGTTTTCATATAATGTTTTTGCATTACAAAATTTATAATCAATCGATTAACGAAAATAAATGTGCCGTTGGCAATCAAAGCGAATGTATTATACGATCTTTACATGTGTGCGGCATTTAGTCGGTCCAGTGCCTTATCTTCGATAAGGAAACGTTATGTTGTTGTCTCAACGAAGAAAATATAAAGATAAAATTGTACGTGACTTGATGCAATAACTTTTGTTAAAGAATCGCTCAATGTTGTGTGTATTTCCACTATTAAAATTGATATTTTTTATTATCAAACGAATAGTAATAACGAATAAATAACGGTTCCCAATGTAACGAAAGAATTTGTTAGAGTATTGCAACTAATGATTGCAAAGCATAATAAATGTTAATCATTCTTATATAATTTATATACATGAAATATGTGTAATGCATGTATACATACAACTATATTTCTTTTTCACACTCGACCTTTCGTGAACTTAAAGATTTTCTTCGAAATAGTTCAATGAATTCGCTGACAGTTACTTTGATGTAATCATAAACTTGTAATTTAAAAAAAAATGTTCGGTCACGTTACTCGAAACGTCATACAACTTTTGAAAATTAAATTCAATCATTCTATTTACTGCAAAAATTTGGTAAAACTTGCCTTCATAATTTTATTTATTTATCTGACGTTTCTAAAGTAAATGTTGAGGATCGCTAAGTTGTATAATCGGTATATACATATTAGTTTATATAGATATTATATCGAGTTTATCTGTATGATTTATACATATTTTTTGTTTCCGTTATAGATATTGTTTATTTTAAAAAATTCAGTACATAAAAAAATTGTAATTCGTATCTATCATTTCATTTCTTTAACTGATTTTGTACGTGTTATCACGTTTGAATATTACTGTCCCTAGTCTGTCTCAGTAGCTCTTATGTTAGATAACCTGTTATCACAAAAGCTAGACAATGGTTATAGTTATAGTTATGTAGCGAGTGAAGTCTACAACGTGGGATATAGTTATGTCATTATCTTGCCATGTGCAAGATATTTATCTATCTGTTCTCTTATAAAACTCAGCTTTATAAAGCAGAACGCCTATCCAAGTAAGTAAAAGTTTTCAATGTGTGCAAAATTAGCGTTTTCGCGTGTAAGTTCAACTGTTAAACTGTACTTAATGATGAAAGTACTAATTGTACGATAATTTTTGTAACTTTGTGTCGTATTTGTCGCGCAAGAAACTATCTATGGATAAAGGTATGAGCAAACGTGAATATATTTCGTAGAAATCGTGAGCCGTAATTAGAAGATGAAATTATTTTTTCGGAAGTAGGGAATAATTTAATTTTAGAATGTGTAGAGCCAGAATTATTTTGACGGATAAATTACATTTCTATACGTATCATTTTATGGTAAATAATTTTCATTGAAGCAACAGAACACTTTTTGTTTGTGAATTATATAAAATTTTAGTTAATTCTTTGCGCCCTTGAAAACTAATATTTTCGAAAATAACAGAAACAGAAACCAATTAACGAATCAATAATTGCTTATTTCTTGTGTTAGATATTTCATAAGGATAAAATCGGCGAAAAAATATCTTG
This sequence comes from Cerceris ruficornis, assembly GCA_963989415.1. Classification (NCBI taxonomy): domain Eukaryota; kingdom Metazoa; phylum Arthropoda; class Insecta; order Hymenoptera; family Crabronidae; genus Cerceris; species Cerceris ruficornis. The sequence continues at coordinate 38,900,843 of OZ022517.1, read as the reverse complement.
GTATTTTAGAATATTCTTTAATACTTCTTATTTTGCTTGAAGTGAAGATTTTTTTTATTAAACTCACATCTTTGTCGAGTAGAAACAATAAAAGTGAAAATATTTTCATTGTCAGTAGTACTTACCTTTTTTAACTTACTATTTTAAGATCAAACATACCAGCAAATTCGTGAAGTCAGTCCTCTTTTAGTCGCAGCAATTTTCATCGAATTCAGGCGTGCCAATAGTTCGTGAATTTTCATGGCATTCGAACTGTTAATACATTAGGACTATTTTTTTAGGAATAAATTTCATGCCCACGATTTTCCAAATGGTATTCAAAGAAACATTAAAAAAGTTGACTGTTAATTCGTAGCCCACAGATTTAACACTTAACGAAGGGTATCGCACAAAATTGTAGATTATATACAACTGAGATAAATGCTCAATACACTTGAGGTACCGTGACAGATAATTCTTCAGATAAACTATATTTAGAGAATATTTTCCAGAACGACGCCGCTGTGTCGTCGCGTGTCCGTAAACAAACAATAATATCAGCCGGGGCTTTTTTCGAAAGCAGTGTAAGTCCAATTCAGGAAAAAGTGATGTGAACGTAATTTTCTTTAAATGTAACTTTACTTTAATTAATATTAACTTTAAAAGACCAATGCCACCGTTCTGCTATTTCAGTTGCAAAATGAACAAATTTCTCATTGGTATTTTTCTTAACGTGATATAAATGTACTTTAAAAGATTTGTTTGATAATCATTCTTAAGTAAAATAATTTTACTTAACTCATTAAATATTTTCCGCCTAATTTAAATGCAACGCTTCAAAATATTACCGGTTAGATGTATAATACTTTGAAAAACAATTTTTCCTTGGATCGGCTTATCGGTTAGTAAACACAACAGTAAAATTATATTGCTTTCAGAAAAAATTGGTTACTTTCTACTATTACCCAAAAAAGTACAGCAATTAAGAAACGCCGCGTAATACAACCAAGTAACTGTCCATCAAATTCAACCATTTTTAAAACACCAAATGCATTACCCGAAATAATTTTTCACTCCAGAAACTCAAATCTTTAATACTTAAACCAATTGCTCGATTAAAAACTTTCTTCCTCCCACCTCCTTTAATTACATTCTAAAAATCTCCAACAATGAAAAAACAACTTGCAGTACAACCCAGTAGAAAATGTCATCATCAAATTTAATTGATCTTTAAAACTGAAATTTATCAATATCTAAAGTTCAAATGCATTACTTTAACACTAGAACTACCGGCGTTAAATCTATCATATTTCAATATATTAAATAAGTACTTTGAAAAAGGAGGAATCCAGAGCCGGAAAAGATGATCGATCCGGCGATTTATGTTTTTTGAGATGGTCGTAGAATATTTATTCTATGACTCTTCTATAAAATTGGAGAATTTTTGAAAAAAGTTGTGTACCAGTCATTTTGACTGGTTTGGCAGTTCTAGTATTAAAGGTCCCGAAATACAAAGGATCGCGTATATACTTAACACTAGAACTACCGGCGTTAAATCTATCATATTTCAAAATATTAAATAAGTACTTTGAAAAAGGAGGTGTCAAGAGGCGGAAACGATAACCGATTCGGTGATTTATGTTTTTTAATATGGACGTAGAATATTTATTCTAAGACTCTTCTATAAACTTGGAGAATTTTTGGAAAAAATTGTGTACCAGTCATTTTGACTGGTTTGGTAGTTCTAGTGTTAATACTCCAAGTCAACCGGTCGAACGTAAAAGAAAATTTTCCATGTATCGCTTTCTCCATCATCAAAGACGAAACACAACGGCACAGTTCTTCCCGAAATGATCGGTGGGCGAATTACGACACGAAAGTGGCTTGTTTCTGGCCCGCAGCGAAATTCTCCTATTCGGTGGGACGAGTAGTACGGCTCTGGTGTCTATGCCATTACTCCTCGTTATCTCTTCACACGCGCGGACCAATCTGCCGTGGCCGTTGTCTTCGTTCTCGCGATGCTTGTCGTCGTCGTCATCAAAGTCATTCTCCTTGATTGCGTCGCCATCGACGACGCCACTTAATCGTCAGTACGAATTGTAAATTCGAGCGCGTAAACCGGAGTGCCGTTCGGTTATCTACATTCGGACAGTTTTTCTCTAACCACGCTGCCGACAGTGCTAGTTTCTGTGAAGTGTACGCAGTGTTGAAAAACCGTGCGTTTCGACGGAATAACACTTGAAATAACGGTGACGTACCGCAGTGCGAATTGCAAGTGTACTGGGAGTTGAGAAGAAACCTTTTTTTTTCTCTGTCTCTTGGATTCTCCTCGTCGCGATCGTGCTTTTACGAGGATTCAACAGGTTTTCTGCGAAACATGAGTTTAGGTGTGCTAACTACTGTGGTAGGTAATGCAGAGAGAGAGACGGGGAATGAAGAATTCAGTGAAATTTCGTAATTTCTTTTGACGCGAGTTAAAGTTCGTTTTATTCATTCTGAAAAATTCCAGGGGCAAAAATACCAAACTGCTTTCGAAATTTCTCTGACGTACGTTGAAATGCTTTTTAGTTTTACTGAGTATTTTTAACACTAGAACTACCAAACCAGTCAAAATGACTGGTATACAATTTTTTCTAAAAATTCTCCAAGTTTATGGGACGGTCATAAAATAGATATTCTACGTCTATCTTATAAAATATAAACTACCGAATCGATCATCTTTTTCATCTCTTAATTCCACTTTTTCAAACTACTTATTAAATATATTAAATATAATAGATTTAACGTCGGTAGTTCTAGTGTTAAAGACGAATATATCAAATTGATTTTTGTATCGACGAAACCAACGATACTTGGTATAGTATGTTCTACAAGGTCCTCGAGTAATTTCACATCTATGGTAATCGTAAAACTGAAAGTCACAGTTGTAATTCTTGTTTGCATTTATCACAAAATTAGCTCGTCGTTTTATCGTGGAAGCTCCGCCTTAACATCGAAAATGATAATACGGTTAACTTATCGGGCAGAAAGTTCACAGTCCTGTCGAATTCTATTTAGCATCTAGTATCGCTATTACATCACACTCGCTCCATGAACGTATGTACACTCGTATGTGCTCTTCTTGGGCGAGAAAGTGGCAGAACTAGCCCACATGCTCTCTTCATCTGTGCTTCCCGCACGATCAGGATTTAAGTAACCGGTTGGACGCGTTTTTGCGACCATCTTTTATCTGAAGTTCTGCGGTAACTTGTTGATACTGACGTCACAGTGGAAACTGACTTCCTTTGCATGCAAATATTCTTGCAAATTATTAAGAAAGTGCATCATCTTAGTGGAACTAATTCCTACCGCTGGAAAAACGAAAAGATCCAGTTCGACGATAATAAAAAACAATACATTAAATTTGAATAACAAAAGACTTATCGTGATTTATCGGTAAAATGATCGCATTGATGGAACTCAAAATTGTAATAAAAGGATACGGCAAAATTCATTAATCTCGTGGCAATCTTTAAAGAGAAAAATCATTCGATGAATTATCCAAAATTACAATGCAGAACATAATAAATTAGAGGGGTTTTCATGAATTTAGGACGCGAATTTGTTTGCAGTGCGCTTGATAAAGAGAGAAAATACTTGGAATCCTTGAGTTATTTTAATACGTTGATAATAGGACAAATGAATATTTATAACTATATTTCTTAAATCGTCTGCTAATAGTCGTCTCGTGCGAGGGAAATTCAAGAGAAAATGGAAAGAACGAAAGGTATTCGGTGCCATAAAAGTCCCGTAATGCCACTCTAATATGCCGCTGATATTTGGAGATTTCGTATCAGCAATGCTCTTCAAAACCAGTCGATTCTTCCTGCTTTGAAAATTACGACGGAAACATCAGATTATTGTAAAATAATATGTTCCTTTTACTTGAGTATAATGTTCTTCTTATATCGAAGAACGTTACGTAATAATTGCCGTAGTACCAACGTGCAATTACTATTTAATCTACGTGTACATATATACATTTGACTTCCTAGCAGTGTGGTAAATAAATTTTTACCATGATTCGTGTGAGCAAATAAATTTGTTACCAACTGCTAATTAGCACGTGACGAATTATAACATAAAAACGCGGCGATAACGCGATGCATCGGTTGCACAGCATAGATAAGTTCTTTTCATGGAATTTTAATCGCGATACTTACTGTATGACGCAAGTATCAAATACCATAATGAAGAATGATATTTCTACGGTTTAATTCTCTTTGTAAGTACTACAAGTGTAAATCTATTATAACAAATACAGAAAATGCAATAATAATAACGGAAAAATATGATAGAATTGTACAATCGGTATGCATTATGTATGAACTTGAATACGATGGAATTAAATGTTTCTTACATTTTTATACTGTACATTACAACTTGGTAAATGTACCGCTGGAGAGTCACTAATTATTTCTACCTAACGAGGCAACTGTAAATTTCCAGTTGGATATATATATCCAGTTTCACGTGCTATAAAACTATTCGAATTGAAGCTTCAAAATACATTATTACATGTAATAATATTTCTCACCGATGTACCGATAACAAGAAAAATTAATTGCACACATTACGTAATACTAGTTATTAGAAATTATCTTTTGTTACATAATTTATATGAACTTACGTCTATCTTGAATGTTGTCACCATTATCGAGTACGGCATGAATGCTCGTAGTGTTCCGAATAGAGGTGTACATTATTCGTTTAATCGTGGACTATTAAAACAACATAGTTGATTTAACGAATCACGTTATACAGTTAGCAAGACGGGAAAGAAGGAAAATTTCACGATTTTAATATCTTCGTGTTTCGCGCTGAATCTGTATTTAAACGAATAAACGATTCTACGTATAAAGAAAATGGTCGTGGAAAAGTTCAGCTATTATTTATTTACACTTTTAACCGTAGTGGTCGCTGCAACGGATGTTTTAGAAGATTTCTTTCTTTAATTGATACCGTAATCACCGAGAGCTGTATTATGTCGGTTTTATTTCTACACTATTCACATATTATCTCCTTAGCTTAGAAGTTTCAGTAACATTTGTAAATACAGAAAGTGTAGGTCAAGAACATTGTATTACATCAGTTTCCGTTATATTTAATTCAGTTCAGTCAAAGGGGAGGGAAATAATGCAGATACGTTTGGAATTATACAATTTATTTGAGCAAATTTGATTTACGGAATTTATATTCGTACAGTTTTCTTTGATTATAACTGCAGAATAAATTTTTTGCTCGCAGAGATTTAAATATACTATAAAAGTTTGTTAATTTTAATAGTTACGAGTTATTTGTGGCCGAATGAACGGTTAAAAAAAATTAAAGCAGTTATTAACCTACGATCCTACCAATATTTAATATTTAGTAGACTCATAATTCAATCATAACTACGATTACTTAAGGTCATTGGGTTATTTAACCTACTTGATGTATAGCGAAGAAATTTGTGTTGAACCTTTCTTGAAATATTTTCTGTGCCAAGTGACTAACGACCTGAAAAATTGTTATCATATAACGTATGTTATATTTTCTATTGATTCTCATACAATCAAATACCGTTAAATCTCCTGATCGGTATCGAAAGTGTTTCAATTAGAATTTTTTTTACTACACTAATTGCTTCTCAAAAGATTTTCGTAAAAATTAAGATATAGAAGATTAATTGAATAAAAAACGATATCTGCTACTGAAACATAGATTTTCTCTTGAAAATCGCGTATTTATTATTCAAATTTTCTTTCAATTTTTTATCTATTTTTTATAAAAAAAAGCTCGGCAAGCAATTTATTTGTAAAGCTAAGATTTGGAAGAACACGTGTGCTCCGTTACCACTTAAGGGTCACGGTCAACGTTATCAGTAGATTTTCGGTTACTACCAGCGCTGAAGATTCTACGTTGTAATTTTACTGTCGAGATAGTAGAAAAGGTATTTAAATTATTAGAAACAATTTTGTTTCAACTTATCGCGTTGTAATGTGTCCAAATTTTATAGTTTTTTTTTTGTGAAATGCGCTAGGATCTCTTAACACTTTTACGCAGTCGGTACTTCAGTCTTGTGATCCTAAACCCCATAAGTTGTCTACCTTTATCTGTCGCTTGTGACCTAACATCCAATGACACCTTTTGACCCCCGATCAGAGGCCTTTAGACCCCCTTGTATCTTTTTAATGTCATAGCCGACATTACCAATTCGATTCTTTAAACATGATAAATAATTCAAATAATATTACCTTTAATGTGAAAATTACAAAGTCTTCAAAATAAAATTTGCCTGAGATAAATTTTTTTCACAGAAAAGCATCATCTCTAAATTAAATATAGCTGCAGTATGACATTGAACAATACTAACGCATATTTATTAGCAAAATTAAAAGTTTTATGTTTTGAATCATCTTTAGAGTTTAAATACTCAATATCCACATATTGCTTTAGATTTTATTGAAAATTCTCAGCTAATATAAATAATCAGGAATTACCTTCTTCAGCAACTTCAAGTAAACTTTAAATGCTTATAGCTCAAAAAGTTGTCCCAGTTCTGATGTAAAAAAGGAAAGTATATTGTAAACGCGAAGTCGTAAAATCTTATCAGTATTTAAAACTTTATTAATGTATCATTGCTCTAAAAATAGGCTAGCGGTGATAAAGAACTATCGACTCTGTTTAATTACTTGTCCAGAGTGAAGGAGTGTGTTTTAGGTAATTGCTTGTCCAATTTACAGAAACATCTCACACTTACGCACGCGTGACACGCACAAGATTTTATTAATTCAATCCCAATATCTCGAAATGTGTCCGATTCTTCTTTATACCTTCTTTCTGCTAATAAGAGTAACGACATCTCATTTTTACCGCAAGATCTCCACTTTACGAGCAGTCGGTATACGTGAAGGAAATACTTGATAACTAACAGCAAGCACGTCCTTCCTTCTGGAATAGATGGCGATGAAAGCATAGGGAGATACTGCAGATTTCTGCACTAAATACGAATTCAAAAATATGTTGTCATTGTTACCACCGTCTAACATCAATTTCCAAGGTACTGTTACCGCAGCATGTGATTAATTACCATCGTCCATTGCAATCTTTACGACTAACACGCGTACAACGTCGCGGGAACGAATACCGAGACTAGACAAGCAATCAGGATCGTTCCTCAACTAAATCCGATTCAGCTTGACAAATTATGGTAGCTCCAAGATAACAGGGAAGATAAACGCCTCGGTTGTAGTAAAGGTGGTCTCGTGTCACGTTGTTGTCAATGTGTCAAGGCTCGTTCTCTATACGGTGGTTCGGAACTACAACCACCGCAGACATACATCATTGCTCGCAGTTTATGATAATCTTATTTTCAAACGTCCCTTGCATCTTTTAGTAATTGTTTCATTGTCCATTTAGCGTTTTTTACTTTTATACGGACAGTGAAAGCAGTATTTATTTATTTTTTAATTTCACGTAATTGAAAATTACGGATTGTTGCACGAGGGTATTATTCTTGGTATTCCTTAGGCTACTTATTAAAACCGGAATTTTCAAGACCATTGAAATGACTGATTTTATAGTTAATCAAAAAAATTCTCAAGTTTCAATGAAAGATAAAAAATGTAACAACCGAGTCATTCCACGCCTGTCTTATAAAATGAAAGCTAATTCATCTTTTTACCGGTGCGCTGTTTTTGTCTTAAGAAATTTATCTAATTCTTCTAAAATAAAAATAATTAATCGCCGATAGTTTTTTCGTCAAGTTGAACTATTTATCTTTTTGCGTATTCAACATTTTACTCTGCCTTATTTTCTTTTTCCATCAATATTGCTGTGACATACTTCTTAGGCAAACTAATTGATTAAAACTCAATTGTTTAAATTCATTCATCTTTCACGCGCGAATGTTTAAAGTTTTTAAACCATTTCCGTACTTCTTCGATGACGCGATACGATCGTGTACAGCTCATAGTAAACTAAAAGAAAACAACATTAACAGTAACGTAAATGTAAATAGGTATTAATTACAAAATGATTCATTTCATTAAAATTGCAAATGTTTTGTACGACGGGAAGTAGAATTTCACTTCCAAATCAGGTAAAGCATCGTCGGGACATAAATATTTTTACGACACAGTTTCCTGCAATTAATTACACGTTTCATAAATGCCTTTTTTTCTTCGGGGTGGACTTAGAGGGCTCCGCGGAGAACTGAAAAATGATCGGGAAGATAGACCACCTTCGGTGGCTTAGGAAGAATTTTCGTAAGATTAGCATAAACACCTTCGCCACCCTCCGCTACGAAGCAAGTAGGTAGAATAGTTTTGCGTCCTCCCTCTTTGAGAACCGGAGAAATGTTACGGCAGTGACTAATGATACCATAAAGGGAGAAAAGCAGGAGAAAGCACACGAGCCGGAGAAAGCCAGGGATGTACCGCGTGGGTGCAATCGAATTACCTCATTGGTTTCTACCCCTATTTCTTTTTTGCGCTACACGGAACTCACGTGGATTTGTTGCAGAAAAAATTACCAATGAGGATCACTGTATTCTTAACTTTTTGCAACATCTAGGATCGACGTAAATGTTATTAAGTCTAAAATGTACTAATAATACTAAAATATTAATAATAATAATAAAATTTCATTCGATTCAAAGAACTAGTTATACTGCGCATATGACTTTCGCTTCCAGCGTTTCCAAGTGATTTTTCTAAGCAGCTATTTCGAAAATTTATTCAGCATAGAAAAAAATACAGTGGTTTACGGTAGAATTATTTAATCGTAATATAGAAAAATCCGGAAACGACAAAAGAAACACAATTCGAGCAACGTATAACCTTCAATTCAAAAACCTCGTCCTCCAGGTCTGTAACCAGTTAACTGCGGAATTTATTTTAGAATTCCTCACAGGATGTAGAATTAAAAACAAAGCAGCGGCGTGTATACACGTCGAACGCAAGGCAAATGCTCCTATAATAAATTTTACGGTAAAGGGAAAACAGAAGGTGGAAAGATTATATTTTTATTCAATAAGAAATTTACAATTTACTGTTAAAAAGGTTCACGCAGTAGAGCTCTGGATCGACGTGTATACACGTCGAACGCAGTTATCTGGTTAAACAATTATGCGCAAAGACGTTGAACGAAACGAAACAGCACAAAGCAATACCTAAAGCCATCGCGATATTATCAGTACTAAAATTTCTAGAACATTTTTAACACTAAAATACATTTTCCAACAAGACATCGTAGAATATTGTTTCCCCAGCGCTCGTGTCACGTTGGACATACGCGATACCGCGTAAAAGTGTGAACACCGGGCACGAGACAATCGTATCTTGATTCATTAACGGTAGAGGGACAATCCGTGATTAACAGTAATTATGGTGACGGTAAGGGGGACAGTGGTATGCTAAATCGTGATCTACCGGCGTGTAATAATGCAGGCGCTATATTGGAGATGTTATCGGTGTGGCGGTATCGCTTTCCGTCGATCGTCCGTCCATCCGATTCCTTCGACCTGCCGACCTATCGAGCTCTCAGGTGGACTCTTGGACCTCGGGACTCGGGAATCTTGCCTTAACCTTCCTGCCGTCAACCATATCCGGCTCGTTAACATTTTTTTAATCGACACCGTGAGTCCCGAACTCGTAGGTGTATTCGCTGCTGCCACGATACTTGGGTGATTCGTGCCGGATGCGTTTATGCTCCTTTATAGCCGGTGGATTCAAAGGGACGCCGTCTTCTTCATTTGTCAAGCGCCTCTTCTCGGCCCTCCTTGATACGCCTACTATCTATTCTGTGATAAAAAAAGGACCACCTTCGCTCTTGTGCTCGGCCGCATTCTGATCTTGCTTTCTATACTCGTGTTTTCATACGCAAGGAACATTTTTAATAATGACCGTTTTCCATTAACAAGGGGACGGAGGATTAGGACAGGGCTGTTATCGAATCGTTTTGTAAGTAGTGCCGCGTTTCGAAGTGATCTTTCATTTGTTATTGAAGTCGACGGTTTTCCTATGCTGAGGGTGATGGAAAGCCTTTCACGTTGGAACTATTGAGGATTAATTCAGGGCTTTTGAATATGTTTGGTAAATATGTTGGGAGGAATGAAACGAAGGGGGAAGAAAGTAGATTTATTTAAGTGTTGAAAGTTTTGAAGATACGATTAGAACATTTAAGGGACAGCGCCGTTGTAGGGTAGGGTGTTTTTCAAAAGTTAGGAACAAGTTGTTTTCATTATTTGGTGAATCTACCTTTAAGATATTTTATTGGTAGTAGCCTCTGTAACGTATCACGTTTTGGAGACGATATTATCATGTATTCCTGTTATTTTCATGATTGTTTTCCTACCGTTCGGTATCGCTGTACCTTCAAAGCACTAAAAGACACCAATTTTAATGCTCACTGCTATTACACTAATGACCTATTGTATCGTCTGTTATCTATGTCCATATGTTTGCCATGCGGACCTTAAATGTTTTCAGCAGCCACGGTAAAGTTGCTATCTGTTTTAGTTAACCTCGTAAAATATTGAATAGGTTAAATGAGTATTTACAATTCTTACATTTAGTGGTTTAGAATATTTCAGGAAGATAAATGATTCGAACAATCTTTTGCTTTGTATTTGTAATCTTAATATGCTAAGGGTGATAACAAAACATTTCGACATTTCTTAAGAAGATCTTGGTACATAAACATATTCGAGACATACACCGCATCCGATAATTTTACGAAAATCGTTGCAAAGCTGTTAATTTGATCATTTTCCTTAATTATGAATTAATATAACATAATCTCGGTGATGCGGAACCCACCTAAAACTGCAAGTCCACGGCTCTAGTGGGTAAAAAGGTAAAAATTCAGACTCGCAATCAATGAGCCCAAGTTCAAATACTCCCCCGTTACCACTGACAAATTTTATTTATTTGATATTTATTTTATAGCCTCTGTGGCTCAGAATCCTCCTAAGACTGTAGGTTCAGGGCTATGATGGGTCCTAAGGTGAAGGTTCAGACCCGTAATCAGTGGGCCCGTGTTCAAATCCTCCCCCGTCACCTTTCGAAATTTTTTCCTATGTGATATTTATTTGATAGCCTCGGTGGTTCGGAATCCAGCTAAGACTGTAGGTCCAGGGTTATGATAGATCCCAAGGTGAAGGTTCAGACCCCTAATCAGTGGGCCCGAGTTCAAGTACTCCTCCGTCACCACTGGGAAATTTTACTTATTTGATATTTATTTGATAGCCTCGGTGGTTCGGAATCCACCTAAAACTGTAGGTCCCGGACTATGATGGGTCCCAAGGTGAAGGTTCAGACCCGTAATCAGTGGGCCCGAGTTCAAATACTCTTCCGCCACCTTTGGAAAATTTTTCCTACGTGATATTTATATTATAGCCCCGGTGGTTCGGAATCCACCTAAAACTGTAGGTCCAGGGCTATGATGGGTCCCAAGGTGAAGGTTCAGACCAGTAATCAGTGGGCCCGTGTTCAAATCCTCCCCCGTCACCTTTCGAAATTTTTTCCTATGTGATATTTATTTGATAGCCTCAGTGGTTCGGAATCCACCTAAGACTGTAGGTTCAAGGCTGTGATGGATCCCAAGGTGAAGGTGCAGACCCGTAATCAGTGGGCCCGAGTTCAAGTACTCCTCCGTCACCACTGGGAAATTTTACTTATTTGATATTTATTTGATAGCCTCGGTGGTTCGAAATTTACCTAAAACTGTAGGTCCAAGAATGCGATGGGCCCCGAGGTAAAAGTTCAGACTCGTAATCAGTGGGCCCATATTCAAATACTCTTCCGTCACCTCTGGGAAATTTTACTTAGTTGATATTTATTTGATAGCCTCGGTGGTTCGGAATTTACCTAAAACTGTAGGTCCAAGAATGCGATGGGCCCCGAGGTAAAAGTTCAGACTCGTAATCAGTGGGCCCATGTTCAAATCCTCCCCCGTCACCTTTGAGAATTTTTTCCTATGTGATATTTATATTATATTCTCGGTACTTTGGAATCCACCTAAGACTGTAGGTCCAGGGCTATGGTAGCTTCCAAGGTGAAGGTTCAGACCCGTAATCAGTGGGTCCGAGTTCAAATACTCTTCCGCCACCTTTGAAAAATTTTTCCTACGTGATATTTATATTATAGCCCCGGTGGTTCGGAACCCATCTAAAACTGTAAGTCCCAAGCAAAATAATGGTAGCAGTTAAAGCCAGAAAGCATAACAAAAAACTGCATAAAGTCATAGAACATCAAAGATGTTAGAGAAACGTGCGAGCAGATGTTGCTGCCGTTTTGACTAGCTGCAAGTCGAGCTTCTGTGAGAATCAAGCAGTGGACTGCAGTCGCATGCAGTACGCGTCCGCGTGAAGAAAGTGCAATTCACGATGTAATCTCCAGGGAACGGGCATCGATCACACGGGGATCTTACTCGACGTCAAAATATTTTCAGAGACAGTTCGCACGGCGGGAGCATGGAATCGTTCGATCGAACGATGCCTTGCCGCTAAATTCCTTAACTTATTTCCCTCGAGCGGGATATTCGAAAAAAGAATTAGAGACAATCCCTGGAGATGCATCGTGGTCTTTCAAGGTTTACCATTGTATCTAACGTTCTAACGTCTCGCAGGTATCCTTTCCGCGATGAATACATTTGTACGGTTTCTTTTATTCCTATTGTGCTTTGGGACGAATGCTTGTAAAATATTATTTTATTTTTCACGTTTCTCGCGTGACTTTATGCAATAATTGCACGCGTCTTAAAGTTGCAAATGTTACAGTGCGTGACTTTAAGAACAAACAGAGTGGTTCGGAAATAATTAGCACGTTGAATATATGGAAACTATTCCAATATATGGAAACTATTATAATAGAATAAACGAAGAATTCTTAAAATAAGAAATTTTCGTAGGAAAAGTCGATCTGTCTGCAGGATGAACCTTTCAAAATGAAGTAAATTTTGTTCAAAAAATTTGTCTCTTACTCTCAGAATTCCAGAGTGTCAAACAATTATCTAATTATTATTAGATTGCGCTGTATAAGTTCCATACGTTTCTGGTTTTTATAGAATTCCTGCATACAATACAATTCGTATTAAAATCATAAAATTTAAAAGAATTTAGATAAACACAATTTTCACGAGTAAAAATAAAAATTTTAAAATAGATAAGTTTTTGCAGATAATAATAGATAATAAATATGCTGCAATTAAAATTCTTGGAGAATCAAGTCTATAATTAAGTATAAACTTTAAGCTTAATTGTGTTAATAAGTTTCGAAATGGAATTCTTCCTTTATAAAACAAAAATGCGATGTAAAGCTGCATCGTTAGATTCAGTTTGTTAGCGTCACTCATACGAAATTACGTAAAACTTTTGGAAATGTAAACCTTGAATTTTTCGTCTACATTCCTCGCAACCCTTCATTATTCAGAATTAAATTGCTAAAATAAAAATTGGCCAGTGATTGTTGATATATTGTATAACTTAAAGTAATATTAATATCATAGAAATAGTTTTATTTCGTCGCGTCCCATTTATATTTTCAATTTTATAGGTTTTACGAAATTTGAAAATTTCCTATTCCAATTTACCGCGCCACGAGAGTCCCACGTAATTGTAGGCTACCGGGTTAAGAAAGAAATTAACCCTTTGCGGGCGGAGACTTTTTTGAGTGTTAAGAGATAATTATTTATTTGTCGATCAAAAACTATTTTTTTTATCAGAAAGTTCGAGTGTTAATGTATCCGAAGTATACATTAGTATCTGCAGAATCATATTTCAACGGTTATATTTCAATTTTTCAACTCTAATCGTGTATACATGCCTCGATAAGCTATAATCAGATTTTTTCACAGGCCGCATATGTGCGCCAGTAGTCCTCAAAGGGTTAATATTCTGCTATGCAAAGATAATCCTTTCCCAACAACCAGCTCTCTCCTATGCAGATAACAATTTCTCAGCTTATATTATGGTATTTCTCTAAAAATGTCCAAAAGAAAAGAATCTAATAAAGCTACTACCAAGCAAGGAACAAGTGTTCTAGAAAAATGACTTTCGGAGTAGTTATCACAGATAACGTCGTTACATCGAATCCCCGTGGCGGAGAGCACAGTGTTATCATTAACATAGGAATTGCAAGTGCGCAAATCGGTAGAACCCAATAATTACCGCTTTCAAAAATATTCCTCGGAAGGTAGGCGCAATGATTAGTCTGGCCGATCAGAGACTCCAGGACCTTATTTGCACTAATGGCGGCCATAACGGAGCGAAGGCGTCCATCGTGAAATCGCCAGGCTCAGGACCGGTTTTCTTCCGCGCGTAATTACGAGGTTCGAACCAATCGCGCGGTATCTCGAAAAAATCCTCCTTGATCTGCAGATCTTGACGTTTTAATCAAAGACGACATTTTTACGGGTTTCGACGAAAGCTGCATGCGTTATGAGATATCGGTGTCGTTACGGTGGACCGAAAATGATATCGCAAAAGCAAAAGGCGACATGGAGAGTGCGCTGATTGCAATTTCTTGTAACGTTAATAAATCTAATAACAGTTCTGACCGATTAGTTTTACGATCGAGTACGGAGAGGGAAAGTCATTTGTTAAATGATTAATCGGTTTTTAAGGGAAGTCTATGTTGCTTGGATGGAAAATAAAATCGGTAGTGTTTTCAATGGCTGAAGTATTGCTATGATTTTACATGTATTTAAAATTCAACTTTCGGTACTGACATAAAATCGCTTGGTCATTTTAACTTGGAAAAGGGTTTTTTTCGGGGGGAATTGGAATGTTTAATTAGTTTGAGTCATTACATCAGAACTGTTATGACAAAATGTCTAATGAAACTGAGCTTGACGAATAGAAGGTAAGATTGAAACGAAACGGTAAAAATAATTATCGATTCTTTCATTACTAACCTGATAATTGCATCAGATAAACATGAAGGAAAAATGATAACAAAAAACAAGGAGTATTAAAGCTTGACCACTCGAATATTCGGGTCGCTTGTAGATCGTCATTATTCTAGGAAATATTTTTTGTTATTTACATCGTTAGAGGGTGGACATCATTAACTACAATCACCTCACATATGAATTATATGAACCATTTCAAATACTTTCGCAATTTCAAATAATGTCAGGTTATGATGCTAAAAGAAGATTAATTCTATTTTTGTTAAATGTATTCTCTAATTTATTATATGAAATGTGCTAAAATGGCGGACTGCAAAGTAGACAAACACTAAGATTCTTTTATCATAAGCCTTCAGCTCTCGAGATAATTGCCTTCATCCACTTAGAAGATTTCTCGTCCTAACATTATTATCGAATGCAGGGAACAGGATTTAATGTAAGCTTTGAAACAATCTAGAAAAGCGAACGTCACGAAAATCAAAGAAAACTATTTTGAGGAAGATCATTTATCAAGTTCGAATCCTGTTTCGATCTCAACCGTTCCTTCTCGCAGGAAAATCCTTATCTTTATCCTTAAGCTCATCCCTGCGCGCCTGTCTTATCTGGCATGCAGAGAATATCTCGTAGAAGGGCAAAAGTCAAGCTCGTTCGAAAATGTAATTGCACTATAACCTTGTTTATTGTTGCATTTATTTTTTGTAATGTCGTGTCCGCCAGCTTTCATCTTGTTTCCAAATTTACAATTTTACGTTTACTCCGAATTCGTAATTTTTAATTTTTCATGCAGTCTACAGAAGTTATTTAATATCCGTAAAAATGTTTCTTTCGGAAGAAACTTTTAGATCGACGATCTATAATTGGAGTATCGTATCAAACTCTGTGTATACGCTGTGTACAAAGTGGATTTATCATAGTCTAATTAATGGCCCGTTTCGACACGTTCCAGTCAGACCTTTGCACCGGTATATAATATAAAATTACGTCGATAAAGTGAGTAGACTTTAATCTACCCAGCAAATTCGACCGAGCGTTGTTGATGACATTATCACACCTCTTGACCTTCTTGTTAATACAATAGATAAACAGTTTTTAGTACCACCGGTTTGTCTTGTTACAGGGACGGAATTTGATGCGAAAGTTAGTGGTCACATTTAAACAATTATTGAAGAGTCATATTAATCCTTTGTGGTCCAAATTATTTTCTCAATTTTATAGTGACCTGAAATGAAATTAATTTCACGACATTTTCTATCGTTGGCTATTCATTTGTTTTAATAATAGCAATAACTGTAGGTAGTGAGGGATATTTAGGTGAATTACAAAATCGTTATAAAATTGGAAAGTCGATATTAAATTGTCAGAAAATAAAATGAAGTGGAAAGCTATGTCGAGTGTAGCTCGACATAGGACTGCAAAGGGTTAATGTATAATCCATCTTTTTTTATTTCATTAATTGTCATTCTTTCGTTCGTTTTTCCACTATTAAAACAGCAGTGCTCCAAACGTCTGTATCAATTACGTATATAATTGTGTAATAACACAATTTGCAAATTGTGTATATAAATAAATTATGTATCTAAATGTCTGGAGATTTCAGATTATTTTGCATTAATTCTCTGATATTTTTAAAAAATCAAACTTCAAATGAACACATGACAATTTACTTTTGCAAAGTGATGAAATAGTTTTTTATGAAGTTCAGTGTTCATTTTTTTATTCGAGATACAATTGCAAAAGTATAAATATACGCGGGAAAATTTTTCTGTGGAGAATAAATTTATTATGAACAAAACTTTGAATTCAGATATCTTTTTATATACTTTCGTCCAAAAGTGCTTCACGTAACGTTATTTGTACCTATAACATTTTTACGTCGTAACAAATTTATGTAAAAGTTCCTTCTAAAAACTACTACAAAAGATCCCTTTTATCGAGGAAGTTTGAGAAAATTGGCCTGATATCGCCAATGGGCTCACACGTACCGGCTTGTAACAAATTTAATGAATCACCCCATACAGGTAAATAGGTACGTACCACCTATATACGTACACTAATACGTCGAATGATGATAAAGTATTTTTACAAGTCTTCGAGATAACCAACGTAAATTCCAAAATTCATATATTCACATTTCGCGGCTGATAAATTTTACTTTATATCTTTCTCATCGGCGACATGTTAATGGCGGTATCCATTAGCAATATGACGGTGAATTATCTGTAATATGGATTATGGATCATCTAAATCGCACCATATAAAATCCTGTGTCATTAACATTAAAACTACCAAGGTGGTCGAAATGTCCGGTTTCTATTTTTTCTAAAAATTCCCCGAATCGATAGGAGAGCCACGAAGTAAATATTCCACTTCTATCGTAAAATCAAAATGAATTAATTGATCATCTCTTTCTCGAAGGTACTTGTTCAATATATTTAAATATGCTTAATGGATGTAACGCTGACAGTTTTGTGTTAACAGGTGTAAGCGGTGTTTAATAATAAATGCATGAAAAGAAATGAAAAATGAAGCATATAGACAAATAAGTAACAGATTATACTCCTTTTGCGTGCTGAAAACGTATCAAAGAATCAGCTATGATTAATTTACTTTTTGACCGCTTTACACAGTTAACTCTTGTAATAGTGTTTTAGCCTTTTTTTCTTGCTTTTTACATTTATTTTCTCTATATACCTACGTTTATATATTTTTTTAATCTGTTGATAATATAATTGTATTTAGTTAAGTAGAAAGAGAGAACGAATATTCGGCAGTATTTTCCTTCGATAACGAAATATGCGAATAATCAGCACTTTCCATCGCTGATTATAAAATTGAAGTATATCATAGCTTTTCTGACAAAATGTCTAAAAGTGATATTAATCCGAATTTTTGACTGTCCATTACGAAATACACTACTCAAACTACTATTACTACTACTACTATTAGGGGGACCGGAAAGTAATGTCGTTTTTTTACATTAAATTCAAATAAATAAACTTGTAACAAGCTTTTATTTTTAACGAATGCTGTAATCACCCTTGTTATCAACAACCTTTTGTCATCTAGTGTACAATAGATTTTCAATATCGGATCGATAACAATCAATTGGTTTTTGAGCAAAATATCTAGAGAAACGACATTACTTTCCGCTCCCCCTAATACTTTTGAAAAACAATAATTCTCCATTTTCCCGATATAACTTCAAGAACCGATATTTACGAATTACCTTCGGAAATACCAATGGAATTGTACTACCCCCTCTAAGTGAGCTTGTAATACCGCAAAACGATATTTATCAGTTTCTGCGGCACGATTTGCAATTCTCCCCCCTCGGCGGTCGCGTTTCTTTCTCGTTTTCTTAAAATCCGCGCCGACGCTTTCTTATTTCGTCTACGACATCGTGCCCGCTTCTTTGGTGTACGAATAAAAAGCGATGAATACATAATACGTGGGCTTGGCAGTGCGCCTCGGAGATGGTGGTACGGGGGTTGAGGAGAGAGAGTTACGCCCCTGTCGGGGTGAACGATCGTGACGGCACCGTCGGCGTTCCCTTTGTACACGCACCGCCCCTGACTGGTTGCCTCTCTGATATATCCCACAACATAAATACGCATCTCCCTCTCCTTTCTTTCCTTCGTTCTTTCTCTGACTCCGTTCTCCACCTTCTCTCTCTCCCTCCCTTTCTTTCTCTTTCTTTTCCTCCCTCTCTATCTCTTTCTCTGTCTGAAACATGTGACTCTCTCTCTCTCTTTCTCAACCTCCCTCCTTCTATCTATCATTTATCCATCTCCCTCACATTCTCGTGCTGTCTTCCTTCAGTCCGAGTTACGTGGATACATTATACGAATTACATTGATGATACGTCGATGGGGCACGAGATAGGGGGTGCTTTGGCTACAGCCCACATCGATAGCGCCGGAACTATTTTTCATGGTTCCTCCTCCACGAACGATCTTCCTATCGACGTCCTCTTTCGTCGGCATGGCCCGCGTTTTTTCCTTTTACTTTTCGACGATATTAATCCGAGGAGGTGCCACGAAATGCGTCACGGGGATTGTGAAAACTATTGTACGCCGGAAATATTCTTTTCTTTTTGCATAGATTGTATTGGAGTTTTTTTTTGGTTTTATTTTGAGATAATGTTTAACGTTGAAAATTAAAAAGTATTTCTTGCGAGAGGAATTGCCCGAGGTATTGAAGATCGTGAAGTTATTGCAATTGTGGAATGAAAGATATTTAACACTAGAACTACCAGCGTTGAATCTATTATATTTCAAAATATTAAATACGTACTTTGAAAAAGGAAGAATCAAGAGGCGGAAAAGATAATCGATTCGGTGATTTATGTTTTTTAAGATGGTCGTAGGATATTTATTCTAAGACTCTTCTATAAACTTGGAGAATTTTTGGAAAAAATTGTGTACCAGTCATTTTGACTGGTTTGGCAGTTCTAGTGATAATTGAGATTGATACTTCCTTCGAAGTATAACTATATTTGTTATTTTGTATCGGTGCGAGAGACACGTGGCTTAGAATCGTTACATTTTAAGGGAATTTTGTATTTTTGTGGATGAGCTTGAGATATGTGATAAATATAACGTTTATTTGGAAACGTTATGTTCCAGCTCGTCGTGACATGTAAAAGTTATTTATTGCGACTTATGGTAAGTTTTACAGGATACACTGCTGCAAACGATCGATTAAAACTCGAGCTATTTATCCTGCTATATGCTCGAATGGTCAAAACGATTTTTCTTTGTTTTTACTAAATACTCCTGCGTACTCGTGCAATTAAGGATAATTGCTCGATTCATAATAAGAACGCCAAATGTAACTTTTGAATGTAGTTAGACGATCAGGTATCGATATAATTCGACGTCGATTAAATTCATACGTACGTTTAAGTTGCTGAACTACGGCTGTTAGAAAAATTTCTGACCTTTCCAGGCAAAGAAATATCAGTTATTAAATTCAACACGTTGAATGCCACCAGTATTTCGCTAGATTCATTATTTCTACTGAACTGAAACTTTTTTCTACTAAAAACTTATTTTTATGCAATAGAAACGTTAAAGGTAAAAATAGTTATATACTCACCGGTACTTTTCTTTTTCAACAGCAATGTTTAAATATCAAATATATTAGAAAATCCGCAAATAATGCAATTCATAAGTCATAAGAAATTTCATCGAATCAAATATCGCCGGTCGCCGGTGACCCCCATGGCATTCGACCTGTTAAATTATTTTTATTATTGTGTGCAGTATTGTAATATGTGCATTCACCTAACCATCATAGAAACGTAGATATAACAATGTTAGAAAATTGGTTTGTAGCATTGACCATCACGACGAATAGTTTCAAATAATGGTGATTAGTCGTATTAACCACTGAATTTAACAATAGATTTACGGAAGCCGTCGAATTGACGGGCTCCTACTTGTTTTATAAATATGTCTCAAATTTACAGAGAAGCTGTACAGTAAATATTTCACGTGTATTTTATAATACAGTATTTACTTAACGAATTATCATCTCTGGCGCTTGATTCCTCTTTTTCCAAAGTCCTTATTTAATATATTACAATGTAACAGATTTCATTTCATTTAAAATGCCACAATGACGTGTAAAAAATAATATGAAAGTCATTCAAAACAATCTTTATTCATCTCAGGAGTAATATAATTTTGATTACAATATTTATATTAATTATAATTGAGTAGTGCTTGAAAGGCACACTTGGAGCGTTAAGGGTTAAAAGAGTTAACTATTCGTAACCCTATGTCAAATTATGCTTGGCGAAGCTTTCCACTGTACTTAATTTTGTCTGCTGTATGTTCCTTTTTCTCGTTCGTATTATCATTTCCCAGGAGTAGTTCAATTAGTTTCCTTTATTATGTGGTTAGCGTACAAAGCGTCACCGATACACACTTTTTCCACGGAAAGTTAATGAATTTTTTTCTCGAAGACCTTTTCTGCCGTCGAGCTTAAAAGGCATCATTACTTACCAGAACGCGCGGCATTGATCGCCGGAGGAGCGAACCTCCCTTTCAGCCGATTCCTAAAAGGGTTCACGAACAAGTTTTATTAAGTTTCTCCCTTACCTCACAAACTTTTACCTAAATTTAATCGTTATGCCTGTTCAGTATCGGTAGACGCCATTATTTACATTTTTATTAACACTTTAAACGTTTTGAATGTCTTGGATGTCATCGATGAGCAGAATCAGCAAAAACTCTTATAATCCTTTGCTGATAATGTTTCGAAGATGTCTTGCTATTTTTACCGTAAACGAGCAGATATTCTTTCTGAGAAAGGATACAACGATAGCGAGATTTCGGTGAGTAACAATGTACAAATTGCGATAACTTCTTTAACATGAAACTTGAAGGAAAGGGATCTAATATTAATGGGTCTTAATCGAAGAAGGTATAAATTCCGATGTAAGGGTTAATACAATTTCAACATGATAGGTTACAAATTAATTGCAGCAATGCAGACTTACCTGTAGTATTTTAATATGAGATATATATTATAATATTGAATATCTAGGGAAAAAATTCTGAGTTCGTGTCAATTAACACTAGATTTACGGGCGTTAAATCAGTCACACTTAAATATATTAAATAAGTGCTTTGAAAAAAGGGGGATCAACGGATAAAGACGAAGGTCGGTTAAGTAATTTGTATATTATAAGATACAAGTGAAATATTGACCGTACCACGTCACTATGAATTTGGAAACCGTTTTTAAAAAAGTAGGAATCCGTCAATTTGACGGCTTCCGTAAATCTAGTGTTAAAGATACTTTGCAGCCTCCAATAATTTAAAATCTGATACTAATTACTGCACGAATTGATGTTGGAAACTTCCACGATATTTAATATACCATCAGTTTCATAATGATTTTTCAGATACGCAAAATACTTGTCTACATACCTCATTTTTAATCCTCTCAAATATTTATCGTTAGACGCCATTTGTCTGTAATGATAAAAAAAAAATTGGTAATCGATGATTTAGATAATCGAATTGCATTAAGAAAACGTCTACTGCTATTACTTTTAAAAGATTGTACCCCAGAATGGCGTGATACCAATAAGAAAAAACTCCAGCGTAAAGAGATAATCGAATGAAATACATCCGGCACAAAACGTATAAATAACTCTCACGAAGCTTATAAACAACGCTCAACAAACTACCTACCCCGTTATCTCATTTGTAACAATTATATCGTTCAATTGAACTCGAAATATCGCATCGCCGCTAAGAGAGATACATTTCTTGCAACAAATTCCCAAAGTTGGTAAAATCGGAAAAATATTTCGTACAGTGTTGCGTTCTGGTAGTGATCGGCGCTCCATGGCAAGACAGGCGTCCCCTAGGATACGCTCCCTCTCTCTGTCTCTCCCTCCCTCTTCCTCTCTCTCTCTCTCTCTCCCTCTCTCTCTCTCCCCATCTCCTTCCTTGCGTCCCAGATCCCGCAGGATCATTAATCAAATTCCCCTTTTAGCCGCGCCTCCCTCTTCCCCCTCCTTTATCCCCTCTTCGCCGGAAGGTTCGGCCGCCATCACTGTGCGGCTGCGTGCACGACGCACTAATTAAAACCAGGAAATTAATGCTTTATACTTTTGAGCCTACTCTCTCGATAGCGTGTACTTACTTGCCCCGAGGAAAGCCGGGTAACTTTTTAATCGAACGCCCGAAGATCGAAAGTTTCCATCATCTAATTCCCCACCAAACGTTTTTTTTTTTCAAGGAAGCTCGAGGCTTTCAAGTCTTATCGTGTTTAGGTGTCTTTTCGTTACCTGTTGCAAGACCAATCGACGATCGTATCGATTAGTGTTGCTCTTACATAGGTATACAGCTGTCGCGAATTGCAAGTATGGACAAATTTTGTTGTTGTCTTTTCTTTGCTCGGTTAAATTGATCTTAGATATCACCTTAGGAGTCGTTGGTACCGCTCGACGGATCGTAGATAAGGAAATTTGAAAGGGAAAAGAGAGCCCTTTCCCTAGGTATTTTCCGGAAGATCGTGGAACCCGAAAGACGGGATAGGCGTGACCCATGGGACCCATTAGCGGTCAGTGTCCATCTCGGTCCACCGCAAAATGCCCAAAGCCACTTGTAAGTACGCAAATACTAAGTAATTTATGAACGCCGGCTAGGATTTGCGGGACGCCATTCGACACGGTCTCTTCCTTTATTCACCGCAGAGGTCATTACTTTACAAGCAGTGCAGAAAGATCCTTCCTGAGGGCTCTTCTTTCGGTTGTTCTTCACACTTCGTGGATCCGACGATACGACGGTATGAAAGGGAAATTGTTCGTTCGGAGGTTTCTTTAACGAACGTGCGAATATCGATTATGATTTGGATATTGTATAGAGTTATCGAGAGGTCGTGTCGTCGAAAAGATTTGACATATGAGCCGTTCAGTGCACAAATCGATTAACTCCACTTTTTGAATTTTTTTAAATTTAAGTCTCAAAGCACTCGATTGAATCCCAACTTTTTATGTTTAGAATACATTTTCGTAATAATAACGATTAACACCATTAAATGCCGAAGTTTGTTTGGCCATCGAATAATAAATAATTGAATTCAGAAGTAAATGTAATTAATTCCAAGGCTATTCCATCTTATTCATTTTGTACTTCGTTAGAGGAAAGCTAAATGCGATTATATATTCTACAATACTTATTTGTATTTATATTTTGAAGGGAATTTTGAAAAGGAGTCTATACTATTTCATTACGTTTCTCCACTTCAGGTTTTATGGAGTTAATCGATTTGTGCACTGAACGGCTCATATGAAGAATTTGGATCGTAAAATTCAGTTACATTGTGTGATCTAATTTTCTGTGGAGTTATTTGGAGTCTGTGCAATATTCCTGCAACTCCTGAGTGCAGTTTCACTCATAAACGTGGATGTGCACATATTTTTAAGAAATTTAATCTCGATCAGGATATTTCTGAGGGTAATGTATTGGGTTGGCAAGAAAGTAATTTCGGTTTTCGTCGGTAGCCAACGTTACGTTTGTTTTGAAGGACTTCTGACAATGTTATCATTTTTTCCTTCTGAAAATTGAAAGTTGTCACTTTTGGCAGGATTTGGAAACAAATTGTGCTTCATTTTGTTTGCAATTGTTAGTTTAGCGAGAATTTTAATATGGAGTGCAAAAAGGAACATTTTCGATATATTTTAATTTGTCATTACTTTTTTATACAAACCATATCGAAAGCTGAATTGTATCAAAAATAAGTTATGCTGTCAATTTGGTGAGATTACAAAGGTGTTGTGTACTTCGAGCTGCTTCCGAGGAACCAAACGATTAATTCAAATGTTTAGCCTAAAATCGCACCTGGTTCAGGTTTTTGCTGATAAAGACCAGAATTTCTATGAGAGCGGAATCATGAATTGGTCTAAAAGATGGCAAAAGTTCATCGAACAAAATGGAAAATATGTAATTGATTAAAGTTCATTCTTTGTTTAAAAAAATGAGTTTCATTTCATATTACAAAACCGAAATTACTTTCTTGCCAACCCAATATTTAAAAATTAGAGCTTTCATAGACATTCGAAAAATCGCAGGCAGTATAACAAGCTGTAATTAAATAAAACTAAGTGCTTCGATTCTCTATCTTATTAATATGCAGTTACGCGCGTGACTGCACGTGCGAAATAGAGTTTCACCTGTTTTCCACATCTTTTTCTATATTCTTCGCATCAATCAACTCCTCAAAAATGATACTCTCTCAAGATATGAACTATAAACGCCAAGAAAAACATGAACAATCGTGCAACCAATTGAAAAATAAACACGGCCTTAAAGTCGTCCCTACTAATCTCTCCGTCCGTCGTGTCTCACGTGAAAGAAATTCTAGAGTAACATTATACTTTTTTCCAAGTAAATCTCCTTGGTAGTTCAACATTGGACTTGCTTCTCACGTATTTTTCAGGCCGATGCAAAACAATAATCGGTGGCCACTAGCTCGTAAAGTCTTTTCATTTACGGTAAGAACGTACTAAGCTGTCGGTACGTTCTTGCCGAGAAACGAAAGGGTGGCGTGAAAATCGAGGATAATGCCTGGTCAACCTAACGGTAGAACTACCATTAGGCCTATTTATCGTCCGCAGTCAGGTACATCCTGACAGGTTCACTGCCGGAGAACTGCTCCGTACTCTAAAGGATTTGACGGACAAATGCCGCCCAAAGAAAGCCAGTGGTGGCGTTATGCCATAACGAGATTACCGATAAATTTGTAAAGATTACTTATTACCAACAACCCGACTCTTACCTACCATACGCCCTGTACATACAATTAATTTGCCTTTGTAACTTATTTTCTTCACGTTTCAAACAGTTTCGGACCGTTTTTTATTCGATCGTATTGGGATTCTCGTTGAAGGAATTTAAAACAAAGGATTACGTTACATTTTGTGTAGAATCGTTGTAATATATTTCTTTTTTGAAAATTGTTAGAGGTTTGAGAATAACTGGTGGTTGGATTAGTCAGCGTTAAGACTGCCAAGGTAGTAGAAATACTTACGCAGTTTCTATTTTTTTTTTATTTATAAAAAGTACTTAAATTTCTAAGTGGCAAGAATTCTGCAATTTTGTATGTCTATTTTGCAAAATTTTTAAGACTAAGTCGATCACTTTTTTCTTCTTTTAATTGTTTCTGGTTGAAGTGTTTCTTTGGTACATCTAAATTTAGTTTATTTCAGCGTAAATATGCCGTTGATCGTCGGTAATCCCAACTTTAACGAAATACACAGAACACGAAAATATGCAAATTCTTAATGTTAAAGAGCGTCGTGATTTTTTAGTAGTACATTAAATCAGTTAGATGGTATCGGTGAATCACGGATACCGCAATAAAATTGGAAAGTTTCTGCGGAACGACGAGCGCCATTGAAATCATCGTCGAACGTTGATGCAAGAAATCGGAGGCAAATGAAACGCCCGAGTAAGTTTCATCAAGAAACTACTGCAAAATGAAACTAGTGCACTAGATCGAATGAGAATGAGAGAGTTGTTCGTCACCTTGTAGAATAAACATCTTCAGAATTCGCAGATATGTCGTATCTTCGCTCTGAAATATCCACCACAAATTTTAACATCATCGTGAATATCACGTTCGGCACAGTGTGGCATAACGCTGATGCCTCACTGGCTGTCTTACTTAACCCCTTAGCCTACAATAATGTGTGACACTCATAACACGGATAAACGAATAGGAAATATGAAAAATTTCCAAAAACTATGAAAGTGAAAAAATCAGTTGACACGAGACGACCAGATTATTTCTATACTATTAATGCTGCGTGCCGTTATACGAAATATCAGAAATCAGAGAGAACTTTTGATTTCTGGAATTAATTCTGATTTATTGAGCGCACAGTCGAAATAAAAATCGTAGGGCAAGGGGTTAAATACGATGAGGTATAAACACGATGCCTCATAATTTAACTAACTAAAAATTGATAAAACTGGATTTAAATGTTTGGAACCATGTAAAATACACCTAATTCTGTTTTTACATGATAGATACGTTCCCGTAGAATACGTGTAAAGAAATATGTTGCATCTATGAAAAAATAGAAGATTGGTTCAAGTCCTAAGAAATCGGCAAAAATAGTACAATAAACCCTGAGTTTTCACGTTAAGATCTGAAATATTTTATTTCATAAAAATTGCACATGCATCATACAAAGTAAATTATCATTTGCAAAGGAAAAAATCATATTACTAATTCATGAACAAAAAAATTAGGCAAAATAATATGAGTTACACGGAAAAAGATTTTATTCGTTGTCACTTTCTGACAATAAACGCATACTTTTGCGTAAAACTGCAATATTTCTGCTATCACTAGAAATATCTCGGTTATCGTCTTCGTGCTCCATTGGTGAAATTCTTTCTGTAATCTCTTCAACAAAATTGAGACTAGCCTCCTGTGGTCTTGATGTTTCAGTGGATTTACGAACGAATTCAGTAATTAATCGCTGTGTTTGTGTTTTGGCTGGGCCACAGTAAAGCAAAATTTTCTTCTTAGTATTTGGGCCGATCGTGTTAAATCAAAATAAGTCGTGTAAAAAGGGAATTAAATTATTTTTCTAATTCGTGTTAAATCAAAATCGTGTAAAAGAACTTGGGGAAAATCAGAATTGGGTGTATTTGTTATGTATTTTTTGCAGATGAAACACTACCAAAATTGTTCGCAGTCCTTTGTGAAAAAAAGTATGCTCTACACCCATGCTTAACCCTTTTAGTGCCGGACGACGATATATCGTCGTTCGCTACACTTGCGAAAAGTGCCAGCGACGATGTATTGTTGCGCATCCAATAACGCTTTACTATTCGCATTGCGAGAGAACTCTATCTCAAAATAAATTTATAATACGTTATAAACGGTCTAATTTCATTACAAGAGGATTAAAAAAATAGTTTCTCGATTTAACTTTTGTTATATTCTATGCCGGTTGGTGCCGGGACTGCCTATACGCTGGGACCGCCTATATTGATAAATAAATATTATTTATTTTGTTACAAAATAAATTGGAAGTGCAAAGTACTTGTATTAAGTACTAAGTACTAAGTACGCTTCGTGCTAAGTGGTTTATATAAAGCTATGTTGAAACGATGACTTTTCTTATGTGCAAATACGTTTTGTAAGAGAGAACTCAATTCTTATTTTTTTCATGATGATTTATAGTCACGTTATTCGTGTGATTGTCAATGAATATTGAAAAATTACAGCCATTACAATTATTCTCTATTTCGTCCTTAATATGTTGTTCTTTGAATTATGTTAATATCATTTTTATTTTGGTTTTTGTGAGCTTTTTCCCAAACCCTAGTAAATTCGTCCGGTTATCTTCGCATAGGCACCTCTTTTTCTCCCAGCACTAAAAGGGTTAAATTGATATACTATAAAAAGGATAACCGAAGAGTGAATTTTGATCGCACACCGATTCACGACGATACGCGTCGGTTCTGCAGAAAAATAGCCGATTATTCGAAAAGATCGACTCGGCTCTTTGTCATCGACGACAATGGACAGTAATTACATTATCATGGTGTTGTATGATCGACATTCGATACAGTAGGTTACAAAATGTGTAGTCATCGGCTCGTGTCCTGCAGAAACGAAGTCCTTCCTTTCAAAAGGGCCGATCGATCGGAGGCCGGTAAGATTGTCGCACCTGTTATCGCAAGACGAAGAAACAATCGAGCGCGACCGCTTTTTCCAAGATAACTAGTCGAGATAAAATGCACGATCGTTGTATTGGACCTGTCGTTCTACTTCAGCTTCTCGAAACGTATCCACGACGTATCCAGTTCGGCCGAAAGGATGAGCGATACTAGATAACAGTTAACCAGTCAACCATTACCAGATCACTGCATGTAATTACTGATCTTCCGATAGAGTGACTTTTAGACTGGCTTCTCTTACCTTTACCACTTGCATTCGCTTGGTCTACGTGGAATTTCTCATTTTTTCTGCGATGCGCCGCAGAGGGTTGAGATTCGTTTCTTTATGAGTTACTGCTTTGGATGCTGGGAAAAGCATCCTGTATGTATATGGAGAAACAGGAAAATGACTCTGGCTTTTCCGAGTCATTAACACTATTCCTACCACGACCGGTCAAATGACCGTTTTTCAAATTTCGATTAGAATTTCCTATATACAACGTAATTGAATCGCCTTTAACCCCTTGCAGTACCATTTCTTTTGTGACTGAATGCGCAATAACTCTGAATTAATTGCCGAAATAACAATCTATCCCTGATTTCTGATATAGCGTATAATTTAACGCAATATTAAATAGCATAGAATTAATTTTTATTTTATCCTGACCCACTGATATTTTTAATTTAATAATTTTTGGACTTCAAATTTGACTATTCCAGTTATCGCGTCACGAGTGTCACTCGTTAGAGTACGGCAAGGGGTTAAACTTCACGACTTTTCCTCAAATATACGTGTAATACATTCACATTGTAATACATTTTTCAATATTCACTTCTTCTTTTACTGTTCATTTTCTGGGAAAAAATTATCATTTGACAAATTCACCGGTTGCGGTAGAAAAAGGTATGCGTGAAGTGTCGGTAGGAATAGTGTTAAAAATAACGCTATTCAAGTTTGAAATCAACCGTTCCAACATCGAACGTCTTCATTACGTGGAAAAACCGTGATTAAAAATACATTCTACTTTCAACCCCTTGCCGTACTATTTCTTTTGTGATCGCCTCCGCAATAATTCATAATTAAATTGATACAATAGAAATTGATCCGTGATTCTTGATATATCGTATAACTTAACGTAATATTAACATTATAGAAATAATTTTATCGTCTCGCGTTTCACTGATATTTTTAGTTTGATTGGTTTTGCAAAACTTGAAAACTTTCTACTCAATTTACCGCATCACGAGCGTCACTCGTTATTATGCGGCAAGGGGTTAAAGGAACACAAGGTACACTTTTAGTTGAACTGCTACAACTTCGAGAAAGATATGAAAAGTGTCTATTCTAGAAATACCTGAAAAATTATTTTTTACAACTTTGAGTACTACGGCCGCATATATTCGCTCCGAGAAGCAATCACATCTTATCAATCCACGTGTTCGTAATTAAAAATGTATAGTTTTCACTCCTAAACTTCTAGTTTTCTAATAAAATAACGGTTTTCAAGGCGTCTATGGTGAATAAAGAGATAAAGGCTCGGATCAAATCCTCCCCCATCACCACTGGGCAATTTTTCCTATGTGATATTTATATCGCAATGTCCCTGGTTTGCAATCCACCTAAAATACAGTCCCTGGTCATCGAATTAGGACCACGTACAAAAATTGGACTTCTATGGTTATAATGTTATGTCATATATGGAAAATTGTCTTTGGTCATTCAAATTATTACTAAATACGTTGATAACAAAGTATACAAAGCTATAGATTTGTTACTGTTATGATAATAATAGAATTGTGTTGACAATTCTCCCGACTTGAATGCCATAGAAAATGTTTGGAGCCTACTCAAAACACTTGTTTACAACTCTCCAAGCACCACATTATCTGAGTTGAAAACAAAAATTACAGATATTTGGGAAAATAACGAAGATATAAAGCATATGATAAAGCAATGTATATAAAGCATGCTGGAAAGGATACAAGCTGTCATCAAGGCAAAGGGTGGAAATGCGAGATATTAACATGCGTTCATAGTATTATGTACAGTAGTAGTGTATTGTGTTATTGGTTAATAAACTATAACATTACAATTTGAGCAGGCCTTTTAATTTTACGGATAACATGAAAAATGCTGAAAGTTTGGAGTGGTCCTAATTCGATGACCAGGGACTGTAGGTCCCAGGCGAAATAATCATAGAGATTGAAGCCGAAAGATACAAAACAAAACGACGGCTTAGAATTGCCAAATAAACGATTACTTCCGATTATTCCAAAGAGGTCTTCGCCCGCAAGGGGTTAAAAGACCGGTAACCCGGTGTGATCGTTCCCCATTGGAATTTCATCGTCTCCGGCTCATCTTGGCGGCTCGGTAATCGAATAAAAATTAAAGACGTCGATATCAGTGGAGCGAATGCACCGGTGCGAAGTAAAACGTGGGCCCGACACAAGGTAAATCGAAGAGAACGTAGCCCAGCTGTGGGCGCGGCGGATATCCCGCTGGGTCTTTCCAACATGGCCGAAGTCATATGCACACCCACGCCGTCTCTCTTTCTGACCGCGTCCATTTCTTTCTCCTTCTACCACCGCATCAAATTACATGCTCGGTGAAGTAATTTTCAAAGGTGCGTCCGTGATCGAGCGTGATGCAGAAACATATCCGTTACCCTCGGGTTCCGATGCGCCGTGTTAAAATTTGCGATCGCCGATAACGATGTTAAAAAGATTAATGGCTATGCTCGGCAACTTTATCTTTATTCGGGGAATGCGTTCACGGATTGCTACGAGGAAAATTTGCTTACGGGCATTATGATATTTGGTTGATACTTTCCCCGATTGAGAGGTCTAAAGTCGTCGTGGCGTTATGCAGAAATAGTCTCTCAATGTTTGGGGCGTATGTTAATTTATGTTTAGTTTTATTTGATAGATAATTAATACGTTGAATGCCACTCGTGTTTCGCTGGGTTCATCGTTTCCAACGAATCGAATTCTTTCTATTAAAATCACAGCTTTATAGAATAGAAATGTTAAAAGTAAGAATAGTTGTGTACTCAGTAATACTTCACTTTTCTAACAGCAATATTTTAATATTTAATATATTAGCATATCTGTAAATATCGCAATTTAAAAATCATAAGGAATTTCATCGAATTCAACAGTCGCCGGTGACTCCTATGACATTCAACGCGTTAAACCGGAAAATATTAGATAATGCAGTCGACTTCCAATTGTATGATACTGTAATTGAATCTTGATTTATGATGGCGTTACGCAGAAATTGCTACTTAATATTTGCTGCAACTACGGTTTTATTCTTGCTTCTTTATGACTGCGATTACCATAAATGTCAATGGATGCTTTCGATAAATGTAAACAATTCTTATCAAATTCCAAAGTCGAATATTCGGTAAATTAAAAGCTCGATCGATTTTGAGATACTTAAAATCATAAGGATTACGAATAACTCAACAATAATTATCAACGATAATACGCTAGTCACAAATGTCCGATATTAATAGGGAATACATAAGAATAAATCTACATAATTCAAAGTGTATTTAACATCGCTTATCATTTTCCGATCTTTGCACAAAAAAAACAACGTTAATAATTTCACCCGCAACATTTATGCCAGGAATAAACTTTCTTTTCTTCCTCCTTGTCGGAATGTTTTTTGCCTCTAAACGCAATTACCGATACATAGCAGGAGATTTTCCATCGCTACTCGTATGGCAAAGAAAAGGTCGAATAAATAATAAAGAGAATCTACGAAGTAACGTTAAACGAGATCGCAAGGGTGTTATCGCCAACGCTCGTCCATCCGGAAGAAATCGGCAAGTTTAATCGTTTCCTCATTCAATTATCCATTCAGTCGTTATACGAACACTCTCGCCGCTTGTTTCTTTGCCTGACGTTTTTCACGGAAATGGTGGCGAGTCTTTTGACTTCCTTCTAGAGCGGCAGGCATCGTTGCGTCTTGAATGCAATCGAAAAATTCATCGTCGCGGCGAGTCCATGCGTGTCACGGAGCGATAAGTAGACGCAATTTGCTAGTCACTTAATTCGCGAGTGTGCTCGATTATGCCTGGATTACCTATCGTGTCTTATACAAACACGAGGAAGAAAAGTCGATGAAATAATTCTCATTATTGCCCCTGATCGCTTTCAGCGAAACGTGCGACACTTTGGACGAAAGGGTCGTTGCAATACAATTAACCAGTTAAGTGCGGAATTTATTTTAAAATCTCTCACAGGATGCGGAATTAAAATCAAGCAGCGGCGTGGATACAAGTTGAACGCAAGGATAATGCTCCTATTATCAATTTCACGGTAAAAGAAAAACAAAAGGTGGAAAAATTATATTTTTATTTGATAAGAAATTTACAATTTACTGTTAAAAAGTTAATGCAGTAGAGCTCTGGATCGACGTGTATACACGTCGAACGTATTTAACTGGTTAACCATTTGTGAACGAAATTTCGTGTCTCGCTTGAAAGTATAATGGGTGGGTTGGATATTGGCATATTTGGAAAATAATGGGAAACTGCTTTGAAGGCTGAGATATTAGGCGGATAGTTTTTGGAAAATTCTTCATTCCTTATGGTATTGCAAGTATATTTAGAAAATGTGTTCAAAGATTTTAAACTTCGAAATACAAAAATTGTATTCGAGTATTGCTGGAACATGGAAATAAACTTGAAACACTTCACATTAATTAACTAAACACGCGTAAGTAATGTAGTAATTAGATACAATGGAATTCAATATAATCGAGGCCTTCTGCCATGTTGCAACTATTTAATTAAAATCAATA
The DNA here is from genome assembly GCA_963989415.1 of Cerceris ruficornis. Lineage (NCBI taxonomy): Eukaryota > Metazoa > Arthropoda > Insecta > Hymenoptera > Crabronidae > Cerceris > Cerceris ruficornis. The sequence continues at coordinate 38,867,918 of OZ022517.1, read as the reverse complement.
AAAAACAATTCACAAAATAACAGATGAATATTTAGGATTGCACCAGGGCTGTACCCTCAACAAGTACTTTAACTAGAAATGTGAGATATCAGTGACAGCGGTCATGCAGCTTTGGGTCCACGGAGAGCATTAAGATATCATAGAAGAAATACTTTAATTATTTACCTTGCAACTTAATTTTGCAATCTCGTTTCAGACAGTTAAGATCCATTACATTAAGGTATCTTACTCTTAAATTCGTATACTTACTCCTAAAACTAACAATTGTCGCAAATAGTGAAGACTATAACAACCTTCCCCTACGTATAATATCCACACACAAGATAATTAGGTTCCAAATTGAAAACAATTTAATTTAAAGCTAGCTCGTTATCGGTCCTTATAAATTCAAAAGAACAAACATTTCGTTACAACTTTTCTATCTTCCCACCAAAAACTGCCTTTCTGAACACCGTGAAAAATTATATACAGAAATTTCCAGAATCCTGCCATTGTACACTTAATTCTGTTTTTACACGATAGATACGTTCCCGAAGAATACGTGTAAAAAAATATACTGCATCTATGGAAAAATAGAAGATTGGTTCCAGTCATAAGAAATCAGCAAAAATAATACAATAAACCATGAGTGTTCATGTTAGGATCTTAAAAATATTGTTTCATAAAGATTGCACATGTATCATACAAAGTAAATTATCACTTGAAAAGGAAAAACACATGTCACTAATTCATGAACCCAAAAATTAGGCAAAATAATATGGGTCACACATAAAAAGTTTTTATTCGTTATCACTTTCTGACAGTAAACGCACACGTTTGCGTAAAACTGCAATATTACTGCTATCACTAGAAATGTCTTGCTTATCGTTTTCGTGCTCCATTGGTAAAATTCTTTCTGTAATCTCTTGAACAAAATTAAGACTAGCGTCCTGTGGTCCCGATGTTTCAGTGGATTTAACAACGAATTTAGCAATTAATCGTTGTGTTTGTGTTTTGGCTAGGTCACAGTAAAGCAAAATTTTGTTCTTACAATTTGGGTCGATCGTGTTAAATCAAAATAAGCCGTGTAAAAAGAGAATTATTTTTTTTTTCTAATTCGTGTTAAATCAAAGTCGTGTAAAAACAGAATTGAGTGTAATGTCATACAACAGGCATTTACTTTACAATTTTTATTTCCAATCTTCAGCAGAAACTAACCGAACAGAGTATAAAACTGTCTCCCAAACTGCAGGAACATTGCGGCAGTGGAGGTAAACGAGAACCTATGCGGCCCTATAATTACGTTAGATTAGCGAGGAAAATCTGTAGATTAGTTAACGAGGCTGAATACGAACTCGGCGAAATTGGCTCAATTAAAACTTACGGGCCAGCTGCCCCAGCGATTGTGCCCCGTCATGTGATTGGTCCCTTCTCCCAGGTTCTTTCTTCGATCTCCTCCATTTCGAGATGCATCGATACTCAGCCATCATTAATCATGCACTTTTGTACACACTCGTCGATGGGATTCCCTGCAAGGGACATCTCAGCCGCAACAAAAATGAGCCTCCTGGATGGAGATTCTGATCCTGAACTCCAATCGAGGCCAGATGTTATTAAGTTATGTAAAATGAACATAAACGAAACTCTGCTGGGGGGAAGAAGGGGCACGATCGTAATTGCCATACGTATTGGAAACGAGCGATGGCTCTGGATTTCAGGACGTTTGGCTTTTGATGATTTATTTGTCGGTGAAGCTTGAGAAGTTATGTATTGCTTTATATTGTTTTGTAACGCTGTTTTACAGGTGGCATTTGTAATTAGTGACATTGAAATTTAATGATTCTAATGGTAGTAAGGCATATTATACGATGCAGGTTTGTGTCTTTCAATAGTAGATACATAATGTTTGAATGGATCCTGAACATATCAGCAATCGTAGATATTCGACGCAAACAACTGAAGTTTCATCTAATTCACGTTTTGTCAAACATATAATTTTTTTATTTATAGGCGACGTTCCTCTCTAAATTAATCATTTATCTCTACTGCGGTAACTTGTTCAACACTGAATTGTCAATTCCTTATCAACTAAAAATGTAATCCTTCCACGTTTTGTTTCCCTCTTTTCATGAAATTTATACCAGTAGCATTTTTCCAGCGTTCGACGTGTATACAAGTCATTTCTCGATTTTAATCGCGCATCCCATGAACGATTTTTAAAATTAAATTCTGCAGTTAACTGGTTAACACGTTGAACGCCACCGATATTTCGGTAGTTTCATCATTTTTACAGAAGTGAAACTTTTTCTATTAAAATCACATCTTTGCAAAGGAGATGCCTTAAAGACACAAGTAGTTATATAGTCAGCAGGACTTTACCCTTTTAATGCCAATATTTAAATATTGAATGCATTAGAAAATTCGGAAATATTACAATTTTGAAAGTCATACGAAATTTCATTGGATGTACTAGGGGGGCTGGAAAGTAATGTCGTTTCTCCAGATATTTTGCTCAAAAACCTATTGCTTTTTATCGATCCGGCATTGAAAATTTTGCACACTAGATGACAAAAAGTTGTTGATAACGAGGGTGATTAAATCATTCATTAAAAATAATAACTTGTTACAAATATATTTGTTTGAAGTTAACGTAAAGAAACGACATTACTTTCCGGTCCCGCTAATAATAGCGCCGGTCACCAGTGACCCCCATGACATTCAACGTGTCAATATATAGCAAATTCACCGCAAATAACAGCTTCGCAACATAGAAACTAGAAGTACAAGGTTGACTTAAAAGCGCTTTCGTCAAAAAAGCTTTCTAAATCGTTATTTCTACCTATACTTTGAATCCACAGTAAAGTATGATAAAAAAGTATCCAAGATTCTTCTATTTTTTTTTAACTTTTAACGTCATTAAGGTAGCTGAAATTATATTTTATGGATCGTTCGGTCGTTTCGGTAATTTTAGAAGCGCGATTGTGCAAATCGCTCTGTAAAGGAACCGAAAGCGTGTCGTATCGGGATGATTACCTTTATGTCCAACGAGGGAAACGGGTGACATCAGCACCTTTTCGAGAAAGATTTAATTTGCCATCATTTCGGACAGATTTCAACGACGACGAATCAAATTGATTTTATACTGTATAACCAATTATAATAATTACAATCTCATTGGATACTAATAACAGGTGTTAATCGCACCCACGTATATGCGTCCCTGCTCCACGATTTTTCTGATTATTTTTTAAGCGTGTATTTAAATTCTGCTGGATATTTTTTATTTACAAATCTTCTGTTATTTAAAACAGAGTTCGGGTAATAATAAATTTCACATCGTTCAATGCAGCCGATGTTGCTTTCCACTGTTAACCCATTCACTGCCAGAAAAACAAAGCAAATATTACCTTGCGTGTTAAAATTTGAGAAGACGACAGAAAGTTTTTAGAACGTTAATATAATTAATGAAAAATATAATCTCGAGATTTGTCACGATACGAAGAACATGTTCGTTCCAAAATTACTATACACACTCGGCCATTATTGATAACTTATTAATTAAAACTTATAGTGCAACCACGAGATATGTCGCAGATGGCAGTGAATGGGTTAAATTGTAGTCAACGAGAAATTATACAATGCTATTTTGCTACTTTTACGATCTAAACTTTAATACGGCAATTGCGGCAAGAAAGTGGAATGATTTTCTTAAGTTGTATTTACACTATTCCTACCACGACCGATCAAATGACCGTTTTTAAAATTTCGATTAGAATTTCCTATATACAACGTAATTGAATTGCCTTTGAACTTCACGACTTTTCCTCAAATATACGTATAATACATTCGCATTATAATACATTTTTCAATATTCACTTCTTTTTTTACTGTTCATTTTCTGGGAAAAAATTATCATTTGACAAATTCACCGGTTGCGGTAGGAAAAGATATACGTGAAGTGTCGGTAGGAATAGTGTTAACAGAAGATGTTAGTGTCTCAGTTGTTGACTGCAAAAAGCCCTTTCCGTCGATGTTACAGAATTAAGGGATTCCGTACTTTTTCCACAGCTATGCTGCGATGAAAGAATTAATCTACATTTACTCGTACGTTCGAAATCAATTTCCCAACTCTAATTCTTGTTCTCTTTTTCAGGACATGGACCTCATCGAAGTTCTCTGGAAACAGGACGTGGATCTAGGTTTCACTCTGGTAGAGCCAGCTGTTCCTAGCAAGAAAGCATCCACCTCGGAGAAAGAAACCGAAGATGAGATCGAAAAGCTCAAGGCCCTAGAAGCGATTAACTCCACCAACGACAAGGTTCGTAAAGTTTCTCTAAATTCTAACGGTTTCCATCATTTTGCTTAAAAAAAAATTATCTGTAACGTAATTCTTCGAGAACGCAATTTAACACTCGAAAAGATTGCGGACACGGCACATGCTTTCTCTCGTTTGGAGGGCATAATTAGCGATTAATGGTATATTGTTTATCGAGTGTCAGGTACTTTCTGCTTTCACATGCCGGAGAACGAAGAGAAACATTTTCCTTCTGGAGGTGCTATTTAAATTCGCATTTCTCACGTCCATTCCGTGACAGGTTGCTTCGATGTTCCTCTTTCCATCCTTTTGTACCCCGTGGGCGATTATCAACGATAGAAAGTCTCCTGGATGAGGAGATTTCGCGTGCCGGAAATATTTCGCGATAATGCACGTACATCCTTCTTTGTCGATGTGATCGTCGTTGAGAATCGGTTGAGAATCGCGTCAGACGGAAGCGTTGTTTTCTGAGACAGCGTAAAAAGGAACAAGAATTCCGAGATTCGATCTCATTAAATACACGAACAGATACGGCTATGAGAGAGGCAAGCGATCCGTGTCAATAGATCGGTATCGATTCGTGAAGTCGACGGTGAGACATCAAACAAAGGTGACGCCACTCGATCGAACAACAGTGGAATTCGGCATTCGGGGTGGCTATCTCTTTACGATATCTCGCTCGGGCATTCCGTCTGTTATACGGACCCGAATTGCGTACGCACGAACACGTAAAAATTCATGGTAACGATAGTATAGTTCGTTGGATTTCTCTTTGTTTCCGTAATTACGTGAGGTAATCTCTTATCGGTCGGTTTGCACCCTCGCGTTCGACGTTGGTTCCGGTAATCGTTCAGAGATAATTCGAACGGCACGCTAATCCCGAAGAATCCATGGAAGCCATGCTCGGTAGACGGCAAAGGGATTAAGCCAGAACGAACCATCCCATGCGCTTTCGGATATTATCTCGATCGATATTTCAAACTCGGGACTATCGGCTTCTAATCTTGCCCTTCGTTCGATTCCATGGGGATCACTGTACTCTAAATACTTTTGGCTGAAGATTCTTCATCGGACAGGCTATGCTTTTAATGAAACATTGTAGCAATATAGATAATATTGTTGTAACTGAGGTACAATTAAAAAAGGAGGGTACTTTAGGGAGTTTAAAACTTTATACTTTCGGCTGAAGATTCTTTATCGGACAGGGTATGATTTAATGAAACATTGTAGCAACGTAGATAATATTGTTGTAACTGATTGTGAGGTACAATTAGAAAAAGGGGGTACTTTAGGGAATTAAAAAATATTATACTTTTGGCTGAAGATTTCTATCGGACAGGCTATGCTTTTAATGAAACATTGTAGCTACATAAATAATATTGCTCTAACTGAGGTATAATTGAAAAAGGAGGGTACTTTAGGGAGTTTAAAACTATTATACTTTTGGCAAAAGACTCTTCATCTGATAAGCTATGCTATTAACGAAACATTGTAGCAACATAGATAATATTGCTGTAACTGAGGCACAATTAAAAAAGGAGTGTACTTTAGGGAGTTTAAAACTTAAAATTTTCCTCTAAAGACTCTTCATCGGACAGGGTATGATTTAATGAAACATTGTAGCAACATAGATAATTTTGTTGTAACTGAGGTACAATTAAAAAAGCGGTGTACTTTAGGGAGTTTAAAACTTAAAATTTTCCTCTAAAGACTCTTCATCGGACAGGGTATGATTTAATGAAACATTGTAGCAACATAGATAATATTGCTGTAACTGCGGTACAATTAAAAAAGGAGTGTACTTTAGGGAGTCTAAAACTTTACGAACTTTGAATTTTTAATCTTTCTTGCAACCAAATAATCATGAGTCACAGTAGTAATCTTTTTTGAAAAAATTGTATTGGAGCATAGACCAATTTAATCAGTGAGACATATACCACCATTACGATTTCAATTACTGTCAAAATTTCATTCAAATTCCGCCTGACATTCCAACAGCATTTTTAACTTTCACAATTTCCCAACAGCTATCTCTGCAACATTCACTCCAAAATCAGAAATCGAATCGTTATCACTGTTACATTTTACAAAGGAATGTCAATACAACACCGATCATACCTAAAACCTTCGGTCCCGTCGTTTTAATTCACTTTCTACCTTAGGACTTTTTTTCAAGCCAATAATTTCCTCCGTCTGGCGCGTTTCGGTCGATGGACACGAAGAGCATTTAAGTATCCAGGAGATTCGAGCCTACAAGAGCTCATCCATACGATGGTCACCGACAATGACGTTGCATCGACGTTCTGGGCGGGTAGCCCATCAGACTTCTCGACGTTCTTTCTCTCCTCTCTTTCTCTCTCCATCTGTCTCCTTCTCTCTTCTTCTTTCTCTTGTCTCTCAGGCTCTCCTCTCGGTCTCTTCCTTCTCTCACGACCTTCGGTAGTCGATGTTCCGTCTTACCTTCCCCGCTTCGCTATCTCCATGCTCCGTCTCTGGGGTTCTTCCTCCTCGAAGATCGCATTGTTCCAGCGGGTTCCACCTTTGTGAGGGCACACCGCCGCCTTCGAGGGTTCAATAATACGGGGAAGACCCTCGATCCCGATCGAAAGCGGACAGATCGATCCAAGGTATGGTCCGCGAACAGCTTCGAACAAAGAGGGGATCGTCTCTCTTATCCTATCTCTTTCTCCGTTTTTCTTTCTCTCCTCTCTCGCTCTCGCGCTATCGGTGTCTTTTTTCATCAGGTATTATTGACAAGCATTGTTTCGGGGCTTAATCGTGGAATTGTTTTAATCGGAGCAAGAGACTCTTCTGTGCTGAAGAAAGAGACGGCTCGCATTCTTTTTGCGATTCCATCTGCAAGATATGTTATCGAAGATTCGTAGAAAAATATTGGGACAACCTATGTACGAATAATGGTTTATTGAAGTTCTGCCAATACGTTTTCGCATGGATTTCCGTGTTGTGTACTGCGTTTGGACGGAAATCGTTGCTTCAGTATAATCTACTTCCAAGTAGAGCAAAGTATAATAACACTGTGCACAATAGCACACGAATAATCGATACTTTCTGAACGTGATCATTATGGAAGATCGTATTAACACATTCGCGACCGGCAAATTTTTTTCCGTTTCTAATACCGGCGAAAATAATGAAATTCTGGTTGCCGCAAACTTGTAACGTTAAAGCAAGGATACAAAATTGTAAAATTTGTTTTGAAATATCAATGTTGCAATTATGTGTTGTTTAAAGTAAAAAGATTTTTATAATTTGTATACTTGCAGGCTTAAAGTTAGTGAGCCAACTGAGACATTACTTGTCTCACTGAGATGGCGGTTATTATCGAAAGCGCCTAATGTTGCCGCATTCAGAAACAAAAATTGCAGGACGTGAATTCACGTCAGCGGCAATCAGGAATAGAATTTAAAATTACGCGAATTCACGTCAGCGGCAACGAGGAATAGAACTTGAAAAGACGTGAATTCACGTCAGCGGTCGCGAATGTGTTAACGTGATGTTTAGTTTTACTTATTTAAAAATAAATTGGGGTGATATTTTATAACGTTAAAGCTCGACTTTTGAAATACAAATGAGCAAGAATATTAGAGATCGATAACGTGCTATCAGATACAAATTCTTACGTGATTTTGAATCAATTTTGTGCACGTTAAAATATCATTCACGGCTAAATAATACAGTCGACCGTACTTCTGTCTCTTACCAGTCACAATCGATACCTCGCCGATCCTGGTTACAGTTTCAGGCGTTCCTCTAATTCCGCGCTACTCTTCTATCAAAATTCGCGCAGAAAATGACGTAAAAGAGGAAGGAGATTCCCATAAATCTTTCCGCAGCCGATCGGGTTACACTTGCCAGTCCTTCTTGATTTAATAGTTGGAGGATCAGCGCACTTACCGGAATAGATTATCTCGAAACGCGTTCCGTCCAATCATAAAACAATCACCCACGATTCAACGTGACTGGCACGAATTTTTAATTCCCGGCCTGGCGTAAGATTTAAATGATCCACGCTCCGCATGGCGACAGGTTCCATTAGAACGACTCGGTTTCCCGTCTCAACGGAGAGAGCAACCTCCTTCGATCCAGTCTGGCAGAATAGCGCCAAGTAAGAAAGAGAATGCGCTATAAAGCAATTTCTGATACAGGGTAAGGAGGGATATGAAAAACAACGCTTCGTGTATTCTCTACTCTCTCTATTTCTCTCTCTCTCTTTCCTCCCTGTTTCTATCTTTCTCTCCTCCCCTTTGCATAGCAGCGGGCCTCGTAAAATGTATTCATAAAACCATCAAAATGGCCAGCGTTCATTTGTTCCTCGGTTGCATTCGTGGAGGGTTTGGTGAAATGATAGATGTACAGCATCCCTCCGCGCGAGGGGCGTCATCGATGGACCGAGCTGGAAGGAAAAGGGATGGGACGAGGGAGACGGCGAGGGTGAGGGTGAGCACGATGGGGTGGGAAAGGGAGAGCGAGAAGTAACCCGGTTGGCCGTAGGGTGGTAGGAAGATAGAGAGAGGCGGATGTGGAGCAAGAGAGAAAAAGGGGGAGATCGGGATAGCTAGAACCAGAGAGATTGGAGCACCGTGGCAAGGGGATTCCAAGGGACGTATTGATGGTTCTGGAAATTGAAAACGCGCTCGGCCGACCCAAGTGGGTTTGGCCTCCTTCTCTTCGATTGTTTCCGTCGAATGAAATTTCGGGGCAAAATGGCGTTCGTGTTTCACGATACGAAGTTTGTCGGGATTTTTGATTTATACGAAACCTGCCAACGGTGTCGGATAGGGTCTGAATTGAGTATTGGAAACGGTCCGAATCGTATTTAGATGCTTTGTTGCTCGACACGATTAAATGATCGCGATCGATATCATTCTTTTTGACGGTGTCGTTTTTAATGACAATTTTGTGGGGGTAATTTTAGTTTCTTCGTGTGCGGAATAGTTTCTGTTGGGTGGCTGAAATGTAGAGCGTGTTTACTTCGACTTCTTGCAAAGAAGGAATGAAAGATTTTTGAAGATGAACGATCGAGCGTCGTAAAGTCTGCAAAATTCTGGCCGTTTATGATTTGACCTTTGAAAGATATTCTGCTTGGGAGAACGAATAATCCAAGAGAATGCGAAAAAGTTACCTACTGAGTTCGAATGGATTCATAAAGTCGAGAAATTTCGTATTTCTTCGAAAATATTCTCCATAATTTCTCAAGCATATTCTACGTCATCCCACCGTTTAAGTTCAATCATGAAAAAACTCTCGTTAAGAAATTCCCAACCAGTATGGTTAAACTTCACAATTTCAAATCATTCTATCACCTTTGTCAATATCTTTCCATTGTTTGTGTACTCTGCGACTTCCACTCAAGAACAACACAATTTTTACATATCGCAAATTAACACGTTAAGCGCCACGCCGGTCACTAGGGACCGGACGTTGATTTTTCGTTTATGTTGACGCTGAGCAGTGAAAACCAACGGTTGATTTTTTACCTAAGCTACGCTGTCGCGCCTGAACGACCCATAATTAATGGTTTTAAGTAAGAAATATACCATTTTATCAAAAATTAATGTAGTTTATTAAAACAAACATTAATGTAGTTTATTAACACTAGATTTACGGAACCCGTCAAATCGACGGGTTCTTACTTGTTTTATAAACATTTCTCAAATTTACAGAGAAGCTGAACAGTAGATATTTCAGGTGTATTTTATAATACAATAATGGCTTAACAAATTATCATCTTTGCCGCTTGATCTCTCTTTTTCCGTAGTCCTTATTTAATCTATTGCAATGTAGCAGATTTCACGTCCGTAAATCTAGTGTTAAAACAAACTTTTCTTAATAAAAGGTCTATACGGAAAGTGCAGTACCGGTCCCTAGGAATCGGCGTGGCGCTTAAAGTGTTAAAATGCCGATGTTCAACAAAATTGAGCACCTCAGTTTTCACAAATACAATGGGATATCGCAACATTGAACACCACTAATGGATAATTTTAGACTCATAATATGTGGACCATCTTCCTCGTCACTGATCCATGTACTGTAAACTCATAATATACTCCTACTTTATAAGAATAATCACATTCTAGCACATATATACACCTATCCACCGATTTACATGGAAGATAGGTTCCTTAGAAAACCGTGTAAATCGAAATCGTGAATTTTAATACGTAAAACTGCATAAATCGAAAAGAAACTAAAACGTGTATAATTCAGTTATCTATTTCAACGTTAACCCTTTGCGGATAGAAGCATTTTTGAATATTGAGAGATAATCATTTATTTTGCGATGCAAAACCACCGTTTTATCAGCAAATAAGGCTGTTAACACATTGAATGCTACCGGTATTTCGCTAGTTTCTTCATTCCTATTGAAATGAACATTTTTCTATTAAAATCACATCTTTACACAGCAGAAACTTTAAAGACAGAGAGAGATATATAGACAGCAGGACTTTACCTTTTCGAGACCAACGCGTAAGTATTTACTGAATTAACAAATTCGCAAATATTATAATACAATTTTCAAGTCGCATGAAATTTCATTGAATTCAATAGTGCCGGTCACCGGTGACCCCGCTATTGGTCGGGTGACCCCGGGAATTATAAATTACTATTTTTTTAATCGTATTTCAACGGTTATATTTCATTTTTTCTACTCTGACTGTGTATACGAGCAGCGACAAACCATAATTAAATTTTTTCTCAGACCACGTATATGCGTCGCTAGTCCTCAAAGGGTTAAATATAAATAACTAAACGCAATTTTTTATTTCTAGAACAGATATAAGTGCAAAAAAATTATTTAGTTGAATAATTTGCAATATTGTCAAGAAAAAAACGAAATATAAGAAACATAAGAGCAATAAGTAACCAATAAGCTCCATCACAATCTCCTGATATTAACCCCATCGAAAACCTATGGGACTACTTGGAACGTCACATTAAAAAACATCACATATCCTCTAAAGAAGGCTTAAAAAATAAAAAATATATTTCGGACAATATTTCTTTTTTATCTTCATAACTTTGCAAATTATTCAACTAATTAATTCTTTTTGCACTGTGTCTGTTATAGAGACTTCCGAGAATATGTACACACTCGTTGTTTATAAAAAATTAATTAATAAACTACAATTTCACAATATATTATTCGAAATTAGTCGGTGTACGAACACTTTCTACACCCACTGTATATGCACTTATAGGTATGCACAAGAAAGTGTAAGTACACAACCATAAACTTACTTTCTTGCGAGGATTAATCGCAACGCATAAAATGTACAAATCAACATTATTGTTACTATTCTACATCACACTGCCACCGGAAGTATTCTGTTGACGGAAACAACTTAAAAACAAATAGGTACAACTTAGCCTGTGGTGCGACGCACGCAACCTTCCCCTATCACATGCTTGATACTTCAAAATTCACTGTAAAACTCAAAGACATTCACCCATACCATTTTAAGCTGCATTAAAGAACAACAAACGATAACCCTTACAGTTAACGTTAAAAATAAACCTTCCGACTCTGGACAGACTACCTTTCCAAATTCTAAATAATAATCTTCCCACCGATCGGAATAAAGGACAATAAAACTCACCTTCCTTCGGAGTTATCCTCTTATCACGAATCTGCTGCATTCACGTGGTCGCCCTCGCACTGACACACTTTACTTTTGAAATATCAAACCACTGTAGAATCGAAGGTAGCGCTTTTGAAATAGGAGTCAGGATCAAAGGTACCAGGATCGGTGCCTTGCGAAACAGAAAAGACGGGCAGGTTACGAATCATTCGCGGAATCGTGACTGGCAGCAACCTCGCGACTTGAATAGCACGTTCGACGGTCACGGCGGGGCATTGATTTCATATTTATTCCTGGAGATCAATACGGTTTCGAATCGTTCCTTCGATCGACAGATCGGTCATGTCGGTCGACGGTCGCGACCAAGCAACCGTAATAGCTCGAAAATCTTAATTGAGAGCTATGCCAGCGATGCATGCCCATGCCGATGACAGGACCTCCATTGTCGCACCGATGATTACATTGTCATGGAGGGAAGACGCGTTCCTTTGCTCATTGCTCGAGGATCAGAATGAATTTTACGAAGCACCGTCGAGGGTTGAGGGAACGATCAATTTTAATCGTTCACCGATGGAAGTGAATTTGTGGGACGAACTTCGGAAATGTTGATCGTTGAGCCTTGAAGGTTAATGGTTCGTACGAATTCAGGGCTGAACGTCTAATATGTTACCGAAGAAGCCAGCTAATTTGAGCGCGAGGATAATAAGAAGTAATGTCATCACAAGTATAAGGAATATTCGTCCGTTATTTAATTTTGTTCAGAAAAACTCGGCATATTTCTATACTCTTTGAAGGGGTAACGTTTTAACCCTTTCGAGACTAACGGGACAGTATATCCCAAACTAATGTTCATTTAAACTGCTGGGATGTATGAGCCGTTTATTTTGAAAGTGTCCTATGTCCATTTATACTTAACCCCTTACCATACGATTTCTTTTGTGACTACGTGCGCAATAACTCAGAATTAATTTGTGAAATAAAAATTTCTCACTGATTTCTGATATGCCGTAAAGTTTAACGAAATGTCAATGGTATAGAGATAATTTGACCGTCTCGTGACTCACTGATATTTTCAGTTTAATAGTTTTTGATAAACATCAAAAATACCTATTCCATTTACCGTTTCACGAGTGTCACTCGTTATTGTAGGGAAAGGGGTTAATTCGCGATATCTAAGGGTTTGTGTTTCAATGCAATTAAAAATATACGTAGAGGATAGCAATGAGTCATACTGCTTAAGTGTATCTAAAGGAGTTAAATTTACAGTTCCTATTAAAATAATGGCAATTATTAAGTGAATAATATGCGTTTTCTTACCAAGAACAGACTCAGGCCACTTTCAAAATAAACTTTTCATTACTTCATTAACCAGCAAATTTTCGTGTTACAAAATCTTAATGATTTCAAATATATTAGTAACAAGTTGCTTCAGAATGAAAAGATCATGTAAAAATGTAACTATTCATGTAGCTAACTCGATTTTTTTGGAAAATGGACTTAGGCCACTTTCAAAATAAACGGCTGATATAATTCCAATATAAAAAGCTGATGCGATAATAAACTCCACTTGCAAATTTCTAAATTTTGACCATTTTCAACAGCAACATATAATTATCGTGTTCAACAAGCTTATCGTACATCCAAAATATTAATAAAAACTTGTTACACCTTGTTTCAAATTAAATATAAAAATCCGTCTCGAAAGGGTTAAACCAGTAAATGATTACGAAACGTAACAATTCGTATACGATGCTTCACGGACTAGAATCAATTGTCTTCGGAAACCTTTTTCCTAATTACCACGCACGTAGTAAAAAAAATCAAAAAAAAATTGCAAAACATCATTTGATAGTTTATTAGGTTATACATAATACTGTTGGTCTGTCGATGGCCAAGAGAAGACTCGGGCGACACTCGGGCCACAGAGGGCACGCAAAACATTATGTGGCGCTCGCTAAAATATCCATGAAGAACCGCCAAATACAAACTTATTCAGACTAAGAGGGCTTGAGTGCAACCTCTCATCATTTAATACCAAGAAATAAATAATTTCACATTCACTGTCGGCCATAAGTGTTAGGACACCTACTTGGGATGGAATAAATGTGAACATAAATCTACGCACATTTTTGTATGATTTTAATTAATTTCGTTTTATTTAGTATTATATATTTCAAGGCAAACATACATCAAGTGCTATAACAGGTTTATAATGCAAAAAATAAAATAACATTATATTTTCTTTTCATCGATATAACCACGTCTTTTCTTCATGACGGCTTTCACGAGTTTTGGCTTCTGGACGTTAATTTTTTAAGGGTATCTGTTGAGACTCCATTCCGAACAGTTTTTTTACATTTTTATGAACATTTGTATACATTTACAGAGGATCTGATACGAGAAGCGACACGCAGCAGAACCTGAAAGTTGCTCGGTAAAAATATAATACAGCCTGTTATCAAAAAACCGTTAATAAATTTATAAATTAACCAAGGATGTCGTAAATACTTATAGTTGAGAATATGTTTCAATAAAACCTGAAAATAGGAATAGTGAAAATGTTCACTCCACAATCAATTTCCGATTTCGTGCATACGTAGCAGGTGTCCTAATACTTTTGGCCGACAGCGTATCTCGTTCGTAAGCATTTTTCCCAGAAAATGACTCCAAGTCGAAGAATATATCAGAAATTCCATCGTAATATTCTATTTCTACGGTCGTTTCATTCGTTGCCAAACGATCGCGTCTCGATTGGATGTCTGGGACTCAAAAATGTTGAGATTCGGCGCAGAATGAGCGCCGATCGGGGTGACTGTGCGCAACGCTGGTGTACTTAGTTCTGAGAGAATTGGCCGACGAAAGAGCGAGAGGATAAATCGAACTTTGTATTCATAACCCCCGGGTCTCGGGATAACGCACCACTCAACGACGATACATCACGCAGAATGAAAAAGAGACTGAGGCAACGGGCAGAAGGGGATGAAAAGGGGGAGAGGTAGGAAAGCGGGAGAGGCAAGAGAGAAGCTAGTGGTTGGATGGCCACTATCAGAGACTCGCTATGATTAATGATCGAGTACAATGCTGTTTTCATTAAACTCATTTCACTGCAGCTCGTATATAACACCGGCATGGCCGACCTATGGCCTCGGGGCGTGCGAGCGCCCTTCGGCCCTTTTTCACGTAGACGGTAGGATCGCTTGATTATGACGTCTCTATGCTCGCCGACCTTGGTTGCTTCGAATGGCGCCCGATTGAATTCAGCCATTGTTATACGAGCGTCGCTCGTGATCCTTTGATTATCCACCAGAAAGCCTCTTGATTCGAGATCGACCGTGATCTCTCCAAATTCGAAAATGTCTTCATTCGGGGGTCTCGGTTGAAGTTTCGACGAAATGGGTCGTTTCGTGACGAGGAAGATGATTCGTTGACACTGCAAGTCTTATATGTTGCTAGTAATACAATCGTTTATAGGATAGAAGGGACTACGGTATTCCATTCAAAGAAATATATAAATGTTAGAAATTTTTCTAGAAGAAAAATTAAGCATTTTTGAAATTCAGCATGGAGATGGAAGTTTTAGGTTTGAAATAGGAGAAATATTTTGTGAATTTGGGGATCTGCGATAATTAATTGAAATGTGTTTTGAGAAATGTAAAGTAACAGAGTACAGTTTGAATGTTTCACGTATTTCTGAAAAAATATTCAAGTTTTCTCTGTTTTCCAACAACTTCGGCTCTCCGTACTTAGAGCAGTGTCACTCGATAAAACGATGTTTATCGCTATAACCGGCAAATTGTTACACTAATATTACATCATTATATTAACCTAATCTTCTCGGATAATCGTAAAATTTGATTACGCCTTTCACGATTGACTTAACGATAGCGAATTAACGTCCCCTAATGAATTTTACTTTAAGAAATTCAGCACATCCTTTTCCATTGTTTCCCGTCGGAGAATGCCCTTTGTTCGACATACAATCGAAAGTCATCGTCTTGGGCGATATTACAAAAAGTTACGTTCCAAAGTAAACTGAGATTTATTCGTTCGATTGAATGTACCCTTAAGAAACGGGATGTTCATTTACAGAATGATGCGAAGGACTCCGAACCGCAAGAGAATGACCCATGGGCAGGTCTTCCTTACACCATTGATCTTGAGACTGGTGAGTAACAGCTTTTACAACTATTTATATTTTATTTCATGCGAACATTATATTAGGGGGACCGAAAAGTAATGTCGTGTTTTTTACATTAAATTCAAACTAATAAATTTGTAACAAGTTTTTATTTTTAATGAATGATGTAATCACCCTCGTTATCAACAACCTTTTGCCATCTAGTGTGCACATTTTCAATGCCGAATCGATAAAAATCTATTGGTTTTTGAGCAAAATATCTGGAGAAACGACATTCCTTTCCGGCCCCCCTAATAAAGCTCGCAAAAACAGAGAAGTCTCGCGGTATGAGGTACGGGGTAAGCGGAGAGTGTCGCTCGCACCGCCCACCCCCACCATTTCGGTCCTGGAAACAGGGCCGTATTTTCCTATAGGCTAACTAGGCTTCAGCCTACGGCCTCAAGATCAAGAGGGGCCTACATTCAAATTGTTAGCAAAATTAAAATTACACTATCCTAAAAACAGTGAACTCTAAAACACTGGACCGAAAATAAGGAGAAGTTCTACGCATATGACTAATAAACAAACATCAAAATGTTTAATCTTCAATGTATTGAATATATATAGGTTAGTACCAGTAACATGTTTCATTTAATATATTGATATATATCACAGTAATGATGTATTTTATTATCTCTCATGTAATTTACAAATTTAAAAATGAGAGGTGAAAGGGCCTCATAAGTGGAATAGCCTAGGGCCTCTTTTCATCTAAATCCGGCACTGCCTGGAAACCTGAGATCAACTAATGACAACAGCAAATAAAACACTCCTTTCGTCGTTCACATGACGACATAACGAATGTGCGGCTCATTCAGCCAATAACGTGTTAGAATCGAAAATGACGTCAGAACGAGGGATGTCTCTATCCGTCAGACGAATCAGAACAAACCACAGACCAGAGGACTTCTCTATTTTTGCGAGGTATAGGTACCGTCATTTCTTATCCTGACTCGCGCAAAATTCTCACTAATTTTCGCCAAAGTCACTCTATTTGCGCGAAGTTCGCACGTTAGAAGCATGCAATATTATTTGTCGTAAACAATAAAAAACAGGACACTCTACAGCCTATCATTTATCGCGCAGTTTTTCTTATATCGTTGGTTTTTATATAAAACTAAGTATTATACCTCTTCTCAATAATTCGGGTCAGTTCATAAGCAATAAAGCTATTTAGCTCGTTAAAATATTATTGAAATGCAATTACATATAATATGCTACTAACAACGATACAACTTAACGTCAAGTAGTACCCCCAGAATAAGTATCGCGATTTCAGAAACTTATTAGCAAATGGAGCAAAATCTTACGTGAAAAATCATTTGTAATTTTGGTTACATAATACATGTATTTGCCGAATTCCGTGCACGATTTCTTTGCGAGCCTCTAATTAAAGAGTCAATCAAACACGACGGACATGCTCCATATATCGCGAGCCTCCCGATACGCCGTCCCGGTAAAACCACCGACAGCTAAATACAGCTGGCTTCTCGCAGCTCCTTATATTCGAAGCGTGTCGAATTAACGCGGCAATTTGTAAGAACCAATACGAACATTCACCATAGCCAGCCCTGACCGCACCTGGCCGCACCTTTCGCGAGTCTAATTACCATAAACACGACGACCGAATGCACTCGTTGACCATTTTCTCGGACCAAGGGTTTTCGAAAGTATCCTATCTTTTCACCGAACGTTATCGCGGAGTATAATTGATCGCATAAACTACACGAAATATTATTGATATTAATTTGATAAGAGGTATTAATTTGAGAAGGAGTATTAATTTGATAAGAGGAAAAATAACAATTGTTTTGGAAAAACCGATTCTAACGAAGAACGGACGGATCCGTTGTTGCGACTGGATTTGATTTCGTTTAATGAATATTCTGGGAATTTTGTGTTTGTGATCTGTTGTAATTTGTAGTTCTGAAATTACAGTATTCGTGAGGTATCAATCAAGTATAAAAATCGATGTTACTTACGTGAGGATAATTAGCGCGTTTAGAGTAGCTCGTTTTAATTATACCTTGTTATTAAGTATGGAGTGTGCTGAGCGAAGCTCGCAAAAAATGTTGCATGGTAGACGATTTTTCTAATGCACTATGGCAATGAATGTGACAGATATAAATAGTGGAAGGAAATTGTGACGATCTTGTTTATATTATTGATGCAGGAACTAAATAGATAAATACCATCTACAAGATATTTCAAACGCATCTGTTTTAACTTGCTGATATTTTCTTGATATAACAAAAATATTTTACTCAATCAGTAATAAAATATTCCAGTGCAATTTTTAATCTGGAAATTATCACTTTCATATCTTCAAAATCGCGGAACTGCCAGGGATAACAGACATTTATAACTGAAAGATGAAATATTTTGTAATCTACATTCACGCGGATCTTTGGTATTTACAGTTAACAAATATATACGTGAAACCTGCCAATCAACTTCTGAAATACCCAAAACATACGGCACAGGAACTTAGGCATTTTATTTCTGAAAATTCCTGTAATCTCCATTTTGACTCGTCCAATTTTCCTCATTCATGTCCACTAACTTAACCCCTTTCTTTCCAAAAACTCCGTTTCAACTAAGTCACTTCTGCTAATCTCTTCACAACAAAAAATGTTTTCAACTCCAAAACAAAGTATACCTTAACAACTCACCCAAGTCTCTAAGACTTGCGATAATAAGTGTATCGACGTTTGAAAAATTCTAAACATAACGCTCAAAATCTCAATCCCTTTATTTCCAAAAACTCCGTTTCAACTAAGTCACTCCTGCTAATCTCTTCGCAACTAAAAAATGTTTTCAACTCCAAAACAAAGGATACCTTAATACTAGAACTACCAAACCAGTCAAAATGACTGGTACACAATTTTTTCCAAAAATTGTCCTAGTTTATAGGACAGTCACAGAATAAATATTCTACGTCCATCTCAAAAAACATAAATCACCGAATCGATGATTTTTTCGGCCTCTTGATTCCTCCTTTTTCAAAGTATACATTTAATGTATTGAAATATAATAGATTTAACGCCGGTAGTTCTAGTGTTAACAACTCACCCAAGTCTATAATACTTGTGACGATAGGTATATCGACGTTTGAAAAATCCTAAACATAGCGCTCAAAATCTCAATCCCTTTATTTCCAAAAATTCCTCAAAAATCCATTTCAACTCAACCACTTCTTCCAATCTCCTCACAACTAAAAAATGTCGCCTACTCCAAAGCAAAGTATACTTAAACGGCTCATCCAACTTCGTCATACTTACGACAGCAGATATAAACTCTAACAGCTACTTCTGAGCCACCCGACACACCCATCGCACCCCGTCCGACGTATTCCGTAACAACGACGTAACAACGTCGAGCGAAATTCGCGCAGAATTCCGTCAGGGTAGATCGCGCAAGGTAATAAGACGACGGTAGACGGAGTCGAGTGTGATCGTAGATGCGGTGCATAGAAGTTTACCTGGGTGCCAAGGTGCACTTTGTTCAGGTATATAACCACGGGTTTTCAGGCAGGTTCGAGTTCCGTAGGTTCCGGAGGTTGGGGAGTGGCCTGAGGAACGCCCTCGCTACCTTCCTCCCTTCCTTACCTTCCGACCCCACCATCCTGACCAGCCCTTCGCGTTCCCCTTCTTCTCTGCATTTAATTACTTTGCGCCGGGCAGAGTGCGCCTAGCCCGCTGCGAGCCACTCTACGTCGAGTTTCGTATCGACGCTTGACGAAGGTTCGCTTGTTAAAACCTTTTTAAAATGTCGGCGTATCCGCAAAGGTATTCCTTTCTTCCTTTCTTTTTCCTCCTTTTTCTTTGTTTTCCCTTTTTTTTTTCGTCGTTGTTTTTTTCTTTCTCATTGCACAGAAAGGGCGAAAAAACCTGTCGTCGCCGATGAGAATATCCATTTAAGGCATATTCCTGAGATAGATGGGTGAAATCGTTGAAATTCCTCGCGTCGTTTCTGAAAAATCGATACACCGGAATATCAATGGCGAGACGATGTTTAGAGGAGAAGAATTAACCTGGTTTCGTAGTACGAGGAGTGATAATAACACGGTTAGGTTCGATATTAAAATGTTAGCCGCGTTGTCGCTTCCTTTTATGATGGATCTCTTGAGGATTCCGACGAACGCCTTGAAAAATCGCTGTCGATCGGCCGGCAAAATAATTTCACGTGCACGAAGGGACGTCTCGGGTATAATAAATCCTGCGCTGTGCTTTTATTTCTATTGTCAGGTTGATTGACTTTTTAATTAGCCACTCCTACTGACGTGCTCGGCGTCACGTTGCAGAGTATGTACGTGTAGATGTATGCAGTTGCACTAGGCGTCTCTCGGGGGAATGCATGCTTTATGTATCGTTGAAAAATATGGACGGTACAAGGCATGCATGGCATTACATTACATTAAATTGCCGGTGGCAGCACGAACGTGAAAAAGGAAGACTTGGAAACGAGAAAAGTGTATTTGAGAATTCCCTCTTCGTTTGACGCGATTGTTATTCCCGACTCTGCGCAAGCTTTCTTGCCTCGTGTAATTGGCCTCTCGAAGGAATTGTTATTAAATCATGGTTTTCGCACGCAGCGTTGGCGACTTGTTATTGTCTTTGATGCGATGATTATCTTTGATTGTTCGCGCTTAAAGACACAAAGAAGTAATTTCGGTGGATATGTAGATTTATGGTAAATTAAGATATCCGTTGAGTAATTTGCTTCCTGTTTGTCTTTGTAATTTGATGATTACAGTAACTTTGACGACTTCACGGATATATCGATACTTTTACCTCTACATACATACCACGAAGAAAATATATTTTGCAATTCAATTTCTATGTTTAGATCAAATGAAAAAGTACTTCTTATTAGTACCAATTAATTGTAGGAATTAATTATCCGAGCGTTAGGAAGCCGTGACGAAAGAAATTGAATGATTACGAGTTCAAATTCTCACATGGAACCCGAGAGATTTTCGCAACCCCGAAATTACAATCATCGAAAAATTACAAACAGAAGCAAAAAAAAACGGAGCGTAGCTTTTGTCATTAAAATTTGTTCAGATTGACGTTATTACCAAGTCTAAGCTCAACGTTAAAGCAGTGCAGGATAATAAGTTAATTTGATTCTGCAATAATAAATTCGTTTTACGAAGCAGAGGGCAGACTAACAAGAGCACCGGAGCTCATTACGGCTGCTATCTCGTCGTCGATCGATCGAGTCTACTCGACGTACGGCATTGTGTGATTAATGAGTCCCTCGACATAAGAAAGCACAAATTCCTTTGGCGTCACTATTCTTTGAGATTTAGTAAGAGAAAATGGAGGTCCGGTATAGCATTAAAGAAATTCAGGCAAGAAGATTTTATCGAAACGGAGATTCCACTTTTCGCCGTGATGTATATTCGGGTGGACGTCGAACCGAGCAACGTTTACAGAGTATTTACGAAATGTCTTTATTTTTCACAATAATTGGAGAATCATCGAAGGGGTTTTAGGTGCGAAGGAAAGATAGGTGACGAAGTTAAATGCTACTCGATAGCCTTAGACATTTTCTTAAAAGTTTTACGTCCTGGAATTTTTGTTATTCTTGTAAACAAATCTTTGAGATTATTGTCTTTTTGGGAGAACACTATTGCTTTATACAGGGTGTCCCGTAGCTGGTAGTACAACCGGGCAGGGGATGATTCTACATGAAGAGCTGAGTCGAAAATATAGAATAAAATTTTTTGATACAAGGCTTTGTTTTCGAGAAAAATGAATTTGAAAATTTGTCTAGTGTGCGTGCACTCGGCTTACTTGCGGCTCAACGGACTTTATTCTGAGTTACCTCAACCTTTGTTCGCAAAGGTTTTCGAGGTTTGTATACATCGAATAAATCGAAGGTCGACGTTACAATGTTAGAATTACCTTCGAGGATTTCGTTTAATTCATAAATTTCTGGAAGTGCTGCCCACGTTGTTGTAGACATAATTGTGCTCTTCGTATTAAATTCCTTCGCACCTCTTGTAATGTACAATTATTATGTTGCTTAAGTGTTCAAACGCTATCACAATTTTGTGTTGTTATTGTTCGATGCTCGTTTTGTCATCACGATACACAATTAATTTCACCTGAGCCCACAAATAAAAATCTAACGGTTGACTTCGACAAAATATTGCATTGATAAATGCTTTGAAAAATACGATAATCGGTTAAAAATTCAGGTGCAGTCGAAAAAAGCAGGTAAAGCTCTCCGTAAAAGTACTTTTTTTACATTGTTTTATAACTATCTTACTTCTTTAGTGTTAACACTAGAACTACCAAACCAGTCAAAATGACTGGTACACAATTTTATAAAAAAAATCGCAAAGTTCATAAGAGAGACATAGGAGAAATATTCTACGCCCAACTCAAAAAACATAAATGACTGAATTGATCATATTTTCTGCCTCTTGATTCCTCTTTTCTCAAAGTACTTATTTAATATATTGAAATATAATAGATTTAACGCCGGTAGTTTTAGTGTTAACATAATTAACAATAGATTTACGGAAGCCGTCAAATTGACGGATTCCTACTTTTTTAAAAACGGTTTCCAAATTTATAGAGATGTGGTACAGCCAATATTTCACTTGTATCTTATAATATACAAATTACTTAACCGATCTTCGTCTTTGCCCGTTGATCCCTCTTTTTTCAAAGCACTTATTTAATATATTTAAGTGTGACCGATTTAACGCCCGTAAATCTAGTGTTAAGTGCAGATAATGAAAATAGCGGGTGAAGCATCACTCTGCGACCAACATGCCATTTACTTGCACCCTTCGATTCCACCATAAATTTCAAACCGTTCAAGCAACACGTTCAATAAAACTTCCCTGCAACCATCAGCCGAATTAATGTTCCTCTCGAATAAATTTCTTACACGCACACGCCCCCTCTGTGAAAAAGCAAAATACAGATAAACTCTTTGCAATCAAACGATATCAATTTAAATGCTTAAAACCGTAATGTCACTTAGAAAAAAAAAGAAAAAAACAATATATGCTCCTACATGCAGAGTATTCGGGAAGTTTATCAGGTGCGTGTAACGTGCAGTATGCACCGGCAGGTACAAAAGTAATCAGAAATCGTAATACTTCGGAGGTATTACAAAACCCTATTTGCAACCCGATACAAAGTTGCATTCGAAAGGGCACATTACGATTACATGTAAATTTATTCGCGACACGTAATACCAACACTATTACAAATCATTTCCTGCGGTTATACGAACGTGGCCGAGTGCGGATCGCGATCTTCACGCACAAGACCAGCTCTTTCGTGAAAAGGAACGCGAAGAAAACGAGAAGAAAAAAGCCACCGTGTGTTACCGTCGGCATACAAGGCGCTTGTACCAATTTGACGAAGCATGATGGATTACATGGTGGCTCTTGTAAAAAGTTTATGTCCATGGAATAAATTATCATAGCATTGTCCCGTCGCAACACATTTTTGGGCGCGCCGCACGCGTTTCTTTGCGGTCGGCGCATTATGTTTTTGTTTATTGCACCGCAGACAATTTCCTGTAGTTGTGTAAAGCTTTCTCGTTTCGAATTACGCGCTGATACACACGGGTAAAAAAGTTTCGATATTGTTTGCCGAAGGCTGATGATGCATCATGATGTTGTTTATTAGATTCCACTGTCGGGTTTATAAACTTCTCGTGGAATTTTATCACGGTATTGTTAATGCGAAATATTGGTTTTTTGTGCTGGCAGGGTTTTTGTGGAGATTTTTGATGCGTTAATGGTAGGTCTTGGCAATGCTTTCTTCATTTTAATTACCAATTCAGTCACGAAAGGAATGGAAGAAAATTTTGACGAGTCGTTTGGGTGACTTAAACGAGAGGTATTAAAATCCTTGAAGGAGACATTTAATTGATGCTGCAGGTGGTTTTGTGTTCGAATAATTTTTTTGCGATGAACGCTATAATTCATAAATTACAAATAATAGACTCTTCAACAATGTTTTAGTTTGCAGACTTATATTCGACTTGAAGAAATTTCGAACGATATTTTATATATGAAACTTGGTTGGAAATACTTTAATCAATTGAAACTGAGAAAAAATGTTCTAATTATATTTGTCATAGGCTAACTATAATTCTTAATATTAAAAGTCTTCGTTTTACCAGCAGTTTGCGATATTTTTCGTCGGTGGCTCGCTGCTGACGAAATAAATTTCTATCATTCGTGCAAATATTCTTTTGCCAGAGTGTATTCGAACCCTGGAACGCGAATATGAATGAAACATGTTGCTCGGCATGCACGCGCGTGTATGTAAATATCGAACAAGATGCAAGGAGCTTACCTTAATTTACTTAACGCCGGATGATAGAAGCGTTTCATTTTAAAAGAAGAAATACAACCACGTCATCTTATACGTAATAAAAAATATATTTGCCAAAATTAACGTTTTCTCAGACATAATAAAATGATTTATGATCGCTTAAAAGTATTAATATTACACGCGGACATTTTTTTCTCTAGCATGTTTCTCTTTGTTATTTATGCAAAAATAACACCACATGTTTGTAATTTACAATACACCAATATACATTTTTCTATCGATGCATAATTGACAACTATTTTCATCTATTAATCCTCATAAAGATAACAGTATTTCATTAACACTAGATTTACGAAGTGAGCCAATTTAACTCATATAGGAAAATTGAAGTTTCTTGCAATGAAAATAGTTCGAAATCAATTTAAATGAAAGATTTATTTTAAAAAATTTATTGAAAACATTTCTTCAAAAAATGGATTTTATAAAATTATATTATTTCACTAAAAATGCTCTGTTGATCGAAATGATGGCAGAAGTGGGCAGGTAAGAAAGATAATGTAGCTGAGTAGCGAAAAGAAGTGAGGATGATTGTTTGTATGGGAGGAGAGACAAATTAGAGGAGAAACAAATCACGTGGGGCTTGTAAGCCGCAAGTTGCCCAGGCCTGATGTAAGCTATAAATTTCATGTGTTATGCGATGAACTGTTAAATCATTTTATGAGTCAAATTGGCTCACAACCGTAAAAATAGTTATACCACATTCGATAATGCGAAATGAAGGGATCTGTGGGGGAGGGGAATCAACATTTAGATATATTTCATTACATACCTAAATACCAACATATGCTTTTAAAAAATAATATTTCAGTTTTATATATATATATATAGTAATCAAATTTTTAATGAGTCAAATTGGCTCAGCCCGTAAATCTAGTGTTAAGCAAAAGCTCCAGTGGATTCAAGAGTAGGTCTTGTGTTAGTAAGTCTACATTACAGTATTCCAATTTTTCAATTTAAATAAAACTTAATTATAAATTTACTATTATTATAATAAATAAATTTAGGTAAAGCTCCAGTGCGTTGAAGAGTAGGTCTTGTGTTAGTACGTCTATATTAGAGTATTCCGATTTTCAGTTTAAATAAAACACTTCTTTATATGCCGCTTAATTGACATGACAGATACCATAAAATAATTACTACGGTTCCGAACAATTTACTACATGGTGAAAATGTAATATACTTTATTATACAAGCCCTTCTTGCAATATTGCTACAACACTGTCATATCTTCGCCATCTTACACGAGGCTTAACAGAAGATCAGTATTTTTATTTCTTTGTTGCTTCTCTCTATTTAGACAGTCTTTATGTATTTTCGGCTTTACGTTTGTCAAAACACTTGATTTCCATACACAGTCCTCCTATGTTAATCGCGCGTGTATGTTTGCCGATTACTTCGCCGTATCGCATCACCATACTGTCTCTTCGTTGTCGAGAAATCAAGACTTGTTTTGAGAGAGAAAGGATTAAATTCAATCTACACCGAGTGTATCGTTCGTCCGAAGACGACGGCTTACGGTGCTTGAAAACTGATACAATAAGGAATATCGGTGGAGAAAGCAGAGAAGAATCGCTCTTTGACATTAGTGCAAATGAAGGTTATTGTTAAAGCGATCGTTCCTATTCTCGTGTATCGCGATACTTCCTACACATCGCATTGAAATCGTGTAATGGGCGTGCGGCTTTGACTCCTTCGAACATTGCAACGTTATCTGCGACTCGGAGAATTAATCGAATGGAAGAGACTGGCCGCGGCTAGAGGTTGAATATCGAACGAAAACGATACAATGGTATGGGAAATGAAAGAACATCGATTCTATGGACCCCTGGAAGTCTATTTTCTTCGTGTCGTTTCACTCGAATTCCCGCCACGTATTTTTTTATAAAAGTACCAACGGAAACGTATTTGCGAGCGAAATTCCTAACGTTCCGCTGCAATTGACGGGTACTTCATGATTGGATATTTGAGCCGTTTCCGTTGCAAGTGTTGTAAGTCCATTTTATATTATATGGAGATATTTAAGGGTTTGTATTTGAATGGTTTGAAAAATATTGGTATATGTAATACGCTCATTTTCTGTTTTTTAAATATTAAATTGATTTAAGTTCATAATGTGATCGTTTTTAAAGTATTAGTTAAAGGAAATTTATACTTTTGATAACCTCAAATGGACTTGCATCACTTACAAAGTAATTGTATTCGTAATTTCATTAACTACGTAAATTTATATTGTCGAAATGATGAAAATTTTGAAGGATTTTTTTTGGGAACTGTTTATAGATAAAAAGCTCATAGCAGATTGCATTCATTGTTATCATTATCTAACTTTTTGTCAAAAATGGACATACACCACTTTCAAAGAAAACGGCTCGTATGTTGATACTTTTTGGGGACAAATAAGGAAATGGTAGGCACTGTTTAACCTTTCGTGTTACGTTTAATAGGGCATTTTTTGTCAATACAATTTTTGGTTAATGTATAGTTCGCTTTTCTTGTTCGAAACTTTGAGATTGGGATTGGCAAAGTTGATAGTTCTTTATCAGTCTTGGGACAATTTGATTCCCAATTCTTTTTCAAATTTCTTTACATAATATTTAACAAGTGAAGTTATCGTGTCTTTCCCTTTTTTATCGCTTTTGAGAAAATTAGAAAGATTTTGATTGCGATAGAAATTTGCTTTACATAGTAATTGCATTAAATTTATTTTAAAATAATTGTTGTATAAGATAAGAAGGATATAGCTGTTGTTCAAGGTTCATTGTAAAATATATGCAAGAAGTGAAATATAATTTAGCTATTTGCCTAAAATATTTGAATTTTTGGCGTTTCACGCGCGATGATTTTTCTGTATGAAAATTCGAGGATAATCGAAGGTCTAAAAGCGAAAGAGTGCTTTGTCATATATTTCTCTTTCTCGGATGAATATGTTTAAAGGTTTCAAATAGCTCTATAAATCATTTCTCCCCATTAATTTCACCGTGCGATGATTCGTCCATTTTGACACACCGTTATTTGCAAATTAAAATCGTACAAAGGATGTACAAAATGTTTTGAGCATGGAACATGAAGTTTAGGCGCTTCCATTATGTAAAATTTGCCTGCCATCCTTTTGTATCAAGTTTTCTCATGCCGTTTGTAAATTGCAAATGTCGTAATAATAATTTCCATTTTATTGACATCGTTTTGGAGTATTTCATATAGACATTTACATTATAATAATCTTATTAAGTAATGACAACGGCTATTTAACATTTGAAAACAATTTATTAAATTATGGAGACACAAAGAATACAAGAGGAAGTGATTTTAAAAACGATGACGAACTATTTTTCGTACTTTCGTATTTTCCATATGCAAAGCTGCACTAACTGTAATATTTTAATTGAGGAATGTATGTTAACAGATAAAAAGTAGAAGTTTTACTCCAAAAGGAAGGCTACCTTCATCTCCATCCTCCAAATTTGACAAACAAAAAAACATATAACTACCAAATATTTAGCTGCTCCATTTCGTTCAAAGATACCTTCGTCCTCTAGAAACAGCCATATTGTTAGCTCTTGACAGAAAATTCTTCAAAATCCATCGCATCTTCTTTAAAACGTCAGAAACACACCCATGAAATTAAACAGCAGACTCCTAGGCGAAATAACACGTTGAATGTCATCTGTATTTCGCTAGTTTCTTCATTTCTACTGAAGTGAAACTTTTTCTATTAAAATCATATCTTTACAAAGCAGAACCTTTAAAGATCCAAAGAGATATATAGACGGCAGGACTTTACCTTTTTGAGACCATCGCAGAAATATTAACGAAATTAACAAATTCGTAAATATTGCAATTTGAAAGTCATAAGCAATTTCATTAAATTCAATAGCGCCGGTCCCTGTTGACCCCCATGGCATTCAACCTGATAACTATAGTAGTTAAAGCCGAAAAAATACCAAAAAGTGAATAGCTCGAATTCATACCATCGGTGGATCGGTATTCGCCAAAAACGATAAATCCTAGGCGAAATGATCACACTATTTAGTTACAGCAGAAAAAAATACGAAAAAATTAGTGGTCGTAAGTTCTCACCCTCGGTGGTTCACTATCCACCAAAAATACTAGGTACCAGCCGGAATGACCATCCTACTCAAAGCGAAAAAAATACAAAAAAATGTCCAGTTTCCCATGTAATACATAAATAAGGGAAATACCTCGCGTCAATTGGAGGATCTCCGCGAGGCTGGAGTTCGGAGAGGGAAAGCAGAATGAAGAATGGTGGGGTAAGCACGATACGGGACGCATGCGTGAGAGTATAAAACGAAACATCTGCCACGTGCGCGGGCGGTGCGTAGTGCGTATCCATGCGTGGACGACGGAAATCTCGAGGGGGAAGATCGTGAAAGCATGGCCGCATCCGCCATGCGTGTGCGCAGTAACTTCGACACGCAAGCGCAGCTTTTCACTTTTCCAACCCACTTTGATATCGGGAAATATTAATTGACACGTGCGCGAAATCTTGCGTATTACAGATCGGAGTAAGGGAACACTCGAGGGTGGGCGAAATTTGGAGTATCCTGTAGAGGAAGGATGGAAAGGACTTGGGGGTGTTTTTCTGAAAACTTTGCTTTATTTGTTATGACGTTGTTGGAATGCAATATATTTAATGATAAGAATGCCGATAAGATACATTAAAGATAAAGATACTGAAGGAAATATAAAATAGGAAGATAAAAATGTTGGGTTATTTACGGATAGGGGAGTTGGAAATTGGTACATTTGTCGATGATTGTTTTAGGTGTTTTGAGGATTGAAGCGAGATGGAAATTGTGAGATTTTCGTCTGTACATATCTTTCACGGTTATTTTTTTGTAAATAGTAATATTGAGAATTGTTTTATCCTCAAGTGGAAAAATAACTATTACAGGGTTGACCGAGCTAATGGAGGCTGCGGAGAAACTCAGCATGCTTATGGGGAAACCTTTTTGAAAAACGGTGCCCCGCTCGAATTCCATTCAATTCCGTATATCATCGATTTCGAAAAAGTGGTTCTTTCATTATAATTAATGAAGGAATAATTAATCAAAAAATATCCGATACAATTAATCAAAGAAGAATGAGAAATTGTTGAATTCATGCGACTAATAGAAAGACTTGTTAATACCACGAAAGAAATGTCTCCTTGCAACAATGTGTCCTTAACGATAAGTAAAATGCACAGTTGCAGTCGCAGATCGCCTATTCCTGAAAAATCTCTTAAAAACATGAAAATAAAAGATACTTTACTTAAATCTGCAATGAAATTATGCCGAAAGGCAAATGCAACAAAATATAATACGTCTTTTATGTTTACTCCAGTTTATTAACTTTAACTTTTCTACATCACGTACCCTATCACACTGGTATTGCAACAAAGTCAACAAAAAAACGACAAAAACCGGTGAATGCAATTTATTCCCAGTGTTGTATTAATTTCCGCTTCGATTCGTCACAAGCGTTCACGGAGGAGGAAAAAAAAATAATATCCGACTGGGCCGATGCGTAGCAACAACCGTGACTAATTCCACCCAAAGTGGATTTGGAATTGGAAACGGACCCTTCGAGAGGCTTCCATCTTGTTCCCGCGTACAACTTCAAAATTACCACCGGTTCCTTCGCCAAAATGCCGATGAAAAAAATTACTTCACCGCCGTCTTCTACTTTCCCACCCCTTCGACTCCCAATATATATAAAAAAAGAGCAATACATAAAAGAAGAAAATTCTTAACGCTAAATTCACATGAAAACGAAGAGAATAATACCATTGGTAACCAGCCCTATAATCTTTATCGCAGTGCAACTCTCGTTAACCAAAATGGACGATCACACAAATTGGCGACAATTCCCGTGAAAGAAGTGTCCGTTCTTTTATCTGTTGGAATTCCGAAGAAACGGAACAATTTTTCTGTGTGATTCGAGTCGTCGGTACGTCCCAAGAGGGAATCAATATTTGGAGCCGTGCGTGTTCCGCCATGTTAGTTTGGCTATTCCAACCGTAAACCCCCATGGGAGACGTGCCTGGGGGCAGCTGCCCGGTGAAGCATGTATGGGGTTTCAGGGATACTCGGGGCCATGACTTGCCATATCCACCCTTGTAACACGAGCACGCATCATTACTCATATCGTGGCTCGTTGCACGCCACGGATTCACAACGAATCCAGAAGGGCACTTCCAGGAAGCCCCGGGATGAAAATATATGGCAACAATGAAAATGACGTTACATACCTCCCCGTAGGACTACCAGTTCGTATTCAACGGATAATTGCTACGCGAATATAATATTTCGAAAGTTGTTGCATAGCTCTTTTTACGTGGAATGTTAATATTCTAATTGTTATTTTTTAATAACTACGCGGCTGGATTTGTGTATGGAAGAATAGTGTTAGGTT
This sequence comes from Cerceris ruficornis, assembly GCA_963989415.1. NCBI lineage: Eukaryota > Metazoa > Arthropoda > Insecta > Hymenoptera > Crabronidae > Cerceris > Cerceris ruficornis. Next base: position 38,837,057 of record OZ022517.1, on the reverse strand, counting down.
TGGTCGACTATAATTTCTGTGCGTAGCTTTGTTTAAACTTCTAATATTAATAATAGTGATAAGTTACTTTGATATTTAACTTTCCACCTTTTCTGTGCGGTTTAGTAATTGATGTTAAATAATACGCAAGGTATTGAGAAAATTTAATGATCCTTGCAGAGCGACGATAACTGATGAATTCGCGAAAATTTCACCGATACATTTTACCCACGTATAGTTAGAGTATTTGTAGTAATATTTCATTACCTTTCTCACACTTACAATTGGATACAACGGTACCAACGATTCGAATCGCCGATAACATCGAATATCCTAATCAATGCCATTTCCGTTTGCTAATTATATCGTGTAATAATCGTGTAATCATTGAACCTTCCGGTAAGATCACGTTGTAATCCCACATTTCAATTCCTTAATTAATCCTTTCAACGATCTAAGCATATTCAAAGCGAACCCAAGCAATGGAAGATGTATCTGATTTAACGAAAGGGCTATACATTCTTTTCGTGACGTGCACGAGAGATCTTTTCATCTTCGTCGTCGACTTTACGTCAAAAATGTTTCAATTCACGCGGCGGATTAAAACATTAACATAAAACTCGTATTAGAGCGAAGGCACGCCAATGGAAGCTCGAGGATGACGACAGTTGCTGGTAGCGATGAAAAATTAAGTTCCCGGCGTCCTCTCTCCTCCTCCTTTTTAGCTTTTCGAAGTTCTCGCGATGGCACAATGCCGCTTGTCTACGGGCTGTAGGAGTCGTTACCTGGTCCGGATTACCTTCTACGATTTTCTAAGGTTTTTTGCAAATCATCCTTGCCCTATAACCGGCGAACGTGTTCAAAGATTCGTCGAAATGTTTCTTGACTTCGATGTTTACCGCGCGGTGAAAATGTTAATCTTTCTTTCGTGTATGTCCCTCGTTAGTTAACGAGACGTTGCTTCTGAATTGCGATCAATGAGATATCTGACCCGATGAATTCATTTCGAAACTGCATTCCTTGGAAATTTGAAATTTGTTTTGCCCCTTTATCATTTGTAACATCTGCGGTGGAATTTTGTAAATTATTTGCTGGGAGAGATATTCATAGTTTTATTCCTTTTATACAACAGTAGATAGTAACGAAATTGTGAATACTTCATTTAACAGCTGATTCGTTTAACGATATTTATTACAAATATATAAAGTTTCCAAACTTTAAATAAAATACTTTCTGGTGCTGTCTCTGTTAATGGGGGATAAACATAAATTAAAACGTGGGAAAGGTTGTTCATCATTATTCAGTAAAATAAATCAGGGACAATTAGTTAAAGGGAAACAATAATATTAACGAAATTCTACGTAGATTTGACATTTAAATATCTATATTATTAAATATCTAATATTAAATTATAATATTAAATATCTATATTTATATTTAAATAAATATAAATTCTGTCTGAAATAACTACTTACAAATCTTTGACATTTCTACGCTATAACAACGCAGTTTTAATACAAAAACATTCGCTTCAATACCAAAGCAGAGATAACCAAAATCCATTCAAAGATGGTCATGCTGAACGATAATCCTCACTGTTTGAAAGACCATCTTCCAAAAATGCCTATATTCTTACAAAATTCAGTTGTATCCTGGATTATTCTACGAATGCCATTTAACTGTCGCGTTCACGATCCTGCCAAGCAAAAAATACAAATTGAAGAGTGCAGAAGAATGCAAAGCCAAACATTAAATAAACAAGAGCCCGCGATGCTAGAACAGAAAGTTAAGGTTCGGGCTGTGAACTGTGTTGATTTAGGATAGATATGTATCAAGCCTGGTTGGTGGAGGTCAGCCTGTCACCTCAAGTACCATTAGCCCTTTCTAGACACCCTCTCGTGTCGACCTTCAACCTGTCATTATTGCATCAAGCTATTTCTTCTCTTTAGCGAGCCTTTCGTGAGAAAGTCCGGTTAATTGTGTAATAAAAATTTCACGGTTTAACGGAAATTATTTTTGTCTTTTGATAAACTTAAACGTCGTTGTATCTCGTTAATCTTGATGTGTTTGAACAAAAGTTTCAACGTGAAAATACATTCGGCTCGATGAGCTCAAGAGGATGTGCTAACGTTTCGTCGGAAACAAGTGGAAAGCGCCAAAAAGGGTACATTTGTTTTAGAAATACCACACTCCAAGGTCTGAGAGTTCGACTGAAGTGTGTAACAAAAATATCTTTTTCTATACAATGACACAAAGACGAAGAATAAGATGTTGACACGTTTTACGATTGCTTCTGACATCCACGAAAACATGAAAGACGCGTATATTCCGACTTCAAGTTGCATTTTATTAAGATTGCGGAAACAGTTGCGTTATTAACACATTGCCGACCGCTCGCGAGTTAACTCGTGTTTTCATGCCCAGACGTTGTTGACCGATCACGAGATAACTCGTGTTTGCACTTGCATTAGCTATTTCAATTTCACAGCACCAAAAAAATTATTAAAATATAAAATATATAGAAACTATAATATATATCAGATAGGTACAAAGTTTCCTTTACATTCATTATGTATAAATAAAGTATACTGAAATTTATTTAGATTCTTTCAATTTCATTGTGACCAGAGTTAACTTTTACGTAAAATTGCCGGTCAACAATGTTTTAATTACAGCAAGCAATCTTAATCATTTTCTACGATAAATCAGCTAAATCCAAGTACTGGTAAAGTCGGCGAAATATTACAGAAATTGGTTATTAAATAAAAATATGTAAAAAGAATAATATGAAAAATAGACAAAAGTAAATTTGTAAACAGTACGTTGGAATACAATTTCTTAGTGAAATATTACCAATCTTTCACAATTTGTCGCATTAGAATCTGTTGAAAGAAAAAGACAAAATTAACGGACTTCCAAAATACATATTTTGATATGACATTTTTAACGCTTCATCTATCAAAACAGTCACAAAGAACGGTTCTTGAATTCTTTAAAATGTTACCGAACTTTCTCCAAATTCTACGTCTATCGTGCAGAATAAATCTTGCAAAATATAAACTTTCACCCTTTCTTTCAAAATATTTATCTATTATATATCTAAACACAGCTGAATTAAGCCTCGATTGTTCCACCGTCAAATCCACGTGGGTTTCCATTGTTATCTGAACTTCCGCGGCAATGCGGGATATTTGAGTAAAAAGCAAGTGAAATTCTTCGGTATGAAGCCGTTTCACGTGAGAAGTCGATTTCTCATCTCAAGAAATCTTGGGTTCGTCCCACTACCAAAAGAACGAAAGTTTTCTGATCTACATAGAGGATAATAATACGGTGCTACCGATCGACCGATTCGAAATGTGTTTCGTCATGGAATGGGTCACTATGCCGTTCTCCACGGAATTCGTGCATCATGACAACTTGCAAGACGTACTTGGAAAATTGCTATTATAATCTTAATAAATTGTTTACGTACTAAAATCGATCGGGATATCCTTTTGAAAATGCGAAAAAACGTCTGAAATTAACGTTGATTATTTGAGGGCCGCGAAACGTTATTATTTGCAGAGATGCAGGCAGTAGAAATAGTAATTCTTGTGCAGACACAAGTAACTTGTCGGCGAAAATGCTTTCAGCCTATGATTTCGTTTAACTAGAATTTCTTTGCGCTTGAATCACGAATGGGAAGAAAATTTTAATTATTATTCTCATTTTTGAACTACAGAATATCGTTAAACTATTTGTTTATCGTTAACACCTTGAATATGCGAAGCGTTCTATCGGAAACATTTGTATCATGAATTCATCTTAGAGATGATGCCTTGATATTACGTTTTCTTCAGAAGTAGTTTTAATTTATGAATTAAATAATTAATTAATTACGTATGCGTAATTGTAGTTTTGTAAATTTATTATGAAGGAATATTTATAAAAAAAAAACAATGAAACAATATTTATAAAGAAATACTGAAACAATGAAAAAGGCATTCCAAATAATTATTAATTATTAACTTGTAGTTAATTATTAGTAATTAAGTTTTTAATTTCTTTAAGTAGTCAATAATTAATTATTAATTATTAACTTGTACTAGCACCCCGTGGAATTAGAATTGTTAATTTAAATAACGTCATAAAGCCATTCAAGTTTTTCCGTTGGAATGGGTCAGTGTGCTAACACAAAGGAAAAATAAACGCGATTTAGTGTCTCCGTCTAGAACACCGTAAATTCCTATTCTCGCATAACGCGGAGTTTTTCCTCGGAATTTTCAAGCTTTCAAGATCACGATCAAGATCAAGAATCTCGTAAACTCCGCTATGCAACTGCAAGTACAGCGGTTCATACATCAAGTCGAGATCGTATCTGGCCTATGAAGAAAGATCTTGGCGTACTCTTGCTCGACCTTGTCTGTTTTACAGAGTACCAATAAATTACATAGTTTATTGGACATCCGACAAGTTATAATAAAACATTTCACGCACAACACGGTAATTCGTACATATACCGACAAGAAGGTAATCCGTCCGATGAAAAATACGTAATGCCGATGATCGAAGCGATACATTTCTTATTTATTTTCTTATGAATAACACCTGTACGTTGCAACAATCCTCGTGTATCATTTACGTTGCATGAAAGTAATGTTACTTTGATTCAATAATTTTCAGATCTGTTGCAACGCTGTCTTAAATGTAAAATGCAGATTGCAAGCGCCGATATACTAAATTAAGTTTCATTATTGGATTCACACTAGAACTACCAAACCAGTCAAAATGACTGGTACACAATTTTTTCCAAAAATTCTCCAAGATTATAGGAGAATCATAGAATAGATATTCTACGTCCATCTCATAAAACATAAATTACCGAATTGATCATCTTTTCCATCTCTGAATTCTCTTTTTTTCAAAGTACTTATTTAATATATTTAAATATAACAGATTTAACGCCGGTAGTTCTAATGTTAAGGGGAATAATTTTTATAGGTGGAAGTAAATCAGGCGAGTAAGGAATATAAGGAGTTGGTATTTAATTGAAAATGCAATTGTTGAAGAGAGCCTTAAAACGGGATTTGAATATTTCTACAAGCAAAACAAAATGTAAATGACTTTTAAGGAAGGATTCTTAGTACGATTGCATATGTAATCAATTTCTGAAAAATATTCATTTAACATAATAATAATTACAACGTAAGTATGAAACGGATATCGCATAAATCTACATTTGCAAAAATAGAACCCGTTTAAAAATAAAATAACACGTCTATTATATAATAATCACAATGCTACAAAATGTCTGACTCAGAACGGAGAATCTCCTTGCTTCGTACTATTTATAAAGCCACAGAATGCAACTCAATTATCAGATTAATATCAGCTGTACAAATTACTGAAAAATTACATCAATCTTTCCCGATCATCGTCAGACATTTACAACACGTACGAAAGATCTAATCTACAAATTCTTTAGTAATAGTATTTCTTCTTCTTTTACTCCTCCATATTTATATCGCTGTTTACATTCAATAATAAAAAAGACAATTAACGATGACATACACTTCGGATAACCAGAAAGCAACGAACAACTCTTTGCTCCGCCACGAACATTCGTGTAAGAGAACTTTATTCAACGTCGCCTCCGACCTTCGACCGGCAGACGTTCTCCAACGCCGACAACGGATACGGAAGCAGATACGATGAGAGTCAAAGTTTTCGGAAGTCGAAACGAGAAAAATGCACCTTCTAAGCATGACTTGACTACCGTTCCTCACGTCGTGGACGCGTGGCCATCGAAAAGTGCAAGCTAGACACGAAGAGCGAACGTCATAGTATGAGGTGGCAACAATGCTCATTGACGGGCAGCTTGAGATCGAGAATGACTCGTGTGTACGAGGTGTTAACTAGGTTTCTGACCTCGTTTTCAGAATCCATCGCATCGGCGTGTATCATATAGTGATTCGAATAGCACGAGGATTTTAGTGGATAAGTTAAAGGATTTCATTTTGAAACCTGATTGAGATACTTGTTCTCCAAAGGAAAATTCTGTTGTGCATTATTTATATCTGCTCTTTTGCCAAGATTCGTGGTGAGAGAAGCTTTGTTTATTTAAATTTTTACGGTCGATTTGTTGAAGGGTCTGTAGCGGTGTGCGGTAAAAGGTTGAGGTTATTAATTAGAGGGACTTGGAGCAATAGTTTTGTCACGTTTGTGATTTTTTTGCACGTGATAAGTATATCACAGGCTCTGTGATTCAGTATCCACCTAAAACTGTAGGTTATAGGTGAAATGACCCTAACAGGGAAAATCGAAACGCGGAACAAGTAGTTCAGGACAAATATAGACAATACTTCTAATTACAAAAATTATTTGTAGATAATTTTCTTTGCTTCTAATTTTTTTTGCTTTAATTCCTTATTAATTAATATTTATTAATATCAATTAATTTATTAATTCTTTGCTTTAATTTAATTTTCTAATAATTTAATGACGTCTAGGTTTTCAAGGTCTTTTTTAATTTATCTGCACAATAATTGTATAGAGGAATATTTTATTTCCACACTATTTATAACAAACAACACTGCTTCTTTTTAAAACACATCAAACATGCTTCCCAGGTAACAATACTGTACAAATGGCATTTAAGATTAGCAGGAAAATCAAGTGCGTTATCTGATATCATAAACAAATTACGTGCGAGTTACGTAAAGGCAAAAAACCCACTGTGAAAAAGCGCCATTATCTGATGGGAAGGAGATAGAACAAAAACAAGAACAATAATTATTATATTAACTGCTATTCGTTACGTGCGTCGTTAAACAAATACGCGAAAAAACATGTCCCCTCGTGAATCGAAACGACTGCTTCTCGACATGGCAATTCTTCGAAGTCCTACGTATATAAAGCGTATTTACATACTCCGCGTAATTATACAATCTCTGCTGTCGTAATACTTGCAAATGATCCTTCCGAATTGATAAGCCTCTTATCGTTCGGCCATTTCACGCGTACGACTGTGAAATCGGTGCGAAAGTGAAAACGCGTCTCTACGAACCGCAAGAACGTGCCGCGTTTCTTTTTCATTCTTCCCTATCTTCGTCTTTTTTTTTTTTTTTTTTTTAATTACGAGTCTACGGTTTACAGTAACAGCATCTATTATGTCACTTAAAGGCAGACTCACGTGTTTACTTGGACGGTTACTGAACCGTATCGTGACGTACTCACGAATCTGCAGATTGTTTGCTGAAAAAGAGAGGTGTGACATCGTCTCCCAAGCCTAGTCGATTACGCGCCATGTCCGCTGCCCGAGCAATGACCAACGTTTTTCTGAGGCCATTATTCCCTTAATTGCGTTACTTTGCCGTGAATTTCAACGCCTGAGTTCGTCGCACCGTGCTTAATACGAATGCTATTACGCGCGTGTATTTTCCGCTTGCGAATACCGTTTAGGTTCGTGAATACTTGGAAATGTACATAGAGGGTAACGCATGCCGATGGTTTATTTTCTTTGGGAAGAAGCTGTAGACTTTGGGTAATATTGTATAACTACAGTTAAAGTGTAGCTAATGGATATTAACAGCTGCGTTTATGGTGGGAAAGTTGCAAGGTTTAACGGTGCTTGATAGCTGACATTTTTTAGGGGTTGTAATAATACTTGTTGTTACCTTCTGTAACTTCTGTAAGCTCAGGGAGATTAGAATATTGGAGAAAAGATTACTTCAACAGTGATGATCATCTAACTTAATTATCTACCAATATTTAAATCTATATATACCCGTTGTTGAAATTATAAAATTAGTGAAAGAGGATTCACGTTAAGAAAATTTTACCACATTGTACTATATTAAATATTCAAACACTTGGAAAAATCGGTTTTTGCCAAGAAAGTATGCAAAACTCTTTAAAAAGTCGCCCTCTATTACAAATTAACCAAAATCAATTTTTTACAGTACCAAACCGTTAAGCATTTCTCTTTATTTCCCTTTGACAATACCAGTAATTCCAATTTATTGCGAAACACTTCGATCAAATGTACAAAATAATTACTCAATACCGAAATCGAAATTGCTATGCCAAGAAATTTGCCAACAGTAGCTCAACTAGAATAAGTCCAGGAAGGAGTTAAACCAAAAACAAAAGAACATACTCATACCATCCAATACCTTCTACTACAACTTTTTCCTGTCATTGATGAAACAGAACGCCTACTTCCAAACTCCATCACGTGGCAGACCGTGCACGGTGACTTATCGATTACAATAATTGCAGAATCGATTCGATAAAGTCTCAGTGGCTCGTCGTTCGCGCGTGTCTTCGGATACCGCGGCAGAATAAAAGTCGCATTATTCCTTTGACGAGGAAGCGAAAGAAAAAGAGTGAAAGACCACGATCATATCAGTCGGCATTGCGGGACGAGCCGCGATGCTGGAAAAGCACAAGTTCATGCAGCTACTATTATTTATCGTATACACGGGGTGTCCTAGACTCCGTTCTTCTACGACGGTTCCAGAAGATCGAGCACGCATTGTTACGTTATACTTTTGTCGGCGCTCGTATTTTGCTCATAGTAGCACACCGGGGGATACAGTGATTTGCACTTATTGATTAATAAATCAGTGCTCGGGTACTACATTTACCATTCCGAGTCAATCTTTTTCTTTGCCCTACGCTGACTGAAATGCTCGGAAATTTACACAGCGACGATGTAGCTTCTCTGCGTGGACGTCCTAGGATTTCTCATTGAACATTCATTAAATGTTATTTTAATTGGAATTGTGGTAAATGGAGGACCTCGTTGGTTTCTTTTACACTTTTCAGATGTAATTGCTATGGTCGTTTCGCCTTCCAACTACTTTGGATGGCTTCCGAACCATCGAGGCTATGATAAGATAACATTCGATATTTTATGTTCAATGATAATTTAGGAGAAATTTCCTAGGGCTGATCTTTCGTTGGACACTCATTTGATAATTTTGTATTAATTTTATATTTATATTAATTTTGTATTATTATTTATTTGTATAATGATATATTTCATTCGAATCATGGTGAAGGAAAAATTGTGAAAATTATTGACGATTTGATGAACTTTCTCTCACCAAAGGTTTTGCATGACTGAAATTCGGACAAGGAATTGTTGGCTAGTATTTAAGACATGAAGAACAGGATAAATACGGTGTGTTTTTATCGATGTATCTAAATACCATCCTTCTTTGTAGTTGCTTCAATATCAATTAACATGAAGGAGTTTCACGTTTTCTCGTGTTTCGTTTCATTTGTTTCATTATATTTTTGTTAAATTATCCCAGAAAGAACGAATGAAGTCTTAACAGACAGCAAAAAGAGTTGTAAGTAAATGATGGATTAGAATAGATAGTAGATCATGGAAGTAAATAGTGAGACTGTAGTAAGAAAAGTGTAATGGTAAGAAAAATAAATACTGTGTATCGGAAGTCCGAAAAAGTATAATTGAAGGTGTACGTTAGCAAGTACTTAACGTTATAACATTCGTGTATTTTCAATTCACTTTGAACTCCATGCTTATTTATATATTCACCTAGTTATGCACTTACTTTGCACTTTTGCATACATCTTGCACTTTCACGTGCATTTTACACATTTGCCCGAGGCTTGATAATTTTGTGCATCTAAAATTTATAATTAATTATCTACTACGTTCAGAGTTACGATATTCTTTTTTTTTCTTCTCAATTATGCACATTCGAGATAACTCGTAATAAAATATCCGGTCCTTCTTCAATATTAATTCTTCGAATTAAAAGAAACATTAACGTCTCGCAAACAATGAATGTCTAAAGAGCAAAAAAGTTCCTATGTAGTTTTAAAGTTACGGATATTTTACGATGCATTTTACGGTGCACTCTCCACAATACGGACTCTCGTTATTTTCAGTGGAGTCGTATCGGGTGGTAATTATAGAATTAATCTGATACACCATAGGGATCTTGAGCAGAGTCCGAATAAGAGTGACGACACAAGAATAAAGGGTATCAATAGAGCAGGCATTTGACAGGATTTAGATACCATCTTAACAGCAGTGGTTTACAACCTTTATCGTCTGTCGAGTCTAACCTACTGGCTGGCACCAAGAATCGCTAGTCACTGCGAGGACCGACCAGATATATTTACACGAATACATTAAAAAAGAAAAAAAAAGCAATGCGAACTCGTTATATCTGTATCGTAAATATAACATAAAGCACTTGCCATGTTAGAATTGTTTAAAAGAAAGTAAGTATGTATTCTTTCCGAAATCCGTTATCTGGAGACACTTTTGTTTTTTGACTGTAAGTACACTGCCGGCCAAAAGTATTAGGACACTTGCTACGTATGCACAAAATCGGAAATTGAATGTGGAGTGAACATTTTCACTGTTCCTATTTTCACGTTTTGATTAAAACATATTCTCAACTATAAGTATTTACGACATCCTTGGTTAATTTATAAATTTATTACTGTTTTTTTGATAACAGTCTGTATTATATGTTTACCGAGCGACTTTCAGGTTCTGCTGCGTTTGGCTTCTCGTATCAGATCTTCCGTAAATCTATACAAATGTTCATAAAAATGTTAAAAAAAACTGTTCGGAATGGAGTTTCAACAGATACCCTTAAAAAATTAACGTTCAAAATGCCAAAACTCGTAAAAGCCGTCATTAAGAAAAGACGTGGTTATATCGATGAAAAGAAAATATAATGTTATTTTATTTTTTGCATTATAAACCTTTTGTAGCACTTGATGTATGTTTGCCTTAAAATATATAATACGAAATAAAACAAAATTAGTTAAAATCATACAAGAATGTGCGTAGATTTATGTTCACATTTATTCCATCCAAAGTAGGTGTCCTAATACTTATGGCCGGCAGTGTATATCGAAACGATGATAAGAAAGATATCAGTTGCAACGATCTTAACAGTGAACTTTGTTACTAAGTATCAAAGTGCATATTAACACATTGCACGCTGGCTAAATATCAGCCGCGAAATTTGTTATATTTGATAATGTTACCATGTAAATCAATATCAAATATAAAGCATTAAGTAATGCACAATTTAAACGAAATAATACTGCGTTTTTGGTCCACTTTACCGTTTTCCTCAGGACAGAATAATATGACTGATATTGATCGGTAAAATCTACAATCATATAGTTGAAATCCCGCAGTATGACGGGACCGGCTTGCAATGCGTTAAAATTCTCAATATTTTCGATATGCGAAGATCAAAGTAGGAAGAGAATAACTCGTTGGAATAACTTTTCTAAACAGACGTGCAGAAACAAAATACACCACGTTTCTCTTATTGACTAAATGGTCATGTCTATTTGCTTGAATTGTGTAGGTAACGTGGAAATGGGCGGAGCAAACTAAGTTTCCTCCTGTCTCCCGTAACATTCCGACTGACAACTTTTCATCTCCCGACAGTACATAAATAGGTATTAAAACTCTTACATCAAGTTGAAGATTAGAAGGCTTTAGGTGGAACTTAATTGTTTTATTTTGTACGGAGCTTTTGATATACGTTTTTAGTTACTTATTAGTAACGGTGTATTAGTCTTAATTGCGATATTTTATTTGCATTGATTCTTTGTCGGCGGATGTGCGCCGTGTAACGGCGAAGGAAGATAAGTTCCAATAATCGAAGCAGGCGCGTTCGTTTGCGGTTACAGTTAAGATTGAATTTATAGCGAACGATTTTTACATTTTTCATCGAAATTGACACATATATCACGTAGAAAAAGTTCTCTGCAAATAATGCCGATCGAAATTTCTCAGTGTCTTCGTAACACATCATGACTACACGCAATGAACTTATAATTGTACAAATTGTCTAATGTATTCCTACCTTCAACCTTCTTTATTTACACGTTATCATATTTCCTTCTAATTCTACCTCCACCGTTCTCTTATGTATCAATTTCTGCTACGTAAACCAGCATGTCCCTATCAAATACAACACATCTTACTAAATGCACTTAACAACTACTCTTTTCCACATTTTCTTTTATATTAATTAACATCTCTCACCTTCACGTTTCCGCATGTCTTTACTTTATTAACACTACCTTATCATTATCTCAGAAACAAACGATGAACTTTCTTCCATATACCTAACCCATACATGTCCCCCTACCTGCAATTCTATCTCATTATAAATTCACCATTCTGTTCGGTCCTCACAATTAACTTGGTAGATTGAAGACGATTTATAGAAATTTTTGTGTCCATTAACTTTATTACTTATATTGTCAGTCTAAAACTCATTGCATTTTTAAGGCTCGAAGTTGGGAGCAAAACATCCATCTTCAATGTATTAAGAAGTCATTTAAAAGGTTTATTGCACATTCCTCAATTCTCTCAATCATTACCGAAACTTTCAAATTTGTCAAATTCGAAGTACACCCAATTCTGTTTTTACACGGTCTTTTTTTACACGGTTTTGATTTAACACGGTCTAGGAAAAAAAGTTGATTCCGTTTTACACGATTTCATTCGATTTATCACGATTGAAAAATCTAAAATATCCTTAACCAGTTAAGTGTGGCGATCTCTTTGCAAAACGTGCACCAGCGTGTGTCGCGATAATCACTGCTTACGAGTTAGCTCTCAGGAAGTTATGAATCCAACTCAAATTATTTACAATTTTTATTTGTTTCTTTCATTTCGTCTTGACCTCTAAACATTTTAAACATTCTAAAATTCACGAATATAATTTAGTTTTCGCCAGAATTACAATTTAAATATCAAATTGTAAGAAAATTTTACGCATGACGGATATAGCCGTCATGACACAAAATTCTGCCACATCTCTATGACGGATATAGTCGTCAAACACACTTAACTGGTTGAAATAAATTTTTTAATAAATTTATTTTAACTATTTTTTACAGGGTTGAAGGATATGCAGCTAATCCCCTTTTTTCTATGTATGTACTTCATGTCTTTTTTTACACGGTTTTGTCTGGAACGTATCTACTTTGTAAAAACAGAATTAGGTGCAATCGAAAGTATTAAAAATTCAAAGTCAGACATCCTCGTATCCCTTACGAGCCTGTGTTCATTTGGAAAATTATTGGCACGGATATCCGTGAGAGGACTATATTGGGGTATAGTAGGTAGCATAGAGGTATAGTAGGGTGGCTGGAGGATGATGACTCGGGGCTATGCCCTAACAGGATGCACCCCTGGCTAAGCTCGAACGGAGCAACGTCGAGCGATCAAGCCTCGGTATACGCTCCCTCCTCACAGTGGGGAGCCGGAGAATGGCATTATGGGTAGAGACCTTCCCTCCCTTCTCTCCAGACCTCCAGCGCGCATTGTCTGGCAGCCATATTGGAATAACAGCCAACCCCGTCGTGATTGGTCGGTTTTTTAACGGAGAACCCGTGGCTTGGCACAATACTTGTCCTGGCCGTGGTTAGGCAATGCCTGGCTACGCGATAGTCTATCAGTCGACTCCATGCTGTGCCTGCATCAAAATCATCTGGCGGTGCCGGCTGTTATGATTCTCTTCGAGATCGGATCCTATGACGTAGGAATGACCATGGGCGAGTTGCCATGAAGGAAAATACGCTTGGAAAAGTCGCTCGCGTTAAAAGCTCGACCGACGTAACTTCATGATTTCCCTGCACGCGGGACCGTCGATGACGTTCCAGGTGACGGAGACGGAGTTTGGATTATTTTCGAGTGAGATCATCGAGACGTTGTTGCGCGAACGTTGAACACTCTTGCGAAAACGGAGGACACGGAGTCGTCGAGGACTTGGTTTGAGATTAGTGTGAAAATCAGTGGATTAAAAAGTCTTGAGGGACTCTGCCGTAGGTGAATGGGTCTATCGTGGTAATTCAGGGGACGGCGAAGTGATGTGAAACGTGCGAAAATCGAGTTCGATGGTATTCGTTAATGGACAGTTCAGTGACTTTCATTGATAACTGTGCACTGTGATCACTGTTCGTGAGTTACATTTTGGATTACATGCACAAAGGATTGAATAGCGCAAGGTATGTCGATGGAGACGTTAATTCATAGAGTAACGCATCGGAGCAATTGAAGGGTTACGTAAGAAATGCTAGCTATAGTTAAACGGCCATTTATCATAATCACTGATTTGACAACAGACATGTTAGATGTCATGGAGAATGCATCTTGGTATTTATACTACTCGCCATTCGGAATGCGAAGATAGTATTAACTCGTGGTAATATTATCAACGGGGGCTATGTTCATTTTTCCGTCGTCACGTTGCCATGGTATATGTATTGATTATTTCACCGGAAATTTTAATTACTTTCACGCTATTAATCGTAAATATTCGTAACGACCGGTAATCTCCGTCGATTCAGGTTTTTAACCCTTCGCGCGAGACTATCATTTCACGGAGTCACAGCTCATGATTAATCTCTCTTCCGTACGTAATACGATGATGTTTTCTGTGTAAATACCAGGAAAAGTAAATAATCACATTTATTAACTGCCACGTCGATCCATCGACTCGCGATCGTTGCCTTCAAAGATAATTCATATTGTCCGAAATTAATAGATTCACAAATACATCTAAAAAAACAATCGAATTAAAGAAATAACATATTAAAGACAATCATTAAATCCTGCATCATCCGAAAGTACTATTTACAGTCCACAAAAACATCGTCCTCAAAAAACATTACAATCGGCAAGGCGTCGGCAAGAATTTTCCAGGAAAAAAACACATCTACCGCTCATTCGGTCTCGCTCCAAATCTTCCGGAACACATCTAACGAAAAACGGCGATATCAACGAGCAGCGAAAATAGTCATAATAGAGTGAAATTAGTAACGGCCAACTCGTCACTGTCGAATTAACCGGTCACCGTGTCCCCGGCTCTCAAACGAGACCGTACGCCCCCATGGTTGGTCAATAACGACGAAAATTAATGATCGCAATTACGATTTAAGCAAGTCGATTATCGCGCTAGGCGAGTCGAGGAGCAATGCACGGAATTGCTGTCGTGGCAGGAAACAGAGACATCAAGGACCGTTGGAAGCGTGTCGATGTCCATTGACACCCTTCTGTCGAGGGCTGCAAATAAGATTCGTTTCGATATATTTGTCATCCGTGGATAGGACAATCGTGGCTGTGCATTCACGTTATGGGATTCCATTCGGCTGGTATTGGAAGGTGTTCCAACAGTAGGAAGGACTAGGAAGTGGATGGTATTAGGACGAACGTGGCATTGGTACCTTTTTGATCTTCCAGTCCGGTGGACCAGTGGTCCGAAAATTTTGTCGAGTAACGCAGGAATTATTATCCGTGGGTAGGGTAGCGTGCGGGGGGATTTCTGGAGAGAAAAGAAAATGGTCGTTAGGCGCGCGCAAAATGTGAGAAATGATCTGTCGACGTTCCCGTGGCCGTGGAAAAAGCCGACCGCGAGTTCAAAGAAGCCGTGGAATTGAAGAAGACTGAGAAGCACGCCATTAGACGCGCCGTGATCGGGCAAATTCCCTCGCGGCGGGTTTAACAGGGAAAAGATTCGTACCGTTCCCCCCGTAACTCTTCATCCCCCGAGCAGACGACCGATTTTCGTTGTTCTTGTGAAAACGGTGCAACGCCCTCGAGATTTCATCGCGACGGTGAGAGATTGCTGGGCCGAAAAATCTATCGTTGAAATGTTTCTAGGATTTAGTGTTTCGTAAAACACGAGAAAATAGTTTCTGTGATAGTAGATGGTCTGTTTTTACTTGATACAGTTAGCTGAACTTTTCAGGGGTATTGATCTGGAAAATATACTTTTTTGGAGCACGTATATTGTATTTAGACGTGAGTGCATTTGCGATTCTGTTGATATGAAAAGCGTGGGGTAGGCTTTAAGTAAATTTCTATTTACATCACATGCTTAATTTAATTGAAGAAGTCACAATGCTGCACGTAAGCATCCCGAGTTCTTAATGTATTTATTATTGAACCTATATTATCAGTAGATACCGAAATCGGTAATAAACACATCTAAATGCCACATACTATTTACAGAATACCAATTTAATTAAAGAATACATGGTAATTTATTGTTCTTCATATTACACAGTACAATGTCCTATGCAATAATATATTCTAACGCAATTGTCGAATTTTCCTTCAAGGCCTAAACTTGCAAACAACACAATAAACATTCTATTTATATCCTGTTCATTGGATTCAAGTAATTGACAATTATGTGTATTTTGAAACACGTTACAAGTTATTTTTACGGATCTTAAAGATTTCATAGTATTCCATTCGGAGTAAGGGTACATCTTGAGTTCTCCCAAATTATAGGCGGCCATTATCGTGCGGTCGGGCCTGCATTTGGGCCAGACAATGGCCGCCACTACTCGTTAATATAATAGGCATCCAAAAGGTGCGATCTTCCTTCAGAAGGCAGCACACTCACCGACAAATGAAGAACGAAAATTCTCCTCTCTTCTTTCGCCGAGCCTTCTGTCGTTCGGTCGAGTCGACCTATCCCTGGTCAGACGGCCTCCGAGGAATTATTATTTTACGAGATTATTATCTCTAATAACATCGGCCACGGGGAAAAAAAGGGAAGGACGATTTCGTTCCTTCGAAATTTTTCAGCCTCCTTGAAATACTTTCTGGTTTGTTTTTCTGCCGGTTCGTTGAAGAATTCCCTCTTAAATCTTGACACTCGTTCGTCAGAAAACGTCTACAAATGTAATGGAACTGATGAAAATTGAAAAATAAGGAGGAACAGAGATCATAGTTTTTTGTAGCTTATATATTATGGTTTTAAGTTCGTGAAATACGAACAAGTGATAAATAGTTTCCTCCGAATTGCAGCTTCTGAATTTTCTATCAAGAGTTTATTGCATTAATTGATAGTACGGATTTCAAGTATAAGTGCAGGGTATTTTAGAAATTCGTGAAAAACGTTTAAGAGTGTATTCTGTTCACCGGAAGTTTGAGAAAGACTGGCGCCGGTGGTTTAAACTGCATTGTATCAGTTTCTATGAGAAGTTTAAAAAATAACAAAATAATTGTCATATTAAAAAGACGTAGATAAAAGTTGAATTCACAAATAATGTAGATCGGGATAATTTTTCTTTCATAATTTGGAATCTCTTTATTTAGAATCGAATCTTACAATAGGTCGTTCAGTAAATTTATGAAAGTAATTTGCTTGAATTGCTTTTTGAAGAATAACAACATATCCGCAGTAATTCGCACTTTTTTACACGAAACGAAAACACGATTTTCAATTACTTCTTCAGCAACAAATCTTTGCTTGCAAAACATTTATGGACCGAAAGTTGTTTGAAATTCTCATAGAATTCAGAAATATTTATGAACCTGAAACTTATATTTACAAATATTTTGTTATAACACTGCAATCACTTTAAAAATATATCGTTTCGTGACATAAAATATGAAATACTCGGGGAATTTCCCAACGATTAATGCAAGACGTGAAAAAAATTAGTAATATCCTTTTTAATATTCTCAAGAAACATAAAAAGCGTTTACAAGTTACAAGTTACAGCGTTACAAGTCGAGAGAAAAAATTATTAAAACATTTCCGGGTTTGGTTCCGTTTTTTGACAGAACAGCACGAAATTAAAATTTCTTCGCCAATTTCCAATGCACCCTCTATCAGCGGATAAAATCAAATTGTTAATAATTCACTCAAATGTAAAAGTCTGAAAGAAAACAAATTCTCATTAAAATACCCACAGTTCCTTTAATACTTACGACACAATTACATACAAAAGCCATTTGAATCTGTTCACCAATCATTTCCACATCCACATTCCCACGACTCTTTTTCACCCTTACGGCGATGAAGATATCCCATGAATTCATTTTCCTTAGAAAACTACCCCACAGTTTCCAAAAATTCAAAATATCGTGGAAGTTATTCCAATTAAGAACAAAATCATCGCAACAATTCAATCATTGCTACATTAAACTCTCTATATTCGTTATTGAACATTTTAATGTGCACAAAAGTGCCCAAACCTTTCTCATTTCTTCTTCAAAATCAGCCCTGCTCGACTTTTATCCATCCTTAATATAAACATATTTACCACGTTGACTGCCATGGGGGTCACCGGTGACCGGCGGTATTGAATTCAATGAAATTTCATATGAATTTCAACTTGCAATATTCACAAATTTTGTAATATATTCATTGTTTAAATATTGGCATTAAAAAGATAAAGTTCTGCTGAATATCTATCTATCTGTGTTTTTGAAGTTTCTGCTTTGTAAAGATGTGATTTTAATAGAAAAAAATTCAGTTCGGAAGAAATGATGAAACAATCGAAATACCGGTGGCGTTCAACGTGTTAATATGCGGAATATTCTCTCCGTAATGCTGTAAAACACCCTGTAAAACACAAGGGAAGAACGCGTTGCGTCTACCGTAAAGCGACGGCAAGCGAGGCTTTCTTTCCAGGTCATCCTCGGAGCGTGCGTAAGGGATGAAGTAGGGAAGAGACGGGAACGCGCGATTGGCCGTAGGGCGGGAACATTCGGGGGTTGCTCAGACCAGCAGGTGGATCTTCAACAACACCCCTTTGTCCCTCAATTAGTTACGTTTTTTCCTTCCATCCCTCCTCCGAAATTTTACCTGTCCGTCGTTTCCAGTCAGTTCTCAAGTGCCGTGCCTCGGGACAGACAGTTTTAGTTGAGTCACAGTGAATCCGGTTTAATCGTTGGAATCGTCGTTACACAGTGATTTTTATTTACAATTTCTTCTCCGTGTACACGTGAATCCATTTTCATGATCGGTGTTAACATTCCGATGATATTTGAGCTTGGAAAATTCGCGAATGGTGTCGCGGGGGATAGAAATACCGACGTCCATGAACAGAGTGTACGAATAAACTTGTTTCAATGTGTCGTTCAATGAAATTTGTGTGTAGTATTTCTGTAAAAGTACGGTTTAAAGATTTTTCGCAAACATCATTCGCTTCGTGTTATGTGGTTGTTTCTGTGTGGCGGAACATCGGTTTCATTTGAGGACATTTTTCGTGTGGAGATTTTTTGAGGGACAACTGATCACTGGAGGCAAGAAGACACTTTTGAATTAGGATCAACGATTTTAATAGAAGTAATCTCCTTAGATTTTTGTGCTTTTAATACTTTGGTGGGTTATAAAGTGAAATTGTGGCTGTTACGGAGTGCTATTATTCAATTAACCCTTTGAGTGCAACGGCCGCATATATTTACTTTAGAAAGAATCTCATCGTAGCTTATCGACGCATATATACGCAATTAGATATGAATTATTGAAATATAGTCGTTGAAATATGGCTTCACAGATGGTAATTTATAGTTTTACACCTTAACCTCCTGGTTTCCGATGAAAAGGTGGTTTTCGATCGTCAGATGAATGACTATTTCTCAGTATTCAAAAAACTTTCCATCCACAATATAAATTTATAATATAGAATTTTGTTAGTCCGTATAAGAACATTTTATTGATATACATAATATTTTCATGGCTTTTAACGTCAACGCGTTCCCCGTTGCATTCAGTGGCAGTACATTAATGTATTAACATGCGAATTAAATTCAACCGACGGAAAGAACGATTATTTCTTGGAATTCACGTAACATTTGCTAAAAATTAGTTAGAAATCATGATGAAGCTCGCGACAGACAAGAATGAACAATGTCAAAAGTGCAAAATCTAATCCCCGGCAATTAAGCGCACAGTCTATTACACAGCGTGCAATCTTGCGAACAATTAAATTGTTTTAAATGA
Organism: Cerceris ruficornis; assembly: GCA_963989415.1. Taxonomy (NCBI): domain Eukaryota; kingdom Metazoa; phylum Arthropoda; class Insecta; order Hymenoptera; family Crabronidae; genus Cerceris; species Cerceris ruficornis. Next base: position 38,817,324 of record OZ022517.1, on the reverse strand, counting down.
TCCGTAAGAATTTTCTTCCCGCACGCGAACCTGTTTACGCTTACTTATGTTTCGTCAACCGATAATTTGTCACATGCATTCCTTTCGTAAGTCAGACGATGAGTCTAAGTATTAATAGACAGAAGGAATGATAATTCCATCTTGCATATCTCATTCCGTACGTTGAATACTTGTATTAATTCATTTCCTGCTTTATTTCACTGTTTTAAATTTCTAACTTCTTTTCTGCCACGTTGGAATTAAGATTTACGGAATATAATAGCCGAAGCTACGTTGGCAACGAAGATAAAGACTTCGATTTGCAAATAATATTACAATTTATATTCACAATCATTGTAGAACTGTTTCTACGTGATGGCGCAACAGAATTCAGAGATAACTCATTACCAATAGAGAAAATGAACAAAAAATTTACAATCATTCAATGTAACAACTAAATAGTATAATAGCATTCTTTTTCCACGTTTATATCTCTCAGTGCATAAGATTTAATACAATTATATTTATATAGTGAATAGACAACCGTAGAAAGATCAATTTTACCCAATATCACATCATTTCCAAATAGATAATTTTGTATAAAGAGAAATAAACACAAGTGCTCAGATAATAAGCCATAAATTACATTCCAAAGTATACTCTGCAGGGATGTAAAATTTAATAAAATTTCTCCTTCGCTTTACAGGTGAATATATTCTCAATTCCGGGAGCCAAAGTGGAAGCGGAAGTGCCGTCGAAGGGGACGATCAGCTCCTTGGGGAGGCGCCGTTGGATTTGGACCATCATCCCTTGGTCGGATTAACCGATGATTCTCTGGGATTAACCGATACTTTAGAACTTGAGAATGATTTTACTTCGGAATTACTCGGGGGTAGTCTCTTAGGAAGTGCGACTGTCGAGGGTCTTCTTGGTAACGATACTCTGGGTCTTCCCGACGGATTCAATCTCGAGGAAGCGCTTCAACTCGTTGGCCTCGATGATGCTCAACAAGAGGTTCGTGACATGTTTATTTATTCATATTTCGGGTATTAACAGATTCAGGCTGCTTTCTTATTTTTTTTCCCCCGTAATTACTTTTACTCGTTGAATGCCATGGGGTTAACGCTAACTGGCGCTACTGAATTTAATGAAATTTCATATGACTTTTAAACTGTAATATTTAGAAGTTTGCTAATGCATTGAATATTTAAATATTGCTGCTAAAAAGATGAAATCTTGCTGAGTGTACAACTATTTGCCCGTTTAAAGTTTCTCTTCAGTAGAAATGATGGAATTAACGAAATATTGATGGCATTCGACATGTTAATCAATTTTCTTCCTTTTTCTATGTTAGGCTCGTTATAAAAATGAGTAGTATTTAAAATTGTGATATTTGCAATATATTTCAATGGGAATCGTTGACATTTAATATACCTATTCTCTGTTTTATACATTTTTAACTGCGTTGTGGATGTAGAAATACGATAAAATTTTATGTTAGGAAAGGTAGTTGTATAAAATCAAGGAGATTTATAAAAGCATTTGACAGAACTTACGGGACTGGTAATGATATCAGTACAAATTTGTTAACGATATACGTTCACTTCCACGTACTGCAACATCTACCCCTAAATTTCATTCTTTTATTTGCACTAGGAAAAAATAACTTTCTGTTGAGGGAAAAAATATGATTTCTACTGAATATTGTATACGTGGCAATATATTATTGTGAAAACTAAAAACCTGTGAATACATTGCGATTATATTGCACATTGTAACTCTGCAGGGTATTCCGTAACATGCGGGATTTATTTCATAAGTGTACACATTTCATAAGGGCCACGTTTGAAAAAGGTCATGCAAACGTGTGTTCCATTTGACCTGCTTTCCGACTTCCAACAATTTTTATACTCCGATTTTTCATAATGAAAAATTCAGTTAATGTAACTAAGCCCTCTGAAATGTTTCAAAGTATTTCAGAATTTAGAATATTCGATTGATTGAGAAACTCAGCGCCAGAACTACTCTATGCTTGCGTTAAAGTTGAAGCCGGCCATTTTGTGCACATCTTATAAAGGTGAAAAACTGAACGTAACTGGAATACGAAAATAGAACTTAGAAACAAGGTCAAAGGGAGCACATGTTTGCATGAACTTTCTTAAATGTTTTCTTCTCACTTGTTGCGAAGTTCTTTCCATCTACATTTTTACAACGGTCGATATTTTGAAGAAATTTAGGTACCCAAATTCCTCTCTACCATATTAATCTAGTATTAGGGTGACCGAAAAGTAATGTCGTTCTCCAGATATTTTGCACAAAAACCAATTGATTTCTATCGATCCGGCATTGACAATTTGCACACCAGATGGCAAAAGGTTGTTGATAACGAGGGTGATCACATCATTCATTAAAAATAAAAACGTGTTACAGATTTATTTCCTTGAATTTAATGTAAAAACACGACATTACTTTCCGGCCCCCCTAATATTAAATCAAATAGTAACAAAAGCTTTATTTACAATTCAGTCAACTCTTCGCCTTACAATTTCCAACCATTCTGCTAAAGCAGAAAATTAACTGAAAGTACGTACTCCAAATTGCAAAACCTGTCAAGTTTAAAAATTCAATACAGTACAGATCACATCAACTGATATAATTTAATTTCAGTATCGCGACTCTTAACATTTTACCGACCGGTAGCCTATAAATAGGCTTTTTGTCACCAACGCTTAGACTTTTAGTTTATTAATCGGTTCCCACGGCAATCACTAATTTGTTGTTTATTATTGTAGTGGAAGTGTGTTAAGGAGTCAGTGAGAATCATTTGTAATTTTCAAAGAGATTGTAATTTTCTTTAGGCAATCTAAGCCGAAACAAATCCTTTAAAATGGGTAGAATACTCAAACAATAGCGTTCGGTAATGTGTTAAATGCAATACTCTACTGACAAAAGAAACCGCAAAGCAAGCTGTTAAATCCACCCCATCGTTAAAATAATAAACCCATTTTTGCCTGCAAACATCAGCCAGTAGATCCACATAGAAATATCACATGTTTCTGTTACTTATTTCATCAATTTATTCAGCTACCTACGAATAAATTTCGCCGTTAGTCTCCGTCGTGGATATGGCGCTGGCATTATAATATAAAGGATACTTAAATAGGAAACGAAGCCGGAAGTGAAGAAGAAGAAAGAGGACACCGTCGAAGAATCCGCGAGTGCAAAGGGCGAAACGGCCATTACCGCCTCGAGTAACGTCGAGGTCGCGAAGTCATCCAAGTGCGAGGATCCCGAGACCGGCGACATGATTCACACACCGCAATTTCATCATCCCCATCATCCTCACCACCGTTCGTTCCAGGTACGTACGACCTTGATTTCATTGCCCATAGGTTATCGCGTCGGGCTTTGCTTCTCAAATCCTCATTACTTAGATGTAACGTTAATGTAACGCGAAAACGAGTATTCCTGATCCCTTGACCGGGCATTAATAACGCGTTTCGCAAACGGACGGAAGAGTTGCGCGGATTCGTCTTCGCAAGTAGGTGCTCGGAGTAACCGTGATGTACGATAGCCATCGCGTTTCATTATCTTCTCTGAAACGCTCATGGTGTTAAGTAAATAGGAGATTTTTGAAATTGTCAGGGTAGAGTAATGCACGGCTTTGCTGGCTACCTGTTTTCTCGTAGGCTAGGTAGCTTTCGATCTCAGGGCGATTTGTTTGCGGGGTTGTTAAATCGCGTGCTTCTTTTAGATCGATACGTATTGGAGATTTGTGTGTGTATGCACTGATTGGTTTTGATTGTTTATTTGTAAAATAATTTGTCTCTTTCTTTGTCGTTACTTGAAGATAGTGACGGTTTTTACACCTTGTGTTTTTTTTAATTGATTTTCTTTTTTAGTAATTTATTTGTGACATTGTGGTATTTAGATAAGTGTTGTTTTTAGTGCATGGCGATGCGAAAATTCTTCAATTCACAGACTACGCTAATATAAAATAGATTGTTTTGTATTTGAATTGTCATACGAAAGTAGTGGGTGTATATATTCGTTGGTTTCACATTTAAAATTTGTCGGTTTCAAGCTGATACAATTTCAGTACTTTAGTATTAAATCTTACTCTCAAATCTCTAATTTACTCTTCAACGTATTAATTCTTACATGCAACTTCATTTCGCATTAAGAGTCTTTAAATTCGAATGCAATTTCTTTTCAATGTTTCGTGAGGAAATCCCAGATTAACAGACGTCCGTTAAATGTTCATTTCGTTCGCAAATGTCTGTCCTTTCTCAGGTGTATTTCTTTGTAGACACGGCGAGTCCAATTTCAAACCAAAAATTTCGCACGCCTAGACCGCAGAACACGTTAAACGTTAGACTTATTTACGCTGACTGAACAGCGGCTTGAATCATTGCCTTACGTCATTAATTTCGAAAAAAACCACACGAACTGTCCGAACAGAAATCAGCCAATAAAGAATATACAATTCCATACGATATATCCACAACACAATCAGGACTCGCGTATATATTTTACTTTATAATACAAATTTCTGAGGATTTTACAATTACAATTTTCTGCAAAATAATTCAACGTTAAAAGAATTCTGCAGTTAACAATTGGCAGTATTGGTAAATAATTCAACGCTATAGAAGTTCTGCGATCGATGATTGAAATTATTGCTAAATTATTCAACGCTAAAGAAGCTCTCCAATTAACGATTGACAATATTACCAAATTCTTCAACGTTAAAGAAGCTCTGCAATCAACTATTAAAAATATTGCTAAATAATTCAACGCTATAGAAACTCTGCAATCAGCAGTTGAAAATTTCTCATCGGCACAAAAATGCTATTATTAGCGATTGAAAATATTGCCGAATTACTCAGCGTTAAAGAAGCTATCCAATCAGCAATTGAAAATATTGCTAAATAATTCAACGCTATCTCAAAGCTATCCGATCACAATCGAAAAATCGCTACATAATTCAACGCTATAGACGCTCTGCATTTTTCTGAAAATATTGCTCATTAATTCAACGCTATAGAAGCTCTGCATTCAACAATTAAAAATTTCACATCGGTAGAAAAATTCTGTTATCAACAATTGAAAATATTGCCAAATTACGCAGCGTTGAAGAAGCTCTGCAATCAGCAATTGAAAATATTGCAAAGTAATTCAACGCTATCAGAGCTCTACGATCACAATTGAAAAATCATTACATAATTTAACGCTATAGACGCTCTGCATTTCTTTTTTTTTAACATATTGATCGATAATTCAACGCTATAAAAGCTTTGCAATCAACAACTGAAAATTTCTCATCGGTACAAAAGGTCTCTGACGAACGATTGAAAATTTTGCCAAATTACTCAACGTTAAAGAATCTCTCCGATTAACCATCGAAAATTACACGATATCACGAGAGGAACACCGCTAATATACTGGACGAGAAAGATTCTTCAGGGTGTTAAAAAGACTGTGAAGATAGGTGGCAATAGTTAAGCTAACATTTACGGTCCATAAACGAAGCAGACTCTTTCTTTAGAGCGTCGACCGCGAAAATGCCGACACAGGAGCGTCCTTGCGGCATCGTACCCAACAGGGTACTTGACAATTTCGCGTCACAGCCACGTCTCGGATTGCACCCTTTGTACTACGATTAATTTTGCGACTGTGCGTGCAATAATTCAGAATTAAATTGCTAAAACGAAAATGAATCGGTGATTCCTGAAACACAGAAATAATTTTACTGTGTTGTATTCCACTGATTTTTCAATTTCATCATTTTTGGGAATCTTCAAAATTTCCTATTCCATCTACCGCATCACGAGTGACACTCGTTACACAAGGCCAAGGGGTTAACGAGTGGATGGACTTGAGATTCGTGACCTTTACGCATCTGCACACGTTAAACAGATAGTCGTAATAACCGAGTAAACTATCGGCTATGAGAATGAAATACCTATGTATATATACGGATTTGATACTTCGAGAGAAAGGGACGAGCGTAATCTATTTTGCAGATTGTTTCCTTGACGGGAAGAATTCTTTTGCGATTGACGAGAACGTTTTTTCTTCGTCGTTTGAAGTTGATTATTTTTGACAGAGATATTTCTTCTTGGTTAGCATTCATTTTTGTAAGTTCTTGCGTTGTATATTATCAACAAAATTGAATACTTTGCCGTTTTTCTAGGATCTACATTTTTAGATTGCTTTGGAATCACTGTAGATAGCGTTTATTTAACTATAGATAAATGTATGTATGTATGGTGTAATTAAACTTCAGTTTATTCGACTTCGCATAAATTTAGTAATCAGATGAATTATATCCATAACTTAGATTTTGATAATACATCATATAGTGAAGGAGATTTTTTAAAATCTGTGTTACAAGCAAGTTACACCGGCCAATTAAATATACAAAGCTCACGCTGAATAAAAATATGGACAAACTTGCAGCATTCACTGAAAGCATCCACACCTCACTCTACGATCACTTCTACGTATTGCGTTCTTGCATCATTAAATTTCCAGCAGCCCGCAATAACTTACTATATCGATAACAACAACTTCAATGGAACATAGAAAATCAACAGTATACAATAAATACTAATAACTTTCAAGCTATAATTCATTTCAAGGAATACATGACTAAACGCTCCTCTAATTCAACCGGTCGTCCCAATTAATTTGCAATTCAAAGTAACGCATGAAAGATAATACGTAACACTGGATCAACGTCTCGATACATCATCGAACATAAACTCACATGTAGAACGCAACATCGCATTACAACGATCCTTCCCAGAACGTTCATTGTAGCAAACACTGTTACCGAGGATTATTATAATTGCCTTATTTATTACGTGCAACGATTAGCTGTCCGATCGGAGACAGGAAAATTAGCGTTAAAAAAAAAAAGAAACCCGCGCGACTTACGGTGTCGTACGTTATCCGAGATATCTAAAGTAATATTGTCATGAAACAGCACGTTCACTTCGCTAACGTCGATACAATCCGGATCGAGTTTTATACCCTACATTCAGCCACGATTGGCAATTTTTGTGTCTCTCTGCCATGCGTGCCTTAACTTTTCCTTAGGCGTTATCACCTATGACTACTGCCGTTCGCTATTTTAATAGTTCCCTCCATGGTCCACATTCGATCGCTCGTTCTCGCGCTGTCGCATGATTGCGCAATATATTTTTGCAACACGTAAAAAGTGTAAGTACCGATTGTAATTACTATTTATTCGACTTGCTCGGTACATGTATTTACGTCCGGCTTATTAATGGTTTTTCCGACGTTGTCGCATGATCCGGCTACCGTTTGAGAGAATTAATGCGTGATTTAATGTAGGTACGTCTCTGCGGTGTATGCGTTACCGTTATATTTTCATAGACTAATCAGTGCGAACAACACTTCGCTACGGTATCCTTCGACTATGATGCTCGTGGAAAAAACGCATTGACCTTTATTCCTACGTGGCTTTAAAAATAGACTTTGAAAATATGAATTATCTTCTTGCGCGTGCGGATGGTACGAAAGGTGATGCTAGAGTGGTATAATAACGTTTCTTCGTTCTGAGTGGACGTAGTCGCAATATGAGATTTATGGTGGAAAGTGTAATAATCGGTATAGTATTGGTAGGGAGTGTAATTAATGGTTCATTTAGGTTTCATTGGATTTAAATGTGAGATATGAATATATAAATATACAGGAAATAGAAGTTTTGATTGACTGGTTCTTGAAAATGATTAGAATTAGTATTATCATAATTTTTTTTTATATATTTGCTATTGATTGCTCTATTTGCAAAACTTTAAGAATAGATAATAATACTCGCAAAAATCAAGTACTATTTCTGTATGAAGACGTACAGTACTTTTATTTATTCTTCGCTGCTAAACAGAGAAGCATAGCAACGTGTCTGTCCCACTTTTCTCTGTTGCTATAACAAAATAAAACATTTCGTTCCTGCGGATTAACGGATCCAACTGGCTTGAATTCGATTTCTACCAATTCGAATGAGACGCAAATTTGATATGTGTCTCGAATTTTTGTTGTTTCCATTTTTTATTATCGTAAAATACTCCAAGTAGCGTATTTCTCTATGCGATGTAAAGACTTAGGTTGTCCGCTTTGCTGAATGTTTTTAACATATGTAGATTTTATTATATAACTCATTCTTAAGAGATACCAGCCGGATTAGCAGTCAAAACGAGTTTCGCTCACAATATGACAACTGTCGAATGTAAACAATTTCATTGATAAGTTTATTGACACGTACACCTGCATTTTTATGCAATTTTCCAAATTAGATTGGAATTGGTGTCGCATTGGGACGTGTCTCGCATACTGATTTTTACCTAATGTTTCTTTCAATCTCTGTACTCATTTTGTTATCTGTCGAAGAACAATTTCATTAATTCCGTGTTTAGATTTATTATTATGTACGTTTTCGTCCAATTTTTCATGTCAGATTATCTCAAATCCTGTACGATTTCGTGTATAAATTATTATGTATCAAGAAAGTTGAATAATTTTCTGGTGCCAGTTTCATCTACATCTATCTGTATGCTTTTATTTATCTTGGATGCAACATAGACAGTAAAGTTATTCTATTCTTTTGAGATTTGTTTAAATATTTAAGTCTTTTAATTTCACGTCAATTTCGTACAATTCTCTACATAAATGATTATTCAGTAAAAAAATTAAGTTTGTTTTGGGCTCGTTGAGCTCTATCTAATGTAATAACTATTAACTCCGTCAAGCAATTCAATTCTTTTTAAATTTCTAGAAAGTATATCTCTTTTTTGATTATCGCTACATATGCATATATTTCCTTATCAGCATTATAAAATAAAGCAGATAGATTTTCGTACGGTTTACTCGAATTTTTAATGAACTATAATTTTCCACATTAAATTGTCGCGTACCATAACGATTTTGCCTCTAGTATAAGAATAAGTCTATTCTCTAAGTAGATTATTATTTACTGAAAAAGATTTTTTTTTTTCGATGCCACAATTTTATGTATCTTTGTATGAATGCATTTACTTATTTTCAATATGAAATATTGTAGAATATAGGGCGACTTGATCTTCGTACGGTTTATTCGAATTTAGAACAGAGTTTGAATAAGTAACACAACCAAATCACGATGAAACGAGCGAACATATTTATCGGTGAGTTGCAAGAATGTTCGATTTATTTCGCTGAGATCAGTAGTTCGAAGTGTCCCATGAATTTTTAAAAATACGATATCTTGTCATAGGAAAACATACTCGTGATATCATCAGATCACGAAATTATAAATTTGGCTTCAAGATGATCAACATCTTTCTCGGTATTCCGTTCTTCCTAATATAAAATAAATATGTAGAAATTCAGTTCAGTTCTTCGATACTCATCGCAACTTTGCAATATTATATAAATATAAACCAGAATTATTTTTTTAATCGTGACGTTTGTGCATCTCGTTATTCCAACGGAATGGTGTGAAATTAGAATAAGAATTTTATTAGAAACTAATTTTTAACTGCGTAGAATCAAGGTTTCGCGTGTTACCGATTCGTGCTAGGTAATCGATTAAGTTCGCTTGCACATTTCCGAGAAAGATAAATACATTGCACAACGAAAAACACAAATCATTCCTCCAATAATAGATAAATTTGATTTTCAAATCGTATTTGTAGATTTTGGAGTGGATCAAGGGAAACAAATGATACATTGGATTCGAGGCAAATCGTTACTAACGGAAGCACTGATCAATTTAGTAATTTAGTATACAATTAAATGAAATATCACTTTACGAATCAATTGCCCAAAAAAAGGACTTAAAATTTTAGCTTCCATGATGAAATATTGCTACTTCCGGAACGTTAGTTTATTTACTTTTTAAATCGTTTGTATGAAGCGGCACACTATCGAAAAATATTTCGAATCTAAAAGAATTTTGATTCTCTTGCCGCGGTCATACAAAAATTGCTGGCAAAGTATTAAAAGTTTATTAGTTTATTAGTTTATAAGTTAACGTATAACTTAACGCAATATTAACACCATGGGGTTGAATGCCATGGGGGTCACCGGTGACCGGCGCTACTAAATTCAATGAAATTACGTATGACTTTTAAATTCGAATATTTACGAATTTTCTAATGCATTCAACATTTAAATATTGGCGTTAAAACCGTAAAGTCCTGCCGACTATATAACTACTTGTGTCTTTAAGCTATCTGCTTTGTAAAGATGTGATTTTAATAGAAAAGTTTCACTTTTGCAAAAATGGTGAAATTAACGATAAATCGGTGGCATTCAACGTGTTCATAGCATAGAAATATTTTATCGTATCTTGACCCACTGATACTTTTAACTTAATAGTTTTTGAAAATCTTCAAATTTTCCTATTCCATTTATCGCGTCACGAGTGTCACTCATTATTGTACGGTAAGGGCTTAAATTGCAACATTCTCCATTAACACGTTCACGCCGGCGCGTACCACCGGTGGCTCGCACAAGACTGACTCAGCGGACGGCGCGTACCTCCGGTGGCTCGCATTTGATTGTGCTATCAGGTGGTGCATAACACCAAAAATTTAGACCGTTAAGTATCTAGAAAAAATTTGCATATAGTTGAAATTTTAACGAATATTAATTGAAAACATTTATTTTTAATAACAATTACAATTAATAACGTAATGTTCGGGCCCCGTCCGATAGAGCGAAGAGCTCTAAGTGTAGCCGCCCATGGGAGAGAAACATGAATTACAGCGCCGTCGTGAACATGTTAATCAATCTAAATCTCAAAAAGTCTTTCAAACATTTGAAGTCTTTCCCATGCATCCTCATATTTTATCTGTAAAACAAACATCTCCCCGACATTTCGCCCCAGATACATTTTTACACCTTCATCCCCTGCGAAACTGGACGATGGTCACCGCAATACTTCCCGGTGCGAAGTCACGACGTGTTCATAGCATAGAAATAATTTTATCGCACTGCGCTCAACTAATACTTTTAATTTAATAGTTTTTGAAAACCTTCAAATTTTCCGATTCCATTTATCGCGTCATGAGTGTCACTCATTGTACGGCAAGGGGTTAAGTTGCAGCATTCTCCATTAATCAACCTAAATGTAATAAAGTCTTTCAAACATTTGAAGTCATTCCCATGCATCCTCATATTTTACCTTTAACCCCTTGCCGTACAATAACGAGTGACACTCGTGACGCGATAAATGGAATAGTCAATTTTGAAGTGTTCCAAAAATTATTAAATAAAAAATATCAGTGGCTCAGGATAGAATAACATTAATTCTATGCTATTTAATATTGCATTAAGTCATACGCTATATCAGAAATCAGGGATAGATTGTTATTTCAGCAATTAATTCAAAGTTATTGCGCATTCAGTCACAAAAGAAATGGTACGGCAAGGGGTTAAAACAAACATCTCCCCAACATTCCGCCCCAGATACATTTTTACACCTTCATCCCCTGCGAAACTGGACGATGGTCACCGCAATACTTCCCGGTGCGAAGTCACGTCGTCGGATGAAACGACGATCGTGACAATGACCTACCGTGATAGTCCTCGCGACGTGACGCAATGCGTACGTATAGAGGACTTACATGCACGTGGAGAAGTACACCTGAAAACTCCCGCCAATGAGAGGAGTCGCGGACCCCTACCATGATCCTTGCCGAGTGCGATCACGATGTTGTATTCCTGGCAACGCGGTCGCCTCTGACACTCGCGGACGACACACGGTTCGAGGTAAACGCGAATCTCGTGGGAAATTAGCCTCCCGATTTCCCGCGAACTCGATCCTTTCTTTGATCGAAACCCGCCCGGTTGCAAAAGGATAGATGATCGATGAAACGTGACAGTGCTTCGGAAGACAGTGAGGTGTATTCGTAATATTTCGAATAAACGGACATTCATTCTTGAACAATGACTTGCTTATTGAAAATATAATGGGAGAAGAAATGATCGTTGAATTTCTGGCGGGAAAATAATCGAAGGATCGATTAAAGAGTACTTTGAAACGTTTAAGGGGAGAGTTTGGACAGCAAGAGAGAAGTTTTTTTTTTGGAGAAGTTGAAGATCTAATGTATTTTGAATGCGTGGATTTAACGAAGTTGTTTCGTATAGTTACATCACTTTTAACGAGTTTATAATTTTGAGAGTATCGATGTTTCGTGGATATTGATACTTCAATGAGTTACACGACGTCTTGGATGATGCAGCGTGGAAAAGAGCGATAGTGTGCTATCTATGCATCGTAGAGAATAAGGCAGTTGCCAGGTACTCGCTGTGAGAAATTTCTTGGACCGAATGGATACCGGAGACGTTAGAAACTTTGGATGAAGATTCAGCAAGAATATTGGAAAGAAGTACGAAAGTACAGAAGTGAAGCAACGAAATTCGAATGCAGTTGATTGGTTACTGTTTGAACGATAGAAAATCGTCTCGGTGGTTAGGAATAATTTTGTGTCGACCGTGAAAACGGGCGAATGATTATCTTCGCACGATCAAACGTCTTCCTGGTAGCAACATATACACATGACCGACGTGCAGCAATTTGTCGTTAAAAGTCATCCGCAGAGCATCGAGCAACAATATCAAGCCAGTCCAGAATGTTGGAGTCTGATTCTGGACGAAGGTCTCTTTCAGGTACACGTACGTTACACGCAGCAGCTTATTATATTTCAAGGTGAATAATTATGTAATGTGACAACAAACGCAGTAGGAAAATGCCGATTTACGATGAATTGGAAACTCGAACGCAGAAAAGTGGTTTAACGATGTTCGGCGGATAAATAATACGTACGAGGATCGTAATAAGCGTGTCATTATGCTCTTCATTCTCGATAGATGCTATTCAAAATAGCACATTTTACCGCGGTCTTTAAATTGTAATTGTATCGCATTATCGTGGATTTTCAAATGGCGGATTCGAAATCGAAAGATATATGCTTCTTGCATCATACGTCAATCAGAGTATTAATGTTTGACAGCAGGGTGTTTTTGCCCATCAAATAGTGACTTTTTATCGGAATTCTACACGGTAGTAACCATTTGCCCTACAACAACGAGTGACACTCATGATGCGGTTGACGGAGTAGGAAATTCTGAAGCTTCTCAAAAATGATCAAATTGAAAATATCGCTGGAACACGAGACGATAATATTATTACTGTGTTATTAATATTGCGTTGAATTCTAAAATATATCAGGAATGACTAACATACTTTTATTTTAGCAATTTAATTTTCAATTGTTGCGAAGGCAATCACAAAAGTAATCGTAGGGCAAGGGGTCAATTCTTTGTGCCATACACAAATTTCTATAGAATTGTCAGTTGTCTTTATAAAACATATACTTTTTTAGATTTAGAAACGTTCATAAAAAGCTGAAGGATAACAGTTTTTGTAATTTTCTGACAGCGAGAATGGATATTTTCATCCACTTCCTACTTATAGTCTCTTTCTAAATTAACGTCTCATACAATTTCCAGAGTTGTAAATAATTTTTGTAGATTAGACTTGCTTAATGCGATCATCCAGATTGCAACTCGTTAACTTCTTCTACCTCGCAGAATATAACACGTTCTTCATACTTAACATTAACTTCTTTTAAATGACCCCCTTAATGATAATAAATCTACGAAGGGTAGTTCTTAAATGATCCCATCCCCTCTAAATTTCTTTTAAATGAAACATTCCCACAACAATATTACATCCTCCAAGGATGCCTTCCAAAATACCAGACCCTCTCGGAACGCGAATCAAACACTCTTCTCAAAACCTTGAGCCCAAAGGAACGCTGAAAAATCAACAGCATCCAAACGATCCACGCCGTACCGAATGGAATCCTCCAAAGTATTTCAATAATCTCCACCTCCTATGCTCTTCTATCTCTTCACTTCATCGACACGAGTCCGATATTTCGACAAAAACCTCTCGAGGAGTGTAACGCCGAAACAGGCGTACCCTGTCAGACACCCCGCTGAAATTCGCTTTCATAATAATCGCACGCATACCTCGCGATCTCGCGACCTTGTATCCGCGAGTGGTACGAGTGTGTAAAGCCGTGATTACGATGGCCATGGACGTGTAATACCTGCTCCCGAGCGTCCGCAGGACTCTCAATATGTAATGAGCAAGCTAAATTAATATATGCCCAGTACGGGAGACCTTTGCCTACGAGGAGGATGTGCCGTGCGTATTGTGCACAAGGGATTACGCAAGAATACACGGTGTCGCCACTCGCGAACCGTATCATTTTTGGAACTCTTCTCTCACGCGACTGTCGTATTAACACTGACCTCAGTCACCTGTAATTGCTACGTGTTATATGCCGAGATATAGACGGAGCACGTAATACGTCCTATTATGCTTCTTGCTGGCACGTACTCTCTTACGTATCCATGGATTTCTATTTCGCTCGATGCTTCTGGACTTTTTCTGTTATTCTATCGGTGTGGCCACTTTTTTTTGGAGATGATAGAGCCCTCATTTGTTGGATATCGCGAAGAAATGACGAATTTATCTTATATCGTGGAATTATATTTTTTTTTTGAAAGTTTTGCAAAGAAATATTTTATTCGTCGTTAATTTTTGAGAGAGGTTGGAAAGAATTAGAGAAAATTGTATGTAGTGTAAGCTGGATACCTGAATTGCGATCCTTTGGTGTCTTTGTTATTGTAGAGTATGAACGGTGTTTAATGATAAATATGAGAGGAATTAGTAACGAGAAATATAGATAAAAAATTCAGCGCGGTGTTTGTTGACGCATTTCATATATGCGTCTGTCGTTTTACGGAAGCGGATAAAGAAAATCGTGTCAATTGAGGAAGATCGTTGTATGAGTGACACTTGTAATTTCGATATATAATTCATTCTGTCATAATACCTTCCGTGTTCTATCGTTAATTTACCGTACTTAAGTGTAATTATTCCTTGGCACAATTAATCACAAATTCTAGTTTAGACTCTCACATTTAATATTATTACGCTGGTATAGCTATCGATTGCCGGTTTGAAAATTAACACGTGAAAATAATAAGCGTTTGAAAGAGACACGGTATTATTTAAATCGATGGCTGCAATGCCAATAAGGAAAATCTGTAAAATTATTTCACTTTCAAGGAGGCGAAGGTACCGGAATTTATTTTCTGAAATATTTGCATTTCTAATTTCTAGCATTAATTCTAATTACAAAGGAAACATCAGAGATTTCGATTTTCTCTCGAATATTTGCAGAAATATTTCTAGTTTTGCGCACGATGCTAACTGCAAATTTTTCGCATCGGTCCGTTTCTAATTTCGTTGGAAATCCCGAAGAAAGGGAGACTTGTAGGATACAGGTATCGACCGCGAAGGATTCGACAGGTATTTCGTGGCTTTCCGATCGAAATCCTGCGATCTTGAGGTCTAAAAGGCTAAAAGCCTTAAGTGGCCGGAGTTTTGACAGGAAAAAGACCTCCCAGAGATTTAAGTCGTAATTAAGTGGGCAATCCTTACCGCTTGTCACGGATTATCTTTTGTGGGCTACCAGTGACGCCTTTGTACTTGGACCGCGTCAAGGCCGCCGTCATCGTCAATTTGTCGTCCTTCTAACGTACTTTTCCGTTTGCGTCGTGTTCTCTCGGTATGGCATTTTAATTAACAGTAACATTTCAAACTGTAGTAACATGTAATATTCTCGGTGGTTTGAATTGAAGCGGTACAATTTTCAAAATCCGTTGATTCTTTGAAATACCTTAGATCCATTCCACGGTATCGTCCTTCGACATTACCTGTCTGTATATGAGCCGTTCACGGCACAAAGTGATTAACTCCACTTTTTGAATTTTTTTAAAATGAAGTCTCAAATCACTTGATTGAATCCTAACATTTTATGTTTAGAATAAATTTTCGCAATAATAACGACTAACGCCATTAAATGACGAAGTTTGTTTGGCCATCGAATAATAAATAATTGAATTCAGACGTCGATCTAATTAATTCGAAGACTATTCCACCTTATTCATTTTATACTTCGTTAGAGGAAAGCTACATGCGATTATATATTCTACAATACTTATTTGTATTTATATTTTGAAGGGAATTTTGAAAAGGAGCGTATACTATTTCATCGCGTACTTTGTATTCTTTCAATTTGCTATTTTATATAGGACGACATTTTTGAATCGTAACTACTATAACAATTTTCGTGTTACAATACACTAGTTCAGTAACTAAAAGGGCAAAAAAATGTAGTACTCGACTTGATAAACTTCGTGACAATAGGGCTGGTATGACTATTTCCAAATTTTACAGAAGAAACCGTCGATGCGTTTGCATAAACGATTAATTATAAGCGCTTTGGAAAAAAGGGAACCTCTGAAGTTAGTACGCAGTACAATAGGATTTTCTAAGTGCAGTCGAAAGTGCACTGCTACCACTTGGATGCAGAAACATTTCTATCGATTTAGAAATTAGGGGATTAAAGATATTAATGAAACCCTCGGCTGTCATCGAAATGACATTTGGATTTCGCTCGAACCACGAGTTTCACCATCGTGTTCGCATAGAAACGCGATTCAAAATGATAAATCTGCCTCTACGCGTGTTATTTGCGAAAAAAAAGACGTGAAATGCATTTAAATTGCGACGCTCGAGCACGTTACGCTGTGAATGCGTAGAGCATTGCAAACGAATTATATTTGAATTATTACGCTATTAAGAGGATTGTGCAAATTATTTGTCCGTGCGAGAAGACGGTCTCACGCTACTTGAAATTACGAACAGGATAAATTACATTGTTTAAAATTTTATCATCTTCATCAATTACACTAAATTGCATGATATTTAAAAGGGTAAAGGAGAAAGTAAACTCAACAATTATTCCCACTTTTCAGAACTACCCGGCAACTAGATATAATTATTTAAAAAACACTGCCTGTTTTAGAATTATGATATAAGCAATACAAAGAATGATGTACAAAATTATTTCTACGCCGTGTCGAAAATTCACGACACGAGCAAGAGAAACTCGTTTCGAGCATGTCGAACGATACGGCCGGTTACCCCGAAACCTAGTAAAATAAGTAATTCCACCGTAATAATGAATAATTAAAAAGAAAATGAAGAAAACGGTTACTGCATTGCTCGCGGGTAACGAGCAGGAATTACGAGGAACGTCTTAAAGGCTCCACGCAGGTAATGAGAGGACGAACCTGAATGCATCAGGATGCAATAGTAATTGCAGCCGCAACGTGCACCCTCCGGGGTTGATGGAGGTAGTCGGAAGACATGAATGCAAAACAATTTAAATGTCCTTGCGCCCGGAAGTCATGAAAGATGAAAGTAAGGTCATGGATTCGCTCATATGATACGTGTCTTTTTCTTCCTTTACTTTTGTTACTGCTTGGAATAGAAAATCATATCAGTGATGGCTGTAATCGTGTAATTTACTTTCTACACCACGAGATGGACTCGTGGCATCTTCGACGGGTGAAGTTTTTCTTTATTTTATTCGTCAGTCAAAATAATTTCTTTTCTTCACAAATATGATTCTTATTACTTAACACTAGATTTACGGAAGCCGTCAAATTGACGGGTTCCTACTTGTTTTATAAGCATTTCTCAAATTTACGGAGAAGCTGTACACTAGATATTTCACGTGTACTTTATAATACAATGACTGAACGAATTACCATCTCTGCCGCTTGATCCCTCTTTTTCCTAAGTTCTTATTTAATATATTGCAATATAACAGATGTCACGCCCGTAAATCTAGTGCTAATATCACCCTGTATCGAAAATAGCGTTTAATATTTTACAAAATATATCTAGAAATTGTAATCTGTAATAGTATTGTCTCCTCACACAGCAACTTAAAATCTAATTTTGCTCGTCGAAAATCTTTCAACGACTGTATCATTGTCCTACAGAAGTTGCATGAAAGAGTAATAGCAAAACCTCAAGAAATATCCTACAAACTTTAATACAGTTAATACAGACGTTACGAAGAACCATTTCACCGGTTTTACGATAAACGATCCCTCGACAATTGAAGATAACCATTGATTCTTCTAACGATAGCTGGTTCGTCCGACCGTTCGAATGAAATTACCAGAACAACCGATTTACCTCTATGCAAAAGCATCTAACCGATTGTTTAGCACGATAAAACTCGGTAATTCACGTTTAATCCGACCATTCCCATCGAGCATACCATAACGACGGTGAATTAAAGAGGCGGCTGGGTCTCGTAACCCAAGCGGCAGAAAAGTATGCGCCGTGCGACCTTTGGCCATGATTGACGGACTTCTTTTATCTCTTTGTACACGAGGATTCGCTAGTCCGTGAGCGGTAGCGCGTTATTTACTATGCCACTTGGATATTTGCTTAGAACCTTGAGCGCCGTAGAAGAGCCCTCCAAGTATCCTTGGACTTTCCATAATATTTACACGCAACATCGAGTTACGATTCGAGAGAAAAGAAAGCGCCGATGGAGAAGACGAAGATGGAGGAGGATAAAGAAATAGGAAAACGGAGAGAGATCGTGAGAGAGGGCGAACCGAGGCGAGCGCGAAGCCAGAAGAACATGGGGCCCGATGCGCGGCCAGAAGGAGAGCTAGAAAGCGGACCCAGGAGCACGGACACGAGAGAGACACCATGGAAAGATGTAGAGAGAGACACGTAGAGAGACACGGAGAGAGCATCCGACTGAGAGGCTGACAATGAGAGTCCGAGAGAGCCAGAGAAATGAGTGTCGGATCGCGGCCGCGGAG
This sequence comes from Cerceris ruficornis, assembly GCA_963989415.1. Taxonomy (NCBI): domain Eukaryota; kingdom Metazoa; phylum Arthropoda; class Insecta; order Hymenoptera; family Crabronidae; genus Cerceris; species Cerceris ruficornis. The sequence goes on along the minus strand of OZ022517.1, from coordinate 38,798,556 downwards.
AGCCGTAAGACGAAATTAATAAGAGAAACGAGGTATGTAATATGGAAATGAGAGGCGAAGGGAGAGAGAAAGAGAGACGAAGAGGAGCTGGTGAACATTAGGACGCCACTAGTGGCGATACTTGGAGAAGTTGGCGCGAGCCCGCTGCGGTAACCCATGCCAGCGTGCATTAATCTGATGGCTATCTGAATGAATCATAATTAATATCGCGGCCCCCATTAGCCATGAGAGTACACCGCCGTGCATGGGTAATGCGTATGGCTTTCCCGCGTATCTTTAATTACTCGCGTTTCGTCGATTCTTCGCCTTGCATTGGCCGAAGGGTATTTGGTCGAATGCCGATTGCTTTGTGGAATAATATCGGGGAAGTTTTTAAAAGTTGGTGAATATCAGGGCAATTCTTAGTGTGTAAATAACACTGATAGGTAGCGAATGAGATATTTCTTCTTGCACTCCTTCCAGCTTCCGAAGGATAAATAAAATGGCACATACGGAAGACGAAGGATGCTATAAACTATCCATATATTGGGCAGAATGTAATAGAAATGCATCTAGAATATTGAAAATATAAATGAAATTGTGTATATAAAAAATGAGAAATTGAATAGGCTATCCAAACATTGGATAAAATGGAGATATAAGTTTCTAAAATAGTTAACTCGGCGAATGCGCAAGACGAGTTAACTCGTCGATAGAATCTCAGTCTTGCAGAACGAACAACAATCTGGAACTTCGAAATTGCCCAGATCTTAATTAAAATTCTCAACTTATTAGCCACGCCGTAAAGAGCGCATCGCGAAAGGGTTATAATACATTTAACAGTATTTGTAACAGGATAATACTTTAACTTTTACTTTGCCGTGCGCCTTCGTCCTTTTCGATCTGCGGTCTAATGTAATTCCCACTTATTCTAATCACGGAAATTTTACACTGCTGTTATTTCACGCTGATTATACTACTTCGCATAATGAATTTATTCGATCGCCATAGCTTTTCGATTTACAGTAAAACTTCGATAAGGGCATCAGAAGTTTCCCTCGGTAAATGCATCATGACTATCCCCTCCACGTAGGGAGGTACAACTATTGTTGCTCTTAATGTATATTAAAGGGCAATTTGCCCGTCAATAAAGTAATAATAATAATAATAATAATAGGGGGAACCCTCTTGGCGAACTTCGACGCTCGACGAGAGAGCAGTGTAATATACCACCCGAATGTATCGATGAGGCAATGCTAATTGGAGGGTCGGCCGTTTTCATTTTCGATTTTTTTTGAAACCTTTGCGAACGTATTTGTGAGATTTTTCTGATTAAAATGATACCAAACACGATATAGTTTGAATTATATTTACTTTATATTTAATAAATTTACTTACTATTTACATAATTCAAACTATATCGTGTTTGGTATCATTTTAATCAGAAGAATCTCAAAAATACATTCGAAAAGTTACATTTAGGAAAATGAATAAATAAAGAAGTTTATCGTTGCATTAACACTAGATTTACGGAAGCCGTCAAATTGACGGATTCTTACTTGTTTTATAAACATTTCTCGAATTAACAGAGATGCTGTACAATAGGAATTTCACGTGTATTTTATAGTACAATAATTACTTAACGAATTATCATCTTTGGCGCTTGATCCCTCTTTTTCCAAAGTCATTATTTAATTTATTGCAATCTAACAGAATTCAGGTCCGTAAATCTAGTGTTAACAATACCTCGCGGGTACTTTCGAGCAGCTCACTTTGTTTGCTTGCTCTCTTTGTCTCTTATACTGTCTGTCTTTTTTTAAGTTCGCGCTCGGCTCGAGCCCTAAATGTAAACACAGATTCGACACCGATACCCGATGAGAGCACTGCTTTGCCCCCGAAATCTGTGCATTTATCGAGGTTTTACTGTACGTGTCCTTCTATAGAAATCTCATCAGTTTTCGAACCACAATCGTGATTCAAGTCAGACGGAGAAGGAGGACAAAAAAAAAGGAAAAAGTGAGAAAGAGGGAGGAGGAGAGGCGGTAATGGCCCGTAACGACAGAAGTACGTAAAAAGTCTGTTTATCGCAAGAAAATCGAGATAAGCCGTCGATGGACGATTCGCGTAGTGGCGCATTCGGCGGGAAAGTTTTTAGTGCACCTTGCTCGCACATAAGTTCCCGTTTGTGTGCACCCCGACTGAGCAATTTTCACCAAGAACCGAGAAACACGACGGGGCGTCACAGTCCGTTCCGTTCGTCAGAGTCCAAGCAGCTGCTGGACTTATGCACTGTGAAATGCATAATGCGCGTCGGTACCGCCGCTATCTAGGATGTGCGAAACGAATTTCTGTCGCCGGGTAGTCATTGAGGTCGTCTATGGACAAAGGATTTGACAAACGTTTAATGCTCGAGATGCGAGTTTAATTTGCCGATGCAGTTACAAATGACAAATGTACGAGCGATTACGAGCGTGGACCTAGTATGATGTTTTTCGTTTCGAGATGTATTTAGACTTTTCTCTTTTCTCAATGAATTGTAATCCAAATAACGCTGCTGCTATTGATGTTAACACTAGAACTACCGGCGATAAATCTATCATATTTCAAAATATTAAATAAGTACTTTGAAAAAGGAGGAATCAAGAGGTGGAAACGATAACCGATTCGGTGATATATGTTTTTTAAGATGGATGTAGAATATTTATTCTAAGACTCTTCTATAAACTTGGAGAATTTTTGGAAAAAATTGTGTACCTGTCATTTTGACTGGTTTGGTAGTTCTAGTGTTAATAGACGATAGAATTTTCGACTGATCTTCAGAAACGATTCTGTATTATTGTAATGTAAACCGGTGCAATTTTGGAAATGTAAGTAATGCAATTTTTGCAGAACTTCGGATTGAATCATTTGGAATGATAAATGTGAGTTACGGTTTTGAAATGATAAGTGTAAGTTATTGATGTCGAAAGTAGCGATCTGTTTGGAGTTGGGTCTCAATGAAATTCGCATATTTTATACAAGTACATAATGATATTCAGATCGAAAGATATCCATACATATCCCTTACAATTTATTTATTATTTTTCAACATTAACACTTGTACCGTAAATGCCAAATAATGGTTCATAGTCGACGTGCGGTCGTACAGTTGAAATTCAGTGACGAATTAAAATAGCATGAAAACTCCGAAGTCCTACTGACGTACATATAAAAATACCGTATTATCAACTGTGACAAACGGTACTACCTCGATGATTGTAATGATAAAAAAAATCAATCCAATGACTCGGAGGTGTACGTGCCTAATAAAGTGGGAAAGCTTGAAATTTCGACGAACGTCGCCAGTAAAAAACCAAATATTTTGCGTATACTCTTGAAAAAGGGAGAGTCGAATCGGTGTCCACCAATATTTTGATTCACAACTTTCCTGACAGAAACGAGCTTTAGCAGCAGTCACGTACGAAAACACACGAGGTGAAAAGTAGGCAAGCGATCGAGGATCGAAGAGACGTTGGGTTAAACGTCAGTGGCAGGTATCAAGCGGCTAGTTGATCACTGTCACAGCTTCTGATCCGAATCAGTTGCATTCGTAAGCACGTCTGTGGCCATTATGAGTCGGATGAAAGCAGAATTATGAAAGAAAATTGAGAAAAAAAAAACATACGCACTGACTTTCCCACGACTTTGAATTATAAAATACTCGGTGAATAAAGATTGTCGGGTGCCTGGCCAAGTTTGTTTAACGCATACCATACGGTTGACGTTTCACTTTGAACAATTAAAGTTCAACGACTGTGAATTTTGTTAAATCATACTTCTGGTAATTGACAATTAAGGAGAAATACTATAACAGATAGTAACTATTAGTTTGTCACCTGTGACTTACGATAATAATCTGCCGGTGATCAAAAATATATAGTAAGAAGTTAGTTTCTTTCTTCGTGTCCTTATTACTGATATTCAGAAATTGTCTGTTTTTAATCCTTTTCCTATGTCGAACTATACTCGACGTAGCTTTTTACTACATTTTATTTTCTGACATTCTAATATCAACTTTCCAATTTCATAATGATTTTTTAATATCCCCTAAATATCCATCCGAACCTATAGTTATTGCTATCATTATAAAAAAAGTTAAGAATCAACGACAGAAAATGTTGTGAAATTAATTTCATTTTGCTCACTACAATATTGAAAAAATAATTTGGACCGCAAAGGGTCAATCATGGTTTCGAAAATTGGCGGGTATGATTTACAACACTGGAATTACATCTTCCACACTATTATAGAAGGACGTACATCGTGAAGAGATAGATGAACGTATAATTTACACTATTATCACACATAAAACAGATATTAATACCAAATGGGAAAATATAACGAGAAACACTGTAACCATTAAGACTTTGACAATACTCCTCAGCTAATAGTCAGTGCAACTTCTCTGCAGAAATCCAGCTACGATAATTACGAGACGGTCACATGCCATACTCTCCATTCAAACTTATTCCACCTTAATTCCCAAAAGTCATCGAAACTCTTTTCTATCACAACCAATTCCCTAAAGCAGTTAAATTTCTATCCACTTCTCATAAACGATATGTACCGTAACGTAAATTAAATCCAATATCTTCAATCCTTATTCGAACTCCATCCACTTTCATAATCATCCTACAATCAAATACTATCGAGAGTCGTATTACTCGGTTATTCCGTTAATTTGCGAGAACTCATTGGTACAATGTCCCATGCAAAAAGAAGAATACATACATAGTCAGAAATAAAAGAGAGGGAGAGAGAAAACCCAAAGGAAAGATAGGCGAGGAAAGGAGAAAGAGAGAGCTCGGAAGAAACTAGCGAGTCCTCGACAGCTCGTTTCAAACATCTGCTCGCACGCAGATATCTTTCCTCGCAGCTTCGGCTAGCAGACTCGTACGATTCGCAAGGACTCTCCCGTGCACGAGGTAAGATCGTGCACCTCTACCAAGATAATATCCACGTTCGTACACGTCCTACCTGCGCAGGTGTATATATTATGTTGCTACATAAATCATAAGAGCCAGTAGCCAAGGAATGCATACAACATTCGTTTACCGTCTGCCCCTGTGTGTGTGTATCCATCCGAACTCTGCTCTGACGTACCGAGTCTCGAGATTGTTTCGAGCAGGTTATTGTTTTCTATGACTTACGATATTTTAGGGCTCGTAAAATTCGATACTTGAAATTTCGATGCGATTGCGGTCGAGTTGAGAGCGGGCTCTTGTGAGTATGCATTTCCTTAGTGTACCTAAGAATTTGGTAATTGTTCGTTGAATTTTTATTGGATAGAGGAAATCTAGCTCCTCGAATTAGCCTTTTTAGAGGGAAGATTGAAGTGATAGGTAGCAAATGGTGTTATGATATTTACTTTTTTCTGTAAGATTGCTGTTTTTGTAAGAAAGTGTTCTTCTGTGATAAAACTTCTTACTTTTTTTTTGGTTAACGCCGAAGGTATCCCCGATTAAGTTTATTAGGACGTAGTAAATAAATTAGAAGAAAAGGAATAAAGGGCGAAAGAAAAGTAATGAGTTGAAGCGAGATTATATTTTGCGTGGCAGATAGAAAATTGAAGGAAAAGCAACGTTATAAATTTGAGGAGGTTTGCAGAAAGAAAGAAACAGTAAATTTAATCACTTAGGTAAATCTAGTGTTTTAATGGACTCTCTGTGAATCTAACACATTGAGTACCACTGAATGTTATGACATTTTTGCATTACGTTTGTTTGCCAAAAAGTAGCATTATCAAACTGAAATATGTGAAATTTCTGATTCCTGAATAAATTGAAAATTACCACAATTTTCTTTATCAAAGATTTCATACAAACGAGCAACATCTTCGGTTAATCTTAACTTAATATTAGAACAGCGATGGTCACTGTTGACCAACGTGGTAATCGGCGTGTAAATGGATTCTTCTAAATTTTTTGCTGGCAGTAGTACCAGACTATGATGTTTACGTTAATAATTAGCACATTCTTAAAGTAGACACGGATTTATCGAGAATGCTCAAATGTTTTCGCTTCGATGTAACAAATGTCTTCTGATACGTTTAATTATTTCCTCTACAACATTATCGAGTTGATCAGTCTTCATGATCGTCGAATTTAAATTCAATTCGTACCTTTAGGTCTTCGACGGAAATAAATGACTGTCGATGCGGCTCGTCTATCAGACATACTTCATGGAATGTTTAATTCAAGAATTGAACATACCTTGACAGGTATTAATCATTCAAACCTCCCGTCTTAACATGTCTAAACGCTAAAGGTTACAAAAATCCAGGGTAAAAAATAAATAGAAATTATATTTTTAACACTAGAACTACCAAACCAGTCAAAATGACTGGTACACAATTTTTTCCAAAAATTCTCCAAGATTATAGGAGAGCCAGAGAGTAGATATTCTACGTCCATCCTATAAAACATAAATTACCGAATCGATCATCTTTTCCACCACTGAATTTTACTTTTTTCAAAGGACTTATTTAATATCTTTAAATATAACAGATTTAACGCCGGTAGTTCTAGTGTTAAATACGTCACACCTGCACGATTTCAGTTCAAAGTTTCGCTTGTAAAACTTTTAGGTTTGGAGAAAAATTGAAATTGTCTTATCAGAAATTCTTATCCTGCAATTTTTTTTTCTCTTCGTACATACAGACGATAAAGTTTATTATGCTGTTCAATGAATCATCCTCTATATTGATTTGCTTTCGAAGAAACGTCCATGAAAAAATACGCTTATGCATGGAGAATTTTCAAAGAGACGTGGCTCGCTTGAAACTAGAAAGTTTGTAGGAAACTGGGTAATAGGAAGTGTATTGAACGAGTGAATTCATTTTGCGTGGAGAAAAGGTTCGCATCTTTATATCCTTGCTTTCTTTCCTGTGAGCAGCTTTGCCGGACAAAATTACAGTAACGTCGCAGAGTTATTTCTATTCTTTACTGCTCCTACTGATTATTTGTAGACTTTAGAGAAAGATAATGTAATTATTGATCAAAGGATATTATTTTTCCACAGAAAGCCCCATTTTAAAACTTTTTTCCTATTTAAGACTTATAATTTTTTGCGAAAAGTCTTGCAATTGCAGTTGGCAGATTCATCAAAGAAGTATAATCAATGAGAGTATCCTCTTAACTCTATTTCCACAGTAGCTTTACTCATAAATAGAATAGTTTTATATCGTTCGATTTTCTATCATCGCCAATAAAATGTTATTTAATCATTATAACTGAAATGCCGTGAGACGGGGAAGTTAATTTAATTTTCACCGTCTTTCGTAAAGCCATTGACGCCATTAGTCGTAGGATTTTATTAAACGAATTGCACGCTTTGGGAATTCATGGTAATTTACTGCTTTAACTGTCCAGTGATATTAAGAAGAGACTATTAACTGTTCGTTTTAACAATCATTACTCTGAGCCGTTTGAAATCCCGTCTGGGACACCGCTTTCCAATTTATACATCAGTGGTGTTTCAAAAGCTATTCGATTAATGGCAAATTTTTGTTGCATACTAATAACTTAATATTATATCATAGCGTCGAGTCATGGAATGGCGTCATAAATTTGCAATCCAATGTAAATACATTTTGTGAACGATACAAAAAAAATCGATTTGATCTTTCTATCACTAAATGATACAAACGAATTAGTTGTGCCAAACAAGATTTCAGATAAGAATTGTACACTTCCTAAGGATGCATCAGATAGTGAACATGTTTATTTTTCAAGGCCATCACCAATCCATCTTTAACAAAAGATTATAAATATCTTTTGTCTTAAATGTTTTTACCAAAGCCACTGCTTCTTCCTTGCACCCAAGTTACATTATATAATATACGTATTCAACTGAATGTAAGAAAAACATTTTCAACAACTCTAAAATCTTTAAAATGCCTTCACCCTACAAAAAATACATTATCTCCTCGCTAAAACCCTACAACCCACATATAAAACACTATAACGCCATTAACCCCCTGTCCTGCGACTTCTTTTGTGACTACCTCCGCAATACTATAGAATTAAATTGGTAAAGTAAAAATGAATCAGTGATTCTTGATATATATCTTATAATTTAATGTAATATTAATATTATAGAAATAATTGTATCGTGTCGCGTGCCATTGATATTTTCAATTTTATAAGTTTTACGAAATTTGAAAATTTCCTATTCTGTTTACCGCGTCACGAGCGTCACTCGTTATTGTAGGCTAAGGGGTTAATCCTTCCAAATCTATTCCATCGAATCGACAAGAATGAACGACAGAGTATGCAATAAACAAATAATTGATATATCGTCGCTATAAGCTCTCCCCGACGACTACGCGTCGGCAAGACGGTTCTCCATCGCCGGCAATTATCCTGGCGAACAGGCGCCCGTCTTGAAAATCGCCGACGTAACACGGCACACGGGAGAAAATCTCGAAACTCGTGTAAACCGACGTTCCGCATGGCACGTCGATCGCCATGGTGTTCCTCGAAGCGGTATAAATGCAGTTACTATTTCTTTTTCCTTCCCTCCGTAACTCAATCACCGGCGTTCCGTCGAAGCAGGACGAGCGTAAAGCCGAGGCATTAGAAACGTGCACTCGGTACACGACAAATCGCCGCGGAACAAACATCTCGTCCTACATTTCGCGGCCTACAGCCGGCAGATGCGCTGACAAGCGAGAATCACCTTAAAGCCGTCGCGCTCGACAGATTGCACCGGCGACTGATTGATGCGCCCGAACAACAATCCACGGCGAACCTCTGCGCCACGGCAGCTTCCCTATTCATCTTCTTCTTGCGCCCAACGCATTAGCGACAATACCTACGTGCATTAAGCGCCGGTGGGTTAGAGCACCGCCACTACCGTACTATCGCACTACCGCACTTACGCTACCGGTTGGCGAACGCTCCGGACCACCGCTCTCGGCGGATTTCTCTGGCAGAATTTTAAGGGGGGATTCCCATTTTACGGCTTCAAAAATTTGTGTTTTTTTTTTATTATTATTGTAGTTCATACTCTTGAGAAACAATGTACAAAATTTCAATTCGAAATTCGTTGAATTGACAAAGTTATGAGTCAATAACGAACTCGGCGCGCACGATGCTGAGATAGCGAGCGGGCAATACCCGAGAGGTTCCTGTTTAGTGTAGCAAGTATATAGTCTTTGACTTTGACTTTGAGACTCCACCCATCCGACGGCGTCAAATTCAAAGTTGGTGGGGTGGAAATTTAATGCTCTATGAGTGATTAGGCCAGGTAAACAGCCGAACGCTGGTTCCCGGATTGAAAACTGTACGTAAAACTTCAAACGCGTTTTTCTCGAAACGGGTTATTTCTGTACGGCCGACATGATATCTCCGGAACTATTCAGTCGATTGCCTTCAAATTTGGCACAATTCTCGAAAAAACATCTGTCTTCAGTGTGAACTACGAAAAAACATATACATGCACAACTTTTTGTTTTATAAACAAAAGTATGACGAAATTTGTTGCGAAAAAACAAATTTTTTTTCCAACCGTCGCAGTTTCTTTAGTTTTTGGAAAAAAAAATTGGCCGTAGTTCATACCAGAACTACATTCATAAGGAGTAAATTGCCATTTGAATTTTTTGTTTCAAACAACTTGAAGGTCAGTATCGTGTCGGCCAGCGACCGGGAATTTTCAGGAGGCGTCCCACCTCAAACGACGTGAAAGCCATAATTTTCAAGATAATCAATTAAAAATTTAACTGTAGTTCACTGAATACATAATAACTATACGTGTGAATTATGACAAAGATTTCTCCAATGGTTTCCTTGATAAAAATTCTCCAAGTTTATAGAAGAGTCTTAGAATAAATATTCTATGTCCATCTTAAAAAACATAAATCACCGAATCGAGAATCTTTTCCGCCTCTTGATTTCTCCCTTTTCAAAGTACTTATTTAATATTTTGAAATATGATAGATTTAACGCCGGTAGTTCTAGTGTTAATAGGCTTTTCGTCACCAGCGCTTAGACTTTTAGTTTATTAATCGGTTCCCACAACAATCACTAATTTCTTATTTATTATTGTAGTGGAACTGTGTTAAGGAGTCGATGAGAATGTAATTTTCAAAGAAATTGTAATTTTTAAGGCAATCTAAGCCGAAACAAATCGCGGGATTCGAAGTCTATCGCTTGAACGCCGGCCCCGCGAAAACGCGGGATTTCAAATATATGATTGTAGATTTGGCTGGCCAATATCTGTAATATTATTCTTTCTCGAGGAAAACAATAAGGTGGACAAAAAAGGCAGTGTTATTTCGTTGAAATTGTGCATTACTTAATGCATTTAAATTTGATATTGACTTAAAAAATGCAAGACGCATTCAGGCTTTCTGCGGTTGACATTTAGCCGGCGTGCAATGTGTTGAGATGCTTCTTATGAGAGATGTACGCATACTGTGTACCGTAGATTTTGAGGGAAATTGATAATTCAGTGGACGGAATCTACATGAGTTCTTTGATTCGATAGACTTTAGTTACGTGATGGGGTTGGGATGGTTGGGAGGTGCTTTGGGGTGAGACGTATTACACGGTTTAATTTTTAGAGATGCTTTTGTATAGTGGACATCTAGAGATAGAGTATTGTTTAGTGGCAATTTGATGATTTATAGAATGCAAGTATAATTGGTCGACAGATGACAACGAATTTGATTAAAATGAGATTTCATTTGTTGCTGCGCTTCATATTTATAAGCTCGTAGAGACGGCCCTCGACTTTCACACAATTCGCTATTACGTAGATACATTTTTAAAAGTTCAATTTTTTAAAGATTTTTGTCGACATTGCAAAAATTATTCTTGAAAAAAATCAATTCTAACAGTTGATATTGTTATTAGAGGTTCTCAAATATTATAGTATTGCCTATTGGATGTTACAAAATCTCAACTTTACAAAAAAACACACGAAAGCGCTTAAACACTTATCATGATCTTATTTATACAGATAAATGAATATTTTAAAATACAATTTTTAATGTATTTTCTATATGCGTCTACTTTCGAACATTCAACAGTCGCACACATTTTCAGGAACCAATTATGTGGGAAAGTCGAGGGCCGCCTGTAGAGAACTATCGAAATAATTCGGAAAAATAATTGTAATCAGGCGCTTGAGAATTTTCAAAAGCAAGTATAGAATATTCAGGACTTAGCTACCTCGATGTGTAGCAATGACTCATATGAAGTGTACTATAGCAATAATTCGGAAGAAACTTTTTCCCAGCAAAATGACCAATGGACCGCCATATAGAGAAACTATATGACGCGTGTAATCTTCTCTCTTAAGTTCAAAATTTCATACCATCTTTCTCGATCAGAATTCCCGCACCGTACGATTTGACACGCGATCACGATCGACGTATATGCCTCCTTACACAGGTAAAAGATACTTTTGACACGTGGTACCGGAATCATTAATATCTCGACGGTTCTTACGGGAGGGCAACACCTACGCGATCAGCGGGGTTTCTTCCTCCCTGGAATCCACGCATCTACATAGTTGACATTTGACAGGTACGATGGCTGCGGGATTCCTCGCTCGTGACACTCGATGGATGGATATATGGATCTATGATAATAAGATGTAAAGATAACGTAATTGCCGCAGTGGCAAATGATTTATTTTATACCAATATTAAATCGATAAGAAGATTTCAGACTTCCTCATTGGGAAACATTTCGCGAGGATTTTTTTTTCATGTTTATTAGAATCAAAGATTTGATGTGTTAATTCTTCAGAAATTACTTACAGTGTTTTAGCATTATTTTCTTACATGATGCGTTTGTCTGATTTGAATATTGCAATCACCTTATGGAAAGAATTATTAACATCGTGTTTGGGAGGAAATTAATAGTGAAGAATTTGGTATTAGAAATGAAACGGTATATGAGAAATATGTTTCTCACGTTTTTCCGATACCGAATTTTCTAAATTCTATGTTGGATTTTTCTAGATTCGAGTTTTCCTGATTTGTCGTCGACGAATGAAAATTGTTTCTTAATATTCCTTGGAATTAAACATACTTCATCTTAGAATTCATAGCAGTTAATTGTTATTTTTTCGGCTTCAGCTGTTATAGTCATTTCATCCAGATTTTAGCTGCCTTCTAAATAACCAAAACTATGATATACATATCACATGAAAAAAATTTCCCCGAGGTAACCAGGGATTCGAACTTTCACCCACTAATTAGGAGTGAATGCCTTAAGTCCTTACTCGCCATAATCTCTAATCACTTGCTAATGAAGTACTTTTGAACTTCGATCTGCAAAATGCCTCAAACTCAAGATTAAATAAACGTTTAACAGAAAAAATTATACTTTCACAATAATCAACACTTACAGCACTTCTTCTGACTGCGGACAGTCTTCACTAACGAGAAATATTATTTTCACTTTCGCATAGGCCACAATTTCTATTGTTACATAGGTTGTACTTTTTTATTGCACTGATTTTCCAGAACATACAGCAATAAATCAATTAAAATAATACATCTAGTACTTATAAATTAATCTAATGAAATATTTTGTACTAATAATGTCTTAAATTTCAGGGTCGCATGCCATTTATGCGTGCTATGAGCATGGAACAACGATGGCAGGATTTAGCGTCACTGTTGTCGCTTCCTGGTGCACCAGATCACTTTGCACATCCCCCACATCCTGGATACCCAGGACACGGTATAAGCCACAGTCATTACGAAGCCCAACGTAACGTACTGCTTCATAATGCCACTTTGGCACCACCGGTGGGCGATCTTAATTCCACGAGCCCGTACCACAATGTGGGTGAGTACTTTGAGAGATCGTGTCTACTTGCTCAAAGACCGATGATTCGATGATAATTTAATTTTTTGAACGACTAGGCACATTGAAGATTGGAGAATCTATTAGAATTACGAAGATAAATTCGATAAACATTTGAGCTAAGTTGATGGGATGGTTCGCAGGAAGTTTAACACTAGAACTACCAAACCAGTCAAAATGACTGGTACACAATTTTTTCCAAAAATTCTCCAAGATTATACGAGAGTCATAGAATAGATATTCTACGTGCATCTTATAAAACATAAATTACCGAATCGATCATGTTTTCCACCTCTTAATTCCCCTTTTTTCAAAATACTTATTTAATATTTTTAAATATGATAGATTTAGCGCCGGTAGTTCTAGTGTTAAAAAATGCAATCAACTTTAAGCTGCATTTATTTCGGGCTTTGAATAACATTATAAAACTTCTCGTCGAAACTGGCCGACTGCATAGGAAAACTTATACCTTGGATTGACAATCTTTTTTTTTCACTTTCATTAGAGCTAATTTTCTATAAATTTATTTAGTGAATTCTACAAAAGTCCGCAGATAGCGAGATATTTTTTGTGATCATTAACTTGAATATTATTTGGAAATTATTTAAGACAAAATTGAACTATTTTAGTTAGACTAAAGAGTCACAGATTTATGATGAGAGAGTCGCGGGTTGCCAACTTCTGACATAGGAGATAATGCATCAGTACAAAGTACTTTGTCATTTATGTAAAAAAAAAATGAAATTTAAAAAGACGTCAGGGTTATTCCAGAACCTAACAGCAGATGTAATTCTGAAAAATTTATATAATCCTTTCGCTACAGATTCCGAGATATCGCTTCGATCTATTAATGATCAATATATAGTGATTGTTCGTGAAACCGTTTCTTTGTTTTAATAACTTAAGTTAGTAGTTATCTCGTCTTTTGTTTTTCTTGTTAATATTTGAATCGAAGGGGTTTGGATGAACAAATACACCGGATAAGAAATAATCAACAGGCAACTATCTGTTTATGTAGCAGCTATGCAAAGATGTAAACATTTGCGTCGGTGATTATGAATGTATCTAAATTAAACATTTGAGATGGAATATTTATCTTTATGATACAGTGAAACTACTTTGTAGAAATTATAACACACTAATCCGCTTAACGAAAGTGATAAGTCTCATCAGACAAAAATCAATCTGTACTTCTAAATAATATTCAATATCTCAAAACGAAGAATGTCTTAGCTCAGTCATAATTTTTGGTAGGAATATCAAAGACTCTTTGGACGGAAAGAATTAATGACTAACCGGTGCCTTGAATTCCGGAACATTTGTTTCTTATTGAAGCAATTTTTATTGTTTTCCAATTTCATTACTTTTTCGAAAAACGACATTATCCGCCGAAAATTGAACAAACCACTATGATAGTGATAGCAAACTCCGTCATCGCGAAAGAATTCGTGTAATTTGTATTGAATGTGCCTATTAAGATGATCCTAAGAAGTATCCTAACGCAAATTTCAAGTTTCGATAACTGTTATGACATTAATTTATTTTTTCGCGTGTAAAGGAAACTCTTAAAATGCAAAGTGCTTATGATTCTTTTCAAAATGTATTGTCCACATTTTATTATGGAACTTAGCCGAAAAATAATGTAACGGGAATAATTTGACATAGTTATTTTTAATACATTTATATGGAAAATGTATATATTTGAACTAAAATGCTCATTGCTACAGGTGGGTCGTCGAATTTGGGTTCAGCCGTGGCAACGTCAATGAATTTAACAAACAGTAGCGAGCCAATCGGCGCGGAAAGCGGTGCTGCCTACAAATCCGAGCCAGCGGATATGATGTACTATCACGCCCCAGCTTCCGATTCTATCAACCAAACCACCGATGGTTTTCTTTCCTCCCTCCTCAATGACGAGGACTTGCATTTGATGGACATGGCCATGAATGACGGTATGTATGAAAAGTGACTTTCTTATTTATCGTTTAGTATACTTTGAAAGTATCAGATTTAAGGATTCGTTCGCAATCTGGAGGGGAATGAGTGTCAGCGGGATATTTAAAAAGAAACCAATTCTCATTTTAATATTTCATTATAAAAAATGAACGTATAAAAACTTTTATAACGTAATAATAGTGAGTATCACTTTGTAAAATAAAGTACTGTTCAGTTGTAATTTGCTCTTAAAGGCTAACATTTGTACGATCGAAGAAGTACAGCAAATGTATTAATTGATACAGGAATGAAACACGTAAAACAATTAACTTACAAGTTTTTACCGCTATATTCTTCGCATCAACGAAGGTTCAACATTAATCTTATTTTATACTTATTCTATCGTTATGGAGGTACAGTTATGCAGTCTATGTTTCATTTAAATGCGTCACTAAATCGTTTAACTCAGGCAAGCCGCTTATTTGATCGCCGCATGTGTCCTTGGATGCGCTCCGCCTGCTACTCCTTCCCGTGCGCTTGAGAGCTCGCTGATTGCTCTTCCAAGGACACACGCGCCGATCAAATAAGCGACTTGCTTGGTTTAACTTAAAGGAACTTAAAAGAGTGACTTCGTCATAAAACTTAAAAACTGAAAAAAAAATCGCTTACTCGAATAAAGCTCAAAGTATATCTTCCACCGGTGGTTATACGCATTTGAAAAAAGAACTGCATTTCGATTCCTGGTCTGAAGGGCATCGTAGAAGAAGTTGATATAAAAATAAGTTTCCTCTACCAGGCCTCTTCCGGTTCGACTGGCATAGTAGGTGCGTATGCATCCTCCTGGTACTGTTCTCCACCACCTCCATCTTCGAACTGTTAACAAAATACAATATTTCTTGAGGCAATATCGTACATTAACTGTTATCTCTGTCGAATCAAATCGATCCGCCAGTAAGTGAAAATAATATCGAAATTATTTCAGTTAAGACAGATGACTGCCACAACTGACGCGTGTTTTACTTTCAACAAATCAATATAGAATTTACCAATATCACATTGCTATATAATATATAATAATTAATTACTTTCAAAGACCATGAGCAAACCAATTGATTCTACCTAAAACAATAACATCTCGAAATTTACTTACGTCTCTAACATCCTCTCCACCGAACCGGTTTCCTTTTCCTGGTAGGAAAGTTCTATTACCAACTCCACCTTCTAAACAGTCCGGCACAGGTTGATTAGCTTGTTTCAGTATTCTAACTAGGTCTCCTCTTAGAGGTCCATCATCTTCCGGATCGAAAAAGGACGTCGCTCTTCCATGATTTCCTACACGACCAGTTCTACCAATTCTATGAACGTATTCGTCAATACTTTTTGGCAAATCGTAATTTATAACATGGGCTACGTTCTTAATGTCCAACCCTCGAGCAGCAACCGCCGTAGCTACCAAAATAGACATTCGACCGTATTTGAAATCGGCCAACGCTTCTTCTCGTTGCCTCTGTAACCGATCTCCGTGAATACTAGTAGTTGGATAATTATTTTCGGATAGAAAAGCAGCGATAAAATCAGCTCTCCTCTTCATTTCCACGAACACTAAGGTACCACTCAATGTACCGGCATCATTTTCTTTCTCCAAAATGTCTTTCAACAAACCCTTCTTCTTATTTTTAGAAACTTCGTAAAAATTCTGTTCTACGTCTGCGCACGCCCCGCCAACGATACCTACCGCGAGAAATAGATAATTGTGTAAAAATCTACCCGCCAAAATCTGTACTTCGTCGGGAAAGGTAGCGGAAAACATCAATGTTTGCCTTTCTCCCGATGGTACCATACTTTCGTGATCTACGATTCTTTCGATACAAGGTAGAAATCCCATATCTAACATACGATCTGCTTCATCGAGTATGAGAAAACGAACGGAAGAAAATCTAATTCTTCCTTTGTCAAGAAAATCTAACAATCTTCCAGGTGTTGCTACAAGTATGTGGCAACCCGCAGATAGTTTTCCTCTTTGGTGCATTACAGACGTTCCACCATACGCAACTACGGTCTTCAGGATTGAATTTAATGCGAATTTAACAATTTGTTGCCAGATTTGTATAGTGAGTTCTCGTGTAGGCGATACAATCACAACCTGTGGTTCGCAATGTGAAGATGTAACAACTAAATCTGTAGGATGTTCCAGTAGCGTGTTTATTATTGGTACTGCAAACGCAGCAGTCTTGCCAGAACCAGTTTGTGCACAGGCCATTAAATCACGTCCACTCATTATAATGGGTAAAGCATATTTTTGCACTGGTGTCGGTTTTGTATATCCAGACTTCCTTATATTTTCCAATACAATATTTCTAAGTCCAGCTTCCTCGAAACTTTGTATTTGTGCTGGTGCATTTTCTCCAGTTACCTTTACCTCAATGTTGTCATACTTTGCAAAATTAATACCCATTTCTACACCATTTTCGAATAAAGATTTCTCATCTGTAGGTAACTCGGGTGGAATGTATATCTCCTTCGGTTTATCATTTTCTTCCGCATCTCTGTCGTTATTTGGCCCACCTCTTCTTCCTCTGTTTCCTCTGTCTCCTCTGTCTCCTCTGTCTCCTCTGTCATTTTCATCATAGTCATTGTTTCCAAATCCACCGCCTCCTCTCCGGAAGTTGTTGCCTTCGTCGTCATCATTTCTATCTCTGTATCTATCGTCTCTGTTACCACCCATGCCTCCTCCTCTGCCACCCCTACCGCCTCCACCTCCACCTCTTCCTCTACCACCTCCCCCTCTGCCATAGCCGCCTCTACCTCCCCTGTTGCCTCGTGCATTATTGCCAAAGTCATTGTTACCATCGTTCCATTGTTTATTACTATCATTTTCAAAATCTCCAAATCCATCGTTATTGCTTCCAGAATTGAAGTCTTTATTCCCTACACCCCAATTGTCATTATTTTCATCATTATTGTTTTGAAATATATACCCTCGTCCTTTCCCATAACTGCGACCTTCTTCTTGTCCGTACTGTTTCCAACAAAAGTATTTTTGTTTCAGCCGAATACTACTAATATCTAGAATTTAATATGCCTTCATTGAAATTGTTTTTTTTTATTAATACTTACGAAACCCTCATTTTGCTGCTGAGGAATAGTGTTTTCACCCCAGTCGTCATCCATTATACCCTATAATGCATTAGTTCCTTCATAAATGAAAATTTATGCAACTTTAAATTTTTATCTACACAGTAATTTTATTCATTGCAGAAAAACATGTAAGGAGATTGTTATTTCATGAACAGCATTATATATGAATATATAGCCTTTGATGGATTTCATATAACTAGCAATAATGATACGTATTTAAATATTTCGTTATATAAGCATTAACAAAAACATAACAGTAAAAATACACAATTATCGAACTAGTAACATAGTTAAAAAATCAATATATATAATCAGACATCAAAAATACACCGTAAACTCGCAATGTTTAGCAGCGATAATAATGATTCACAGGGGTATGCAAAAATGAAGTAGAATATTTCAAAACAAATTTTTTCAACGATCCTTTGTTTCACCCAACGAGTCATAACGTCTTTTTCGAAACACTGTTTAAGTTTGTAGAAACGACAAAAATTATTCGTACAATCAGGTCTGCATAATGCAACAGCTATTAAATTATTTTTCATATGCACATATAAATGACATTGCGTATTACCAAAAAATATTAACTTTGTAACGCGTAATAGAAATGGCACGTGGTTCTCCGCAAAAGAAAGCAGTAGGTTTGCCGGTAAATATGGCCGAATGAAACAATGTAAGGTAAACGTAGAAACTGTTTCACTTACTTTGCGATTGTCTAAGCACGAATATTCGGAAAGAACTATAGGATTGACAAGTTCAGGTGGTTGGACGCGTCAAGTAGTCTTCCTTTTTAACTGACGAAAATCGAGTGAGCTCGTTTCACCGCGAGAATGAAAGCGTTAATGGCGAACCGTTGTCCCTTCCCAATGAGTTGCAGATTAGCCAACCTTGGAAGGATCCAATTCCCACGAATCAGCTATCGAGTTTTGTGGCAGGGCGCATGCGCGTTGCGCACTGCGTTCGTCTCTCACAAGGACGTAGAAAGCAACTTCGGAACCCTGAGACATTTTTAATGTATTCATATTCATGCATCTGCGCATACGTAATTTATTTACATTTAGAAAATATCATTCTTTTGCATAATTTTAATTATGCCGTTAAAGTTGTATTATAATACAGAAAATTAATATATTTACACGGGATTTAATTAGCTTTATGCAATGTTATCTTTATAATTCATATGAACTTCAGAATACACATTTAAAATCTTTTTGATTCAAGAAATTTAATATCTTCTGAAGTTGTAACAATGAAATAATAAGAAATCGTTGTAAGATAGTTCAATAACAGTTGCATTAATCAAAATTTAAGCTGTCGTAATTGAAGATAATTTTACGATTATTGCATCTATAATTGAAATTATAAATAGGTATTTTTCTAAATATATATTGTTTAATGGTGCACAAAACGGAAAGTTAAATTATCTTAGAATATACTTTGAAAGATCGAATAATTTAGAAAATCTGTTAAAACGCCTGCCGTTTCTCAAATAGAATTCGACGGTTGGGTTTCTGACCCATAGAACTACATTTTTTTCAACCGGAAGACCTCTCAGTTATTGTCCTTGAAAGACTGCACATGTTTTGAGTCACATCTTGAAATTATAGCGAATACTAACAAACCAAACATTGGAAAAAAGCAAAACAACCTAGAATCCTTCACATCGAACTGGTATTTACAACGGTTTTCTTCAGTTCTTACGCAGAGCATTCCATTTATATGGTACTTCGTATTGACTCAACAGCCGTTATTTATATTTTAATACAAATTTTCATAAGTCGAAATGTATTTTTACAATAACTTTCAAATTTTTCTCATACTCGCCGATGTGAAAGCACAGTTTCAAAGTTAAGAACTTACATCAGATTTATTAGCTGGAAAATTACCTGATATTCAATTTCAGCGCGCAATTTACTAATTTTACAATTATATTATTTATGTTTCGTGATATCTCGAAGATAGTAATTTCAAATAATTATTTTCCGCGTGACTGCAAGACTACAAAGTAATATGAAAGATAAGATTATTTCTCTATATCAAAAACAATTTCGCTTATCGCAATTCAAAGTGATTTGTTTTTAAACACTGTCATAATATGTAATAACATTTTTTACAGTCTCGCTACCATATCTTTCATTATACTTGTACGATGACATTTCTATTATTTACATGACATCGAAGTGGAAACCGTCGATTAAAATTGTTCTGTTTTTATTAGTTTTCTGCTAACAATATCATTAATCACATATTGATTGACAATCCGAAAGAAACATTCGAATATCTATAATACACCAGTCACACGTAACAGATACAATTTCTCCGAAACAATGCAATTTGTAAGAACGTATTAGCCATATAAAGAAAATGGAGACGACATGCTTAAAGATCATGGAAACTAAACAATTTAATTTAAAGTCCGTTAAATTAATTCTAGATCTTAACCTTGGCAGAACATTTTACCACAAGTAATTCAGTACTGAACGAGTAACACTTTATCTGCCGCTTATTCGTCTCAAATAGCTGTAAAGTTGTATAACTTTAAAATCAAATTGCGAGGTAAAACATATCGCATTGCTTTGATTTATTTTGTTTGAAGGTAATGTGTAATTTCATTGCCATTTATAACACTCAATTAACAATGCTGGTCTACAAAACTGAACTTTTTTTTCGACAGAAAGAACATTTTAACTGATTCTTATGGGTTTTAGAGAAAATCAGTTTTGAAAGAAAATTTAAATTTTCAACGCTCAACATTTTTTTTTACTTTAACCGTAAAAGTTATTAAAAATTTGTTCCACAAGATGATTCTATAAACTCTCCTGAATATAACGATGCATACTACTGTAATATTATAAACGTTCGCAAAAATGCCGCAATTTTTATGAATATTTTCCAATTTATCTTAAAAACTAGACGTCGAGGAGCAAATCTGATGGGAGTATTATATACTTTTTTTTGCATCTTAATTCCCTGTCTTTCTAATAAAAAGACGGTTCTCGATTATTAAATAAATGATTATTCCCCAATATTCAAAAAAGTCTCCATTCGAAAAGCGTTAAAACATCCAAAAAGAATGAAATAAAACGACCCAAGGAGGATCACGCATCTCTGTGCACAGAGGAATCATTAGATTTTATGTTTAAAGTCTGATTCACACTGTCCAACACAAATCGTCACGATACAACTGCAATACGTACCTGCAATTGTAAAAATTGTAATATGTATTTCTGTGGTATTGTTTACAGTACATAGTGCACTATGGTGCATCGACCGGCATAGCCGTCATCGTCACGACGTTAGTCGACCTTGTTTAAAGTATTTTGGATTATATCGATGCGTTCAGGTTTGAATGCATATTGATTAAGTAAAACTACTTAAATACCTAGCCAGTAGCGTAAGCGGCTGTTGCTTGTGCTCCATCTTCCGTGAAGAACTTCATCCTTTAAAAATATATGTATGTTAAAGTTCTATATTTTTCGGTTTAGTTATGAAAATTGATTAATTTAGTAATGGAAATTGAAATTAATTGCTGTAAATATAAAGGGTTTAACAGAGTTCAAAGGGGCAGACAATGCATGGTTTAAAAAAGCCTTCACCAAGCGCGGAATTAAGCAATAACGATTCAGTTTGAATATGCTTAAACGAGTTTTTTCAATGCAAATACGGCTATCGCACGTTCACCCGGGAAAACGACAGAAGTGCTATGTAATGCACGTAAGCTAATTCAAGTATACTTGAGCAAGAATAGAAAAATTCAAAATTCTTTACTAGAATGTTGCAATTTGATTTTCAACAGTTGTACACTTGCGACGTTTAAAGAACCACATTCCACGAATCAGTGGGACTTAAAAGATCGTTTTTAATACGTCGATATTAATTATTAGAAAAAGACACTACATTGCAACATATTAATCAGAATATTACAGAAAATGTGGTGTAGAAAGAATATTTTGACAAAGTTTTTTGATATTGATAAAACCTTGAAAAAATATATACACATCATGTTGGGTTAAGCAGTTTGTTTATTTATGGAAATACCGACTTATTTTTTCTATTAACATTTAATCTAAGTGCTTAAAGTTATTTTAACATAGTTAAACTTTTTAAATACTTAATACTTACTGATCACAAATTACTTTCCTCAAAAGGAATCATTTTGAAATTTACAATGTCTTAGACCACGAGTGTCAACTATATTTGAGAATGAACCTTTTACATTGACGTCTCAACTTTCGAGTAAGTTTTAAATAGAACAGTCTCTGGCTAATCTCCCGGATGGTGGAAAACCCTTAGAAAATGTATGACAATGAAAAGGCAAAGGTTTCCTGATACAAAGCAGGACCGTTTAAGTGTCAGCACCGGGAATGTTCCTTTCCCTCTTTATTACCGCCAAAATGTCGTAAATTTCACTTTCTTAAATTTCAAAGGAGAACTGAAAAAAAGACCTAACTTAAGAAAGTTATACATATTGTTTTTCTAGAATAGAGCTATCAGACCTACAAATAGCTGCATACTAGTTTGCAACATAAAATTTCGAGTTTGAAACATTGTGAGTGACTCTGATTTTACACATATTTGTTTACATACATATTTCGGTGCATGCATGATAAATATTGTTTTACCTCATAAACTGGAAGTTTTTTAAATTTATCTATAGAGTAATATTTGTTTTCTTTGTGAATCCAATATAATCCGTAATATTAATTGTGGGGTTGGAAATGGCAGTAAAAAGGGTATAAAAGGCAACGCACATCTGTGGACTTTCTGGCATCTTTCCATTTTTTTCTGCACTCTTTTGCTTCTCAATTACCATGAAAAGGAAAATGCCTGGTTTTAAGTTCCATGAGGTCACTATTCGTCCTTCTAAACTACGACATACTAAACTTATTACATGCCCCTATATTTTTTAATTTTTGCTTGCCAAATAATTTTTCGTGAATTCCTAAAAGTTGATCTATACTCAAATTATATCAGCGTAATCGACAGCCACGACGAAAAATCGAATTTAATACTTCTTACATTTTTTTATTGCGTCTTTCTAGGTTTTTAAAAGTTATATATTAACAGAAATTTTACCTCAAGTAAATATTAGTATGATGCTGCTTATATAACGTCCCAAATAGCTAAAAACAAATAATACGTGCTTTAGAGTACAAAGATGTAACAGGTTGAGACACCTATCGCATTTCAAATTTCGTAAACCGTATTTTTCCAAGGTTTTAGATAGCTACAATGTAGATATTCCTTATGTTATTTTAAATGTTTCCCGGTTGCAAAGATATAAGTGTAAATTATATTTTGCAAACGTACACGCGGCAATAATATGTTAAAACGCTGAATCACATTATTTCTACACCGAGCGTTTGTTCACGTTTATCTTTTGCTCACGAAGCGGATATATAAATGATAAAAAGACTAGAATGTTGCAGTACTATGTGCAACGTACATATGTACGCATAAACGATAAAAATAATCGAGATCTTAGTGCGCAGCGGAAATGCAGCTGATAAAGTGTCTTAATTTTACTAAACCGCAGAGTTTGAGAACGTTATCGGAGTTGACCTAAATCTTACTATTATACTTACCGGCAATGCAGCTTGTTCGATGCAACGCTGGACAAAAAGGATTAAAAAATAGCCGCTTAAAAACGAAAGTCAAAGGCCTTTGTACTTGAAATCGAAGAAACGAATCAGTTTGTCACATTAATGACCATCCGATTGCCATTGTTTGTACGGATTAGTATCATTTGCTTTGTTAACTTATCGATGGCAATCTGTTTGATTTTTTATTGCAAATTTTTCAAGTTTCCTTTTGCTGATTTTTTCTTACAGGAAGTAATATTCCGTTGAACATCGAGCAAATTATTTTCCTCTGGAATGTATTTTTGTGAAACATACGTTGAATACGTTTGCTGTTAGTTAAGTCATTATTACAGTAATGAACTTATTCCGGCAGTTTGTCAAACTCTTATCGTCAAAGTGTACTTCTTCGAAGATATCACATTTGTAAACTAATAAGACGTTATAATTAAACCGTTATCTCATAGTTGCGGATACTATGTAATTACTGTTCACAGGAATCATATTACTAATTATGTCGATCGTCATAAACGAATAATACTTCTTTATTCTGCAGTCGTTCGTGGTCGATAATTACGGTAAAATCCGGAGCGAATGATTACGAGATTGCATTTTGGAATTCCCATGGTCTCGTAATAACAGAAAACCTGGCGTAACTCAATTAAAGCTGCAATATTTTAAAAACAATATCCACGAGTCTTCCTCGTATCGTGGTACGTTCGTCACAGACACTTTTTCCCAACTGAAATTTATGGATTTCCTTGCAGGTGACTTCATTTCCGTCATACTGAATGTTTGTTTAAAAATTATCTTTATGATAATGCTATTGACATCGATTTCTCTCGTATTTCCATACAATGGTATCGATGCTCCTCTGAAAAAAAAAACAATTCATGATTTTTCTTTTTCATCGCGGCGCAGATAACAAAGGAATTTTCTTATCTGATTATGCGTATCATTAACACTAGAACTACCAAACCAGTCAAAATGACTGGTACACAATTTTTTCCAAAAATTCTCCAAGTTTATAGAAGAGTCTTAGAATAAATATTCTGTGTCAATCTTAAAAAACATAAATCTTCGAATAGATTAGCTTTTCCGACTCTTGGTCCCTCCTTTTTCAAAGTACTTATTTAATATTTTGAAATATGATAGATTTAACGCCGGTAGTTCTAGTGTTAACGTATTATTGACTGATATTTTGCTTTTCATTCATTCATTACCGATTGTTTCGTACTCCTCGAATTGTCTATAAAATGAATAATATCTTTGAAAATATCTGCATTTATTCCTTTGCACTCCGTTGTCGCCGCGGCGGCGACATTGTAATAGAAGTTGATAATTCCGTTGTCAGGTGAATCCGGTGCATTCTTATATTTTTTTATATTATAATGCAATATTTTAAAATGTATACGCCCTTTTCTTTTAAATACAAAGCAAGAGTTTCAATATTCCATAGATGTGCACTCCGACAATTGTAAGTATTTTTGGAGTAACTGATAGCTCATAGTAAAAATGACTCGGAGTGCAAAAGGTTATTATTTCCGTGTGAAAGTTCGAATCGTACGATCTTATAATTAGATGTCGTACTGTCGTGTATGCCTTTGATAGTCCGTTTCGTAGAATGACTTTTCCTCATTGAGCATACCTTTTATATCATTTAGAATTAAATGTCAGTCAGCACGACGGAATCATGATTTATAGAAAGTCACACAGAGTGACGTTATAAATGATCGAAAGGCTGTTATATACAATCGACCTTAGTACATTAATGTCACGATGAAAATTACGTTAGCTTCGTGGAATATCATGAGAGGTTTTCAGGAAATTAAGTCGTAAACGGCAAAGAAATCTTTTTTGCAAATTAAAATCTATTTTATCCGTCGTCCTCCGCCAGACAATCACTTACCTTAATTCTTTTAGCCTCTGCATTCATATCTGAAAATATACGGTTTTATTTGCTTAAAAAGAATTGAGAATTATTTTTGTGCATTTCAAATAATTGTAATTTATGGTCGTGTCAGTAGTGATAGATTTATAAATAAAAGAATTAAAGAGTCCTAATTACACTAGAAACTGTGATAATTTTATTTGCAATCATGTAGTTCATGTAATTATTATTTTAATAATTACAATGAAAGGATGCATATTTAGGAAACCTTAAGTGGTAGCTTCACCTGCATAATATAAATTTGTGGAGGAAAATTATAATTAGTGCCATTATTTAATATATACATATATAATTAATAATGGCATAACTATTACCAATAAAATTATTGAAAAGCTTAGTATTAATTTATATGAATTTATCCATATTTAATATTTTCAAATATCTAGGAAAAGGTCCATGGCTAATGGAAAAAACTTGGCTACAAAGTAATTTTAATTTCATCGTGTAACGACCACAATTTTGGTCGTACGGCCTGATCGGCAAGAAAACTTTTCCGAGTGATTTCTTGGACGCGGTTGTCCCACCATGTCCATCCTGGACGAATGACAACCGAAAACAAAACACTCCTTTCGTCGGTCACATGACGATGCAACGAATATGCGGCCCTTTCGGCCAATAACGCGTTAGAATCGAAAATGACGTGGAACGAGGGATGTCTCTATCCGTTAGTTGAATCAGAACAAACCACAGACCAGAGGACTTCTTCACTTTTGCGAGGATTACATATGTCAGGGCTGCACGAGACTTGCACGCCAGAGCCGTCCTTGGAAGAGCGCCGCCTATCTCCCTCCGCCCGCGTCGAGGCGCGTAGACCGCGAATTATATCGTCAGAAATAAAAGTTGTTATAACGCAAATTCCATTTTCATGTTTAATGTACGTACCGTGAAGATTACATTTTATTACTAGAAACATGTATCGGTGTCGGATACCGATTGCTAAAGTTACGATGACTTCGATTATATCTTTGGAAATTCTCAAACCACAAAATATCTTCTACGTATCTTCATTCAGTACTTCTCGATAAAGAAGGAAAGATAAATTTGAATGTGCAAAGCTTTCCTCTCAAAGGTAAAATGGGGAAAACACATTCCACGTATCACCACCATTCTGAAAATTACCTTGAGTCACTTATCAATACTTTTCCCTTACATTTTTACAATATTTTTTGTACCCCAAAATTAACAGTACATTCTAAAGCAACAGCAAAAATTATTAAAATTTCACTTCTCGTCTCTTCTTCGTCTCAATCAATTATCCCAATTGTACGCAGAATAAATAGCCACCTCGACAGGATGCATTAATTACCATTCCGAAAATGAACCCAAAGCCATTACTATTAATTGCACCACTGTTCCATGCGCCTTCACCTCGCGCTCTAGAATGAGCGACAAGCTTACATTTAACCCTTTTAGTGCCGAGCGAAAGTATCGTACCTATGCGAAGAATGCCGGGCCAATTTGACGAATTTGCTAAGGTTTGAGAAAAAGCGCATAAAAACCAAACTAAAAATGATATTTACAAAATTCAAAAAGCAGCACATTGGGAAATAAAGAAACAATAAAGTAATGCCAATTGTATCTCAATATTTGTTGAAAATCATACGAATAACATAATTATAAAACTTGATGAAAAACGTATGACGTATAAATATTACATTTTCAATCATTTTTAACAAATTAACTAATATCGGACCTTAGAACTAAAGGATAACTCCATGATGTACGGCAGGCCTCAGACGAAGTCTCGGCACCAACCAGCATAGAATATAACAAAAAGTTGAACCCAAAAACGATTTTTTTAATTTTTTTGCAATGAAATTAGACCATTTATAACGTTTTATAAATTTATTTTGAGATAGAGTTTTCTCGCAATGCGAATAGTAAGACGCCATCCGATACGCGACAATACATCGTCGTTGGCACTTTTCGCAAGTGTTGCGAACGACGATATATCGTCATTCGGCACTAAAGAGTTAAAGACCAACAAGAAAACTAAAATTTCACTTATATCAACCGATTGCCCTAATTATATACTGAATGAATCACTACCTTGATACGATAAGCCGCGCAAGAAAATATGTTCCCCAGCGTGAATTCAGCTTCAAAGTATTCCATCCGAAAGGATTAACCTCAGCAGCAAAGAGTCCGAGCGATCAGTCGTACATTTCTCCTCGACGTCAACGAGTCGAACCAGTGAAAATCGCTGCTCAACAATCGTTCTACCGTTCACTTTCGTCATGTTGAAATACAAACTACGTATTGTCATTATTGCGACACGGTCAAGTTGAGGGAGGACAAGAAGTCGTGATAGTAAAGAGACGACGATCAGAAGCGATAAAAAGAAGCGAGGGAGCGCATAACGGAATCACGACGTCATTGACGGCCGAGCCGTGATCGCGTTTCTGTTATCAGTCCGCTCGGCTCGTAGCCGCATGTATCGGCTTCGCGAAGATGACACGCGAGTTCTTTTGTGTGGGTGGTCGTGCGAGCGCGAACCACGTGCAATAACGTAGAATAAGACGAAGAAAAGAGGAAGAAAAAGCGCAGTTTCGCCATAGCGACGAGTCAGAGCGATAGGGTCAGTTTCCAGTAACGTGTCGGTGCTGAGTTTTACAAATGGCTTGCTGGAAGAAAGGTGATAAAGAGGTGTGACTTTATTATACAAAATATATTTATTTCTCTTTTTCTTCATGGTTTTCGTTTTTTCATCGGCGTTATTGCGCTTGGTTGATCGTAGTGATCGGTGAATATTAGGAACGATTTGAAATTGTTTTAATGGAGATTATTAGAAACGGAGCGAATGAACAAGGAAAGGTGATCGGAATAAAGTCGATGTGAAATCGTCGCGTGTTTTTTGGATTCTTGAAAAGAAGTTTCGGGAAAGAAATTGGGATCACATTGAAAGGAAGGTCAGAGGTCGCGTTGTCGAGATAGTCGAAGCCGCATGAGGTCTCGTTATCGAAAACTTTTACAAGGAAAGGTCTTTCCCTCTTTTACGAATTATCGCGAAGTTGCAGTTGAACAGTGATTGACAGTGTTAATAATCGCGAGTGTTTGCGCGAATTTAACTTTGATTTCAGCGCAAGACACTGTAAAGTATTGTGTTATCGTGTTACCGAGGAACGGCGAGAGAAGTTTATTTTCAATTTGTGCATTCCAATCGTAAGTCGGACGTTCGTTAAAGCGACAAAGTGTTTCTGTCGTCCAGATGGCACGCGTAGTAAATCCACGTGTTTTCTATGCCTCGAAATTGAAGTGCAATAAATCGTCTGCTTCTTTTCTTCGCGTAAACAGTAATAAAACGTCGGCGGTCATAAGGAGGGATCTTTTCGTAGCGGAATACCTCAATCTTTAGAAAATCATGGGACAGTAGAGTGGCACATGATAGAAATAGCGGTATATTTAATTAACACGTACACGCGCCGCAAAGGATGAAATTAATTTTTGGAGTAAAGTATCACTTGCATTTTTCTGTGCATGAATTTCAAATCGTAACGTAGTTACAAATATTTTTAAGACGGGAATAATATTATACTGAAACTAATTAATTGGAAAATTCTTTTTTTCTCTGGATTTAGTTAAAATATATGTAATTACAGAATTAAAGGAAGTCTATACATCAGTCCTAAGTTACTAACAAAACTAGTGATTAAACTACAAGTCAATTTTCCAAATTTGTCTGATGTATTTTCGAAATATCTATTTTTATTCGCCGTTTCATCTTTCGAAGCTCACACTCTTACAAATTTAATATTCCATTGTGTTGGTCCATCGAATCACTCTCCAGTCTCCCAAAATTTTGTGAAAACCAATACCACAACCACAGTGAAAAGTGACGACTAATCGAGAACACTTTTATCCCTAGATTTTTAACGTAACGTTTCAAAGTGTTTATAACCAGTTTTATTAAATCAAAAAACCTTGCCAATCTTACGTAACACTGGTTGCACTCAACATTCAGACTCCGTGCTATTTTAAACGAATTAAAAATACCAGTGTCTTCCGCAAATTACAAGTTGACGTTCTCCAAAAGTTATTCCGTTTCATCCACCTGTGTAATAGACTGTAATCGAGCGATTCATCTTCATCAAGAACGTCCTCGGGAATCGATGAAAACGATCCTGAACAACGACGAGCATACGCGTATTCATTCGGCACGATCAACCGGCAAGAACAATGGCGATGCGGCGGTAATGAGGACATCACCGTTGATGAATATTCACGTCGCACTGTGAATCGGCAATTTTCCTGAGACGTTGTTGTTGGACGATTCACAACCATCAGGGAGATCGTCGGGACGTGTTACACCTTTTTGACGTATTCTTAAAAACGGCTCGCTATTCGCGCGCTCCTCGGACTCTGGAAGCTATGCCAAGATCCTTGAAAACGATCCGACACGTCATCGGCTGTTTATCGTGATTACGTTCGCCTGTTTACACGCTCCCCGTTAGTTCGAGGAATGGGCCTCGATATCTCGACTGCTTTTAATCGTATCAATGGTAAGATTCATCTTACATCCCAGACACAGCGGTGCCCTTTGCTTTCGTTTTAACCCGTTACACGCAACGTTGCCTTTTCGAAAGTGCAACTGGAATGCATACTGAGAAGGGATTTATGACTTTAACCCTTTGCGGACGGAAGCTTTTTTGAATATTTTCATGAGAATGTCAGAATGTTAATGTATACGAATTATAAATTACTATTCGCGTAATCATATTTCAATGGCTATATTCCGATTTTCCATCTCTAATCGTGTTACACGTGACGATGAGCTCTGATCAAATTTTTTTGTTTGGCCACATATATGCATCCGTAGTACACAAAGGGTTAATAATCGTTACGCATAAAGGAAATATAATTGATGAGAATTTTGAGAGGAATTATAATACTAGGATGTAGTTGAGGATTTTCGACTAAGTTAGTATCTAATGGAATTTAACATTTTGGAGTTGGAAATTCTTTTTCAATTTGTTATCAGTTAATTGAAACTGCTTTAATAATTAATCTCCAGTTGCTAAATGTTTTTCTTTGACTATGGATAGTAATTGTATTTTAAAAAAGTCCGATTAATGTACAAAATGATTTTTAATTCCTAAAGGTAGAAATATACAAAATTAGATGTGACACAACGTTACGTCGATCATAGTTCAATTCAAGAAAGAATTAATAAGCATTACGTTTCTGTAAAACACAGTTTTTACATATTTATCAATTATACAGAGTGATTCATAACAAGTGTAAGAAGCTTTGACGATAAGTAGAGATTGTGTAATTCTAACAGATCAAATTTTTATTAGCCTCATAGTTCAAATGTTCTAATCGTACGGTGTAGATATATGTATGATTTTATAGAGAAACGGAAAGCATTTCTTCGTGAGACATCAGAAAATACGGGTACATATGTACATGACTGAATTATCATTATACCGACATACGAATTGAACGTGAATGTTCTGTTCCCCAGATTTTAGTCTCATATTAATCTTTAAATTTATCATGTATTAAAATTTTGTTAACGCTCTTATTTAAATGATAGAAACAATTTCATAGAATTTAATAACATCAACAATATCGGCACTGCACCATTTAACCCTTTGAGGACTACGGACGCATATATGTGGTCTGAGAAAAATTCTGATTATACTTTAACGATGTAAGTATACGTGATTAGAGTTAAAAAATTGTAATATAACCGTTGCAATATGATTACGCAAATAGTAATTTATAACGTTTATACATTAACACTATGACTTTCTGATAAAAAGGTGGTTTTTCCTCGCGAAAGAAGAGCTTATTTCTCAATACTAAAAAAAGTCTCTGTCCCCAAAGGGTTAATCTTTTAACAAATTTACCTTTTAGCCAAAAGTATCAAAAAGAAAGATTGCTCTGTATTGCATTTTAGTTTTTCTATCGCTTTTACCTTTTTCTACCTAAAAGTTCTCATTTGTCAAACCCGAATGATAAAAATGCAGTGTACGTATTACCATCAGTGTCGTATCATAATGTCTGCTAAATTTTGCATGCAAAACAGAACGCCATCGCTCTGTTGATACCTAAGTAATTAACATATCGAAGCACTCCTCGAACTCAACAGACACAGCACGAGCTGCCACTCGAGCTTTCTACGGTCTCCCATTCACGCCACACCATTCGATTCATAGCGTTTTTACCGGCTCAGAACCTCGGGATACTTTCTCGTCGATGATAATTCTATTGCCACGCTCAAACATTAGCTATCGTGCCCCCGGAATACTTGTTAAATCTACACATTTTAATCCAATTGTTTGTTTGTTTCTTGTATCGTTTCGTCTTTAACACGTTGAATGTCATGGGGGTCACCGGTGTGAGGCACTGCTCAATTCGATGAAATTTCTTATGATTTTTAAATTGCGATATTCACGGACATGCTAATATATTCAGTACTAAAATATTGCTGTTAGAAAAGTGAAGTATCACTGAGTACATAACTATTCTTATTTTTAACATTTCTATTCTATAATGATGCGGTTTTAACACGTTCGGCACGGTGAGGCATAACGCTGATGCCTTCACTGGCTGTCTTAACCGTTTGAGTGCTTAAGAATTTTCTTGTATATATGCTAAAAGTCCGGAATGAAATGCGTAGTTATTTTTTTTTTGGAAAATAATAGAAACGGTTATAATTAACTCTAATTATTACATAAAAAGTAATTTTTACCAACAATAATATTTTTTATTCTCACTTATTACAAGAGTGTTTTGCTGCACAAATTCCATGAATTCCTTTTTCATATATAGCGCAAATTAAGTTGGATCGTTTAATTGCATTACCATTTTTTTTACTGCATACATCACACTGTCGCAAGTCGTCTTATCCTGCTCTCAATTAACACTAGATTTACGGGAGCCGTCAAATTGACGGGTTCCTACTTGTCTTATAAACATTTCTCAAATTTACATAGACGCTGTACAGTAGATATTTCACGTGTTCTTTATAAGACAATACTGACTTAACGAATTGCCATCTTTGCGGCTTGATTCCTCTTTTTTCAAAGTCCTTATTTAATATATTGCAATTTAACAGATTTCAGGCCCGTAAATCTAGTGTTAATGGGAAAATTATATCGTAGTAACATACAGCAGCGCGATTGCGCTTCTATGCATTTTTGGCACAACACAAGAGAAGCGCGATAGCGCTTCGCCGCACTCAACGGTTAAAGACGATGAGGTATAGACATGATGCCTCATAATTTAACTAACTAAAGATTGATAAAACTAGATTTAAATGTTTGACACTATATAAAATATTTGTTATTGTCACTACCAAAATAGTTCGCAGTCCTTTGTGAAAAAAAAGTATGCTCTACACCCGTGCTTAACGTGTTAGTAGAAACAGTTTCGGTTAGGTGGAAATGATGGAATTAGCGAAATACGGGTGTCATTCAACGTGTTAATTGCTATAGTAATTTTAAAGATCTACAGTTTGGTAGGTTGCGACCACCGAAGCCATGTTATAAATGTGAGATTCTTAGAATAAGCTCGTGACCGAAAGAAAAGACGAGCGCATAGCAATGAAAAGATTATATGCATATGAAAACGCGTGTCGTTGCCAAAGAGACAAAGTAGCCGATCGGAAAGTTGTCCGTCAGCCGAAGAGGCCAAAAGTCGTTCGTTAATTTATTCTCGTGGTTTTATTTCTAGCTTTATTATCATTCATTCCATTTTATTTTTAAGTTTAATCTGGTTCTTTTTTCGAGAAACTCTAAAATCCCTATTACATATCACATTAATTATCTCTTAAAGGTGATGGAAATTTAAACTCGGAACAACTAATTGGGTGAACTACGATTGTCAAGTGGTAAAGTTTCGGACTCGCAGTTAGTAGGCCCAAGTTCAAATACCCTGTCACTCTTTGGGCATTCTTTCATATATGATATGTAATATCGTAGTCTCACCTGTTCAAAGCCCGCCTAAAATAGTAGGTCCTAGATAAAAATACCGTGCCAGTTGAAACCAAAAAGTTGAAAAAAAAAAAAAATAACCAATTAAAGATCCGTGCTTTCACACCCACCATAGTCCTCAGTGCAATCGTTCCACCGTTTCGTATCTTTTTCGTCATTCCATCGTCGTTTTCCTTTCATCCACGGAAACGCTTTCCGTTACGTGGAAATTTCCGTTCTTCGATAAAAATACGCTCACCGCGTAAATGCACGAAGGTGAAAATTTGTATATGCGATAATATTATTCTTCCCCTTCAGCACACATTACGATCGTAACCAATGGTTATTAAATTACTAATACCTCCTTTTTTGTTCCGGGAAGGAAGGAGGAAAATTGCTCGTAATTCATTGAAACGATCGCACACGTGCTGGACGATCCGCAGGGACAGTTATAACGTGTATTACGCAAGTGCTCCGGCGAAAACGTAGAAAAAAAAGCGACTCATGTTGGATAGTTCCTTTGTGTTATTCATGTTGTGTACATGCAATTGTTCTTTTGAAAGCTGAATTTGAATAAGCACGAAATCAACTATGGATGATATAATGTCTACCGTTCGCACTCCGAATTATTGCCTTGATTTATCGCCAACTAGGTGAAATTAATTTCGTGAGATTCTTTTCCGTTGATGGTCCATGTTCATTCGAAGATAACAATACATATAGCTCCTGTGGGTTATTTCATCTATTTGCAGCCGTAAGCGGAATATTCCGCGGATGACGATCGTCTTTTATCGCCCAGCTGCGGAATACTCCGTCCTGTACAATGTTAAACAGTTGCGCACGGAAATGCACAGTACTGCGGCTCTACTGCCGTATTTAGAGCTATGATGTAAATGGGTTAACGCTAGATCTACCAAGATGGTGAAAATGACTTGTGCTGAATTTTTATAAACATTTTTGAAATTTCTACTGCTGTTTCTTTTTCAAATTTCCACGTCTTGCAGACTATAAACGATTAAATCGATCAAGTTTTTTCCTTCCTTTGTTTCTTTTCTTGTAAGGTGTTTATTTCATATTTGTAACTATGTCATATTAATCGTCGGCAGATTTAGTGTTAAGTGAACATATAAAATCATTGTGAAACATCAAACTCCGAAGTATAGCTCGACGTAAAAGTGTAAAGGGATGGCAGTATGAAAATCTGTTACTCTTAACGTTCTATTCTTACCTGGTTTCAAAATATATCTTGTTCCTTTCACTGCGGCCTATTTCAATCGAAAAATGATCTTACGATAGGAAGATATCCCTTTGTGAATCACCGAGGCGGTTATACCTGAGGCCCTGCGGAATAACAGTTCTGTGAATTCTTACCAAGCATACTTTTAAAACGGAAGAGTTACCTGCCTCGGTTTCATCATTCGAATTTCTTCATCTAAATACATGTTAACTCTGCTTTGACGTATATATACGTCATCCGCGAGTAGCAAGTTGTTTTCCCATAACGTATATATTCAGCGCGCAATACGAAAGAGTTAAGATAAAATGACATTGAGAATTCGTTAATAGTTTGTATAGAAGTGCTTTGGGTCGATTTGCATTTGGAAATAGATTCCAAGAGATCACGAATTCCGGATATAATGTTTAGTGACATTTGTTCCGATAATGCAAGTAATTAAAGTTAAGAATCTAAAAAAACTCATTGAATTATATCAATGAATTTGTCTATAAAGAACGAAAAGTAGAAGTCTGTAAATAAATGGTGTTTGTTGAGACGAATGCATACAATTAGAAAATTTGCAGTACAGTTTTATTGTTTAAAGCTTTGCTTTTGAGAAGATTAAATTTCAAAATGAGGTACATGTGCACTTGACTAAGCCCTGACATAACAGATCTCGTTCTGATGTTTTATTTCTGTTCGCATTCGTATTGATAAACACTGGTATTAACATCAAATTAAATACTGATAATACGTTTATAAAGGATTTCAATAATATCCGACAGAAATAAAGCGTAGCAAAATACGAATTTGCATACCTACGGCTTTTACAAGTAGAAATATATAATTTCAAATTGTATTAAATTAGTAATGTTAGACAATATAATTTAATAGTACATTTTCAGATTGTACTTCCTCATAAAATACTTTCACTCCAATTGTAACATTTGCTCTGATGCGCCATTTCGTATACACATTTTTTGTAATACGGAAATTGCACAATTTTCAGTCCAAATGAACAGTAAAGTTTCGTTGACAGGTCTAATTTCGCTATATGATTTTAATTTCAAATTATTTCAGACTCAAAATATTTGAATATCTATTTAATCGAGTCAACCAAATTTTATTGTCTATAATTTCCTATTACTTCAAAACGAAGCTGTTGGGACTAATACATCAACTTGTCATCATTTTCATAATTTTCATTAGACTTGCAATTGCAATTTCCCACGTTACACCGATCAAAAGGAACATCGAAATCATATATTGACCGGTGTTTACCAATTTAACACTAGAACTACCGGCGTTAAATCTATTATATTTCAATATATTAAATAAGTACTTTGAAAAAGGAGGAATCAAGAGGTGGAAAAAATGACCGATTCGACGATTTATGCTTTTTGAGATAGCCGTAAAATATTTATTCTATGACTCTTTTATAAACTTGGAGAATTTTTGGAATAATTTATGTACCAGTCATTTTGACTGGTTTGGTAGTTCTAGTGTTAAGACAAATCTCATCGCATCTTATCCAATTAGCGCGAAACTTCTAAACAGCAATCTCCTTCATCTATCCAAAATCTTCTAAAACACTCAGTGAATCCGTCTGTATAAACTTAACCCAAATTTCAAACCAACTTGTTAACTCATGCTGATCGAGCAACATATTCGAAGAAAAATCTAGATATCATTGATACCTTCGTAAATATTGACTCGCAACACCTATGACAATATACGACTTACATTATATGTACATATGTATATATATACGTGTATATATTAGATGGACCGGAAAGTAGTGTCGTTTCTCCAGATATTTTGTTAAAAAATCAATTGATTTTTATCGGTCCGGCATTGAAACTTTGCACACTAGGTGACAAAAGGTTGTGGATAACGAAGCTGGTTACAACATTCATTAGAAATAAAAACTTGTTACAAATTTATTTGTTTGAATTTAATGTAAAAAACGACATTACTTTCCGGTCCCCCTAATATATACATATGTACGTATAATGTAAGTCGTATGTTGTCATAGATGTTGCGAGTCAATATTATATATATATATATACATATATATAATAC
This sequence comes from Cerceris ruficornis, assembly GCA_963989415.1. Classification (NCBI taxonomy): domain Eukaryota; kingdom Metazoa; phylum Arthropoda; class Insecta; order Hymenoptera; family Crabronidae; genus Cerceris; species Cerceris ruficornis. Next base: position 38,761,894 of record OZ022517.1, on the reverse strand, counting down.
GAATGTTTATCCGGAACGTGATTTGCATCATTCGCGGGAGCGATGAGTAACGAAGAAGAGGAGCGAGTGCAGCGGTGACTGTTGCGGTAGCGTGACGACTTTCGTCGACTATCCGAGGCTCGAGCTAGAAGAACGAGGTGTTCGCACACGTACGACCAAGTGCTAGCCACGTTCGCGCAAATGCACGTGCGTTTGCCTGAATATGTGTGTCACAACCCGGCAAATGAGTCATTCCCTTCTTTGCCATTGCATCTCGTCAGCCGATCGTAATAATAGAACGAAATTGATTCACTCACCGAGCCGACAATTTGTTTCGACTGTTATTCAACGGAGAGGGGATCAGCTTCTTTTTATCGTCGGTCGATGATGTTGGCAAAAATGCGTTTCTGTTGATGATGGAAAAGATTAGATAGTGGGATGTTAGGATTCGAATTTTTCTTTCTTTCTTTTTGAGAGACGGAAGTGAAATATTTTTGTTATTTTGAATTTTTTGCTATCACTCTTTGTTGTTGTTGTAAGGTGGATAAAAGAGACACGAATTTTTTAAGTCACTTTTCTGCGATAAATATATTTTCTTTATGATGGAGTAAGAACTTTGTCGAGGTGTTCACCGCCATGTGAGTTTTATTGAATTTCTTTGGCGGATGTACCTGGCGATAGGAGACATTATAGGGTTGAGATGTGTAAATTAATAGATTATTTCAGATTAGTAAATAATTGCTACTGTTGTTGCGATTTCTTAATGTTAAATTCCGCCAGGAATAAAATCTTTTGTAACTGGGAGGGAACAATTTATAGGGCTGACGTTCACGCGAGTCTTCTGCAACGTCACGATAAGAAAAACACGAACTTAAACTTCAACCACCTATTTCCGAAGTACCCTCTATATCTGTCGTGTCCAGAAATCATACAAATTTCCGTTTCACTTGGCTGCCTTTCAAGAGGCTCACAAGAAAAGACCAAACCGAAGAGTTATAACTGACGTTTCGTGTGACATCATTCTAGCCCTAATTTTGAGAGGCGTTTGTTCCTTTCATCGCGCGAAAAACGAAATCGTGTCTCGTCTCCCGGAATTAAATATTTCGTAGCGAAAGAGTAATATGGCGGTGTAATTTCTAATTATGGTTTAAACCTAAGATAACTATTATTTATACATTTACAATTGTCAGATTTATTATATTAATTATGATACCGAATGAGAAAATACCAGACTCAAAATAATTTTGAAAATAAAAAATGTTTTGCATACTCAATCCAAGTGTCTTGGAATATACGAAGTAATATTTAATTACTGGCTTCGTCAAACAAAAATAAGTATCTAACGGTAACAGAATTTTATAAAATTAATTTCAATCGGCTGATGGACAGTTACAAAAATTATTCAGACCGCAAAAAGTTAATATCACTCCACTTGCTTATATATTAAAATTCCATATAGTATCGACTACAAATTTCTATATTCATCGCTTCATAATGTATGCAAAAATTAAAATACCACAGAATCGTTATATCATACAATAAGGTGTACATGGTCATTAACACAGTGAATTCTTTGGGGCATTAAAATCGACAAACTGAACCGATACTATATTAGTCTCGAGTGTGCACGTTGTCTCAACGCAAACATTTCTCGCTGTTTTCCCAATTTTATCGCTCGTTCTTACCGCAATCGTTCAAAGTCAATATAGAAGGTATGTAAAGATAATTACACTACTTGTTCGGCGTCTCATTACATCGAGTGCTTATCGATAATCCTTATCATGTCGATCGCGTGCGCGATACATCTCGATTGCGATTTACATTGTAAAAAGTCGACGGACGAGTTGGATTCGGGAACGGAAAAGCAATCTGTCCGGGTTTCATGCACCGTTAACACATCAGAGAGATCGCTCCTACTCGTATTACCATTACCCTTGGGATCGTGCGATCTAAGAATTCGCCTACTTTGACACGATAAAGCGTCATTGAGTTAACGCGAGAGGCTTTCGAGGCAGGGTTTCTCGAGTAGGTGTTATCTGGCCAACTAAATATGCGCATATACTTTCAGCGTGATTTACTTTTCAAATTCATTCCATAACCCTCGGACATTGCACGGGGATAAATTTAAACGGGCGATATACCGTAAGTATCGCCGACGTCTTGCGTAGCTACCGAAGAATTTCGAGTGGTACGATTGGAGATCCGAAATTTGTTTCGAAGGTACTATTGAACTTGTTCTCTTTAACTACACAGTACTGTGCGTTTAAAGTTGTTGAGGTTGAATAGCACTGAATATTATGCAGTCGTTTCGTCTGCGAGGTGTGATTTTCAGCGTTTTTCTGAGATTTGAATCACCGAGGTTATGATTTATGGATCTTCTAGGAAAGATATCTTACAAGGGAAGTTCAGGAACTGATACACTCAGATTTTTATGAAACTTTGCATAAATATTAATTAGACTTTTCTCAGAAGATACCTGCAATTCCTTTGTGCCCGTTTTCAACTTTGAGGGAGATATCAACCCCTTTGTTCGAACCACCCTTTCTATATAACAGCACCCTTTGTATATAACCCTTTCTAGTAAACAACAAAAAATATTAAAAAATGGGTTGAAATAAAAGTTATACCGTTTCTTGAGATCTATAAAGCTCCATGTAATTTTCTTTGAAAAATTGAATCCTCCCTCCGCTCCCGCCCCTTCTCTTTGAAGAACTTTATTTGTCTTTTCGAATCAATAAAAGCATCCTTTTATTACCACGGACAGGACGGACAGAATAAGTTTGAACCTGTTCGATCAAAAGAAAGAAAATTCCATAATTTTACATGTTCTTTCATCCGGTTCGCTCCGATCTGTCCTGTCCGTCCTGTTCGTCCTCTCTGTTCTGAATGTCCTGACTGTCCTTTCTATGTTGTCTGTACTGTGTCTCTATGGCCTGTTCTGCCGCACCTGTGTTTCCACAAAAATTTACATGCACATTTGTAGATCTCAATGAACGGTATAACTTTTATATTAACTACTTTTTGCTATCTTTTGTTCTTTACGACTTACAAGCACGCATATAGAAAGGACGGTTCGGGCAGGGTTTATATCTCCCTCAAAGTTGCAAACGGGCATGAACGAGTTACAGATATGTTTTTAAATATCTCTAATTAACATTCATGCAAAGTTTTATCAAAATCGGTGTGTAGTAGTTCCCGATCTTCTTTTGATAGATGTGGTAAAATGAGGGACCAGAAACAAGGCACTTGAGACGGAAGGGGAGATTACTCTCGCACCGTCTATCCCCGCCATGTCGGTCTTGGAAACCTGAGATCGACGAATGACAACCGAAAATAAAACACTCCTTTCGTCGTTCACATGACGACGCAACGAATGTCCGGGTCTCTCTTGCCAATAGCGCGTCAAAATCGAAAATGCGTGAGGGAGAGGGAAGTCCCTATCCGTCGGGCGAATCAGAGCAAATTACCCCTCAAGTGTCTTGTTTCTGTTCCCTCAGTATACGAATTTGAACATTCAGCTGTTATCCAAGCTAGTCGGACATTGATTGCAAACGGAGTAACACTTTATAAGAAGCTTTGAATTAGTTTTTGCGTTAGATTCATTTAAACTCAACAGGACTTATGACTTGTAAATGATTTGCATTGGAGTATTATTAGTTTTTTCCCCATTCAGTTCGTTGCAAAGTGTGAAACAGTACTTGGGCAGTATCAAATCGTTGTCTGGAAAATGTTAAGAGTTTCTTCTTAGATTCAGGGTGGTCCATTGCTACACCTGTCGTAAATTACAACGGGCACAAAACACTTTAGCGACAGCGGGCCGTAATGTGAACCCCGTTGAAACTGCTTCTCGAAAAATTGTACAAGGAGAAGCACGCCCTGACTTCGGTATTATATTTGGTGGAATATATTATTATTTATTACATATTCGTGCGTTAACCTTACTTTGTATTCCTTTTACGTCAGTAATCTTGTAATGCGTAATACTATTTCTGAGGAATGATCGCAAATTGGAGCTTTTAGTGCAAATGATAACTTTATGGAACACAGCTTCCGGTTCAATAAATGATCGTGATTATTCAGAAGCAGTATCATATTATACAGTATTTTTAATTTTTTCCTCTTCCTGGATAAGCATTCATTTGTTAACTCGGATATTTGTTAATGTGCGTGCTTATATCATTGGCATTACATTGTATCATTTAAAATAATGAGGAAAAAACCGATTGCATATTACAATAAATAAGTTATACATGCAACACGATACATAATAAGTATCCACGAGGTATTGCACGATTCGACTGTGACAACAAAAGTAAGGCTGTATTTCATTCTGGAAAGTAAAAAGAAACATTGATATATGTTTATGTTGGTTAACTGATCGGTTTCTTTTTAATACAGAAAAGAATCTACTATTTTAATGATACAGCAAATTCACAGTACCTAATTATGTTCTCAATTTGTAAATAACAAATGCAACGTATTATAATTTCTTATACTTTGTTTATTATTTCTTATACAAGAACTACTAATAGTCAAATATCTGCAGCCGTATATACACATTTTTGCACCAAGTTTATTCCATTAACATAATGATTAATTTGACCAAAATCTGCCAAATTAAATTACAAGAACCATTTCTCCTCTTTTCCTAACAACTCGATGCTTTAATTGTTGTACATCGAAGCTTGATCTCGGTAAATCAAAAAATCTATTTGCTATCCTCCTCGCGAATATTTAGTCGCCAGCTTTCAAATTCGGTTAAATTAAAGCTGCGCTATTACAAATAACGTATATACACATCCTTCACGTGCAGCCTATTAAATAACATATACGTACGTCTTTCACAATCACTGTATTAAAGAACGTATATACACGTCCTTCGCACCTGAAAGGTTAAATATCGTTGACTTATTCCCATGCCCCGATTATCACCATTCTTTGACGATAAACAACCGCGACGGTGAGGACACATTATCGTTACTTCGGAAGGTGACACGCGATACAGACGGTGATCTGACGTAGTTCTAGTTTACACTCACCGGCCCTGACCGAGGATACTGCTCTTGCGGCTGGTTAGCTCGCGTTAAGCGATTTTTCAAAAGAAAAAGCTTCTTCATGATCGCCTCTTAGAAACGGTTTTATCGATTTCCTCACCTCAGCACGAGTCTTCAGCTTCGATGCCGAAGGGTCTTTGTACACAACTCGAACTGGAGATTTGACAGTTAGTACGGGTTTTAATTTCAAATGATTTTTGATAAATGATCCACAACCGAGGTATCTGTAACGCTCAACAAATGCTGGAATATTCAGAAGTTTTGTAGATGTATGCATTTTTTATGGAAATAATTAAGTATTCATTGGTGGATACAATTGCGTGCAATTATTTTACATGATTTCAATGGAGTGGCCAACTTGCAAAATCTGAAGATAAAATAATATACTGCAATGTATATATTTTAACTTAAAACGAGTCCGACTGTAGGTGTTATTTAATTCATGTTTTTCTATAGCACCATTTTTCTATGGTGGTTTTAGTCATTGACCACCTTTAGGAAATATGTTTACAATTCTGTTCGGCAAGGAGATAATTGCACAATTCTTAGAATGAAACCGGATTTAATTTTATACCTGTGAAAATTATATTTTGAGATTCTACATCTATTTTTTTCATGTTCTTCTATTTCTTGATGATGATACACTGTTTGCTTAATTCAACGCTACAATATAACGATTGTAAATTTTGCCAGGGGAACTAATTCGAAGAGGTGTGCAATCTAAATCTAGGAGGAGTTGTTTCTCCGTGTTCTAAGAGTTTCAGTGAAGTCATAGAAGCAGAATTTAGAATTTAGTATAGGATTGACGCTCTCTAACCGACACACAGCCTTAGTGTTTTAGAGAAATGAAAACAAAATTATTATATAATTACTGTGGCGTAATTTAACGTATTTAACGTTTACATTACTTTGGAATTTTCGCTGCTTCATAACATTTGGACGTTTTTGGCGTTAACAACATATTTGCATAGATTATTCGTGATTTTTAAATATTTATTATCAGGTCAAAAATAACATTTGGTAAGAGCTCAATATGCATAAGTTGACAGTGAAAAAATAACGATACACCTGATGACTGCTTAGCGACTGGCTGCCAATGCGATTAACAATTTTTATGGTTGCACTGATAATCAGTGTTTGCCGTGTTATCGTCGACTGGAACCTTACTTTCAATAATGATTTTATGTATCTTAGCCGATAACCAAATGCAGCTTTTTCTGCGCGATAATCATTTCGTTATTCCCTTTATTTAAACGATTAACCCCGAACCACGGTGTGTAACGTTTGAATTAGAAATTCAAAAGATTGTCCAACTTAAAGTTCTCGAATCAGACACTCTTGTTACATTTGAAAACTTCATGTATACGAATTGTACATCGACCAGGTACAAATGAAGTACAAGGTATTCTTGTAATACCAGCAGTATATCAAGAGACGATACCATCAAGGTTGCTCCGATAATTTTTTAAGGTCGAGAATTTGCAATTTTTCCTTAACGTCAATTGTTATCAAATTTACCTACTGTTATAAAATTTCGACTGCCCTCAGATCTAAGTGAACCGATAAATAACAGCAATTTGATTCGACATTCCGTTCTCTGAAACTTACGCACGTGCTCTTATCGTTCGTACAGTATCATAATGCGTTGTCAACTCTTTCAAAGTTTTTCACTTCACAATAAAGACGTCACCTATCGTTCGTCGGCTATCTAATCCCTTATCGTTCGGTGTTAATGGTTTTCATTCTTTGCCAATGACAAAATTATTTCGCATATTTTCACCATCGGGCTGAAAATCTTCATTTTCATCAGCCCACACATTACAGTGCTATTATTATCATTCTAAAATCGTCGATCATTATCACGAATGAGATTTTAGAAAGTATTGTACAATTTATTCTATCTTTTCACGTAGACTTGGAATGAACATTCGCAGCAATAAATCATGGATCTTATCACGTTAATGGTCGATGCGATAAATGTAATAGTTGTTGGCAATGTTCGAATTAAATGTTTATCTTCAGTGCTTTCACGTATGCGAAAGCAGTTGACATTACGTTAGTTTACTTTGTATGATCTGTTTGCGTCTGCTATGACAGGGGATCTATTTACAGCATCACCGACTCAAAACGTCCTATCGCAACTGGTTACGAGCATTCAGTCATACATTTTTTTATATCAATTGATTTATAATCGACATGGCTTGTATCACGTTCCCGCTAAGTGTTCATATGTCACTCTCTTGGAAATCAAGCCAATGGACTTTACATTAAAGTGGAATAAAATGATGATGTTGAGAGCTAATCGTAATGAACGATTACTAAGCGGTAGAATTTGTGAGGAATGTTCATGAGACTCGTATGAGTACATAGGCATTATTGTAAATGTAAACTCTGAGCGCCTTAAAGTCTGGAAATCGTGATTTTTACTTGGCAACTTTATCAGCATTTTTAAAAGTGTCATCGAGTCGGATTTTATTGCATAAAGTGATTTATATGATTTGTATCACGTCCCTGTTAAATGCTCGAATATGACTCTGTCGTAAATTACGCCGATCGACTTTGTGAAACAATAAAACAAAATTACATATAATCTCACTGTCGTTGTAACCTTATAACGCAATGATTATGTAATAGAATCTGTTTTTTTTCCATTTCTTTTTAATTCTATTAGAGTTTTATATAGTAATGTTAAATCGTATAAAGTGGTTTATTAACAAACATGATTTGTACCACTCTTGAAAATGAAAATAACGAACTCTGTGTAAAAGCAGAATAAATTGGTTACATTTCAAATTGACCTAAATCGACGAGTTTTGTACACAGCAAAGTTAATCAGACTCGTGCGTACATATTCTTTACTATAATTGCAGACTCCAAAGGTCGTCAAATCTGATGTCTGCGATTTTTATTTCGCACTTTTTATCAGCGTTTTCAAAAGTAGCAGCGCGACACATTTTTTGCACAAACTGATTTATTGTCAACACGTCTTCTATCACGTGCTTCTTGAGTGCTCATACATACACGCACAACTCCCCCAAAAGACAATAAAATCGACTATATGCAAAAGTACTTTGCAGAAACTACAAAAGGATAAAATCGATTACTCTCGTACACATAATTGAAAGTCCAAACGTCGTAAAAATTAGTATTTCATTCCAATTTCATCCTCTTCCCGGTGCTCCAAATATCCAACGACAAACAACGCGAAATACGTTGAAACGGCAAAGGTTTATCAACTCGGAAATGACTGAAAATTACGAATGGTGCGAAATATCACGTTACGGCTCCAATTTCGTAACACTGTTTTCGTTGTGCATTCCATATGACGCACTCGATTAACTAACACATGCATTATTGAATTTTACTCAGTATTTGCACGATCCATCATAATAAACGTTAGGTGCTCCTCAAGAGCGATGTCACGTGCCTCACCACAGGTGTGTCGCCTTTTACTCTTTTATCTCGTACACGCGGCTGCTATTTGTACGCATAAATTTCCGTTCATCTTATAATTACCTGGTATTTATGAAACGTTTTAAACGCCTTTTAGACATACGACAAAGCCAAATTGCTTTTGTACGCTTAATGGAAACTCCTGGCTTTTTAGAAGGAAGGGAATGTTACATTTAAGAAATGTAAATCTAAGGATAATTTTTTTTAACACCGAGATAGCATTACGAACGAAAACATTATCGCGTCACGCGAAATCAACTCGGAAACCAGGGCTATAAATAGTTACGTGCGCGACCGCATGTTCGTTATTATCACTTGGCGAGGTTTGCGAACAGATATCGCATCCATATTTGAGATGCTTAGTCACGCGACCTCGGTTAGTCGAAAGACTCCTCCTGCTTGGTCCGCCGAATAAAGAATCTTTTTTTTTTTCCTCCTCCTCCTCGTCTTTCTTCTCTTCTTCCTCCTTCTTTTCTTCTTTCCTTCCACTTCTTCTTGCCATCGAGAAAAATGTGTAATTTACGCTACACTCCTTAAAATTCACTCTCTACTAATCGCTTATCGCGCGAGAGAAAACATTTGTATTCATCTTTGCGGAGTAATCTGTTTCTCTGTACGTTATCCATCATTTCGTTGATAAGATATTCGATATCTTGATAAAGACCGAAGAGAAAAATCACGAGTGTTCCATAAACGTGTTACGTCAGTTCTCGTGCGACGAGGACTGCGATATGTTCGTTATATTACCGTCGTTTCGAAACAAAAATAGTCGGCATCCTTGCCCCGTGAGATTGCGACTCAAGATCGTCATTCATCCTTGATGATTTCTCAGACGATGCGCTTACGGAACTGATCCCATTGCGCTTTTCAACGACGATGAGATCATGAAAGTACCGAGGGAATCGGCCCGCGTAAAAGTATCATCGTGCGTCGCGTCCGGAGATGAGAAAAGAGTAGCGAATTTCATGGTAGAATCATTACGTTTCAAATGTCCGATCACTTTTAACACTAAAATTACCAAGGCGGTCACAGTGACCTGTTGTAAATTTTTTCTACAAACTTCCCAAATTGAAAACGGACCCATACAGTAAATATACCTCGTCTATCTTATAAAACAAAGATTATTTAACTTATCATCTTTTTCACGTCTTTTTCCTCTTTCTCCAAAGTACTTATTCAGTATATTTAAGTGTAGCAGATATGAAGCCAACAGTTCTAGTGTTAAAGCTCTGTTTTGATGCGTAATGTGTAGATTATAACATTTTATGTAAAAATTTGGTAAATTCACCCCCTATAACTTTTAATGATCTCGCGGTAACTAATCGTATCTACACTTGTTTTTTTTTTATTTTATGTCATGGTTGTTTCAACTTTTTCAACTATCATATCTTCATTTTCAAATGTTATAAAACTTCTCTGCAATGGAATTTTCGTGCATGGATTTTATCTGTTATTTAAAATCCCATTGTTAATATTTACAAATATGCTATCGCCTAGGTAACTTTCAGTTTATAGGGATTCGTTTATAGAGAGTTAACGCTAGAACTACCGGCATTAAATTTATTATATTTAACCATATTAAATAAGTACTTCAGCAAATGGGAATTCAACAGGTGGAAGAGGTGATCAATTCAGTAATTAATGTTTTATAAGATGAACGTAAAGTATTTACTCTATGGCTCTTCTATAAACTTGGTGAAATTTTATAAACAAACCGGGAGCCGGTCACCTCGACTGCCTTGGTAGTTCCAGTGTCAAACTCTTTTTCTCTATAACGTGAAATTTTTGAAGAAGAACGCTGGTTTGCACGATGCCGATTCCATTTTATTTGTAAAAACCCATATTTTTTTGCAAAACTGGAAAATACTTGACTTTCAGTCAACTTTGCCGCGAAATAGCCGGCAGATAAAGTGGTAAGATACCACATTATTTTCCTTCCTAAAGTTTATGGATGAAACGTCAGATATGTAATATGTGATGCAAAAGAGAATAATTGTACAGTCATATATACGTATGAGCATTCGAGGCAGCTTTAAAACTACACCCACGACGAACGGTGAAAGTACAAACGACTGTTGACTGCATACTTATGCAGTTACGTTTCTTTACGTTCGTACGTTTCACGATTACCACAGACGAACACTTACGTCGCGTTTAGAGACAGCCTGAACGTTAATTAATTCAAACGGTAAATCTATTGCAAACAGAATAATATTTATGAAAGTATTGCTTCTTAAAATACTACACTGTGGTGCAATAAAGCAGTCGAATAATGTACGATATTGCTAAGAGTCGATGAAAAAGTTCTGACATTGCATACGTCTATGGCAATTTGTAAGGAAAGCAATTATTAGCGTATATTATTGCGTACAAGGTACTTCATTATATGCATTTCAAATGTATATGAAATTGTTTATGATCTGCGGCCAATGTTTTTTTATGATGTTTTCTAGAAAACATTTATACTGCACAAACAAAAAGATAGAATTTTATTTCAAGGGTGAAAAAACGAATGGAGAATTCCAGTTTTTACCTCGGAAATTATTAATCTTTAGTCCGGTATATTTGTTGGAGGTATAGTCCTAGATGCGCACTAGAGGTAGCTTAGATATTCTACATAAATATTTTGGAAGAAAAAGAATTAATTGAGAAGAACGAACACTGATTGGTTTAATTGATCAATATTTGCAAGGTGGGCCCAAAATACCAAATGTTCTAAAATACGAGTGCTCTATCCTCTATTTACAATATTGAATTCACTGACTTTTCCCATTTACTCCATCAGTATTAATCATATACATGGTAGATCATTTTCCAATTATCTCCTTAATACTTCTTTACTGTTGCAAGTGCTCCTTTTCAATCGTATTTCAAAAAACACTGTTTTTAGCAAGCAAATGTAATATATATTTAAGCTGCTAATCAAATCTGTAAAATATTCGTATTAGTACCAGAAATTAAGTTAATATTCAGCGTTCTTTGTGAAAGAAATTCAAAAGGTTAAAATAGAGGCTTTCATATAACAAAATTAAACAATATCGTCTTACCACCATGAAAGAGTTTATAAGTATCAGCTTGCAACACTTATGGTGAAACACTTTGTACATACGCACGTGTAATATGCATTACACGAGGTTGTCTGCAATATCTTCGTGATCATTTAATAATACACAATGTATTGCATTCGCGTATCAGAATAAACGATCTACCGTATTGGTCCATGGGAATGAATAAAAATTAGAAAAACGCACACATATCGACGGGATTGTCTGTGGAATACTTAGTCGATTACGTTTCATTATACTTCCACATCGTTTAGTTATAACAGAGTTAAGACTCTACGTCCGCGTATTATGTGCGTTAATTAAAATCACAAAATTGTGCAGTTACTGTGCATCTCATTATTTATTTTATTGCTTTGCGGTTAATTCTGTGAAAAACATCGTAAATTGTTTTTCCAAGTAGTCGTTTGTCTCGTTGAAAATCGAGATAAATATTGATTGCAATTTTACTATCACATGTTCCGTAGAATCATTAATAATAAATATATATTATTTCTTGTTAACGAAGCTCTGAGCGTTGAACAATTTTCAAGTCACTTTACAAGATGATAAGGTATTTTATATAGAGTTTGTCGCAGTGAAAATGATTGTTTTCTGCGTATATCGTGGAAATAGAGAAACATTGATTTTACTAAAGAATATTTTGCATTGACGAATAGTATATTTTTTGCAAACATCGTTTAAACGTCTTACATATCGTGTGAAACGTTCGACGGGGTCGTAAATTGAGTACATATCTGTTTAGGATATACATATGTTTGTAAATACGTATTATTTTGCACGAAAGTGTGATTATCGTTCGTTGTAAATACTATCGGGGTGTTCATGTAACTTCTTACATTTTAATGAAACTACATATTCCCTGTTGTGACTTCTGAAATTTGCAATCCACTTACTTTCATGTTGCCTTTTATTCTAAACACGTCTGTGATTTATTTTTGTATAAAATAAACAATAGTATAGAAATATATTAAAATTTCAATTCGAAGTTTTTCACGTGCACCATGAAAGAGTTTCAAATTTTACGATAGGACGTGAAATTGGAAGAATAAATACGGGGGAAATTTTTCAAAAATTGTCGCAAGTATAAAATTATCCATCGCGTGCTATATCTAACTTTTAAGAACAATTTATAGAATTAGTTTTTATACTTCGATGTTAAAATATGTAGTACGTTAATTTTGCTATGTAACGTATCACTAGAAAGTTTCCTGACATTTTTGCGGATGTTAATATTTATCAGAAAGAACTTCCGAGGCTGACCATAGTTTAGCAGTGCAGCCGATAAAAGTAGCGTAAACATTGGGTAGAATTTCTATTTTAGCTCGGTTTATCTTGCACGATATACAAATTATGTAAAAGTGAAGTTATTGGAGCAAAGGCTCATTGAACTGGAACTGCAATTTCCACTTATCATTCGGCTTTTCATGCCAAGTAAAAACCTAGTTTTCTGCACCTTGAAAAACAGTTTTATGTAATTATTATGAGCATTTCATACTCAGTTAATCTCTTCAGTCACTGTATCTGTGTATAACGAATATTCTTTTTATTGTTTTTTAATGTCATTGTTTCGGTATACATAGAACATGAAGTTCGTTTTTGTTTAAATCGATTGCACAACTCAAGCATACGATTACGGTATAAATACGATGGTAATGTTCCTTACCATTGCTATTGTCAGTCTGGCTATTATTCTTACCGTAACGTTCTTCAATTGATGTCAACTTACCTTTCACTTCTTATTTTGAGACGCGTTTAGATGTGCTCATGTACCTAAAGCAATGCATATAAAGTAACTTTTCAGCAGTAAAGCTTGTAACGAATATGCAATAAACGATCTGTAGCTTGGAATACAGCAATGAGAAAAGTTCTTCCCTTCGAAAGAAAGAAGTCTGAATTTTATTCTGCAAAGAATTATAAAATTGCAAATTTTACAAATAAAACGTTAAATGTTATTGAAACGCAAACTTCTTAATATGAATTGATATTTGCAGTATTTGCCATTGAATTGCTTGTAATGAAATTACATTTGCCTTCATCATTTACTACTAACAACAAGTGAAACAAAGTAAACACTGTGTCAGCACTTTGTGGCTGCAGATAAACGTTTGATGTCATTAAGTATATGCAACTGAAGATTGTACTTTGATGCTCTATTACGACAGTGTCTCTAATTATTCAATTTATTTTTGCGCTATTTAAACGAAGATGAAGACGTCTTGCGGTTTCGATATAAATGATTCGTAGAATCATGTTTATTAAAACCTTTTTCTTTAACGCTCTATATACATATACTGTTACCGATGTTATCCCTTTATCGGTTATAATAGATTCACATTGAATTAATCGAATTATTACAAAAACAACATAACTTTTAATAAGAACATGACGAGCATATTTTCAAGCAACAACAAACGTCTCCCTTTCAAAATCCTTCACATTCAAATCCACGCTCATTTCTCACAGTTTCATATGTGCGATTAGTCTACAAATACTTTGGACTCCCGATAGCGATCGAAAAGCGCGATCAACGATACGTCCGCAAGAAAATGTGCCACTGTGCACGTTGCGAAGTAAAAATGACCAAGAACCAATGATGACAAAATTCTAATTCAGACCTCATGCATTCACACATACAATTCAAATATCATTAGTTACATTTATATGTGCGTCCACGATGCAAAAGACCAAGCAAAAATTTCCAATTCACCCGATCTCTCAATGTATCACTTAATATTCGCGTGATTGAAACGTTGCCACCATCCGGTTTCCGAGGAGGTATTTAGATAAACGTTGGTAAATTAATCGAATAAATGATTTTGTTAGAGTCACTTGGACGATATTGATTAGAAACATTAATATACCATTAACACTAGAACTACCGGCGTTAAATCTGTTATATTTAAATATATTAAATAAGTACTTTGAAAAAAGGAGAATTCAGAGGTGGAAGAGATGATCGATTCGGTAATTTATGTTTTATGAGATGGACGTAGAATATCTATTCTATGACTCTCCTATAATCTTGGAGAATTTTTGGAAAAAATTGTGTACCAGTCATTTTGACTGGTGTGGTAGTTCTAGTGTTAAGGGTGGATTCCCATTTCACGGCTTCAAAAATTTGTGTTTTTTTTTTATTATTATTATTGTAGTTCTTACTCTTGAGAAACAATGTGCAAAATTTCAATACGAAATTCGTTGAATTGACAAAGTTATGAGTCAATAACGAACTCGGCGCGTACGTATGCTGAGATAGCGAGCGAGCAATACCCGAGAGGTTCCTGTTTAGTGTAGCAGGTATATAGTCTTTGACTTTGACTTTGAGACTCCACCCATCCGTCGGTGTCAAATTCAAAGTTGTTGGGGTGGAAATTGAATGCTCTATGAGTGATTAGGCCAGGTAAACAGCCGAACGCTGGTTCCTGGATTGAAAACTGTACGTAAAACTTCAACCGCGTTTTTCTCGAAACGGGTTTTTTCTGTACGGCCGACATGATATCGACGGAACTATTCAGTCGATTGCCTTCAAATTTGGCACAATTCTCGAAAAAACATCTGTCTTCAGTGTGAACTACGAAAAAACATATACATGCACAACTTTTTGTTTTATAAACAAACGTGTGACGAAATTTGTTGCGAGAAAACAAAATTTTTTTTCCAACCGTCGCAGTTTCTTTAGTTTTTGGAAAAAAATATTGTCCGTAGTTCATACCAGAACTACATTCATAAGGAGTAAATGGCCATTTGAATTTTTTGTTTCAAACAACTTGAAGATCAGTTATCGTGTCGGCCAGCGACCGGGAATTTTCAGGAGGCGTCCCACCTCAAACGACGTGAAAGCCATAATTTTCAAGATAATCAATTAAATATTTAACTGTAGTTCACTGAATACATAATAACTATATGTGTGAATTATGACAAAGATTTATCTAATGGTTTCCTTAATAAAAATTCCTAAAAAAACACGATTTTTCAACACTTGAAATGAGAATCCCCCCTTAATATACTCTCAATGTATCAATACTACAACATCAGCATCTCAAATTCGATCCCCTCGATGGAGTATCTCACCGCGTCGTCGAAAGCCCAGATGAACCTTAGCATCGATGAACAAATTACCTGGAAGATTTGCCGAACGTGAAATCATTCGCGACACGAGACGTAGGAGCAGCAATGACGACGCTCCCACCGTCGAGGTTTGTCCAATACCGAAGTGAAAAGTGAAGCTAGTCGCCAGCCTCTCGGCGCGAGTGGTGACGCCCCGCGCCGGGTCAGCCTCGCGGATCACCGCTACACGAGCTTAAGTAGTTATGTTTACGCTGCGCTCGCGATCAAATGCGTGTCTTTCGTGTCCCGCGATACCACTGTGTCGTTACAACGGAAGAGTGACATATTCCACGAAGAGAAACCGCGTGATTCGATAAACTTGATACGCGTTTCTTTCTACGTGACGAATGGTAAAATGGCAATGTGATTCGATAGATTCTTGATCGTTGGCTGAATACGATTTCGTCGATGGGAACTGTTTTCAAACAAAGTGTTTTAATCGCGTGACGCGATTGTGTAACGAAAGTGGATTACCGAATTGTCGATAAATACGATAATTGGTATTTGCAATACCAGATGGAATTTCGTTATTGGTAATGCGTTCGTTTGAATTGAGGAATATCAGTTGATTTTCTGCGGTTGATCGTCGGGTAAGAAGAGAGAGAGACAGAAAAAAGTGAGTGTTAAGAAGTGTTCACTACGATTGAAAGTGAATTCGTCGATCGAGCAAGAAGAACGCGTTAAATTCTCGTTCGTACAGTTACAATTAATATGCACCGGCAGGAGGTAGATCCAGCGTGCCGAGGAAGGTTATTGTGAAAGAGAGAAAGGAACATCTGGCGTAGCAAAGGTGCTAAAGAGCCGGTTGCTACAAGAAAATACTTCAACTTCGACGTTCTCGAATATGTACTCCTACACGAGTTGCAACACTTATCGCGCCGTAAGAATTCACAGGAAATAAAGTACGGATTTGCCGACCGTCTCAAGGGAAGGACGCGGTGCTTTTCATTTCTTCTACGAGACTGCAATTTTTACGAGGCACGGTGCATCGTGTTATCGAATTAGGATCGATCGAATTCTAACGATCCTTAAATTGAGCTCTATCCGGAGCTTGAATGGCGACTATGGGAGTTATTGTGTATATACCGAGTACGTAATTTTCTGAGTTATCTAATTGTAATGCGCACATCTAACGGTCGCACTTTATCATGTTTACCGGGTATCCCCGTAACATCAAAATATTTACCGATCTCTCGTAAAGTTTACGACGTGGCATGCGACACTGACCAATCGAAATGAACCGAGTAAACTGCAGAGTCACTCGTAATTTCCATTCTCTAATCGTCGTGTGTTTATCGACCCTGACTTGCGACCAGAGGAGGCCAGAAAAATATGAATGGCGTGCAAGAGTCGTCGTTGGGCTTTATTACGAAAGTAACACAGAATACGTGCACTTTCCGTTTCGTGTATGTACACGCATTCCTTGAAATGTGCGAAGTACGTCACGTGTGCGATATGCCATCGACCTACATGTATTCCGGATCGGCTATCTGTGATTAGTAACGAACCTATCCGTGTTCGATTCGAGTGTATTACGGCATAACTTGTACTTTGCTCGAATAAGAATAACGTTATGTAAGATTATATATTGTACATCCTATTAGTATATTCGATCAGGTTATTAAATACGAAACACGCTGATAGCATTATCGTTAAAATTCAAAGTTGCGCTGAGTCACGGTAATTTAATGTCTTACTATGTACGACTTTTCGCAGATGTTTTTAACCGATGGACGTTGAATCTCTCGGAAGTTTTGTAATGGGAATAAAATAACTTAGAGTTCAATTTGCTGTGTAACGAGGGCGTATAAAATTGCGACGTAAGGTATATGTCATATTTACATGTCAGTAAGAAGTTCTGATATGCTGTCGGAAAAATGGATTACTAAGCATAATGAAGGTTTGCGCTTTAAGCGTAAGTCCCCCGATGATTAATTACGTGAATTTTATCATACTTTTGAATTACATTTTGTAATTATTGCGAAGTTTACAAAAAAAAGGTTAAGATTCGATGGACTCTCGTCGATTTTGTTCGTTAGTTAGTTTCATTTTCAGTGATAAATGCAGCGTCGAAATTTGATAATTTTATATTACACTGAACCGTGAAATCGTTACGTAGATAAAAGTACATAATCATGACGATGCTGGGAATAACAAGAGTTGCAACAACGAGGCGTATTTCCTTTCTTAAAACTAGTTGATAACAACGAACGAAACCTGACACCAGTCACGTACGATTCAGAGGTAGCTGGATATGCTGACCGATTCTGCGAACGTTGTATCAGTGCATCGTTGCAAATTAAATTTTATCTGTATGCAAAGTTCCTCTTACACTTCTTCATCTTTCTTTATAATATAATAGCAAGTCGCGTACAAAGGTAGCCGATATAATTCTCGCTCCACTTAATATTCGCGTGATTGAAACGTTGCCACCATCCGGTTTCCGAGGAGGTATTTAGATAAACGTTGATAAGTTAATCGAACAAATGATTTTGTTAGAGTCACTTGGACGATATTGATTAGAAACATTAATATACCGATAATAACGTTAATGATAACAGTGTTTATACACGCCAGTAATTTTCCCACGTGTTTACATATCTTTTCACAATTTACCGACTTTTATCTTGCACAATCGATGGACTTTAAATGTGATTGATATTAATAGACATGCTTAATCGACGATATGTCACTCCACGCGACCAACGGACCTTGAGGCTTCTAGCTTCTTACAATACCAGTATTTTCATATTATCCGCTAATGGAAGTTGCGCATGCACTTTCCGTTTGAGTTCAATAATTCATTATAATGTATCTATTTGCGCAGAGTGCAATCTGTTTTCGTTTACAGCTTTTAACTCTTTCCGTTAAGAAATCGCGATTAAACGTGTCGTTATGATAGATTAACATTGCGAGATAGCAAGTGAACCATTAAAATGAGATTCAACGCAAAGACTGTAAAATGATAATATTGAACGGTATAATTGTTTTTTTTTCTTTTCTGTTGTTTTGCATTGTTTAAAATTGAACTCCATTTTTACATATTAACGACAATAAGGATTTTCTTAGCGTCAAAAATGACACATTTATAACAATATAATGTTATGTCATAATCATAGAATGTTTACATTGTAATATTTGATATTACCTATGTAATTTCCCTACTTATAATATTTCGTAAATGCATAAAAAAGACGAGCGTGAGAAGTGAAGAGCCAATTGTATGGTTTTTAACCAGAAGTACAGTCTTAGTCATGGGTCATTGCCAGTGAAACTTAAGCTGTACATACTCGGCCATTTGGAACCGGTTATAGAAAATGGCATGTTTGTTGAGCCTTTTCTACTAAAAAAATAAGAAACGCCACGATATAAGACATTACTCTTTACCTCTAAGAAAATATCTTACATTCTTCCATTAGATTTCACGAAACTATTTTTAAAACGAACATCCACCTTTCCATTCCACCAACCATGTCGTTTTATCTTCCGTATTGTAAAATTCAACGAAACCAACATAAAAGTAACATTCTTCTTCTAATATCTTCAATGCTTCCCGATTGCCAACTAGAATGAATGAATTCATTCATAAGTACCTTACATCACTGTCATTGAGACTATTATTTTGATTTGAAATTACAAGACATTTATCACCGTTATTACTCACACGCTATATTTGGAGTATCGGTAACAATAAATACTAAATGCATTTTTCATTCTGATACTTTCAGGCATGTACACCATGCGAATGCTGGACAATGGTAACAACAATGCTTCTGGACCAACGGGAGCAGCGGCCTTGCCAGGAGTTCAAACGGCTGGTGGTACAACCTCTTCGGTAACCGGTGTTACGACACTTCCGGGTGTAACAGACGAAAGGATGGATGCATCGAGCGATAGCGCTGTCAGTAGTATGGGCAGTGAACGCGTACCATCCCTTTCGGATGGCGAGTGGATGGAAACTGGATCAAATTCCAGCCATACGCAAGCCGATTCTCACTACACCATGGATTATGCTAGGTGATTGTCTCAAAAGTAACATGATACTCGATAGAGTCCTTCTTGTTCAATGAGAAGTTGGTATTATAAAATTATAAACTGCGATGGAATCTGATATCATGCTGAAGGTTGAATTTCGATGGTCAAATAATATTTGTATGTTATTCGTTCTCAGGATAGCGTTTGAATCAAATACTCTTAACACATTACCGACCGCTATTGTTCGAGCGTTCTACCCATTTTAAAGGATTTCTTTCGGCTTAGATTGCCTAAAGAAAATTACAATCTCTTTGAAAATTACAAATGCTTCTCATCGACTCCTTAACACAGTTTCACTACAATAATAAATAACAGATTAGTGATTGCCGTGGGAACCGATTAATAAACTAAAAGTCTAAGCGTTGGTGACGAAAAGCCTATTTATAGGCTACCGGTCGGTAAAGTGTTAAAATTAATTTTACATGAAATAGCTGAACTGAGTACGAAATATTTGTATGGTAAAATGAACATTTTTGTCATCTTCGTAAATAGGAAAAGAAAAGTAACACTTTTTTGAAGATCTGTATGAAAGGTGTGATAACTATAAGAATATTCTCCGTGTTTTCCACAAGACATGTCTTTTACGTGTATCATAGTCCTCGGCGAAATAATTCTCATACTTGAAGTAGAGCATATCGATGAAACTATAAATTTTTATGTAGCATAGATAATTCACTTTTGTTACGTTTATTTAACGGTATTTGCTTTGAATTACTTTTAGCAAATACCGCATGTCTTATGACTGCAGCTATCCAGTATCTGGAAGAAACGCCGGTTCTCCAAGATGCCAAACAGAAAGGACCGTGCCACCAGTCGCTCAGAAAAAGCATCAAATGTTTGCGAAACGATATTTCCAGGAGCAAGGGACTGGTTAGTAGATAGAAAAATTATATATCGAATTTTTTGGGCCTATATAATTACGGAAGAGGATAACATAGACTTTTCTTTCGGTTTTTCCAGGTTCTCCTCTGGGTGCTACCGCACATCCAACGACCCCGATGAAATACGAATACGATACACACACAGTTGGTGCCGGAGCACCAGGCAATGCTTATTCAGGACCAATCGAGGGTGCATCTGGGCCACAGCCCGAAATTAAATACAGTTGCAGCGTGGACTTCACTCGTCATCAGTCCGGTATGAATGATACGTTATAATAAGGACTCTATTCATAGAAACGTCGAGTATTCTTCTACATATTTATCACCTATTGTAACTGAAATGTAGGACTGTCAAACAGAGCTGTTTACTTGTTTCTAACGAAGTATTTGTAGACTAATGAAATGACGATTATTCCATTATTTTTTCAGGTCGATCAGCTATTGAGCACGTTCATCACAATCACACATACCATTTACCCGCGGAGAGCTCCGGATCTCTCCAACGTCCTGTTTCTCGCGACAAGAAAAGTGAGTTCCATTTTTTTATTTAACAGTTTTTTATATAATTTTTATCAAGTGAATAGTTTAGAATTGATTAACAGTCGCAATGTTATCATTAGTGTGTCTGTCTTTGATAACTCGTAACGAATAAGAACTCATTTGCGCAACGGATAGATCTTTAAAATTCAACTTTTTCCACAAAAATGTTCACTCTTTGGTGTCAGCGGGTATATGTTTATATAGAAATTGTTATTTATTAATTATCAATCATATTGTCAGCTTTGTGTCAAGTATGATTTCGTATCTACGTATTGCCACTTACAATTAATCAGTTGGTTGCAAATAATTTCAATAGGAATGAGTCAATGCATTTCTCATATGGCTGTTCATAGCTATAATGATCTCATATTACTAACTCTCTTAATTTTTGCAATTGCAGTACGTAAAAGTGAGGGCGAGGAGCATCTAACGAGAGACGAGAAGAGAGCCAGGGCATTGAACGTGCCTATTCCAGTAAACGATATTATTAATCTTCCTATGGACGAATTCAATGAGCGTCTTAGTAAATACGATCTTAGCGAAGCTCAATTGTCTCTGATACGTGACATCAGAAGACGAGGCAAGAACAAGGTCGCAGCTCAGAATTGCCGTAAACGTAAACTAGACCAAATCATCAGTCTTGCCGATGAAGTAAAGGAGATGAGAGATCGCAAGATGAGGCTCATTCGCGAACGAGAGTTCATGCTTCTCGAGAGGCAACGTGTCAAAGACAAATTTAGTCAACTTTACCGTCACGTGTTCCAGGTTAGTATATTTATAACACTTATTGTAACTTATTAGGGAGAAATGTAATTGTAATTGTAAAAATAGAAACAGTGAAACATACTATTCTACTGAAGAACCAAACATTATAAATGGGATTTAAAACTTTTATAGATGATACATACACGTGTCATAAATTGCACAATTTACGTTCGTAATAACTAACATTCTACGCAATAAATCTGATTGAAAGAATTCACCAATTACTTTAAATCGTAAATTAATGTGTCATTTAAAACCAAATTTTACCGTATCCAGCCACTGGTTCTATTAATCTAGAATTATGCAAATTTGAGATTGAATGCATAATTAATAATGAAAGTTACGAAGGCTTAAAGTTTGTAATGTGAAAAATGTTTTTGTATGTTTTAGTCCTTACGAGATCCTGATGGTAATCAGTACCATCCATGCGAATATAGCCTTCAGCAATCTGCCGATGGAAACGTATTGTTGGTGCCGAGGAATCAAACGAACCCGCATCATCCCCGTCCATCAATGGAGCCGAAAACAAAACCTGATCCAGAACACAAGGAATGAAACTGCCAGAGACTCGCGTTTTAAGACGTTTGATTATCAGAAAAATTCTATAACTGTCACACGATGAACTCACCTGAAGTGTGATGATGTGTGATAAAAACGTACGCGGTGCTAGAAATGGTATTCACTTGCGGTTTTAAAAACGGTACTATAAAGTCCATGTCGAAGGAAATTCATTGCTTAACGTTTGATATACCTCGCACTATTTAATTGAACAACGAAATTTTTCGAAAGAAGCATTTGAATCGGTAATATTACGTGATTGTGTATTGGACTTATGATACAGTACTTTTGCTGATAGAGAAATTATAAGGAACGGTGATGCTATAGTTGCACATATGTACAGTTGCTCACTTTGTTTTTTTCTTTTTTATTTTGACACATTTTGAATCGTTTTCTTTTTTGTTTATTACTTCGACTTCATGGAAATATGAAGTATTAAGGTAACGACGTAACATACGATAATACGTATTAAGTATGCACAAGCATATACGTAAGATAGTATTTTTAAATTTTGTTCGTAGAATTTCTCTGTGATTAAGACTTGCATTATACATTTTTATTTTTTTTCTCTTAATAACCATAGCGTCACCACGATTCACATGACTCTAAATTACTTTACTTTTTTTTTTTTTTTTACTGCTGTTTATTCTCCATTGCGTGTGGGGTATCATTATAATTTTCAAAATATGCATATGTGCACGTGCATTTTTTTCACGTGCAATGATTATAGATTAAAAATATAAAACATTACTTGTCTTGTTAACGAACAAAAGCCTAACACATTTCGATGCAGTTGTTTCATCTATGAATATTATATATGTGACTTAACCGATATATAGCTTACATAGATGTAAGAAAGTAACGATCGTATCGAAATGTGACTATTAAATAATTTCAATTCTTTCATTGTGAGGGAGAGACAGACAGAGAGAGAGAGAGAGAGAGCGAGAGAGAGAGGGAGAGAAAGAGGTCGCTTTTAAAATTGTATAGAATTGCCAAACTAATGGCAAACTCGCATGTTTTGTGATTTGCAAAGAATCATTGTGAGTATGTTATACATAACTCGATGCAAGTGAAATAAGTGGTAATTATACGAACGATGCCAGTAAAATAAACAACTTCTGCGCTATTATTTTAATATACATGCGAATTTTAAATGTTTAAAGTTCCAGTGGAGAAAATGTGGGGAATGTGTAATGCAAAGTTAGACCTGCATTTAAACGAGAATAGAATAAGTGGAATGTTTGAGCGATAAAAGGCAAATGATCGAGATTTTGGTTACTACTCTTTAACATTAATTGCTCTATGAACCATTCAGTGTTCTGTACAGGAAACTGCTTCGACGAGCGTTTTAAATTTCAGTTCATTCAAGCAAAACATTAACGATAAATTGTAATATACAGTAACGACGATGTAGTAAATAATGTGAGTATGTGAATACATTTATTGCGATGTGCTGTACTGCTACAATATTAATAATGGTATTCATTGAAATACGAACAAACATAATAAATACACATATTTTTATAAAATAAGAAACGATTAAAATTCAGGTATTTCACATTTGCCTTTTTATGTATATATTAATGTAGTTAGTATAATTTTCTATAAATATTATATATAAATATATATAAATAAGGCATATGTATTTATGTATATGCATGTATATATATATAAATACATATAAATGGAATAACAATAAAGTATGTGTTATAATGTTAAAAACAGAACAGAATGAAAACGCTGTTTATGCCGACAGTTTATAATAGTCAGCTCTTTATTAACATTTACATACACGATTGTATTCATACTATTGGGTGTAGGCTGCCTTTAAGTACCGTACTTAGCGAGCGGAGATCCCACTCTCGAAAAATATTGTAGAAAGGTTAATTTATAAGAACTCTGTTCGTGTACTGTACAAACGTACCGGATTTGTACGAAATCTCGATTCTATCTAATCGCGTTCAAGATCTCCCCTGTCATTAAATTTCTATATTGTATAAATAAAGCTGAATAAATCTCTGGGGACAGTACTGTATGTACTTATACACAGTATATGCATGTTTAGCGGTCCTTATATTGTGTCAAAGAAATTTCAACGTTTCCATACTTTATTTAAAAAAAAAAAGACAACGCTTTTCTAATCTTTTCTATATCAGCGGAAGTAAACTACGCCTTTTGCATTGCAAAAAAAGCATGAGATTACAATGCAGAATTTACAGTTATAATTGTAGAATGTGTCAGGGTTACGGGGAAAATATTTTTCAATGCCTATTTTGTGTTTCTATATCTCTGTTAACTATTACTACTGTTTTTTTAAACATGTATGTTCTATTATGGAGAGAGCGAATAATTTATCGCCGAATAAAATTCTGTGATCGATAAACCACGATACATTTTAGTGTAATAACGAAAGAGAGTGCAAAATTACAAATTTTTGTTAATATGAAATTACCTCAATTTGGTGAAGACACGTGAAGCAACCACAAAATTCATTAAAAATATGTAACTATAAATGACTCGATTCGTGGGTTCTACCGGTTTCACTTGTCACATTTTAAAATTAACGTGGTGCGCCCTCTGGCTACTAATATAATAACTATTTTCTTATGGTAACTCCAGGTACACTAAAGTTTGTGTTAAGACATTTAAGGTCACGAGCTCCATTTGATGCACTATAAAAGCTCATAAGGATGATACTTATATCGAATGAAGGTAAAAAGTTTACAGTTACCTGCGTAATGGATCGTCGTTATTAATCGCATATTGCAAAGCATATTGTAGTAATATAACCTATGCTGGAGTATGAAACACTTGATTAAATCCAAATCCTAAGACCCATTTCGAAAGAAAATTAGTATTTGAACGTTAGTGTCGTTTTGGTTACGAAAGTTATCAATAATTAAACTTCGAATAAACATTTGTAATCACTTATTTATAAATAACATAGGTACGAGATCAATGGAAGACTCTGATCTCTTCTCATCAATGTATCGCATAATACTGATTATCCTGTCTCGATCACAGTTGATAATGAAAAGGAGATCGTATTCATTCTGCTTAGTTAACCGACTCTGTTGACCTAGCCGTTAACACAGGAAAAGATTTCGTAAGAGGCGCCACTTTATGGAATTTAGGGTAAAAGCATTTCTATCTCTTCGGTTGTTGACGGCTGGAATTTGCCTTCGCTAATTCCTCAGGTTCTATTTTACCAACTGCCGTCATGGCGCCTGTGTAGGTACGAGAGGTAGTGTCCGACATTTAAGAAAGTTTCAAGAACCTAAGTTTCAAGAAACTAAAAAAATTTCAAGAACCGTGCTTGAATTTTTCTCTCAGGTACTTATTGGTGTTTGGGCGTCCAAATGTAACACTGAATCTCTAATTTCTTTTTTTTTCAACAATAGGAGACAAAATGTTCGTCGCTCTGTTCCTCTCTCGCCTCAATACTCCACCACGCTCGTGCCAATAGGGCCGGCCATGACACTGAGAGAGGTTCTGTGAATCAGTGACATCTCAGCTGTATGAATGGGTGAAGCAGGCGGAGCTCTTCCAAGGACGGCTCTGGCGATCAAATAAAGCTTGAGCCTGGTCTATACCTTTCGGAACAGAACTTAAATGACCTGTTAATTGTTAGAGGGGATTAAAACGGTAATAAATGGCCGTTTGGAAAAATAAAAAATTGTAAACATATCCCAAAGAAATGAAGATAACAACACATATACACAAATACCATTCTCACCTACCGTTATGAAACGATTGTCGAAAATGTCTAGGGCATGATACAATCGTGTAAAAGCAATGTACGGAACGTGCAACTTTGAGGCTCGTTAATTAATCATTGCAGATTATTTTTTGGAATAATTTTTACATTTTCTGTTTATATGGATGATATGGATATGGATATATGCGCTACTGCGAAACATTTACCAATATTTAGAACTACGTGAGTATTATTTCTTCAATTTGTCACCAACATGGATAGACTTTATAACGAAAACTGGGTATGAATCTTTAATCACATAACACTAACAACAGCAATCGACAGTACCACTTTTCAGTCAAAGAAAATCATATTTCAATTTATAAACAAATTATACTACTCAAATATAATGGAATGAGAATAATAGGGAGAATAATTGAGAGTTAATAACAAATGCAATATAAATTTTACACAAATTTTTTACACTAAAATAACAACAATGGTGAAAAATTAATTGTTCCTTTCTCTTTTTGGCCTTCTGTGTAGCATATACAGCCACATTTCGTATCTTTAAATCCAACAAAGATATTCGAGTGTTTTGTTTCTCGTGACTCACCCTGCACAGATGCACATTTAAAACATAGAATATGTATTCCATCAAATATTTACAATATTACATTGTACGAAAACAATATAATTAAGTATTATATTATTAATGGACATTGAGTGATTAAATTTTGGAATATTATATCAGGGTTGGGAACGCCAGAAGTCAATGAGTGCCACATTCCGATTTTTCATATCTTATGAAGAGCCGCGCCATAATATCTGTATAATGAAATATTAGTTACTTCATCGATTTACGAAATTCAGTGAAGAAAGTTCTGAAATAATAAATAGAAATGGTCAATGATATGTTATCACTATGACATTTACTGAAAAATCTATGATCTATCCAAATAATGCACAATGTAACTTATATCACGTATCGTATTAACACTTTCTATCATTTTCTTATATTTTATTACCCAAATAATATTGGAGATTGCTTAAAATTTATCCTAAGTAGTTGAAAACATATTATTTATCAATAAGATAAAAGTATTACATAAAGAAACAAATATTCATAAGCATTGAAAAGTAAATCGTCAATTATAAACTCACGTACTTCACTCCTATAATTTCTATTCACCATAAAATTTATTAAAAATAAGCACAGACACGTTATTAAATAATAATTACATTTGTAATAAACAATTATTAACGAAAATTATTGTAGTAACCGATGTTTGCAAAATTATCCATGAAGAAATGGGATCACAATACGTGGGGTGCATTGCGCATGCGCCGCGTTCAGCGAGCTGCCTTGTTGAGGCAGTAGATCACAGTAGAGCTTTAGAGGTCGAACGGGACGCACGGTTTGACAGGATGTTCTCTACATGCAGTTTTGGACTTGCCTATCGGTACGTAGTCACTCTTGACGTTGGGTTACGACTATTAGTGCATGTGTGCTATAATATTAAACTACTTAAACAATAAATTAAAAGTGATACTAAATAATTTTAACATTTAAATGCAACGTTTTGTGGATGTATCAGTGACCTCAAGTGACAGTTACCTGCAAGTGTTTTTAAATCATTTCGACAATTAAATACAACGTTTTGTGGATGTATCAGTGACCTCAAGTGCAATTACCTGCAAGTGTTTTTAAATGATTTCGACAATTAAATACAACGTTTCGTGGATCTGTCAGTGACCTCAAGTGCAGTTACCTGCAAGTGTTTTTAAATAATTTCGACAATTAAATACAACGTTTTGTGGATCTGTCAGTGACCTCAAGTGACAGTTACCTCCAAGTGTTTCTAAATTATTTCGACAGTTAAATACAATGTTTTGTGGAAGTGTTAGTGACATCAAGTGACAGTTACTTGCAGTGTTTTTAGATCATTTTAACAATTAAATACAACGTTTTGTGGAAGTGTCCGTGAGCTCAAGTGACAGTTTTGTGCAAGTGATATTAAATAATTTTAACAATTAAATACAATGTTTTGTGGAAGTGTCCGTGAGCTCAAGTGACAGTTTTGTGCAAGTGATATTAAATAATTTTAACAATTAAATACAATGTTTTGCAGAAGTGTCAGTGAGTTCAAGTGACAGTTACCTGCAAGTGTTTTTAAATTATTTCGATAGTTAAGTACAGTGTTTTGTGGAAGTGTTAGTGACATCAAGTGACAGTTACTTGTAGTGTTTTAAGTTCATTTTAACAATTAAATACAACGTTTTGTGGAAGTGTCAGTGACTTCAAGTGACAGTTACCTGCAAGTGTTTTTAAGTTATTTCTATAGTTAAATGCAATGTTTTGTGGATGTGTTAGTGACATAAAGTGATAGTTTTGTGGAAGTGATTTTGAATAATTTAAACGATTAAATGCAACGTGTTGCGATAGTGTCAGTGATATAAAGTGATTGCTTCGTGTAAATGTCAATAACATAAAGTTACAATTTCGTGCAAGTGTTTCTAAGTAATTTAAACGATTAAACGATTAGATGTTCCATTATGTTATCAATTCATTTTCTCTTTCCTCGAAACTCCCAATTATTGTAGCTTAATATTTCCACCTCCATTTCCTCCGTAATGTCAGTTCCTAATTAATTTTCACAAAAATAGCATCATGTTTTCAAGTCCGATTGTTATTTCTGCTTACAGTATCCCCTGGCAGAATGTTTTGGAATGTTGGACCACTCTCAATGACCTGGAACTCACGTTAAATGAGAAATGACTCACTTTCGCTACAATTTGCCCGTGTTTCGAGATTCTCGATATTTTTCAAGTGAAATAGTAGAAGCTGCCGTCTTTCTAGAACTCGATTGCACTATCGTAAAGTCTGCAGTGCGAGTATAGAATAACATTCGCGCTTAGAAGTTGACAGAATTAGGAAATCTTTAATTAGATATGCGACTCTGATCTGTGTAACTCGTTCGGGGAACTGTATCGTTGAAATTTTGTATTATTTTGTCATTCGATATTAATTCGAGCGGCGACAGTCACAGTATACGATATAATCTTAATTTCAGTAGCTTATAATTAAAGTATCTCGGTTATATAATTGTAATGTTTCATTGTCAAACGCTTGCATATTAAAATTTGCGACCGATTTATCGGTCTTAGAATCAGTGCCGGGTTTTGTATCGCAAATATTTAAAATATACTCGGAACGAGTATTCGCGAAAGTAGAGTCAGTGTTTCTTCGTACCGTAAATCGTTTGAAATTACCAATCGCGGATATCGATGACCAAAGTCGCGGAAGTCGAGTCAGTGCCTGCTCCTGCGGAGAGGACCTCCATCGTGCAGTCGGTGGACGATGGAGGATGTAAGTTTCATTATTTCACTAATATTTTCATTAATCGACCCCTATTTCAATTGAAACTTAAAGTTCACTTTAACCGTTTGAGTCTCAGTATCAAAAAGATCCGCTATATTCTATCTATGCAAAGAAAAATGTTTTATCTCTCTTAAAATTTCTCCAATACATCCTGAGACTCAAACGGTTAAGAGAATTAAATTAGAGTTGAATTTTACCCACCGTGTATTCAAATAATTCTCCTTAGAGATTTTATAATGTTGTCTTCTCTTTTGTTAAAGGAAGGACAATCTCCAATGCATCGACGCAGCCACGCCATGGACGCAGCGAGACCATGGACACGGCGAGACCATGGACACGGCGAGACCATGGATGCGGCGAGACCATGGACGTAGTCACACCACCGATGCAATCACACATCGATTACGATCTGAACGGGGAGGTAAACACTTCTCAACTGCCACTTTCTTCGGTTGGTGAGTGACAAAATTTAAAGTTCCTCCGGTCGTTCGATCATGCCGTAGGACGAATGGTCCGAAACGGCACCGAACGACTGGTTGTATTTTATGTGTGCTAGTAGTTTGCGAACATAGTGACCGCGATTATGGTAATTAGTACCATAGTCGCGAGTAGTAATGATTTTTCTAGGATGTTTAGTATGTAAGAATTTCGCGGGTGGTCAATTCCATTGTCAAAGTAATAATAACGAATGCATATTGAATTTTTCGAAGAATTACTTTGTCGATGGTATTGACCGAGAAATTTCAATGTTCCCAGTAGAGTCACTTTTAGTCAATTATAATTAACTGTGAAATCATTTGCATATAGAGTGTCAATGCTCTACGTAGAGTCACTTTGATAGATTCTAATTCACTTTTCAATTCATTTATATTTACGGTGTCTTTTGATTTAAAGTCATGTTATTTATTGAAATTTCTTACGCCGCTTTTGTTATATTAATTAATCATTCTCGTTAGGATTTTCAGGTTTTAACCCTAATTCTTTCCTTTTTCTTTCAGAAATATACAGTAAGTTCATGTTTGACGTTACTACTTTGTCACTATGTTCGCTTGTAGTAGTAGTAGTTATAGTTGTGTGGTAGTTAGTTGCTTCGCCGAATCGCAGCAAAAAGCTGCGAATTCGGCTTCCTCCGCGAAATTAGTGTCGCGAAAATAACAATACGCGTCTTTGCTTCTTTCATTATTTTATAAAGTAGTGTTGCGAAAATTTATACGCGATTTTGTTCTCTTTATTTTTCAAAGTAGTATGGCGAAAATTTATACGCGATTTTGCCCTTTTCTTTATTCTTCAGAGTAGTATGGCGAAAATTTATACGCGATTCTGCTTTTCTCTATTTTTTAAAGTAGTGTTGCGAAACTAAATACACGGTTTGTTCGATATTATGTTCGCGATTTCAGCACTGCGAAAAATCGCAAAACTGCGATTAATATCGCAGTACAGTACTGCGTCTATGTCATGACGCCAGTGCGGGATTCTATCCCGTCAATTTTATAAAATATTCGTGATTATTAGAGTTGCGAAATTAAAACTGTACCTCAGTAGAGGTTGCCCGCGATTTTGCTCTTTCCTTTATTTCATAGACTAGTGTTGCGAGAATTTATACGCGATTTTCTTCTTTTCTTTATTTTTCAAAGTAGTATTGCGAAAATTTATACGCGATTTTGCTCTTTTCTTTATTTTTCAGGGTAGTGTTGCAAAAATTTACACGCGATTTTGCTCTTTTCTTTATTTTTCAGGGTAGTGTTGCGAAAATGTATACGCGATTTACAATTCTCTTTCTTTTTTAAAGTAGTGTTGCGAAACTAAGTACACGGTTCGTTCGATATTATATTCGCGATTTCAGCTCTGCGAAAAATCGCAAAACTGCGATTAATATCGCAAAATTGCGGTTAATATCGCAAAATTGCGATTAATATCGCAGTACAGTACTGCGTCTACGTCATGACGTCATTGCGGGATTCTATCCCGTCAATTGTATAAAATATTCGCGATTATTAGAGTTCCGAAATTAAAAGTGCACCTCGGTAGAGGTTGCCCGCGATTTTCTTCGATCACTCTTCGCGAACTTAGCGTTGCGAAAATTCACAGCGTCTCGCGAAGATGCTCGCGATTTTGCTCGTCGCAAAATTAGTGTTGCGAAAATTCACAGCGCCTCGCGTAGGTGCTCGCGATTATTGCTCGTCGCGAAATTAGTGTTGCGAAAATTGATAGCACCTCGGAAAGATGCTCGCGATTCTGTTAGCCGCGAATTTCCGTAGCGCCTCGGAAACAGGTGCTCGCGTTCTTTTTACGATTAAAATAACTATGATTAATAATAAAGTGAAGCTGTTTTCGCAAGTGTTTGTCAAATGGAACATTACGAACTATTAATTGAATTAATATATTGTCAAAATATTTCATCTTATTCTACAATAATACTGATACTGTGACTGTTGGCCGTTCGAATTACCTGTTTTCTCAATTCAATTTTTTATCGAGGATAAAGTTCAGCCGATACATTTTCCCAAATGCTTTGCACAAATCATGGTTTATTTTTATCGTACATTTGCAATTACATGGAGTTCCATAAGCTCGCATTCTTACTTTATGATAGTGCAATCGAGGACTTTAGATCGATGGCGAATTTTCTTTCGAGTTTTCTCGCGTATATGATATTCTGTGTATACTGTAGCGAAAGTGGGTCGTTCTCTTTTAATGTATAATATTCCGATCTTCCACGATAACGATGACGATGATGGTGATGACGATGATAACCAACGATTTGAGATTATCATCGAAACTGGTAAAATTAGTTTTCGTATAGTTAAGTCTCTGATTCTCAAAAGATTTCAGGTGTCAGTTAAATCCGATTCTCAGGAATTTAGAAGGTCTTTGTTATCGGGAGGCAATTTCTTCAGTTTCAATGGAATCTACACATCGCACAAGCAGATGTTTGGTTTAAGTATATTTTTGTAACCGGATAAACTAAGTTTTCGGAGAAGGCTATTCCTTATTTTTCAAGAAACTTAAATCCTATATATTTTGCATGAGGTTTTAACTATCAAACATTTTGGAATTGAACTTAGTTCCTTAATAGGCAGGTTATTCGTTATTAAGAAAACATGGTAACGACGTTACTTCTAAGAGCTCTTAATTATCGAATATATGGGACTTTAATTTTTATAAAACTTAGCTATCGAAAAGGCAGGCTTCGAATTTTAAGACGAGTTAGTTACTGAATAGGCAGGTTTTACATTTTAAGACAAGACATTCATTTATCGAGCCAGCCAGCTCCTAATTTTAAGGCGAATTAGTTTCAGAATAGGCAGGCGTTTAGTTTTAAGACGAGTTAGTTGTTGAATAGACAGGTTTTAAATTTTAAGACAAAATAGTGCATGTATCGAGCCGGCCAGCTCTTAATTTTAAGGCGAGTTAGTATCAGAATAGGCAGGCGTTTAGTTTTAAGACGAGTTAATCACTGAATAGGCAGGGTATTAGCTTTAAGATGAGTTAGTCGCTGAATAGGCAGGCTATTAGCTTTAAAATGAGTTAGTCACTGAATAGGCAGGTTTTAAATATGAAGGCAAGATATCGTCTTTATGGAGGTGGTCAACTCTTAATTTTAATGTATGTTCCTATCAGAATAGGCAGGATATTAATTTTAAGACGAGTTAGTTACCGAATAGGCAGGTTTTTAGCTTTAAGACAAATTATTAATATCTTGTTCTAAGACAAGTTATTAACCGAACAGGCAGACTTTCAATTTTAAGAATAGTAAGTTACTGAATAGGAAAGCTTTTAACTTTAAGAGAACTTAGTCCTTGGATAGATGTCTTACTAGATTTTAATGAAATTTAGCAATGCTACAGCAGGATCTTAGTTGCTAGAAAAATTAACCTCTAATACATTCAAAAATAATTCGTTCATTATAACGATTTCTAATGCTGAGAAATTAATACGATATAATAATCTGCCTCTCTTCTCGAACGAAATTAAAGGCTGCTGCGATCTGCTTCCCTATAGTTTATTCTCTTCCTGTACTTATTGCAAATAGTAGGTAAGGCTAGATTTAAGAGTTTAGTTTCGTTTAGAATAAGCAAATATTGTAAAGGGAGATCGACACCATTCGGCGGGTGTCTATCTCTTTTCGCGAAACGGGATGAGAAAAGTAGAGTCGGCGATTCCTCTGTTACACTTTCTCTCGACATTGAATTCGTCTATGTCGAGGGAAAGTGTCTCAGAGGAAGAGCAAAATGAAATGGAGGTTGGTTGGGCATGCCTTTTTGGGTCCCGTTTCGTGGCAACCTCCTCGCGGTGGGACCTGGGTCGATATCACTTGCTATGATTTTAAATTTTATTAAATGTGCTTTTAGCACGATACTTTGTTCAATAATAATACTAAATAGCAAGTGGTATCGAGCGAATAGCCACGAAATCCGAATATTCGGCAGCCCTGGCTACCGAATGTTCGGATTCCTAGTCTTAGTTACATCTAAGAATTTGCGTTTAAGTTAGCTTTAAGATTACGCGATTAAGTAGAAATTAAGCTTCGCATCGAAGAAGAGTCAACGTTGGGCAGATTTGTTCGCTTTTATCTCTGATTATTCGTTTTGTTTCTTTGGTGACAACAATTTTTTAACTCTTCGTTGATTAAAAGTTCCAGTCATCACCTCGAAAGAAGACATCGTTTAGCGTTAAGATAGTTCCCATTAAGATTTAAGTTAGATTTAAAAATGTTACCTAAGCGTAAAATTGAATGCAAGAATGTAATCGTAACTCAATTCCATGCTCTCGAAAATATGCGAAAGAAGGCAAACGTTTTTCTCGTGTAGCCGTCCTCGTTACTTACTTCCTATCCCAATTGCAGCCCCTGTCCAGAAGACCGACGAGTGTTTCTGCGGCGGCGCGGAAGCGAGGAGCGTGGTTCTACGGCCCAGGGACGTCTTCAGGGTTGGTCTTTGAGCCGAAGGTCGTACGATCGACTTATGACATATGTGGTTCATACCGATCGATGGGGGGGCACTGTGTCGGTGTAAGCCGGACCCTCTGACTGGGCTGATGAGCCGCCACGTTACGCAGCCTCGTCGTTGTAAGACGTGACCTCTGGCACTCGTCACGTCCAGTTACGGAACGCGACTGGCCAGTGCTCCACCATCGATCGGATGATCGCATTTGCCATCGGTCGACGTACGACCCGAGGGCTCAAAGACGCAACCCCGTCGTGGTTCAGGTTGGATCATGACCCGCCTCGCAGATAATCCGGTTCAGCTACAGATCGTACCGACCCAGTCCGTCTCAGGAGGGGCACAACTCGACTCCAGCCGCAGAAGACTAACTTTCTCCTCCCTTTCGCGATCGCGTTTTCATTTTGCTATTCAAAGTCGTTTGCCTTCTTCTCGGATATTTCTTGAGCATGGATGCGATATTATGGTTTTGTAAGAGTGATTGCGTGCGGAAAGTAAGATAAGAATTAGGAATGTCGAATAAGTAAATATTGTAAAGGGAGATCGACACCATTCGGCGGGTGTCTATCTCTTTTCGCGAAACGGAATAAGTAAAGTAGAGTCGGCGATTCCTCTGTTACACTTTCTCTCGACATTGAATTCGTCAATGTCGAGGGAAAGTGTCTCAGAGGAAGAGCAGAATGAAATGGAGGTTGGTTGGGCATGCATTTTTGGGTCCCGTTTCGTGGCAACCTCCTCGCGGTGGGACCTGGGTCGATACCACTTGCTATGATTTTAAATTTTATTAAATGTGCTTTTAGCACGATACTTTGTTCAATAGTAATTCTAAATAGCAAGTGATATCGAGCGAATAGCCACGAAATCCGAATATTCGGTAGCCCTGGCTACCGAATGTTCGGATTCCTAGTCTTACAATTAGTTACATCTAAGAATTTGCGTTTAAGTTAGCTTTAAGGTTACGCGATTAAGTAGAAATTAAGCTTCGCATCGAAGAAGAGTCAACGTTGGGCAGATTTGTTCGCTTTTATATCTGACTATTCGTTTTCTTTCTTTGGTGACAACAATTCTTTAACTCTTCGTTGATTAAAAGTTCCAGTCATCACCTCGAAAGAAGACATCGTTTAGCGTTAAGATAGTTCCAGTAAGATTTAAGTTAGATTTAAAAATGTCACCTAAGCGTAAAATTGAATGCAAGAGTGTCATCGTAACTCAATTCCATGCTCTCGAAAATATGCGAAAGAAGGCAAACGTTTTTCTCGTGTAGCCGTCCTCGTTACTTACTTCCTATCCCAATTGCAGCCCCTGTCCAGAAGACCGACGAGTGTTTCTGCGGCGGCGCGGAAGCGAGGAGCGTGGTTCTACGGCCCAGGGACGTCTTCAGGGTTGGTCTTTGAGCCGAAGGTCGCACGATCGACTTATGACATATGTGGTTCATACCGATCGATGGGGGGGCACTGAGTCGGTGTAAGCCGGACCCTCTGACTGGGCTGATGAGCCGCCACGTTACGCAGCCTCGTCGTTGTAAGACGTGACCTCTGGCACTCGTCACGTCCAGTTACGGAACGCGACTGGCCAGTGCTCCACCACCGATCGGATGATCGCATATGCCATCGGTCGACGTACGACCCGAGGGCTCAAAGACG
Source organism: Cerceris ruficornis (assembly GCA_963989415.1). Taxonomy (NCBI): domain Eukaryota; kingdom Metazoa; phylum Arthropoda; class Insecta; order Hymenoptera; family Crabronidae; genus Cerceris; species Cerceris ruficornis. The sequence continues at coordinate 38,725,792 of OZ022517.1, read as the reverse complement.
CAACCCCGTCGTGGTTCAGGTTGGATCATGACCCGCCTCGCAGATAATCCGGTTCAGCTACAGATCGTACTGACCCAGTCCGTCTCAGGAGGGGGCGCAACCGGACTCCAGCCGCAGAAGACTAACTTTCTCCTCCCTTTCGCGATCGCGTTTTCATTTTGCTATTCAAAGTCGTTTGCCTTCTTCTCGGATATTTCTTGAGCATGGATGCGATATTATGGTTTTGTAAGAGTGATTGCGTGTGGAAAGTGAGACGTGAATTCGGAATGTCGAATGAGTAAATATTGTAAAGGGAGATCGACACCATTCGGCGGGTGTCTATCTCTTTTCGCGAAACGGAATAAGTAAAGTAGAGTCGGCGATTCCTCTGCTACACTTTCTCTCGACATTGAATTCGTCAATGTCGAGGGAAAGTGTCTCAGAGGAAGAGCAGAATGAAATGGAGGTTGGTTGGGCATGCATTTTTGGGTCCCGTTTCGTGGCAACCTCCTCGCGGTGGGACCTGGGTCGATATCACTTGCTATGATTTTAACTTTTATTAAACGTGCTTTTAGTACAATATTTTGTTCAATAATAATACTAAGTAGCAAGTGGTATCGAGCGAATAGCCACGAAATCCGAATATTCGGTTGCCCTGACTACCGAATACTCGGATTCCTAGTTTTAATTACATCTAAGACTTTGTGTTTAAATCAGCTTTATGATTTCGCGATGTAGTAGAAATTAAGCCTCGCATTGAAAAAGTCAATAATAATAAAGTAACTGCATTATGCTATTGTTATGCGAATGTAACTTGGAAACATTATAAATATGGTCTTCATGAGAAAGCCGCAAACTAAAGACAAAGCGAAAGAAAGCAGACCTTTGGTTATTTTTGAAGTTATGCGATCTACAGTCACGGTTTTGGTACCCAAATCGTTTTAATTCTAGTATTGATTTATATCATCATTGAATACTAATACTATATTATCACATAAAGAACAACTTCTCGTTATTTAAATGAGTAAAAAAAATCGTTTCTCTGCTCGAAACGATATGTCTTCTACATATTACCGCTGCAGATTCTTCTACTTAATAACTATTTTAATAATATTCATGCTCAATTATCTTATTTCGAGATTCCTTTATAATTATTTGTTTGAAATTCTCAAAATCTCTGGTTTCGGCGCGCCAGAGGATAGGCCGTGTAGCGCATGACATGCAGCCGTATTCCGATTGGCCCGCGTTTCCCCCACCGCGCGGCAGCCGAGCCGAAGCTTCGTAGCTACGACGCGTCGTAGGAGCAGAGCGTCCGACATCTTGGAAAGTTTGCCGCGTTCGTCTGCGAAATCTGGTGCTCCTACATTCGTTTAATTTTTTGGTAAGAAATATTCAGAAATTCTGCACGAATTCTATTCCGACTTAGCCATTGGTGTTTGCGCGTCCGAATATCATACTGAATCGTTGATTCCTTCTGTTTTTAAGACAATAGGAGGAAAAATGTTGCTCGTGCCGTTTCTCTCCCGCCAACCGGGACGCTGCTATAATACATCTTTCACTATTTCGGACTTCGTGAGTATTATTTCTTCAATTTGTCGTACCTTTAGATGCACAATATCTTGAACAGAGACGTTTGACTGTTTAGTGACCGCAAGGATTAGAAATTTGTTGTTTCTATTCCTTTTTGGCCTTCTGCCATCCCTCCACCCCTTCCCCCTCTTCATCACTTTTGTTTTCAGCAACTAGTGGCCGCGCGCAATGCGGTCTTAGAGACAGTGTTTGCTACGTATTATCTGTACCTGTTTTATTTTTACAGAGCACCTGTCTCTGACTTAACCTTAAAGTTTATCATTAAAGATTATTAGAAGGCTCCGTTGCCCCTGAATTTCACCGCGAATGTAAAGTCAGTGTTTGCATCGAAATTAAAGAGATAGGGCATTTATTCCAGAGCGTCGTGCCTCTCGTTGCAACATTTCATCGCGAAGAAAGTAGATTCACTCTTTTCGCCGAATATCAGGGAAACGGCCACGTTTTTTTTTTATTTTACTTTTCGTCGCGGTGGTAGAGTCGGTGAAATTCCAGTTGGCAGATGTACCACCACCGGAAGTACCAATTTTATTTCGTAAGTTGATTTCTTTAAAATGCATGATCTCTGCATTTTTTCCCAACGATTACGTTAGGCTGATCGTATTTTAACGCGAATTTTTCCCCCCTTTACAGAGTATCTTACCGAGGCGATCGTGGAGCTCTGTGCGGCGCTTGGCTGACCCGGAAGGTCATCCCGTTCATTAATTTCTGCGATCGGTGAGTCGCATGCACTTAGATTCCTCCGGAACCCCGATTCATGCCGTAGGACGATTGGTCCAAATCGGCATGGGCGACTGGTTGTATAATTTCTTTTTGCGAGCACTGTGACCATGGGTTCGATAGATAGTATTCTACTCATGAAGAATTGCATATTTAGGATGTTTATTAGCTCAGGCTAGGCCTTCTTGTGCGTCGCGATTGCGTACAGAATAAATGTACGAAAACGATACGCTCGAGTCGCGAATGAATTGCGCGAAATTAACTTTGCCCGCGTAGATTTTGAAGACGGATCACCCATCCGACTTCGTATTTTTTATTATATTTGCTCGAACTATCGCGCAATGAGAATTGTAACGCACGATTACGTGCTGCTTCCCCATTTTTCTCCGTTCACGTTGGTCTCGAGAACCGTAGAATTTTGCCATGTAAAATGTGCTAGAAGACACTTCGCGACGGGCAGGTTCTAGAATCGAAGTAACAACTTGTACAATCCTTTCAATATCCTTTAATCCATTTACTTCGATGACGGAATCTCCCGAGGACATTGCATGCCCTTAGTCTGCGAATTCAATATAAATATTTTCAATATAAAGTTCAGTATAATATTCAATATATACTTCACTATGATATTCAATGTAACGTAAAGTATTTGATATTTGGAGATATTATAAATATTCATACTAGAGTCTTTGCTTAAATTAACAGTTAACTTTCAATATTGATCAATATCTGATTTTAATGAAGCAATATTTTTGAGAAAGAATAGTAGATCGTTAGATATCACTAATTAATCATTTTTCGAGCTCAGGATTTTCAGCACAAACGGTGAGTTGACATTTGCTCGTGCTCGCTGTTCAGCTCGGACGTATCGGCATGCCCAGGTGCTACGCCGATGAGTCCGGGCGGCGAGAAGGGCATTAGCTCGTAGGACTAATCATTTTTAGCGACTAACAACGTCAAAGCGAGTCGTGCACGATGTAATTTCCACGTTTGTGTGTTGTGGCTAGGCCGTGGATCTTGCGTCGCATTTCAAACTCTTAGAAACGAACGACAATTTGCCGTTCGTACTTGCTCGAATCCGAATCCATTCTATTGAAAGGAACCTCCGTGGTTATAATTTATAATCGGTTTCACCGCATGGTGAATAAGTTGGCGCATATGGTATTTGATATTGAAATCACGTAGAATCTAAAGACACATGGATGAAAAAGACATACCGTATGCGTTACCGTTTTACTTAAAAATATTTCCATTTGTCTCGCACGACCTTCCATAGGTCCAAGATATTTCGGTTCCCTTGTACGCGACGTGGACGATAGATTGACTTTACATATTACGCAATGTCCGCTTTGCTTGTTCAGTCGATTTCAGGAAATGGTACGTAACCTTAGAGCGTGAAAGTTGAGTACGGAGTTCGGGTGTCGGAGTCACCCCGGGGTGGCTCTCTAGCGTAGGCCCCTGCGCCCGGGCTCTTGAATGATGATCGATGAGTGAATATATTGTCATGATTGAGTCGCGATTTGCCATTTTAAATATAGGTGGTAGGTAGGTAGGTAGCATACCATCTCGACAGTGTGTTTGAATTTTTCTAAGATAAGCAGGCAGGGCCAGGAGGTGAGGCTATCACAATCGCGCGCGAGTAGGGTGAGACGTCTGCCCCTGGGATTAATCGTGGTCGAACCGATCCGGATCTCGTTCGGTCGCGATTGTTAGCTTTAGTTTTTACTTTCAGCTTGCTCGAATATCATGCTCAAATTGGAAGCATCGCAAGCAATGGCGTATGCACGGGCGGCAATTTCTAAAATCGCTGCTCGTCTGCATTTCGCTCGCGTTGTTTCGCCGCGAAAGCTCCACGGGAAAGCTGAAAATTGTCGACACTTTGGCGAGATATTTGAGCAACGTTCCTGGGGCAGGAGCCCGAAAAGAGAAGAGGCATCCGCCGAAGAGGCCCCGACAAACTGTCGCAAGAAGGGGTCGCAACGAATGACTGACCTTTCTGGAATCCTCGGATTCTAGAATGGGGCGCCATTATTTTTTCTTTACATTTTGTCACTGTGCTCGCTTAGTGCATGTAGTTGTTACTCTGTAGTAGTAGTTAGGTATTTGGTGGGTTTGAGATTTCCCCGCCCAACGAGGGATTCGCTGCTGCCATTGCGATTTTGTTCGAATTAGTACACGCGAAATTAGCGTTGCGAACAGGAATAAGCGCGTTGAATTTTTTTATTAGATGCGCCAAAGTAGCTTTCCGAAACCAAGTGCACACTTTGTGCCCGTGATTTTGCTCGGTTTAGGATCTTTAGTAACGTAGAGTTTCGAGACTGCTTGCCCTTGAAAAGGGTCAGCGGGAGTTGTGTCAATTTAATTATACAGTAGCGTTGCGAAAAAAGAAGCAGCATCAGAAATGGATGCACGGGTTTGTCACGCATTAGGTTTGTGAAACGTAGAGTTGCGAGATATATCGTATTCCAAATGGATGCGCGGGAGTTTGTTGCAATAACGAATCGTTAAAGTAGCGTTGCGAAATTAGAAGAAGCACCAAAGACGGGTGCACGGGTTTTGCTCGCATCAGGACATTGTAAAGTAGCTTTGCGAAGTAAAGAGCACCTCAAAGTGGTGCGCGGGAGTTTGCTGAAATTAGGGCTTTTCAGGAATCATCTCTTCTTAGCTTTTCGCGATATTAGCGTTGCGAAGAAAATTTACAAACGGGTTTTTCCTTGCTCGGTACTCGGTGAATTAGAGTTGCGAATAACTGAGCAGCATGCGACAAGCTGGTACTAAAGGTGGTACCGGATATGGTGCCCTGGAGTCGCAAAACGACGACTCCTCCATGAGCGGCTTCAATGTCCGCTCCCTTCTTCCGCGAATTAGTCTTGCGACAATTCATCCTCGCGATTTGCTCGAGAATTCGATTAATTAGAGTAGCGTGACATAATAGCGCCCACAGTGGCTGCTCGGGATTTTTCTCGCGGATTCGTGAAAGTAGCGTTGCGATTGAATAGCAGACGAAAGAGCTGCACGGGTTTTTCTTCGCCATAAAACACTGACGAAATTAACAGATGCTTGCAGTAGCTTCTCGGGTTCTTACTTACTATACGATTTTTGTATAATCCCCCCAAGCCCCCCCCCCCATCCCTTGTTTGTTATTATACCCATTGTCATTTCATGAAAATCAAGCGTTTATGAATGGATGCATTGCTGCAAAATATGTTTCTGAATATTGTCAAAACTTTTACAAAAATTATAAGTGCTTTTTAATCATTTATAGCGTGCTGATAGAACAGCACATCGTTCCGATGAATTTTAACGTGATTACAAAGTCTTGCTATGGATTGACACAATTCAGATTTTAATATTTTTATCATACGTTCATCATGAATTATTTGAATCTTTCTCTAAAGAATAAATTTTCGAGTGATAACGGTGATTTTTTCTGGTTACTATTTTTTTTACATATATTGGATATTGCCACTACATACTGCTGATTATCGTCCTCAATGTTATTAACATTTTTTAACGCAATTAAAAACATATTTTCTATTAACTTTGTTTGCGCATGCATCTCTTCTTTCTTTTTTTATGCAATTTCCTTTTGTCGACAAAATTAATGAGATTCTGTTGTAGATTACGAAAGTAGATATTTGAGATTTTTGTGAAAGCTAATTTTTACGACGGCCAATGGATACGGACATTAATACCGTCGATTTATTAAAAATAAAATACAACCATGGATATTTAATGGAAATTAATTGGACACGTGGAAATTGAGAGACACAGGCGTCTAGAGTTATTGGAAGGACCCCCAGAGTAATGAAATTTTACTAACGAATGAGTTTTATTGCAGGAAATTCATGGATCCGGCAAACTGAGAGGCTGATCGATGGATGTTTGTCTCTTGTGTCTTGTGTCGTAAACTGTGTGTCAGATTTCCAAATATTGCTTCTGAGATTTCGTTGCGATAGTGTGGCTACCATTTGTTCATGGTTTCTTTGTCAATGGTTTTGATATGTTCGATTTTTGGATAAATATATCGCTTGGATTTTCCTGGAAATCTGATTCATGGGATAATTGTTGTTTGTTGTCCTTTATTTTGGTGTTAGTAGGATGTTTCTTTTCGTACTGTCGCAAGCAGAATATATTTCTTATCTTCTGGTCAAGAGGTTTGCTGTTTGGTTTACAGATATGGAGGCAGGCAATATTCTTCAAAGAAATCTTAACTTTTAATTAGGCAGGTTCATTGGGTTCATACTCTTTCTTAAGTGGGAAACAATCGTTGTGATGTTTCTGCAGGCAGGGTTTTCCGATGGGGAACATATTTTTATCACAACTGGGTAGGTTTATGGTGAAATAAAGTGATCACTGAAGATTGTCAAGCCTGCTAGCTGAAGAAAGAAGAACAAAAACGAGGAGGGAATATTTAAGTATCCACGATCACAAATAATATTTCAGGGTATTAGACCGACGACTTTATGGCACCAGTATTTGTACAAACATACAGATCGCTTTTCTGTGCGCAAAAGTGTACAAAAACTGCTCCCATATCGATGGTCAGACTGAAATACGGGAGGGGAGGTTCAGATCGTGGTGGGTTATGGGTTAAGATCGCCGTTATTGAAATTTTAAGTCTAGAATTAGGTATCCGAATGTGTGGAATGAATGTTGTGTGCTAGTCCTTAAGTCTCGGATGCTCGACGCATCACGTTCGGATATCTATCTCTCCCAGTTCGAGATGGATAATGAAAGTAACGTAGAACAAGAAATTTCGCGTGATACATTCTCCCGTTCATTCTGTCGTTCATTACATCGCTGAATCTGTCGGTTAAACCTGTAAAAATGACGAGAAAATGTTTCACGCGAAAGACAAACTGTGATGGCGGATGAATTTTTTAGGGTCCCCAGTCGCAGCAACCTCCACGTGGTGGGACCTGGGTCGTTCTTGCTCCCAATGACTCGAAATTTTTTATTTTATTTTATTTTTCTCGCATGAAAGCAATAACGGGCTAATTGGCTGCGAATCCCTAAAAATCTGTAAATTTTCAAATATATTTCCACCATCCCCATTTTTATCGTTTGTGTCTGATAGTTGAAACTGACACAAATCTTTTATTAGATTTTTCTATATCATATTTAAATCTTACGAGCTACATTCGTCGCATGTAGCCTGACGTAGTAATAACTTAACCATTTTAAATCAATTATCTAAGTCGAAGACCTCAAAATTAAATCGAAAGGGAAGGTGTTAAGCGCGCTACATTTCAAATACTTTATAGAAGGCTGAATTTGTAGTTTCTCGTAAATAGGAGTAAAACTCGCGTACTGTAGCACGTCAATGGAACTTTATTTTGCGGATTTACAAAAGGTGTGCTTATTGTTAAATTGGTGTCGTGAAAAGCCGTTACCAGGCAGAGAGAAAACTTCTCGAAAAAGTAGCTTTTGTTTTCTTCTTCTGTTACTCGCCAGATCGTCGCGCCCCTAGAGAGTCCATTCGTTCTGGGTCGTTCTCTTAAGGGCAGTCGGTAAAGTAGGTTTCACCGTTGTGGCGGTGTTCGAGCCGCCACAAATTCGATGATACTACCGCTTTCTACCGTCTCCTATAAATATTAAATTCGTTGACACTATCGCCACCTACAAAAAGTGACATGAAACGTTTCTCGAAACTTTGGTAAAGCTGTTCCCATTAGCTTCAGCCTGCATTAGCCATCTGGATAACGCTGAAACCAAGTTGCCAGGGTGTTCACAGTGTTATTTATCAATGGCGTCAGAATCGTGGTTGAAGCTTGTTCAAACTGCCCAAAAAACTGCTATCATTCAAGATGGTGAGATAGTAAATACATTTTAAAATTATTCATTAAAGATACATTTGATTTGGTTTATACATTTCGTGGGTCATGTTATGAGTGACATGAATGTTCTTTCCGAGTGTCGTATTTAACCTTACAAATGTTTGATCAATAGTAGACAAATGGTCACTGGACAGTATAATTTTGCGTATCAATATATAACTTCTTTTAAAACCGAATCAATTATTCGCGTTACATTATTAAGCAAAATAGTTGAGAAATATGAATTGCACTTCTGTTTTTATACGGCCCTTCTAAAACATTTAAAATTTTTAAGCCTTCAAAAATAAGTGCTAATTTGTTCAAAGGAAAACGAAAAGTTCACTTTTTGATGGAAGATGGTAGAGAAATGGTAGAAGAATATCATATAGAAACTAATGTGCTGGTACGTCGAGCGTGGAAAGAAAAAGGTAAACTTGGTCAGGACCAAGGTTGGGTCATAGAGGTTGGAGATCCTGAACCTAAGCAAAATAACATTGAAATTTACGGAATACAAGAAAGTTCAAGTACTGTACGTGTTATGTTATATCCAATTGAGTTACACAGCAATATATTTTCTTAAATGTTGTATTAATGTTTACAAATTTAAAAAGTTGTTTAAATGGATGTTTTACCCCTTTACAGCCATTTATTACAAGAAGAATTACAAAAACGTCACTTGAGTGGCGTATAAGAAATTTGTCATATCCACAGAATGTATATTCGGTAACTGCAGAGGATGATGGAACTATAACTGTACGTACAAGTAATAAAAAGTATTACAAGAAAATAACAGTTCCGGATTTAGAACGCGTCAATTTAAAACCAGAACAGGATAGAATTTCATTTACACATCAGTATAATGCTTTAATCATTACGGTAAGGAAGACGATACATTGGATTTTTAATATTTCATATTAAAATTTATATTTACTTTTATTATAGTACAAAAAGCCTCCTGCTCTTCTGGAATTGGAAAAAAAAGTCTTGAACGAGATCTTGCAATTGAATGCAAGAAAAGACAGTAATGAGCAGTGCCGACCAAGTTAATAAAAAACTTTATTTGTCAATGCATTGTTATCTCTCGTTTTGCCCGAAGTCTTTCATAAAGCTTTATGGCAGAAAATTAAATCATTAATCTTCCAGTGGAGAATGATTGGTCGTAAAAATGTGTTTTATACCATATCAGTTTCACCTAACTGAAAGTTCAAGTTTGCCAAACAAGTGCATTAAAATGGAATCATCAACAGCTCACGTAATTCCCCTATCCCATTTTACACAGTCAAATAAAAGGCAAAACAAACATTTAATCTACATTTCCTGACATTATATGGCAACAACTTGAAATCGATAATATGTACAGATAGAAATCTATGAACTTCCATGTTTTCAATGGCGTTACGCGCGAAATCGAGAGATCGATCAATCGTTCTGCGATGCGACTGCTATCGAATGCATGTGCTGCTGCGTGCGTGTGGTGTGGTTGTGGTATTGCGTTTTGGTGTTATGCTTTTGATTTTGCATAAAAATTGCTGAACGAACACCGAATATGTCAAAATCAATACCTGAAAGGTGAGTTTTACACTGTTTTTGTTTGATTAATTAATATTAAGGTTAATAAGACATTTACAATCGCATGTTTACGTGACTTTAGTCGAGGTCATGTTAGAAAGAGGTTATGTTGTGCCGACTTATCTTAATGCTTTATCTGCTCTTCTATCTCGCTGAACTTGCTGTTATGCTGCATAGAATTTTCCATGAATAATCTATCAAAAATCAGAATTCATTTAATATGCAGAAATAATTAAATAATGAATTTCGATCCCAAATATCATTTTGGACGCCGTTTATATAGTAGTTAAGTTATCGGTCGAGAAGAAGCACGTTTTCGTCGTTGGCACGGTTTATAATAGAGGGTGCTGTTCAATATAGCATTTCAGAACCACTTTGTATTACAAACAATTACAATTTCTTAGTTAATGTCAAACGAAACATTTCTGCGGCCCTTTAACATTCAGCACCAAATGACGTACTTTTATAAATATTTAGTCGTAAATTCTTCAGAATTAGCATAAGTTTAGTACTAGTATAACCCAACACGTGTTTATATACCTTTTTTTCTTTGGGCATCAACCTGTTGCTATACTTAACTATATCTACGCAGACGTATTTGTACGCTTAGTGACTTTTGACATTCTCGTGCCACAGTATGTCATTGATACATTGTGATTAATACATTACTGTTGCTTCGTACTTTCAGATGGCTGGAATATAAACCGTATGGGGAAGTGATTAAGGATACACAAATCTTAGCATTCAAAGTGCCACTGAAAGAGGTGAGTCTGGTTATAAATAAATTAATAATTTGGTTCGAAAATCGGATGTACATTTCGCAGTTTATTTGCGAAGTATGCGCTTACAAGTGTTCTTTTTTCTCTCGCTGATCCCCGCGGTGCGTTCGTTGATAATTCGTGGAATCGAACGTTTCGAAGAATTTAGCGATATTATAATTCTCGTGTACTGATTTAAGTGTTTTCGAATCAATTTGAAATATTATTCTTATGCCTCATAATTTTCTTATTGACAACGGCGTTTAAGAGGTCTTTTTACATTTGTTGAATGTTACAACCGATCGACACTTTTCGTGCTGTGCTAATCTTACATGACTTTTCACTGAAACCGTGTGGTTTACCGAATATTTATATCATGTGTAATCCTTTAATACGTTTTCTATCACGGTGTATTCGATGAACTGTTTTTCACGTAACATTTTTAGTAGTTTTATTAAATGCGAAAGAAACATATTGCCGAACGAGCATCGACATCGACGCTTTGAATGAACGTTCTGAAATTGAAGTTTTTCGGGAAGCAAATCGGGCAATTAACTTCCCAGAATTTATTCTTTATTATTCTTTATTCGGAGAATACTATCTTATAAAAATCGTATTTGCTTTTTACTTACATAATACTAACAGGCTTTAATTGAAATATATTAGTACACATACTTATACGTGACATTAATTTATATTTATTGGAGATCCCAATATTATTGTCAATTATATTATTGACAAGATAATTTTTATAATTATTGCTTGAAATCGGTGATATTGCATAATTAATTTTACAATATCGCCCTTCTTTATATTTCTCTGCCGAAAATTTTACAGAAGCTACATGGATGCTTATGTGTTACATATTTATTATGTTTTATAACATATAATATCTGTAGGATTTTAAAAATCATTATTATCAGAGCGAAATGATAACGTTAAGAGTATGCTTTGAAATATCGCGATAGATTAGCTGGAATCATGAAACTCACAAATTTTCACAACAGGAAGTTTGTTGTTGGTTACAGAAAGCTCACGTGATACGAGACAAATTAATACAAATATTATTATAGAATGTCTTATAAAATCAGTAATGTTTTGTGATATACCGCATATTTTCTTTTAGGTTGTAGATCTATCGTTAAAAATTGTTAATTCTTAATTGCTGGGATGTGTATATATTTATAATATATCATATAAATAGCTCAATATTAAGCGCTTGCTTACTGAAAATATGAAAAGCATTAAAACAAATCCAAAAATTCGAGATTTTTGCGTTGCAAATAATTTTTGTTTATCGCAGAAAAATTATATTTTCATTGTAACTTTAAAGTTACAATCTTAAACGAAATCATAAAAATTCATCGAAATCGCGTTTTATTCGGATAGTTTAATATCACATTAGATTATTTTAATGTAAATGTAAAATAACAATTTTTATCCGATGCAATCGTATTTTCAACGGTTTCGATTTCAAAAGCATCGTCCATGTTCCCGGTGTTCTTTGGCCTATCTTCTTTTTTTCTCCACCTGCACTAAATCAAAGATTCCCTTTGCGGGGGTCGTGGCGGCTTCGAGATCAGGATAAGATCGCATCCGATTCCTGAAATAGAGGGTACGATCCAGGTACCCCATACGCGTTGGCATCTCGTACGAGCATGGGGTATTCTATATGTGGCACGGGCCACCGTGAAATCGGTGTGCACAATGGTATAGAACTTCCAAGAGTCACACAGTCACTTTACAAATACTTTTAAAATCCGTTCAAAATTTTTAAATAACTTTGAAAACCATGTACTGACAATCGAATGGTGCATTTTTTTCGGTTATAACAGAATAAAATATTCTTTTATTCTCCGAAAAGTTAGAATGTCCTATAAGTATAAATTATAGCAATTTTTACTCCATCGCAGCATACAGTAGTTTTTATTTAGAAGGTTTGTTCTTTCGATATAAACATTATTCTTAGAAGCGCATAAAATGAAAAATTAAATAATTTACAGATTTATATAAATTTAAAAATCGTTACAGTGGTAAGTGAAACACCTTCAGCTGGATACCTTAAAGTGTAATGCTTACAACATACACAGGTTTTAGAAAAATACCCCCTAAGAAATCGGTACTTTTAACATAAAAGTACCCCTAAAAATCATTATTACCTTCCTTTTTATATTATTTCAATACTGCTTTGCTCCACTTTACCCCAACAAAATACCGTAACGCTATAATATAATTTAAAACATTCTAACAAAAATTATCCCGAATAAAAATCAGAATTCTAACCGTCTAAAAATTGATTCCATACCACTGTGCGACACGGACCAAGGGGGTAGTCCGTTTGTTGGTCGGTTCTTCTGGTAACGGTAAGGTGGGAAAGATACCTTCGTGAGATCCCGTATCGGTCCAAGCCAAATTGCCGTATTGTTGCACGCTCCGACCCCCACGTAGATATAAACAAGCTTGATGTATGCGCACTCTTTCGTTCGATGCAAGCGGCATCGCTTTTTGGACGGTGAATGCCTGGCCGATTGTTTGCCTAGTAGCTGAGTAAAGTTCGATCGTGCGCTCCCATGCTGGCTCGCACCGTGTGATATATCGCGCTCGTGCTGCGATCCACCGGCATTCATTGAGATCTTTCGGTTGTTATGCACGCCCGTATTAACGTTCTTGTTTCATGCTTTTTGCTCGTTTTACCATTCGCCACGTTGAGCCGATCTTATTACAATTAATTTAACGAGGACGTTAACACATTGCATTCTTATTTTGCGGACACTCGTCGGCTTGAATTCGGACTTCGATAGGGATAGGTAAAGTGGGACTATGATAGACTAAGGCAAAGGGAAAGACTTTGCGGGGTTTGATATAGTTATTGTATTTACTCTTGTTGATAACTATTGCTAACCGTTTTGGTTCTGTTATGTTTGGAGAAATAGTTTATATTAGGTTTGTCTCGTGATTGCAACAGATTGTAGTTTTTCCTTTTTGGTTTTGAGGCAATTCTACTGTTATTTGTGCATAAACTAAATTTTTATCATCGACGTTTTATTATCTTTTGTTTTAACCCTTAACGAACGAGCGCATTTTTCTAGAACAATGACAAGTAGATCGACGGAATAAAAAAAATGTAAAAAAGTAAACAATTATTTATATATTTTTTGAGTGTGGCACTTCTCCCAATAGTCTCCTATGTGAATACCAGGTTTTTTAGTACAAATATCACGGCATGCCGCCTGTGTGGCGGCATTCGATTTTCCTGGAATATTTGCAATGTCGCGAATGTGGCGGCATTTGTTCGTTTAGGGTTAAGTAATGCTTAGAAAGTATTTAGATGGGAATGTAATTAGAAAATATGAAGGAAAAACGGCACAATTTTTAAGTGCTTGTACAACTTAATTAACCCCTTGCCCTACGATTTCTTTTGTGAATTCCTCCGCGATAATTGAAAATTAAATTGCTAAAATAAAAATGTGTTAGTGATAGCTGACATATTTTGTAATTTAACGCAATATCAATAACACAGTAATAATATTATCGTGTCGTGCTCCATTGATATTTTCAATTTAATAATTTTTGAGGAGCTTCAAAATTTCCTGTTCCATCAACCGGATCACGAGTGTCACTCGTTGTTGTAAGGCAAAGGGTTAATGAAACGAAGGTTAACAAATAATTGAACAAACTACTAATATTCTTAATATTTGAATAAACGAAGTTTAATATAAAGGAATCATTCTTTCATTCGTATTTTTATTTTTTAACAAATCAGGACAAGCTCTATTATGTATATAGGAGAGAACAAAACTTGACGTAAAATTTTCCTTAAATTAATCAGGAATCTTGCTGTTATACCTGCAGAGCTTTTACTTTTCCATTTCTATCCCCTCACCGATGATTCAAATCGCTTCCTTTAGAGTGCCTCGCGGTCATTCACGGAGAATGAACAGCGTTTCGTGTCAGTTCGATCACGAATTGAGATCAGTCGCTTTCCAGCTATCGATTTAAAAGCCATCTTATTCTCCGCATTGAATATGTTGATTACGGGCGGTGCCTCCTAATTGACGGCACAGCGGCGTCGAGTTTCGCAGAACACAAACCATTTTTATATCTCCGACTTAACGTCGAGGCCTCGTTAAAATACGAAACGACGACCGCTGCTAATTGAGCGCATGGTCGTCTTGCGGGTACGTTCGAAATGCTATTTACCGGCTATCGAATTCATCCCGGGGACATTATTACACGCGCCTTTCAACGTATTTCGTAATACTCCAACGTCTCTTCGACAATACCTGAATTACAGCAACATCGACATTAATCTCCGTAACAGAATACACGAGCGTTTCTCTTCCGTCTCTTCGTTCCTTTTGTACGATCTAATATCATCTCCGACATAATCCAAAGATTTATTAAAATCCTCGAAACTTCCAAGACTTTTCCGCGTCCCCCCCGCGACACTCGTTCCTCCGCTCTCCGAGCCGTTTCACAGAGAGGAAGCATCGTATCAACAGTCCATAGATTTCCATGTCAAAATCGGCTATGGCAATTCCGTGCGCCGTTGGAGGCGAACAGCACCGCTATTCCCGTTTGTCTCGAGTCATTTAATTTCCGCCTAACTCCCAGCGAACCGGTTTTTCTCGTCTACCGTCGTCGTCCCCTCGTACCGGACAGTTGCAAATAAGTTCGGAACCTTTTTGGGTGGATCGGCCGCTATGCATATACGCGTGTGCATGCATACGCAAAATAGGAGGGTGCCCATGGCTAATTGATTTTGGCGTCGCGCGGGCATTACATAAAACAAATCGAACCCGGGGCCTCGAATTGGACTCGGGTTGATTGGGGCCCGTTGCACCGGCCACGGGGGGCCACTCGTTAATAGGGCCCTCAAATGCCCCCATGCCCATGCCCGTTTCCCCCACCTCGCTCCCGTCACGGCACCCATTCTCCGTCTCTCCGTCTTCGATGCGCACGACGGAACGCTTCTTCATCTTCTTCTGTAAGAGAGTGTAACAAATATCGGCTCACACGAAACGTGATACCGTCTTCGCCGACACGCCGTACACTTTCTACCTTTCTCCTTTTTAGTCCTTTAGACGGTGTTCGTTCGTTCTTTCTTCTTCCTTCTTTCCTTTATTTCTCTTTCTCTTCGGGACAGGAGCGTTCTCGATGAATTTAAGGCACTACTCGCTGGTCACATATACATTGTAAAAGATGCGCCTTTAGGTCGATTTTAATTTTGGATTGAATTTCGCATACCCGAGGTTGGTATTTGATTGGTGTCGCGACGAGTTCATGCGGTGGTTCGTCAATTTATTTAGGGATTGTGCGCGATCTCCGGAATTTTTGCTCGGGCCGATGTGCAATGCTTTGGGGGAATTGTGTTGCAGTGGTGTCGATTCGGTAGGGTGATCTCTGATCTAGGTTTTTACTTGTACTGACGATCAAGGCAGGGGTTGAAAATAGTTACGATACCGAATCTGGTTGTTGAAACAGTTACGAGAACCGAAAAAATGTTATAACTGTTAGAGATATGTCGGTTCCGTATCGGTTCTATCACTGTTATTTTTCGGTTCTTGTGTCTGTTTCGGTTCTTCAACACTGAAAACCCATAATATATTAGTCTCATATCGGTTCTACAATGCTGCAACTGTTATTTTTCGGTTCTTGTATCGGTTTCGGTTCTTCAAAACTCAAAACCCATAATATATTTGTCCCGTATCGGTTCTACAATGCTGCAACTGATATTTTTTGGTTCTTTATCGACTATAGTTTGGTTCTATGTAAGTATATAATAGTGATAACATTTTTTCGGTTCTCGTAATTGTTTTATTCAGAACCGATATGTAACTGTTTCAAACAGTTATTTTCGGAAACGTTTCAATCCCTGGATCAAGAGGACAAGATTTTTAAATTTTTTCAAAAATATCTGACTGCAGTTGACTTGAAATAA
This sequence comes from Cerceris ruficornis, assembly GCA_963989415.1. Taxonomy (NCBI): domain Eukaryota; kingdom Metazoa; phylum Arthropoda; class Insecta; order Hymenoptera; family Crabronidae; genus Cerceris; species Cerceris ruficornis. The sequence goes on along the minus strand of OZ022517.1, from coordinate 38,709,419 downwards.
TTTAAACTTTTATACGTTGGTAACATGCTCTGTTCTCTTACACAAAATAGTTGCAGAGGCTGGTGACTTTTTAAAATTGTAAACTTTGCATCGGGAATATTCCTCCTCATAATTAGTTAGTTTCAAGGTATTTTTATGGTCTCTCTTATGAAGGGCATCAGACTGGAGAATCCCTTTCATTTGTCGCAACTGTGTGATGCGTAACAACATTCCAGAGGGTCGATTAAAATGAAACGGATCGAAATTGCAAATTGTCACACAGGCAGGGTTGTAAACAAGCTTCTTACTACCTTTTCTTCCTGCTTCTTATTATTCTGCTTATCCTTACTTCATTTAATTACTCCTCGACTAATTCCTCTGACTTTTACTTCTCCCCTTTTTACTTCTATTAACACCAAACGTACTAAACCGGTCAAAATGACCGTTTCTCAATTATTTCTAAAAGCTACCTAAATTGATAGGATAGCCTTGAAGTAAATATTCTACTTCTGTCTTATAAAACTTAAATTAGTTGATTAATCATGTTTTTCACCTCCTGATTTCTCTTTTTCCAAAGCTCTTATTCAGCATGTCTAAGCTGTAGTAAATACAACGACGGTAGTTTTGGTGTTAATATTAACATCCTAATCAGTACAAGAGCAGGGGATTAATAATAAATTTAAGTATCGATTGTTTTTAGTTTCTATCATTACTAAATTTTCATTTTCTCCTTCACCTGGAAATTACTCTTATTTCATACGCGAAAAGATCCTCCATGAAATATAAATGACTCAAAGATGAAACGATATTCGTTTCTGTGTATGCGTTAGTTGCAATGGAGCGATCGAAAGAAGGACCCAGACATTTTCATCGCTCTTGCGGATGCTTATCGTTCGATAAATTTTTCCGCCGTCTGTATTTCATAATCCGCGTGTAGGTGCTTATTACATGTATCTGCTTTCATCGGTCACGTTGTCGTATAGTGTTACGGTGGAAAATAAATGAGGAATAATACGCAAGCGATGAAGTAGATAATAATCGTGCGCATACAATCGTTTCATCGAAAGGGGCGATGCCGAATCGGGCATTTCGCATGGTACCGCTGTACATTACATTTTAATTATTTACCTCGCAATTCGCAATTTTAACATATCGATTCACATTGCTGGGTGAAGGCAGATAATTTAGTTATATTAATTTTTGTGGCTTTAGCTATGCGTAGTTAATTTATGAATAAAAATTTAGTGTAAATGCGACGAATTTTATTGTAGGGAGGATGTTCTTTTTGGAGACGATAAGCTTGTTCTAATTTAGTGCTGTTTGTTGTATATTTTAGTTCTAATTACCATTGTCGTGGATTACTAGGACTTAGAATTTGTCGTGACGCTGAATTAGAATCATCAACGCGGTTATATACGTATTTTTTAGGAAAGATTTCTCAGAAGCAACAGAAAATGAAATTGTATACCTTATTGCAGTGATAACAACGATTGTTTCTTCATAATTATTTAATGCTTTTATCAGAATAATAACACGATAGGACTTCCTTCGAAAAAAAATTTAATCATCGACAAATTTATATCTGTTTTTCTTTTCGATCATTCACTCATCCATACAGCCCACTGTGTATTAAAGTGACAAGAACGCGTAAATTTTTCTTAATTTTTTGTAAATCTCAGTTATTCCGAATTGCAAGAACAATAACAACACATTTTTCGCATTGTTATAAAGTACCATGTGTTTAAGACTGGAAATACCAAGGCAATGAAAATGACTGGTTACTAATTTTTTAGAAAATTCGCCAAGCTTATCGGGGAGCCATATAGTAAATCTTTAACATCTATCTTCTAAAACATAAATTACTGAATGTGAGTCATCTTTTTCACCTATTGATTCCTCTTTCGCTGAAGTACTTATTTAATCTATTTCAATATGATAGTTTTGAAGCCGGTGGTTCTAGTGTTAACTACCCCGGTTCAACTGCACAAAAAGAAAAGAAATCTTTATCTTGAAAAATTTCAAGGGTCACCCAACGTTTTCCCCGTTCTAACCATTCCACGTAAATCGGTCGAATACCTGCTCTCTTCCATCGAGCTCGTAGCGCGGTGGGCAAATTCTGTATGTAGGAGCTGAATATTAATTTTTGACTTAAGTTCTCAGGTTAGAATCCGCTTCGGAATGGATAGTCCGTCTTCGTGGGTGATATCTGTATTTCAACCCCCGAAAAAAGCCTAGCATTCAGATCACTATCGTGTTAACTTCTCGGTTACACTCGGCCTAACCACCCTCGACGTTTCCATGGAGGTATAAGTAACCCCGTGTCTTCGAACGGAAGATGAATAGGGGGATTGTACACTTTGCCATGAAATTCACGTACGCCGTGAGAAATCTAATGTTCGAATCGTCCCGAATGCATGCTTGCGACTCTTGGTAGACTAATTGTGGAATTTTTGAATTCACGGAGTTTCATTCTTTAACTGTGGCAGTGTAGAGTTGATATTAATTGTTACGGAATTGGCATAATCGTTGGCGAAAATTCTGCCTTCTGATTTTAATTGATTACTATTTTATCAAAATTAGAGAGATTTTTTGTGATATTTTGAAGGGAAATTTTAATTGAGGACAGATCATGTGCGAGGTTTTTGTCATTTGAGGAAAGTGTACATTTTTCTGTATTTTAACCAGCAATGATTAGGATGTAATTAGTGTGAAAAAATCATTATGAAATATTTATAATTTATTTAATAATAATGCGTGTTGCCATTTGTAAGTACACGGAGGATTTAGGCGGTATCACAGTTTCAGTACTACTTCATCTAATATATTTCTTATTAGTTCTGGGACATTTTTTGAATGTCAAGATATATTACAGATATCATGTAACCAATAGAGCTACCAAGGCTGAAATAATTTTCACGTTAAATAGCAAGCTTAGCACCCTCACCAAGAGATGTAAGAAAACGCTAATCAATCTAAGTCCTAAGCTGAGTTCGGCATTCGAAATTTTTTCATTCCAATTTATGTAATACTTTCTCTCGGTATCCATTTCATCTACGCAGAATAATCTTCAAATAAACCGTCAATTAGCTTCCAAATAATACTTGAAAAAATTCGAGAGCGCAGAAATCGGATAATATTGAAATTTCTTGACTATAAGTATCAGGGACGTCGAATTAATTTGTCAGGCATACCGAGATCATCATTCATTCTTGCCACACGCGATATTTTGCTAGCACATGTCGCACAACCGACTGCGAACATTTTTTCGTATATGATTTATGAACAAGACCCTCGCAAACTTCGTAGCGAGGAATGTATTCGTGTCATGGCCCGGGCCTTGTGTTCCCCTGTCTTTTTAGTGTTCGTTTCCTCCTCTTTCCCCTTCTTTTTTCCCCTTTTTTTTTCTTTTTCTTCTTTTCGGCAAAATGTTAAGTAACGGCCCTCGGTGATGGTAATCGGTTTGTTCACTGTCGGAAATAATAAACGGCGGCATTGTGCCTTGTCGCAGACGCTAATCTCGCGGGTAAACACTCGATTTCACGGTGGACATCTTATGGCCGCGCGCGCAAGTTTTACTCCGAACTTACGAAATCCTCCTAGAGAAGAAAAAATAAAACCTTCCTTGTGTTCGCCTACTGACTCGAATTACTCACGTGTGTCAAACAATTTCGACCGTCCTGCCGTTTGCGGACTTAAGGGGACCTGAAAGTGCTAAAAGAAGGTGATACTTTTGTGAATTTTGTAACGAAGAGCAAAACGTTTAATTATTTTGTCTCTTATTGAAAGATAAATGTGTTTAGAAACCGAGTTGTACTTGCATGAAATGCTGTAGGTATGAAATATCAAATTTTTACGGAACAAAAGAGAAACTGTGTGAAAATCAACAATGGTGCATACATTGCTTTTCGATGAAGAATTTTGAATAAGAAATCTTCTATTTTTCTACATTTCTAGCCGAGGATACAGTAGCGTAGATGAAAATAGTACTGTTAACAAAATGATGGTGATTTAATTTGAAAATATTGAATGTTCGTAAAAGACTTCTTCGTGTCTTCATTAACCCATTTGCATCATAAGCGCATATATGTGCGCGTTTTGCCTGGCCAAAGCGCATATGAGCGCGTATTTCACTTAGGCACTTATCACCAAAGCGCATATGTATTATATCCGCGCATACTGGGCGCGCAGTCAATGAAAAGTGTTGATCGGGAATAGTTTCAGGGTAAAATAACACAAAAAAGTAGAAAAAATGAACGGTTGTGTTTCCGACAGCAGTGAAGAAGTAATTAGACCTAGAAAACGCAGACGTTTTATTGCGGTTTCTTTTGATAGTAGAGATAATGATCAAAGTGCGAGTCAGTTTGAGTGAGAGGAATAAAATGACAAACCTAAATTGCATAAATTTATATCTGTTGGTGGTGTAAATAAAAACATAACAAATTTTACTAGAGAGAACATTTACGAACTGTTTTTGACAAAGGAAATTCTTGAACATATTGTAACTGAAACTAATCGATTTGGTGAAAAGGATTCAAGTTGCAATGAAATTTCTTTAGAGGAATTGCAAGTTTATTTTGCACTCATTATATTGATGTCTACGTATATATAAAGTCTTTAAAATTCTTTATTTATGCAATATTGTTTTTATTTTTCATATTTTGAAACATTTTCATTTAAGTACAATTAAACAAAATTTTGGTGATAAGAACGAATTTTCCACTTTTCCGTGGGATGCAAATGGGTTAATTGAAGAATTCGAGAAATATTGGAAAGCAAGTCCTTACAGTATATTTAAAAAAATTACCCAAAGAATGTCGCCCCAGAAGCGGTTAAACCTATTCCAGGTGGACCAATCTTGGCAAGAGAATGCAATTTTAATTTGATGTTAATCTGAATTACATATTTCTAACACAACAAAGGATCGATAAGTACAACTGCATCCCATAACATATATGTATAATTCCATAAGGTAGAGTCACCCTCGTATTATCAATCTCCCAAGAGTCTCGAATCGAAATGCTCCAACAGATCTATTTTATCGGCTTTCCGCGAGGTAGATCGATTGTCCTATGTTATTAGCGATGGTAAGTGTTTGCTTAACACTCGGCAGACCGATGGGGAGGATCGTGCGATTCGTTGTCTTCCCATAACCGAGGAACGGATTTCACGAAAGGTACGAGCATAGAGAGGCGGGAGTGAGGGAAAGAGACGGCGATTGTAATTTATGCCGAAGTTAGCGAGCAACTTCGATGACTTTGTAAAATATTACTGATCCCCGTTTTGGAGATCTTATCTGGCTCCGACACTGCGCTCCGTTTCGTCGGAACGCCTTCTTTTCTCTTCTTCGTCTTCTTGGTCTTTTCTTCGTCCTCTTCGTCTCTTCTTCCTTCCACTCTTCTTTGTATCCGGCTGGCGCCTCTAAAGGGGTCGTGCGTCACGTCAGGACCCACTGCGCCACAGCGGCTTTCTTCTTCTCCAACTTCCGACGATCGACACCGCCGGAACCGTATAAACATGTCATTTGTTGATGAAACTTCCTCTTACCTATTCCATACCGTGCTCACGCGAATCTCTTCTCGACCGGTGTCGAACAGTTCCGCGAAACTGGCCCGTAGAGCTTATTTTATCTGTTGTTTCATTCCGAAGACTCTGGGGGACTATGTTCTCTCGGTATAGAATTTAGTGTCGTTGAATGTTATCTCTGTTTTGTCATTAACACTAAAACTAATGACGATATATCTACTAAAATTTAAATATACTGAATAAGTACTTTGGAAAAGGAGAAATGAAGAGGTGAAACCGGTGATTAATTAATTAATTTAGGTTTTATAGGTGAGAAGTAGAATGTTTACTTCATGAATCCCTAGCGGTTTAGGTAATTTTTAGAAAAAATTGTGAAGCGGTCATTTTGACTGGGTTGGTAGGTTTAGTGTTAACACGTTGAATGCCATGGGGGTCAACGGTGACCGGCGCTATTGAATTCATTGAAATTTCATATGACTTTTATAATTGTAATATTTCCGAATTTGTTAATTCAGTCAATATTTACGCGTTGGTCTCAAAAAGGCTAAGTCCTGCTGTCTGTATATCTCTTTTTGCCTTGAAAAGTTTTGCTTTGTAAAGATGTGATTTTAACAGAAAAAGTTTCACTTCGGTGAAAATGAAGAAACTAGCCAAAAACCGGTGGCATTCAACGTGTTAAATTGTGATTTTTCTTCCGTTGTAGGATAGATCTTTCAACCTGGTGAAATTTTTGCAATTTATTAGGCTGCTTTAGCTAGAAGAATAGTTAATGATACAACATTCGTAATGAAATTAACACTAGAACTGCCGACGTTAAATCTATTATAGTCTAACATATTAAATAAGTACTTTGAAAAAAGAGGAATCGAGAGGCGGAAAAGATGATACATTCGGTGATTTATGTTCTTTGACATGGACGTAGAATATTTATTCTATGACTTTTCTATAAACTTGGAGAATTTTTGGAAAAAATTGTGTACCGGTCATTTTGACAGGTTGGTAGTTCTAGTGTTAATTAACGTTTAACACTTGGCAGACACTTTTCGGAGATATATTTTTTTTTAAATTCAGTAAACCCGTTTTGAAGACATTAATCCTTTGCGGAGGGAGGCTGCATTTTTCGTCGGTTATATTTCAATTTTTCAACTCTAACCGTGTATGCATGCGCCGATAAACTATAATCAGATTTTTTCTCAGGCCGCTTATATGTATCCGTCGTCCTTAAAGGGTTAATGTGTTATCAGCATTTTCTTTGAGTTAGAAAGCGGCCAGTAAAATTGACACATTGAAATATCGGGATATATGCAATAATTATTACATATGAGCGTACCATTTAATGGATTATTTTAACAATGATAATTAATTGATCTTGATTTGTAAATAAGTTATATTGCTCCAAAATTGTTGGTATCTACATTCAGAAAATATATCCTGCGATAAAAGTTAGATGTGTACGCCGTGAAAATTCTTAAATACCTTATCCATTGTTAAACTAAGTTCAATCCTCCTTTAATACCACGAAATCTTACCTTTTTAAAATTAAAAACCACTTATTTCTCCAAATTTCAAATTTCCAACTCAACACACAGGAACTCTGCATTCACTGGTTTCCTCCTCAGGGATTACTCATTTTTGTCTGTCTTCCACAACAAATATAATCGAAAATACTGTATCGCGTATTATCCCAACAATTCCCACGAAATCTCCAACCGTATTTGCTCGATCGCACGCACCGATCGATCGACCTTACAACTCGAAAACGAATCGTACAAGGAAGAGAATCAGTCGGGGAATAATCGTACATCGGAATATAAACCCAGCTCGGCAACAAAATACACGTACAGTTATATTTCATAAAGCGCAGATATGAAGGTTATAAAACAGAAAGGTACGTGGCGAACGCGCCACGGAGAACGTCGTACGGTGAATAACGCAAAAGTAGGTAACAAATTGACGAAAAGATAGTAAATGCTCTTGCGAAGCGATCATTGCGCTCCGTAGAGGTGTGGGTACCGAAGGGGGTGGTCGAAAGGCGTAGGGCAAGGAGGAGAAGTTAAAAGAGAAAGAAAGGGAAAGAAAGAGAGAAAGAGGGGCACGGAGGACACTTTTGTCTCGTACTTTAGTGTCACGCTGTCCCATCCATCGCGTTTCATCAGATATGGTAGCTGGGCCACGGCCTATCTCTGCTAGATGAGATGGCGAGTGTCCATCTCGAGGCCCTCTCTTTCCGGGAACCCCGTGGAGTAAAGGAGATCTCGCAGTAGCCAAGCTTATCTCCGTGCCCCATCGTGTTTCGCCGTTTCTCTCATTTTGCGAGAGTTCGTTACGCGCGGATACTACCCACTTACGGGCGCGTGTGGGTGATGCGTGTCTCGTACGCCAACTCCTCAGACCCCAAGCATCGCAAACGCTTCGCGTATTCGCGAATGAGAGGTTTACGTCCCGCGATGATGTCGTGGATACGACTTACGCGAAGATGAGGAAAGACTGATGGGAAAACCGAGGTTACATTGGATTCTTTGAGGGACGCGGAAACGCGTTGGGAAGAGAAAGTGTTTGGAACGTGTGAAAGAATTTTTTGCTTGATAAAGTGAACACAGTTTTATGGATTTTTATAGATTATTTAATAGAGGGACAGAATCTGGGGATCATTGGTATATTTGTATTACTGTGGCTCGACATTACATTTCTTCCGCCAACTTTAACGTCGAGCTAGACTCCACCTTATACAATGCAACTTCTAAAATAATAGTAATAATAATGATAATATAATAATAACAATTTCTGTTGCAATACAACTTTTTATTGAGGCCCCCTTTTTTGATACATTTTGCAAATTAATAAAGGAGTTGTTGTTATAAAATGTTCTGGTCAATAATAAGTTGTAATACAAATTGTTTTATCATTATATCGTTTTTTCAGACGAGAAAAAAGAGCAGCTTTATGTTTAAAAATTATCCAGTTTTATCCATAAAAAAATGAGCTAATTAATGGATATCAGCCGTTCCCAAAAATGTAGAGGTCATTTGTACCCTAAATATAATATCCGACACAAAAAATTCAATATTTTGACCGAGGATGATTTTAAAAAATTATAAAACAGGTTACGGGGCGTAAACGGCCCGTATTGTCGTCTACGTGTTAAAAACTAAATTACCAAAAAACAATAACGGGGAGGAATAATGAACTATTGTACCTTCATCCATCTAACGCGTTATAAAAAGGTTACCTGCATGTACTTATTCTTCGCGTGCATCGTTACTTCACTCTATCTGCTCGTATTCCCATTTAACCCCTTAGCTTGCAATAACGTGTGACACACGTGAGGCGATAAATGGAATACGAAATTTTGAAGTTTCCAATAACTATTAAATTGAAAATATCAGTCGATCACGAGACGGTAAAATTATTTCTATAATATTAATATTGCAGTCAGTTGTGCCAAATGTTAAAGATCAGAGAGAAATTTTTATTTCTGGAATTAATTCTGGGGTATTACGGATGCTGTCAAAATAGAAATCGTTAGGCAAGGGGTTAATTAAACCTAAAGTAAACCTGTACAACAAAACATGTAACGGTATTTAGGAAGTGTCACGTACGTGCAATTGCCGGTACGTCAAGTCACGTTTGCATGTGCCAGGGAGTTTATCGTTCTCTCGAATCTGGTGCACGATTCGTTTTGGAATTCCGCGCTTTGACGCTCGTCAATTAGGTCGCCAGTGGCTGTGGTCAGTAATTTGTCCGCGGTGAGGTTAACTGGTGACTCTGTGAGCCAACGAAAACGTGGCCACTAAAGCTATAGCCGTCCCGAATTCCGAAAACTATAGCTGTCCCCTGCATTAGATCCGGGCAACACGGAAAATAGATGTCCCGGCTATTTTGGTTATGAAATGATATCATCTGTGCTTTCTTGCGGCCAAATATTTCTGCTGGCTGTGACGCGAGTATAAATACTTTTTACGCTTCTGGCGAGCTTGAAAAGACAATGTAGATGTTTCAAATCGTTGTATCTAGATTTTGTTACTGTTTCTTAACCATTTGAGTCCCAAGCAGCGCGATCGCGCTGTTGAGATTTTATGTCGAGAAAACCCAGCACATTTCGAGCATTGCGGACAACTTACTGTGCGATACCGATTGCCGAAGTCGCGCGGTCATATTTGCTGACGCAAGTACATCACACAGCTCTTTTGAATGTAAATGCTACATTTTACAATAGGTAGAATAATACTATAATAATGCAATAGTACATTACAAAATGAAAATTTTTATTTCATTGTTATCTTCTCAATCATTTTTATCGAACAAAACTTGAAATATTTATAAATTTTACATTATGCATATGTAATAATACATATGCATTTTATAAAATAACGAATTACAAATTAACAATATTTTTGTGTTATGAACAAACAATTTAAATGGAGAGTAACACTTATAATTTGTAACGTCGGTGTTTATCAAAACATATTGGATGAATTCCGTTTTTACATAGCACACAAATTAAATGTGATCTTTTTATTGCATTTTTGGTGCTGCAGACTACGCATTGTCGATATAAAATAAACAAAGCGCTATCGTGCCGCTTGGTATTTCTCGACATAGAATAAAACGAGCGCTGTCGCGCTGCTTGGGTCTTTTCGTACTCATTTAGAGAAAGCGCGGTTGCGCTGTTTGGGATTCTTCGACAGTGTTTTTTCAATACCCCCTGGGACTCAAACGGTTAAAGTCTTAATTTATAACGTTCAGTTCCACACGTGGTATCGAATGGAGAACTCAAACTTCAAGAATTGCTGGGTAGATTAATTTATTAGGGCGTAACGCTCTTCAAGTATTCCAATTTCGTACTTTTGACTTAAAGTACAATTTAAAATAAAGTATACTTTAAAGTGGATGATACAGCAGAGAGAAATAAACAAATTTTTATTTCAGCGATTTTACTCTTAACTCTTCCATTATAATTGAACTTTGCAATTTTATCGTAAAAAATGTCCCAAGTTCTACCACTCTCTTTATCAAAATTCTAAACACCGAAGTCGTCAGTCCTAACTCTTCTATAACAAACTACCAATCGCAATTGCACAAAACGACCACGACCAACTCGTACATACGCGAAACATAAATCTTCCCGTAGAAAATAGATCTACCAGCCGTTTTGCCCATTCCGCGATACAATCTCTGTTCGTCGAGCATCGAAGTCTTACATACGCGAGGCCATTCCGAATGATAGCAAATGACATTCATTTAAACAATACAAGCTCGCGACCAATTGCCGAAGGAACGCATTGACATTTTCTACAAATCACATAGACATCCCCCGTTGGATCTCGTGCGTGTACACCCGCGTATCCCCTTTCGATACAAGCGCAACGAATAATGGCCTACAAACGTTCCGTAGGAATTTCTCATGGACCGTCGACGATCGTTGAGAGGCAATAGTATTACTTTTCTTTTATCTCTCGGCTCACCCCTTCTCAGGATATCCCACATTTCCTCCGTTCTCTCGTCTCTTCTCCTCTTTCCTCTCAGCCTTCGAGCATCCAACGTTATTATACGTGGCAGAGCGTAGAGCGTCCGTTTGGATCACGGTGTCGGTTAGAGGGAGAAAAAGAAGATCTAGCTGCTGGTAACCCCGTCGACAGAGGGGTGGAAAGAAAGATAGGAAAGAACATTTGTGGATTCGGTGGTTTGGATGCCTCCAATCCTTAGGGCTGTAACGCGGCAGTGGCTTTATGCTTCTGGTACATAAATTTTCTTTGAATGGTTGCGCGTATGAGTCGGCGCCCACCGTTCTCTTCTACCTGCCCCTGCCACCAAACTCCCGTCTCGCTAACTTTTCTCTCTTTCTCCTTTCTTTCCTTTTCCCGTCTTTCTTTTCTCCGGCGTCTTCGTATTTCCGTCTCCATTTCGTCTTTTCTTTTCTTCCCTCTGCAAACCCCCTGGCATATTCGTGCCCCGCCCTTTCTTCCCTCGATCTTTCCACTGTTTACAGAAATGTCACCGGCATGCCGCTGACGCGCGAACCAATTGTCGAATTTATTGCCGGCTGGCTGTTTTCCCTGTGTATTCGCCGCCTCGCCATCGTTTCTCCATTAGTTTCGACTTTCTCGAAGAAAGGATGGTCGAGCTGTGCGAGGCCTATATCGTAAATCTGTGGTGTGCAAATGGACAAATAGGCGCGTGGAAATTGTGCGGTTTTGTTGCGATTAGGCTTGGGATAATGTCGTAGGAGGATTCGGGAAGAATTTCTTTCGGGGAATATTTGTAAAGGTCTTCTTGTAAATAGAGAAGCGTTTCGTAATGGGTGCCGACTTCATGCATTATTTAACGTTTATTCCTCTTTTACTATCAATTGTGTACTATTTCTGGCGGTCCTCCACGGTGTCATATATAATATAAATTACGGGAGAACGAATATTATATTTCCCATTAATTCCTATGAAATGAAGCACTAGAATCTATGTAACGCCCATTAAAAAAAATCCGCCAAAAGGAGTTTCATAGTTCGATATTACATTCTATGGCAAAATCCAGAGGGGCATATTTTGTGGATACCTAAAAAGGCGCCACGAGCGCGAAGAACGGATCTTAAGATCTTTAGGAACTCCTTACGCTCCCTTTGAAGGGCTAACGAGGCGGAGTCGCCGAAGTAGGAAACAAACATTTGTTTAAACGATCCCGACAAGTCACGGCCGTAAATACCTGCGAGTCGTTAATCTTGTTTTCGGTCGTGCCGCTAGTTCGTTACTGTATAATGTATTCTCACCCCTGTAGCTAAAACAATCAACTCGCTAAAGAAAGAGAATGTTCGCCGAGAGGCGTCCCGAGGGAAATAACGCCTTCGAGTGTGATAGGGACCAAGGATACAGATTACAGGTTACTAAGCCTCGGTGTCGGTGAAATTGATTCTTTTGGTCAGACGGGGTTTGTTTGAATTTATGACTTTTTAGCGGCACATGCAACGCATGCTCCAGCGAGCCTGTTTGATAGATTTTTTTAAACGTACGGTTTCGCTGGGAAGAGGTATTTGAATCTTTCAGTGTGGAGAATGTTAACACTATTCCTACCACGACCGGTCAAATGACCGTTTTTAAAATTTCGATTAGAATTTCCTATATACAACGTAATTGAATCGCCTTTAAACTTCACGACTTTTCCTCAAATATACGTATAATACATTCACATTATAATACATTTTTCAATATTCACTTCTTTTTGTACTGTTCTTTTTCTGGGAAAAAATTATCATTTGACAAATTCACCGGTTGCGGTAGGAAAAGATATACGTGAAGTGTCGGTAGGAATAGTGTTAATGTGTGAAAGTGCTGGACGTAGCAGGGGAATTTTATTCAATTGAAATAGGCGAAATAGTATTGCACTTTGATTATTGCTTCGGTAGCTTTAGTTAGTATAACAGTTGACTGGGTGATTTTAAATTTCATTCTTCTCGTTTAATTTTCAATTCTTATGGACCATGACGTAAGGTTGGAGTTCTGTTTCAAAATTGTCTAAAACGGTGGACGGTAATTATTTCGTGAAAATTCTGTAAAATATGCTCGTAATAGCAACGAGATTGTGCCAAGTTTTAGAGAAGCAGAGTGGAAACATAAATGTAGCCGTGTTTCTTACTTGTTTACGAAAGAGTAAGAGAACGAGTATGAGAAATTTAATTGCATTATTTTTATTAAAAAAGTTACCTCTTAATCTGGTATTACACTTTGATATGAAATGTGTCTTTAAACGTAATATCAATATAATTCAAATTATTACTGTCATTCTTATCTCAGTTTCAAGACAATTTTAAGTTACAATGCAGAATGTTTGATCAGTTGTACGAATTTGAGTATCGCAATGACAAAACACAATATTCGAAATATACAAAGATAATCTCATGAAATTAAAATTGACGTGAATTCTACTAGAATCTTATTTACAAATTCGTGCCTCACAATAACACCAACACGCAGCTGTCGTAACAATTTAAATAGCAGCAAACAAACGACTATATCAATTCAGATATTTCAAACACAAAATTCCTTTCTCCTGTAATAAATAACCCGACGAAAGAATTCACTGATTTCATGGCAGTATTGAAAAAGGACTCCCTAATACTAATTGACCGAATGCCAGTCCGCCGTAAGTATGAAATCATCACGTTAAATCAATACGCTCGTATATTTCAACGATAATCCCAAACGATCTCGGTTAGGTATCCCAAAAGAAATAGCGAATACCGTCGCGCAGTTTCGTTTTGCCGTTCGTTTACTATTTGTCATACGGGAGGAAGGACCACCAGAGACAACGAGAAACAAATTCGAGGAACAAATTCGTGAGGCAGAGGACGCAAAGGACCGCGCGATCTTCGGTCCCGGAGGAGAGAGCGCCGGGACCCCCCGAAGAGCGCGGACCGCCCCGAAAATATTTTTAATTTTATTACAGCCTGTAATATGGAAATTCTATGGTCGCGGTTATCAGGTGTGAATTGAATTATAGCGACTGCCGACGTGGACTTATTATTTATATACGCCCGGGAACACGTTCTTGGCCGCTGTCCTGCGAGCTTTCACGATACCCGGTGATAGGAGACACACGGCACACTAATGGCAGTCTATAAACTTTCGTGTCGGCTTGATACTAATTCGTTATCTAAACAGAACGGCCGACCTATACCGGCGTATCAAAATTTACAAGGCTTATAATTAATTCCTAAACGCTTGTACTATCCTTTTTACGATCGTATAAAAGTGTCCTCGACGAAGCCGAGCCAATAAGAATCGTGCGAGGTGCGTATCTCGAATTTCAAGCGAAACCAGGGAGACTTTTCGTCATGCGGAGAAGAATCCCTTGGGCGGTCTCCCGTTGGTTACGATTGTTTTCACTGTTTCACGATTTTTCCCCTCGAAAGTATAATGCGGTTTAATCGTTCGGTTATCAGTCAGGAGGGATCAGAAGGGAAGAACATAAAGGAAAAGAGGGCGGAGAACAACGGTGTACCCTTTAAAGGGTTCCCCAGGGCTACCGGTGCCATTAACGCTCCGACAGTCGATTGTCGCTACCGCCACGATGACAGAAGAAGGAAGAATCATGAGCTTTCGTGCTTCTTCTGTTTTGCCGACAAACAGACACTTCTCGGATAGGGTTGCTGGTTTGTAAATCAGTTTGAATGTTATATGGATTGTTTTCAATTTTTCATGCTATAGTTGTGAAACGCGTGTATATAATACGGCTCGTTAGAGTAAGACGTTGATTTTTGTAAAGTAGTAATTATAAATGGAAGTTTGACATTTATGGAGAAAATATTAGTACGAAGACATTTTATGTGATCAATTTTGCAACTGTTTCACGTTTTATTAACGAAGGTCGGTCTATCTTGAAATGGAATATGGTATCGTAAGTATTAGTATACGAAGAGAGGTTTTCTCCATTTAACTCAGTTACGGTGTTCTATACGTCAAATTTAATTTTCCTTTCCATAGCATTTTGAAAAATTTCTGTTGCCTCTATGTAACTCAGAGTGGAGTCATTTGAGTTCCTCCTTATACTTTGTTAGTCGCGTTAATTAACCTTGGCGCGAAAGTTTCAAGAATGTAACCGAATTGCGTTTCTTTATTAATTTGTGCGTGAAACCCTGTAATATATTAAAAGTCCGGATGAAAATGGAAAATTGAATTACGCTTATCGAAGGAACGTTCGGAATTTCATTATGAACGATGGATGATATTACGCGTAAAGCACCCTGCACAGAAACTATACACCGTGCAACGATATATCATGCGCCGTAATTGCCAATTTCTGAAGCACAATGGATCCTAACAAGTGGTCACTAATCGACGCGATATTGATTATATTGTGGTTCTTTCAATGATTCCGAAATCGTCGATGCAAACTGGAATGCCGAATCGCGCGGCAATTAACCACGCTGCGCAGGCGGTGAATCAATTTTCAACGGGCGCAAAGGTATTTCATTTTCGAAATGTTATACCTACTGTGCACTCGATAGAAGATTGATGGATCCCCATTCTATTTTTTATACGACTTCGGTGGATCTTCCTGACGCGTTGTAAACTCCTCATTTTTACCCTATGCATGCTTGCGTTCGTTAAAGTATTTCCTTTTCTTTTTAAAGAACATTATAATATATCATAATTAATCATTTGTTGGCATGCTTATAAATACTATTGCAACACAGTTTTTTTATTCTACATTTACGCCTTTTCTCACATGTATTTTATGATGTAACATGTTATTTACTAAATTATCGTATACACTCTTCGAATTGTATGAATAACAAAATTAATTACATATTTCAAGATAGAGTGTAATACTACAAAGTGAACAATTATTGGGTTGTTCGGAAAGTAATTTCGTTTTCTTAGGTGAAAATGAAAGACGGTTTTTCTTATAGTATATAAATATTTTACTGAATTATATATTCTCCATTTTGATCCAGTACCTTTTGCCGTCTTTCTGGTAGGAGCATGATTCCGCGCTCATAAAACTTTTGATCGTTGCTGGCAAAAAACTGATCTAAGGCATTTTTGACGTCATCATTTGAAGAAAGGAATTCGGTAGAGACCGAAACAAGTAGTAATCCAACCCATTTCTCTTCCCTAGTGATGATCCGCTTCAAAAATGGATAATTTTTTTGACGTTTGAGAAGCAAATCACAGACGTCAATGCGACGGAGCAAATTTCTTTCTGTAAGGACATGTGGAACCCATATGTCGAGTTTTGAAATTAAACCAAGGCGTTTCACGTGATCCTGAACGGTCGAATTTGATAAATTTAATCTCTCAGCGATCTCACGATTTGTTATTCGGCAGTTTGCACCAATCAATGCCTCTATTTTGTCTTCATCAGCTTCAACTGGCCTTCCAGAACGTGGCGCATCTTCAATACCAAAATTGCCGGAATGAAATTTTGCAAACCAGTTTTGACACTGGCGTTCTGTCAATACATCTTTTCCATACACATCGAATAATTTTTGTCTTGCTTGAGCAGCATTTACACTTTTTCGATAGTAAAAAAGTAAAATATGCCGAAAATGCTGCTTTCGACTTTCCATATTTGATAGGGCACCAAACAAAAAGTATTGTGCAGAATCAAAGGAATTTTTTCACAAAGAAGCCTTGCTATATAAGCTGACAAAGTATATAATGACGACGCTGCTTAAGTGCGAAGTTGACTGTGAATAAATAAAATTATGTCCTCTGCTGGGAAAAGCGAAATTACTTTCCGAACAACCCAGTATATTGGAAAATTGAAGAATGCTAAGTTCCTGGTATCAGAGGGATTCTATGAGAATATTCTTAACCCTTTGCCCTCGGTCGTCCTCTCTGAAGGGACATCGCAAGTCTAGCACATCACTCGGATGGCTCCTCTGAGAGGACATCACAATTGATTAGTGATTACTGAGGTTAAACTTGTTCCACCGCAACTTCTTGAGAAATGCATGTGCCCCTGAAGTTTTCTGTTGACATGATAGAAGAGAGCAAATCAAAATGTGGTACGATTATCAAGAAATATGAAAAATATATCAGCCGGTTTTACATTGGAAAGGACGTTCGAAGTGCGTTCGTCGAGAATGTCATCTTCGTCGGACGATAGGCTAAACAAAAAACTACATATTCCGAATGTAGGAGAATGAAAACGGAACTGCATTGTTTGTTTTGACAGAAAAACGCCAGATGGAAGATGTCAAACCATTTATTATTGTGAAACTTGTACAAACCACCCTCCAATGCCTTTTGGGAATTGTTTTAAGATGTATTATTCCGTAGACAGTTGTAAGAAATAAAATTTTGATTTTTTTGAAAAATATGTTTCTCAATGTCTACCAATTCATATAAGTAAAAGATTATTATAATATTAGGGGGACCGGAAAGTAATGTCGTTTTTTTACATAAAATTCAAACAAATAAATTCGTAACAAGTTTTTATTTTTAACGATTGATATAATCACCCTCGTTATTAACAACCTTTTGTTATCTAGTGTGCAAATTTTCAATGCTGGATCGATAACAATCAGTTGGTCTTTGAGTAAAATATCTGGAGAAACGACATTACTTTCCGGTCCCCCTAATATATTACTTGGTTCCAACGTTATACTGTATAACATGACACAAGTCCCTCTAGGACTTTTCCGCGGCAAAGGGCGGTCGAGTTGCTGGCACTTAACCCATTGACTGCCAGAAAAACTAAGCAAATATTACCTTTGCTTGTTAAAATTTGAGAAGATGACAGAAAGTTTTTAGAACAGTAATTTTATTAATCAAAAATATAATCTCGACATTTGTAATGATACGAAGAACATTTTTGTTCCAAAATTTCTATACATGCTCGGCCATTATTATTAACTTATTAATTCAAACTTATAGTGCAGCTACGAGATATCTCGTAGTTGGCAGTCAATGGGTTAACGTCCGAGAAGACGCCGAGTGCAAAGGGTTAAAATTCTAAACTCAACGGACCTGTGAACCTTAAATGCAAGTATAGCTAGACCTAGCAAAAAGCCCCGTTGTTCTTCTGCTATCTCGCGAAACTTCTTTCCAGCACCATACAATACATAGATACTTCTATTTGCCAAAGTACATCATAGCCAGCAAATTCTTGTTGGTCAGCCAACTATCGCATCCTCTGGCCACCTCTCTGAAGCATTCCCGCGCTTCGCCACTTGAAATCGACGCAAACCCTCGGTCCATTTGAAGGATCATCAACGACGGTGTTACCTTCGATAGGTTCCCTTATTGTAAGCATCCCTCGAACGGGGATGACCCATTTTAAATCGCTTCAAGTCCTCTGCCAAACGAGGAAGTAAGTGGATACAGATAATGTTGTGCATATATCAGCTGGCGGCGGCCATATAGCAGTCTATATGGCGTTCCTGTACGATTCTATACGAGCACGTATAACCGTTGGCCGCTCTCATGCAGCGAAATGTTCCTCTCGCGAGTTGTCCCTCCTGTCCTCCCTCCGCCTTCGTCTTCCTACAGTTTGCTTCTTGTCCGTAAGCGAATTTAACAGAAATCGTCTCGACGGCTTTGTGTACCGATGGTCGTTTAGTCATGGTAGAGCAATGCTCGCCGATCGTGAATGCTCCTGCTTCGAACATGCCGGCTATGGTTATCGATGATATTACTCGAGAATGATGTCCCGTGAAAAGTGAAATCGTGTAACGTCGAGCGACACTGCGCCGTTGGGTTCAAACTTATCGATTACGATTTATCGGGTCTTTCTTTCTTTGTTTTTTTATTTAATGGAAACAACGGAATTGATGTGTATGTTTTATTGTTACTGGTAGAAATTAAAGGATGAGGTATCGGTGAAATTACTTTGACGAGAATAAGTTTGATTGGAAAGGCTATTTATGACGTTTTTAACAAATTAATGACACGTATGATATATTATTTGGTGTAGAACCTAAAAGAAATTAATATCGAATTGAGTATCTAAACGAAACGGATGTATTACAAGGTCCCGCTGCATCGAAGGTGAATGTAAAGCGTGTTGCATATCGAAGGATAAAAATATTTGCACTACATGTGGTTAGCCTTATATCAGTAAGTACCGACGATGACTCCGTTACGATATTACTTTCCACTCCGCACTACATACACTTTGAATGAAACCATACGATACTCTTCCCGCAAACGTATAGAGAGCAAAAGTGATGTATTACCAACTGAAGTTGCTGACATTATATAAGTTCTCTATGCTCTCAGCATAGGCTAAAAAGTATTTCTTTAGTCTTTGATTTGTACTGGCGCGAATTTTTTAAAAACATTATTTTTCCAAAAATACGATTCACGTATATAAGCTCCCTTTGAAATTTACACTTGTAAGAAATTTGTTCGTGAATTTATTGAATACCAAAACATATTTGAGTATTTAACCCTTTGCACTCCGTTGTCGCCGCAGCAGCGACTTTGTAACAGAAGCTAGACAGATAACTCCGCTGTCAGCTAAATCCGGTGTATTTTTAACCGTTTGAGTGCTGAAGAATTTTCTTGCATATATGCCAAATGTGTGGAATGAATTACGTAGTTATTTTGTTTGGAAAATAATAGAAACGGTTGTAATTAACTCTAATTATTACATAAAAAGTAATTTTTACCAACAATAATATTTTTTATTCTCATTTATTACAAGAGTGTTTTGCTGCACAAATTCCATGAATTCCTTTTTCATATATAGCGCAAATTAAGTTGGATCGTTTAATTCCATTACCATATTTTACTGCATTTCTCATACTGTCGCAAGTCGTCTTATCCTGCTCTCAATTAATGCAAAAATTATATCGTAGTAAAACGGTTAAATTTTATACTAGCTGTACCTTGCACGCGCTGCTACGCCTACAAAAATCGCATTTAAAGAGATCTCGTTATGACAATTCTGTGCTATTTTTTTTTATTGAAACGTCCTTGGATATACACTATTTTTTTTGTGCTAAGCCAGAAACCTTCGCGGGCATGCGCACAACAACATATCAAAGCTTCATCGCAATCGAATGATCGGTTTAGAAATGCATAAGGGAGAAACAAACAAATATTCATTTTTATATATAAGAAGATATTGTAAAACATAATTTTAAAATATATACTTTTCTTTTTTAGTGACAAAGCAAGATTTTCAATTTTTCACAGATATGCACTAGCACCGTGTAAATAGTCCTGGAGTAGCTGGTAGCTCGTAGTAAAAATTACTTTGAGTGCAAAGGGTTAAAACTATAGCTAACAAACAACGTGCTGATTATATTTAAAATACAGTAACTGTATATCATGTTTATATTCGCAATCCAAAGGCTCGCTGATTCCCATTGATTTTATAATTGTCACACCGTCGTAATTCTATAGTAAAAAAAAGGCATTAACACTAGAACTACCGACGTTAAATCTATTATAGTCTATCATATTAAATAAGTACTTTGAAAAAAGAGGAATCGAGAGGCAGAAAAGATGGTCGATTTGGTGATTTATGTTTTTTGACATGGACGTAGAATATTTATTCGATGACTCTCCTATAATCTTGGAGAATTTTTGGAAAAAATGGTGTACCGATCATTTTGACCGGTTGGTAGTTCTAGTGTTAATGAAAACGATTAATTTTAACTCTCGAAACAATATTTCCTGTGTCTTCCACAAAATTACGAAGGAATTAAGAGAAATCGCAACGATAGAGACTTCTGTTCGCGAAGAACATTCCACCGTGTCCCCATGTCGTAGCAATAATTACGATGCAGCCTTACGAGCACCGTTCAGCGCAGTTTTCGATAATGCGCTTACGCGAAAACAGATAACACGAAATCATCGATATCTCCGATGTTAAATCTGCGAAGACGCCTCTCGCGGTATTCTCCCTGAAATTTCTCACGGCAGTTCCGGCCGAAATTGCGCCGTCGGCTTCGAATGACGAGGGCGAAGACCTTGGAAGTATTACGGCCCACTCGACGCGAAAGCATGAAAGCGCACCCCTCATAAATATTCCCAATAAATACCATCGATACCTACCGTTGGTTGACGCCTACGTCGCGCGCGCCAGGATCGCTGTTTTCCAATGGCTCCACGCTGCGATCGGGTTTGATCAAACTTACAGCCCTCCTCCGATATCCTTCCCAAGTAGACGTTCCTTTTCTTCCATCGAGATTAACCCTCTCAAGGTTAGTGGTATCGCACATGTACCACCTTTTGATTCGGTTATTTTTGCCACGTCATGGTATTTTTATTGTTTTACATAGGAGCAAAAAATGTTAATGAAACAATACTGCTCTGATGGAATTAACCCTTTGAGGACGACGGACGCATATATGCGGCATGAGGAAGAATCTGATTAAAATTTAACGGTGCATGTATACACGGTTAGAGCTGAAAAATTGAAATATAATCGCTGAAATATGATTATACAAATTCTAATTTATAACTTCTATACATTAACATTCTGACTTTCTGATGAAAAGGTGATTTTCGATCGCCAAATAAATGATTATATGCTGAGTATTCAAAAAAGTCTCCGCCCGCAAAGGGTTAATTTGTCGAGGATATCTCTGCGTGTCCTGGATGAATGAAGACCATATTCTCATACCGTAACACTGACTAAAACACATAATGAAACGATTATTTTCGTCAGATCTAAATTAACTTTTCAGACTTAACTTTCCTCGGTAACTTTAGAGAAATTAATGACAAAAGTTAATCTACCTTAGACACTTGCTTTCTTTCCCTCAAAAGGAAGAGATTCGCGCTCGATCGAAGCCTTCGCTCGCGGTAAAAGACGCGCGAATTCGCGCGCGTCGAACATCGTAGCGCACGTGCGAGGCACGAGGCTGGCGTGAAAAAAGTATGATTTAAAGGCCGTTCCGCCGTTGTGTTTTCGACCAACCAAATTTGTCCGCGACGAAATTGTTCTCCAAAGGCCGCACCCAGCAGTTCTTCTCGATAAAGTTGTCTTGCCCGACCTCGTTCCGCGTCAAATAATTGCTAATAATTATCGCGAATATTGGCCTTATTCTCTTAACGATATTCACGTATCCTTTCGTCGATGGTGTATTATCTCGACACGTGAAAAACGCACCGTACGATTTAATGATGATTAAAATACGTTTCGTTGTACATGGTGTTTTTGGCAAGTATACAAATCTTTTAATTCACCGACGCCGCTTTGGCCGGTTTTCTCTCCGGTGATTTCTTGCGTGCAGTAAATTTTAATGAACTCAGTGTACGTATCTTATGGCTGCGCACATTCTAGCGATAAAATGTAAATGAATTTTAATCCGCGAATACCGGTTCCCATTTTGGTAATATCAAAAGTCAAGAAATAAATTGAACGGTGTAGTGCAGTGTTTCCGATGTACAGGGTGTCTTCGAATAACGATTTCTATGAGGTAGGCAGCTCGGAGGCTGAAGCTAAGTGATAAACGTTTTATCGAGATGAAGTGCAAAACACTTTGGTAACGAGATAACTTGGTTTTTGAAAGTTATAAAAGCCGCTCTGTAGCTGTGTTTCAGTTGTGGCTGAAAGTTATCGCAAATTTCGAACATAGAACAATATATGCATTCGTGTAATTAGGTTTGTATTGCAGAAGTTTCCATATTTGAGTCCTTGTTATTCCGCTTTGTTACTATTGAATGAGCTAATATACGAACGTCGGTATTGTTCCGGTAGAGCGTTTCATTACAGCAAATCTGTTCTTACGATAGAACCAATACAAATTCTACCACTTCACAATTAATTCAAATAAGAGTAGCAGAAAATAGGGTGCCACTCTACTGTAATACAAGGCGACAGAAGAATCATCATAATTCACACGAAATTTTTCGGATGCCACAAGAATGACCAGAATAAGAATAGACGAAATGGAGACGAAAGAAAATGACGGTGATGGTGGTGGAGTCGGTGGTGGGAAGATGCACGCACGTAAGAGGTTTCCTACGTGAGTTCGTACAGACTGCCATGAAGGCTCACAATGCAGGCACAGCTCGTCGGTCGATAATCCTGATTTAGACGCGGTCGTATATTAGATTAAGGATCGTGAAATTGAATGGTAGAATCAGCAGAAAGACCGATCCTACTTTCATTCGAAGGAGAGTGGACTGTACCGTGCGAAAAATAAACTGCCCCTGGCACCGGCAGGGTTAGTAAATTTCGCAGGTGGGCAGCGTGCACTGCTCTTCGGCTTCTTTTTCCTTCCATTCTTTCTTAGCTATTTTTCCAGAGTTCTTCGTAGAGATATTGATGGGATTTGATTGTTATATAATGTGTTTGACGTGTACAGAAAATATTTTAATTTTATTTTACTCTGATTTTTTTCATTTTGAGTATATGCAAGTAGTATATTTTTAATTTGTATGTAATCGTTTCATTATTATTTTCGTTGTTAAGTATGTGGATTTTCCCATAGATTATTGGTGTCTGTCTGTATTGTTTTAATTCTTGTGTAATTTCTTTCATTTGCTTTTGAAAATTCTTAAAAGTATGTTCATCTTTATATCCTGATTCTTTCTCAAAGGAGTGGCACACCGTATACTCCCGAAGGAGGCTCGTAAATCTTTGTATTTACTTCGCGCCTTTTCTCCTTCTGACTCGAAACGTAAATACGTAAATCTCAACTCGTCATATCACGGTGAAACATATGCAAACTTCTGCGCGAAAGTCCAGTTTGATATTGTATACTACTTGCAACGAACTTATCAACATGAAGTTTGATAAAATTTGCGTCTTCATAATGGATGCTCTTCCCATTTTCATTACAAACACATAACACGATCTTTGATAGTTTATAATTTGAAGCAGTTAGTAAATTCTTATCATAATGTTATCATAATTATCAGTACATCTTCATAGCCCTTTTCTTACGTCTTTGCTGTGCCATAATTGCTGTTACTAATTCAAATACATAGAAAATTGTCCAGGTAAAGGGAAACGCGCTTGAAATTACGGTGCTACGATGCATGGTGTTTGCTTTGTTATTTGCCAGGTGCAGTTCTTAAATAGTAGGTTTCACGGTGAAATTGGAAATAGTAAAAAAATTACTATAAGACGAAATTGTTTAAATATTTTTCCACGAAACATGATTATTTTCATCCACGGTATTTATTAACCCTTTTCGGACATTGGCTTTGCATATGTGATTCTCACTAAATTGTAGTTATTTTCAGTAACAATGTAAGAAATTCTCAATATTGTAAGAACAACATTTTGATTAGAAATTATTTCTTTTTTGCAGGAGTATTACAAATGTATGAGTTTCAAATGATTCATCATCACTGTCGATTTCAGTCTAATCATCATCTGAATTATCAACATTTTCTTCTTCTATATCAGATTCTTCTTCTCTTGAATACTGTATAGGTATAACAACTTTTCTTTTCGTAGAATGTAATAAGAAGTCGCTGCTAGCCTCATGGCTAGAATTAACAACACTTTCAGAATTGTCTTCAAAGAATTCACTGCCACTATCACTATCTAAATTCCCAAAATTTTCTTCGTTCATTTTTTCGGGTCGAACTATTAAAATTTGATTAAAAAGCCACTGTTATGTCATCGCACATGTTAATCACTCCGTTGGTAGTGTTCAGTTGATAAGACAATTGCCTACACATTCTACAGACGAGTTGAAACGTTTTGTCACCTCAGACGTGCCATACGACCGCTGCGACAAAGCATTGTTGTCACGTCAGAGGTGAAATGCGACCGTTAAGGGTTCAAAATATAAAATCCAAGATTGAAAAAATCTCACTTTTCAGTAGAATTTCATATCGTTGAACTTTACCCTCGTTCTTTATTTCCATTCGCTCATTTACACGAAAACCATGGTAAACGAACAACACGTACACCCCGTATGTCGGTACGCCTCGAACAAACTAAATACAGAGTGCTACCAAGAAAGCATGAAATGGTCCCACGCCTAGTCAACGTCGGATTATTATGCTTGGAAACGAACGCTCTACCACGAGCCCGTTATTAATGCGACCGATACTCATTCCGTACTCATCCGTAGATACGATCTCTCCGCCCAGTCAATCGGATCGCGGAGTCTAAACCCGTAATTACCATTAGCCCACCCATAGCGGGTGCGACGGTACAAGAGAACGAACCAAAGTTTCAATTTACGCGCCTTAAGTTTACGCTATCCCAACCAACGTTACGTCGAACGAGCGCCTTGCCTTCGAGGATCTTTCGACTGTTTTTATCCTCTTTAACGAAATTTTTCGTTATTTTCGTATCGCACTCGGTTCTCTCTGGTATTCTCCGTCTTGCCGGGGTTTTACGAGTTCGAGATTTCTATGTGTAACGCTAAAAAAGCGAATCGTTTCCATACTATAAACTTTTTACGATTCGTATTTCGCCATTCGTGGGATTATATTTAAAATAAGCTCGGACTTATTATAAGTATGTAAGAGGAATTCATTTTGCATTTTTCCTTCGTTGTTTATGCCGAAGATAAAGGTATAATAGTGATTTGCGGCTATGGGTTTAAAATCATTTTACATTTTACTCCAGAAAGTATGATTATAGGATATTTTTCTTGTGTTCGTATGCAGGCATGCTCGTTCATAAGAAATTTGCATGGTTGCAAATGTTGTTTTCTAGAATAAGTTCGCGGCACATTAAGATACCGTGGAACCGTTGGTAACTGGTTTTAAAAATCTGGGATAATCCTCCTCGGCGCTGTTTTGTATTGTGCGCTGTACTCGATACTTCAGAAAACGATAATATTTCGAATTTTTCGGCATTGAAGGACGTCGTTGGTTCTTTCTCGCTTTCATATTCAACAACTTTGATCATTTATCCCAGTGTTTACAGTATTCGATAAGTAATTAACAACTCAAATACCACTACATGTTACGAATGTAAAATGTGCCAGAGATGATAGCCATGCACAGTAGGCCGCACTCTTTGAAAGTCCCGCCATTCTGACCGTCGATACGTTTCTTTCTAGCAACATTTAATACTTGTTATGCAGCCTCATTGCACAGCTATTAAAGTAGAAGGTAATTCTTCTGCAGAAATAAACCATTTAAATATTGTTTTTAAACGTATTACACACAAAATTGTAATACACGAAGCTTACTCATACAGTGACTAACAACTTTACAAGTATATTACCGTCATAATGTACCTAATATACGGGGTGTCCCGTAACTGGTGGTACAACCAAGCAGGGGATGATTCTACATAAAAAACTGAGTCGAAAATATAGAATGAAATTTTTTGATACAAGGCTTTGTTTTCGAGAAAAATTAGTTTGAAAATTTGTCTAGTGTGGGTGCACTCGGCTTACTCGTCGTTCTTGTAGACATAATTGTGCTCTTCGTATTAAATTCCCTCGAACCTCTTGTAATATACAATTATTATGTTGCTTTAAGTGCTCAAAGGCTATCACAATTTTGTGTTGTAATTGTTCGATGCTCATTGTGTCATCACGATACACAATTGGTTTCACCTGACCCCACAATTAAAAATCTAATGGTGAAATCAATTGTGTATCGTGATGACACAATGAACATCGAACAATTACAACACAAAATTGTGATAACGTTTGAGCACTTAAAGCAACATAATAATTGTACATTACAAGAGGTTCGAAGGAATAATACGAAGAGCACAATTATGACTACAACAACGTGGAGAGCACTTCCAGCAATTTATGAATTAAACGAATTCCTCAAAGGTAATTCTAACATTGTAACCTCGACCTTCGGTTTCTTCGATGTATACAAACCTCGAAAACCTTTGCGAACAAAGGTTGAGGTAACTCAGAATAAAGTCCGTTGAGCCGCAAGTAAGCCGAGTGCACGCACACTAGACAAATTTTCAAACTCATTTTTCTCGAAAACAACGCCTTGTATCAAAAAATTTTATTCTATATTTTCGACTCAGTTTTTCATGTAGAATCATCCCCCTGCTCGGTTGTACTACCAGTTACGGGACACCCTGTATATCGAAAATCAAAGTCCAACCCAAAGAGAGAACAATACGATCCCTATTTTCTAATAGAGTACGATAAACGAATAACGAGACAGTATGGTGTCTTCCGATCCCATAAGCATCGTATCTGACAACAGCAGGGTGAATATCACGGAGTCATCGTTTCGGTGGTTCGAAGCGTGCCTTCCGTGAAATTTCCTCTCTCGATTATTACCCGCCGTCACGTATCGTTATCCGACACGAGATTTCAACCAATCAATCACTCGAAGGTTGGATGCGATTCGTGAACGCTACACGAGATCCTCTCTTATTTGGTCCGCTTGCGCTCACGCTATTAATTACCAGAAGTAGGCGATGACTCGCGTTTTATGCCATCGTTGGAGAATGCGCCGTTGAAAACAGGCCGATATAGCGATGGCGTGCTTCGTAAATAATGAAGCCACCCGGACACGCTTCTTCCTAATGTCTCTTTTAAAACACCATGCGCGCAGAGGCATACGACGCTCGTGCCACCGCCGTAGGGTTATTAATTATTCCGTGCACCGTTTCATTAGTTGACCCATCCCTTTTCATTTTTGTTTCAGAGCGTGAGCAACAATTTGAAGCCGGAAGAACGGTGAGTGAATCGGCACGATTCTTTTCTTTTATCAGCGTCAGACGTTATTTTACTGATTTATGCTTCGCGATTCGTTACATAATCATTATAAGTTACGTGTATCGCTTTCTAGTCTGCATTAATTAGCTTGTCGATATTCGGATTTAACGCGTTCCCTTGCGCGCTGTTCTTGCAAGATTTTCTGTTCAGGCCGTTCGTGTTTGCTATGGGGGATGTTGAGTTTTATTGATGCCAGGAATGATAAAACGTAAATATAAAACGGCTTGAATTAATTGTGCACTGTGTACAAAAAGGATATTGAATGTGATAAATTAGGCATTATTGAAGGAGAAGACTGTTTTTTTGTAAGCACAATTAACACGTTCAATGCCACCGGTATTTTGCTGGTTTCTTCATTTCTGCTGAAGTGAAACTTTTATATCGAAATCGCATCTTTACAAAGCGGAAACTTTAACCCTTTGCGGACGGAGACATTTTTGAATATTGAGAAATAACCATTTATTTTGCGATCCAAAACCAACTTTTTACCAGCAAGTTAGGTTGTTAATGTATATACCTTATAAATTACTATTTGTTTACCGTATTTCAACGGTTGTATTTCAATTTGTCAACTCTAACTGAGTATACAAGCAGCGATAAGCTGTAATTAAATTTTTTCTCAAACCACATATATGCGTCGCTAGTCCCCAAAGGGTTAAAGACACCTTTGTGTCTTTAATCATCTCTTTAGATGTATAGACGGCAGGACTTTACCTTTTTGAGACAAACACGTATATATTGACTGAATTGACAAATTCGTTAATATTACAATTTAAAAGTCGTACGAAATTTCATTGAACTCAGTAGCTCCGGTCACCAGTGACCCCCATTGCATTCAACGTGTTAAGTATACAATAAGTCTGATACCGGCCTTTCAGCTACTAAATATTTTTTCCGCAAAAGCAGCAGTTGTTTTGTTATTTGTATCATGTGAATTAGATTTGTTCAAAGGTGTCAGTTTTTGGGAATTTTCCAGTTGTCGAACTTTCCCGACAGGTTGCACCGCAGAAACATTTGCATCTGTTAGTGTCTACAATGCCACATTCAATTACCTTGACTATACAGGGTGTTTCAAACACATTTGACATGGCTTCTACGTTTTATTCTGTATCTTTGAATCAGTAAACAGCAGATCTGTAAACAAGAAATTCCGAAAAAATTGTTCTTGACTTTGAAATTCAAGTTTGCCGTGGATAGCTCCGAGGTCGCTTGAAAGCCGTGTTAAATATTGCTGAAACACCCTGTACGCTTAACAGCACACGCTACAGAGTACATGTTGCAGTTCGCCACAAGTTTAACGCCACGAATAACGGCAAATTGATCGTAAAATGCATCGTTTCAATTGCGGAAAATAATATGCGTGTTGGAACACTTAATGCATTACGCTTCGTTAACCCTTTGACTGCGATTTGATATCATCGTCTGACAAAAGGGTCTCACAATAACAACAAGAGCATGTTCTGGTAATCTAATCGCTTTTAAATACTTTTTAACCCTTTGCCCTATAACGAGTGACACTCATGATGCGGTTGATGGAACAGGAAATTTTAAAGCTTCTCAGAAATTATCGAATTCAAAATATCGGCGGAACACGACACGATAAAATTATTTCTATGTTATTAATATTACATTAAATTCGAAAATATTATATATCAGGAATCACTAACATATTTTTATTTTGGCAATTTAATTTACAATTATTGCGGAAGCAGTCGCGAAAGAAATCGTAGGGCAAGGGGTTAACGCACAAAACAACAACGATATTTGAAATAATTATACGTCGTGTAACAATTCGGTTATTTCATACAAAATTAACGCAACATAAATGTACAAGATCAAATATGATTTACATAACACATTGCTGACCGCTCACGAGTTAACTCGTGTTTTCATGCCCAAACGTTGTTGACCGGTCACGAGATAACTCGTGTTTACACTTCCATTAGCTATTTCAATTTTACCTGAACAAAAAGATTACTGAAACATAATATGTATAAACTATAACATATAGCAGATATGTACAAAGTCTCATTTAAATTCATTGTGTATAAATAAAGTATACAGAAGTTTATTTAGACTCTTTCAATTTCATACTCATTTACGGAAAAAACAGCCGGTGACACGAGTTAAATTCTGTGTAAAATTGCGGGTCAACAATGTGTTAAAACGTCTATATCCATCCTCCGCATGTATCAATGGACACGCGTGCGTATATACACGTATTTCGCAGCTAAAGGGTTAATGAAGTATATACCTTGAGAGGACTATAGTCTTTCCTTCACCTAAAGTCATTAATGGCTTTCAAATCGATTAGTATCCCACTAAATTTCGGAGGACTTTTTAATAACTTCGCAGCATGAACCGACTAGGGTTGTTTATTTATGGGGAACGCTTACCCGAGACAAAGCGTACCCGTGCTATCTCCCCGTAGAAGCACCTGGCAGGACTCTTAGGAGAATTTGATATATCGTAAAGGATGGTGAAACTATTTGGGCCGACACCCCCGCCTAATCCGGCTCTTTCGCCTGGGATCCCGAATTCCTCGCTTTCGTAATATATCATTGAGTCGTCCAGATCGCGCCCCCGAGAAAGATCCTCTCGCATTTACCGCAGGACAACCGTTGGAAGAAGCTCCCTGCCCACTTTTTCCCTACTTCTATCGCCGAAGAAAGACGTCGCTTTCATGGTGTTTTATGATACGAGTAGATAGACGTGCACGAACGATATGTCGTTCAATGAGCTGATTATAATTCGGCCATGTCCGCTGTTACAGATTCACGCCGGCGGCATTGTTGCAAGCGTTTCCGCATCTCAAGTGTATTGTCGACCTGACAAACACAGGTCGCTACTATGACAAAAAGGTAAGGGAATAAGATTAAAAATTCAAATCTTTCTCGTACGAATGACGCAAGTGCGCTTTATTAACCGTTTGAGTGCGGCGAAGCGCTATCGCGCTTTTCTTGCGTTGTGCCAAAAATGCGTAGAAGCGCGATCGCGCTGCTGTATGTTACTACGATATAATTTTCGCATTAACTGAGAGCAGGATAAGACGACTTGCGACAGTGTGAGGTATGCAGTAAAAAAATGGTAAGGGACTTAAACGATCCAACTTAATTTTCGCTATATATGAAAAAGGAATTTATGGAATTTGTGCAGCAAAACACTCTTATAATAAGTGAGAATAAAAATGTTATTGTTGGTAAAAATTACTTTTTATGTAATAATTAGAGTTAATTATAACCGTTTCTATTACCTTCCAAAAAAAATAACTACGCATTTCCTTCCGCACTTTTGGCATATATACAAGAAAATTCTTCAGTACTCAAACGGTTAAATCTATTCAGTTTCGGTTGGCCGAATATGCCGATGGTTATCGTTGAATCATTTTATCTCGCGTTATTGCAATTACCTGGGTATTACGATTCATTCGTACGACGATAAAATTATAAGAAATATCCTTATATTTTACATAAATGATATCGTGAAATAAGTTGAAACGGTTAGGAGAAACGTTTCGCTGTATGGTAAGATAAAGGCTGCAAAAATAATAGAATAGCCGGGGTAGAAGTGAGTTGTAATGCGTAATATTTACGGCAGACATTTCCTTAGGTTTTAGTAATTTGAAAGGGGAGACGTCTTTTCTTCTTATCCCTTCGCAAGCTGTCACTAGCCACATTCCTTGATCGGGCAGATATCCAAGGGGATGTTGTCCGTCTCCGGCGTCCGTAGCTCGGTCTTCGCCTTATCTCTGTTTATCTACCGCTTCTCTTTCTCTCCTCGACTTCTCTCTCTTTCTCTCTGTCCCTCCCTTTTCTTTTCCACCCGTTCCTCAAGCTTTTTTCACTCCGTCTCTCGTTCCTCCACGTAGAGCCTAATATCGCGTCGGGGTCAGTTCAGACTTTATTGAGCATTTTAAAACGGTCGAGCGGGTCCGGCTAATTTGTAGCGAGGACCGAGGGACCGCGCGAGAGCTAATGAACTTATTATTAGATTTTTGGAATAGCCCGTCGCCAACGGACTCGATCGCCGAACGTTCGGTGTCGAGTGTGAGAGAATCTACGTTTTTCTGGGTCAGGCCTGTCAGGATGGAAGACCGATCAATTATATTAATAAGTCCTACACTCGAGACTCGGTCGTTCCATCTTCCCTCCCTCCCTCTCTCCTAACCCCGTGGCTATTTGCCACGCGAGGAGTGCGGGGGGAATATTTTAAAAAACACTGAACGCCTGTGAGGGCATCAATGGTGCCGCTGGGCACCGGTAATTAACACCAAAGATTTCCCGGTGTCGCCTGCGTCTAATTAGAGCGCATTATAGGTAATGGTGTTCCCGGTCCCTTCATTTTTGTGCCTGTGAAACGATGTCACGCGAAGGTGCATCCCTTCGT
This sequence comes from Cerceris ruficornis, assembly GCA_963989415.1. Lineage (NCBI taxonomy): Eukaryota > Metazoa > Arthropoda > Insecta > Hymenoptera > Crabronidae > Cerceris > Cerceris ruficornis. The sequence continues at coordinate 38,677,456 of OZ022517.1, read as the reverse complement.
TCGTGGAAACAAAGGATCTCGCATAATTGATCGTAGAGATTTTATCCATGAATTTCGAACATCCCACTGATGGATTTCTGTATACTAAGAAGTTTCTCCCTCTCGTGAATCATTCGTTTGGTACTGTTTACCTCGTTTCAAGTAATTCATCAGAGGGAGGAGATTCTTACAGATTTTTCGCTGGTTTCTATTAGTCATTCCGAGACACTTTTATATTATAAATTGTTTCGGAGGAAAAAATCGCAAAGAATTACTATGCATTTTCCTGATTAATTTGGCAGAGTAAACATTCTTATATATACGATAAAGATTAGCACTAAAGCTGCCATGGCGGTCAAAATGACCGGTTCCGAATTTTTTCGAAAAATTGCCCCAATTGATAGAGGAGCCATGATATAAATATTCCACTTCTGTGTTATAAAACCTAAATTACTTAATTGATTATATTTTTCTTTTCTCGATTACTCTTTTTCTAAAGTACTTATTCGGCATATTTAAAACTAACAGATACAACGCCGGTAGTTTTAGTGTTAAAAACTATATAAAATTAGATAACAATATTGTTTTGCTCACAAATTTGCAACGATAAATTCTCCATTACCTGTCAACCTTACAAACTTAACCCTTTGCACTCCGTTGTCGCCGCAGCAGCGCCATTATATTATAAGCCGATAACTCCGTTATCAGGTAAATTCGGTGTATTTTTATATTTTTTTATATTGTAAAACATAATTTTAAAACGTATACGCTTCTTTTTTAATGAAAAAGCAAGGCTTTCAATTTTCCACAGCTATGCACACGCACAATTTTAAATAGTCCTGGAGTAACTGGTAGCTCATAGTAAAAATGACTCGGTGTGCAAAGGGTTAAATTGGCATTATTAATTGTTTTACTATCGAAAAGATTGGCAAGAAAACATTTTTACCAGAAATACCTCAAGAAGATGAAGCATTATCTCTATGCACCATTGATTCGACAGTGAACGCGTTGAAATGTTAGCGATGGAAGGGCCGTTACCGATGGGTAGGAATAGCGCTTCTCACATCAGTGCCATTAGAGGCTGTTTTCGATGTCCACCTTAGGATAGGGTTCCTAATGCCTCTATGAGAAAAATTAGAAAGATCGATTATCGCGACGTGATCCGTCTTCGGGGTGAAGAAACGAGTGATAATCGGTGACTGATATTACTCATAACGGGTTATAGTTACGGCAACCTGTGGCTGAGCGCGATAGTACGGAAGAATGGGAAGTACAAGGAAGAGAGAAAGCACGATGAAACGGCGCCGCGGTGAACGCGTGTGCTTCTTTTAGTTTTGATTTTTATGGGATATGCTGGCAACGTCGAGAAACTGGAGGAGAGTGCGTATCGTCGTTGTCAGTGTCATGTTCGCCAGCTAGTCAGATATAATTGGTTTAATACAGTTGAACGAGGTTCACTTTCACAACCATTTTACCCCCCTGCGTTCATTGAATATTTGCGAGTGGAGTCTGTTCTTTATGAAGTGCTAAATTTTATGGATTATAATGTATGAACATATGAATATTTTTATATTTTTGATGGAGACATTTTGTAATAGATATGGAACGATTTATTTATCACTTTGGTGGGAAAGGGATTAAAGAGTTAATGTATTGGATACAGGATTCGATTGATATCGGGTTTGATTAAACAGAAAACAATTCGGCATAGTTTCTGAACAATTATATTTTTTTTGTGGTTATTAATAGTAGATATTAATATCTTAATAAAAAATTGTATTACTGTGATGTTAATTTTCTAACAATTTTAGTTTTGATAGTGAAATTTGCATGAAGCAGCATTGGCTTCCTGCATTATTCCTGCTTGAAATTTGCATTCTTTAATAATATGTTTTTCTATATTTCCCAATGCTTTTCTTTCCTAGAAATTGTGTATATTGTAACAGTAACTTACTAATTAACCAACTATCGAATTTCAGGTGTAAGTTTATCTGCTTTAACATGCAGCAATATAAATCCAAACTGCATAAATATTATCGTCATTATCTTCACTTTTCTTTGTTCCACAACTATTCTCTATTCTCCTTTTCGTTTTCGAAAATATGTAAAAAATGACTAATTGTTCGGGGTTGATGAAATTCAGATGCCGTCATTTGCACTGACTTTACGTCGCATGCTTATGGTGCTCGTGATCGCATAATGATTAATACATTAAGACACCGTAATTATTGGGTATATTGTAATTACCGGTGATAATGAGTAACTCAATGACTTAAAAGACGTAGGAGGCGGTTGATCGGACCGTAGGCGCGTGGCCGAATAATGCGTGTGCATTAAAAGACACAAAAGTATATCACCTTCGTTACGTAATAATAGGCCTGCTATTACTTATACTCGCAATCGTTTTGTTATAGGAGTTCACAGACGCTGGTATCAGATATGAGAAAATTATGATACCTGGGCGGGAGGTTCCCCCCATGGACACGGTACAAAAGTAAGTACATACGTGTACGTATTTTATTCTTATGTCGATGTCTTTCAACATGCAAAGCAATAGGACTGTTATTTTTGTAGAATATTATTAAAATAATTTATCCTTCTTTCGTAATAGCAGTAACTATGTTGATAATGTCTTATATCATAAACTACTATAAAATAGTGAAAGTTGAACTTACCTTAGGAAATAGACACTTAAATCAGAAAGTTACGTCGACTATGATCAAATGAAATTTCATTAAATCATTATTATACTGACGGACCAGAAACAAGGCACTTTGGGGATAATTTGCTCTGATTCGTTCGACGGATAGGGACATCCCTCTCCCTCACGCATTTTCGATTTTGACGCGCTATTGGCAAGAAAGACCCGAACATTCGTTGCGTCGTCACGTGAACGACGAAAGGAGTGTTTTATTTTCAGTTGTCATTCGTCGATCTCAGGTTTCCAGGACCGACATGGCGGGGATAGGCGGTGCGAGAGCAATCTCCCCTTCCGTCCCAAGTGCCTTGTTTCTGGTCCCTCACTTTATCTATTGGTTCCAGTATATTACTTAATCCTTTGCACTCCGTTGTCGCTGCAGCGGCGACATTATAACAGAAACAGATAACTCCGTTGTTAGGTAAATCCGGTGTATTTTTATATTTTTTTAAATTGGAAAACACAAGTTTAAAATGTATACGCTTCTTTTTTAACGCTTTAATGGCCGCTCACGCAACATGTGTGTGATAGTCGGGACAACTATTAGTGGCCGATCACACAACATGTGTGTGACGCTACCGCCGACGGTTATTGGCAGGTAAAACACTTTCTGTGTGATGATTTCTCTAAACGTTATTGACGAATAACATAATACATATAATATTGTTACGCAACACCCAGTAGTACTAATGTTACTGGGTTACGGGACATGTCAGTTGTTTGAAAATAAAGAAGGGATTCTATGGTCAGAGTTCCTGGTTGACGGACGTGTGTTTGAAATAAAACGCTGTCCTTTTTCTATAAAAGTGTGTTAATCATTTACTATGTCCAAAAGGACTTTGCGTGCGCGGTCGACCCGTAACAATATAATTATTAAGCCATAAATGTCTTTTCCCTCTTCTTCCTCTCTTGCAAATATTTTTATATTATTGGCAGCATAAGTTCATATTTCCATTCCTGTATTGTACGTGAACAAGTGTAGATATTGCAGCAACGGATATTGTGTTTATTTTTATTGTTTTTTTATTAAAAATGTGTGTGTTCGCACATATTCAATTATTTTATGAATTTTAAATAAAGTTTTTTTAATTTAAATCTTTAAAAATATTGCCGGCCCCTGGCTAAGTTTAACTGCGTAGACGTGCGGCCATTAAAGTGTTAATGGCAAAGCAAGATATTCAATTTTCCACAGATGTGCACTCGCACCGTGTAAATACTTCTGGAGTAGCTGGTAGTTCATATTAAAACGTTGACTGCCACGGGGGTCACCGGTGACCCCCAGCACGAAAAATGCTTCAAGCCTGATTTTATAACTCACTTTATTTGCTGCAAATAATATTTCAACATAATATGCATCGCATAATAAAAAATTCACGATGGCGCCTTGGGCAAACCATGGAAAACAATGCGCCTGGCAGTCAACGTGTTAATAACTACTCGGAGTGCAAAGGGTTAAAAGGCATCGCTTGCTAAAAAAAGAAGAACGAAATATTAAACTTCACGGCATTTATCAAAGCAGTAGACTAATCCGTGAACCTATCTACGTACTACAGTGTGCTTAGAAAATCGTAGAAGCCGAATCGTCACAGGTAGCATTGTGGCGCCGAGATATCTCGATGTACACACGACACAGTATCGTTCTATGGTTATTTACCTGGCGTGGGCGCTCCGGGCGATTCAGCCCGGCCGGAGACGCGCGTGCAGGACACGACGTGAAACTGTTGTACGAGTCGTGTTAACCACCTATCTAGTTTAATGCCAATCGTATTTCACGTTTACTGCCTCGCCATTCCGACCCTCGGGGCGGTCGTCGATCGATCGGCACTCGATTCGCACGGTGCAGGTGACGTTTTGCTAATCGTTCGCCGGTGAACCGACACGCCATCTTCGACGGAAACTGAGATCTGTTTCTCTGCTTTCGAACGCACTTATGACGAGTGCAAATATTATGGAAGACAATTTATTGCTTCTCTTATTTTACCGTTTTTTTTTGTTCGCTAATTCAAAGTGTAAAACTTATGCTATATAGCGATCATATTACACTGTCGGAGGTGCTTCATTTCGCGTGGCAGGGAATAATGAGTTTTGTTAAGGCGCATGCTGCTCCTGGAATTCAGGTTGCTTGCGATCTATGCGAGAGATTGTTACAAACCTGAAAATTGTGGTTCTAATTAAGCTTCATTGGAGTGTGATGCATCTTCGGGTGAATGCGAAATTTTACCTATGGGAATTCGTTCTGAGAACGATGAGAATATAGCTGAGAAATAGACTTGCACCTGAAATTTAATTCCAGATCTGGATAGAATCTCGAATGGACGAGTGCAAGAGATCTAAATTTTGAGATGGATTGTGAACTTCCACGATGTACATAAGATACAAGTGGACGAATGATAGAAAATAATTTACTTATTTCTATTTAATAAAATGTTTCGTACACTACAGTTAGTACAACAAAGTATTTTATTATTATGGAGAGGAAAATTTGATGGAGATATGTACATTTGAAAGCGTATACATAGGCGTATTCTTCTGCAATTACGTTTATCCTGCTTATTATTTTTAATCGCCAGAGTGTCGTTAAAGTATATTTCGATGAAAGTTTAATATACAAAGATGGTATTGGTTACAAGCTCTCTTAGACTACACACTTTAATTATCGATTCAACCCCGATAATCATGGACTCCATAGAAGAAGACTGTCGTTAATTTTTTAATCATACCCCAGCCATATTAAAGATACATCAATTTTTAATTAAAAGAAGACAATAATTATTCTCCAATTAATCAGATATGAACATTCCAGACACACCACTACAATCTTATAGTAGAAAGTAAATGAACCAAGAGAAACGCGGTCGACTTAATAACAGAGCTTTCGAACAGTAAAAATACAATAAGCACGCCACTAACGAATATACCTTACAAGACTTTAACTTTGTCATTGTGATTTCCCTCTTCTATGTCTTCGGTCCAAGATAGTATTATACTACAATACGAATACAAGTATAAACTGTCAAACGTATCAAAATTATGTCGGGAAAGCTTTGTAATATCCTGTACCAATGACAGATCCTTGTCGCGGGGAACCCCCGCATAGGGTCAAAGCACGACCTCTGAAACTCTCGAGTTCCTCGGCATCTCCCGGTCGTCGATCGACCCGCACAAAGGACCCGGCCCGATTTGTATAATTCGAGGATAAAACGGTGATTCACGTCGGCCGTTAATAGCCATCAGGAATGCGAATACCCGACCATCCTCATCCTGACCACCTCCCGTTACCATCGTGGCGAGCGTGCTCTCTTGTTGATCTCTTTGACCAAGAGCTGACGGCTTTGTGGCTCGGCCGTTGTACGACGTGTAATTAACTGCATCCTTGATAGGATCGGATCGGTTACTTGTTCTGTCGCGAACGAAACAACCGAGGAGGAATGGAGTCAGAGGTGAAAACTAGGCGCCACTTAATATTCTAGATATCCTTGAACTGGACCAAACTGCTAAGATACGATGAGGGACGTACGAGGGCAATTGAAGTCGGGAATACGATAAATCTGGGAATATTTCCTTTGGGATAGGTGTTTTATTGTTAGCTTAATTATTTCATTAATATTTCGAGTCATTTAGTAGAGGGTGTTTTTGTAATTACTGATTTTTTTTGAGTATTTAACACGTAGAGAAAATAGTTTTGGTTTAGGAAGTGTACCGGATGTATAATTTTATTATAAAGTAACAAAATTCCGTGGGGTATGTGCATTCTTTGTTAATAAGCAGGAAAGTATTTTAAATGTAGAATCTGAACAAGTATCTAATATATAAGCAGGCATCGTAAATTGAAACTCGTTCTCAAGCTAATTGCTGTATTTTCCAGTAATTAAATCTGACACATTCTTCTTTCTTTTACTTTCTTTCGAGGATATCGCGTAGACTCTACGAAATTTAATTAAATCTAAAATAAGATGAACGAGACGATAACAAAGAACTTTAAAATCACGCATTTCAAAATCTCCCGAGGTCGAATGTTCTTCGCAAGGAGAATGATCTTGATAATTAAGAAGAAACTTCAGACCCAAGACTTCAAATAGGAATTTTCGATCTCGATCGTCAACTTCGTCGTTGCTAACAAGTTCCCATTATCCTCCATCATTTCGACTTTAATAATGTCGGTGGTTCTACTTTTTTTCTTAATTCGACATGCAGATCAAATGTTAAACACGAGCCATTGTGACATATTATCTTGTATATCTTTTCACACCGAACGAATTGGCACTCGAATTTTTTTTGTAAGAAGGCGAGTATCCACTTCATCATTGTCACATCTTTAGTCTTATTTTTATGAAAATTATACATACGTAGCGTTTAGAACGACATTTCGTGCAATTATTATACACAATACGATCGATGCTTATTTTGATATATTTAGAAATACTATAATAGATAATCATTTTGGAAGATAACAGAACGCTACAAGAAAGATGGTTGATTAACTTAGCCACTTAACACTTCGAAGATGGACCTAAAATGTCAAACCAGTTGAGCCGGTATAAATTTCAATAATTTTTCGAAAAAATCCCAAGCCATCGAATATGATCTTTCTGATAGAATTAGTGTTAAATTATGTTTTATAAAATAAAATTTCTATCTGAAAAATTGTAAGTTATTGGTTTCAAATTTAACTTTTAGCAAACTGAATTTGTCTCTTTTTTTTTAATCAATTTCAATCTATTATAAGTCATATCGTTCAATAGAATTTTCTTCTTAAACTTTTGTAACAATAAGTGTGGCATTTAATTTTATTTTTATTGCTTAAGAAAACAATTTCTGATTTTGTAGAAAACTTGATTTACAGAAAGGTGAAATTCGTTTTAAAAAGGTTGAATTCATTAAAGAAAAGCAGAATCTATAAAATCTAATTTAGGCTTCACCACGTCTAAAAAAATGAGAGAATATTTTCCGCAATTTTTAACCGTTACCGTTGCAACATCAAAACGAAAAAGTAAAAAGTCATTAACCACATTGAAGCAAGGAGGAAACCCCTGTACGTTTTAAACGAAGCAGAGAGCTGTTTGCATGCTTCTCGTCGTCGACCTATTCAGTGGCTTTTGTACCATGAAAGATAGTTACTCGTGATAATCTGAATGATAGCTCCTTGTTAGCCTCACGGGCAGGGATTAAGTAATTTCATGTGGAATGTGATGTTAATTGAAACATAAACATGTGCAACGCGAGACTAAAGCGCAGTCCCGAGGCTTCCAAGATCGGCGTCAGGTTCCTCCTCGTTCTCGTGAGACCTGCATGGGATGATATCTATGGTGCCCCTGACTATTCATCAACGTTGTTAAGTTTTCTCTGCCTTCTCATTTACGCTACCTTCGACCTATCATTCCCCGTTGAACAGTCAATCTGATTTTTTTTTTCATTTATAATATGTCTATATTTTCTTAAATGAGATCTGAACTCAAATCGTCAGACTTTGAAAATAATTGTGGATGGATGTTTACTTTACGATTATGAAGTATTTTACTCCGGAATTCCTTTCAAATACGTGGTACTTTGAATTTGAAATAGTTTTACATCTGGAAAGCTTTGAAATTAAGAAATGTTTATATACATTTTGCAGTGTTAATGTTGAATTTTGAATTTTTGAAAAGTGCTGTGTATAATATAGGACTTGGAGCCTCGGATTGCATGCTGCATATCATTTAGAATGAAGTATTGTAAATTTCAAAAGTAAGTCGATGGAAAATTGATTCTTCATTATTTAAATTTCCATACAAGATAGAAGAGATACGTATCAGAGGAGTACAGTGATTTGCAATTTTTAATTTCTGTATGACTACTAAGCCGTTATTGAGTCTTATTAAATTTTATACCATTTTATCTGTGAGTTTTAGATTATCAAAGAATCAAACTTGCTATAAAAACAATTAAGATTATATTCAAATGATACATCTTTCCGATAAACGGGAAAAGGTACATGACACCCATACTCGATAATAGTCCCAAAAACAACAAAATTTCCTTCAGAAGACACTACCGATATGATTATCAAACTACAAAACGTTAAGTGTACTGTCCCCCGAAGATAGTGCCTGAGTGAAGCATGACTATCTTTATTGAGTGCTCAAACTCGACTTAAAACTTTACAAGTCACGGTAACGAGATATACCTAAAAGAGATCAAGTTGCACGATATTCACTACCATGTTGACAATGCGCAGACTCAGGTTCCCTAAATGCTTTCGAATCGTGTTCCTCGGGGATTCGAGGCAACTCCAGAACGGTGTCCGAGTCGCGCGACAAGGAACGTGGGTGTTGACGCTTCACCAGCGACGTCTTTATTCCCTGAGACATCGAACATAGGTTTCTGCGTGTTCTCTGTCTTGTATTGCGAGACAATGCCCATATATTCCGCGAGAGTAAAGAGATACGAGATAAGAAAGAGGAGAGAGGTGAAAGTCACATAGTATGAAGATACTTTTGGCGAAAAACAGACCTGAAAAAGACAACTTTTTGAGGCACGTGACATTTTTCTTTTGAAGCTTCAATCTTCAGTTCGATTGCATGGCAATTACTTTATTGAAGTATGCAAATATCATGGAATACTTCATTTTAATTTATTCAGTTTTTTTCTTTATTTGCAATTGAATTAGTTCATTGCCAATATCAAATATGCATGAGTAATTGTTACAGCGGCTAAAGTTATTTATTTATCGTCTTGAAATGTTTGGACTTCTGTTTTGGGGTGCGCTGTTAGTTGTTGTAAGAAGACCACTATCCACCCTTTACAGTAATCCAATTTTTTATCATTTTAACAAAGAAGTTGTACTATATTGTAATATACCCTCGTGCTATACAATATAACTAAAAAATTCAGTTCTTCTATTTTTTGACACAGGCCATTTTAGTAAGACTACTATCGCAATACATTTTCACTCTGCAATCATTGCGTAAATATAATTTCAATTAATTCAATTATAATTAGAAAAACGTACTTAAAACAAAGTTTTCTAATGACAGATTGCATCCCTTCCAATACACGCGACCCTCATAAAACACCATAGAGTTTACTTTCCATCAACAATCTTTATTCCCATGAAACGAATAAGAGCCAATAGATTTCGAAAATTCCAAAGAAACGCGACACGCTCCCAAAGGAGCCACGATCCGACTCCGCGGTTAGGTCGAACCCATCTCAAATATTTTGACGTACATCGTATTCCCCAGAGGAGAGACGAAACGCCACGGCAGCGTTGGCACCAAGACGAAAGAGAAACGTTTTGAGAAGCGGTTGTGGGTGGTAAAACGTGCTTTACGTTTTCTCGCATGCATAATATGAAGACGCCGCGTGCACGTTGCCTCATACTTCCGGTGCCGTTAATTCGGCCCATGGACCCAGTCGACTTTACTGCGACTCGTCCTCGAAATTCTCCTCGTCTCTCTTTGTTTTCTCCACCTTGGGAGCATTGCCAAGATGACGAGAAACGCGTCTCACGCGTTGGACCACCCGGACGATCGCTTCATTACGTAAATTCGCCACCATGTATCTTTCTCGTCTTCGTTCGCGTGTTTCCTGCGCGCGACACGCCGCGCGTCTTTGCTACAGTCTGGAAGAAAGGGTATTGTTTGTGCTTTTTAGCTTTATACCAGCGAATGTGGTAGATGTGAAAGCTGTTAAATGTTTCTTTGGTAACTGTGTGGGAAATGGAGCTTCCTGATATTTTTGACCGTGTTGGGCGCGCTGCAGGGACGAGATGTTGAGGGTGGTTCAGAAGTTACGATCAAGGGAAAATAGGGTATTTCTAAGAAGTATCGCAGTAGAATCGTGAAAATCGGTATACATAGATGATATCGGATTACGTGTAGTTCGGATGACAGCTTTCCTCCGAGAAAGGGTTTTCTAATTATCATCAAGTATTTATCATCCGTTATGCAATGGTGCCGGTATTGCTCCCTTCAGAATGAAAATATAGATTTAATATAAGGCCGTCAGTTTTATTCTACTTTCATTATCATTCATGGCGATCGCAAATCCCAAGGCTAATTAAATCTACAGCAAGAGCCATCAGCCTGAACTGATCGCAACACCACTCTTTCGCCTCTGTAAACTCTTAGAATCCCTAAAAGTTTACTTTGCCCAGCATTGGAATACCATATTCCGCCGTAAACTATGCTTCAATTTCCCCAAAAAATTATATCCCAACGTTAGAAGATAATAAACATTCCCACAAAACCAATTCTTCTCACAAATCTCAAAACCTACCTCTGGCACTTCAAACATCAAAGGAGCCTCGCGCACGAAACTATACGAGTATCAACGGCGGAAGTAGCCGAAGGAGCAACAGTACCTGGTACGATGACAAATCTCGTATTCCAAAGAAGGTCACGATTCTGAAAACCGCCGAGTAACAAAGGCGAGGACACTCGCCCGCTTGCGCATGCGCGCTAGTAAGCGTAGCACTGATTGAGAAACAGTCACCCGGAGTGTTTGCGCAGTACTTCTACGACCACTTCGGGGCTCCTGGGTCCGTGCTGAGAGTACAGCCATACAAACACCGGCCAACCATTCGCCTACCTACGAGCACGAGGCCCATGCATTAAACATCTTCAAACACGTACGATCTCACGTCTGTACGATGCTACTCTACCCTTTTTCAACTCCGCCACGACTCTATAGATATGTGCGATTTGCGTTTAGTTTAAAGTTTGATGAATGTAAAATGGCCGATCTATTCAAATTTAATTCAATTGGGCATTATGATTTCTTTGCGGGTGATACGATGAGATAAAGGCTCGTTGAGCCTTGAATAAACCACTCTCGACGGCTGATTTAATACGAACTTTGTCTACTGCAGAGGAGTGCATGCATTGGTACTAACGGGGTAATAACCATGACGTGCAAAGTGGAGGTATACATAGGTACGAGCGTTCTGAAATTGGTGTTCTTGTGAGAGTTATTTTGTCGACTCGTTTGCGCCTCTTTTTCACATTTGTTAGGAAATGCGTTTGGGAATTAGTGGTAGTTTATTAGGTATTTACAAATTATTGAAACACGCAACGTGCAGGAGGAGTTATTGTGATATGAATGAATGTTCAGTCTCAAGCATTTTCTTTAGGGTGTCACCTTGACTCCTGTCATGTGATCTTGATATGTCACCTTGACTGGAAATGATATTTACATTTTGTCATTTTCATTTGCGTTCATTGCTTCGTATATGTAGTGAAATACGATCACGAATTGGTAGTAGTTTATCGCGTATTTATAAATCATTACTGAACGTTGTAACTGAACGCTTATTCTCATTTACTGCAAGGAGTCACCTTGACAATTCCAGGCAACTGCCATTTCTTTATTCTGTCGATGTTATTTGCGTCCCTCTTTTACATCTGTTGGACAAAGTGCAATGATGATTAGTGATAGTTATGTATGAGCAATATACGAAGACCTATTGTCTTATAAATGAATTTTCACTCTCAAGCATTTCCCGCAAAGAATTACCATAACTCTGAGCTATAGTGGCCATTCCAGGCGGCAGTGATCATTACATTTTGTCGATTTTTGTGTTGCGTTCTTTCCTTTTGTTTAGGAAAATCAGATAATGAATTAGTATTATTCTATCGTGTTTTTATAAATGATTGAAACTTACGAATACATTAAGGTGTTACTCAGTTATATCTGACAGTAATGTCATGCACTTTTCTAGATGGTGTCACCTTAACCAAACCGGGCGATAGCGGTATTTTCACTTTATCAACTTTATTTATATTTCATTCGTTACATCTGCAAGGAAATGAGATTAAGAATTAGCGGTAGTACGTTATATGTATTTATAAGTTATTGGAATAGAACATTAGATAAGATGTTATCGAGTGGTGACTGAATGTTTACCCTCAAGCATTTTCCACAAGGTGTCATCCTGATCATTCTGGGTGGAACTGGTGTTGTCATTTGCGGAAATTGAGGTGGCCCTGTGCGACGCATTCTGTATGGGTCAGGGGTATAAATTGTAGAGGCCCACATTGATGGCGAGTCTAAATGTATAAGTGTTTGACGAACTTTTATTGTTTAACTGTAAATCAATGTAGACGGATGCGTGAGAACTTACAAGAAGCAGAATCTTCCATATCGGTGTAATCTTCAGTTTCGTAGTCCGATGAGAAATCGACTATAACAAATAGAAATGTTAGTTTGTACTACCGATTAAAATTATTTTCTGACCTTTACATGAATAATAATTTATTTGTAATAATTGCGCAAACATGTGGAGTAATTATCTCGTTTTAGAGGACGTATATATACGGAGAATGTATATTTAACCCTTAACCCCTTGCCGTACAATAACGAGTGACACTCGTGATGCGATAAATTGGAAGGAAATTTTCAAGTTCTGCAAAACCTATAAAATGGAAAATATCAATGTAAAAAATTATGTAAAAAATTAACATTACTTTAAATTACACCATATACTAAGAATCACCGATCAATTACTATTTTACCAAATTAATTCTGAGCTATTACGGAGGCAGTGACTAACGAAATTATACGTCAAGGGGTTATACAGGGTGAGTCTTCTAACATGACGACTTCAAATAACTCGTAAGTTATTCGTTGTGCGAAAAAATGTTTCAAACAAAAGTTGCATGGTATCTAGGGGGGCGTACAGTGCTCTGATCTGTTTTTTATTGCCTTACTTTTTTATTGAGATATTAGGTTCATTACTATAGAACGTTCATAAAACCGCTCAAAATTTTCATTCACATCTTTGTGATAGACAATTACAGAAAAAGATATATAACATGGCTCCTATCATTACATGGTACTTCAATGTCATTATTATTAACGATCAAATTACGCAAAGGTGTATTTGACCTTTCTGCAACATTGTATTTGATCAGTATCCAACACTTCCTCATTATAACATCTTAGAATTACTTTGCCGTGGTACAATTCAATTCTTGTCCGATGTTATTTATAAGTTACTTTAATCCTGAAAACTGGAGAAAAAGTTTAACGTACGTTCTAAACGACGGCGAACGATAGCTACACCACTTGCTAAGTCTGGGCGTTCTGCAAGACATCTAAGAGGTGCTGCAGGAGCGACACCACGTTGAAATTCTGGCCGAGGTCTTGAGGTTTCCGGAGTCAGGCAGTTATGTGAACAGAACTCATCCGGGCTGTGAAGTGCAATTCCGCGATCCACAGGTGTGCGAAATTGGCTTTGACGATCTGATCTACAAATAATGAATGCATTTTCATAAAAGATTTCCATTTCTTTGTCCATAATTATGGTTAGATTAGTTTCTACCGGGAAACGATAGGAGAGATTGATTTCTTTAGTATGATAAAGATAACATTCTCTACCATTGTTTCTATAACTTAAAATTAAGCATCTCTTACTATGATATTGTCAACTTAGAATTTAGCGAAAATTGATTTGATAAATAATTTTTTTTTAATTATACATAGAGAAGTTTTGGTTAGGTCTGAATTATAAATAATTTGATACTTATAGCAAATTGCTCTTTTTTGACGATACTGATGGCAGAGATGGAACTTCAACAAATGAGGAATAAATTTAATATTTTTTGAATGTATAATTTTGTTTTAGATATTAAATCAACCTTTAATTTAGTACTTATAAATAGGTAATTAGTGTTAGATTTATAATTTGGAATAACAGGGTTACGATCTTTTTACATGTTTTCCTTTATGATGAATTTATTTCAGGTATGAACAGTTTTAGATTTCAATCTAGATCTTTTTTAAAATCGTAATTTGCATAGCAGTTTATGTATTGTTCAAACATAAAGAAAAAAACAGATATCGGTTTCAGTTATCAGCGCTTGAGTCACATTTTAAATAAAGAAATACCGTAATTGTTTAATTAGTGGATAACAAAAATTTGATGTTCATCGAAAAACTTCTTGAAGTAAAATAGGTTACGTACGATCCTAAAGTCGTAGAGGCCGCAGTGTAAAAGTCACTGGTATCATTATTTTGACGATTACAGGAGCACATGATTCACTTTGCTTGGGTACTTTACGGTTATTTAACTTGTAATTTTGAAGATTTTTCCGAAAATGTTTGTGTGCAAGAAGCTGTGTTTACATTCTGGTTAACAGTTAATGTTGCTGTTAACTGTCACATCTTTTCAACAGCTCTCGTTCTGTATTCGATTTATATTCAATAATTGCTTTGTTTTACTTCGTCGCATCTGTACATGATTCTTCAATTTTCGTTTATATATAAATACTTTGACATTTTAATATCATTAGCCGTATTTAACATCACGTCGATATTTTAGCAGCTCCAACATTAGACTTCATTTTTATTTTTATCCTTCTGATGTAATTTATACTTCTTTCTTAACATATTTCAACATTTCGTCAATTACGCACATACCATTTAGTACTAAAAAATTATGGTATTTAAACATCTTTGTATATTTGTGTCTTTGAGGCAGGCAAATCGTGTATTCAGATTGTGCTCTGCCGTTGGGATTTTTTGTTACAATTTCTGTAATTAAAGGGACACGCTGTATCGATGGTTTAAACAGTGTTCGAATTGATTAGTATTATCATAACGATTTTAATAGATCTATTATAAATTTAACTTAACGCCAAACAATACAGGTTTTACATGTACTTAAAAAAATGCAGTCGTAAAAGCTACGCATATTCGATCCCAAGTACCCCGATTCCCACCTCCGTCGGAATTTACATCGATGAAAAATTCAATCCCCGTCTGAAATACGAACTTCGATAAATTCCTATGGTAGCTCGAATACGGGTGTCTACTTGAAAAATGAATCAGGATTGCGGAATATTTATTCCTCGTCGTCCAGATATCAGTGGAAACTTGATATTCATTAAATTTAAATAACAGTTTCGGCAGCATACTCTTCCGCCGTTAAGGTTCTCCATTCCCCGACTTGAAGAATCCATTCATTGCGTAATCGGGCAATCCTCGGGTCATAGACGCCACCGGATCGTGATCTTAGAGATTTCAAGTTAAACACAAGCTTCGTTACACGTTACGCATGTTTATAGTGCGATGCGATGGGCGCGTGCGCAGGACCACACACCATGCGATATTCAAATGAATTCCACTTACGGTGGACTATCGCGCACCGCCATAAATGTCTCTTCGCGGTTTCACGAGCATATTCTTATTTTGTGAATTCCATCACGTGCACCATGCCTCAAAAGTTCGGGAATTTCCCCAAGTCGAGTATCGCGGGATACCGGTCATAAGATTTTTTGACATGCGCGTTAAATGTCGCGGGGTTTATCTTTTATCGAGAGAAACCGTCTTTGGGTATGGAATTACTTTTACTTTGTTGTTTTGTATCGTACCTGAAACGAAGGATATTTTATCGGTTTAAAGATTTTTAAGGAATTCGACAGGTGGAGTAAGGCGTGTAACTTGTTTCATGCTCTTCTTGTTTTATGTTGCTAAGGTGTCGATAAATTTTATTGATGTTGTGAGCATCGCTTCGATATTTAAATCGAAACATGTATTATAGATATCATTATCTCTTGTAGTCTTGTATGTATTTTTACTGTGATGTCATTTGTATGTAAAACTGAATTTTCTATGTGAAAGTAAAACAGTTATTGAAGTACCGAAAATTTCAGAAATGGGAAAGGACGTTTCAATTCTTTTGAATTTTAACTAAATAAATATCGGTAGTTTATTGCAATATTCAATTTATGTCAACATGTTTCACGGTGTTACAAAGTATCATTGAAATCAGGATTTTATGGCTGAATTTTAAGGAATATTCTCTTTTAAGTCTCTGTAATTATTCCAATTATGTTTCAAGATATTCAGAATATCATTACTTGTTCGCAATCAATTCTGCTCCGCGAATTAACTGCCAATCTTGCTTAAGTTTTCGCGACGGGAAGGAACTAACTGCGGACGTGCTTGATAAATTTTTAAAATCGTACTTCTCGAAAGCGAGCGAACATTCTGGTATAAAGTTTTACATTTTGCTGTTCAGTACTTTACTCGATAAAGTGTGTAAGTAGAAAACTTCATTTCAGTTGGTAAACACCACTAAACAACATCCTATAAACATACTTATGGAAAGGTAGCAACACTTTTTGTATAGATTTTCTTCCACTCAGCATTTTTATTCTTTGCTATAATATTTTTATTAAGTGCTCATTTCTACTGATACCACTTATGAAGGTGTAGCCGAAATATCACAATATAAATATATATGTACCACATAAACCGCCGTAAAATACATTGTTGTGAATATAAGTGATATATGAGTTGCTTAGAAGGCAATGCGTTTAAGTCAATTTTTTTTATATTTTCTGATTTTTGTAAATTTTAATAGAATAAACTTCATTCTATTAAAATTTGAAAAAATTAGAAAATATCAGAACAATGGACTTAACCGCATTGGTTTCTGAACGACCCATATGGAAATATGATCACGCACAATTTTGAGGCATATAGAAGGAATATTACAATATGAGCCGTTCATTTTGAAAGTGGCGTAAGCCACTTTACCGTAATGAAAAATGGCGATTTTTAATAACCATACGAAATTATTTATATTGAGAAAAATATAAGTATCCAAGGTAACAGGTGCAAGTAAATCTTCTCGAAAATTGGCATCAATACTTTAAAACACTTAATACTTAATCAATACTTTAACACTTAATGTTAAAATATTATACTTTAAAGTACTTCAAAATACTTAGCAAGACCTAAATATCTCGCAATAAAAGAGACTTATGCAACTTTTAAAATGAACGACTCATATTATTAAATAAAAAATATAATAATGTAAACTATATAGAAGGGAATTACATTGAAGGTATGATAAAAATCTGAATTAAACGAATATTTGCAATAAATATTTCAGAATATATTTCAGTATGATTTTATATAGATATACAATATTCAAAACGCTACAACAATTTAAGACCCATTTCAAATGCAAATTGCGCAAAAAAGAAGAGAGTTATATTTTCATCTTCTTTTCATTACAAATTCAAGTACTATCTCTAACACGTATTACATACTTTCCATTCAAACAGTAACATACTCCCAAAATCAATCACACCCGTTGCATTCAAAATTCTACAGTTCGTTCACGCAGTTGTGATAATTCTATGTCGCACCGTGTAGACAGAAAACTCGATTCTTCATTGCACCGCTTCATAACAGGCGGTACAAATTCTTTGACGAAGCGAGCAAGTGATGGATGATCGGTTTTATAAATATTAATGTTCACTCGCTCCTCGTAGCGCGGGTTACAGCTTTTGATTTTGGTTTTTCGACAAGGGACGAAAACTAAAAGAACAACTCCGATAACGACGCGTACGACGACGACGACGACGACGAGGAGGACGCGGATGAGAATGAGGACGAGGACGAGGTCGATGATGACGATGTTGATGAGGCAGGTTCTTGATAGCACGCTCTTCCGACGAGGAAATTCCAACTAAGCAGGGTGCGAAGCGCCTCGTACGCCGACACCTCCGCGTCCGTGTCGAATCTGTAATTCAAATCCGAAGTCAAATTAATTTAACGCTCGTCATTTTTCACGTTCCGGCGGCGCCGCGGCGCGCGGATCTCCGGCAGCCATCTTCCGATATTTCATTCCCAGGAGGTTCTGCCTCTCCTCTGATAGATGCGTCTCCTCCTGATGCGGCTGTCACGTCTTGGTGAGGAGAAGGGCGTCTAGTTGAAATATTGTACGATAATTCAGGGATGGATGAATCACTTTTTCTAATGCCACGTAACGAATACCTTATACGGAATTGATCGAAATACGCACTGCAAAGTAAAATCATTCTTTTGGCGAGATTTGCATTCAGGATGGGTGTATCATTTTTGTAAGGTTTCAAACTTAGATTTCTTCATTAACGCCTTATCAATTTTCACCTTGCTAATTGAAGTTTACAATAATTGTCGAGTTGGACAAATTAGTGGAATGCGATGCAGTAAAATCGTTTTCATGATTTTAGTTTTATATTAAAGTGCATAATATAGCAGGAATCATTGCAAAATTTTTATTCCGGCAATTTGTTGCATACTTATGGCATATGCAATCACGAAAGAAATCGTAGAACAAGGGATTAAAGTTTTAGTGGAAAGTATGTTAAAACTTTGGTCGCAGATGAATATCTTAATGAATATTACGTTTTAGTATATTTGTTGTCTAGTTTCTTTGTATACAAAAATGTAGTTAACTCTTTCAAGTTTAGTGCTATGGCAGTTATTTCAGCTTTTGTGATTTTATTATTTTTGCAGCATTCTGGTATTTTTATCGTTTTGCAAAACAATACAAAATTTCACACGAACTATTTAACCCTGAACGGGTGAAATTTCCGGAAAATATATGTTTGTAAAATTAGTATACTGATGTGAATACACTTAAAAGGGGATACACTTTCGCTAATTATTTTACAGATAAGATTCCTCAAACCTCTGCCGGTAAATCGAATGTGAAACTAATTTTTACAAACGAATTTTGTCATAACTGCATAAAAGTGGTTATTTGTAGAATTTTATCTGGCAAATAATCAGCAGGTGATTTCTTACGATAATCAGAAAATGTAATTTCTCACTTCCAATTTAATATCAAAATTCTAGGAATCACATTACTACTCGAAGATTAGTATTTAAAGCATTACACCGATATTATATCGCCAACTGATGGCTTATCTGTTATGGAATTACCTGAAATCTTCTCACAGAAATACTTTGAAGTTCATATCGTTTATCGTTTTACCATCGATGTCCGAGTATTCCAGGAATTCAATTAATCAAATTCTGTTTTGGCCTAATCCATTTGCATTAGTTAAACGCAATATTAGCTACGTAATAACCAAATCCAAACCGCATAATCAAACCCATATTCCAATGGAATGTTTCAGATAGATTAGTTTTCACATATTCTCAAAGCATGAAGTATTTAATCGTTCATAATCTTAATTATTGGGTTGGCAAGAAAGTAATTTCGGTTTTGTAATATGAAATGAAACTCAATTTTTGCTAACAAAGAATGAACTTTAATGAAGTGTATATTTTCCATTTTCTTCGATCACCTTTTGCCATCTTTTAGACCGATTCATGATTCCGCTCTCATAGAAATTCTGGTTTTTATCAGCAAAATACCGAACCAGGTGCGATTTTAGGCTACCATTACTGGTAAAAGTTTTACGATTCAAAAAGTTTTGCAAACTTCAAAATAAATGGTAATATGATGGTGCCATATCAGGGCCATATGGGGGATGTGACACCTCTAATAATTTTTTACGATTTACCAAAGATGTGTGAGGTCTTGCATTGTCGCGGTGGAATACGATACCTTTCCGATTTGCCAATTCTGGCCGTTTCTGCTTCAATTATTAATTGTTGACAATAAACATTTGAATTAATCGTTTGGTTCCTCGGGAACAGCTCGAAGTACACAACACCTTTGTAAACCCACCAATTTACAGCATAACTTATTTTTGATGCAATTCAGCTTTCGATATGGTTTGTATAAAAAAGTAATGAAAAGTATGTCGAAAATGTTCGTTTTTGCACTCCACATTAAAATTGATGCTAAATTAACAACTGCAAACGAAATGAAGCACAATTTGTTTCTAAAGCCTGCCAAAAGTGACAACTTCCAATTGCCAGAAGTCCTTCAAAACAAACGTAACGTTAGCTATCGAGAAAAACCGAAATTACTTTCTTGCCAACCCAATACAATGCAATCATCTATTATCTGCATAGCTACTTAATCCCAACTAAAATCAGTGCAATTTTCTACCACAAAATGTTCGTTATTCTCATTGGTTAATAACAGTAATTATCAGTATCAATAAACACTTCAGTGATACTTAGGAAATCACCAAATGCCAAAAAAGAAATTCAGTAAATAAAAAAATATCAACAACAGAAAACTTTACTGATCATAATGTAACACCGCAAAGGGCTAATATAATGAGTAATAGTCAACTAATAACACAGAGAGCATAGTATTAACAAATCTCAACCTTTCGAAAGATCGATTCTTCCTGATTCAATCTCGTTTAAATGGAACGCTATAATTTAGCCAGGAGATGTTGAAGCCGCCTTTGATTTCCCTTAGGTACAATACCGGAAAACTCGCGTTTGTAATAGTCATTATCGATCGAGAGACATAATGGGCCAGAGGGTATCCCTTTTCTCATAATCCATCGATATCGAGCGATAGCCGAAAGAAGCCGGTAAATCTGTGAATGAGTTAGTGCATAGAATCGTGTTAGACTAATCGGTGCTGTAGGGAGTCCGATTCGAAGTTGAAAGAGATCAGGGCCACCGAAACGGTCCCATTAACCCTCTATGGGCCGACACAATCGGACTACCCTATTCCTATAGAATGACGGGTGGCAATATTTCGGGAAATCAAGTCTGTGCATTTCTAAAGGGAGATCGAAACGATTTCACGGTCATCGAAACGTCTCGCGGTTCCTTCTTGCCGTAAATCTATTAATAAAGATATTCCTCCGCGCGGTAAGACAAAGGTGCTTAAATGAAAATTAATCGACGAAACTAACGGTAGTTAATTGCCGTAATTCTTGGAATTTCCATTAGCATATACGAAAGTTCAAAGACCATTTGCATTAGGCGTAAATTGCTAATTGCTTGTGTAAAATCGAACGGGTGATTATTTAAGTTCTCCAGTTAATTTCATTCACGATCATCGCGATTTCCATTACGTGCCTCGTTTCTAACAGCTTATCCGAAGGCACGTTGAATTACTCAAATAAGTTGGCGAGCACGGGAAGTTTAATTAAATAACGATAAATTTGAGCGGTAACTTTGCCAATAGAACGCAAACGCGCGCCATTTTCGTTTAAAATAATCGAGTCGTAGAGAAAGGACACGAGAAGTTCCGATTGCACGGGGGCAAACCAAAGTCCGTTCCACCTTGCTCGGCGCGCCTGGAATGCCCCTGGAATTTCGTAGGAATGCAAAAGGGGAATGAACACCTTGCGATAATGTATCGAGTAGTCGATGTGGGCTTAATCCGTTAATAAGTTCTCCTTCCTCTTCTTCCTCGGACGAAGAGGGAGGAAAAGGGATGATGATGCACGGCTCCACCCAGTGAATTATTACGAGCGGTGCCCTATCTTCGAATCTGCGAAGCTTTAGGGATATCCCTTTCTCTTTCTCTCTATCTGAATATGGCTGTCTCTTTCTCGTTCATCTCGTCTCATTATCATCCTCTTCCGTTTCTATCGTTTTCGTAACCACGAAATCACAAAGAAGCCGACTCGTAGATTCGTGATATTCGTAGGAAAAAAAAGGAACGTGTTTCCTTGTAATATATCATGCATTTTGTATCTCAGAGTGATACTAAAGAGATATGACATACCGTGATTATTTAATTACGTACGATTGATCGTTTGATGGCGCGATAAGTCGTGTTCGTTTCTCTTCGAGATTTCAATCTCGTTGCAAATGTGTTCATTCGGATGAAGATATCGTTCCTTTAATTCTATAATCGTATTATAAATTGTTGTAAATATTGTTTGCTTTTTGAAGTAGCTCAATTGAGATATTGTTGAATGCGAATGTGTAAATGGAACTGAAAATATAGGATTGGAAATTATGCTATTACTTAGAAATCACAATACTATAAACTTATAAAAATAAAAATGGAGAAGCATATTAAATTACCCTAATCTCGCAATTCGCCGAGGTGTGTCAATTATACTTATACACTTCAAAGACAAAAAAAACATACATTTAACCCTTGCCCTAAGAGTTTTTTGGTGACAGCATATACCTCTGTTAAATATTAAATTGTTCAAATAAAAAAACTCCAGTTGCTTCTTCTATATCACATATTTCAAAATAAAACTAATCACGTAAAATTATTTCCATACTGTCCAGTCCCACTAAATTCTTCAATTAGGCAATTTTTAAAAAATCACACATTTTGTTTATTTCAATTTCTATGTCACAAGTATCTATCATTCTCCCAAAAGCTTCAATACATATAATAAATGTAGCAACACGTTTCAACCGTACCATTCACGATCCGTTTTAACCTTCGATGTACAGCTAAAGAGTAAATACTTGTACCCGATGCACTTGCTGCAATCAAGGGTGCGTAACATTCGAGCTGTTAAGGCTGATTACCATATTCGTTTGCTGCGGAGAGGCTACATGCCTATTACACAGCTATTACACTGTCACTTCGCTCGACGACGGTTACCATATTTGAATATTTATTTAGCTGATTATTTTTATATCGACTCCATGGAAATTCGATCGCTATCTCCGTTTAGCCCGCGAAATGATCAGCAGCACGAAAATAAAGGGTAAGGACGCCGCTTTGGCCACCTTCTTGTGCTCTTATTACGTCGAACGACAGCGAGAACCGTTCGCAAATTTGTACGAAATCTTCGGCTATCGTGTTGCGTTACGAAGAGCGATAAATAAGTCAGTCGATAATTACAGTTGCTGTGATTTTCACTACTTTGGAATATTACTTTGTAACAACGTGCGCTTTTATCGCCGTATATTTATTACGGAAGAAAATTGAAGAAGTATTCTCTGTTTGATGTGCGGGGAAATGAAACAGTTATCTCGATATTTGAAAGATGGACAACACGATTGTTATCGATCGAATTATGATATGAATTTCGATACAGAGATTACGGATGTATTATCAGAAATTATCGCTTGTATTGAGTTAATTTGAATGGAAGTTCAATATATGCAGCTATAAAATATTTTTATTGAATTATCAATTTATGTATCTGTAATCTTCGTGTTGGAAATATTGCTAAAATATTATGTATGCATTTTAAAAACTATTAGAAGTATACCGATTAGAATTATAACGGTAAAATTCCATGATACTTTGTATATCGAAGTTGGCGATGGCTAAATGTTATAACACGTTTTGTTATATTAATGGAATTCTGGTTTATAAATGAAAAATACTTTATTAACACATTGAATGCCATGGGGGTCACCGGTGACCGGCGCTATTGAATTTAATGAAATTTCATATGACTTTTAATTTCTAATATTTACGAATTTGTTAATTCAGTCAATATTTACGTCCTGCTGTCAACTTATCTCTTTCTGTCTTTAAAGTTTCTACTTTGTAAACATGTCATTTTAATAGAAAAAGCTTCAGTTCGGTGGAAATTATGCATTTTTAATTTAAATATATGAAGCTTCCATACATTTTTTCCCTGTTTGAAAGTATTTAACACTAGAACTACCAAACCAGTCAAAATGACTGGTACACAATTTTTTCCAAAAATTCTCCAAGATTATAGGAGGGTCATAGAATAGATATTCGACGCCTATCTCATAAAACATAAATTACCGAATCGATCATCTTTTCCACCTCTGAATTCCCCTTTTTTCAAAGTACTTATTTAATATATTTAAATATAACAGATCTAACGCCGGTAGTTCTAGTGTTAAATGTAGTCTACAAAGTGCTGTCTCCAATGAATTATTAATTGCAGTAGTAACTGTACACACTTAATTTAATTGATTGTCCTATGGAAAAATAAATTTTGCGATACATTTGATTATTTCTGCAATCGACATTCTTTCGCTGTTATAAACATATATTCCTTCTCATCTTGCCAAGCATAAATACATATTTATTCTCTTTCATTTCAGGTTCTTTAAGGCTATAGAAGATTGCACATCTACTTGTGGAAAAGGTGAGTGTGCATTTCTTCGCATTGTATATTTTCCCAGTAATATCATTAATCTAATCTGTCATTATTTTAATTCGTTTCAACACAAATATTTCGCCCCAATTCTCGTTCAACGATCTTTTTTAATTTGTGTGCTTAGCAAAGAATATGAATAGGACAACTGCCATGAGACTTTTGAATAATTGTTTTGTCATAAATGTCGGACAAGAAGATCCTTTAAAATATTTCGTTATGAGATATTATAAATTCCTGAATTATTTTAAGATCATTTTATTTGTGTTGTCTGAGGCTCTGTGCAAAAGCTAGAATACTGGCAACTTTAATTAACCTTTATCATATGCAGGTGTGACTTTCAAGCACCGATGTCTGGCGTCCTACTTAAGTAATTAAAATTATATTTTTAGTATTTTCTCTCAGAACTATGTATTATGATCCATCAAAAAAGAAGTTAGACCGCATTCACTTTTAGCACTAAAACCACCAATCGATCAATTTCCTTTCCCCCTTTCGTTAACCTTCTAGTATATTTATCTAACACATATTAAATATCTCTGACTATAATATTTGATTAATTATTTCAGTACAATAAATTAATTGTCGGGAGACTTAGTACTAAACTATTCAAACTTAAATTTTATGTACTTGTCATCATCACCTATTCTTTAAAAAGTACTTAAAAAAAGAACGAACACTTAGTGACTTAAACTTATATGGTCAAAATTAAATTTCGATCTAAACTTATCATGGTCTTCTACCATCCAATAAACCGATCGTACAAACTTCCGCATTCCATGGGGAACAAATCTGCAGGAAAAATTCGTCTAAGGATGACGATGGCAACGAATCTAGCCGGAATTAGAGGAGCGAAGAATCGCCCACGCACTGGTACATATACCATGGCGTTGTTAATTATCTGCCGCCGTTTATCAACCGGTTGAGAAGAAAGTTCCCTTGAGCGTTCCTTCTCCACTCTCGCGCTCGCCGTTCCTTTTCCTCCATAAGTCGCCTCAGTTCCGCTTTCTACTTCTTTCTTGTACACCGTTCTTTTTGTACTTTTCCTTTTCCACCACATTTTTCGGTACCTCTGAGGTTAGATGAACCGATATCAAAGAGTACCTTGTGATTTAAATTCGATTAGAAAACAATCACAATAAATAACATGGTATAACTTCACCTTAACAGATTTGTTAATACAGTGCACTTTCAAGAATATATATTAACCCTTTGCGGACGGAGACATTTGAATATTGAGAGATAACCATTTATTTTGCGATCCAAAACCACCTTTTTACCAGCAAGTTAGGCTGTTAATGTATATACATTATAAATTACTATTTGTTTAATCATATTTCAATGGTTGTATTTCAGTTTTTCAACTATAACTGTGTACACAAGCAGCGATAAACTATAATGAAATTTTTCTCAGGCCATATATATGCGTGGCTAGTCCTCAGAGGGTTAACTTTTATCACTCCAACCGATAGTCTTACTGCCAAATGCAACGTAGCGAAATACAAGTTAAATTTTCCTTTTTATATTACTTTATGCCTAAACAATATTCATAACTATTCTTGCTAATGAACAAATACGTCATAAAACATTATCCCGTATCTCTATTTTTCTCTTCGATGTTGAACAATACTGGAAATCAGCTTACAAACATTAAAATATTCTTGGAGTGATAAGGGTTAACTTTAGTTGTGTTTTTCACATAGTGTATCATAATTTTTCGCATTTTGTTGAGAATTGAAGCTTTTTTGTCAAATATGGACATAAAATTACCATATTTCCCTCAGAATCTCGTAATTCTTAGAAAGTCAGTGTTTTGCAAATTTCTCAGCGCCACCCAACAGTTCCGATAAGATTTCCCAACGTTATTTCGTGTTTATCGTGTAAGATCCGAAAAGTTGCGAGAGAAGTTTGTCCGTTGACGCTACTTATGACATTCGGAACTGTACGTGGGAAACTCACGAAACTCTGGAATCGAAGGAGTCGAGCAACGGGAGGGAGGGCTCGTCGTCGAAAAACGAGTCGAAACGCATTCCAACGGCAAAGGTGCCGTTGCGCTGGCCATCCATTCGACGCCACTTAGCATTTATCAATACCTTGCGTTCAACGCCCAATATCGTCCCGGCGCTTCGCCGCATGGAAAACAAATTCCTTAATTGCAACTTGTACACATTGGACTATCGATCCCTTAAATATTCACTCCCACGCGGGCGACTTTCTCTCTTTCCTTATTTCGCTTACGTCAGATTTGTATTTTCGCGTTTCGTAATAAGAATTTTTTAGAACGAAATTTAATGCGGAAGTTTCGGGTCATGACTAGTCGACGGGAGGTCATTCTCCGTTGTGTTGGGTAATCATGAAATTGTGCAGGTACCGATATCGATTCTTGAGTAAATTTTTGCATTTGTGTTTGCAGTGTAATTTTGTGCAGATTATAGTTATCGTATCGGTACTTTGTTACGTGCATAGCGAATTTATTAATTGCAACTTGTGCATATCAGCTTATCAGTTAGGATTCCTTAAGTGAGCCGTTTTCTTTGAAAGTAGTGTAAGTCTATTTTAGACAAAAAGTTAGTTAATGATAACAATGAATGCAATCTGCTATAAGCTTTTTATCTATAAACAGTTAAAAAAAAATCCTTCAAGATTTTCATCATTTCGATAATATAAATTTACGTAGTTAATGAAATTACAAATATAATTACTTTGAAAGTGGTGTAAGTCCACTTTTCGCAAAGACATAATATTTAATTAAAAAATTATACTACATAATTTCTCTACTTCACTTTTAACGAATACTTTAAAAACGATCACGTTAAAAACTTAAATCAATTTAATATCTAAAAACAAAATGAGCCTACTACATATACCAATACTTTTCAAACCATTCAAATGCAAACCCTTAAATATCTCCAAATAACATAAAATGGACTTACACCACTTTAAAAAAAATGGCTGAAATATCTACTTTGCGGAAAAGGGTTACTTTAACCTGCTCTTTTTTTATGCGTTCGATTAGAAATTATTTCCCAAACCCGTTATTAATAAATCTTAGACACAAAATTACCGTACATTTCGTCATAATTACGTTTTCAATATTTCCTCTAATTTACGTTCCCATTTCGCACCATGTTTCTCCAGCACGCCTCCCTTATTTCTTTTCACATGCGCCAAGAACATTCCCCGCACGGTAGCCCCCGTGATATCTAGCAGTTACAGATATCAGTGTAATACAGCTGTCGCGAGGGCTCCTTATAATATTCCCTTATTATAATTTCTCCGACGGCGGTATTTCTCGAAGGTACTCAAGGTGAGAGATAAGTAAGCCGAGTCCATTTACAGTGGCCGGTGATTTATCGGCCGCGGAACGTAAGATGTCGTTAATCCTCTTGCATCCATCCCGTGCGTTGCCTTCCACTCTCCGCATGGCGTTTATGCAGGTATACGTAAATACTTACGTGCCCCCATCGATGCTCGTATATTCAAATATTCACCCACGGCTCCATAAACTCGACCGATACGAGCAACGTTCGAAGTTCGATCGTTGGATTGATTTAAGACGGTAGTAATCAGCTGACCGAAAAGTTTTCGTCGTTCGCGTACTGTAGGGAGCGTAAAAGATTTCACTTCGAGGGAATGAAGGTTTAACCCTTTTAGTGCCGGATGCCGATATATCGTCGTTAGCAATAATGCCGATCACCATGGGATATATTAACAACTCCTTAATTAATTTGCAAAATGTATCAATAAAGGGGGCCTCAGTAAAAAGTTGTATTGCAACAGAAATTGTTATTATTATATTATCATTATTATTACTATTATTTTAGAAATTGCATTGTATAAGGTCGAGTCTAGCTCGACGTTAAAGTTGGCGTAAGAAATGTAATGTCGGGCCTTACTCGACATAGGAGTGCTAAGGGTTATAAAATTACATTTTAACCCTTTTAGAGCCGGATGCCAATATATCGTCGTTAGCAACACTCCTAATGCCGATCATCATGGGATTAGTATTTAGTTTGCTCATATGATACTAGTAATTTTATTGAAAATAATTGAGAATACATAATTTATGCTCCATGTTACGTTATTCTGTATTAAACTATGACCAAATGATAATTCTTTTTGTGTTTAACTACTGTCTACAGTTAGTATCCAACTTGTTAATTTTTTCTAACAATGTTAGATAAATATTAATCATATGATTTTCAACGAATATTGAAATAGATTTTTAATTAATTTAATAAATTTTTCTAGTCGGCACTAAAAGGGTTAAAGATAAGGCTGATGACACTTCCACCAAGATGTAAAAGACCGATGATTACACTAGTCTCTTTCCGAAAATGTTAATGATAAGTTGCCACCAGCTTAATAAAACCACAGGAAATTCTTTAACTTGGTACATGTAGAATTCATTCGTCCTAACATTAGTCCTACGATTTTCAAGGAATATTGAAATAGATTTGTAATGATTTAATATGTTTTTCCGGTCGGCACTGAAAGGATTAAGTAGCTGGAAGGCTCTCACATTTATATAGAGCATTGCAGGAAAAAGGATTAATAGGGTGAAAATTATATTCCGCTCCCTCTGATTAATTTGCGAGACTGTTTCTGCTACATAATAGGGTACCAGAATAAAAAATATATATTTGAGAAAACTTCCCCGAATTCATTCTGAGCAATTATACCTATAACCTTGCCCCTCTTCTTTTCAACAATGCACAGTACTTTCGACTGCTGTATCAATTTGTGGAAATCGTTATGTAAACGAATTAAATCGCATGACAGTGAGCAAAAGCATGACATGTTAAAAAGATGCAGGCAAGCCGATGCCTTCCATCGGCATTGTCAGGTATGACATGTCTTCAGCTCCCTAGTGTGCATATTTTTATATTTACTCATGCACATGGTCAGACATTAACGTGTTTACATGGTTTATGGTAGTCTTTGTATATATTTCTGCCTGGATTTATTTCGTTAGTAGAAGTCTACGAGAACACGAAAAGAGAGCTCGAGCCTTTTCTACCAGAGGCTATTTGAGCCAAAGTACCTTTTGCGTATGCATACATCATATTGCCACATTAACCATGTCGCTTCGGGTCGTATTTCGCGACTACTCTAGTAGCCCGAAAAGCAGCCTTAATGTTCGCCAGGGAGTGGCATGTAATACCGGGTGCATCCTCCTACCTCTGTCTTATTTTTCAACCGTGTCCTAAGGGTATGACCGAATACCACATTTGCATGCACCTTGATGCTCTTGGACGGACGAGGAGATCCTTTTGAGCGGTTAGGCACGTAAAGGGGAATTAAAGGCACTCGAGGAGACTGTGATGTGGTTAAGTGTGAAAAAGGGGATATGGTATGCGGAGAAATTTAATATTTTTGATAAAAGTGGAAAAATTAAAAATATTGCTATGCATCAGAAATGCAGTGTAAACTGCTAATATTTTTGGTAACTTGGCACTTTCTCTAGCACTCGTTCATTTAGATATTGCGTTGAATTATATACAACTACCAGTATAACTTTATAACTTTCCAAATCATAATTTGAAGAAATAATGATTTTGTCGTTTTCATTTTAGTTATTTCAAGCCACTGTAACTTCATTTCATCGAGATTTGTAATAGTCGACTAATAAGTTATTGGTAGATGAACGTTGGCAAACCATAAGCCTAATTATCAGTCTATTAATAGGCTTCTGGAAGATAGAGTTTTACGTACAAGCAATGCCAGTTGATGTAAGTCGGATGAAACAGAACTTTCCCTGTTCTGGCATTTCACTGCATTCTATTAGATGTTTATATTTTTATGAACGTTCAGTTCATTTTCGCATTAAAATATAGGCAAATCAAAAGGCAGAAAAATACTTTTACCAGGTGAAACAGCTCTTCGCATAAATTTTCTTTAATGATTAAATATAGAACACACTTATCCCCCGATTTACACGGTACTTTATTTACACGATTTCACTTTAACACGGTTTTTAAAATAAGGGATTTTTAAAAAAAATTGCTTTTAGTTATTTATATTTAATTCTTTGAGGACTAGCGACGCATATATGTGGTCTGAGAAAAAAATTAATTATAGTTTAGAGCTGCTCGTATACACAGTTAGAGTTGAAAAATTGAAATACAACCGTTGAAATATGATGAAAATAATAGTAATTTGTAATGTTTATACATTAACAGCCTAACTTGCTGATAAAAATGTGGTTTTGGATTGCAAAATAAATGTTTAACTCTCAATATTCAAAAATGTATCCGTCTGCAAAGGGTTAACGTTGAAATAGATGACTGAATTATACAAGTTTTAGTTTGCTTTCCATATATACAGTTTTGCGTATCAAAATTCACAACTTCGATTTACACGGTTTTCTAAGGAACTTTTCTTCCGTGTAAATCGGGGGATGGGGGTAATTTATTTGGTCCATGAACGGTACACTAAAACATACGCGAATGTAACTTGTAAATGAAGTGTCATGTTTCGGTATTGAACCTATTCCATACAAATTTACAGCATTTCAGAAGCTTTATAAACTACACGCATCTTCAAATTGAATCGTGGCGGCTTGAACGCGACGGCAATGCAGATTGATCGAGAAATCCATTTTGTTTGATGGCATATAAAGTGTACAACACTTATTTGTGAACGATGGACATTATCTCTCTTGTGATTCGGCTCCTGTTGAGCGATGTTTGATTTCGTTTGCTTCACAGCGGGGAGCCTCTGCAGATACTTACCATCGTGTTTCTCAGGGCGTGCCTCTGTACGAACATATATTACTTTGTTTTCTCTAAGTATTACAGTATCTTTTTATTTTCTGTGTACAGTTACACGGACGCTTTCAAATTGTTATAAAATCTTCTCCTAAATACTAAAACTTTATTTGAAATAGTTACAGATTTTTACCGCTTTTTTCTCTTAAAGCAACTCACGCTTTTGAAGAAAGTGCTAATATGACTAAAATTAATTCTTAATTACCTAATTTTTTTAAAATCGCATAATGTTGATAATAAAAATTGCAACAGTGTTTTGTATCTTTTGTAATTTACTATGTCGATAGTCTCATCATTTAATTTGGTAATTTTTTATCGATTTCTGTGCATGACTTGAATTTTCTACAAAAAGAATATATTTTCTATATCTTTTGGAGAACTGTAACTATAGGACTTACAGTTAGACGAAACAGTAGTTGCAAATAAAACCGAAATGCCTAGAATAAAAAGAAAAGTTCATTGAATCAAAATTGCCAGTATCTTAACGTCATACATAGAGTTTCCAGAAAAGAAAATTAATGCACTCTCAAACCGATTGATAATATCATTTAACATTCCGGTACCCTTTCAAATATAGAATGAAAAAAGATCTAAAGAATCCGCGTGGCAGTTAACCTGTTAATACTGTTCTCCAAAAAAGAAGATAAAATCTTTCGTTTTAATTGGTAGTGCGCATCGTGATTTATATTTATAGATTCGTTTAATAATTGCTCGATACTTAATCGACTGTGAAAATCGATCTGATAGATGAAGAAGGTCATAGGTCTTTGGCAATCTCACTGTAAATCGGCTTATTTGCCAGCCTTAACCATGTCGGTGCTCCGCGGGGGTGCTCGCTCTAGATTCACATTAGATGCCGACGTGTTCCGAGAATATTCCCGTCTTCCGTAAGATATATGTTTCTCCGTATGCGAAACCCAGATGACCCTGTGATAGATAGAAACGTGGAATGAGCTTACCTTGCCCGTCCCGTACATACGAAGCGGGCAATTTTGTATTACTTCAGCGTTTTTAAACGGTATCTGCAGTTTCCGTAATTAAACGTGGATTCCTTAGCTCTTAGACTTACTGATTATAAGCTTCTTGCTTGCACATTTCTTAGTATCCGCTGGCGTTTTGTTTACTTTCATTTTTAAATGTAATCATGATTCCCTCCTTCTTTTTCCTAACAGTTTTGACGATAAAAGTTAGACGTTCTGTGAACTTAAAAAGTTGAGTTAATTTTCTGACGAAATAATTTCGCTTTTAAGACTTAATATTGTAGACTTAATTTTGTATGTTTAAGCGACGTACGATGCAATATATACAGCTACACCTATGTATAGAGTATCACTATATTAATTTCTATTAATTCATTCATGTCATGCCAAATGATAAAGTCAATTATAATTCATTTAACACTAGATTTACGGGCGCTAAATCTGTTAAATTGCAATATATTAAATAAGAACTCTGAAGAAAGAGGGATCAAGTGGCAAAGATGGAAATTCATTAAGTCATCATTGTATTACAAAATAATCGTGAAATATCTACTGTACAGCGTCTCTGTAAACTTGAGAAACGTTTATAAGAAAAATAGGAACCCGTCAATTTGACGGCTTCCGTAAATCTAGTGTTAATTTGATATAACCTTAATTTTTTGTAATTATTGTGCAGTTTAAAGTGTTGGCCAAATTATTCATTCAGTACTTTCATACTATTTTATTTTTTCTCTGTGTAGTTAGAAGTGTAAGTTAGAAGTGTAATACTTGACTGTCTATTTTTGCAGCCAACTGAAATTTTTACTATGCGCGAACGTGTTAACTAAGCAACAGATTGGAAGAATTATTTACATGGTTTTGTCATAACTCGGCAGGCTGTATACAAAGACACTGTCACATTACCACTTTGTATAATTAGAAACAGCTAAGTAACATTTATTCTTTCAAAAACCGTAACCTCTAGGAGCAAAAATAATTGAATTCTTCTGTTTTGTATTTATTTTAATAATGATTGCTAATTAACTCTAACTTGTAAATAAGTTCTACCATCGCTTCAAGTCCCTGGAATATATACCTATAAAGTGTGCAGAGTGTCAAAGGCTAATTCTAAGGGACGCACGCATCCAATTGCCAATTTCACGATTTCCCACGTTGAAAGATATTCGAAAACATAACATTCAATATACACAAACATCATATCCAATCGAAGTTCCTCGAGTTGCATTCCATTCGCCTCCAAGAATTCATTGCCTCTGTCGTCTTCCACGTCATCCGCAACTTTCCTCATTGCCAATCTGCCGCACGGGACATTCATACGTACACCTACTTATAAAGAAGTAACTCTTGAAACGGCTACTGCGTCTCGTTTCTAATTGTAAATGTTCATACATTCATCACAGATTCACTTCGACGTGCAATGTGCACGTGTTATCTTAAAATTCGCAAACCTCCACTTCAATATCCCATCCTCATTTCACCCGGGCTCTCGAAAATCCGATTTTTCATCAATTTTTCTCCCCGATGTCAAGGGCATAATTTCTCGTCTCCCTCCCCATTTCTGATAAATATACCGGTATTACCGTATACACGAGTATTAAAAACGTTAAAGCCGCTTCTGCGTATAAATCCCGTCATCTTTCCGCGAACGATCCTCTTAAGAGGCTCGCGAAGGTCAAACGGCATATCGCATGACCTCCGATGGCCACTTAATTCACAGTGAAACCCTGAGGTAAGGAGGTATGAAGTGGCTCTAAAGTACTCCGTACTTATCTCGCGCGGAAAAGAAGAGTAAGGATGAAGAAAATGAAGGAGAAAAGAGAGGCGGTAGGACCGTGCCGCGATCGTTATTGTGCGACTACTCTCATTAGGGTCAGCCCTTACGAAAGTGCCGCCGTGACCCGCCCGGGCCCGAGTCACGAATCGTCGTGAATTCGTCGCAGCTTTTGCCGGTAATTTGCAGTAATATTATAATCAGCCCCTTGCTGGGACCGAAGAGGTGCCGACCCTTCGCCCCGGGCTAAATTGATGACCCGTGGAATCGTGTACCTTTCGCTTTACGTACGATCCTCTTATTGGGCCTCGTTCACACGCGAGTATTCGCACGTATCTTCGGTGCCTTCGTTTGTCCGCCGATTTCTTTACGGCGGTGCACGATATTCGGCCAAGTGGCTTTAAAAACGAGACTGTGATGCAATTAACGCCGCGTCGTTTACTTCTTAAATTGGTGTGTTGTTTCACTTATGTCTTTACATGAAGCTTTCTCATTTTTCATTAAGTTTTGATAGGAAGCTTAACACTAGATTTACGGGCGTGAAATCTGTTCCATTGCAATATGTTAACACTAGAACTACCAAACCAGTCAAAATGACTGATACACAATTCTTTCCAAAAATTCTCCAAGTTTATAGGACAGTCATAGAATAGATATTCTACGTCCATCTTATAAAACATAAATTACCGAATCGATCATTTGTTCCACCTCTTAATTTCGCTTTATTCAAAATACTTATTTAATATTTATAAATATGATAGATTTAACGCCGGTAGTTCTAGTGTTAAATAAGGTCTTTGGAAAAAGAGGGATCAAGCGCCAAAGATGATAATTCGTTAAGTAATTATTGTGTAATAAAATACACGTGAAATATTTACTGTCCAGCTTCTCTGGAAATCTGAGAAATATTTCTAAAACAAGTAGGAACCCGTCAATTTGACGGCTTCCGTAAATCTAGTGTTAATTCTGTTTCGTGAAATTTTAATTAGGAGAGTTTCTGGGAGGATTAATTGTACAGAGACAATTAATGGACCATTTGTTTTTTTACGTTTCGCAATGTAACTTTATTGTACAATACATTCCGTGTTTACTTTATGTATAGTCGATGTTAGTGAAAAATGAAGGGCTAACAGTCATTTGAAGAGTGCTCATCTTGTCTGTTTCAGGTGAGATTGTCGGTGTTCACTGTACACACGGTGTAAATCGTACAGGATACCTAATTTGTCGGTAAGTACCTACTTTAGCAATTTCTTTACGCGAACCAAGTAAAAGTGTCGCTCAAGATTCTATGAAATTGAGGATAGTTTTTAATTGTACTAAATCATGATAGACAAGTGAAAGGATTGCTTAAACTTGTGTAAAATTGAAAGATTATTGGTAATTCTATTAAAGTGCAAGGTTTCCTGATTTAGCAGAAATTTCGACTTTAAATTTTGTTTTAACACGTTGAATGCCACCGGTATTTCGCTAGTTTCTTCATTTCTGCTGAAGTTAAATTTTTACTGTTGAAATCACATCTTTACAAAGCGGAAAATTTAAGACACAAAGAGATGTATAGACAGCAGGACTTTTTTGAGACCAACGTGTAAATATTAACTGAATTGACAAATTCGTAAGTGTTACAATTTAAAAGTCATATGAAGTTTCATTGAACTCAGTAGCGCCGGTCACCGGTGACCCCCATGGCATTGAACGTGTTAATAATGATTATAAAATAGCAATAAAATAGGAACATTTATTTTTCTATCTATTATAGGTATCTCATACAACAACTAGGTTGGACGTTAGAGAATTCTTTGAAAGGTAGGTTTTTAACAATTTTATTGCTAACAGTGTATCTTACTGTTGGCGATGTGCCACTTATCACTTCAGATATTTAGATATAAAAATATTATTAATTCCTTAAAATTTAATTAAAAAGAATTATCTGAATGAAATAAAAATCATGTCGTAAAAAACTTCAAATGCCTTCGGGGTTTGAAGTATTGAAAAGTATTCAATATGTCCAAGAATTTATGATTTTGACAATTTATTGAATCCGTTGCAACTGCCACAATTAGTGAATTATTTAACCCATTGCACTCGGCGCCTTCTCGGACGTTAAGTCCTAGAAGGACTTGTGTTACATTATATAGTATAACTTTGGAACCAAGTAACATATTATAATAATCTTTCATTTATATGAATTGGTAAGCTTTGAGGAACATATTTTTTGCAAAAAATAAAAATTTTGTTCCTTATAATTGCTACAGAACAATACATCTTAAAGCAATTCTGAATATGCATTGAAGGGTGGTTTGTACAAGTTTCGTAATAATAAGTGGTTTGACGTCCTCCGCCTGGCGTTTTTCTATCAGAACAAACAATGCAGTCTCGTTTCCTTTCTCCTACATTGGGAATACGTAGCTTTTTATTTAGCCTATTGTCCAACGATGATAATATTTTCGACGGACGCATTTCGCACGTTCTCTTCCGACGTAAAACCGGCTGATATTTTTTTTATATATCTTAGTAATTGTACCATATTTTGGTTTCACTACTCTTGCCACTTCAATAGAAAACTTTAGGGAAACATGCATTTCTCAAAAAGTCACGCTGGAATATATTCATACCCCGTAATCACTAGTAAACTTTGATGTCCCATCAGGGAGGACATCCGAGTGCTATGCTAGATTTGTGATGTCCCATGAGAGGGGCAGCCGAGCGCAAAGGGTTAAAATTTATAACAGAAAGAAGAACATTTGCCGTTAATTTTTGTATACGAACGATGTCAAGAAAAATATTAGACACCTATCATACATAATACATGTGCTTTCATCTCATTATGCAGTACCGTTTCCGTATTGTAGAATTAGCGAATCGGTACTATTTGCTCATTGTTCATGATTAAAGACCACGTAGGAATGCATAGTAGGTACGATCACGTGTATCTCAGCTCTCCTTTCATACCATTCAAGAAATAACCATCGAATCTCTGAAACTGCAAGCAGAACATTCTGAAAGAAATCACATTTCCAAACACAGGCGAAGCCATTATCATCTACTAAAATCAAACCAATCAACATTTTCCCACTTTCCATACCATCCCCTTAATCTTCAAGACACTGTAGGAATTAAACGAGAAAAATCAAAAGTGTTTATTTCAATTAACAACGAATGGAATATTAATATAACACAAAGCAAAACAACACAAATAATATAATAAATAACGACACAAAACAACTTGGACTACACAAACAACTCAATTATTAATCTCTCTTGCACAATTCTCTCTCGGATCTCACAGAAGTCCCTCAGAAGTCTCTCGGAAGTCTCTCTGCCAATTCTCAATCGCACAAATATTTATAACATTCACACGGCATACTCGTGCAACACTCGCACTCTCGTCGTCAGCTGTTTGCCATAGTGATTCCCGATCGATAGCTCCGGGGTCATTGGCCTTTAAGGACAAATGAAGATCCTGTTCCCGGAAGCTTCTCGATGGTTTTACACATTCAGGGCAAACAACTGATGCGCTACATTCATAACTAGAAATCCATTCATACCACAATACTCTAACATCAGCAAAACTTTCACGCTTCCCTAACCCTTTGCAGTCCTATGTCGAGCTATAATCGACATAGCTTTTCACTTCATTTTATTTTCTAACGATTTCCTATCTACTTTTCAAATTCATAATGACTTTGTGATATCACCTAAATATCAGTACCTATAATTATTGCTATCATTAAAAAAGAATGAATAACCAACGACAGAGAATGTCGTCAAATTAATTTCATTCAGCTCGCTACAAACTTGACAAAATAATTCGCACCGCGAAGGGTTAAAGTCTCGATATGAACGATGCCAGGAAACACCGATTTTCTCCATGTTTCAGCATTCGAAGAAGCCCGTGGTTATCCCATTGAACGTGGTATATATATAAAGGCTCTAAAATCGACACCACAGGGCGAGAAAATAGACGTTAACAAGATAAACCTAAAGTCATCGACGACCATGCCGTCGCCGGCAAAGATGACACGCAGTACTTCGGAGGGCCACAGATACCCACCATATCCGATGCGCCCGCCAAAATTCGCACCGCCGCGCCGCAGTTTCGCGAACGATGGACGATACTCACCCCAACACTTTGCTTATGGTTGCCCTCCGGTTGGTTTTGGTCCCATGCCTCCACCTGGCATGCCGCCACTTCCGCCGCCACTTCCGCCGCCACCGGGTTTAGCTCTGTACGGACCTAGGCCGCCGAGATACGGACCATCGATGCGACCATCGATGCCTCCGCCGCCACCCGGACCAAGGTTCCCTATGCCAGGTTTTCCACCACGCATGATTGGTCTCCCTAGGTCGGCCGGAGTACCGAGGCTACCACCAGGTCCACCGAATCGATTACCACCCCCGAAAATGCCACCACCACCACCCCCACCGCCGGGACCGGTGAGGCTCGGTATTTACAAGAGGCACCAAACTCAGAAGAAGAGAGGTCATATACGAAACGGTATGGTAACGTTGGGAAGAAATGCCCTTAGTCCGATCAGACGGAATGTCTCGCACAGAAGAGCTATATCGAAAATAATAGAGCAAGATTTTACGGCGGACACATTCGACAGTGACCATTGAGGAGGATGGATGACGAGAGTTCTCTGATTTCGGCGAGGTAGCGGAATTTTGGACAAAGATCGCTAATTTCTTTTTTCTCATGTGTAACATACACGGAACTTGTACCTCGTTGATTGTAATACGATTGACGACCATCCGAGAGTCCCTTTTTTGTCCGGAGATTTCAACGGACTTTACTTTGAAGACAAAATTGGCCATTGACTAATAAATACACTTTGACGATAACCTTGTGACCCTACAATCCATCGTTGTTTTGTGTTTTTTTTTTTCTTTCATCCGTACCGAATGTGTGTGATGTAAGGATTTCTCCTCATACAGCAGGATTGTAAGAGCGAAAGTTTCTACTGAAAGTTTTTATTGGAACCTGGCCGGAATGTACAGTATTATAAGCTAGAATAAGTAAAGGGTAACATTATTTCAGCGAATATTCATTTTAAGGTATCGAGAAACCACTTCTTCGAGTTTGTTGACGTTTCAGTCGTTTCGATATTATGAGTCAATCATAAAACATAGAAGAAAATTTTCTGCTGAAGAATTGCACGTAGAAAATCTGATTAAAAGTGAAAAGAGAAAATTGTTCATTATTTAAGCTACGAAAACGTGTATGTAGGGCATAGCTTCCGGGCAATTTTGCCGATGAATATACCATCGATGAATCTACCGTGAACCGCATT
This sequence comes from Cerceris ruficornis, assembly GCA_963989415.1. Taxonomy (NCBI): domain Eukaryota; kingdom Metazoa; phylum Arthropoda; class Insecta; order Hymenoptera; family Crabronidae; genus Cerceris; species Cerceris ruficornis. The sequence goes on along the minus strand of OZ022517.1, from coordinate 38,638,263 downwards.
ACTCGTCTTTGTCAGTGCAGTTAAATTTTGAGTAAACTGACGTTTTATTCCGAATCAACGGAACGTGGTTCAATAATGCCTCATTAATATCAGAATAGCATGGCTTGGAAACTGCCCTTCGTAAATTCTCGACACAGATATTCTACATATCAACAGTATGTTCAGATTCTACTCGCCAGAAGTCGCCATCAATTAAATAGAATTCTTTTATTAATAATTGCAACGTTCGTCAAGCAACATGCGGAAATTGTACGTACACAATCGTTGATATGATACTCGATGGAGTATATAAACAAACGGAATATTCTTTATTTGATGATACTGTATTCATCACCCGTGAATAGTAGTACCAATACACCACGTACAATTACAACTAGCAGCAGTACAAGAAGTTGCTTTTGCCAATTTCTTCACACAGTAGAGAAGAAGAGATTTTTACCAAGACGATAAACGATTTCAAATATATAGAGTGAATGAGAAAATGGCGGCTCATTTCTCATACGATTGCAGAAAATGAAGCTATTTTTCAATTTCCTCTTTCAGTTTATACCTCCTTGACCTATAAATCGATCGTCAGAGAAACGTTCGCCAAACGGCGATATATCTCTGCTTCGTTTTGATTCCGATCTGTTCAGTGTATGTACCTGGATTCAACGATAGACGTGTCAACAGGCCTCCAGCGTCACTCGACTATGGAATCGAGAATTAGTTTTTAGTCGGCCACGAAATAAATCAGGGAATAATTGACAGCAATGTGATACGAACGCTGTAACGCGTGACGCTGCGAGGATTCGACATCCTGACACAAACTTACCGAACCACGATAACGCGTTGGATTTCCAAATTTTCAACGTCCACCGAAACATCGTACGATTGACTGCAACACCCGCGCCGTAAATTACACTCGTCTGTATTCGGGCTTTCTTTTCGATACGGAGATATTAATCAATCGTAAGATAAGATGGGAATAATTATTTCTCGTTAGTTTATCTACTGTAAAAGTAAAAAGTGAAACAGTAGAATTTCCGTTATCGGGAAGTCGCTAGAGGGACACGTATTTGGAATATTTTTTGGTAACGGAGATCGATCGACTGTTTCGTTCAACTAGTTGTTTTGTATAGAATGTCGATTTTAATTAGTCGATTTGTTATTTCTAGTATCTGTTACTAGTAACTTTAATCAACAATATGTTTCTTGAATTTGTTTAAGATAAGTCTGTATTAGTAATAATTGCATAACTTTCGTTGACAAAGCACTTTATTTCAGCGTTTACGATTACGCTGTTGAAACATCGAATTTGTATATCTTTATTATAAGCAGGCGCACTAGTATTATCGTTGTTAATTAACTCTAATTGCATTCATGTCCACCAGAAGATTTTACATGAATACAAATATTTCTTTGAAAAAAAATTTACAAGGAATCCAAGTGTTCTTTGCACAAGTACTGGTATATTAACTGAACGTAACTTTGTTAGTTGAAATATTTTGTTCAGTATTTTTTGTTTTAAAATATAAAAATTAATGCCGGTAATACCGTAAGTTGTATTTTATTTTCGTTTCACGTGCAATTTTGTATCGACGAATAGTCTTGCATAATTCGTTACATGTGGACAATTTTATATGTAATAATAAAAAGATTTGAAGTAGATTGTTCTTAAAAGGCTTTCACCGTTTCCGAAAACGCGTATTTATACCACAAGCATTATCAGTTTCGGACAAATAAGAATTCTCAACGATGTGTAAAAATTGTAAACGCGACATCGACGAACAACTTGAAAAGTCATTAACAAAAAGAAATAGAATTTTTTTTTTAAATACTTGATCCAAACGACCAATGAGCACAAATTTTGAAATTTCTCAATATGAATTTCAGTTCGTTATATTTTATTTTTTCTATTTACCATAGATGAAATAGAAAGAAATTGAAATATCCTCGTTTTTATGAATGTGGAAAATTAGCACGTAAAGAAGTCAAATTCGTTCCCAGAAAACTTTCAATGATCCTTAGAAAAATAACTAAAATCAAGATAAGAAACTATATGGAAAATCATCACAAATCACTAATCCTACCAGATTATTCTCATTCGACAACACTGCATATCGATGCGAACGGACAAAAACAGATATCAGCTGGTTGAAGAGGATCGAATTTACCAATATCTCTGTCCGATATCGACGACATTACATAATCAGGTATTGGCACGTGTAATTGAACGAACATCCGCGAAGATTCGAGACGGAGGACGGCTGGTCGTGGGTCTCTCGTCTGGTGTCTCGTTCCGAGGTATTAAAGTGATTCAATATTCGGCTTCGGTCATAGGTCACACGTGTAGGAGGGACACGTCTCTCGTGCGCCTGACCATATATCACGAACTGCCGTTGGCGTGCGTGGAATAATTCCACGAGAAATTGCACGCGTCATACGCGAGTAACGCCCTGACTCTTGGAGATGTTAGCCGGCGGCCTTGTGTGTACGATGCAGGAAAGAAAGGGTATAAATCAGACGGGTGTACTGTTTGCACATGCGGAATGTATTGTGCCGAACAAGTGTAAGGGTTAGGTAAGCTCCGAGTGGTATCGCACAATGAACTGTTTCTTATCGTTGATAGTATGGGATTCTATCAGTGGATGCCGGGTATCGGGGCTGATTTATTCTAAGGAGAGTAAGGATGCTTTGTGCGAGATGGCACGTCCTTTTAACCTTAGAATTTCGATCGGGGTAGGAGGGTCTTAGAAGTCATGAATTAAAGAATCTAAGATACGGATTGTTTTCTTTTCACAAACAATTTTTGATTGTTCCTTGTCGCGCATATATTTAGATTTAGCTTTCTGATGCCATTGTTGTCATACGTGGATTGCGTTGTGCATCGGAAGAAATAACCGAGGAAAGAGAGGAAGATACTGTCAGTTCACAATGGAGATGAAAATTAAAAGAGATATAAGAAGCAAATGAAATATGAAAATTATGCTTCATTATAAAGATGATAAGATAATTAATTTTCATCTACGTATCTACTCGTGTTTCGATGTGGCACGTGACCTCTTCAGAGTTGGCCAGAGTCGATTTAGGCAATGCTACTATACAGAATTATTCAGCTATTGTAGAATCCTCGTTTAGAAAAGGACCATTATAACAATGTTACCTTCTAAAGAATCGATTAGTAGGAATTCATAAGATCGCGCAGCATCCAAAGAATCGGTTGGCAAGGAGCCACTGTAGAATCACTTTTTAATATGTTATTAAAATCCTCAAACTCATATTTGAAATCCCCTCGCGGTATGTTCTTTCGGTCCTCCATACGTTCAACATCTACAAAATTTCGATGAATTAACACTAGAACTACCAAACCAGTCAAAATGACTGGTACACAACTTTTTCCAAAAATTCTCCAAGTTTATAGAAAAGCCATAGAATAAATATTCTACGTTTATCTCAAAAAACATAGATCGTCGAATCGATCATATTTTCCGGCTTTTGATTACTCCATTTTCAAGGATTTATTTAAAATATTGAAATATGATAGAATTAATGCCGGTAGTTCTAGTGTTAAAGTAAAGCGTCTGTATTCCGTTTCAATCGGAAATTTTCCTGTACTAAAAATTGTACTTTTCAGTCACGAATCGAAAGCATGATACGCTTACTATTCCATCGAACGTCCAAGCGAGAACAACGTACAAGAATGAAATCTCAAGTAATCATATCTCGGTACGACCTTATTCAGGACAACCCGCGTTTCGTCTCCTGATACGCATTCCTCCGACGATCTCGGAAACTATAACTTCCCAGTACGAGAATCTTTCTCGGAATAAATCGCCATAACAATACGGATTTACCGAGTTGTTCGAGCGAACTAAAAGTACAAGCGCCTTTTCTCATTCGATCTCTACGAATTCGCGAATCAACGGATCTCCGAACTAAGATTGGATTCCCCGTGAAAAAGTACTGGAAATATCATCGAACGATCCGTTACCCTGAAAGTAGATCACACATAGGTAATCGTATAATTTGCTAGAAGTATCGGAAGAATTCGAAAGGGTACAGAGACCCGGTAAGCAATCATAGTTGGAAAGTAGAGGAAAGAGACGTAATGCGAGAGGATGAGGCAAAAGGCGGTCGATGCGGATGGTAAGAATTCGAAAACTTTCCCCGAGGTGGAAAGATCTTCGCCCTCCACGCCACGAGCGACGGTACACGGAGACAATCCGAAAGTAACTTCTGCTCCGGGGCGGCGAGGTCCGTGGTATTCTATGGTCCATGCTCGTCGCACGAGACCAATGGTTGCAAGAGGCAATTCTTTCTCCGCGAGCTACGGCTTGGTACCTATCTCAGCTAGACATTAGATTTATCGACATATTTTCTCAGTCTTTTGAGGGACTTTATTTACTTTTGTACAACGACATCCACCTCGTCCCCGTCCTCTCCTTCGATCCTCTACGTTCGCCTTGTTTCGGCTTTACTGGACTCTGCTCGATGAGATCGCGGAGGGAGACAGTAGGAGGAAGGGAGAGCGGCCTACTCCATATATCTTTCAACCCCGTGGAGAACGCACGGGGGAATCGCGACGCGAGAAAGGTAAGCATGAAACTTCTCACTGAGTTTTTCGACATCAAACTGTTCGAAGCCCAAAGAGTAGAGGCCGCTTTCGATGTTGGATGTCATTGGTAGTTGAGTGATTTTTAACTCCTTGCCCTACGAATTCTTTTGTGCCTGCCTCCGCAATGATTGAAAATTTAATTGGTTAAATAAAAATTTGCCGGTGATTCGTGATATATCTTAGAACTTAACGGAATATTAATAAGATAGAAATAATTTTATCGTGTGGTGTTCCACTAATATTTTCATTTTGGTAATTTTCGAGAAGCTTCAAAATTTCCTATTCGATCTGGCGCATCACGAGTTAATAACGGGTGTTTATTAAGTCGTTTGCATGTTCGATTGGTAGTTTTTAATTTGTAGAGATCTTTGACAAAATTCATGTAATTTTGGTTTTTATGAGAAAAAAACGTATGTTGTGAAAATGTTAAATCGCTTTTTATCATATGAAATATTACTACGGATGTAATTAAATATGTTGTTGACGAATGCAGAGAAGATAGCAGTTTTTAAGGGAATTTTTATTTATTTTTGCTTAATTTAGTAAAATTTGCTTTCATTTAGAATTGATTTCGGTTCCCCGAAGTGACAATTTTGTTCCGCAATTTTTGTTAAAAATGTTATTTTTGATTTTGAAAAGCGTATATTGTTAAATATACATTTAAATTACATATAATATACATTTAATTAAATATACAAATATAAATTTATCCTTGTTAAATATATGTTATGTATTTGCACTGAAATTGTCATACATATTATAAAAATATTACAGACTGTTAAAAAAATATTTATTATAAACAGCATACTAAGATAAAACAAGCTATCCCACAGCAAAATAACCGAAGTTCGCCTGACGAAATAAATTTGTACGCGTATTAAGAAACTTCACGGAGTTATACTTTCATGGGATTCTGAATTCTGTACTTAATACAGCTGCTTATCAGGAAAAGAAATACCAAGTAGTCGCGTCCCGCAAAATTTTCTATCACTATCCTCGTAATCGATACTCGATTACTAGAAGAGAGGAAATCGTCTCATCTAACTGTCCTGCGATCGTCTAAAACGATCTTGTGGATGCGTCTCGACGCGAGTACGAACTTTTCGAATAATTCGTAAGAACCCACGGAGCGACAAACAAGTCCATAAAGACTTCGCTTCTTCTCTCTCGCTCTCTCTTTCTTCGCTTCCAGTATTTCCTTTCGACCAGTCCTTTAACACAACTTTTGCATTCCTTCAAGGTGCGATACGTTAAAAAATGCAGGGGTTATGGCATAACTCGAATAAATACTCGATAAATATCGACCAATATTCGCGTCAAATATTTTGTAAACGTGCATCGCTGGCAAATTCGAAAGTCATTTCGTGTCCTGCCTTAAACTTAATGATTACGTGATAACGAGTATCCCGTTAATCTGAAGCTGACATGACGATAACTGATGAAGACAAATATTTTGAATTTAATCTGTTAATTCCTTTACTTCCCCTTAACCAGTTAACTGTGGAGTTTAGTTTTAAAAATTCCTCACGGGATGCGGAATTAAAATCAAGCAATGACTTGTATACACGTCGAACGCAGGGGAACTGCTCCTATTATAAATTTTACGAAAAAAGGAAACAAAACGTGGAAGGATTACATATTTATTCGATAAACAATTTGCAATTCAGTGTTAAAAAGGTTACCGCAACAGAGCTTTGGATTGACGTGTATACACGTCGAACACAGTGAACTGGTTAAAGTATTTGAAGCATGGATAAAATTATAATACAGAATCTCTTCATTGTCTAATTATTCACCTCTCGATTCGCGGAAGAAGAATCTTCGGAGGCATAGGAATTTGTGAACGTAAAACGATGCGATCGAGCCATAACTCTGTCTTGGTAGAAAGGGTGGGAGCTCTCTGGTTCGATTGGCAATTAGTCCCGATTAATTCCTCAAAATGAGGAGGAACGCGCGCGTGCTCTGCGGTAGGTAGAGAAACCTTTGCCTCGAATAATGGAAGGCTAAGGGCTAACCACACAGGAGGCCAGCTACGGCGGATATTCCAATCTCTTCTTCTCGCCCTTCCTCTCCCTTTATCTATTTATCTATCTATCTATCTACCTATCTATCTGTATCTCTCCGGCTATGCACAGTATTTGATCTACGCGCGTTTGTATGCGTTGGAAGGCCCGATGTGAGCCGATAGGATGCAATCCGCCGTGTGCGATGCAACGCGATGCACCACGATGCGTGGCAGCGCACTTTAATACCGTGGCGCGGCCTACTTAGCGGTTGGCTTGATTAACATGGAGTGATTAATAGTCGCTCCCTCTGTTCGTAACCAACCCCAACAGCGGTTGCTTCGGAGATCTAATCGCACGATATTTATTGCCCTACGCGTCCACCAGCTCGAGGCCCTTGCCACGCCGATTTTGCGAATCCTCTTCCTCTACTTTTACCTCTCCCTTTCTCTTCTTCGGTCCTTACCCCGCCATCTGTTGTTCTCTCTGTGTTTTTTTTATTCTTTCTCTTTCCTTCACCTTTATTTTCTTACGTCGCTCGAGGCTGCCTTCGCGAATCTACTGTCCCTTCGTGGTGTCTTTTTACCAGTGTGAACGTTTCTTCTTGCCTTTTTCTTTGATTCTGATTAGGAACAATTGAATTATGTCCTCAGAGGTCGAAACCATTTAAATTTGCCCTTTGCAGTCGCAAGTTGAGGTATTATTGGGCAACGCGTTTTGCTTTAGTACACTGAATTTGAAATTCTGCATAATTCAACATTATCTGGAATATGTTGAAAATGGACATAAAGACGTGGACACGCAATTAGTCAATTAAATTAACAATTAAAATTTATCATATATGATAAATATATTAGGTTGGTGCATATGAAATGTCGGATTAGGTCTATACATAACATTTTGGCCATATTTTGTAAATAAGTGGCCGTAAAATTAATCATTTCATAGTTGAAAAAGGTTATTTGCTCTATACGCTCAATATTGAGTGTATTTTTTTTTGGTAGACTCCTAATTTCTATAACAAAAATATACTTTTTTGTGCAACGTGAGTATTAGTGAAACACGAGTAGTAATCCGATATGAATTTAAACTTGGTAATAATGCTGCTGTTGTAAGTCTTAACATAAATAGAGCATATGGGAGGCAATTGGTAACAAAAAAATTGTACAACGTTGGTTCAAAAAGTTTTGTTCTGGATATGAGTATCTTCAAAATGAGCCTCGTGGTAGATCCACAACCGTATGTCACAATGATGTCCTAATCTATACATAGAAAGCTGAACATTGTTTTTTCCAAGGCACCACATTTTTAAACCCTTACAATTAGACCACTTTATTACAGAAAAAAAATCAACAATGAAGATGACTTTAAAAAAGTCGCCTCTAATTTTATTCTTTCTAAAAACTCAGATTTTATTAAAAATCGTATAAAAGCCCTTGTGGATCTTTGGCAGAAGTGTATCGATGTCAATGGAAATTGTTTTGATTTATAAACATTCACTTTGCAAAAACTGTAGCATTTTAATTTCGCCGTATGCAATCCGACATTTCGTATGCACCAACCTAATACATATCATAAGCTCGCTGATGAAATACCCACCTAATCTCATCTAAAAATGTTTTAGACAAAATGAACCTAACAGTTGAAGCTAATAAAATTTAAAAGTAAACTATAAAATTTTATTTTTCATTCACGGCAACTGTAATTATTCAAAAAAATAACACAGAAAATTCCGAGCTAAATATCACGGTCCTTTAAGAAGCGCGTGTAGGAGTAGGAAATTCAAAGAAATGACACGAAACGGTAAATGGATCGAATACAAAATCCAACAGTCTCTGTGTTTTCGATGAGCAACGTCATAATCTACGTCAGATGTATCGATCGTAAAATTTTGGTGGAAAGCTGCTTGCTAAAAATAATGCTGGTGGCTAGGCGTAATGGCGATTCGCGGAAAGTTGATTAACTTTACTCGCGTCATAGCAGCGACAGAATCCATTTGGTGCATCGTCATCGCCGTTCGAATTTCCTGAAAGCTTGAATTATAAGAACTGTGATAATGCCTATTTTCGAATGTACATTCCGATTTTCGGTACATTTACAGTAGGCTGCGAATATTCGTAAAACTGTAAACAATGTTTGAAGAATTCTATTGCGCGAAAGACCTCGAAGCCTATAATAAAGCATCGAGTAGCACTACTCTAATTGATCATGTTAGTAACGAGTAAACAATTTTTTTAACACACTTCAGATTAATATATTAAATGGAAGAAGTCAATAATTTGTGAAGCAGGCTGATGATTAGTAGCTGTTATGATAACAGGTATCAAGAGACTGTCAAATATCGTCACATCTAGGAAATTTTTTCTACCCTAAAATCCACAAAACGACATAAATTCTAAGTGAAACAATAGAAAAGGTCAAAACTAAAAATTTCAAACTACGTATATAATTCAAACACACACATTTGTGCGTAACATTACGTCTATCGCTGGCCTCCCCAAACAATTGTAAGCCGGTAAAAAATTCCCCCCTAGCGTCATTATTCGTACGGAATTTTTTGCGAAAATCGAATTTACTGAAACGTAGAAAGTGGCCGCCTGTTCTTCCGGTAAATCCGAGATGATACGACGTTGCCTTTCGTGCGAGAGACATAGCGTCTCGCGTTTACTCCCCTCTTACGTGTTGCGTCAGCGTTACGTTGGCGCCGCATTCGTCTATCCAGACCTTAAGCCGTGTTTACAATTCCAACTCCGACGGTTCGCGATTACCTTCGTTCTGGATCGTGGCTCGCTTATCCGATTTCTCCGTTCGAGGATAAAAAATATACGAATTGCTCGGCTCGACAGAGAAATTTGTTGATATCGCCATACGAATTCGACGTTTGAGTATTGATTGGGCAAATCTTTTTTTTCTCACTTGTTCGAATGAGATTAGTTTTGTTCCATTAACCCTTCACGCTCCGACTTTTAATTGTGAATATCGACCGGCAACTCCAACTTATTCTCATCATACTTCGATTTGCAAGTTTTTAAGTGTTATATTTTAAATGCTACAATGACGTGTAAAAAATAATATTACAGTCATTCAAAACAATCTGTGTTCATCTCTGACTGACTTTACTGATCGCTTGTAACTGACTCAGGAGTATTATTTTTTATTGGTAAACAATTACCGATAAAGACCCACAAATACATTTGGAGTAGAGCGTCGCACATCGGTGGTGCCTGAGAGGCACACTTGAAGCGTTAAGGGTTAATATATATTCCATTCGGATATTACTTTTCTACAGAAATATTTATTAAGGTGTTTATGGTGGTTATAGCATTAGAGAACCCTAATTAGTGGGCCCGAATTCGTATCTCTATGATTTCCGAAGAGATTTTTCTTGAATGATATGTATATTACATATCTTGGTGGTTTAGAATTCACCTACAACTTTGGGTCGCAGGCGAATTGACTACAGCAGTGAAGGGAGAACTACAAAACAGCTGCGGCAACGTTTGAATCTTAATTGCTTTTTTCTCCCTTGTATTATTCTATTTTTCGTGCTACTTTCCCTCAGGGGCTTGCTTTCGGGCAAGTATGGGTATGGCGAACCCAGGGGTACCCGAGCTGGAGTGGTGGTATGTCTGGAACATCCCCCTCCGTATATAGTGAGGGACCAGAACAAGGCACTTGAGGCGTAATTTGCTCTGATTCGCCCGACGGATAGGGACATCCCTCTCCCTCGCGCATTTTTGATTTTGACGCGCTATTGGCAAGAGAGACCCGCACATTCGCTGCGTCGTCATGTGAACGACGAAAGGAGTATTTTATTTTCGGTTGTCATTCGTCGATCTCAGGTTTCCAGGACCGACATGGCGGGGACAGGCGGTGCGAGACCAATCTCCCCTTCCGTCCCAAGTGCCTTGTTTCTGGTCCCTCACTATAGTAAGATCATCCAGTCTAAGGGTGCACGTTAACCTATTTGAATAGTGGAGTAATTACGACGGTGTGACCAGTGTGCCTTGAACTGAGACCACTTTTCTGCTTCTTCTTTGGCAAAATACGTTTTACGTTTATTTCCACAAAATTGCATTTTTATATGTCCAATAATTTTGGATAAAAGGTTAGGCCGGTTAATTTGCAATTGTATACAACTTCTGAGAAAAGAAAGAAAGTCATGTGACGAAATTCCACAAAATGATCTTGGATGTGTACTTGCTATACGCACTTACACACTTCAGTGCTATCATAATCAACAATTGTAATAGCAAATGGTGACACTATATCGAGTTTATGGAACTAATTACAAAAGTCAACATGATTTTTATCCCACAGAATATTTATGCTGATTCTTGTAGACTTTGTTGCGCTGAAAACGAATATGAAGTCCTTTTGTCTGCATCAGATTATACTCTTGAGAAAATTCGTTTTGAAAAAAATTGCCAGTTTTCTACTTTTAGAATTTTCTGCATTATAACTATAAATGTTATTTAATTTTTTACATAAAATGAATCTACAAACCTTACAGTGGTATTAACCCTTAGTTAGCGGCCGTATGTCTGTTCTCAGCCATCAAGCACTTTTACTGTTGCCATCGTGTGTCTACTTTCAGCCACGAAAGCAAAGAATCAACACGTTTCTCAGGTATATATAATTCTTTCTAAGATTTTGCTAGTTTTGTTTTAAATGCGATTACACATTTTGTTTTTAATGAAATACGACCGCAAAGGACTAATGTAATGGTACTGGAAGAGAAATAAAGTATTTCTTTTGGCGCAAAGGCTTTAATGTATAATTCTAATAGTGTTTTTTTTTTATTAGTGTTTGTCTTTATCAGCACTTTTATATTATATTTGATAAGTTGTATAATCTTGAAATTGAGAATGCAATTGGACAATATTGCTTATTTATATGGTGAAATTTTACAAATATTCTTTGTTTAATGTAGCATGATTGTCATGAAATAACTCATAAACAAAAAATGTACTTGTAAAGCAAGCTACATGTCAGAATACTACCACGGGTGAAAGGCTGCGTTGAGAATCACTGGCAGTGCCTTGTATCTTGCGGAGTTATTTTAATTTCTCAGTCGAAAACAAAATTTGTGTTGCAACTTTCAATTATTACGGTTTCCTCAAGAAATATATCTGCACTATCGCCTCCTTCTATTAGAATTGCTCCTGAGCTTCTACTTTTTAAGATAAATAGGAAAATATCCACAAAAAGTTGCGGTATTTTGGGCGCCTTTTTCCCTTTGAGCATTTTTTAAATATCTTTAAATGTTTATAACATTAAAGTAATATACATCGTTATGCTCGGGAGGGTCTTTAGAATCATTTTATGCAAGAACAATTTAAATAAGTTTTACGGTTAAAATACAAAAAAATATGAAACTTTGTATTTTCTATCAAAACTGACTTTCTCAAAAAATAGTGCCTGATGGAGACAAATGGACTTCACATACGGATTCAGTACCACAAATTCTATAAAAATCAGCACAAACATTTTTTGGGCAAAAAATATGTTCAATTTTGTAGACCAGTATTGTCCTTACCCTTTGACTTACGGTAAGCATTCGCACATAATACTTTTATCTTTCTCTGGCATTTAAAAGAAAAATGGTAAAACGTTACATAGCATTCTGCATTTCAATAATCATTCGCAGAATATCGGCCGTTTGTTTGTACTATTATTAGTGATCATCGTTATATTTCCATGAAAAAAAGGAAATTAAAGATGTGTATTACTGATAATAATTCTTAAAAGTTACATTTAGATGAGTTCAGTTCATTTGTAAGTTTGCACCTTATTTATGAATTTAATTATCAGTGTGGATTTATTTATCACTTTTTAATTTAATTCTGAGCTCCATTTATAAGTAACAATTAAATCTTGAATTTTACTATTGGTTTAGGAGACTCGGTAAATAATGTTAGAAATGGAATTGCTATGGCCTCCCTTTTTAGCGTTTTAAATTTCGTTGTCGACTATCCTAGTCATTCAGCCTAGGATCGAAAGCTTAATGTAGCGAAGTATCTATATTGCGACATAAATGTCGCATGGAAAATCCCAGAGATGATGTTAGATTTGGAAGTCGAATCTTTTGCGTAGGAAATCTCCATAAAGGTCTTCATAGGAGTCTGGATTTTTACCCATTCCTTTAATGCTCTACGTAGTAAATGTATTACAATAATGAGTCTCCCGGCGAACAGAATTTCCATTTATGCATAACGAGAGCTTGTGCCTTTAACTCCTTTTTTATTGTCACATAAAATAATTAGGATTCGTACGCTATTCGAAAATCACAGAGGTTCCTAATAACAATACCTGGAGAATCTCTTTTTGTTTATGGTATCCGCTCCAATGTATACTATAGCTTTTCGCTGAAAAAGATTGCTAATTCTCAAAAGACGAATTCTTTTTCCAAGGTGATTAACCGTTTGATTTTAAACTGCCAAAAAGTGAGAACTTTCCTCTTGCATTACACGTATTTTATCCAGAAAATTGTAGCAAGGAGATATAACGAAGGTATTTCTTTGAAAAATGTTTACACAAATAATATTACCTTCCAATAGATTTTCCGAGAAACAAGTTACATATTTTATTGCAAGTTGATACCTATCCTCAACAACAATTATAATTTCCTAAAGATTATTTTTATACCTCGACATACACCCAAATATGCCTCGTGAATCTCAGTACTTGTACTATTAACCCTTTGCAGTCCGAATTATTTTGTCAATTTTGTAGTGAGCCAAATGTAATTAATTTCACAACATTTTCTGTCGTTGGTTATTCATTTTATTTAATAAAAGCAGTAACTATAGGTACTGACGAATATTTCGGTGATATTACAAAATCACTTTGAAATTGGAAAGTCGATATGAAGTCGAAAGAAAATAAAATGAAGTGAAAAGCTACGTCGAGTATAGCTCGACATAGGGCTGCAAAGGGTTAAAGTACTGTAAATCAAGAAAGCTATACACCACAACATAAACTCGTTTACCTCCGCTCTCTTCTTTCCGCTACAATTTCAGTATTACAACCTTCCTCCCAGCGTATAAATACAAGTCGAAGCAACCGTACGAGCAAAATCGGACGTGTTAATAACGCGTTACGAATATTGAGTCATTACCGAAGAGAACTTGTAACGTTGATAATGGACAGAGGAACACGGCAGGTCGATGCTTTCCCAGGAATCATAATAATTTGCCGTTGCACGATCAACCGGCACCGAGGCGAAGGGAGCCTCGAGGCTTAGAGCCCGAGACATCAACGGGATAGAGTCGTTGCATGCCGACGGAGCTTCCAGTTTATTTATACACGCGACTCGAACAATGAGCCGATAATTAAGAGCCTGGGTAATTAGCGATTAGCGTGCGTTATTAACAGTGCAAACAGTCTGCCGCTGGCAAAGCATACGGCCAGCTCTCTGTTCCCGTGCAGATGGAACGAACGCAGTCTCCAAGGCGCGTTAGGTCGTCCGTTTGCTCAAAGTGTCTACGATATTTCTGATTTAATTTAGGTTAATGTTTGCTCTCGTTTCGCCTCCGATGTGACGCGACACGAAAGTCGACTCTCCTCGAAGTGCCGACGTTGCTGTTTTCTCGGTGGGAAGTGCGTACTTCGCGAAAATCGAACCGTCGCGAGTCTGATGCAACGCGAAGAAGATCGCGGATGAAATGCGCTCGCGCGGATCGCTCCAGTTTTAAGGAGGTACTACTTGTTTTCGGCAAGTATATGATTTCTATATTTTTCTTGATATCGGCGGATGTTCTCTGGCCGTTTGATAAATCTGCGAGCGATATTCTAAGGGGGTGAAGGAAATTATCTTTACTCTCTTGCCGTGTAGTATTAAAAAATTTATGTTCCGAATTTTCGTTTAGGCATTGAGAGTTCAGAAAACATGCATGTAGGAGTTTAGATGATTTATGCGTGTACAATGGTAGAAGTTAACACTAGATTTACGGGCGTGAAATCTGTTACATTGCAATATATTAAATTAGGACTTTGGAAAGAGAGGGATCAAGCGGTAAAGGTGGTAATTTGTTAAGTCATTATTATATTATAAAATACGGGTGAAATATCTACTGTACTGCTTCTCTGTAAATTTGCGAAATGTTTATAAAACAAGCAAGAACCCGTCAATTTGACGGCTTCCGTAAATCTGGTGTTAATATATCATTAGCTGCGCTTTTGTTAATACTGTGAAAGAATGGAATATGCTTAGAGTTACTTTTATGACACCTTTTTAGGGTCTGATTGCGTACATTTCGCGACTGACAATTTTTCCTCTTTTAAATTGAAATTATTTATTGATACAAAATTGGGAACGTGAAACAGAAGTAAAATACGAGAGATAGAAGACACTTTCACGGTAGAATTCAAAACTAATCGACTCTGAATTTTTGTTTCCTATAAATATTACCATTCACGTTGAAACAATGCGGATATTATTCAATAAACTCGTTCGATTATTATTTATAAAATACAATCAAGTTCTGAATTCCATCGCGTACTTTCTATAAACAAGGAAGAGGACAGTGTGCTTTATGCAATCAATATACCTTCGTTCCAATAAATATCGTATCATCGACGTTAATGTGAATAAACGCAAAATACAAATTTCGCGTAAACAAAAACACGCGGGCGTTCAGCAACCCAAATTCGGAGATAGAAATCGATTGATACGTATTCCATTTAAATATTTATCTGAACAAAAAGTTATTTCTTATTCAAAAGATTCAAAAAATTAAGTAAAAAGATAAACTTTCAGTTCTTCGCCTTTTGAGAAAGCTCAACTGGATTATTTTCCATAGCGGTATAACGATTGATTATACAAACTTTTTAAACAATTTTTAAATACTTCTTTCAATCTTCCAAGTAGCACGGATTTTCGTCAAATTATTTGATGAAGTATTTATTTTATAGACGAATTATTTATTTCATAATATTTAAGTACACATTCGCACAACTGAGAACTACGATCAAATGAGAAATCGAGAGCAAATCTCCGACGTCTCCTGCTCTCGCGTTCTTATTACCGCTCTTATTATCCTCGAGCCTTTTGATCGATACGAACAGATATCGATAACGGGACGATCTTGTCGCACGGGTAGGCTCGAGTAAATGTGGATGGTATTGCATTACACAAAGTCGTGATGCATGGCCAGCGATGGTATCGATGAGCAGAAAAAGACAGGGAGAAAAGGAGTGAGATGTTTATTATTCCAAACCTGCGATGCCACTGAGGGAGGGTAATACGAACAGTGGAGACCAATGATACTCTTATCAGTTGCAATGATGTATCTCATTGGTACATCTTCGATAATATATGATGGAACGAACTAAGAATAGATCCTTGAGAAATTTTCCTACAAACGAAGACAAGTGGAATATAAAATCTAATCGTACAGATTTCTGTTTTGTGAAAGTAGCTTTTATTCTCCTTTTGCAAGCCTCAAGGCGTCTGATTCCACTTGGGCTCGATTTATTATTATAAAAGCAGCAATTAAAACATACATATTATTTTATTGTTTACGGTAAAGGGTAAAGCTACTTGTTCAAATATTGTGTTCGCTTTGTGAACGTGGAAGCTTCTGAAATATAAAAAGATCTTTCGAAATGAGAATTTTATGATTTTCTTATTTAACCCTTAAAAGGTAACATCTAAAAAAATCATATTAACTGTATCATGGGTATGATTTCACCCCAGTAAATGAATTTTATTTTATAAATTTAATAAAGACACGTAAATGAGATCAGATATATTATAAGAATTACATATTTCATGAAAATTATAAAATTTATTTTTACAGTTATTGCAAATAATACTGCGGTACCTCTTACAAATGAAGTTGGTACATATTGTATATCTCACAGTATATTCTCTATCTTATTTCCTTGTAGATATAAAACATCGTCCTTGCTTAGTGAATGGTGGTTTGGCGTTGTGGAGCTAACGAAGTACAGAACAAAAGTGAACTTTTTTATGATAATGGTATCCCTACTATAGGGTCCTACTATAATTTGATCCCGGACGAGCCCCCAAATAATATCAGTACTCATCCTAGAAGAAACGGTATAGATTCCCTTGAATTTAACTAATAATATCATGGCCTAGAAACTTAGCTGAACGCGGGTAATTTAAAAATAAGTGATTAACTTTATTAAATATATATATGTGTATATAAAACACAAAACTCTTAATAACTCTAAAATTACTCTAACTCTGTATCTCTCACTAAAGCTCTCTCCACTCGCGCTATATCTCTCATTCTCTGAACTCTCAACTGAACTGCATATTCTCCACTGCCACTCTTCCCAAATTCACGCACGCATCCACCCTCGATACTCTTTCTCGCAGCATGCATTCTTCGTCTTTCTCACAGCATGCGTTCTCTGTTGCACTTACTCATTTTCTCCTTATCCATAGACTAAACGTTCATGCTAGCCCTGCCATCCGTCGCCTTCCAAATCACGCACTCTATATCCACTCTCGCTTGTATACAAACCATCCACACTAACAAATTCTAAAAAGTAATACTATTTACGAGTGTAAGAAATTCCGTTCCTACACTACTGACACCACAAATGATTACAGGAAAAATCAGTGTTACCAGCAATTCGGTTTGTTAATAATAGGAAAACAGTTTACATGGGGTGATTTTCTACCCATGATATCCTTTAAGGGTTAAAATATCATGTTGTTTCATTTTTTTAGATAATGCTCTATTTATTCTTGAGCGTTAGGAATTTTAAAAAGTAAAATTTTGAGATATCTGGATGTAGGTATATAGCATCTGTGGAAATCCTTATTGATGTCTCTATCAAGGAGTTCCGTTAGTGAGAAAACTTCGTTCCTCTTTCCACCTAATTCGGAGGACCGTCGCATTCATTTCCGAATTTAATATTTCCTGTCAATACGGAGTTCCTCCCACCGGTTACGGTTTGGTAATTGACGTTGCGTCTGAAGGGATATTCAAGGAATGGAAAGTTACGCTTGAACATTTCCATGCGATTGGAAGTAAAAAATTATATTTATATTATTATATATCGACCAACTTCAATTATATAATAACAATTTTCTTTGACACTACATATTGTAAAATAATTTTCTTCCGTTAAATTATAAATGTCGAAGGAGTTAATCTCTACTGGATTTTATTTTTGTAAATATGTATTGTTAGGAATTTTTTGCATTTCCTTCAAAGTATTGATAGGTAATATTTTCAAAAATGATGACGATTTATTGTAAGAATGACCAGTTTCAAGTAAGCTTATTTTTTATCTTTGTTACATGCAGATTGAGATCCTACGGGCAGGATAATTCTTCAAATATAAATCATAGATTTCCAAACTTGTTATTTTTCAATTTGTACATTTTCTAAATTATTATTTTATTCTGATCCCCTCTAAAAAGCCATATAACTGTATAAATGAAATATTCCTATTAGTACTAAAAATGCACATTGCAAAAATTGAAATCGTATGGTACTTTAAACGCAACAAACTTTAAAACATTAATCAATTATCAACGCTTGTATAATAAACTCACGCTTTAATCTCATAAATAATTAATCCGTCAAAATCATCGAGAATCATTCAACGCTAACTATATATTCGCCCGCGCATCCTTAAGATGACTTTACATCAACACAATTTCCGATGCTCTATCACGATCCGGTCGATCTAAAAATCGCGATGATGCGGCCGATCTAAAAACCGCAACGATCCGTTCGAGGCACAAAAATGAAGTGGCAGACCAAAAAGGGTAATAATATAGGTAGCCTGAGGCTCTGCCGATGATTAATAAATCAGCGGCGGCGTTGAGAGAACAGTTTAACCCCTGACCTCTCAACGATGCATCGTACTTCATTTTCCTTTTTCTTTATCTCTATCACCCCGTTCCTTTCTCCGCGTACCGACGTACGGGCGGACTCGCGTGTATGCATCTTTTTCACGGAGCTGCAACGCCGAAACTGACTTTGTACCAAGGCGCGATCCTCTCTCCATGGACGCTCAGGGCGATACAGATACGTATGGCGGTCTGTTCCCACAGGCCAACTCTGAATGTTAATTGTTGTTTAAATTTATGACAGTCCGCCCTCCACCTCGTCTCTCTCTGTCTCTCTTCCTCGAATAGACGAGAGACAAGGAGAGAGAGAGGGAGAGGAACTCGCGTTCTCTCCCATCGAGCAGTCCGTTCCACCCTTTCCATCCAAATAAGAACGGCTATTCATTCGGCGTTCCACCAACGATCCCTCGGAACGAGCTCGACGATTAGCCATTCGGAAATTAACCGTGTTCCGAAAGAAAGGGGAATTAGCGGTAAAAAAGGAGCGGGACAGGGTACATTCGTTTGCTTGTCAGTTTCGCGAAACTTTTGAGCTTGCGATGATAATGGGGTGACAATGGAAACGAAGAGTGTACCGTCATTATTTGTTGCGTTGTTGATTTTTTTCACGCGTTATTGCGCTCCTGGTAGATGATACTGAGGTTTGTTTGAATGTGTGAAATTGCTTTTTAACATTTATGAAAATCAAAATTTCCATAACTGTGGTATTTGGAATATTTCGTGCTCTATTTTCGACTTATGATTAGCGCTAATTTGCAAAGAATGGTAGTGGTTAATATTGTGGAACGTTGTTTGAGGCATCTATTACTGGTTTATTTGAAAACAATTATTTGACAAACTGTGTTAATATTTAACCCTTTCCTTCCGGGGGTTCGCTCCGCTGGAGTGCTGCCACTGAAGGCGACACCGCGCCGAAAAATGTGTGGACGTTTCAAAAAAGATTTTTTATTACAACACTTTCTTATCGTACAAATATTTCACTGTCGAATGAAAGAAAACTGAGGCTCGTCTCGACGGCCAAAATGTATTTCGTATATAGAAAATGTACTTTGAGTTGGATTAATCCAATACGGGTCAATATAATCATGAGATACTTTATGTAGAGATACGGTATAATTCAATGTCGACTATAGTCGGCGCTCGTTCAGATAGTTCGTCGCGTGGATGCCGACTATAGTCGGCTCTCGTAACGAAAGGGTTAAGTCACAGTTTTGATAACAATAGTAATTATTTGAGGGGGTTCTAGGCAGATCCCTAACCACTAAGGTAACGGATTAACGCGTATCTACGTATACAGTGGGTGTAGAAAGTATTCGTACACCGACCAATTTCGAATTATATATTGTGAAATTGTAGTTCATCAACTAATTTTTTATAAATAATGAGTTTGTACATATTCGCGGAAACGTCTAGAACAGATAGAAGTGCAAAAAAAATTATTTAGTTGAATAATTTGCAAAATTGTCAAGAAAAAAAAGAAATATAAGAAATATAAGAGCAATAAGTAACCAATAAGCTCCACCACAATCTCCTGATATTAACCCCATCGAAAACCTATGGGACTACTTGGAACGTCACATTAAAAAACATCACATATAAAATATTTCTTTTTCTTCTTGATAACTTTGCAAATTATTCAACTAATTAATTCATTTTGCACTGTGTCTGTTATAGAGTCTTCCGAGAATGTGTACACACTCGTTGTTTATAAAAAATTAGTTAATAAACTACAATTTCACAATATATTATTCGATATTAGTCGGTGTACGAATACTTTCTACACCCACTGTATGTCGCAGGAAAATATTCCTTACAGGTGTCGATGACGGAATCGAAATTCACCTCCACCCCTGCAGGTCCCGGGACTGCAAGTTTCTCCCCACCCACCCTCTTTCCACCACCTGTTGAATTATTATTAACAATATAATATTATATATATTAATGAGTTCAAAAAAGACTCTACGCTCTAGAAATTCATACTCTAAACAGGAGACTCTCTGCAGTGTAGGGGAGCGTAACATAAACGGTTTATATTACTAAATGGGCCCGAGCTCGCCTTTTGGGCATCCACTGTTAGTTCAAATCCATATAATACAAAGCAATATTAATATAAAGTATACTGATTTATTTAAACACCCATTTCCAATACACACGCACAAAATATCACCTCCAATTTTCTTTCTAACACCTACCCTTGAGAACTCGTCACCCAACAATTCGTTATCCCCCTCAAATACCCAAGTCATTCGCAAAAAATACAAAAACTCCCTGACACCCAGTCGAGGACACTTTCCTACGAAAAAAAAACTGACCCCGACACTCGAAAAGTCGGCTCATGATATCTCATCGTCACGGTCCTTTCTCGATGGCGTCTATCTCGCGCTCCGAATCCGGTCCCAGGAGAAACGGTGAGAGGCGCAGGGCCCGAAAAGGGAAGAAGCGTGGCGCATTAGTCGCGTGGTAGGACGCGGGGACCGAGTGACTCAGAAATTCCTGGAGCCGGACTGACAGGCGAAATGGGTCAGACGCGGTGCACTTAATAAAGGCAGAATAACGTCCCGGGCCCGCGATTACCATATGAATTGGTGGGCACCGTCAAAAGGAGCGCTCGTGATCGCCCTATCGTAGCGATAGAGGCGTGCGCGCACGTTTCCACCACGTACCGCGGTTCCTCCTATTGTGTGTGGTCCTGAACGTGTGCGTGCGGCTGTCATCGGCTGTCAGAAGCGGCTAGCTTGACGAGCCATCGCTCACCTTTCTGTCAACGCGCTTCACGTACACGCTCGTGTTGCAGCGCGACCGCGCACTCCTCCTCTCAACCGGTTTCACGATTGCCTCGCGACATTATCGCCTCGTATTCTTCTGCGCTTTCTTCGTTCGCTATTTATTCTACGATCCTCACCGCTGGCTACTCGCCGTTTCGTACGTTTCAAGGACCGTGGAAGGACCTTCGCTTTGTACGATTGTGGCGAGTGCTTTTTTTCAGAGGCGGCTTTCGATTCGTAGTTTCTAGGGTGTTTTGAAATAGTGGACGGAGTGGCTTTGAATATTCTTATTTGTTTTCTTTTTTTGTATGGAGGGATTGCGTATTCCTCGTGGAAGTGCGACTTGTAACGTCTTGGGAATCGTGGAAGTTGTTTATTTCGTAGATAGGGTGGAATTGAAACTTTGTTCGACGGCTTCAACAGAGGCATATAAGTAAGGATCTTATGTTTTCGCTAAAAATGGCTGTATTTATTGGCTGGATGGAGGTAGACTCATAAATGAAATAATGTGTGAGAGTAAAATTTTAAGTTGTCATCCAAGGACGGTTTAAAATTGGTGCTCATGAATCCTGGTGCTAATGATGATACTCGAACAATTGTTAAAAATTTTACCAACTTCCATCGCATTCTGGGACTGGACATTAAACTCGGATCGTTGAGGCTGCGACCAAGTCGAGCGTCCATCCGATGCAAAAACTCATCAGGGAAAAAGGGTAAAACGAGAAAAAAGGGTATAAGAGAAGACTACCGAGATTTAAAAACCCGCGGTAAAACACGAGGCAAGCGAGACCGTAATCCGGTATGCGCCTACAATCCGTTTCTCATCGGACGTTCACCCATCTCCATGAAACGAGACTGTAAGCGCCACTTTTCCTGGATCCGTCTCTTTTCTGTCGGCGTCCTCGAGTTGCCGCGGCCTCGAACCGATGCGCCGTAATAATGTCATTAATACCGAGAATTTTACGGCACGTTAATTTGCGCCATTCTCTTCTTACTTGGTAATAAGTTCGTTTAATCAAGGAAGAGATTGGGTCGTAAATAAATGACGAACTCTGCTCCGACAGATCGGCGAAACCGGTCTCGAAGAATTCCAAAATTCCATCGGGCAATTGCGCGCGCGTCAGTTTTTACTCCCGGAAACAGTCACGCCGACCCTCCGACGTTTTACCGTGCCGTTGACTTTTAAAGACAAAGTCTCTGCTCTTTTATGGTAATTACAGCGCGGCATTAATGCGCGTAAGAAACGAAATGAATGGGTCTAGCCGACGGTGAGCGTTCGGTGTAAAGTGATGATGAAAATGAATAAGCCGGTACACACCCTCGCGCCGCGAGGGATGATGCGACAGTACTAGGAATTCGAGTTGCTTGAAACAATGGGACCACGAGAGGATGTAACGTGTTTGCAGACAAATACGCCCTCGGTTTTATGGACTTCACTCATCAATTATTAATGACCGGCTTTTTAAAAAGACGCTTGCTTATTTTTTTGTCATTTGCCGACTTCATTGTGATTGTTTTAACTACGTGTTTATGATTGATACGCAAATATTTTGAGTCGTATTCTATTGTAGCATTCTGTAACTGACGGTGCGGACTGCTTGGAATATATTTTCAGGTTCTTATACAAACAATTGGACGGGATGTGATGGATGTTTGTGGGAATTAATCACTTCTACTTTGAATTCTTTTTCGTTTTGCTGTTCAGTGCTAGATTAGTGGATATTTGTTGAAGGTAGAGATAAAGGAATTTAATGTAGGGTTATTGGTGGGCTTTTGGAGAGCAGTGAATTTTAAACAAAATTTTTTGTACTAGGATTTTGGATTGTAAGAATATTGCTCTTATAGCTCGGTGTATCAGAATGTCCATTCACAGACTTCAGGGTGGCAATCCTCACAATTTGTCATTCGATTCGTTCAAGATAATTCAAAAGGAATTTTTGGGCGCGTATAAAATACGTCAAAACATTTACGCCTCACTTGATTCATTCGATACAATTCATTGCAAAAACACTTACTTAAACAAAATTAGAATATTTCAACGTAATTGAATTTTCTAGTATAAAAATATCTCATTCCATCAATTCAAGAAAATTTAATGTAGATCATTCACTCACGTTAATTAAAATGACTCCAAAGTCAATTTAATTGATTTAATTTCAAGATATTACTTTTCATCGGTTTCAGATATTCTAATTAAATTAATGCAATCGCATCGATGTAACGCAATTCCCTGTAATTTAACGTATTAATTTCAAGATATTTTCTACCCTATCGATTTGATACGGTTCAATAGATATTATGCGCTCTCATTAACCCTTTGCACTCCGAGTCATTTTTACTATGAGGTATCACCTACTCCAGGACAATTTACAATCATGCGAGTGCACACCTATGGAAAATTGAAAATCTTGCTTTGTTATTAAAAAAGAAGCGTATACATTTTAAAATTGGTTTTACAATATAAAAAAATGTAAAAATACACCGGATTTACCTGACAACGGAGTTATCAGCTTCTATTGCAAGGTTAATAATGAAAATTGAATTTCTTAACACAAAATGTGTCAACACTTTGTCTTCGTTCGTTATGATATCTCCCGTTTGACTTTCGATGCTAGTTTGGTGGACAACAGGTCCGTTTGTTCCTTCTCATCGCTAGAGGGCTAAAAATAACGGCTGCTCCAACCACCGTGAATCCTAATCCAGTCGAAAGCCACGCACCAGTAAATTACCGTACTACGTGCTCGAAACGGAGTACATTAGTCTTCCCCTATATAGGACCGCTTGACAGACTGAATTGAATAATTACCAAATGACTATGCCGACGAATATAATCTGAGCGCCGAATGTCTCGCGTGATTATAAAGCATCTGATGTTTCTATAAAACCCAGGTCGTTTGTTCAGTCTGATTATTGTACGACGAACTCGTCGCCTGACATTCTTCGTTGTTGCGAATGTTGCTGTAATTGAACTTTCTCGATTTATTGTTCACTTAATTGCGAGTGTCAGTAATTACAATTTTGATATTTTCATTGTACAACAGTTTGTGTATTACCGTAAGATTGCTATGACGTTTAATATTTTTAATATCGCATAAGTATACAGGACCTGTATACCTGTGTACAAGTATACCTGTATGATGCAAATAATTTCAAACAAATGATTTAACACACTTTACACACTGATATCTTCTGAGTTATTCAAATTTTTAGTTCATAATATTTATTGCGCGTTCGTGATCTTTTCTTAGACATATTAGTTGAGTAGTAAATTATAATTGCTAATAAGTGATATATTTCACGCGCAATATTTTATGTAAAGAAATGGTTTTCCGGTGAAATTAAATGTAGAAAAACGCCAACATACAGCGTGTTTTAAACGATATTCAGAAGCGTGCAAGTCGAATGCAGTATTTCATGAGTGTCTTACACATGCAGCCATTCTTTCGATCTATGAGTGTCATTTATTTTTACGACTATCCTGATACTTCTTAACGAGACGACACTGGTTTTCGATTAGCGTGTACTCGACGCTGTCTCGTATCTGCTCGATCGAATCGATTGAGAAATGTGATCTTTTACGAAATTCATAGGAACGCACATTTCTTTTTGTGTTCTTCTTCAAGAAATAACAGAGTTCTCTCACCTTTAAAATAAATCTCAGAAACACTGATAAAATGCTTCGGAAACAATACGAAACTAGCAACCGCGAGTAGCGAAACAGTTACAATCTTGGTAGACATTGTTAATTGTAAATAACCGAATGAAAATTATCGCTATCACTACAACTTAGATACAAAAAATATTATTTACATGTAGGATTTTCAATAATAAATTTATTATTAATATAGGAATATAGTTTATTTATTATTAGAGTAATATAGAGTATAGATTATAGATTATAGATTATAGATTATAGATTATAGATTATAGATTATAGATCATAGATTATAGATTGTAGATTATAGATTATAGATTATTGATTATAGATTATAGATTACAGATTATAGATCATAGATCATAGATCATAGATTATAGATTATAGCTAAATATATACAAAGTTAGACCACACGTAATAAGGAATAATACTTCTAAATATTTTATCGTCGAAAATAGAAAAAAGAAAAAGCGTCTCGGCGTCTATACGCGAAGTGTCCTGAAGGCCTCTCGCAAACCATTCGCCGATCGGCACCCACATGCACACTTCTCTACATATAAAATATCTACTGATGCACAGAGGTGTAATGCTGGAACGGTAAGTTGGCAGCTGAGGGGTAATTTGCTCTGATTCGCCCGGCGGATAGGGACATCCCTCTTCCTCACGCATTTTCCATTTTGACGCGCTATTGGCAAGAGAGACCCGCACATTCGTTGCGTCGTCATGTGAACGACGAAAGTAGTGTTTTATTTTCGGTTGTCATTCGTCGATCTCAGTTTTCCAGGACCGACATGGCGGGGATAGGCGGTGCGAGTGCAATCTCCCCTTCTGTCTCAGCTGCCTTCTTACCGTTCTAGCATATTATTCGCATCCCACATATATAAATAGTATAGAACGAGATATTGACGTGCGTGATGTCCTACTAATTGCACCCATTGTCATACAACCGTACGTCACCGTACGATAAATATTTGACTACTCTTGCGAATAGCCATAGCATATTACCGAACGTTAAAACATAGTATCAATAAAAATTATCAATGAACTTCGTCACACAACTATCCACATACTCCATGGTTATACTCTTACACCAAACTTACTCAACATACCACCCTCATACCAAAAGTGTTAAACGAACACCTAAAAATCCTCACCAATAATTTCATTCCCTGGTGCTATTCTTTTAAAACAATGATTTCCTCTTTCCCGTAATATTCTTCAAAACTCGACGTCTCAACGGAATACCCAAAAATTCCTATCCGTCCCGACATTCGCATTTCTCGAAGTAAATTCAACGGCGCGTAAGACGTGCTCGTAAAAAGACAGGGGAAATACAGGCACGAAGGACGAGGCGTCTTGCACATACGCACATAGTATACGTCAGTCAGCCGCAGACGGCAGCCACGGCCGAAAATAACATTCATTGATTTCGCGTTCTGAATGAACGAGCGCCCCTAGGAGAATGAGACAGCGTAGACGGCTGCGAGAAGGGGTGGTGGTGGTAAGGAAAGGGTGGTAGTTATGTATGGTCATCGAAGAGAATGGCACAATATCTAAGAACGTGGAAGTTTCGCTTCCTTGGATTACGTTCGAACGTATCTATACGGCCGGTGAATAGATGTCCCTTGTATTTCCCGAACGACGTGCCGCCTACGTTCCCTCGTAATGTCATCCTCGATTTTCGAGTGTCTTTCGACGATAAATATTACGAATATTCTCCCGGGCAACGATGGATCGAATACAATTTCTGGTTTATCGTGTGTACCGCGCGTGGACATCGAGATAACTTTGATCGACGATACGGATTCCCTTCACGTGACTTCTTTGTGTTTAGCTTTCGATGAATTTAGTACGTTCGTAAATCACTGATAATGGAATTATTTCTCGTTTATTGCTCGGATTCTTTACACGGGACGTTTTCTACGTTTTTTCTGTCTTGGGTTGGATCGTTTGTTTCTTTTTTTTCTGCCTTTTTCTTTTCCAAGCATCGTTCTTGGCATTATGATGGGAGATCGAATGTTTCGGGATTCTTTGCGTAATGTTATTCGTTGAAGACTGTTGTAATATTTTCAAATTAATTAAAATATGGATATTTTATAGACTGAAGGTTGCTTTGATGGACTTGAATCGTCATGACTTTTTTGTATCCACTTTCATTTTATTGCTGTAGCATCCTATAATTCATTTAATTTGTATAAATAATATCATAATCTAACAATAAGTATTTTATCAACTACAGTGCAACAGAACTCTGAATCAGTGCACATGTCACGTATTTATTAGCATTTGTGTCTCCTAATTCTGATTGAAATTCTTTATTAAGTGCATTACAATATTTGTGCAATATAAATTAATGAATAGTACTATTAATGAATAGTACAGTACGATTTATCGCATTGTATTTTAATAATAAACGGGAAACGTACGATTCTGAGCGTCTATAAATAACAAAGCATTATTTTATTACTGTATTACAAAACCAATAAATTCAACCAGGCGGGCCTTTAAAAAGATTTTGCGTTTAGGTCGACATATCTTCCAGATCGCGTATACCATAAATTTGCCGTTATTACCTTTTTTTCGGAATTCGTGGATGCGTCTGAAACAATAAACAAAAGTACAAAGGTCAGGCGAAATTTCCCTCAGACATGTCGTGACGACCATAACCATAGAACATTTCGCCAAATATGCTCAAGAATTCAACGCTGAAAATATCAAACGTTAACTGAATTCTTTACTAATATTTCTTTTAGAAGCGCCAACGTAACGTAAGGAATACACTGTTGACAATTAAGCTACATCCATTTTTGAAATTCACATTCTACCGATATGTTTTTTACCCATCAAGCAACAAAATAGATACATACTCTCTTCAAAAATCAAATTGCATTTGACACATGTCCCTCGATACTTTGGTACTTTACATCATAAAATGAAAAATGAAATTGAAGATAAATGCAATAAACCATCGATAACAGTGAAAACTCTACACAATTAAATCTCTGCAGCAGAATTTTTCGTTTTACTCTTCCAGTGCAGAAATTTCAACAAAATCCAACGCGTCAACGGTAAAAATTCCCCTCGGTCGTAAGCGGTTAAGCAAGCAAAATACTTCGTGCATTGAACACGATACGAAAGCGAGCTATATGACGGCTGTTATTATTTGCAGCAACACGCCACTCGCATTGGTACATACACGCGTGAGACATACGTAGAACCCCATGCGTCTCCAAGTTTATTTTATGCTTACTACTCTTGGACCTGCCTCAACACTGCGTTCTCTGCTCGGCCCTTTATTTCTCTTTGCCGCTCGTATAATGAAACGGTAATTCCCCGTCGCACGTGGCTGATTCCTTTGCGAAGACGACGCGAGCGATGCTGCAAGGGTGCCGTTTTAGTCTTTGCGAAAACCCTCGTACACGCGGGACGTTCGCGTAGAACGGTACCAGTGCCTTGGTTCGTGTCTTATCAGTTTCGACGAATTTGCTACTCGCTGTCGTAGATTAAAATGTACGAGTAAGAAAGCAGCGATTGTTTTGCGTTTGGTGGTCAGGTACATAAAAGTCAAGTAATTCCTTGAATTGATTGGTGATAGTAGGATCGAAGATAGAGGTGACAGTGATTAATGGTGTGATTGATGTATTAACACTAGAACTACCGGCATTAAGTCTGTTATATTTAAATATATTAAATAAGTACTTTGGCAAAGGAGGTATCAAACGGTGGAGAAGATGATTGATTCAGTAATTTATGTTTTATAAGATGAGCGTAGAATATCTACTCTATGGTGCCCCGGTAAATTTAGAGAATTTTTGTAAAAAATGAGAAACCAGTCATTTTGACCGGCTTGGTAGTTCTAGTGTTAAGTAAAAAGGATTTGATAAGAAATTTTGAAGAATCGTAGCAAAGAAGGAAAGTAGAATGAAAGGCATTGTTTTGTAACTAAAATTAGTTATTAACACGATGACTGCCTGGGGGGTCACCGGTGACCGGCGCTATAAAATTCAATCGAATTTTATATGACTTTTAAACTGTAATATTTACGAATCTGTTAATTCAGTCAATATGTACGCGTTGGTCTCGAAAAGGTAAAACCCTACCGTCTGTAAATCTCTTTTTGGTTTTTGAAGTTTCTGCTCTGTAAAGATGAGATTTTAGTAGAAAAAGTTTCACTTCAGTAGAAATGAAGAAAGTAGCGAAATACCGGTGGCATTCAAGGTGTTAATTGATCATTTTGGGTTATTCTTATGCGACTCTGAAACTTTGTGGTATATAGCGAATTGAATTGTTTTTAATTTCTTCGAATTAGTTCGTATTTCGTTATATCATTAGACTAATAAGTGGTTTAGCTCTATGGAAGTTTAGGTTTGTGGTTTATTTTCATTTGTAATAGATTTTCAGAAGAACCACCGTTTTGTAAAGTTGTGAGTTACGGTTAAAAAGTTATAATGATGACAATTCCATTTACCAATTATTACATGTCAGAATGTAACATAACCAAATTTATAAACTGTTATTTTTATCATCACATGCATGTACGTTTGCCATAGATTTGTATTGATTCAATTATAAACTTCTTTGTTGAAGTGCAGTTAAGTTGCATCAAATGATCACACAATTAATTGCCATGCTTGTTTATCTCTAGAAAATGGTTTTATTAAGCTGAGATGCTAAATTCGTGAAGGATTTCAGTGACGTTTGAGGGACGATAACAGGAAACTATCATATTCGTTGAAAGTTTTTAATGGTCGATTGAACTTAATGTGCATTCGCAGTACCGGGACGCCCGGTGACGTCATCTGGGTTTACATTTACAATTAGAGACCTGTGTGTCGCACTTTGATGCACTTTGTCTTAACTTTCGTTATATTTGCCGTTAAGAGTCTCCTATATGGCGAGGACATAAAATTTACAATGTGTGAGTGTGATGTTTTCATCGGGGTTACATCGGAATTCCACATTACGAAGGCTTTATTATTTGCCTTAACATTACAAATTCCAAATATTAATTCCTAATAAATTGCTACAATAAATTAATATATTAAATACCAACTATTTATAGTTCTAAAGTAACTTACGTTAAATATCATCACAAATGTGTACTTTAAATCGTCCAAAACTTATTCCATTGCAAACGCATACGTAATTCTTATTTTCAAAAGTATGATATATTTAGTTCCACATTTTAATCAATTAGGAACCCTTATACCTAACGAACTATTTACAGCTCCTAAACAACGCCATAATATAACGCTACAAATCCATGCTAACAGTCTAACATTTTCTCTTCCAATATTCCCACATTCATCTTCATTCAACCAACTTC